>CM038144.1:208092386-209372230 GCA_021437245.1 Aegilops speltoides
AAAACCCGTCGGGTGCCACTTATGCGAGGGAGATGATGAAATGGGTAACCACTTGATGACGAAGTGGTGTACCGAGGCAAGTGTGTGTGTTGTTTTCGAAAACGGATTAGATTTAAGATTTGTCGACTGTCCCAACCTTACATGCGCAACCACTCTACCCTTAAATGGAAAGGGCATTATTGATTACCTAGGCCGATACTAGCTTGGAGCCCGCATTACTAGTGATGGGGGAGAGTTGGTGCTCTCTCTCGGGACGGGGTCGTGCCAGGTAGGGCGGCCATGACTGTTTTCACAGGGCACCGAACACACCGTTGGTACCCCGTGCTTGTGGTATATGATGAATATGGGAGCGAGGCTCCACAACTTTATGATGTGAGATGTTAGGCACGGGGGTTACTACCAATCGAGTGGACTCCATGTTAGTGTCGTCTAGGGAAAGGTAGTGATCGGGTGCTTACCCCGGGTACTTGAGGTACCGTGGGTCGTGGATGACACGGAAGTTCCCCGGATCTTGTGGGTACAGTGTGCAACCTCTGCAGAGTGTAAAACTATTCGAATAGCCGTGTCCACGGTCAAGGACAGTTGGGCGGTGCTGCTTAAACTATGTCCAGAGTTTTCAACCGTGTGTGTGTGTGTTGATAAAACTACTTGGGACAAGTCAAAGGACTTGACATGTTTGAGATGGGATGGTGCCCACTCTATTTATGTTGGGTTGGTGCCCACTCTATTTATGTTGATTTCTGTAACCTGTCCTCATGGTTACTTGAATTCTCTTGATGCATGTCTTACAAATTGTTGAACAAGTCATTGCACTCAAAACTAGCTTTCTGCAAAAATTTACCTATATCATGCATTGTTACATCTTGAACCAAAACATGGGTTGCTTGCGAGTACATTCAAAGTACTCATTGGCTTGTCACTGGTTATTTAATTGACCAGGCATGGAAGAATAGGATGTGATGAAGAACACTTCGATGACGAACATGCGAGCTAGGACGCTTCCCAGTCAGAATGCCTGTAGGGTTAAGGCAGATGGCATGGGTCCAAGTTATCGACGAAGATTTCCGCTGCGATGTTATACTCAAGACTCGACCATAATGGTCCTACTTGTGTAATACGGTATGTATGGATGTAAGACTCTTGTTATTCAGCTTCTGTGTGTTCAGTGAGCATTGATATCTGGGATCACTGTACACGTGCATTCGGTGATCACGACTTATGAGCCGGGGTCCCCACAGTTAGCCATGAATCTTAAACCGTCATTGATCTTTTTCCAGCTTTTTGTTGAAATGGCCAAACAATTTTATGCTTGCAACTGGGTCCCTTCCCGGGTTACGGAAGAACAACTGGCCGGGTGTGTTGCAACTGGTGCTTTAGCAAGCAAAGAGGCCATCCACTGGCGGGTCCCCGGTCCAGAAAATCCTCCTGAGCCCAAGGATGGAGAGGTGATTGTGTTTGCTGATCATCTGAGCCGAGGGTTCAGCCCTCCCAGATCAAAATTCTTCCATGACGTGCTTGCTAGCTTCCAGATCCGCCCTCAAGATATTGGACCGAACTCCATGTCCAATATTTGCAATTTTCAAGTATTTTGCGAGGCTTATCTGCAAGAAGAACCTACTGTTGAGTTTTTCCGGGACTTCTTTTACTTAAACCGCCGTACTGAATTTACAAACGGGCCCAACACTGAACTCGGCGGCGTTTTGATTCAGAAAAGAAAAGATGTCAACTTCCCTCATGCCAAGCATCATAGCCACCCCAAAGACTGGAATCAAACTTGGTTTTATTGCCGAAATACAGCTCCAGAAGACAGAAATCCTCTACCGGGTCATCGTCCACACTAGCTTACCAATAAACATCCAGTCCCTCAATGACTCACTACAAAGGAACAGACTAAGTATGCACCCCATCTTGCAAAGCTCCGAGCCTTCATGGCGAACGGTTTAACTGACATCGACTTTGTCCACTGCTGGGTCTCTTGGAGTATCTTGCCCTTAAGCCGTCGCCCTGGTTTAATGTGCGAGTACACAGGAGATCTCAAAGATCCTCAACGGCATATTGAGATTCAGCTGACTGACGAAGAAGTTACTGAATCTGTCAAGAAAATGCTGGATGAACCGGTATCTGAGTGCAGCAAGACAGGGCTCTGTCCCTTCTGCATTTCCAATAAACCACCAGCTGTAAGAATTGCATCATTTTTGTCTTAATCCATCTCCTTTTAAACATTACTTTATAACTTGTTGTCCATCTGTGCAGGGTGATGATCCGTTCTGGAAAAGGAAGCCGCAGGATAAACCGGCGAAAGTGCCTCGCTCCAAGACTAAAGTTACAAAGAAGCCAGCAAAGAAGAAAACCACCGAGTCCCCTAACCTGCCCAATGATGAAGAGCTTGATGATCTATAGTTAGAGGTAGAACTTGACTCTCTTGGTTCTTTTTTCATACACCTCATTTACAATGATCATTATCAGGATGATGCGGAGGCTAGCCGAGCTAGTGAGGTAGAGGTAATTATTCTTTCTTCTGACTTTGATCCTGTGCCAACACCAAAAACTCGTCAAGCAGTCCGGAAAGTAAAATTTTCACACCCTCTAGCTTATTTGGATCCGCACTTTCTTTTGAAGACACAGCAGCATGAATCTCGCTGCACAACTCGGCATAGCGGTCAAGTGGTTACCTCCTCCGGTTTACCGAACTCTCCGGTTCGTAAACGCCGTCAAGAGGTCTCTTGTACTTCTGATACACTTTATCCCAGGGCGGGTTATTTCCGATATCCTCTTAATCCATCTGACTCAAATTACTAGGGGACTTCCCATTCATCTTCTGGTGAATCGACCTTGACGAAGCTTCCAACCCTTAAAACGGTTCCTGGGTGAGTAGATTGTGCTAATCCGTCGTACCTTTATATTTTTGACTCTTGCACTGTTCTGACGCATACTTATTACTTTTCAGGGCCAAAGCCAGAACCAGCAAAAAAGCCAAAGTGACCAAACCGGCTGAAGACCTCAATCGGGATGAATCGGAACAAACTCATGAACCATCTCATCCAGAGGCTGATAATATTCCTGATGGACCATCATTGCCGGATCAAACAATGGAAGCTGAGAACATGGATATTGATCCCTCGGCTCATGCTGCTGATCCGCCGAGCCCGGCTAAAGCTGTCAAAGACGATGTTGTCGTTACTGGCACAGGGTTTACCTCTCCTGGCAACCCTATCTCTTTATCAAAGCATAGAGCCAAGGAAGATATTTCTGCTATGGACAAGGGCAAGTGGAAAACAGATTTATCAGGTCATGGCCACCTCAGCGCCCAAGACATCCATTCTGGATATTTAAACCGCCTGTACACAAGCCGCGACTATGAAGCCGGTTTAGTGGGCCTGATGAAGGAACGGTATGAGGTAAATATCACTCCCTCTTGCATAAATTTTCTTTCCTTATAACTGGCTTAGACTATCAATTCTAGTAGCCCCCAAGGGCCGGTTCATAATGTTATTATGAACCGGGACTTGTAGTAGAAGTATATTGTAATCTTGCTTGCATAGCCCCCAGGGACCGGTTTATACCTTTAAAATGAACCGGTACATCTCTATCATGCAGCTTCCAAAATTCCTGATAATCATGAATGTAATCCATCTGAATAGGAAAAATCCATGACCTGAACTTGAGCAAATATGCATTAGCCCCCAAGTGCCAAGTGGAAAACTTTTTATGTGCTTGGGACTTTGAAAATGACAGTTGATAAAAAGCAATACACATTAGCCCCCAAGTGCCAAGTGTATAGCTTTGTATGTGCTTGGGACTTCAAATATGTATTATCAGATCATTAAATGTCTCTTGCAGGCTGATCTGAACAAGAAGGAATCTCAAATCACGACCTTCAAGAGAATATCAAGTCCCAGCAAGCAGAAACTTCCAAGGCTAAAGAAGAGCTGACCGGCGCTTTAACAGCCATGGAACAACTGAAAGACAGCTTTAAAAGCGAACGGGCAGGATGGGATGCGAAAAAGACAACTCTGGTAAAGCATGCAGAAGATGCTGAAGCAGCCCTTAATCCGGTGAAAGAAGAACTGTCTGGCTTGAAGCGGCAAATCAATGCTATGACCTCTGCTGTCTTCGGTAAATACCCTCTTCATAAGCTGTAAATACACAACATCCATGAAACTACCGGTTTACTGTTATGTTGACCATTGTAGGTAGCCATGCTACTCATCTTGGCTCAGACATGTGCAAAAAGCTAAAGGCTGCTTATACACTGATAGAGCAATTATATACCGGTGTTCAACGAGTCATCTGCACAGCTTCCCATAATAAACCGCCCCCAGCGTTGATCAAGGACACATTGGAAAAGTTATCCATGATGCCTTCCCAGCTTGAGGATTTGAAGAAATCAACTACAAGGGCCGGCATGCTTACTGCATTGACTCGGGCCAAGGCCTGGATATCTGACCTTGATCCGGAAGATATTGGGAATGGTTATCCAGGCCAAAAAGAGGACGGGTCAGATTTTGATAATGACGACCTCATGGCCATAACGAGGGAAATGCGTCCACTGGCGAGCAAATTGGCTGAAGACACTGACTTGTCATTTTACCAGACAATTTATGATGCCAACAACAAACGGGTTAACGCACCAACTTATGAAGTGCAGAATCTTGTCCCGTCAATCCGTAAGCATACTTACGCCCCTGACGTTGAACCGTCGACCCTTATAAGCGATGAAGCTGTCTTCCGTGCCTTAACTGGGATTGACTGGGCATCCATTGACTTCAGACGAATGGACGGAGAGGAGGAGGGTGAACCAGCGCAGGATGATCCACAACCTTCAAGTCAGCCTGGGGAAGAATCATGATCCGGCGGCCAGTTTAGCTTCTGCACACTACAATCTGTGTGATAAACAATTATCCTTTTGGGGCATCAAAACGCCTTGTAATAGGCTAGTTTAAACACTTGGTCTGCTATGCCATCGTGCATATTCACTTTGCATAATACTATTAATCCGTCACGATTATGCTATGTCTGCTTATGATCCTTAGCCGCTGTATACAATCCTGTTTCTGCATACATTAAACTTAAATTGTCCTGGCGGCTTATCACCGGGCGGGTCATAACACCCAATATAGAGCCAGGGTTTATAACCAATGATGTATTTTCAATAATTAAATATGAAATACATCATACCTGCGACATTGAATCACACCGTTGATTTACCAACTTTATTGTAGTAAGGGTAATAACCCAAATCTTGAGTGCTGATAACTCCCACCATGCTTTGTTGGTTTATAATGAAGCCATGCCAGGTTATAATAAACACGGATGATCATACTGTCGACTTATAGTCAAAGCCAGACCGGGTTAACAAACATCAGATTATAATTGATCGTGTACTAACAACTTATAGTTGAAAGCCAAGCCGGGTCAATTGACACCGGTCATCTAGTAAGTTTGTACTTGGTAACTCAAAAGCCAGACCGGTTAGTAAGTACCGGATTTAATATAAACCTCATCAAAATAAACATCGAAAAGAAAGATTTATGAAGAAAATATACAAAAAAGGCGAGGCTTTTCATGGGCTGCCAGGCCACTGAGTTAAACCATTTTACAAAGCCTTATAAGATGGACGTCACATTAACCAATCGTCAATTTAACTATGACAAGTTCAGGGTCTTTATAAGATTGACTGTCAAACGTTCGACGGGTCATACTAGGATTACCTAGACGGAGTGACTTACTTAAAAAGGCAGGATAACCCGGGGTTTTAGGTGAATACACCTGGCTTCCAAGCCTGGCTTTTATAGCCTACTGCAAGGCTATAGACTCTATGTTCTTGTAGAAGCAAAGAGCCCCCAAGCAATATTTTGAGCTGTGCTCAGTGGACGCCTATGTTTGAGTTGTGCTTTGCAATAAACTCTCTTTGGCTCCTTATGATGTTGGGTATTAAGCCCCCAAGCTTATGTTTGAGCTGTGCTCTCTCTCTTTTTTTGTAGCTTTATAAGCCAGACAATCAGAACTCCGCTTTATAAGCAGAAGCCCCCATGTAACCAAGAAAAACTTTTAGGAAGAATGGCAGAGGCCCCGCTTTAGCAAGGATGCCGGTTTATTATATTGATCATAATATATACATTGTCAAAAATATGTACATAATAGGAGTCTATGGCTCAGGTATAGTAAGGCTCAAGATGGGCAATATTCCACGGCCGGCGGGTCTCCTCCCCCGACTTGCGTGAGTCTTTGTGCTCTCGAACATCGATAAGGTAGTATTACCCATTGTTCAGATTCTTGCTGACCACAAAGGGTCCCTCTCAAGGTGGGGATAACTTGTGCATATCGGTCTGATCCTGGATAAGCCGGAGCACTAAGTCGCCTTCTTGAAAAGCTCTAGATTTAACCCGACGGCTGTGATAACGCCGCAGGTCCTGCTGATAAATCGCCAAAAGCGGTGCCGCTATGTCCCATTTTTCATCCAGCAGGTCCAATGCATCTTGGCGTGCTTGTTCATTGTCCGCTTCAACATAAGCTGCCACCCGAGGCGAGTCATGGTGAATGTCACTGGGGAGAACAACTTCTGCTCCATAAACCATGAAGAAAGGTGTATAACCCGTAGATCTATTGGGGGTGGTATTAATGCTCCACAATATGGAAGGCAACTCTTCCACCCAACAACCCGGCATCCTCTGCAAAGGGACCATAAGCCGGGGCTTGATGCCCTTCAGGATTTCTTGATTAGCTCTCTCAGCTTGACCATTAGACTAGGGGTGAGCCACTGATGACACATCAAGCCAGATGTGCTCACGTTGACAGAACTCTTCCATAGCACCCTTGGAGAGGTTCGTGCCATTATCTGTTATGATGTTGTGTGGAAAACCAAAGCAGAAAATCAGCTTCTTCATGAATTCATCCGCCGTGGCTGCATCACACCTATCGACTGGCTCTGCCTCCACCCACTTAGTGAATTTATCAACCGCCACCAGAAGGTGGGTCTTCTTATCCTTGACCTCTTAAACGGCCCAACCATATCCAGCCCCCAAGTTGCAAACGGCCAGGTGATTGGAATCATCCTCAACTCCTGAGCCGGAACATGGGCTCGGCGTGAAAACTTTTGACAACCATCACACTTCCTGACCAAATCCTCAGCATCAGCATGAGCCGTTAGCCAGTAAAAACTGTGTCGGAAAGCCATAGCCATGAGGGATTTTGAACCGGCACGATGACCACAATCCCCTTTGTGGATTTCATGCAAAATCTCACAACCTTCTTCAGGAGAAACGCAGCGCTGAAACGCCCCCGAGACACTGCAGTGATGTAACTCGCCGTTGACAATAGTCATGGACTTGGACCGCCGGATTATCTGTCTGGCCAAAACTTCGTCCTCGGGTAACTCGCCCCGGGTCATGTACGCTAGGTATGGCACCGTCCAATCAGGGATAGCATGAAGAACCGCCACCAATTGAGCCTCCGGGTCGGGAACAGCCAGATCCTCCTCCGTCAGTAGTTTGACCGACGGGTTATGCGAAACGTCAAGAAAGACATTGGGCGGCACCGGTTTACGCTGAGACCCCAGCCGGCTTAGAGCGTCCACCGCTTCATTCTTGCATCGATCGATGTGCTCTATCTGGTAACCCTTGAAGTGACCAGCAATGACATCCACCTCTCGCCGATAAGCCGCCATGAGTGGATCCTTAGAATACCAAGTACCAGATACTTGCGGAGCCACTAAATCGGAGTCCTCAAAGCAACGTACCCGGATTAAGTTCATCTCCTTAGCCATCCGAAGACCGTGTTGCAAGGCCTCATACTCAGCTGCATTGTTAGTACAAGGAAACATCAAGTGGAGAACATAACAAAACTTGTCACCTCGAGGGGAAGTAAGAACTACTCCAGCCCCTGAGCTCTCCAATTGTCTGGACCCGTCGAAGTGAATAGTCCAGTATGTGTTATCCGGTTTATCCTCCGGTGCTTGAAATTCTGTCAAGTCATTGATGAAATCCACGAGCGCTTGGGACTTGATGGCCGTACGAGGCATATATTTTAACCCTTGAGGTCCAAGCTCGATAGCCCACTTAGCAACCCGGCCAGTTGCCTCCCTGTTCTGGATGATATCTCCCAAAGGAGCGGAACTGACCACAATGATGGGATGGCCCTGAAAGTACTGCTTAAACTTCCGGCTCACCATAAAAACTCCATACACAAGCTTCTGCCAATGTGGATATCTCTCCTTTGACTCAATAAGCACCTCGCTGATATAATAAACCTGCCATTGAACCGGATACTCCTTACCTGCCTCCTTGCGCTCCACCACAATAGCCACGCTGACAGCCCGGGCGTTAGCAGCCACATATAACAGCAATGGTTCTTTATCAATGCGGGCAGCAAGAACAGGCGGCTCGGCTAACTGCTTCTTTAGATCCTCAAATGACGCATTAGCAGCATCACTCCAGACAAAATTGTCTGTCTTTTTCATCATCTGATATAGAAGGATTGCCTTCTCTCCCAACCTGCTGATAAACCGGCTTAACGCTGTAATACGACCCGCCAGACGTTGAACGTCATTGATACACGCCGGTTTAGCCAGGGACATAATAGCTTTGATCTCTTCGGGATTAGCTTCAATACCCCTGTTAGACACCAGAAAACCCAAGAGCTTGCCCGCCGGTACACCAAAAACACACTTGGCCGGATTAAGCATCATCTTATAAACCTGGAGATTATTAAAAGTTTCCTTCAAATCATCTATCAACGTCTCCTCTTTCCCGGACTTCACCACGATATCATCCACATAAGCATGAACATTGCGCGCAATCTGACTATGAAGACAATTCTGCACACATCGCTGATAAGTCGTCTAGGCACTCTTGAGCCCAAAAGGCATAGACACATAATAGAAGGCTCCAAAGGGAGTTATAAAAGCTGTCTTCTCCTGGTCCTTAACTGCCATTTTGATCTGATGATAACCTGAATAAGCATCCAGAAAGCTCAAACACTCGCAACCCGCCGTAGCATCAATAATTTGATCAATACGAGGGAGAGCAAAGGGATTAGCCGAGCAAGCCTTGTTCAAATCTGTGTAATCCACACACATACGCCAAGTGTCGTTCTTCTTAAGTACCAGCACCGGGTTAGCTAACCACTCAGGGTGAAAAACCTCCACAATAGACCCTGCTGCTAAGAGCTAGGCTACTTCCTCACCAATGGCCTTGCATCTCTCTTCATTGAAATGGCGGAGAAACTGCTTGACTGGTTGAAACTTGGGATCGATATTAAGAGTGTGCTCAGCGAGTTCCCTCGATACACCTGGCATGTCAGAAGGTTTCCATGCAAAGATTGTTGGGGAACGTAGTAATTTCAAAAAATTTCCTACGCACACGCAAGATCATGGTGATGCATAGCAACGAGAGGGGAGAGTGTTGTCTACGTACCCTCGTAGACCAAAGCGGAAGCGTTGACGCGACGTAGAGGAAGTAGTCGTACGTCTTCCTGGTCCAACCGATCCAAGCACCGTTACTCCGGCACCTCCGAGTTCTTGACACACGTACAGCTCGATGACGCACCCCGAACTCCGATCCAGCAGATGTACGGGGTGGAGTTCCGTCAGCACGACGGCATGGTGACGATCTTGATGTTCAACTGTCGCAGGGCTTCGCCAAGCACCGCTACAATATGACTGAGGTGTAATATCATGGAGGGGGGCACCGCACACGGCTAAGGAACGATCACGATGATCAACTTGTGGGTCTAGGGTGCCCCCCCGCCCCCGTATTTAAAGGAGGGAGGGAGGAGGAGGCCGGCCTAGGGAGGAGGCGCGCCATAGGGGGGGCAAACCTACTCCAAGTAGGTTTGGCCCCCCTTTCCTATTAGGAGTAGGAGAAGGAAGGAAGAGGGGAAGGAGAGAAGGAAGGGGGCGGCCCCCTCCCAGTCGGATTGGGCTTGGGGCGCCCTCCCTTGCTCCTTCTCCTCCCTTCCACTAAGGCCCAATAAGGCCCATATACTTACCGGGGTTCGGTAACCTCCGGAACTCGGTATATTTCAATCTCACCGGAACCTTTCCGGTGTCCAAATATATCCGTCCAATATATCAATATTTATGTCTCGACCATTTGAGACTCCTCGTCATGTCCGTGATCACATCAGGGACTCGAACAACCTTGGTACATCAAAATACATAAACTCATAATGAAACATCATCGAAACCTTAAGCGTGCGGACCCTACGGTTCGAGAACAATGTAGACATGACCGAGACATGTCTCCGGTCAATAACCAATAGCGGGACACGGATGCCCATATTGGTTCCTACATATTCTCTGAAGATCTTTATCGGTCAAACCGCACAACAACATATGTTGTTCCTTTGTCATCGGTATGTTACTTGCCCGAGATTCCATCGTCGGTATCCAATACCTAGTTCAATCTCGTTACGGCAAGTCTCTTTACTGCATCTTAGTAATACATCAGCTCACAACTAACTCATTAGTTGAAATGCTTGCAAGGCTTAAGTGATGTGTATTACCGAGAGGGCCGAGAGATACCTCTCCGACATTTGGAGTGACAAATCCTAATCTCGAAATACGCCAACTCAACAAGTACCTTCGGAGACACCTGTAGAGCACCTTTATAATCACCCAGTTACGTTGTGATGTTTGGTAGAACACAAAGTGTTCCTCCGGTAAACGGGAGTTGCATAATCTCATAGTCATAGAAACATGTATAAGTCATGAAGGAAGCAATATCAACATACTAAACGATCGGGTGCTAAGCTAACGGAATGGGTCATGTCAATCAGATCATTCAACTAATGATGTGACCTTGTTAATCAAATAACAACTCCTTGTTCATGGCTATGAAACATAACCATCTCTGATTAACAAGCTAGTCAAGTAGAGGCATACTAGTGACACTCTGTTTGTCTATATATTCACACATGTATTATGTTTCCGGTTAATACAATTCTAGCATGAATAATAAAACATTTATGATGATATGAGGAAATAAATAATAACTTTATTATTGCCTCTAGGGCATATTTCCTTCAGTCTCCCACTTGCACTAGAGTCAATAATCTAGTTCACATCGCCATGTGATTTAACACCAATAATCATATCTGTATATGATTAACACCCATAGTTCACATTGCCATGTGACCAACACCCAAAGGGTTTACTAGATTCAGTAATCTAGTTCACATCGCTATGTGATTAACACCCAAAGAGTACTAAGGTGTGATCATGTTTTGCTTGTGAGAGAATCTTAGTGAACGGGTCTTTCACATTCAGATCCGTTATATATTTTGCAATTTTCTATGTCTACAATGCTCTGCACGGAGCTACTCTAGCTAATTGCTCCCACTTTCAATATGTATCTAGATCGAGACTTAGAGTCATCCAGATCGGTGTCAAAACTTGCATGGACGTAACCCTTTACGACGAACCTTTTCTCACTTCCATAATCGGGAAACATATCCTTATTCCACTAAGAATAATTTTGACCAATGTCCAGTGATCTACTCCTAGATCACTATTGTACCCCCTTGCCAAACTCAGTGATAGGGTATGCAATAGATCTGGTACACAGTATGGCATACTTTATAGAACCTATGGCCAAGGCATAGGGAATGACTTTCATTCTCTTTCTATCTTCTGCCGTGGTCTGGCTTTTGAGTCTTACTCAATTTCACACCTTGTAACACAGGCAAGAACTCTTTCTTTGACTGTTCCATTTTGAACTACTTCAAAATCTTGTCAAGGTATGTACTCATTGAAAATCTTATCAAGCGTCTTGATCTATCTCAATAGATCTTGATACTCAATATGTAAGTAGCTTTACTGAGGTCTTTATTTTAAAGAACTCCTTTCAAATACTCCTTTATGCTTTGCAGAATAATTCTACATTATTTCCGATCAACAATATGTCATTCACATATACTTATCAGAAATGTCGTAGTGCTCCCACTCACTTTCTTGTAAATACAGGCTTCACCGTAAGTCTGTATAAAACTATATGCTGTGATCAACTCATCAAAGCGTATATTCCAACTCCGACATGCTTGCACCAGTCCATAGATGGATCGCTGGAGCTTGCACACTTTGTTAGCTCCCTTTGGATCGATAAAACCTTTTGGTTGCATCATATACAACTCTTCCTCCGAAACCCATTCAGAATGCGGTTTTACATCCATTTGCCAAATTTCATAATCATAAAATGCAGCAATTGCTAACATGATTCGGACAGACTTAAGCATCGCTACGGGTGAGAAGGTCTCATCGTAGTCAATCCCTTGAACTTGTCGAAAACCTTTTGCAACAAGTCGAGCTTTGTAGATAGTAACACTACTATCAACGTCCGTCTTCCTCTTGAAGATCCATTTATACAATATGGCTTGCCGATCATCGGGCAACTCCACCAAAGTCCACACTTTGTTCTCATACATGGATCCTATCTCAGATTTCATGGCCTCCGGCCATTTCGTGGAATCTGGGCTCATCATCGCTTCCTCATAGTTCGTAGGTTCATCATGGTCTAGTAACATGACTTCCAGAACAGTATTACCGTACCACTCTGGTGTGGACCGTACTCTGGTAGACCTATGAGGTTCTGTAGTAACTTGATCTGAAGATTCATGATCATCATCATTAGCTTCCTCACTAATTGGTGTAGTAATCACTGGAACTGATTTCCGTGATGAAATACTTTCCAATTCGGGAGAAGGTACAAATTACCTTATCAAGCTCTACTTTCCTCCCACTCACTTCTTTCGAGAGAAACTCCTTCTCTAGAAAGGATCCATTTATTAGCAACGAATGTTTTCCTTCGGATCTGTGATAGAAGGTGTACCCAATAATTTTCTTTGGGTATTCTATGAAGACGCACTTTTCCGATTTGGGTTTGAGCTTATCAGGATGAAACTTTTTCACATAAGCATCGCAGCCCCAAACTTTAAGAAACGACAACTTGGTTTTCTTGCTAAACCACAGTTCATATGGTGTCATCTCAACGGATTTAGATGGTGCCCTTTTAACGTGAATGCAGCTGTCTCTAATGCATGATCCCAAAACGATATTGGTAAATCGGTAAGAAACATCATAGATTGTACTATATCCAATAAAGTACGGTTATGACGTTCGGACACACCATTATGATGTGGTGTTCCAGGTGGCATGAATTTGTGAAACTATTCCACATTGTTTTAATTGAAGACCAAACTCATAACTCAAATATTTGTCTCTGCGATCAGATCGTAGAAACTTTATTTTTCTTGTTACGATGATTTTTCCACTTCACTCTGAAATTCTTTGAACCTTTCAACTATTTCAGACTTATGTTTCATCAAGTAGATATACCCATATCTGCTCAAATCATCTGTGAAGGTCAGAAAATAACGATACCTGCCGCGAGCCTCAACACTCATCGGATCGCATACATCGGATGTATTATTTCCAATAAGTCGGTTGCTCGCTCCTTTGTTAGGAGAACGGAGTCTTAGTCATCCTGCCCATGAGGCATGGTTCATAAGCATCAAGTGATTCATAATCAAGTGATTCCAAAATCCCATCATCATGGAGTTTCTTCATGCGCTTTACACCAATATGACCTAAACGGCAGTGCCACAAATAAGTTGCACTATCATTATTAACCTTGCATCTTTTGGTTTCAATATTATGAATATGTGTATCACTACGATCGAGATCCAATGAACCATTTTCATTGGGTGTGTAACCATATAAGGTTTTATTCATGTAAATAGAACAACAGTTTATTCTCTTACTTAAATGAATGACTGTATTGCAATAAACACGATCAAATCATATTCGTGCTCAACGCAAACACCAAATAACATTTATTTAGGTTCAACACTAATCCCGAAAGTATAGGGAGTGTGCGATGATGATCATATCAATCTTGAAACTACTTTCAACACACATCGTCACTTCACCCTTAACTAGTTTCATTTTATACGCAACTCCGTTTGAGTTACTACTCTTAGCAAGCTGAACCAGTACCAAATACCAAGGGTTGCTATAAACACTAGTAAAGTACACATCCATAACATGTATATCAAATATACCTTTGTTCACTTTTCCATCCTTCCTATCCGCCAAATACTTGGGGTAGTTACGCTTCGATGACCAGTCCCTTTGCGGTAGAAGCACTTAGTCTCGTGCTTAGGTCGGACTTGGGCTTCTTCACTTGAGAAGCAACTTGCTTGCCGTTCTTCTTGAAATTCCCTTCTATCCCTTTGCCCTTTTCTTGAAACTGGTGGTCTTGTTAACCATCAACACTTGATGTTCTTTCTTGATTTCTACCTTCATCGATTTCATCATCATGAAAAACTCGGGAATCATTTTCATCATCCCTTGCATACTATAGTTCATCACGAAGTTCTACTAACTTGGTGATGGTGACTAGAGAATTCTGTCAATCACTATCATATCTAGAAGATTAACTCCCACTTGATTCAAGCGATTGTAGTACCCAGACAATCTGAGCACATGCTCACTAGTTGAGCGATTCTCCTCCATCTTTTAGCTATAGCACTTGTTGGAGACTTCATATCTCTCAACTCGGGTATTTGCTTGAAATATTAACTTCAACTCTTGGAACATCTCATATGGTCCATGACGTTCAAAACGTCTTTGAAGTCCCGATTCTAAGCCATATAGCATGGTGCACAAAACTATCAAGTAGTCATCATATTGAGCTAGCCAAACGTTCATAACGTCTGCATCTGCTCCTACAATAGGACTGTCACCAAGCGGTGCATTAAGGACACAATTCTTCTGTGCAGCAATGAGGATAAACCTCAGATCGCGGATCCAATCCGCATCATTGCTACTAACATTTTTCAACACAATTTTCTCTAGGAACATATCAAAATAAACATATGAAAGCAACAACGCGAGCTATTGATCTACAACATAATTTGCAAAATACTACCAGGACTAAGTTCATGATAAATTTAAGTTCATATTACTTAAGAACTCCCACTTAGACAGACATCTCTCTAGTCATCTAAGTGATCACGTGATCCAAATCAACTAAACCATAACCGATCATCACGTGAGATGGAGTAGTTTTCAATGGTGAACATCTTATGTTGATCATATCTACTATATGATTCACGCTCGACCTTTCGGTCTCCGTGTTCCGAGGCCATATCTGCGTATGCTAGGCTCGTCAAGTTTAACCTGAGTATTCTGCGTGTGCAAAACTGGCTTGCACCCGTTGTAGATGGACGTAGAGCTTATCACACCCGATCATCACGTGGTGTATGGGCACGACGAACTTTGGCAACGGTGCATACTCAGGGAGAACACTTCTTGATAATTTTTTGTGAGAGATCATCTTAAAATGCTACCATCAATCAAAGCAAGATAAGATGCATAAAAGATAAACATCACATGCAATCAATATAAGTGATATGATATGGCCATCATCTTGTGCTTGTGATCTCCATCTTCGAAGCACCATCATGATCACCATCGTCACCGGCGCGACACCTTGATCTCCATCGTAGCATCATTGTCGTTTCGCCATCTATTGCTTCTATTCGTCGCTACCGTTTAGTGATAAAGTAAAGCAATTACTGAGCGTTTGCATTTCATACAATAAGCGACAACCATATGGCTCTGCCGATTGCCGATAACTTTGGTTACAAAACATGATCATCTCATACAATAAAATATAGCATCATGTCTTGGCCATATCACATCACAACATGCCTGCAAAAACAAGTTAGGCGTCCTCTACTTTGTTGTTGCAAGATTTACGTGGCTGCTACGGGCTTTAGCAAGAACCAATCTCACCTACACATCAAAACCACAGCGATAGTTTGTCAAGTTGATGCTGTTTTAACCTTCATAAGGACGGGCGTAGCCACACTCGGTTCAACTAAAGTTGGAGAAACCGACACCGCTAGTCACTGTGTGCAAAGCACGGCGGTAAAACTAGTCTCGCGTAAGCGTACGCGTAATGTCGGTCCGGCCGCTTCATCCAACAATACCGCCGAACCAAAGTATGACATGCTAGTAAGCAGTATGACTTATATCGCCCACAACTCACTTGTGTTCTACTCGTGCATATAACATCAAACCATAAAAACCTAGGCTTCGATGCCACTGTTGGGGAACGTAGTAATTTCAAAAAATTTCCTACGCACACGCAAGATCATGGTGATGCATAGCAACGAGAGGGGAGAGTGTTGTCTACGTACCCTCGTAGACCGAAGCAGAAGCGTTGACGCGACGTAGAGGAAGTAGTCGTACGTCTTCCCGGTCCAACCGATCCAAACACCGTTACTCCGGCACCTCCGAGTTCTTGACACACGTACAGCTCGATGACGCACCCCGAACTCCGATCCAGAAGAGGTACGGGGAGGATTTCCGTCAGCACGATGGCGTGGTGACGATCTTGATGTTCAACTATCGCAGGGCTTCACCTAAGCACCGCTACAATATGACTGAGGTGTAATATCATGGAGGGGGGCACCGCACACGGCTAAGGAACGATCACGATGATCAACTTGTGTGTCTAGGGTGCCCCCCGCCCTCGTATATAAAGGAGGGAGGGAGGAGGAGGCCGGCCTAGGGAGGTGGCGCGCCATAGGGGGGGCAAACCTACTCCAAGTAGGTTTGGCCCCCCTTTCCTATTAGGAGTAGGAGAAGGAAGGAAGAGGGGGAGAGAGAGGAAGGGGCGGCCCCCTCCCAGTCGGATTGGGCTTGGGGGCGCCCTCCTTGCACCTTCTCCCTCCCTTCCACTAAGGCCCAATAAGGCCCATATACTTACCGGGGGGTTCCGGTAACCTCCCGGAACTCCGGTATATTTCCATCTCACCCGGAACCTTTCCGGTGTCCAAATATATCCGTCCAATATATCAATCTTTATGTCTCGACCATTTCGAGACTCCTCGTCATGTCCGTGATCACATCCGGGACTCCGAACAACCTTCGGTACATCAAAATACATAAACTCATAATGAAACTGTCATCAAAACCTTAAGTGTGCGGACCCTATGGTTCGAGAACAATGTAGACATGATCGAGACACGTCTCCAGTCAATAACCAATAGCGGGACCTCGATGCCCATATTGGTTCCTACATATTCTACGAAGATCTTTATCAGTCAAACCGCACAACAACATATGCTGTTCCCTTTGTCATCCGTATGTTACTTGCCCGAGATTCGATCGTCGGTATCCAATACCTAGTTCAATCTCGTTACCGGCAAGTCTCTTTACTCGTTCCGTAATACATCATCTCACAACTAACTCATTAGTTGAAATGCTTGCAAGGCTTAAGTGATGTGTATTACCGAGAGGGCCCAGAGATACCTCTCCGACATTCGGAGTGACAAATCCTAATCTCGAAATCGCCAACTCAACAAGTACCTTGAAGACAGTTGTGAGAGCACCTTTATAATCACCCGTTATGTTGTGACGTTTGGTAGCACACAAAGTGTTCCTCCGATAAGCGGAGTTGCATAATCTCATAGTCATAGGAACATGTATAAGTCATGAAGGAAGCAATAGCAACATACTAAACGATCGGGTGCTAAGATAACGGAATGGGTCATGTCAATCAGATCATTCAACTAATGATGTGACCTTGTTAATCAAATAACAACTCCTTGTTCATGGCTAGGAAACATAACCATCTCTGATTAACAAGCTAGTCAAGTAGAGGCATACTAGTGACACTCTGTTTGTCTATATATTCACACATGTATTATGTTTCCGGTTAATACAATTCTAGCATGAATAATAAAACATTTATCATGATATGAGGAAATAAATAATAACTTTATTATTGCCTCTAGGGCATATTTCCTTCGAAGATGTCTCGGTTCTCACGGATGAACTCGATGAGCGTGCTTTCCTATTTTGGATCCAGGTTAGCACTGATTCTAAACTGCTTGGATGAATTGCCAGGAACAAAATCAACCAACTTAGTCTCATCAGCCAATTTAAACTTCAACGCCGGATCATGCTCTGTAGTTGGCTTCTTCAAAGAAGTCATATCTGCTGGATCAACATTGTCTTCAACTCGTCTGTTGCACAAACCGACTCAGCGTAAGCCGCATCACCTTCCTCATATTCCAAAGCAATCTTTCGGCTTCCATGTATTGTGATGGTCCCCTTATGACCCAACATCTTGAGCTGCAGATAAACATAACATGGCCTTGCCATGAACTTAGCATAAGCCGGCCGTCCAAACAGGGCATGATACGGGCTCCTGATTTTCACCACTTCAAAAGTCAATGTCTCTGATCTTGAATCATGATCATCTCCAAAAGGAACCTCCAGAACTATCTTACCGACGGGATAAGCCGATTTACCAGGCACCACCCCATGGAAAACGGTGTTTGACGGTTTAAGATTCTTATCTGTCAATCCCATGCGACGAAAAGTTTCATAATACAAGATGCTGATACTGCTCCCTCTGTCCATGAGCACATTGGTGAACTTATAACCTCCAACCTGAGGCGCCACCACCAATGCCAGATGTCTCGGATTATCAACCGGGGCGAATGATCCTCTCGACTCCACACAATGGGCTGTTCAGACCAGCGCAAGTAACGGGGCACCGCCGGTTCAACGAGTTCACTACCCTTCTATGAAGCTTCTGATCGCGCTTGCACAGGCTAGTGGTGAAGACATGATACTGCCCACTATTCAACTGCTTTGATTGACTCTGGTAACCTGACTGTTGCTGCTGCTGATTCGCTTGTTGATTATAACCACCCTGGTTGCCCTGATTGCCATGTCCGCCCTGATTACCTTGAAATCCTGAACCGGAATTACCTCCACCATAACCCAGCCCATGGGACCTGGGTCCTGAACCGCCGGACGGTCCATGATCATATCGGAACAGATCCGAGGTTTTGAACTCCCACATAATAAAGCAATCCTTCCAGAGGTGAGTAGCTGGCTTTTCTCGCGTCCCGTGCCTCGGGCAAGGCTGATTTAACAGGGGCTCAAGGTTGACACCTGATCCTCCACTCCGCGGGGGTGGTTTACCCTTACGACGCTGACCATTGTCCTGCGCATTGGTGTTAGCCACAAAATCTGAACTATTATCCGCTTTACACTTACCATTGTTTCCGTGGCCCGCTTGGCTATGCTGCTGCCCTTTGGTGTTGCCGTTCTTCTTTCCCTTCCCCGGCTTTTCATCATCAGACTCGGGGTCCTTGGTACTATCAGAGTCGACATACTTAACCAGAGCTGCCATAAGTGTTCCCATGTCATTGCAGTGATGCTTGAGCCATCCCAACTTCAGCTTCAGAGGCTTAAACCGGCAATTGCCTTCCAATGTTATGACTGTTGAATCGACATTGATGCGGTCCGATGAATGCAAAATCTCCGAAACCTGGCGCACCCAATGGGTTGTTGATTCGCCTTCTTCTTGGACACAGGCAGCTAAATCCAAAATTGACATGGGTTGCTTGCACGTATCCTTGAATTTTAGTATAAACCGGGCTTTTAATTTGGCCCAAGACCCAATGGAATTAGCTGGCAAACTTTTCAGCCAAGTACGAGCCATTCCATCCAACATCATGGTGAAGTACTTAGCACATGCCGCCTCATCCACATCCAGCATCTCCATTGCCATCTCATAACTTTCGACCCATGACTCGGGGGGGTAAGTCAGTGGTGTAATTGGGCACTTTACGCGGACCCTTGAAATCCTTGGGCAGCCGCACATTGCGTAGAGCCGGGGTGAGAACGGCACCCCCAAGAGCTGAAAGCAGCACCTGGTTCTATTGAAGTTGTCAGACGAACCGGAGTAAGCTGACGGTCCACATACTACGCTGCTAACTCGTCTTCTCGACGCACTATACCGTTATCCACCACGTCTTGAGCATTTGCACCACCGTGTGCTGGGTTAGGCCCTCGAGGGGCGTTACGGTTCCGCGCACTGCTTGACACAGTCGGTTCATCGATATGCCTGGTGTAACTCCGGCTCGGGTGAGGGGTTGAATGAATCTTGTCTCGACTATATGAATAAGCATGCTACTGTACTAGGGCCGTTTGAAGGAGATCTCTGGCTTGCCACATCTCAACAGCTGCTGGAGACTCGCCCTCCATTGGAATAGCTGCCAATCGAGACGCCGCGGCGATCATGTTATCCAAAGGGGTGGAGAAGTGACCCGGTGGTGTCGGCATGTACTGAGGCTGGTCATGGTTTCGTCGAGGTGGGTCCATCACTCGTGGCTGATCCAGCGCTCCTGTCCCAGGTGCTTCAATCCGGTTCACCGCTACCAGATTACTGGTTCCTGCTCCTAGCGTGTTGAAGAGATTCATTGCTTCATAAACCGGTGGTAGACGGGACCGATGCCTCCTCCTCAGCATGTTGTTTGAAGCGTTCTGATCTAGCATGAGACGGTAATTTTCTTCCTGAATCCGATGTGCCCGAGCATCCAAAGCGGTCCGCTCCTCAGCCATCCTGGTTTCCTCAGCCGCCAAGTCCTCCTTGGCCTGAGCTATTTGATCTCGCAGCTTCGAGACTTTCGTGTTATTTTGATCTTGATTATCCGGGGTAACCTCTGTGGTCAACAACGTCGTCCAGGTGTCCAATAAGCCGGACATGATTTGAGCTGGCTGGCGCGTGGGGCCTCCTGCCCCAGCTGCCGATCCGGAAATCATCACCGCTGCAGCCGATGAGTGCTGCGTAGGCTGCGTACCGGCCATGAAGATCGCAACCCGGTTTGGCGGTTCAAGGGGGTCCGAAACACTGTCGCCATTGGAACAACCCCCAAACCGGCCATCTTGAGGTTGGTACAGTGACTCGGTCTCATCGGTGGATGATTCGATATCTGAATAAACGATCATCTCACCGTCGACACCGGTTCAGACTCCACACTATTGATGAATCCTACAAACGCATGCTTCATGGCAGGCTGAACTCGGGCGGGGGTTGCATGCTGAGCCGTCTCGACGAGGTCGGCGCAGATGTCCGGCTCAGGGCCCGGTTCGCCGATCTTGCCGATGAAGACATGAATTCCTTCGAAGGGGACCCGGTACCCGTACTCGAGTGAGCCAGCCTCAGGGCCCCAGCCTACGTCGTCGATGTAGAGCTTGCCGCGACGACTCTTGGTCATCCGGCCCACTGCGTATCCCTTGAGTCCTTTGAAACTGCCCTTTATGAACTCGAAACCATCGTGCGATAGCCCCACGGTGGGTGCCAACTATTGTGGAATTATCACGTCAGATCTCCTAGAGTGAGGACTTAGTCGTGGAGCCATCGCGACGCGGTTAGCTTAAAGGGGTTAAACCGGACAAAGGACACGGGGAGTTTATACTGGTTCGGCCCCTTGCGGTGAAGGTAAAAGCCTACGATCCAGTTGTGGTGGAATTGATGGGGTCTCGATGATCAGGGAGCGAATCCGCTTTACCCGGCTCTCGAGTTGTTGTTTCTTGTCCTTGAACCGCAGCCGGGTCGTCCCTTTATATACACAGGCTGACGCTCGACGGTTTGCAGAATCCCGACGCTGGCTCATACATGTGTCCGGCTTGGTTTCTATCCTTTCCTATCTTACAACACAAGTTACATAGTACACGGCGGTTTATGTCTACGGGCCCTAATCCGCCTTTGGGCCCTGGGCCTCTAAGTCTCTTCAGTAAAGCGCCACACTCCTTGTCTTCATGGGCTTCAATATGGATAACTCGTTACCAGTATAACCCGGCCCCATCTAGGCGGTTTATACTCAGTAGTTATATCCCCAACATTAGGCCCCAGATTGATTTGAACCTGTTCATGTCAATCTTCCACACTTAAGAAAATTCCTTCTTTGAACACCTTCGTGTGAACCTTGTAATCCGCCATGACATCATCTTCCAATATTGTAGTAAACCGCCATGACGTCACCTGCTTATTAAAAAACCGCATATACCTCCCCCTTATTAATGAACTTCCGAAAATCGAGGCGACAACTCTGTCACTTATCCATTTTTTGGGCTCCTCAATTCTCATGCCTGTCGCTTATCCCTTCGCTTTATAAATTGAGACGACGCTACTTTGGGCGGATGGAGCAAGAAGACTAGAGGTTGAAGAAGCACGACGGCCGTTGGATGGACATCATATGGTCACTGCAGCTAGAATCGTATATATTGACTAAGTTGACAAAGCCCTTGGTACACGTCAACTTAGTAGACCCACAACGCCTAACAAAAAGTTCGATGCAACAGTTCGGGAAGGAAGCGACATCGCTCCTTCACTCGCCTTGTCCGGTTTCCGTCGTCTATCCCCGCAGCGGCAGCGGCAGCGGTGGAAGCGAGGGACAACAATGGTGCGGTGGCTCCAAACAGCCCGGGCAGCATGGCCATCGTGCGGGCCCCGTATGGAAAAGGGGGGCTAGGTGATAAGGTATATGGTTTCTCTCTCCATCACTTTCACCTGACGATTATTGAGCCACGTCGGGTTTTTTGCATCAACAACATCGATGAGCCCGCGCAAAACTCGGTTCAGCATTTTACCCTAGTAAGGGAAAATCCTAAGTGGAGCGCTGGCGCGAATCAGTTGGTTGATGCCCTAACAAGCATGCTCTGGCAAGGCCGTCCGCGTTGGCGTGACCTTTGCGCCAACACCGTAAGATCATCAAAGGTATAAAGGGGAAGGGAGAGAAACCGACCTCACCTTAAGTCATGTTTCGCCACCCGCAAGAGATTTGTGATCCCCTCCAGCCCATGCCAGGGATCCGTAAGCAACAAATGAAGCGCCATTTTCCCAAGGCATGTGGGCATGACAAGCAATCGCGGCCAGACAAAGAGATGAGCGTCAACGAAAGCTAAGTTAACATATCCTTTAATTTTCCCTCCAGAGTTCGCACCTGTTTATCCCTCGGAAAATCAATGTTTTTCATATGGTTAAGCCTTTCGTCTGATTGCACCTTAACGGGTTTGCCTGCACCCCCACTCTATTTCGAGCCTGCTCATGGAGCGGGTGGCTACACCAAGGGCTCCTAAAGGAAAAATCTACCGGGACATACCTTCACCTGCCGAATGCTAAGGACCCATTCCTCGCAGCAATCGCGGCAGTATGCTACCGGTGGGCAGCCAAAGCACAAAAAACAAACTAGCCATACGAATATGGATGGATAAAACAAGAGAGGCATAGCATGCATTTGAAATTAGTTAATACACTAGTTCAGCGCAAGCGAAAGTAGTACTAGATCTAAACACGAGACATGCATAATGTTTTGTTATAGGGCGGTGCGCCAATGCGAATGGTTCGAAGCCGTGCTTGGCGGTCTTATTGAGCCCTGGGAACGGTCAGGACCTTGTTGGCAACGGTGGCGGCCTTCTCCTCGGCATCAGAAACATCAACGCCTATCGGAAGCTTCCTAAAGCCATCTATGAGGTTGAGTTCGGGGTGGCGGTATGTGAGATTGCTCAAAACCATGAAGAGAGCATTGCGGGTGAGCTTTTGAGACTCGCTTGCACAGAGGGCATCTCTTCCTTCTTCATGAGTCTTTAACCCTTCAATCAACTCATTGAATAAGAGCCCTAACTTGATGCTCGGGACCTCATGCCTACCAACCGATAAGAGTGGCCCCTCCATGCCCATCACTGTAGTCTGAGTAGTGAGGCGCTCCGTGATGTTGATAAGGCTCTTGATCCAAAGGTTGATCTGCTCGGATTGGTTCGCTAGCTTGTCCTCTGCATCTTTCTGAAGGAGTAGCGCATTGTCCAGATCCTTCATCAACTGCTTCTCACAGACCCCGGCAGACTTGATTTCGCTCTCCAGGGAGCCAAGCCTTGCTTTCATGTCTTCAATGGCACCATTGGCAGTCTCAAGGCTCTGGCTCTTGGAGGAGAGATGCGATTTCACCTCCTTCAGAAGGATCTTTGCTTTTCGCGCCTCCTCCTTGATGGTCGTGACTTCCTGGCACTCCCTGCAAGCTCTTCTGCCAGTTTAGCCACCTGTTGGTCAAGATCTGCCTTGGCAATGGACGCTGCAGCAAGGTCATCATCAACCTTCTTCAGCTGAGCAGCAAAGTCGGTGAAGAGCGCATCGAGGGCTGCCTTGTGCATGTCCTCCAGTTCTTTGGTGCCTTGCTGGACAAGGGCCTCCATTTATTCCTCCTTAACGCGAAGGGCAGCCTCGAGCTTCTCTTCCCGGGAAGAGATGCCCTTCTGTTTGGCGTTCAAGAGCATTATGCGCTCTAACATACGGGCTTCGTAGGCAATAACATCCTCCTTTTCCATGGAGATCATATCTTGCTGCTGCAAAAGTACTTGGAATTGCTTGCCATGCCACTCATGCAGCTATTTGCTCTTGTCCCTCAGCTTCTGATCTACGCTGTTGGCAGAATTACGCTGCTCCTTGAGTGTCTGCCACTTCTGGATGTACCGCTTCTGCATTTCCTTGATGTCCACCGCCACAGACTCTAGGAAGGACAGGTCCAAGACCTCGTCGACAGAGTTAACGGTCTCTCCAACTTGCTTATACGGTGGCGCTATGGTACACTGAATCTCCTCATCAAGCTCTACGCTCGTTGCTGTCGAGGAACTGGGGGCTCCGATACCAGGTTGGGCAAGCACCAATGCCAGATGGCTTGAAGTTGGCTATGGGATCCCAGCCGAGGTGCCAATAGATGGAGGAGGGCTCATGGTTTGAAGGGGGGGGGGGTTTCTCTTGAACTGGCATCCCCGATCCTAACGAACTGCCAAGGGCATGCCCTACTTCCTTCGGGAGCTCCTGGGCATCCCCAGCAGCGTGTTCCTGTCCCTTCGCGCCAGCAATTCTGGCGGCTTCCTGGGCAGTATCTTTACCGATGCTGGCCACCTCCTCCAATAACTCGGGCTCCTCGGCAAATGGTACTGCAAGCAAGGGCAAACAGACAATCGTGAGGAGGAAGAAACATTGGAGGACCAATAACTTGGAGCAAGATTATACAGGAAAAGCAAAAAAAATACCGGGAGTTATCTACCTTGGAGGGTTTTCATTCTTCCCGGCAACATCAATTGCCGGGACATAGACACCACCCTCCTCCCTAGTAACTATGGTGTCGACCTGGGCAGAGCCATCCGTGGGAGTCTCTGTTAAGGTCCCCTCAGCTCGATCAATAGGCGGAGTGGGCCCCTCCTGGAAGGCCCCATCTTGGGCAGACTCCCCCCTCTTCCAAGATTGGATATGGGGGGGGGTACTCTTCTGCATCGTCTTTGGTGGGAGAAATCAGCAATGTCTTCACATGGAGGGCTGGGCTGGGGGCTTGCCACTAGACTACCCGTGCTGCTCCCCGCCTGGCCTGTGCCTCCCGGGGACCTCGGCGACTCCGCATGCCTGAGACGGTTGGCTCGGTGGATGAGGGTCTTCTTCTCCTCTTCTTCCCTGTCAAAGGCAGCAAGAAAGATTGAATAGCAAACCAAAAAGCCTGCTAGACTTGGATGAGACCGTAGAATATTGTTCTTACTCTGAGTCCATGATCGTGGAACCCAGCTCAACCCCATGGGCATCGGAGGTGCTCTGCTCCTCTTCAGGTTCTGGGCGATAGTGCTTCTCGGCAACTGGAGACCCTGCTGGGGCGTGGGGGGCTCCGACGCGGACAAGCTGCTCGAAGATCTCGATCCGGACTGGGAGCTGGAGCTACCTACCATGACCGCTCGTTGCTTGGCAGGAGAGATCTTGTCCTAGGAGAGCGAGAAGAGTGGCGGCGTACCGCGCCTGCCCCGTCGCCTTTAGAGGCGATCTTCTTCACCTTATTGGCGGGCTCGGGGGCTGGGGGCGCTACTCCCCGACTGGTCCGCCTGTGAGGGCGGAATTCCAAGTCCGGTTCTGGGGCCTGGGGACTCGCGGCAAGCCACTCTTCGCCGGGCTGCTCCACCTCTTGAGTATCATCCTCTTGCTAGGCTTCCGCTGCCGCTGCGTATAAAGCCTCTCTCCTGCCAGGCTCGTCCGCGACAGGCTCATCTCAGGCAGGTTCATCCACGACAGCCTCTTCCACGGCTCGCCCCTCACTCCTGTCATGGGAAGACCCCTCACCTTCAGCTTCCCCTTTCTCTTCCTCACCTCTTCTGGGCCTTGCTTTCCCGGCGGCCCGGAGCACCCTGCCCTCCTCAATCCGCTTCTTGATGAACGCCTACTCCACCTTGGAGGTGCGCTTGAACATGTTGGTCTCTACCCTGGTTCCTCTTTCCTCTAGGCTAGAGAACCACTTGATCTTGTCGTCAAGCTCAGGTAATTGCCAGTCGCCCGCCACCCCATGAGCATTACAATCTGGCATCCATTTAAGAATCTGATCCTGGGCGGAGTTGATGTTCAGCGGGGATGACATTTGCCGGCAATTTGAACGCTCCGAGGCTGCTGAACAGCTGTTCGCACAACCAGCCATGACTGTAAATCAACAAGTTGTTGGCTAGGCCCGGGTACAATTGCATCCTGTCGGCGGCATCCCTGTACAGCTAAGCAAACCTGTCCCTTTTCTGCAAAGGCACGATGCAGTATTGGAGGAAATCGGCCCCCACTTGATCGACAGTTAACCCAGCAGCTTTCAGACGAATGATCATATTCAGTGCCAGGCGAAGGCTATCGTCGGTAAGGCCAAATTCCCTCCAATCGTTGCCAAGCACAATGCACTCCGTCCACGCCTGGCAAAGCTCTGGGGCTTCCTCATCCTAGATCCAGCACCAGTCCGCCCTCCACTCCTCCCATCTACCACACTGCTGACCGGGAAGGTAATCCCAAGTTTCGCTCTACACTCGAGGGATTCAGTTTATGTTCCCGAAGCAGTGGGCATTGTTCTCCACCCGCGGGACGAAGAAGTGCCGAAACAGATCCACATTGGGGGCGACCCCGACAAAGTTCTCCCACAAGTGGGCAAAAATCGCCATGCACACCATTGCATTTGGCATGAAATCCAAGAGGTGGAACCCATATACCACCATCATCGCCTCAAAGAAATCTGAGAAGGGGGGACAGAGGCCATAGAAGAAATACGCGCAGAAGAGTCGATATGCATTCAGCGGATCCTTTTTTGCCTCTGACAGAACCTTGGTGCACCATGCCCCTTTGGAACTTCCCTCCCCCACATATATCCATACCTCGTAATCAGGGCATCATTGTCGAGGCTTGACGGGAAGAAAACCAAATCTCCCCGTTGCTTCCTGTCCAAATCCGCTGCCCTCTTTGTGTTCCCTTCCGCGGTTGTCTCCTTCACCGCGGCCGACTACTTTCCTTTCACGGAAGAGGCTTTCTTCCTCATCTTCAGGAGCTTTGGAGGATATGGAAGGTAGAGCGAGGTGTCGGAAGCGGATGTGGGTGCAAGGACAGGTGCTCTGGCTCAAGGAGGAAGGCGATGGAGAAAGGGGTGCAAATGTGCCATGCCTTTCCACGTTCTTCCCCTTTATGAGGAACGAACATGGGGTAGAGGAGCGTTTCTTCGCCACTTTCCCTCATAATGTAACCATTTTACATTAATTTATATAGTCCCACGACCCCACGACCTGCGGTAATTAACCAGAGTGGATGTTGGATTGACTGGTCATCAATTCAAATTGCTACATGCAAAGCACCACTTCGACACGTGTCCATGCACCATTTTGGGGCCTAACCCAATGTTCCCGGCGATACATATGGCTCAGGCCCGAGAGCTTCTATTGGGGTACACAAATAGGGGAGTACGTTTCCCCCTGACTTGTGCCCGGACAGGCAAGTCTCCGGCACGACAACAACAAAGCAAGCTGCTCCAGCATTCAAGACCATACCAAGCAGAAGAGATAAGCTCTTTGAGAAATCAGATGGTGGATGAAGAAGACCAAGAGCAACCAGTAGGGCAAGATATCACTAAGGAAAAACCTCCCTTGCCAGGCAGGCGGGCCTGGCGGGGTTGAGGTCACCTGAAAGACAAGTCTCGAGACTCCCCCGGCAGGCTTGCCGGGGACTCCGAGAGCGGATTACCCCGCCAAGGCTCCACCGCTCCACCTCACAGCAACGCAAGTCACCCATCGGTGCGGTCTCGAGCCCCCAGGTGATTGAGTGGTTGTTATTTGGCATGTGGCAGCCATTTTTGAGGAAGAACAACCCTAAATGACACCCATCCAGGAGACGTGTCACGCAGACATGTGAGGAGGTGGCTGCATGGCAAGGCAAGGCTTGCCGGGATACATCCATGATGTGACACTAAGCGATGCATTTAATGCACCTTGTCCTATCTGCAGAATTAGGTATGATAGCACTGTAGCTATCTAATCACTGGATAATGACTATTTGCCATTGTGGTAACCCCTTGACCTATAAAAGGAGGGTCGTGGCAACCTTAGAAAGGATCGGGACCCCTGTACACTCATACACATGTAGTTGCTCTTGTCCCAAGGCGACCTTGCCGGGCTAGAGCGATGCGTCTCCACGACGGTCCTTTCATCAATCCACCAAAGTAGGAGTAGGGTTTTACGCCTCGCGGCAACCAGAACCTGGGTAAAAACTGCTCGTGTCATTACTGCCATGCTGCTCTACGGTCTCCACTCTTTGTGCAATGTGCCCTCCCCCCTTGCCGAACCACAAGGGGCTGATGGTCCCATACGTATCCGTGAATACCATGACAACAACACCTTCTACCTGAACCAAACCATCTACAAGCAACGGCAACAAGTCAAGCTACAAGAAACCTTCATCATCTTCGACACCTTCAAGTCGCCCTACCACTACAAGCAACTTCGAGCTGAGAGTTTCATCATCTACAACTCCACTGGATGAGACCGCGAAGTCAAGTTCCATCAAATGCTTCACATGTCAAGGCCAAGGCCACAAAACATTTGAGTGCCCCACTCGGCGCACCATGATCGCCAACGAGGACATCACCTATGAATCGATGAGTGAGGAAGGAATGGATGCGGTTGAGCACATGGCCATGAACCGGCGCATGGATGAAGATGAAGATTACCAAGTCTTTTGTGACAATGATTCGAGCCCCACTCTCATTGTCTCCAAGGTCTTGACACTTCAACACCAACTAGACGGAGATCAACAATGCCACATCTTCCACACCAAAGCATGCATCAATGGACGTTCCATGAAGGTCATAATCGACGGAGGAAGTTGCCACAATTTGGCTAGTGAAGAGTTATGCTCCAAGCTACAATTGGTCAAGATGAAGCATCCCCATCCTTACAAGTTCCAATATCTTAGCGACTCCGCCACTATTCAAGTGGAGCATACCGTTCGAGTCTTCTTCAAGATTGGAGCATACGAAGACATCTTGGAGTGTCATGTGGTTCCCATGTTCGTTTGCATCTTCTACTTGGACGACCTTGGAAATTCGTCCGTGGCGTTATCCACAATGGGTGAACCAGTCACTATAGCTTCGAGATGAAAGGGAAGGAGTACGTGCTATCACCTATGTCACTGAGCCAAGTGATGACGGACAAGCTAGCATCCACCCATCATGCAGAGAATAGTGAGAGAGTGAGCCACCAAAAAGAGAGTGGGCGCCACAAGCCCAAATTGAGTGCCTCAATGATGAGCGACAAGAAAAAACCTAGCCCTCCTAGCTACCAAAAGAGAGATGATAGAAGTGTGGGACAACCCATCAAGTGTTATACGTTACTTCCTTGTGTGCAAGGACGAATTGGAAAGAACTAACACCTCTCACCATCTAACTTTAGTGTTGTCTAATACATGAATTCACAAACGTATTCCCCGATGACCTACCTCCGGGTCTACCTCCACTACTTGGCATCGAACACCGAATCGACCTCATCCCCGTTGCATCATTACTAAACAAGGCACCCTAGCACGTCAACCCTGAAAAACCAGGGAAATACAAAGGCAAGTACAACACCTCATTGACAATGGGCATGTATGTGAAAGCTTAAGTCCTTGTGTCGTTCCTGTTATTCTTGTGCCTAGGAAAGATGGTAGTTTTTCGCATGTGTTCCGATTGTCGTCCCATAAATGCTATCACCGTTTGTTATCGCCATCCCATTCCCCGCCTTGACGATATGTTAGATGAGCTTAGCGTAGCCACCATTTTCTCTAAGATTGATGTTAAGAGTAGCGTTTACCAAATCCGCATTCAAGAAGATGATAAATGGAAAACCGCTTTCAAAACCATGGGCTTACCCATAGATATTCCCAAGGGCTTATCCAAAGCACCCGGTACTTTCATGTATGTGATGCATTATGTTCTTCGACCCTACATTGGCATATTTGTTGTGGTCTACTTTGATGATATAATTGTGTTTAGTGAGTCTCTAGAAGATCATGTCACCCATCTTAGCACTGTTTTGCAAACTCTTAGAAACGAGCACCTTTATACTAGCATGGAGAAACACAAAATTGGTGTTGACAAGCTTGTTTTCTTGGGTTTTGTTGTGTCATCTAAGGGTGTGCATGTCGATGAAGCTAAAATTGATGCTATTAAAACTTGGCCACAACCAACCAACTTGCAACAATAGCCAGGTTCTATTGTAGATTCATTAAGGACTTTAGCACTATTGCATCACCTTTGCATGCCTTGAATAAGAAGAATGCACCATTTGTTTGGGGACCATCCAAATATACCGCATTTCATGAGCTTAAGAATTTGCTTACACATGGTCCATTGCATGCATTACCCAACTTTGATAAAAAAAATTGAGGTCCATTGCGATGCTAGCAGTAATGGCATAGGAGGTGTGTTAATGCAAGAGAAGCGCCCAATTGCTTACTTCACTGAGAAACTTCCCGGGGAGCAACTTAATTATCCCATGTATGACAAGGAGTTATATGCCTTAGTGAGAGTCTTGCATGTGTGGGAACACTACCTTCGCCCTCATGAATTTGTCATCCATACGGATCATGAAACGCTTAAATATCTTAAGGGTCAAACAAAATTGAATAAGCAACATGCCAAATGGAGTGAATTTATTGAGTCATTTCCTTATGTTATCAAGTACATCAAAGGTAAGGAAAATGTTGCGACAGATGCTCTTTCCTGCAAATGCATGCTTTGTAACTCAACTTGAATTGAATGTTATTGGCTTTGAGCACATAAAAGACTTATATGCGCATGATCCTACTTTTGCTAGTCCTTATGCCAAATTGTTGATGCATACATCTTGGGAATGATATTACATCAAGAATGACTATCTAACGAGACCTAACAAGCTATGTATCCCCGAGTCTTCTCTTTGTTCGTTGCTTTTGCAAGAGGCTCACAGTGGAGGAATTATGGGTCACTTGAGACGCGACAAGACATTTGCTAGGCTCTCCAAGGACTAATATTGGCCCAAGATGTTCTGCGACGTCTCCCGCTACACCAACCGATCCTCTATATGTTGCAAAGCTAAGTCTAAAGCTCAACCATTGACTCTATATGCAACTTCCTATTCCGGATCACCCATGGGAAGATATTAGTATGGACTTTGTGCTTGGTTTGCCTAGAACTCAAAATGTAAAGGATTCCGTGTTTGTTGTTGTGGACCGTTTCTCTAAGATGGCACAATTTATCCCATTCAACAAGGTAGACGATGCTTCGCATGTTGCCAATCTCTTTTATTGGGAAATTTTGCATCTACATGGAGTGCCAAACACTATTGTGTCGGACCGCGATATCATGTTCCTAAGCTACTTTTGGTAGACCCTATGCGCCAAGATCGGAATCAAGCTCTTATTCTCTTCGGCATAACATCCACAAACCGACGGCGAAACAGAGGTGACGAACTGGACGTTATTTACTCTCCTTCGCGTCTTGATCAAGAAGAACATAAAAGAGAGGGAGGAGTTCTTACCCATTGCTGAGTACACCTACAACTTGGAAACACATTCAAATGGCCGGCAAGTCCCCCTTCGAGGACGTCTACAGATTAAATCCTTTCTCCCCATTGGACATTCTACCGCTACCACTACAAGAGTGCATCAACATGGACGTGAGTGCACGAGCGAGCTATCTCAAGAAGGTGCATGAAGATACAAGACAAGCAATCAAGCGCCAAGTACACCGACTCGCGGCCAAGATCAAGATCAACAAGCAACTCATGATATTCAACATTGGAGATCTAGTATGGCTACACCTTCTCAAGGAACGCTTCCCCAATGAAAGCAAGTCCAAGCTACTACCGCCAGCCGATGGACCCTTCAAGGTGCTAGAATGCTACAACAACAACGCCTACAAGATCGACATCCCACGTAACAAGTACTCCATGAGAGACATCTTCAATGTAAAGGATCTCTTTCCCTACCATGGTGATGAGGTTTTCGATCCGAGGTCGCATGTTTCACAACGGGGAGGGGGAGATGATGCGTAGCATCCCAAGGTCATCCCCATGGACCTATTATCGTCTCATCAAGTGCCACCTGGACCTATGACATGTGCACGTGCAAGAGCACTCAAAACCAAGGTAACATCTCTCCTCTCGTAATTCCTCTTTACACTACAAAAAAAGACACATTTGTCACATTTTGGGCCGAACAATTTTTTTCTGTCATACTTATGACACTTCTATGACGATAATTGTGACAAAACCCGGTATCATCATAGATGTGGTGGGCTCCTACTTCGATGACAAAAAATCATGATAGAAAATGGGCTTTTCGTCCTGGTCGGGCCGGAGACGCAGCTGCATGACATTCTTTGGACTGTCCATGACAGAAAAAACCGTGGTAGAAGCGAGGGCGAGGGAAATATTGGGGAGTTCCCGATTATAGTGGGTGGTCAGGGGCCGAGCGATGTGCGTTTCTCTCGTACCGTATGCACGTTGGTGCGAGGAGTTGGACTCTAACTGAACCCGAGCGGGGCGTCGCCTAATTGAACCCGGCGATCGCGCTGCGAACTTACGTGTTCTTGAACCGAGTGATCGGCGATTCGCCGCTCTGCGCTAAGCGAAGCCGATCGATGCTGCCCCTAGATGAACAGTGAGCATTGCTAGGGGGATTGGATGAACAGTGAGCAGCGGGGGTGGATGAACATGACCCCGTGGTGTTGCCTCTGGATGAACAGGACCCCGAGCGATCGAGCCGGTTGGGGCTGGATGAACAGGACCACGTGGAGGGATGGATGAACAAGACGACCCCGTGGAGGGCTGGATGAAAAGTAGACGGTGGAGGGGTGGATGAACAGTAGCCCGTGGAGGGGTGGTTGAACAGGAGCCCGTGGAGGGGGTGGTTGAATAGTACTCGGTGGAGTAGCGCGCGGTGGAGGCTGGATGAACAGGAGCCCGTGGATGAACAGGAGCGCGGTGGAGGCTGGATGAACAGGAGCCCGTGGATGAACAGTCGTAGGTGGAGGCTGGAGGAGGTCGACGATGGATGAACAGTAGCCCTTGGAGGCTGGAGGAGGTTGAAAGTGCGTTATATCGACTAGAGGGGGGTGAATAGGCGATTTTTATGAATTCTTCACTGAGGAATTTGCCGATGAGAAAATTCCTTAGCGAAGAACTACTTGCAGCGGAATATGTACTCAGAAGTAAACATAACAGGATACAAACATGGTCAGCATGATGAAATGAGGACTAACACAGAGTACGGAAAGCGTAAACACAGGATAGCAAGATGAAGACAAACAGAGTGAAGAAATTGAACTGAGGAATTTGTGAAAGTCTTCAGTCAAAGTCTTCAAGCACAGATATGAACAACATTCAACACAGTAATGAGGAAATGAAAGAGTTGAGGAAATAGAACCAGTCGATTGGGTGAAGACAATGATTTGGTAAACCAGTTCAAGCTTTGTCTCGGTTATGCGTCTGGTTGGAGCGGTGAGTATTTAAACTCGAGGACACACAGTCCGGACACCCGATCTCGAGCGCAACTCAGGACACCAGTCCTCACCGTATTCTCCTTGAACTAAGACCACGCAGGCCTCGTCCAATCACTCGTGGTAAGTCTTGGTGACTTCAAACCTTCACAGACTTGGTCACTCGGCGATCCACAATTCCTCTTGGATGCTCTAGACCTTGGCGCCTAACCGTCTGGAAGAAGCACGATCTTCAAAGGTAACAAGCGTCGGATCAATGCAGATCAATTTCTTGATGATGCTCAATCACTTTGGGTTTGTGGGGGTTTGGTTTTGGGATTTTCCTCACTTGATGATTTTCGCTCAAAGTCCTCGGAGGATGGGTTGCTCTCAAATGACAAGTGTCAAGTTCTCTCGGAGCAGCCAACCAGCTAGTGGTTGTAGGGCGGCTATTTATAGCCTAGGAGCAGCCCGACATGATAAGACATAAATGCCCTTCAATGATATGACCGTTAGGTGGATAAGATATTTTGGGACAGCCACAAGAAAGCACAACAACGGATCGGAAATTTGACTCTCAAATTCTTGGGGCTATCATGTTCCTCCTTTGTGTAGGCAATTCAAGACTGGCGAATTCCTAACTCCTCGATCGAGCAAGGTCCTCGGTGAGCGGAAGAACTGCGTCTACATTCTTGAAGAATTTCAATGAAGCGTATGAGATTTCAATGGCTTCACTCGAAGGGATTGGTAGGTGTAGGATTTTAGTTGAGCATCACATGGAAATTTTTCCTTAGTATTTCCTCGACCCCCTTTAACAGTACGGTGTTTCCTATGACTCAAGAAAGAGAAAATGAAACTATGTAAACAAAAGTCTTCACGCTTCATATTCCTCGAATGAATATCAAATCTTCAAGGTCACACCAATTTCTTCACTTTCAAAGTCTTCAGAAAGTCTTCAGAATATCAAAGTCTTCATTGAAGAACTTCATTTTAGGGTCTACTTTCTCTGTAAATATCAAACTCCTCATAGACTTATAGACACTGTGTACACTCACAAGCGCATCAGTTACTTAACCTATAAGTCTTCAATACACCAAAATCACTAAGGGCACTAGATGCACTTACAATCTCCCCCTTTTGGTGATTGATGACAACATAGGTTAAGTTTTCAACGAGGATAAACATATGAAGTGTAAATACTGATATTGAGGAATTTGATTGCAAGATATAGAAGAACTCCCCCGAATATGTGCATAGTGAGGAATTTGCTTTTGAGGCAATGCACATTTGAAGAATTGAATCATGGAGATCTCCCCTATATCTTGTAATTCATACGCATTTGATATATAATATGAAGAATTTGAAATGCATGATGAAATATGGTGCTGATGAGATTGACATGCGTGCAATAATATTGACAAGGAATAAGCATGCGAATAGCACATCAAAGTTTGAGCTCGGTGCATCAAAAGCATCGAGCACGACCAAAAGTATCAAGGCACCATCGGTTTAAGATTACAACTCGATCAATAAAAGTTTTGGAAGAAAGAGAGTTGTAACTTAATAAAACGCCCATAATATAAACCCGCTTGAAGACTAACTCGATTTCTCCCCTTTGTCATCAAATGACCAAAAGGATTGGCGAGGACTAACGCCTGAAGATTTTCAAGTTGATGGAGGCGCGCGAGATTGTCGGGGTTGGTTGTTGAAGTAGGGCTGCCGCGATGTCGCCCAAATCTTCATGTTCATCGGTTTCACGCGATGAAGAATAAGAACCGCCACGGATCGGGAACTTTGACTCTCTTGAATTTCTTGGAGGTGGTGCAAACCAGTCAAATGCTTCTGGAGACCCATAGTCTTCAATTCTTCCATGGAATATACATGATTGAGAATAGCCCAGTGCGGTTGAGGGTTTCATGAAGGTAATACTGATTTTCTTCTTGCATTATGTGTTGAGGTCATGTTGTGAAGAATTGCACAAATTGGCGCTTCACCCATTTTCGATTGCGTTCCACCTTCCGATGAAGGCGAGGAGTAACTCACGGTCGGTCATCACCACAGGTCTTTGTTGCTTGAGGCTTTTGCTTGGGTGAGGTATTTCTTGGCGGTGTCATGTGTTGCAGAATCGTCATTGGTGGAGTAAGGCGAAGCGAGGCGGAATTGACCATCAATGGACGAGTGCCTTCATCAATCACAGTGCTGCCTTGCCCTTATCATCGATGATGAAACCGGTCGCTTGAGGACTTCAATGGGCGGCAAGTAGCTGCCATGATTTAGAGTGTCGACCTTGTAATTGATGAAGATCGTGCCCTTATGAATCTCATAATCCAAGGCGCATATGGCTTCAGCTCAAAAGGCGACATTGCAACATTAGCCAGAGTCCTCATGAAGAAATCATGGAAGTTGACGGGAACGCCATGAATGATGTTGAAAAGCATGTTCTTCATGATGCCAACGACATCTTCTTCATTTGAGTCGTGGCCTTTGATGGGACTCATTGTCTTCGTCAGGATTCGATAGACAGTCCGAGGCACATACATCAGTTCCTTGATGAGGAATTTGGTTCGAGGGGCCTGCCCTGGCTTCAAAGGCTTCATGAGCACTTGCATAAAATGATCAGTCAGTTCTTGGTCATGGTAGATGCAACGTGCACTTTCATGGGGAGGATCAAGAGGAAGGACACGAAGCAATTCAGTTGCTGGTGCCTTGTAGTGAGTGTTTTCTGTCATCCAATCCAGCACCCATGAATTGACATCTTGACATCTCCGTGATATGCGAGTGGCGTAGAAGCGAAGAATGAGTTCTTCATTCCAATCGCAGATATCGGTCAGAAATTTAGGAGTCTGCATCATGAATAACTTTCGAATCTTGGCTCAAGCACGCAGAGATTCCATATCCACATGAGGAGTATGCTCATGATCGAAGATCTTGTCCTTGTCAAAGAGCACTAAGGAATAGAAGTTGGCTTGAGTAGCAGTCCAGAAGCGTCTTTTCCTCATGCGAGCAGAGTCATATGGATTGTAAGCAGTGAAGAACACATGCTCAGAAAAGAAGTCTTCAACCTTGAGTTTTTGCTTGCTAGAGAACGGATTCTTCGGTTTGGGCAGAGGAATGTCAGTGATTTGCAGCACAACCTCAGAAATCGCGATCTCAGGTGCTTCAGGCTGAGGAATTTCTGGTTCCTCTTCTTGTGCAGCTTGGGGATCAGCAGCAGGTTCTTCAGCGCTAGTGGCTGGAATTTCCTCATTAACAGACGATGTGGGATGAGTTTCTTCAGAGCCTAATTGAACAGTTGTAGCCGGGGACTGAGGAATTTGTTGAATCGGAGTGAAGAGGGGAGTATTGGGATGCTGACTTTCCCAAAAGTCATCGTTCATCACTGGAGTAGTGCATCCAATATCCATGCCTTCATCTTCTTTTTCAATTTCCTCAACACCAGCCTCTTTAGCTGTGAATTGAGGCATGGGTGAGGAAACAACTGGTGATGAAGGGAATGTTTCCACTTCAATTTCTTCATCAACCTGTTCTGCGGTAGCAACAGATTGATTTTCTTCATCAGATCCGCTTGGGATCTTGTAGTCTTCTCCATAAGGAACAATTTCCTTAGACGACATGGAGGAAATGGGAACGGCATCAATGGGATTTTCAACAGAGCTGGTCATTGGCTTCATTTTCTTCGCAGCCGAAGAATTTGACACAGCAGATGCCTTCCTCTTCTTCACTATGAAAGTGCGTTATATCGACTTGAGGGGGGGTGAATAGGCGATTTTTATGAAATTCTTCACCGAGGAATTTGCCGGTGAGGAAATTCCTTAGCGAAGAACTATTTGCAGCGGAATAAGTACTCAGAGGTAAACATAACAGATTACACACATAGTCAGCATGATGAAATGAAGACTAGAACAGAGTACAGGAAGCGTAAACACAGGATAACAAGATGAAGACAAACAAACTGAAGAAATTGAACTGAGGAATTTGTGAAAGTCTTCAGTCAAAGTCTTCAAGCACAGATATGAACAACATGCAACACAGAATGAGGAAATGAATGAGTTGAGGAAATAGAACCATCGGTTGGTGAAGACAATGATTTGGTAGACCAGCTCCAAGCTGCTGTCTCGGTTATGCGTCTGGTTGGAGCGGTGAGTATTTAAACTCGAGGACACAGATCCGGACACCCGATCTCTCGAGCCGCAACTCGGGACACCCAGTCCTCACCGTATTCTCCTTGAACTAAGACCACGCAGGACTCGTCCAATCACTCGTGGTAAGTCTTGGTGACTTCCAAACCTTCACAGACTTGGTCACTCGGCGATCCACAATTCCTCTTGGATGCTCTAGACCTTGACGCCTAACCGTCTGGAAGAAGCACAGTCTTCAAAGGTAACAAGTGTCGGATCCACGCAGATCAATTTCTTGATGATGCTCAATCACTTGGGGTTTTAATGGGGTTTGGTTTTGGATTTTCCTCACTTGATGATTTTCGCTCAAAGTCCTCGGAGGATGGGTTGCTCTCAAATGACAAGTGTCAAGTTCTCTCGGAGCAGCCAACCAGCTAGTGGTTGTAGAGGCGGCTATTTATAGCCTAGGAGCAGCCCGACATGATAAGACATAAATGCCCTTCAATGATATGACCGTTAGGTGGATAAGATATTTTGGTCCGCCGCCAAGAGACAAAGAACGGTCGGAAATTTGACTTTCAAAGTCCTCGGGGCTATCATGTTCCTCCTTTGTGTAGGCCAGACTTTGGCGAATTCCTAACTCCTCGATCGAGCAAAGTCATCGGTGACGTAAGAACTGCGTCTCATCCTTTGAAGAATTTGGTGAAGCGTATGAGATTTCAATGGCTTCACTCGAAGGGATTGGTAGGTGTAGGATTTTGAGTTGAGCATCACATGGAAATTTTTCCTTAGTATTTCCTCGACCCCCTTTAACAGTACGGTGTTTCCTATGACTCAAGAAAGAGAAAATGAAACTACGAAAACAAAAGTCTTCACGCTTCATATTCCTCAAATGAATATCAAGTCTTCATGGTCACACCAATTTCTTCACTTTCAAAGTCTTTAGAAAGTCTTTAGAATATCAAAGTCTTCAGTCGAAGAACTTCATTTTTAGGGGTCGACTTTCTCTGTAAATATCAAACTCCTCATAGACTTATAGACCTGTGTACACTCACAAGCGATCGGTTACTTAACCTATAAGTCTTCAATACACCAAAATCACTAAGGGCACTAGATGCACTTACAATCTCCCCTTTTGGTGATTGATGACAACATAGGTTAAGTTTTCAACGGGGATAAACATATGAAGTGTAAATTCTGATATTGAGGAATTTGATTGCAAGATATAGAAGAAGACTGAATATGTGCATAATGAGGAATTTTCTTTTGAGGCAATGCACATTTGAAGAATTGAATCATGGAGATCTCCCCCTATATCTTGTAATTCATACGCATTTGATACATATAGTATGAAGAATTTGAAATGCATGATGAAATATGGTGCTGATGAGATTCACATGCATGCAATAGTATTAACTAGGATTGAGCATGCGGAATATCACACCAAAAGTTTGAGCTCAAATATCACATTGAGCTTAGTGCTTCAAAAGCATCGAGCATAACACGTATCAAAATCGAGCATCGAAGCACGATCAAAAGTATTAGAGCACGGTGCAAAGTCGGCACAATGCACGATCAAAAGTATCGGGCACCATCGGTTTAAGATTACAACTCGATCAATAAAAGTTTTGGAAGAGCGAGAGTTGTAACTTAATAAAACGCCCATAGTATAAACCCGCTTGAAGACTAACTCAGATTTCTCCCCTTTGTCATCAAATGACCAAAAGGATTGGCGAGGACTAACGCCTCGAAGATATTCAAGTTGATGGAGGCGCCCGGCATTGTCGGGTTAGTTGTTGAAGTAGGGCTGCCGCGATGTCGTCCAAATCTTCATATTCATCGGTTTACGCGATGAAGAATAAGAGCTAGCCACCAAATCAGAACTTTGACTCTCTTGAATTTCTTCGAGGTGGTGCAGACCGGTCATAAGCTTCACGAAGACCCATAGTCTTCAATTCTTCCATGAGTAGACATGATTGAGAACAGCCAGTGCGGTTGAGGGTTTCATGAAGGTAGTACGGTTTTTCTTCACTGCATTATGCGTTGAGGTCATATTATGAAGAATTGCAGCAAATTGGCGCTTGACCCATTTCGATTGCGATCAACCTTCCGATGAAGGCGAGGAGTAACTCACGATCGGTCATCACCACGGTCTTTGTGGCTTGAGGCTGTTTCTTGGTTGAGGTATTTTCGGCGGTATCATGCGTAGCGAATCGTCATTGGTGGAGTAAGATGCAGCTTTGCGGCCGACCATCAATGGACGAGTGCCTTCATCAATTACAGCTGCTGCCTTGCCCTTGTCATCGATGATGAAATTGGTCGCTTGAGGACTTCAATGGGCGGCGAGAAGCTGCCATGATTCAAAGTGTCGACCTTGTAGTTCGGTGAAGATCTTGCCCTTATGAATCTCATGATCCAAGGCGCATATGGCTTCAGCTCAAAAGGTGACATTGCAATATTGGCGAGTCCTCATGAAGAAATCATGGAAGTTGGATGGAGCGCCATGAATGATATTGAAAAGCATGTTCTTCATGATGCCAACGACGTCTTCATCATTTGAGTCGTGGCCTTTGATTGGACTCATTGTCTTCGTCAAGATTCATACGGTCCGAGGCACATATAGCAAATCCTTGACGAGGAATTTGGTTCGAGGGCTTGGCACGGCTTCATGGCTTCATCAAGCACTTGCATGAAGTGATCGAGACGATTCACGTTCATTGTAGAGGCAACGAGCAGATTCATGGGGAGGATCAAGAGGAAGGACACGAAGCAATTCGATTCTTTGGTGCCTTGTAGTGAGTATTTTCAGTCATCAATCCAGAACCCATGAGTTGATGTCTTGACATCTCCGGTGATGTGCGTGGTGGCATAGAACTAAAGAATGAGTTCTTCATTCGATCCACAGATATCGGTGCAGAAATTCAGCAGCTCGCATCGTGAAGAACACGAGTCTTGGCTCAAGCACGGCGGTGATTCCATATCCACATGAGGAATATGCTCATGGTGAAGATCTTGTCCTTGTCAAATAGCGAGGAATAGAAATTTGCTTGTGTTGGAGTCGAGCGTCTTTTCCTCATTCGAGCAGAGTCATAAGGATTATAGGCGATGAAGAACACATGCTCGTAAAAGAAATCTTCAGCCTTGAACTTTTGCTTGCTCGAAGCGGATTCTTTGGCTTGGGCAGAGGAATATCTGTTATTTGAAGCACAACCTCGGGAATCGCGATTTCGAGTTCTTGGTGAGAATTTCTGGTTCCTCTCCTTGTGCGATTTGAGGATCGCAGTTGGTTCTTGGCGCTAGTGGCTGGAATCTCTTCGTTGACAGATGATGTGGGATGAGTTTCTTGAGCCCATTTGAGCAGTAGTAGTCGGTGGTGAGGAACTTGTTGAAGCGGAGTGAAGAGAGGAGTATTGGGTCTTGACTTTCCCAAAGTCATCGTTCATTACTGGTGTAGTGCACCCAATATCCACATCTTCATCTTCTTTTCAATTTCCTCAACACTTGCCTCTTCAGCTGTGAACTGAGGCACGGGTGAGGAAGCAACAGGAGTTGAAGGGAAAGCTTCCACTTCAATTTCTTCATCAAGCTGTTCTGAAGTAGCAACAGATTGATTTTCTTCATCTGATCCGCTTGGGATCGTGTATTCTTCTCCAAAGGAACAATTTCCTTGGATGACATGGAGGAAATGGGAATGGCATCGATAGGATTTTCAATCGAGCTGGTCATTGGCTTCAATTTCTTCGCGGCGAAGAATTTGGACTTGGTGATGCCTTCCTTTTCTTCATTGCAGCTCGTTCTGCAGCCTTTGTCTTCTTCACTTCATAGGCGAAGGAAGAATTGGAGTTGGTGTTGGTGCAGGAGGAGCTGAGGATTGTGGTACAGTTTCTTGAGCACAACTGGTGCGATTGCCTGTTTCCTTGATTCTTCAGCGCACCACTAGTGGATGCCACAGGAATTTCTTCAAGAATGGAATGGAGTCATCAGCCACGGAACTTGTGTTCTCATCAAGACGCTGAAAGTCATCAGCAGTGCTGGCATGTTCTTCAGCAGGCTGAGCAGATTCTTCAGCCTGAGGATTTTCTTGTTGCGATGAAACTGCAACAGTTGACATTCTCTTCGTCAGAGTGACGAATCTCACCTTGGCTCCTTGCCAGTCAGCATTGTAAGCATCAAAATCCTTGCTGAGTGCTTGGATTTCTGATTGAGCTTTAAGAAGTTCTTTAGGAGTCAAGTTTATGATGTTTTTTCCTCAAAAGCTTCTCTTTTCTTGCTTTTGCTCTCTTCAATTCACGAGCCTTTTCAAATTTCCATTTCTCTTCAGAGATGAAATGGTTGACATGTGACTTTGACCAGAGTCGATGGCAGATCCGGAAGAGGAGTGTGTGGATCACGATGCCATGGTCAATGAAGTCTAGGATCTTCTTGGATCCAAAAGCGAGGCACACTTGTTCCTTTGGCTCTAGCGGCCTTGGTCGATCTGTCTCGATGATTTCTTCAAGTTCTTCATCGAGGCTTCATCATCGAGAGGAGCGTTGAATGCAACATGTTTCTTCTTTGGACTAGGCCGAGGACCGCGTCCAGCAGTTGCTTTTGTCTTCAGCAGAGTGGGACACGATGAGGACATTGGTGCAGCTGAGGAACTTGCTGAAACACCAGAAGCAATGGAGAATCCTTGAGTCCTTTGACAAGTTGCAACATGCACAGGTGTTGAGGACTTGGAGGGAGCTGCTGAGGATTTTGAATGAGCAGTGAAGATCGAGGAATTTGCCGTGAGGGCGCAGCTGAGGAACTGGGCCATGAGGGCGCTGACGGTGAAGCACTTGGCTTGCGGGCAGGCTTCTTAGGCATTGATTTTCTCGGTTTGACCGAGGGCTCAGCAGCAGCAGCAGCAGTATCCTCATTGAATTTCCTCACTGCCTCCTTGGCCTGTCTTGCCAATTTGGCTTGGCGCCTGGACCATTCTTCAGGAAAGTCTTCACCACGTTTGACGCTGGTGGGATAAGCGACTTGGCCAGGTGCCAGAGGAGCTCTTGGGCATGGAGGATTTAGAGCGAATTTCCTCATGTACTTAGGAGTGACATAGCGGTATTCTCGCCATTCTCGTTCCCATCTCCTTTCTATTCTCTGTATGCGCACTTTGCGCTGGTTCTTGGTCTCCTTGCCAAATTTGGATTCATCAGGTGTGCAGTAGTCTTTGTATATTTCCTCAGGAATCTCAAAGGCAGTCATGACTTCGGTTTCTTTCCTCCCTTCTGCGGTCTCTTGCCTTACGCCATTTTCTTGGTGAGAATTTGAACAATAGAGCACTCTGAAGAAGTATGCAGTTTTTCTTCGAGGAACGCTGCAAATGAGTTAAGTTGATGAGAACCTAGTGATTCAAAGAGCGGACATGAGTACTGTGAGCAGAGTGTAGGTGCGAGGAATTTGGAGAGGTCATATCGTTCTCGGAAGATTTTTCAAAAGAAGCAAGTTTTGAGGAATTTGACCAGTTTGAGCCTTGAGGAATTTCACTAAGCGTTTGTCTTAGGTTCGAGTTGTACAGATCGAAAATCCGCACAATTGAGGAATCTTGAAGAAATGAATGCTTAGGAGATAAATCAAGAACATATAGTGTGTGAGGTGTTCATATGTGAAGATTTTGAAGAGTAAAAACACCTTTGAAGATTTTCGAAAGATTTGAGAATCAAGCGAGTAATAAAAGTGACTTTTAATTACCCGAATGAAGAACACGATTTAACAGAGATGAACTGTAGAGAAGTTCGTCACGTTAGATCTTCCATGCCCTAACTTGGCGGAGGAAGACAACTACGGCGGCGGCGGAGTGAAGATTTCCGCGACCGGCGCGAGTACGACGGCGATGAGGTCGAGGCAGTGAAGCTTTTCCTCACCGGCGGCGATGGAGTAGCGGCGGCGCTAGGGTTTGAGGAGAGCTCAAGCGGGAGACAGCGATCGAGCGGAGTAAATGAAGTGAGGAGGGTAAAGGGGGTATTTATAGCCACGGTGAAAAACTGTTCGCCCGAAGATTTTGGACGAACATGCCCCTTCCCTTTCTCCTTCACGCGACGTGTGTCACCCACATACTGTGCAGATAAAATCGTGTAAGATCGTGGGTGATTAAATTAATACATCGTGGGTTGCGGAATGGTTTGAGCAGTAAAACGAAAAACTTGGATAAGATTTGTTTAAAAGTTTTGTTTACAATTTCTTCAGTTGTCAAGGACCAGTGAAGACTTTGAACGAGTTTCAATCAGAACGCACATGAAGAATTTGTGAATAGATTGGGTTGAGTATAGCATAGAGGGAAGGGTCGATCACATTCACTTAGCGTAAATCGCAACTTGAAGAATTAGCAATAAGTGAATGTTGTAGAGGACATAAACTCATATATATATATATATATATATAGCCAATGAAGAAAGAGACGGAAATCTTTGAAGATTTTGCAAAGTTGAAGAATTTGAAAAAGCGAGGAATTTCAAAATGAGGAAAAACTCAAATTGAAGATTTTCAACTTTTGTGGTGGCGTAGCCCACAGTATAAGAATGATGATTTCAGACACGCGTACAATTGTCGAGGGTTACGAGAATCAAATTCTTCATTGATTTCTTCACACTTAGAGTGTTATTCTTCATTGATTGAGGAACAACGTTTCTTCATGTGTTGCACATCTAAGTCATCAATTATGCATAAGGGTTAGGATGTGTGTCCTTTTCAAAGAACATTCAAGATTCTAAGATATTTAGCTCACACCGCAACTTGCTAAATCTCTTCTCATCCAAGGGCTTGGTGAAGATATCAACTAGCTGTTCTTGATCTTCACATGCTCGATGGAGATATCGCCCTTCAACACATGATCACGAAGAAAATGATGGCGAATCTGGATGTGCTTAGTCTTTGAGTCTGAAGCGGGTTGTGAGCAATCTTGATGGCACTCTCATTGTCGCAGAGGAGAGGCACATTCTTCACGTTGACGCCATAGTCCTTGAGGTTTGCTTCATCCAAAGCAGTTGAGCACAGCATGACCCAAAGAGCAATATATTCAGCTTCAAAGAAGATGAGCGGTGATACACAGTTACATTTCTTGAGGACCAACGGACCAAAGATCGTCCGAGGAAATGACAAGTGCGGATGTTGACTTGCGGTCCACACGATCACCAAAGCATAGTCGAGTCGAATATCAATGAGATCAAAAGCAGAGCCCTTGGGGTACCATAATCCTAGTGTTGGTGTGTGAGCTAGATATCGAAGAATATGCTTCACAGCCTTATGGTGTGATTCCTTGGTGCAGCTTGAAATCGGGCACACATGCAAACACTAAGCATTATATCGGCCTAGATGCACATAGGTACAATAAAGAACCAATCATGGGCGGTATACCTTGTGATCGAAGTCAATACCATTTTCATCGATGCATAGATGACCATTTGTGGGCATAGGAATTTTGACGCCTTTGCAATCTTGCATGCGAATTTCCTCAATACATCTTTGAGGTATTTCTCTGAGATATGAATATGCCATTGTCTTTCACGATTTAATTTGAAGACCTAAGAAGAATTTCAACTCTCCCATCATAGACATTTGATATTCTTCACTCATCATATAGGCAAATTCATCACTATATCGTTGGTTAGTACAGCCAAAGATAATATCATCAACATATATTTGGCACACAAACAGTTCACCATCATATGATTTAGTAAATAGAGTAGGATCGAGTGAACTGGTGTGAAGCCATTCTTCACGAAGAATTCCTTGATGTATCATACCACGCCCGAGGGGCTTGCTTGAGGCCATAGAGAGCCTTATTTAGTCTGAAGACTTTGTCAGGATTCTTGGGATCTTCAAAACCTGGGGTTGAGCAACATATACTTCTTCCTCAAGCTTACCATTGAGGAATGCACTTTTCACATCCATTTGATATAAGATGATATCATGATGGTTAGCATAGGCAAGTAAAATGCGAATAGCCTCAAGTCTAGCAACAGTGCAAAAGTTTCATCGAAATCAATTCCTTCAACACTGTGTAGCCTTGAGCTACTAGTCGTGCCTTATTCCTCACCACAAGGCCATTTTCATCTTGCTTGTTGCGGTAGATCCACTTTGTGCCAATGATATTATGCTTGCGAGGATCCAGGCGATTGACCAATTCCGGACATTGTTCAGCTCGAACTGATGTAATTCTTCTTGCATAGCCTGAATCCACTCGGCTCGAAATGCTTCATCTACCTTAGTGGGCTCGAGATAGAGACAAAAGCATAGTGCCCACAAAAGTTAGATAAGTGTGAGGCTTTTGAGCGGGTGAGAGGACTGGTGCGCTGATGTCATCGATGATCTTCTCCACTTGCACTTCTTTTGCAACACGTGGATGAGTTGGTTGTCGTGAGGATTTTGATCAGCATTTTCTTGACACCAATTTCCTCATCATGTTCTTCAGTGCATCACTCGGCGTTCTTCACGAACAGGAATGAATTCTTCACAGATTCTTGATGGGAATGACATCCTCATTTGCCTTGTGCTTGATAGCATCCTCGGTGCTGGTTCATCTAACACGAAGGTAGGTGCTCTCTTTGCGAGCCATTAGTTTCATCGAACCGCACATCTACTGATGTCGACAATCTTGTGAAGAACAATGTTGAAGACTCTGAGGTGTCGAGTCCTTTCCGTAACCAAGCATAAAACCTTCATGTGCTTTCGGTGCAAATTTAGAGTTGTGGTGAGGATCTCTAATCCAACATTTAGCACCGAAGACTTTGAAATAACTCACATTGGGTTTCTTGTCAGTGAGGAGTTCATATGCAGTCTTCTTGAAGAATTTGTGAAGATATACTCTGTTGATGATGTGGCAGGCAGTATCAATTGCGTCAATCCTAAAACGTTGAGGCGTTTTGTATTCATCAAGCATAGTGCAAGCCATCTCAACAAGAGTTCTATTTTTGCGCTCCACGACGCCATTTTGCTGAGGAGTATAAGGAGCAGATAATTCATGAGTAATACCAAGTTCATCAAGATAGGCATCAAGACCAGAATTCTTGAACTCAGTTCCATTGTCACTTCTGATATGCTTGATCTTCACACCAAAGTTGGTTGAAGCCCTCGAGGAAAATCGTTTGAAGACTTCGCACTTCATGTTTGTAAGTAACAATGTGTACCCATGTATATCGAGAATAATCATCAACAATGACAAAACCATATAGAGATGCATCATTAGTGATTGTTGAATAATGATTAGGTCGAAGAGGTCCATGTGAAGCAATTGAATGGACGAGTAGTGGTCATGATAGTCTTATTTGGATGCTTGGCCTTGGTCATTTTTCCGCTTCACATGCTCCGCATAAGTGATCCTTGAGGAATTTGACATTCTCAATGCCAATGACATGCTTCTTCTTCGCAAGTGTGTTCAAATTCCTCATGCTGCATGACCAAGTCGTCGATGCCATAGCCAGCCTTACGAGGCTTTTGCAAGTAGACACATGGCTGGTTGTGGTCTGAGAGAAATCAACAATATACAAATCTCCTCTCCTAAAGCCTTGAAGACTTTGGAATTGTCACTTCCATAATCACAACACAGCGATATTTGCCAAAGACAACAACCATATCAAGATCACAAAGCATTGAGACTGACATGAGATTGTATCCTAAGGATTCAACAAGCATGACTTTGTCCATGTGCTTATCCTTAGAGATAGCAACCTTACCAAGACCCAATACGACTTTTGCCTTTGTCGGCCAAATATGATATGCTTCAGAGGTGACGGTGATAAAGGAGCATCCATCAATAGATTCTTGTCACCAGTCATGTGATTTGTACATCCACTATCGAGGACCCATTCAGTGGTTTTGGGTTGATCATCCTGCAGATGAATTAGTGTAACTTACAATCTCATATGCTTCATCCGTGAAGAATATGATATCAAGTTCATCGATGAATTTCATCAAGCGAAGAGCAGATATAGCAATATGAGGGCGTGTGAAATGAAAGTTCATTTCATCATGATTCGCTGCGTCCTTTCGAGCATTTTGTCGGGTCCCCAAACAAATTCTTCAGACGCCGAGCACGCCCTGGAGACTGACCCTGCAGAAGAGATTAGTTCTTTTCTTCACCACCCACATTTGGAGGGTGGCAAAGAGTTCATCATCCTGCGAGCACCATGTGAGAAAGGTGGCAAAGATGCCAAACCATTTCGCTTAGCATTGGAGGGGTTAGGGTAAGCATATGAATAAGCGAGTAATTCTTGAGGACTTATGAACATAATGGTTTGAAGAATAATGCACATATTCATAGCCCTTAGCTTTACCTGCGAGACAGATTTGTTAGCATGATAATAATCATATGAGGACTTTGATCCGCTTGAGAATTTGATCCTTGTGAAGAATTTGGTCCATATGAGGATTTGGATCCATATGAAGGTTTGGTCCATATGAAGAATTTGATCTGGGGTTCTGTTCTTCACTTTGGTGGTGTCATGAGGACATTCACCAAGACTTTCAACACAGCTTTTGGGAACCCAGATTTTCTTCATAGGGGAACCGTTCTGCGATTAGTGCCAACATATCTAGCAAATACTTCACCATTCGATTTTTGAACAGTTTATAGTTGGAGTCAAATGACTCATCGAAGAATGAGGGATTCACATGTAAAGCCGGATAAGTTAGATGGATCAAGCTGGAGGTCCCTTTGCAAACAACCCATGAGGTTTTGGGATACCGCTCAGGTTTCCAATATGTTCCATCGGCATTGAGTTTCCTCTCAAAGGCAATACCCTCTTTCCTAGGGTTTCTGTTGAGGATCTGCTTTTTGAGCACATCACAAAGTGTCTGATGCCCTTTGAGGCTTTTGTACATGCCTGTCATGTACAATTCCTTCAGCCCTGCATTGTCAGTGATACTAGCAAAGTCCTTAGATGAGGAATTAGTGATAGCAGAGGCAGATGAAGAATTTGTAACATTTGAAGCATTTGAACATTCAGGTGAAGAATTAGCAGATTCACGTTCAATGCACTTTAAGCATGGAGGAACAAATTCTTCCTGAGAAGCGCTGATTTGTTGAGCTAGTAATGAATCGCGCTCCTTCGAAGATCTTCATAACATACTCTTAGCTTTTCAAGATCGCCTTTCTTTGAATAGCTTCAAGAGAAAGCTTCTCATTGTCATCAAGAGGGTGTTATGTTGATCTTGAAGGGCGTCAAACTTGGAGTGAATTCTCTGAAGACATTCACCCAATGCTTTTGACTGATCCATTTCTTTGTGCAACATATTATCACTTCTTTCTAACATATCTTGTGTTTGTTCTAAAACCGTTTGTTGTTTAGTGGCAACGCAAATGAGTTTAGTATAGCATGATTCAATGTCATCATCGGATTCATCATTGTCAGATTCATCATTATCAGATTCATCACAAGACTCGGATGAGGAGCATTCGGTTACCTCAGCACCGTTTGCCATAAGACAAGATGCAGATAATGATGATTCTGGCTCGAAAGTCATCGTTTTGAGAGATTCCTTGAAGTCCTCGAACCAGGGATCATGACAAGTTCGATGACCTTCATAGACATCAGAGATTCGGTCCCAGATGAGCTTTGAATTGCCCAGATGCATAATTCGCCCGAATTGGTCTCTGGATAGGCAGGAGCAGATGATATCCTTCGCTATGAGATCAAGTCGAGTGTACTTGCGAATATCATCAGCATTCGCCATCTTGCATAAATCAGTAAGACCAATCTCAGTGACGGTCCACAGCTCGCTGTTCTTTGCCATGAGGCGCTTCTTCATCATGGCCTTCCAATTGGGATAATCATGACCGTCAAAGATAGGGCATGTCACTTTCTTCATACCTGCGGTCGACATAACTAGAACTCCAGGTGGTTAAACCAAAATCACACAGAACAAGGGAGTACCTAGCTCTGATACAATTTGAAAGTGCGTTATATCGACTAGAGGGGGGGTGAATAGGCGATTTTTATGAAATTCTTCACTGAGGAATTTGCCGGTGAGGAAATTCCTTAGCGAAGAACTATTTGCAGCGGAATAAGTACTCAGAGGTAAACATAACAGATTACACACATAGTCAGCATGATGAAATGAAGACTAGAACAGAGTACAGGAAGCGTAAACACAGGATAACAAGATGAAGACAAATAGACTGAAGAAATTGAACTGAGGAATTTGTGAAAGTCTTGATCAAAGTCTTCAAGCCTGAGATATGAACAACATGCAACATGAATGAGGAAATGAATGAGTTGAGGAAATAGAACCGGTCAGTTGGTGAAGACAATGATTTGGTAGACCAGTTCAAGCTTCTTTGTCTCGGTTGTACATCTGGTTGGAGCGGCTGAGTATTTAAACTCGAGGACACACAGTCCGGACACCCAGTCTCTGAGCCGCAACTCAGGACACCCAGTCCTCACCGTATTCTCCTTGAACTAAGACCACGCAGGCCTCGTCCAATCACTCGTGGTAAGTCTTCAGGTGACTTCCAAACCTTCACAGACTTGGTCACTCGGTGATCCACAATTCATCTTGGATGCTCTAGACCTTGACGCCTAACCGTCTAGAAGAAGCACAGTCTTCAAAGGTAACAAGCGTCGGATCCACGCAGGATCAATTTCTTCAGTGATGCTCAATCACTTGGGGTTTTTGTGGGGGTTTGGTTTTGGATTTTCCTCACTTGATGATTTTCGCTCAAAGTCCTCGGAGGATGGGTTGCTCTCAGATGACAAGTGTCAAGTTCTCTCGGAGCAGCCAACCAGCTAGTGGTTGTAGGGGCGGCTATTTATAGCCTAGGGAGCAGCCCGACATGATAAGACATAAATGCCCTTCAATGATATGACCGTTAGGTGGATAAGATATTTTGGTCCGCCGGCGCGCAGCACAACAACGGTCGGAAATTTGACTTTCAAAGTCCTCAGGGCTATCATGTTCCTCACTATGTAGGCCATTCAGACCGGCAAATTCCTAACTCCTCGGTCGAGCAAAGTCATCGGTGACGTAAGAACTGCGTCTCATCCACATGAAGAATTTGACTGAAGCGTATGAGATTTCAATGGCTTCACTCGAAGGGATTGGTAGGTGTAGGATTTTGAGTTGAGCATCACATGGAAATTTTTCCTTAGTATTTCCTCGACCCCCTTTAACGAAGACGGTGTTTCCTATGACTCAAGAAAGAGAAAATGAAACTACGAAAACAAAAGTCTTCACGCTTCATATTCCTCAAATGAATATCAAGTCTTCATGGTCACACCAATTTCTTCACTTTCAAAGTCTTGAAAGTCTTGAGAATATCAAAGTCTTGATCGAAGAACTTCATTTTTAGGGTCGACTTTCTCAGTAAATATCAAACTCCTCATAGACTTATAGACCTGTGTACACTCACAAACGCATCAGTTACTTAACCTATAAGTCTTCAATACACCAAAATCACTAAGGGGCACTAGATGCACTTACACACTACAGCTCACTCTGCAGCCTTTGTCTTCTTCACTTCATAGGAAGAAGGAAGAATTGGAGTTGGTGTTGGTGCAGGAGGAGCTGAGGACTGTGGTTCAGTTTCTTCAGGCGCAACTGGTGCAGTTGCCCTGATCTCTTCATTTTCTTCAGGCGCACCACTAGTGGATGCCACAGGAATTTCTTCGGTGGTGGAATGGAGTCATCAGCCACTGGAACTTAGTATTCTCATCAAGCATGTTGAAAGTCATCAGCAGTCTTGGCATGTTCTTCAGCGAGGCTGAGCAGAGTCTTGCCTGAGGATTTTCTTGTTGTGATGGGGCTGCAACAGTTGTCATTTTCTTCGTCAAATCGACGAATCTCACCTTGGCTCCTTGCCAATCAGCATTGTAAGCATCAAAATCCTTGCTGAGGGCTTGGATTTCAGATTGAGCTTTGAGAAGTTCTTCAGGAGTCAGGTTGACGATGTTCTTCCTCAGAAGCTTCTCCTTTCTGGCTTGTGCTCTCTTAATCTCACGAGCCTTTTCAAATTTCCATTTCTCTTCAGCGATGAAATGGTTCAGCATATGACTTTGACCAGGAGTTAGTGGCAGATCTGGTATGGGAGTGTTTGGATCCTGATGCCATAGGTCGATGAAGTCAAGGATCTTCTTCGGATCCAAAAACAGAGGCACAGTTGTTCCTTTGGCTCTAGCGGCCTTGGTCAGTCTGTCTCTGATGATTTCTGCAAGTTCTTCATCAAAAGCTTCGTCATCAGAGGGCACGTTGAAAGCAACCTGTTTCTTTCTTGGACTTGGCCGAGGACCACGTCCAGCAGTTGCTTTTGTCTTCAGCAGAGTGGGGCCTGATGATGACATTGGTGCGGTGAGGAACTTCGAGACACGAAGCAATCGAGAAACCCTGAGTGCTTTGACAGGTAGCAAGATGCACAGGAGTTGAGGACTTGGAGGGAGCTGCTGCGGATTTTGAGGGAGCAGCAGCAGTCTGAGGAATTTGCCGTGAGGGCGCGGCTGAGGAACTGGGCCGTGAGGGCGCTGATGGTGAAGCACTTGGCTTGCGAGCAGGCTTCTTCGGCATTGATTTCCTTGGCTTGACCGAGGTCTCAGTGGTAGCAGCAGCAGCAGAATCCTCATTGAATTTGCTCACTGCCTCCTTGGCCTGTCTTGCCAATTTGGCTTGGCGCCTGGACCATTCTTCAGGAAAGTCTTCACCATGTTTGATGCTAGTGGGATCAGCGACTTGGCCAGGTGCCAAAGGAGCTCTTGGGCATGGAGGGTTTAAGGCAAATTTCTTCATGTACTTGGGAGTAACATAGCGATATTCCCTCCATTGTCATGCCCATCTTCGTTCTATCCTCTGGATGCGCACTTTGCGCTGATTTTTGTTCTCCTTGCCAAATTTGGCTTCATCAGGTGTGCAGTAATCTTTGTAAATTTCATCAGGGATCTCAAAGGCAGTCATGACCTCCGGTTTCTTTCCTCCCTTCTGCGGTCTCTTGCCTTCCGCCATTTTCTTCAGATGAGGAATTTGAACAATAGAACACTCTGAAGAAGTATGCAGTTTTTCTTCGAGGAACGTTGCAAATGAGTTAAGTTGATGAGAACCTAGTGATTCAGCAGCGGACATGAGTACCTGTGAATAGAGTGTAGGTGCGAGGAATTTGGAGAGGTCATATGCGTTCTCAGAAGATTTTTCAAAAGGAACAAGTTTTGAGGAATTTGACCAGTTGAGCCTTGAGGAATTTCACTAAGCGTTTTGTCTTAGGTTCCAGAGTTGTACAGATTGAAAATCCGCACAATTGAGGAATCTTGAAGAAATAAATGCTTAGAGAGATAAATCAAGAGCATACAATGTGTGAGGTGTTCATATGTGAAGATTTGAAGAATAAAACACCTTTGAAGATTTTCAGAAAGATTTGAGAATCAAGGCGAGTAATAAAAGTGACTTTTAATTACCCGAATCAAGAACACGATTTAACAGAGATGAACGTAGTGAAGTTCGTCACGTTAGATCTCCCACGCCCTAACTTGGCAGAGGAGACGGCTACTGGCGGCGGAGTGAAGATTTCCATGGCGGGTGGCGAGTCTGACGGGCGACGAGGTCGAGGCAATGAAGCTCTTACTCACCGACGGTGATGGAGTGGCGGCGCTTAGGGTTTGAGGAGAGCTCGGCGAGAGACAATGACCGAGCGGAGTAAATGAAGTAAGGAAGGAGAGGGTATTTATAGCCACGGTAAAACTGTTCTCCCGAAGATTTTGGGACGAACATGCCCCTGCCCTTTCTCCTTCACGCGACATGTGTCACCCACGTACTGTGCAGATGAGATCGTGTAAGATCGTGGGTGAATTAACTAATGTATCATGGGAAGCGGAATGGTTTGAGCGGTAAAACCGAAAATCTGGATAAGATTTGCTTAAAAATTTTGTTCGCAATTTCTTCAGCTGTCAAGGACACAGTGAAGACTTTGAACAAGTTTCAATCAGAACGCACATGAAGAATTTGTGAGTGGATTGGGTTGAGTATAGCATAGAGGGGGAAGGGTCCGATCACATTCACTTAGCAGAAATTGTAACTTGAAGAAATAGCAATAAGTGAATGCTGTAGAGGACATAAACTCATATATATATATATAGCCAATGAAGAAAAACAATGGAAATAGTGAAGATTTTGCAAAGTTGAAGCATTTGTAAAACTGAAGAATTTCAAAATTGAGGAAAAACTCAAATTGAAGATTTTCAACTTTTGTGGTGGCGTAGCCCACCGTATAAGAATGATGATTTCAGACACCGCGTACAATTGTCGTAGGGTTCTGAGAATCAAATTCTTCATTAATTTCATCACACTTAGAGTGTTATTCTTCATTGATTGAAGAAAAACGTTTCTTCATGTGTTGCACATCTAAGTCATCAATTCTGCATAAGGGTTAGGATGTGTGTCCTTTTCAAAGAACATTCGAAGATTCTAAGATATTTAGCTCACACCGCAACTAGCTAAATTTCTTCTCATCCAAGGGCTTAGTGAAGATATCAGCTAGCTGTTCTTCAGTCTTCACATGCTCGATGGAGATGTCGCCCTTCAACACATGATCACGAAGAAAATGATGGCGAATCTGGATGTGCTTAGTCTTCGAAAGTTGAAGCTGGGTTGTGAGCAATCTTGATGGCACTCTCATTGTCGCAGAGGAGAGGCACATTCTTCACGTTGATGCCATAGTCCTTGAGGGTTTGCTTCATCCAAAGCAGCTTGAGCACAACATGAGCCAGCAGCAATGTATTCAGCTTCAGAAGAGAAGCGGTGACGCATTCTGTTTCTTCGAGGACCAATGGACCAAAGATCGTCGAGGAAATGACAAGTGCCGATGTTGACTTGCGTCCACACGATCACCAGCATAGTCGAGTCGAATATCCAATGAGATCAAAAGCAGAGCCCTTGGGGTACCATAATCCTAGTGTTGGTGTGTGAGCTAGATATCGAAGAATATGCTTCACACCTTATGGTGTGATTCCTTGGTGCAGCTTGAAATCGGGCACACATGCAAACACTAAGCATTATATCGGCCTAGATGCACATAAGTACAATAAAGAACCAATCATGGAGCGGTATACCTTGTGATCAAGTCAATACCATTTTCATCGATTGCATAGATGGCCATTTGTGGGCATAGGAATTTTGACGCCTTTGCAATCTTGCATGCCAATTTCCTCAAGACATCTTTGAGGTATTTCTCTGAGATATGAATATGCCATTGTCTTCTTGTGAATTTGAAGACCTAAGAAGAATTTCAATTCTCCCATCATAGACATTTGATATTCTTCACTCATCATATAGGCAAATTCATCACTATATCGTTGGTTAGTACAGCCAAAGATAATATCATCAACATATATTTGGCACACAAACAGTTCACCATCATATGATTTAGTAAAAGAGTAGGGTCGAGTGAACGCGTGTGAAGCCATTCTTCACGAAGAATTCCTTCAATGTGTCATACCACGCCGAGGGGCTTGCTTGAGGCCATAGAGGGCCTTATTGAGTCTGAAGACTTTGTCGATTCTTGGGATCTTCAAAACACCGGGGTTGAGCAACATATACTTCTTCCTCAAGCTTACCATTGAGGAATGCACTTTTCACATCCATTTGATATAAGATGATATCATGATGGTTAGCATAGGCAAGTAAAATCGAATAGCCTCAAGTCTAGCAACAGTGCAAAAGTTTCATCGAAATCAATTCCTTCAACTGTGTGTAGCCTTGAGCTACTAGTCGTGCCTTATTCCTCACCACAAGGCCATTTTCATCTTGCTTGTTGCGGTAGATCCACTTTGTGCCAATGATATTATGCTTGCGAGGATCTGGGCGATTGACCAATTCCCAGACATTGTTCAGCTCGAACTGATGTAATTCTTCTTGCATAGCCTGAATCCACTCTAGCTCCAGAAATGCTTCATCTACCTTAGTGGGCTCTGAGATAGAGACAAAAGCATAGTGCCCACAAAAGTTAGATAAGTGTGAGGCTTTTGACCGTGTGAGAGGACCTGGTGCACTAATGTCATCGATGATCTTCTCCACTTGCACTTCTTTTGCAACGCGTGGATGAGTTGGTTGTCATTTGAGGATTTTGATCAGCATTTTCTTGAGCACCATTTTCCTCATCATGTTCTTGGTGCATCACTCGGCGTTCTTCATGAACAGGAATGAATTCTTCACAGATTCTTTAGTAGGAATGACATCCTCGGTTGCCTTGAGCTTGATAGCATTCTCGGTGCTGGTTCATCTAACACGAAGGTAGGTGCTCTCTTTGCGAGCCATTAGTTTCATCGGACCGCACATCTATAGTGTCGACAATCTTGTGAAGAACAATGTTGAAGACTCAGAGGTGTGCGAGTCCTTTCGTAACCAAGCATAAAACCTTCATGTGCTTTCGGTGCAAATTTAGAGTTGTGGTGAGGATCTCTAATCCAACATTTAGCAATCAAGACTTTGAAATAACTCACATTGGGTTTCTTGTCGTTGAGGAGTTCATAGGCGTCTTCTTGAAGAATTTGTGAAGATATACTCTGTTGATGATGTGGTAGGCAGTATCAATTGCATCAATCCAAAAACGCCGAGGCGTTTTGTATTCATCAAGCATAGTGCGAGCCATCTCAACAAGAGTTACGTTCTTGCGCTCCACGACGCCATTCTGCCGAGGAGTATAAGGAGCAGATAACTCATGAGTAATACCAAGTTCATCAAGATAGGCATCAAGACCAGAATTCTTGAACTCGGTTCCATTGTCACTTCGATATGCTTGATCTTCACACCAAAGTTGGTTGAAGCCCTCGAGGAAAATCGTTTGAAGACTTCCGCACTTCATGTTTGTAAGTAACAATGTGTACCCATGTATATCGAGAATAATCATCAACAATGACAAAACCATATAAAGATGCATCATTAGTGATTGCTGAATAATGATTAGGTCGAAGAGGTCCATGTGAAGCAATTTGAATGGACGGGTAGTGGTCATGATAGTCTTTCTTTGGATGCTTGGCCTTGGTCATTTTTCCGCTTCACATGCTCCGCATAAGTGATCCTTGAGGAATTTGACATTCTCAATGCCAATGACATGCTTCTTCATCGCAAGCGTGTTCAAATTCCTCATGCTGCATGACCAAGTCGTCGATGCCATAGCCACCCTACGAAGCTTTTGCAAGTAGACACACGGCTGGTTGTGTTCCTATAGAGAAATCAACAATATCAGATCTCCTCTCCTAAAGCCTTGAAGACTTTGGAATTGTCACTTCCATAATCACAACACAGCGATATTTGCCGAAGACAACAACCATATCAAGATCACAAAGCATTGAGACTGACATGAGATTGTATCCTAAGGACTCAACAAGCATGACTTTGTCCATGTGCTTATCGTTAGAGATAGCAACCTTACCAAGACCCAATACCCGACTTTTGCCTTTGTCAGCAAAGATGATATGCTTCAGAGGTGACGGTGATAAGCACATCAAGCGAAATGATATAGCAAGATGAGGGCGTGTGAAATGAAAGTTCATTCCATCATGATTCGCTGCGTCCTTTCGAGCATTTTTGTCGAGGTCCCGGCAAAATCTTGAGACGTTAGAGCACGCCGGAGACTGACCCGCAGAAGAGATTAGTTCTTTTCTTCACCACCCACATCGGAGGGGTGGCAAAGAGTTCATCATCCTGCGAGCACCATGTGAGAAAGGTGGCAAAGATGCCAAACCATTTCGCTTAGCATAGGAGGGTTAGGGTATGCATATGAATAAGCGAGTAATTCTTGAGGACTTATGAACATAATGGTTTGAAGAATAATGCACATATTCATAGCCCATAGCTCTACCCTGCGAGACAGAGTTGTTAGCACGATGATAATCATATGAGGACTTTGATCCAGTTGAGGAATTTAATCCATGTGAAGAATTTGATCTGGGGTTCCTATTCTTCATAGGTGGTGTCATGAGGACATTCACCTGAAGACTTTCAACACAGCTTTTGGGAACCCAGATTTTCTTCATAGGGGAACCGTTCCTGCAGTTAGTGCCAACATATCTAGCAAATACTTCACCATTCGATTTTTGAATAGTTTATAGTTGGAGTCAAATGACTCATCGGAAGAATGAGAAGATTCACACGTAAAGCCGGATAAGTTAGATGGATCAATGGAGGTACCTTTGCGCAACCCATGAGGTTTTGGGATACCGCTCGGGTTTCCAATATGTTCCATCGGCATTGAGTTTCCTCTCAAAGGCAATACCCTCTTTCCTAGGGTTTCGTTGAGGATCTGCTTTTGAGCACATCACAAAGTGTCGATGCCCTTTGAGGCTTTTGTACATGCTCGTCATGTACAATTCCTTCAGCCCTGCATTGTCGGTGATACTAGCAATGTCCTCGGATGAGGAATTAGTGATAGCAGAGGCGATGAAGAATTTGTAACAGTTGAAGCATTTGAACATTGGTGAAGAATTAGCGATTCACGTTCAATGCACTTTAAGCATGGAGGAACAAATTCTTTCGAGAAGCGCTGATTTGTTGAGCTAGTAATGAATCGCGCTCCTTCTGAAGATCTTCATAACACACTCTTAGCTTTTCAAGATCTTCCTTTCTTTGAAGAGCTTCAAGAGAAAGCTTCTCATGATCTTGCTTTTCTTGAAGAAATTCATAAGAGAGTTTCTCATGATCAGATAAGAGAGAGTTATGATGACCTTGAAGGTTATCATACCTAGACTGAAGTCTCTGAAGATTTTCAGTCAAGGCTTTAGTGCGATCCATTTCTTCACCCAACATATCATCACTTTTATCTAGCATGTTTTGAACCTTTTCAAGAGCCCGTTGTTGTTTCACAGCAATTTTAGCAAGTTTAGAGTAGCTAGGCTTGAGATCCTCATCAGATTCATTTTCACTAGAATCGGGAGTTGTATTTGAGTACCTTGGCTCCTTTTGCCATGAAGCAATAGGTGGGGCGTAGCCATCATTATCTTCATCGGGCTTGTCGGTGGAGTCGGTTTCTTGATGTTGAAGATGGACTTCTCGACGAAAGCAATAGCAACGGCCGGACTCGCCACACGGACTCAGATTCTCTAGACTCCTCCTCTTCATCATTTTCCTCGATTCAGCTTGAGTCCATTTCCTTGCCAATGAATGCGAGACTTCTTGGAGCTGCCCTTCTTGTGAGATGAGGACTTTGAGGGTTTTGATGGCGAAGATTTTGACGATTTCTTCTTCTTCTTGAATCATCGAACTATAATCCTTGTATTTCTTCTTCTTCATTTCCTTTTCCCATCGAGGACAATCTTGAATATAGTGACCGGGCTTCTTGCATTTGTGGCAAAGTCTTCTCTTGTGATCCTTTGGATGAGGAGTCATTTCCTCTTGAGGATTTTCCAGCGACCACGTCTTGTGAATTTCGGAATTTCTTCACAAGCGATGCTAGATCTGGCTCAGTTCTTTAGGATCACCAAGGCTACTACCGAATCCTCACATTGAGTCGACACAACCTTAGCCTTGAGGCACGTGGTTTGCCATAGTTTGAGCCATAGAGATCTCTCTTTTCAGCAAGTGGAACTTCGTGAGTGTTTAGCCTTCGAGGATATCGGCAGGATCAAGCGACTTGTAGTCAAGACGTTCTTGTATCATCGGTCCCAGAGTATCAAATGAGGAATCAAGCGATCTCAGCAGTTTCTTCACAACTTCATGATCAGTGATGTCAGTGGCACCGAGGGCTTGAAGTTCATTTGAGATGTCAGTGAGGCGATCAAAGGTTTGTTGGACATTCTCATTGTCGAGTCTTTTGAAGCGGTTGAAGAGATTCCGAAGAACATCGACTTGAGAGTCGCGCTGAGTTGAAACTCCTTCATTTACTTTGGACAGCCTATCCCGGATAAGCTTAGCGGTTTCCAAAGCACTCACTCTTCCATCTTGTCCTTTGCTCGAGATGACCACATATGATATTCTTCGCTTGAGAATCGAGTTGTTTGAATCTCTTCACATCGGTGGCGGTCGGTGTTTGATGATGAGAGGGACACCATTTTCCACAACATACCGTAGATCATTGTCAATTGCCTCAAGATGCATTCGCATCTTGTTCTTCGAAAGAGGGGTAGTCCGTTCCATCAAAGGTAGGACACCCAGCCGAGACCTTGATCATACCGTGGTCGACATAACTAAAACTCCAAAGGTTAAACCAAAATCACACGTAACAAGGAGTACCTTGCTCGATACCAATTGAAAGTCGTTATATCGACTAGAGGGGGTGAATAGGCGATTTTATGAATTCTTCTTTGAGGAATTTGCCGATGAGGAAATTCCTTAGCGAAGAACTACTTGCAGCGGAATATGTACTCAGAAGTAAACATAACGGGATACAAACATAGTCAGCATGATGAAATGAGGACTAACACAGAGTACGGAAAGCGTAAACACAAGATAGCAAGATGAAGACAAAGCGGTGAAGAAATTGGGCGAGGAATTTGTGAAAGTCTTGATCAAAGTCTTCAAGCACAGATATGAACAACATTCAACACAAGAATGAGGAAATGAAAGAGTTGAGGAAATAGAACCGGTCGGTTGGTGAAGACAATGATTTGGTAAACCAGTTCAACTGCTTTGTCTCGGTTATACGTCTGGTTGGCGGTGAGTATTTAAACTCGAGGACACACAGTCCGGACACCTAGTCTCGAGCCGCAACTCGGGACACCCAGTCCTCACCGTATTCTCCTTGAACTAAGACCACGCAGCCTCGTCCAATCACTCGTGGTAAGTCTTGGTGACTTCCAAACCTTCACAGACTTGGTCACTCGGCGATCCACAATTCCTCTTGGATGCTCTAGACCTTGACGCCTAACCGTATGGAAGAAGCACAGTCTTCAAAGGTAACAAGTGTTGGATCCATGCAGGTTCAATTTCTTCAGTGATGCTCAATCACTTTGGGTTTGTGGGGGTTTGGTTTTGGGATTTTCCTCACTTGATGATTTTCGCTCAAAGTCCTCGGAGGATGGGTTGCTCTCAAATGACAAGTGTCAAGTTCTCTCGGAGCAGCTAACCAGCTAGTGGTTGTAGGGGGCGGCTATTTATAGCCTAGGGAGCAGCCCGACATGATAAGACATAAATGCCCTTCAATGATATGACCGTTAGGTGGATAAGATATTTTGGGACAGCCGCGTGACAAAGAACATGATCGGAAATTTGACTCTCAAATTCTTGAGGGCTATCATGTTCCTCCTTTGTGTAGGCAATTCAGACTGGCGAATTCCTAACTCCTCGATCGAGCAAACTCCTCGGTGAGAATGTAAGAACTGCGTCTCACATCATTTGAATTTGATCGAAGCTGTATGAGATTTCAATGGCTTCACTCAAGGGATTGGTAGGTGTAGGATTTTGAGTTGAGCATCACATGGAAAATTTTCCTTAGTATTTCCTCGACCCCCTTTAACAGTACGGTGTTTCCTATGACTCAAGAAAGAGAAAATGAAACTACGAAAACAAAAGTCTTCACGCTTCATATTCCTCGAATGAATATCAAATCTTCAAGGTGACACCAATTTCTTCACTTTCAAAGTCTTCAGAAAGTCTTCAGAATATCAAAGTCTTCAGTTGAAGAACTTCATTTTTAGGGGTCGACTTTCTCTGTAAATATCAAACTCCTCATAGACTTATAGACCTGTGTACACTCACAAACGCATCAGTTACTTGACCTATAAGTCTTCAATACACCAAAATCACTAAGGGGCACTAGATGCACTTACAGAGGTCGACGGTGGAGATGAACAGTATCCCGTGTAGTCCCGTTTTGCGGTACGCCACACCCCTCCCAATGAAAAGGACCCCCGTTTCGACCGTAGCACTCCAACACAAGTCCGTTTCCTCCGTTTTGCGATATGCCACACCCCTCATGATCAACAGGACCCCATTTCGACCGTAGGAGATCCAACACAAGTCCGTTTCTTCTGTTTTGTGGCCAGACCCCTCCCGATGAACAGGATCCCATTTCGAATGTGGCTGGTCGAACACAAGGCCATTCCCTCCGTTCTGCGGTATGCCAGGCCTCATTTCCATCGGCTGTTCCGTCCAAGCCGGTTGGCTCCCACGCGTTCCGTTGCCTCCCGATGAACACGACACATTCCGTTGCCTCTTGATGAACACGACGCATTCGGTTGCCTCCCCATGAACACGACGTATTCCGTTGCCTCCCCATGAACACGACGACGACGCAGTTTCTCCGTTCTGACCCAACCATTCACACGAGCCCTAGCCGTACGTATGCACGAGTAGGCGTTTGAGACCCCGCCCGTATGTACGTACGTGGCCAACAGTCAGTGTTGGAACCGCCAGTCCCTCGCCGCAGCTCTCCTCTCTCTCTCTGATGTCGTAGCTCGAACACACGAAGAAGAAAGGGAAGGAGGAAGAAGAACGGGGACACGGCGAGGTGGTTTTTTCGGTGCACGAACACCTTTCCAGAGCACAAACTCAACACACACACCCACACCTATTACAACGGCCCTCGCGCGGCTTTATAGCCCCGAGCCGGCGCACCGGGCACGTATCCAACGCCTCCACTCGCTCATGATCCCCCGCGCTCCGCTCGTGCCAGATCGCGCCCAGCGCTCAAGCCTTGCGCGCACGGCGAAGCTCCAACGGCCACGCCGATCACCCACGCGACTTCGCCTACCAGCTGCTCCTACACCCACGCACATGACACACACGAGCACGGACCGCCCGTGCTGCTCTGTCTGACGCGCGACGCACACTCTCGCGGTCCCGATGCACCCGACCCGGCCAGCTCACGCCCATACACGCGCTGGTCGCGTCCGGTGCGTCGCCGCGGCTTATTAGCCCAACACTCGCGCCCTATGCCGCGGCTCAGAGCAGCCCGGCATCCTCGACGTCGTCCACGAGCAGAGCTCGCTCCTCCGCCGGCGCCTTCTTGAGCTGCGGACACTCACGTTTGAAATGCCCGCGTTCACCGCACTTGTAGCACCTGCCTCGTCTGTTGCCGCCGAAGGCCGACGCCTTGCTGCGTGCCCCGTCGTCGTCGTCCTCTCCGCGCGCACCGCCTCGACGCCACTCGCGCGCCCGCCACTGAGCTGCGGTGTACATGAGCTGCTCGCCATCCACCCGCTCGCCGCCTTCCTGCCCGCGTCGCCGGAGCCGCTCGTCGAACGCCTTCAGGCGCCCCAATGCTTCCTCGAACGGCATCGTCGTCGTCGCCAGAATCGCCGATCCCGCCACCGCTGCGCAGACAGCGGTCCGCGACGGAGTCGAGTAGCTTCTTCACCAGCGCGGTGTCCTCCAGCGTTGCGCCGAGCGCCGCGTAGCGCGCCGCCATCCCACCGAGCTTGCCGGTGAACTCGTCCAGCGTGTCGCCGCTCGCCATGCGCAGGAGCTCGAACTCACCATGCAAAGTGCCCAGCCGCGCCGCCCTCACGTGGTCCGCGCCGACGAACTGCGCCTTCAGAGCAGCCCACACCTCCGCGACAGTCTTCTTCGCCGCCACCTACAGCAGCAGGTCCTCTGTGAGCGCGCCCAGAAGATACGCCCGCGCCGGCTTGTCCTTTTTCGCGATCATGGCCGCCGCCGCGTCCTCCGGCACCACCACGGCCTCCCACAGCCCGGCCACATCAAGGTTCGCCTCCACCTTGATCGACCATGCCGTGTAGTTGTCGCCGGTGAGCAGTGGCACCGACTGCGGCAGCGATCCGGTCGCTCCGCCGGCGTACGGGACGATCGACATCGCCGGCGCGCCCTGAGCTGAACGTGGCTCTGATGCCAACTGTTGGAACCGCCAGTCCCTCACTGCAGCTCTCCTCTCTCTCTGACGCCATAGCTTGAACACACGAAGAAGAAAGGAAGGAGGAAGAAGAACGGGGACACGGCGAGGTGGGTTTTCCGGTGCACGAATACCTTTCCAGAGCACGAACTCAACACACACACCCACACCTGTTACAACGGCCCTCGCGCGGCTTTATAGCCCGAGCCTGCGCACCGGGCACGTACCCAACGTCTCTCGCTCCTGATCGCCGCGCTCTGCTCGCTCCGCTCGTGCCCGCATCGCGCTCCAACATGCACGCCCCATGTTTTGAACCTTTTCAAAAGCCCGTTGTTGTTTTACAGCAATCTTAGCAAGTTTAGAGTAGCTGGGCTTGAGATCCTCATCAGATTCATTTTCACTAGATTCAGAGGAGTTGTATTTGAGTACCTTTGCACCCTTCGCCATGAAGCAATAGGTGGGAGCGTAACCATCATTATCTTCATCGGGCTTGTCGGTGGGGTCGGTTTCTTGATGTTGAAGATGGACTTCCGACGAAAGCGAGAGTAAAGGCCAGACTCGCCACACCAGATTCAGATTCTTCATACGCCTCCTCTTCATCATTTTCCTCAGATTCAGCTTCAGAGTCCATTTCCTTGCCAATGAATGCCGAGCCTTCTTGGAGCTGCTCTTCTTGTGAGATGAACACTTCGAATATTTTGATGACGAAGATTTTGACGATTTCTTCTTCTTCTTCGCATCATCAGAACTGTAATCCTTGTATTTCTTCTTCTTCATTTCCTTTTCCCACTGAGGAAAATCTTGAATATAGTGACCAGGTTTCTTGCATTTGTGACACAGCCTTCTCTTATAGTCACTGGATGAGGAATCACTTCTTCTTGAGGATTTTCCAAAGCGACCACGTCTTGAGAACTTCTGGAATTTCTTCACGAGCAGTTCTAGCTCCTGGCTCAATTCTTCAGGATCACCAAGGCTACTACCAGAATCCTCACATTAAGAGTCAGACACAACCTTGGCCTTCAGGGCACGTGGTTTGCCATAGTTTGAACCATAGAGATCTCTCTTTTCAGCAAGCTAGAACTCGTGAGTATTTAGCCTTTCGAGGATATCGGCAGGATCAAGAGACTTGTAGTCAGCATGTTCTTGTATCATCAGTCCCAGAGTATCAAATGAGGAATCAAGCGATCTCAACAGTTTCTTCACCACCTCATGATCAGTGATGTCAGTGGCACCGAGGGCTTGAAGCTCATTTGATATGTCAGTGAGGCGATCAAAGGTTTGTTGGTCATTTTCATTGTCAAGTCTTTTGAAGCGGTTGAAGCGATTCCGAAGAACATTAACTCGAGAGTCACGCTGAGTTGAGACTCCTTCATTCACTTTGGACAGCCTATCCCAGATAAGCTTAGCAGTTTCAAAAGCACTCACTCTTCCATACTGTCCTTTACTCAGATGGCCACATATGATATTCTTCGCTTTAGAATCGAGTTGCTTGAATCTCTACACAATGGTAGCGTTCAGTGAGGGTGAGACAGAGGGAACACCATTTTCCACAACATACCAGAGATCGTTGTCAATTGCCTCAAGATGCATTCGCATCTTGTTTTTCTAGTAGGGGTAGTCCGTCCCATCAAAGGTAGGACACCCAGCCGAGACCTTGATCATACCTGCGGTCGATATAACTAAAACTCCAGGCGGTTAAACCAAAATCACACAGAACAAGGGAGTACCTTGCTCTGATACCAATTGAAAGTGCGTTATATCGACTAGAGGGGGGGTGAATGGCGATTTTTATGAATTCTTCACTGAGGAATTTGCCGGTGAGGAAATTCCTTACTGAAGAACTACTAGCAACGGAATAAGTACTCAGAAATAAACATAACAGAATACAAGCATGGTCATCATGATGAAATGAGGACTAGCACAGAGTACAGAAAGCGTAATCACAGGATAACACAAGATGAAGACAAACAGACAGAAGAAATTGAGCTGAGGAATTTGAGAAAGTCTTCAGTCAAAGTCTTCAAGCATAGATATGAACAAATACACAACACAGTAATGAAGAAATGGAAGGGTTGAGGAAATAGAACCAGTTAGGTTGATGAAGACAATGATTTGGTAAACCAGTTTCAAGCTTCTTTGTCTCGGTTATGCGTGCGGTTGGGCGGCTGAGTATTTAAACTCAAGGAAATGCAGTCCCGGACACCCAGTCACTGAGCCGCAACTCAGGACACCCAGTCCTCAACATATTCTCCTTGAACTAAGACCACGCAGGCCTCGTCTAATCACTCGTGGTAAGTCTTCAGGTGACTTCCAAACCTTCACAGACTTGGTCACTCGGTGATCCACAATTCCTCTTGGATGCTCTAGACCTTGACACCTAACCGTCTGGAAGAAGCACAGTCTTCAAAGGTAACAAGCATTGGATCCACGCAGGATCAATTTCCTTAGTGATGCTCAATCACTTTGGGTTTTGTGGGGGTTTGGTTTTGGGATTTTCCTCACTTGATGATTTTCGCTCAAAGTCCTCGGAGGATGGGTTGCTCTCAAATGACAAGTGTCAAGTTCTCTCGGAGCAGCCAACCAACTAGTGGTTGTAGGGGGCTGCTATTTATAGCCTAGGGAGCAGCCCGACATGATAAGACATAAATGCCCTTCAATGATATGACCGTTAGGTGGATAAGATATTTTGGGACAGCGGCCAAGAAGATAAAGAACGGTCGGAAATTTGACTCTCAAATTCCTCGGGGCTATCATGTTCCTCCTTGTGTAGGCAATTCGCCTGGCGAATTACTAACTCCTCGATCGAGCAAAGTCCTCATTGACCGGAAGAACTGCGTCTCACATCCTTTGAAGAAATTGATCGAATCTGTATGAGATTTCAATGGCTTCACTCGAAGGGATTGGTAGGTGTAGGATATTGAGTTGAGCATCACATGGAAATTTTTCCTTAGTCTTTCCTTGACCCCCTTTAACAGTATGGTGTTTCCTATGACTCAAGAAAGAGAAAATGAAACTACGAAAACAAAAGTCTTCACGCTTCATGTTCCTCAAATGAATACCAAGTCTTCAAGGTCACACCAATTTCTTCACTTTCAAAGTCTTCAGAAAGTCTTCAGAATATCAAAGTCTTCAGTCGAAGAACTTCATTTTTAGGGGTCGACTTTCTCTGTAAATATCAAACTCCTCATAGACTTATAGACCTGTGTACACTCACAAACGCATCAGTCCCTTAACCTATAAGTCTTCAATACACCAAAATCACTAAGGGGCACTAGATGCACTTACAGTTGGATGGACATCGTACGGTCACTGGAGCTAGAATCGTTCATATTGACTAAGTTGACAAAGCCCTCCGTCCCCGTCAACTTAGTTGGCCCACAAGTCATCCTCCCACTATGGTGGGTCCCATCTAGTCGGGTGGGTATTCATTTTTTGTACGTAATAAGGAGGCACTTCCTTGCGTGCGAAGATATAGCTGGTAGGTCCGACATGTTAGCGGGGGGAACATTTTTTTTCACGAAATACAGAGGCCCTTCCGGTGGGTCCCAGCTGTCAGGTGGAGGAATCATTATTTTGCGCATAAAGTCCACGACCGATTGATGTCGTTCGTTGACCATGTTGACCAGGCCGTGCCGAGAGCACCATGGCGGTGGATGACGGCGAGGCCTAGGAAGGGAATGAAACGGAGCCGGGGAAGACTCGGCAATGGTTGCCCACGCGGTGGGGAGTACGAGGGTTCTTGGTCCATTTGCCGTCATTGGAAAATAACAGGAGGTGTGGGTGAGTAGAGGAATGGCCTGGCCAGCAATGAAGTAGGGTGGGGCGGTGCGGCCTGTGCGGCAACACAGCCGGCCACGGGAGGCGGGAGCAGGCAGTCCCACCGGAGCTGGTTTGGGCGGCTGGAGCAAGAAGATCAGATATTGAAGAAGTAGCACCGTCGTTGGATTAACATCCAACGGTCACTGCTGCTAGAATTGTTTGTGGACTAAGTTGACAAAGCCAAAGTACATGTCAACCTAGTATACCCACAAGTCAGACTCCAAATCTGTCCCAAACAGCATACAGCCCGAAATTTCTAGCCGGATTCAAATTAATTTTAAATCTAAATATACCTTAATTTAAATTCAATGAAATTTTACCTGCACAAAAACAATTAAATTTAAAATATCAAAATCCGAAAGAAAACAGTATTTGGGAACTAATTGCGTGTTTGCTGTATTTTTTTCATTTTACAGCCCATTTATTATTACTTATAGCCCATTTCTTATTACTTACAGCCCATTTCTTATTACTTATAGCCCATTTTCTGGGCAAAATGCATCCCTCCTCGTCTTGAAAGCTTTCCGGCCCAGCAGGGCGTTAAAAAGCAAGTAGGCCTATGTTGGTTATTCTGCAAAAAACAAAATAGCTGGCTAGCAATTTTTTAGAAAGGAAAAAAACAAACTGGGCTGGTCATGTGCTAAACATATGATATAAAAGCCTGGGCTAGATGGGCCACAGGTCCCGCACAACCCAACTGATACCCTTCTCCGTCCCGAAAAAACAAAATTACTGCGCGCGCTGCTGGGTCCCTACTGTCGTCCTCACCATGTACAGTCATCTCCTTATTCCTCTCGGTTGTTGACCATGTTGAGAACACCGGAGGGTGGCGCCGCGGCGAGTGCGGAGGACGATGGTGAGGCCTCGGATGGGAACGAACAGGAGCCGGGGAAGATCACAGCCAGCCGTGGGAGGCGGGAGCAGGCGGTCCCGCCGGCACTGGTTTGGCTTTGGCGGCTCGAGGAAGAATTGACTGAAGAAATGCGACAGACGTTGAATGTCAATCGAACGGTCAAGGTTGGCACAATCGTTTTTGACTAAGCGGACACCAAGTAGCATATTTTTTATATATAGGAAGAAAACTGCGAGGGAAATGCGTTCGTCTGCCGTCCTCCTCACAGGGAACGTTCGCCACATAAGTGACTAGCACCCTTGGTTTTCAACCAAGAGGTCTTGGGTTCGAGTCCGAGGAACTATCAATTTTGTCCTCCTTCCTTCCTCGCAAAAAAGGGAAAGAAAATCAAAGACTCGGGAAGGCGTACAGAACAAGCTAGTGTACCAGTAAAGAGACATTGCCGAGTTTTAGAAAAAAGAAAGATGTGCTCCTGTAGCTGGTTCGAATCCAAACCTAGACTATGACTATATATGGTGCTACGCTACTCTGCAAGTAATGAAACTGACATATCCAACGTTCGCTTCTCCTCGTCTCTACTTACTCTGCCTAGCATCAGAAGCTCTGGCCGCAGCAGCCATGTCCGCTGGCTGCTCGTCCACCTACTCTTCAGCAGGCAACAACCAGATATGCGCCTAGTCGCCACCCGTACCATCGCCTGTGGGTCTCATCACACCCCCGCCGGCACGTGCACCGCAGCCGATTGATCATCGCAACCCGCTGCCACTGGTGTGGTGCCACTGCTGCAAATCACGTAGAGTCATCTGTCGCGTCTCAACCACAATCCGCAACCCTGGCCGAGTCTTCTACAAATGCCCGAATCATGGGGTAATAATATGTTTAAGTGTTGTTCTCCTGCTTTCAGTTGCTGAATTTTTTAATAGTTTGGTTGATGATCTTCCAATTTGATTCATGCAGAAAAGGGAAGATTCGTGTGATTTGTATTTTTGGGAAGTTGTTGATGTGGGGGAATGCAACCTAAGCTGATTATTTGGTTAGCCGACGAATCCCAATACTAGCAGGTTGGGGTGTTGGACAAATGGCGAAGGAGCAGCAGAAGAGGAAGATGTAGAGCGAAGGTTAAAGATGCAGTTCCTCGATCATGGCCAAGCGGCAATTATTTGAGCGGCCTTGACAACAATGAGGAGATGAAAGAGCTTGTGAAGATAATGGGCAAAATCGATGTGCTCAGAGGATGATTGTCTCTTTATTTGCAGTGTATGTAGCACTCGTGATGTATTCAGTGGCTACGACATGAGCACTTTGCTGAAACTAGTAATGAATGAAACATGTGTAGCAGGCTGGGCGTAGTGTTGTGAACACCTAATGATTTCTATTAATGGAAATCAGGGGGTATCCCCTTTTGCTCATATAAATAAATAGATAGCAGAGGCCCTGTCGGGTCAGCTTTGTTCTCATTCGAAGACATCGAGCAAATTGCAGTCCAACAGCAAACTATGTCATCAAATTCAAGTTTCACAGCCAAATATGAGTACAACTAAACAACAATGTCATCATGTTTTAGTTCTCATACAATCACCAAACACAAATCAGCATACATAACAAGTGATGTTCTCACAACAAAATACTAAACAACATGTTCATCGAGTTTCAGATTGTCATAGCAAACACAATTTCACATAGTAGATAAAAAACGTCTTCTGACAGGCAAATACGACAAAAGCAATGTAATCATCATCTGCAGCAGCAGCGTCAACATCTTCGCCATGTGTATCAGTTTGAATCGTAATTCCCCACAGTGTCATCTTCTTCTTCTTCGTCCTCAACGTCCTCGAACGTTGGCTTCTTCTTGATCAACTCTTGTATGTCCACAGCACGACAGGCAATCTTTTCGCCGGCGTCATTGACATGATGCTTCTCAAAGATATTAGGAACATCTGTGTTATCTTGTACATCAGGAGCAGTGTAAGCATCATCTTGTTGTGCAACTTCATTAAACGAATTCCTCTACTCAAACCATTGCAATACTCTCCAGTCATCGCTACATGCAAATGTGTCTTCCAAGAAAAATATCTGTGTTGCTTGATTTGCCAAAATAAAAGGCTCGTAGGTCTGGTACGCCGCCTTGACATTGATGGATTTGAAATAATCATCAGCTCTGGGTTTTGCGATCTGGAAAACAGGTTATACCAACGACAAAGACAATGAACCACACACCGATGATACTCGGCGGAGATATATTGCAAGCTGAACAATGTACATTATGTTAGCATACATTTCAGTTGTCTCTTTGTCACGTATCCGTGCTCATGATGGCACTGTTTTGTGTCTTCCTTCCTTCGTCTCGTGCAAGGGTGTTGTAGCGCACATCTCCAACAACATAAGATTCATAATGTCTTACCCGAGTATCGGGACCCATTGCTAGTGAGTAAAGGGCATCATCAACTGCCTTCCCATCCCTCGCATCTTCTTAACCTATGGTTAGAAAATAGACAAGCTGATCATCTTATGTACTCAATATATTAAAAAAGCGGCGGTGCACTTCAAAAGCTTACATGGTTCTTGAACCATTTTGCAAATCCTGCCATAACCAGTTTGTCAATGTTTCTTCGATTTTGCGGCAGTAACTCCTCTTTGTACATGCTGCACAACATAGTGATCGCGTCAAACATCTAAATATATAAGAATGTGCTGCAAGTTTAGTAGATTACGATGTATAAGCTGCAGTACTGCACTTACTTGATATAAGGTTGTATCTCAGGACAGTTATTCAACACATACCAAACCGTTTTGTCCAAATCTTAGGTTTGTCCTCTTGTCGACTCTTCCCTGTAACTCGTAAAGAATAATCGAAAACATTGAGCCTGGGATTGTCTTCACCCACCTCTTTGCTAAGCTGATCAGCTATTTCAATGTATTTTCAGCAGAATGTCAACACTTCTGTAGCAATGTAGGCCTCTGCAATGGAACCCTTGGGTCTAGCTCTATTCCTAACATAGCCCTTGAAAGTGCCTAGCCGCCTTTCAATAAGGTACATCCAGCCATACTGTACTGGACCTCTAAGTAGTGCCTCATCAGGTAGATGAACAACCAAATGCACCATCACATCAAAGAAGGCTGGAGGATATATCTTCTCAAGGTCGCATAGGATAGTTGGTATCTTGTCTCTAAGATGCTCCAAAGCATCTATCTTGATATTTCTACTTCAGAGTTCCCTGAAGAATTGTCCCAACTCTGCAACTGCTCTGTATAAGTCAGGGCGGCCCAATCCTCTAAGGATAACAGGTAAAACCCTTTGAAGTAGGACGTGGCAGTCATGAGTTTTCAACCCTTGTACCTTGTTTCCATCTGCACTGACTCTCCTTTCAGGGTTGGAAGCAAATCCATGTGGGAATCTCACACGTGATGGGACCTCACATAATTCTTTTCTTTTTACCTTGTCCAAGACGTACACAGCTGGTGCCATATCCCGTGGTTTATGTTCATCTTGCACCTGCAAATCCTTTCTGATACCCAGGTGTGTCAAATCAATCCTATATTTTAAGGTATCTTTCGTCTTGCCTTCAATGTTAAGAAGTGTGCCGATAATGCTGTCACATATATTTTTCTCGATGTGCATCACATCAAGATTATGCCGCAGATCCAAATCTTTCCAATACTCCAAGTCCCACGAAGTGGACCTGCGGGTACACAATAATCTCTCTTCTACCGTACCACGCTTCCTTTTCCCGCTACCATTACCAGGATGGTTTCCTGGTGTAATATGCCTGACCTTCTCTAATTCCACTTGCAACTCATTGGCGGTGAGCCTCTTTGGCGCATCACGGTTTTCATGCTTTGCATTGAACACATGTCTTCGGTATTTTCTAGGATGCAGCTCGTCCTTGGCAAGGAATCAGAGGTGTCCAATGTAACAGATCTTGCTAAGTATTGCGTATGACAGCGGATTCCTGTCACAGCGAACACATGCATTGTAACCATGTGTCGTTCGCCCCGACATAGTGCCCAAAGCCGGATAATCATGGATGCACCAAATTACAACAGCACGCAGAAAGAAATCAGCTGGTGGGCTGCTATATAGGTCTCGAGTGAGAACACCCTTCCATAGCTTTTGAAGTTCCTCCACAAGAGGCTCCATGAATAAATCAAAATCCTTTCCAGGACTTTTTGGACCTGGGATGAGCAAGGCCATCATGTAGTTTGATTCTTTGGTGCAGACATTTGGAGGCATGTTGTAAGGGATAACAAGCACTGGCCACATGCTATATGTGGTGCTCTGGTGGCCAAATGGGTTAAATCCATCGAAGCTAAGCCAAGTCTAATGTTTCTCGGTTGTGACAAACTCTTTGTGTTTATCATTGAAGCTTTTCCACTCACTACCATGAGATGGATGGCTCATTACATTCTGATCTCTATACTCCTAGTTCCTAGAATGCCACGGCACATCCTCTCTTGTTTCAGCATCATGAAACAACCTCTGCAATCTTGGTGTAATTGGAAAATGTCTCAGAACATTATGAGGAACCCTCTTCACAGCATCGCCATCTTTCCATCTTGATGATTTGCATTTCGGGCATTCACTTAAGTTGGCATAATCCTTCCGAAACAGAATACAATTATTCTTACAAACATGGATCATATCATATCCAATTCCAACTGCACGAAGGAAATTCTTCGTTTTACTGTAGGTGTGTGGCAGCTCAGACGCATCTGGGAAAGATTTGCGGAAAGTAGCCAACATCGCATCGAATGATTTGTTGGTCATCCGCTCAGATGTGTTCACCTGAAGAAAGGTGACCATAGCTGAGAATACTGACAGCTTATTTCCTGGGGTGACAGCAACGTTGCATTGTTCGAACATGCGGGCCCACTATTTTTCTTTTGCAGGTGAAAGTTCACGGAATGCACGAGCATTTCGTAGCATTGTTTCAATGTTGGTCAAACTCACTCGCTCCGCCACCACCACCTCCTCCTCCTCTTCCACCTGAGCATTAGGCAGGTCAAGATGGTGATCTGCTGCTTCCACGTAGTCAATAACATTGATGTTCACCGCTTCACCATGATGAACCCACCTAGTATATGTGACCGACATCCCATACAAGTGTAGATGATTTTGCACAGTTGACTGGGGTCTTGTAACTGAATTCATACAAGCGCTACAGGCGAGCACATCGATTTGGACCACCGTACTCAGCTCGATAAAGTTCATGAAGTTTTCAACCCCTCGACATATGCAGCGGAGAATCTTGACGAAGTTATCAAGTCCCATCCATCATTAGACATACAAATTAGTTCTTCTACTAGATATTACAGGAAAAACATATATGCTTTTTTATGAAGTCCAGAAAAAAATACCTAGGTCGATGTCTAAAGCTATGGCAAGATATTTGGACGAGTAGATCTAAGTAACGAAATATATGTAAAGCTAATTCAATAAATAGATTTGAGTGCTAAATCATGGCAGGCTGTTTCAGCAGTCAATGAGCCCGAGCACACAGCCATCAAACTATCGAAGGCCATCGCAACAACAAAGATCGAGTATAAAATGGTGTAGAGCTATTTCACCTAACAGATTGGCTACTAGACCATGGCAATCTAGGTCACAATAAATATATGGCAGGATATTTTAGTAACTAATCGTCCTTGGCATGCCATCTTAGCTAAGCAGATTGAGTGCAGAACAGGGCAAGGAACCTTCTTAAGCAGAGCATATTGACAGTAAACTACTTCGGCAAACAGTGAGATTAATAGCACCTAATAGCTAACATTCAGCGCTACACCGACATGAATGGGGCCTCATTCTAGAATGCGCGTACCGTGGGAGAAGGCGACCGCCGTGCGTCTCCACACGAACATCGCCAGCGGTGGCGGCGCTGACCGCCGTGCGCCTCCACAAGAACGTAGCCAGAGGTGGCGGTGTGGCTAGAGGACGGCGATCTCTGAGCGTCTTGTGGGGCGAGAGGATCGCCGTCGTCCCTCGGCGAACGCGGCGGGGAGGGCGGCTTTGCGAGCGAATGGAGTGGAGGGGGCGGGGGTGGTTGGGGAATATTTGGCGAAGGCGGTTGAATCGACTTTGGGGGACTTTTGTGGGGGAGGGGGAGGATTTTTGGCGTGGTGGGCGGGGAGTTTAGCGCATGGTCGGTTTCTCCAAGTGCAGTCCCCGTGTCGGTGAAGAGGCAAGCGAAGCACGTTCCGTTTGTGTGAGTCGTGTGCAGGACCGAGCGTGTGTGGGGTGCAATGCGACCATGACGAAGTCTTTGTGAGTGTACCGCCTTTTTCCTTTTAAACTAGGTGCCGCCCCTCAAAAAATGTTGCTTGCGCGATCCATCTATACTACTACTACGATGTCTGGTAATCCCGACTAAAGCAGTAGCGGCGGGTCTTTTCCGTGCGATATCTTTGGGAGGTTGGCTTAGTTGGGTTTTTAGATTTGTCTCGGTTCAATAAAAGCGAGTTGGTGATGATGGTGTGCCTGTCATCCTGCAATATAGGCCATCCGATCTATATCTAACGGATAGGAAGGAAACTATGACAATTTACCCGCACTCCTCTCCACATTTGCAGATAAGGATTTCCCTCACTCATCCTTTTCTCCCACAAGATCTTGATCTTCAGTGCACTAGTACTCCTACAATATGTATATTATTGTGAAAGTTCATATACACCGGCCGAGATTAATGCAAACACGACAAATTTTCATTACATTCCGAACTTTTATAAGACAAAAAAATAAAAGAAACCCGACCCTAAACCTATTCTACGGCGGCCACCGACGTCCTCCATCTGCGATCTCTATGTACGGGGGCGGGGTTCAAGATCCATGAAGTGAAGGTGCGGTCTCCAGCGAGGAAGAGTATAACACGGGATACGGACCGGCCAGTTGGCACACCATGCCCTGCCGCCTCCCATGCCCTACTCATCCTTGGAGGAGTCCCCGACCTCGGCGGTGCCGGACGTTGGACGGCGGCAAGTAGGACGCGTGGCTGACGGTGCTCCTGTCGTCAGCCGCCAGCGTGGCCACCGCTTGTTCGGTCGCGTCCGCGTCCAGCTACGCCGCTATTGCGTCGCAAGAGGCGACTTGAGCGAGGGCGGGGACCTCGAGCTTCATCACCGAAGACAAGCTCTCCCGCAAAGCGTTCACACTTGCGGTCATGGCGGATGTGGTGCCAGGTAGGAGGACGATGCTCTATGGTGTGGAGGTTAGCTGGGCGTTGCCGCTTTAAGTAGCACATTCCGGTGAGGCCAAGCGTCCGGGTGCGTCATTAAGTCACCGGAGTTGGTTCCTCGGGCACCGAGCCTCTTAACGATGACATACGAACGGAATGCATGAATGCGGGCAGCTAGCGCCGGCTGGGAACGCACCGCGCGATGGCGCAAGGGACGAGGGGTTTGGTGTGCCAGGGTAGTCATCTGCGGTCGTGGCAACGTTGGAGATGCCCTTTGCTCAAATGCGATCCCCGCATGTCATTGAAAAAGCAAGACGACCCGGCATGGTCTAAGGTCAGAGGATGCGGTTGGCGCGCTACACCACTCAGCAGACGCATCGCGGCGCCCCGTGCATCCTCGACGAGCCGGGTGTTGGGGTGTGTTTGGATTGTGGCCAAAGTGCACCTTACCAAAATTTTGGTCATGACCCAAAGATTTGTCTTTGTTTCGATGGTTTCCATTTCTTTGGCATGCCAATGAACTCTAGCCAACTCTAGTTCATTTTTCTTGCCAATGTCAGCCAAATCATGGGCAACCAATACCTCAACCAAAATTTTGGCTACCCAATGCTTTGATGGGGCAACCTTGGGCACAAACCAAACATACCGTTGGTCATGCCACAGCACAAACGCCACCCTCGGCACACTGAAACCGACCGTGTCTATCAACTATATGAGCGTGTCACTCACGCAGTCCCCGTGTCCAGAGGCGGTGCTGGAGCTGTGCCCCGTTGTTGGCCCCAAAGACCCACATGAACGGTTGTCGGTGGCAAGGAGGTCGTGGGCCAGCTCCTCCATTGGACTAGTCTGCGCTACATCGTCCCGACGGGTGTGCCCCACATGTCGGTTTCCCTGTTTTCCCGGCCATATTAAGTGTCGTTGCTCCGCGTTGCGCATTAGGCCTTTCACTATGTAGGCCAAGCGAGACAACTTATTGTTTATTTGAGCCGTTCAAGTGTAATCATGTGGCGTTTGCTTATTTCTCATTCCTCTCAACCCTCTTCTCCATCGATCATGTAGCCCTCGATCGAGTCCATCCTCCGCATGCCTCATTTGAACATTCCGCCGAGTATCATTCGCATGTACCCACCTAGTCCTCTTTCAATAGATCTCCGGACCCGAGATGAAATCGAGAGGAGCGAGTGAAACACGTGATACGTAAAGGCGGATTCAAAATTTTGAACCGGTGATCATAGCATCCGCAAATCATATATAAAGGGTATTCAATGTTCGTTTAGTTTTGAGCGTACAATATACTCCCTCCTATCCTTTCTAACTTACATATAAGTTTTATGTGTAGTCAAAGTATCTCTACTATGATAAAAAAGGTATCAACATTCAACAACGCCTAATCAATATTGTTAGATTAAAGACGTACTCCTAGATTTGTACTCGAGATGGTTTCCAATCTGACTATTGACAAGATTAAAAGTACTCCTTTCACATAGGTGAGTAAGTCATCTTAGGCTGTGCACCGTGACCAAGGAGGAGGGAAAAGCGAGAGACATTAATGTTTATTTGCTAATTAATAGTATTGCATGCAATGAACTAACCCTTGCATGTCATGTTTGATAGTCTCAGGTCATTAAAGCATGCACCCTCATCTCTTATTGGTTCATATGTCAAGAAACAAGAAGCGAGGTAGAAGTTAATGCATCGCGCCTACGTGTTTTGGGATTATTTGGTTTTCGTAAGATGACTTACACACCTAGACGGAGGGAGTACATGAGATGTATAATGTGAAAATTATATCATTGGAAACTCCTTTCATATACGAAATTGACCATATGATTTGTGTAAGTTGCATGTCATATATATTACTCTAACATTTGGTCAAAGTTAGCCTCGAAAAACGCATTAGACCCTGTATGCTTGGTGTAAGTTGCATGTCATATATTATTACTCTAACATTTGTGTAAGTTGCATGTCATACATTATTACTCTAACATTTGGTCAAAGTAGTATAGTGGAAGTGGATCCTCTGACATAGGTATCCCTGCCTTACCCTCCCTTTCGGTCACTTAATGGCGGACCCCATGCTTGCTAGGCCCGCATGTCAGTTACTCAATGGGTTCGGCCACGCCAAGGGATCCTCATCTGTAGTATACTCACTCTATTTTTATTTACTCCACATAAAACGGAGGGAGTAGTGGTATAATAAATGGACGCGGCGGGGAGGGGAGGGGCGTCGGTTTGCTCTCAACTACGGTCCCTGGCGGCAGCAAAACGCAAGCGTGTTCCATTCCATGAGCGGCGTGGAGGGTCCAGCGTGCGGGCTGCAATGCGAAGCGACAAGAGCGATGTCTGATCAAAACCGATTGACCGGTCGTCACGGAACCACTATTCACACGGAACCTTGCTGCTCGGCCTCGCCAACCACGCCCTAAAACCACACCAAATCTTCAGCCCATTTCCCCACCTTTCGATCCCTAGCCGCATCAAGCATCCCCTAGTTCGCGCGGAAAGCCATGGTGCGCCGCAAGATCACTTACTACAAGATCTTGACGCCGGGCGCCCAGCGAAATCGCGGCGCGGCGGTGGCGCCATGCACCTCCGTTCCCAAGCTCGCTTTGCGGCGGGCCAATCCCGAGTTCTCTGGAGCCAAGCTACGAGGAGGAGGAAGCCGATCAATGTTCCTTTGTGGAAGTCGCGGCGCGAAGGCCCCGATGGGTATGAGACGATGGACGTTGACTTCGTGCCGGCGTCCGAGTCCCCCATGGTGCAGGCGGACCAGCGGTTCAACATGGCGATACTAAAGGAGGACCGGGAGGCAGAGGCTCAACTTGACGTGGAGCGCACGCATGCCGCTGCCATTGAGGCTCTCCTGCAAGCGGAACCGGATGTCGTGGATGTGAACCGGGCGGTGGAGGCTCAACTTGAGGCGGAGCGTGCGGATGCCGCTGCCATCGAGGCCCTCCTGCAGGCGGAACCGGACGTCTTGGACATGAACTGGGCGGCAGAGGCTCGACTCGACGCAGAGAGCGCGGATGCCGCTCTCATCGACGCCCTCCTGTGGGCGGAACCGGAAGTCCTGGACTTGAACCGGGTGGCGGAGGCTCGACTCAACGCGGAGCACGCGGATGCCGCTCTCATCGACGCCCTCCTGCAGGCGAAACCGGAAGTCCTGGACTTGAACCGGGCAGCGGAGGCTCGACTCGACGCAGAGTGCGCCGATGCCGCTGCCATCAAGGCCCTCCTACAGGCGGAACCGGACGTCCTCGACTTGAACCGGGCTACGCTCTCGTCCGTGCAGAGCGCCCGCATGCTCCGCTTGAACGAGTAGCTGGAGGCTGAGGACAACCACGGTGCGGAGACACACGTCGGCAGCGACGGGTGGTTCGCGCCGGCAGCCAAATACGACGAGGCCGTCTCTTTCCACGAGCAGTGATAGTTTTTCTTTATGTTGTTGTTTTTATTATTATGGATCTTTTGCTGTGTAAAAACATACTATTTGTTATGCAAGTCGCCCAACTTGGGTTAGTCTACCATTTCAGGCGGCCGGATGAATATCCTACGTCTCCTAACCCTTCTTTCCTTCTTCCTCACCTCTTCTTCTTCCCCAACAGACCATCGCACGGGCCGTACGGATACTCCGGTTAGATAAACATACTCTATGAACGAAAATTATGTGTCAGCGACAGGATGGCTGAGTTTGGTTTGTTCACATGCGACAAAGACGTGTCGATGGTGCGTTCCTTGGTTGGGTTTGCGGCATGCGGGAAGCGGATGCGTCTTGGTGCGGTGCGACAGCGGCGTGCAGGAGTGACCGTGTGAGGTGCGGTGCGACCGCATGACGACCCGTCTTAAGTGTACCTCCTTCTCATTTTTAAAACTTTTGGCAAGCTTGGCAAAAATGTGTGGTGAAGTTTGGCAATACAAGGCCTAGACCCAAACAGGATAAGTACGTACGTACTAGGAGTACTAGTGTTAAAAAAGAAAGGCGAGGTTTTCCTTCGATACAAATCCTCATTTCACGTGTCAAGTAATGTGTATTTTTTTCTCGAAAGACCAAAGAGCTAACCATCTCACTCCTCATCACTTGATTAATGCAGCGCCATGCAAACGAACCTTCTCACTTCCGCATGCATGCAGGGTATATTAATGTCCTTGGTTGCTAACCCCATCAATTTTGCCTCAATTAGTGTTAGTGGCCCTTTGCAAATTGTAATTTTGATATACTGGCCTTGTGTACAAAACAAATGGAGGTAGTAACTATATTTGAATTCCTTGCCCATTGCGGTGACGTCGACGACTTTTTTTTGTGGTTTGGCGAAGTGCGTTCGACGGAGAACACCATTGAGGAGACCACGGTAAGTCGTTCGCAAGTGCCGCTTTGCAAGCCGAGACAACCGCCTTATTTGCATCCAGAAGTCCTTTACTAGTACTACTACTAGGAGTACTAGTGCGGTGAATGGTTTCTTGAAGAAGGCGATGGAGAAGCGGAGTCGTGAAGAGTGAAATGATAGTTGCTTCTTCCGTGCTTTGTGATTTGGCGCCTCTTTGCTTTGTGATTTGTGATAGAAGGGACAGGGAGTAGACTCATGCTCTATCTTGTACTACTCCTACATGCGTCCAAGCATGGGAGAAAGAGGAGAGCGTTGCATTTTCTATTCCTTCAATCAATCAATCAATCGAGGAGCTTGGTTCCATCTTTTTGGCTTTGGTAACACTTGTCACAATGGTTCCCACGATGCCAAAAGCTATTTTCACATTTGGCTACACATTGTGGATGCCCTTAACCGTACCACTTGGTTTTGCTCCTGTGTGCTATCTATACAAATCTCAATTATATTGATCTAAAAAATTGTAGAATCAAAGATTAATAAAAAGGAGGTGATTTTGCCGCGCGGATGGCGGGGGAGGTTTCTTATTTTTGGAGGGCGTTGTCCTAGCGGTTTGCTAACATGCGGTCCCACGTGTCAGTGCTTTACCAAGCTGATCCGCGTCCCACATGTGGCAGAACAACGGTAGAAGCAACACATGGTTAAGTTGAAGAAGATGAGGGAGAAGCGGATTCAGCAACGAGTGAAATGATGGTTGCTTCATCCCTCCAACTTCTTTTTTTAGCATTATTACTTCGTCCCTCAACTTAAGCTGCGGAAAGGTGCAGCTTTGTGATTTGGCGCCTCATTGCTCATTACTACGCGGCACCATGGTGGGGTGCTTCACCCGGCTGCTCTGCTTTGTATTCGGTATGCACGTGGACCCGGTAGCTTGATGTCCCACATGTCGGCGAAAGGGACTAGAAGATTTATGAAAGCGAGCGCTCCACTCTTATGACGGAGGAGTAGACGACACGACGGCCTAGTGAACTGTCACTTATACTGTATAGTACTATAGTTTTGCTGTTTCGCACGATCCATCGATACAAACCCGATTAAACAGGAAAGGGCGGGATTTTTCCCGCGTGGTAGACGATACTGGCCATACATTTCAAAGGCAATTTTAATGCATGCAAACTGAATAATTATAAGTAACAACATGATATCTAGTAAAACTAAAAACACCTATGATTTATTGTGTTAGAGTGTAGTAGTAGTGCTGTATTGCATAGTTGTTAGATGTAACATGCGAGAATGTGTAGAGATGTAGTTTTGGAGGGCCTACAGAGAGAAAAGCGTATCTGGTCACGAACTTGAGAATAAGCTGATTACGGTCACTATATCGTTTTGCGGTGATTATCCGGTCACTTGCTCACGATTCAGCATCGGATTGCACTCTGTTGACCGGCCAAAAGTCTGCGTGGCGCCATGTTGACTAGTTAAATTGACCACGTTCCTTGTGGGTCCCACTGTCGGTTTGCATAGGGAAAAGGTCGGATAAACACAAAATTTACTTGGTAGCGACAAGGCTCCAACCCGTGCAGGAATCACTGGTTGTGTATGTATGCATCGGGGCTGATGTGTGAGCATGCACGTGTAGGTTGAGCACTTGAGCTTGAGAGTGTGTGTTGGTCGTGTGGTGTACTGGTGTGTGCATGCATGCGTGCGTGTGTGTGTGTGAGTGTTGCGTGCATGCATGGCTGCATGTGTACGAGTGAGTGTTGCGTGTGTGCGTGGGTGCATGTGTTTGTGTGATTGTTGCTTGGATGGAGTTCGTGTGCATGCGTGCGTGTGTGTATAATCACCACACCAGCTCCTGTGTGTTAAAACAGACGGCTCAGTATACCAATACAAGGCCACCTTGTCCGCTGTGCCCGCGGTCATGACTTCGCACCACCGTCAAAATATTTTTTTGTCGTTTGTTTTCATTCTTACTAGCAAGATGCCCGTGCGTTGCACGTAACATCAAGATGCATTTTTTTGCCATACATCAAGATGTAGTTGTATGACTCGTTTATCTTGTGAGAGAAAAGGATGAACGAGGGAAGGCCTTATTTGCAAATGTGGAGAGGTGTGTGGGTACCTTTTTGCAAAATTGCCATAGTTTCTTTCCTATCCATCAGATATAAATCGGACGGCCTATATTGCAGGATGGCAGGTGCACCATCATCACCAACTCTGTTTTTATAAGAGTGTATTTTATGTATTTTATAATAGTGTAGATGTAGAGTAGATACAAGTCGACAGGTGGGCATGATGTTAGTGAGATAATGTGATGCAACACTAGAGGTGCCATGTGGAGCGTTCAACTGGTCAACTAGTCATGTCATGAGAAAATACAAAGTTGCATGGTGAGCTCGTGAATGTATAATAACCACTAAACAAAAATGGTGACCGTAATGAGTGGATTATGAAGTCCAATGTATGTATCGTGCTTTCGCTTCAAATACAATGATCGTCATTGCATATATCCCGAGAGAAAGATGAAACACGTGTGAATTTTCTGGGGCCTTACTTTTAGAGGACCTGAAGATAGTTTTGTCTGCATACGTGAAAGGGACGTACAGGGGGGGTGGGTATGCGATGGAATGAGAGATGCTCTTTGTTTCTCTTTATTATGACTAACTTTGTATATAGTATAAAAATATACAAATTCACAGTGCGGAATAAATATCATTGTGGGCACAATGCAATGCAAATTAGCGTTCATACTCCTCCATATAACTTTGTAATGTTGTATATATGTAGAAACTCTAAAATAATTTTTTGGCCACACTTTAATCAAAAGGAATGTTGTATGCGAAATAAACGTGAAGAGAGGGCTTTTTAGATCAATGGGGTATGTGATGTAACATGTGTGAATGTGTAGTTGATGCATTTGGCGGGGCCTAGAGAGGTATGTGTGTGTATTACGTATTAGAGAGAGGCATGGATAGAGGGGCCGATGGGGTGGTGGTGGTGGGAGAGATAGCATGAGAAATGAGGGTGGTCTAGAGAGAGAGAGACGAATATGATGTCATGACAAGAGATTCCATTCCCTTGAGTGTGTATATGCAAGGGGGAGGGAATAGAGGCACCAGGAGAAATTTTCTGTGTGTGTGGTGTTTGTGTTGGTATGTGTGGGTGTGAGAAGATAATGAGGCGTGGGGGCGGAGGGTGTGTCACCGCGTGAGGTCCGTGGGTCGAGGTGAGGCCCTTTGTTGGTTCCGTCTGCGCCACATTGGTGGCCCATGACACATTTAGGAAGACCCATGGATGACTAGTCGTACAAGACAAAGATAGCAGAATTGCGAAGGACTCTGTGTCCATTGACAAAGCCGACTAGGATTTGTAACCCTAGGTTCTCGGACTAAGGTAACCCCTTTATCTCTGATATTACTATTCATCCAACCTAACTTTAAGGGGCATCCTACAGAATGCTCTGCTAGAATCATACTAAATCGATTAGGAAGAGGTGTGAGATAATCGTGAGAGGCAGGCGTAAAGATAATGTGCGTACATGAGACACGTAGGCAGGTCCATGTATATAGAAAGGGTCGATGAGGATTGTGCGTGTGTATGTTTGCGAGAGGAAGAGTGCTTGTGATAAAGGTTAGTGAAAATAGTTGTAAATGGTTACGAGAGGGAGGGAGGGTTATATCTTGAGAATGTGTGCGAGAAAGACACCTCGGGAGAGAGTGTGTGAGCATGTGTGAGAGAACACCGATGGAGAGTGAAACTACACGTAAAAGACTGCTCTACACATTGATTAAAGATATAAATTGTATCCAAATATTAGGATGGGATCATGATATTTGCAATTCGCGTAAGGAGCGGTCATTGATCCATCAGACATCTAGATTCTATCGAATTTGAGCATGTCTATGTTATATTCGACACAATTGATCCACATAGTTAGTATTTTGAACTCCAGACAATGCATCGCTTTAGCAATCGAATATAAGCGTGAGTATAGTTCATGTTGTGTGTGTAAAGCACATTATACATATGAAAGTTACACAATGGACATTTATAAATAACTACCTATGAACTAGTATACATTTGAATTCAACCTAAGGTGGTTTAAAAAAAATCGAATTCAACATGAAGTCCATTCAATTATTTGAATTTGATATCATGGCATTTGTAAACCATACCTAAACTATGGGGGTACCAATCTTTGCTCTGATTTTGTACATAATAGCATATGTAGTCGTGTACAAAATAGATTCAAATTTAGCTCCTCCATTCCAAAATAATCGTAGTTATAGGATTTTCAAGTGTCAAAATTTCAAAAGGAAGCGGATAATTTAATGAGGTTTTCAAACATACAAGGTCAAATATAACATTGTCTATTTAGGTCAATCCTCATAGTTCAAGAGTACTCTAAACGTGAATGCTTGGGTTTCAAAATTTGAGCAGCGCCAAAAGAGCCTCTACTACTTGAAACGCGTGAGACCAATGTTTGGTAGTACAAGGAAATTACTTTTCTAATAACTCCGACCTGTGAAACCTACCGGCCCGACGTCCAAAGGTCTAAACCGGGGTAGGTTTGTAGCTTCATCTAGACGCCACGCAACCGCCTCCGAAAAACATTCATACACAATAGCCGCCTAAGCAGACATGCGCGTGACCGAAATCGCTCCAGCCCACTACTTGGGACAACTGGGATTACCATCCTACCCCGACCCGCAGTAGGTCCGAAATTTAAGAGGGGGGCAATGTTTGTACTTTACCCAAATTTCAAACAAGCGCGTCCCATCTTCTGTTCAAAAAAGCCAAAAACAAGCGCGTCCCAGAAAGAAACATGGTTCCCCCCCACCCGTCTGATTCCCCATTCGTACTCCATGGGCGCCAAAACTACCTCTCCACCAGCCGCGGAACCCCGACGTCCTCCGTCCACCACCCCATCCCACCCATCAACCGCCGCCCTCCTCCATCACGCAGGAGCCAATACCCCGACGTCGTCGTCCACCGCAACCACAATCGCAACGCCCTCCACGGCTAGTAGTTGAAGCCGAGGCCGAGCCGTCCGTACCCGAGCCAGTTCAACCACGCCATCCTACGCCTCACCGCTGCCGCTCCAACTTCGCCACCCTCCACCGCACCAGAGTTGTTCACCTTTCGTCGTCGCCGCCGCCTCGGATCTGCTTCCCCTCCGCCGACATAGAGCCACGGCAACACAGTCAACAATTTGGCCATGGGTTCGTCCAAGCCTGCACCCTCCAGAACATCGGTTTCCCCGGTAAAAACAAGAATATCGGCGCGACATGTGGAGGTGACAACACCAGCAACCAAAGAAGGTACTCCTCTTCCCTTATTCGTGCAAATCTTACGTCTCTACTTGCACGGTATTCATCCCACAGAAGACACTAGTTGATCGCTTCTTCTTGATACTAGATGTTCCTAGTAACTCGCGATGCACAAGGTTTCTCCTCATATACTATTTCGCCTTAGCTAGAGGTCCGTCGCCCCCCTGAATTTCAATTTCTGGCCAGTTGATTCCCAATTAACAGACGCATTCCCCGGCGTAACAGGCGCTAGTACGACTATTACGCTGGGGAAGCAGCGCCTTGGTGTTTATCTTAGGGGCGTCTGCGGCCTAGAGCTACTGTCGCCCGATCTGGAGGTCGACCGGGATTAAAGGGATGGCTTGGGGGCGCTGCCAAGCATGGCGGTGGTGTGAGGCCGATGGGAGGGCGGGGCGGCGGAGGCACGGGTCTGGGCCGGTGGTCACTGGCGGTTCGAGAAAGATCGTCAACAGTGACTGACGGGAGGTAGGCGAAGGCCATCTGCGCGTTCCTTATAGATCATACGGTTCATTAAAAAAATTGACTGACCTATTTATTTTCAGTCGACTGTTATCTTAGATATGACCATATGTGGTGGTGTCTTTGGAGGAGTACCGCATTTCTGTGCTCATATATTACAAAATCATACGGAGTAGAATCTAATTTTGTTTGCCATGCAACATTGTAGAGCTATCATATGTCTCTGTCATTTATTCTTCACCACCGCTATCTCTGCTTCTTTTACGATTGCACTAGTTACGCACACACTTCACCCATAGTCTCACTATTGTGTTTTTATGCAAGGGTATTTCAGACTCTCCTGCCGAAAGAGAAGCCGCAAAGAAAAGAGAGAAGTCGCTCTAGCTTCGTATGCTGGTAGGAAAGACACGTTACCGTGCTATAAAGGGTGCGATGTCGTGAGATGGAGGCAGTAGCGTTGCTCTGGAGTTGATGACCTCGCTTCGCAATGAACCACCATCCGGTGCTTGCTTTAACCAGCGGTGTCATATGTGGTTGCATGTTCCATATGGTGTCTAGCTTGTATTCGAAAGGCCGAAGTCGGTCTTTATTAAGATAAGGAAAGATATTTTTACATGAACCACCATCCTGTGAGCACCAAAAGACAAAGAGCTAGTCAGGGCACTGGCCGAGCCGGTGACAAGCCCAGCAAAGACATGCATCACCTAGAAGCCAACTAAAAAGCCGCGATGGTGGCGAAGCAGCCCGCCTCCCACCAGGCTCTCAGGTCCTAGATGATCATGTTCACCACTCCAGCCGGATGTCCAGCTTATTGCTTCCAATTTGGTTAAATTGCATCTTCTTAGCTTACACATTATACCTTTGAATATGACATGCCTTTCTATTTTTGGTACATACTAGTTCATCTGTGTATTAACCATGTTCTTACATCAAACTAATGTTCTTGTGTATCCCTCATCAATCACTTATGCCGAGGCGAGGCAGGCAAGGAGACTACTCCTCATTTAAAGAATGCGCGTCGGCCTCCGACATGATTCTCAAGAAGCGAAATGCTAGATGAAGATAGTGAGCGTAGCTCTGTAGTTGATTCTGACATTTCCCCTACACTAGCATTGCAGGTGCTTGCTCTAACTTGGCAGCGTGATATGTGGTTGCATGTTGCATATGGTGTCTAGATTGTAATTCTTCCAATCTGGTTAAAGCTGCATGTGCTAGTGCTTAGCTTATACTCTGTAAATGTGACATTATACTGTTAATGTGACATGCCCTCCTGTATTTAGTACGTAGTACATCATCTATTAAGCATATCCTTACATAAAACTATTGTTTTTTGTATCCGCATCAATCAATATGACGAGACACCTTTAGTATATGCGGTGCGATATTAGTTGCATCTTTCATATGATTTATAGCATCGCTGCTTCTAATTTGTTGAAATTCCATTTATGATGGGACACTTTTAACTTGGCAGTCATATTGGTTGCATCATTCATGTGGTGTCTAGCTTGCATTGCTTCTTATTTGCTGGAATGGTTTCTGCTTAGTTTACACAAACAGTTGTGAACATGCCATGCCATCCTGTTTTTCGTACATATTCCATCCACGGTATCATGTGTTTGCCTTACATCAAAGTAGTGATTGTCGATTATCATGCATGAGCAATTTTGAAGAGAGAATTTTATTGCTTTTTCTTGTCGGTTTTACTTGACAATTCAAAATCAATAAAGCGGAAGGAAGTTAGCAAGGCAGCGGATAAAGGTGCTCCTTCAAGCGGAGGGCCTCTCAGTTTCTACTCCTCCACACCCCTAAGATGATTTCCAAGACAACACATGCATAGACACTCAACAAAGCTGTGTTTATGATGAGCATGTCTCCCCTAGTGCGACATCACGGGTGCTCCCTCTAACTTAGCCTTTGTTATATGTGGTTGCATGTTATGTGTGATGTCTAGCTTGTATTGCTTCTAATTTTGTTGAATTCCATCTGCTTACTTTACACATTATACTTGAATAAGACACGTGTTCCTATTTCTAGAACATACAATATCATCTATAACACCATGTTCTTACATCAAATTACTCTGTTGTGTAACTGCAACAATCACTTATCATAAGACACGTTTGACTTGGTGTGATATAGGTTACATCTCACATTCTTTTCTAGCTTGTAGTACTAATTCGTTGAAATGGCACTTATGACGAGACAGTTTTAACTTGGTAGAGTGATATTATTTGCATCTTTCATATGGTGTCTAGCTTTCATTGCTTCTAATTTGTTGAAATGCCTTCTCCTTAGTTTACACATCATAAGCTGTAAATATGCAATGCTGTGAATATGCAATGGCACTAATGACGAGAGACCTCTAACATGGTAGTGTGATGTTGCTTGCATCTTGCATATGATTTATTTCTTGTACTACTTCACATTTGTTTAAATGCCATATATCTTTTGACTGCTTTATTAACTTGGCGAGCAATATTTGTAGCATCTTTCATATGGTGTCTACCTTCCATTGTATTGCTTCTAATTTGGTGAAATGTCTTCTTCTTAGTTTACACATCATAGTTACGGTTATCTCTTACATCTGTTTTTCATACATATTACATCCTCCTATCATGTGGTTGTCTAACATCAAAGTTTTATTCCTCTGCATCACGCATCAATTTGTTCTGAAGAACTAAATTTTATTCTTTTTTAAACTTGACTTAACATGGCACGAGAGAAAGAGGAAGAAAGCAGAGAATGACGAGGGAATGAGAAGCGGATGAATCCTGCAGATTCTGCTGGTGCGATGGTGCAATAGAAGGTGAAAGACCGGTGGAAAATTCTACAAACACGGCATCCCATGCTACGAAGCGCAAAAAAAAGCCAAGCGAAACAAATAGCTGCCACCAAACAAGCGAGACAGCCCTAGTTCTTGCAACACCTACCACAGTACTACGGTTGCACGACATACTCGTCGTCGGTCGAGCTAGCAAGCACGTTCCCAAGCTCCCTTGCCACGACACTACTTCTCAAGAACTCTTGACACAAGGCGAGTTGGCAATATCGAGATGAACCTTGTGAGCTTCAACAGCAAGAAGGTAGTTCTTTGAGTCAAGTTCTGATTGCATGCTTCTTTATATGTAGTCTCACAGTTTGATGTACACTAACACTTCCTATGTTTGTTGTTGGACTAGCACCTAGGTGCAAGAGGAAACAAACATCAGGGATAATGCTCGATAGGTTAACTAAATCTAGAGGAGGAAGAATGGAGATCCGTTTTGAGGTAGGTTTAAAAAGGCCACGTGATGTGATGTAGGGTGGAACCCTAATTCGTCGATCTTTCACGTTTGGAGGGGATCCTACGGAGGAAACACGAAGAACACGCGGAAGCACGAGGGGAAACATGAGGAGAACGAGAGGGAAACACTCAACCAACAAGGAATCGATCACACAAGTGCTAGATCAACATACACACATGAGATCCACAAGATACATAGTCAACTAGGGTAAGGATACAAAGGAACCGTTCATCTCCGGAGGAGGCCTTGAATCCACGAGGGATCTTCCCGTAACGAGGTCTTGTATCCGTGAGGATCTTCTCCTAGGCGGAGGTCCCGATCTCCGGCGAAGTAACCGGTGGATGAGCAAAGCTCTCACACAAATATGAGCTAATCAATGCTAAGTCTCAAAGTGAGGAAGGGGTCCTATGTATAGACTAGGGGCGAAGGGTACATGGGCTCAGCCAAGTCGCGCCTGGTGAGTCCGGATGATCCGGATGGTCGCCGGATGATCCGGTGTCGGGGTCCGGATGATCCGGCGACCGTCCGGATGATCCGGCTTCGTCGAGGGCTTCTGTGGTCTTGGCGCCGTTACGGATGATCCGGGAGGTCCGGATGATCCGGCTGGACCGGATGATCCGGACGGCTGCCCGGATGTCGGCTGTCTCCACCTGACCGCTCCGTCTTCTTCTTCTCCTTTCTTCCGTCTTCTCTTCCATGCTTGGCCTTGGTCCTTGAATTCTCCTTGGTCATCTTGGTTGTACCGAGTGTATACAAGGTCCACGCATGAGGTAGTAGCCATGTCGATATCACGGAAGCGGCGGTTCGAAGAGAGTGAATTCACCTTGTGTCGATGGGCGCATAGTCGAGGTTTCATCTTATGTATCCTTGGGGCTTGGAGAGTAGTCGGGTGTACATGGGGATGAACGTGGGATGCTCCGCATCATATCCCCCCCTTGGGAAAGATCCGACCTCGGATCGTGATCCTCATCACCATGGAAACGGGTGTTGTGGACAGACTTGTAGTGGGACGTAGGTGAATGCCTTGCGCAAGCCAAGTACTTCAAGGTGTCTCCGGTATGTGGTACATGCAAAATGAGCAAACACAAAGTACACTTGGAACTACAATGGTTAGCGCACAAAGAGTGTCCATCATGTAAGAATGAGTCCGTGTGGCAAGATAGGTCGTGACAAAGCGCATGAAGCTTATTAAGATGATCGAGATTGAGATGCAAATTATGAATGGGAGGAAATGCAATCATTGTGCACACAAATGTGTTGTAAATATGATCAATGCAACCACGGTGCAAAATGATGTCATAGTGAGACGGTTTATCAATAGCATGAATATGGCAATGGATGCTCGACATGTGTAAGTTATCATGCAATTGATGGTTGGCAATATGATCATGATGTATGAATATGCCATCAAGGAAGATCACAACAAATTTGCTAAGGAAGTGAACAAGCTCATATATCATGGATGACATGGTAATACAAGATGCAACAAGGCAATCATAATGTGAGTCAATCCATGCATAGGGTGCAAACTTGCGGTGAGTATGATATTTCCATCGAGCATGACATGTATGAGCACAATCAACAAATATGGATGTGTGAGTGCAATGTGTCAAAGGAGTGTTGATGTACCAATGCTCGATGTCGCGGCATGAGTGGAATTCCGAAGGTGCGTCCCATAAGTGCGAGCGCTCCTCAATGTGATGGTCCATGTAGCCAATCTCCAATGTCGCTCCTCCGGTCGCGAGGTGTATCATGTAGACAACAAGAAGGAAACAACAATGAAAGAGTGACCCATCCAATATGCAAACTTGAGGATGGCTCAAAGGGAAGGAGTTCACCTTTAGGAGAATGTCGAAGATGTTGGTGTCACACATCGTGTATGCCTTCACATGACCAAGTTGTCGCATAACGGCATCGCCTTGTGAATCCTCCAAAATGAAAGAACATGGCAAACACTCGGAAAAACAAATGAGGTTAGTGCAAATGCAATGCCTATCATTCGTGAGGTAAGATACCCAACAAGTGTATGCATCATGCCCATCATAAGAAAGTACAAGGGAGGGTGTCATAGTATGGAGGCATATGATGTAAGAACAACCATGTGAAATAGGCTCAATCAAACAAGCATGCATCACAAGTAAAGTGTCCAAGTCTCCAGGATCAATAAGCATAGCAAGTTGGCACTCAATACAAGGTGATATGAGAGATGCAACTAATGGAGACAAGAGGCAATGATCATGACAAATCATGTGAGAGGCATGAGCATATATGTCATCAACCCAAGAAAGCAAGTAATAGTGGAACATGTGTGATGCAACCAAGCAAGTAATCATAGTGATCAAGTCAAGCCAGCTAGTAGTGCGAAGATGCAACATACTAGAAGGAATCGTGGCAAGCATGTCATGTGTGCAAATAGTGTGCATGAATAATGGACATGACATATCACAAGCATGAAAGTAAGATGTGAGTAAAATAGCATCAATGTATTGGCGAGAGACCATATGTAAGTAGCAATGGGGCATCATGACTCTCCCAACACAACAAGCATCAATAGGATGGGGCACATGATAAACATGGCAAAAGCAACAAGGATCTCCACCAAGCATGCAAATACACATAGGGATATCATATTGGTGAATCATGGGTAGATGCAAGCAAGGGTCACAATTACATGGCAAAGGCATCGGAGCAAGCATAACATGCAAAGTGAACACAATAGTATGGGCATAAGGTGACGAGTGGTAAATAGCCCATAGTCGTGTGAGAGCCAAGTAGAGTAGTTGCGCGTAGTCCTTGCGCGAAGGGGACGGTGGTGAGGATAGTCCACGGGATCCCACATCATCGTTGCTCTCAAGAGCTCGTTTCGTCAACTCTTGGGATTGAGAGGTTGACGAGTATACGTGAGTGCCTACACAAAACAAAGACAAATGGAAAATTGTGTGTGCGTGGTAGATGTACACATCATCCATCATGATGCGCATGTGCGTGTGTTTGTTAGCACCAAATATCCAACGCTCAAATAAATGAGATGCGTGATATAGAAACATGTCATCCATCATGAGAGGTTTATTATGATGTATAGCATAATGGAGACTCAAAGGATGTAATGCATCATGAGAAATATCAAGAGCATTGTTATTCATGCTATGCATAAGGTGCACGCAGTCATGGGAATCATGCAAAGTATGAAATGCATCAAGATCTCCTAATATGTATGAGGAAACTATGGGGGTCTCCTCATGAGCAAGAGTAGTAACATCACGTGGAGAGTATTGACAACATCTAAAACAATGCATATTTGGGGCAATGTGATCATGGCATGACATAGTAGATGAATTGCACAAATCATGTAAAGGAAGCATGGCAATATCATCACATGAAAAACAAAAGCCAATGACCATCATCTCGTCATCTATGCCATAAGTGCAAATGGGATTGATTTTAATGGTGCATGCATAGTTACTATGTTGAGATTGAAATGATGCAATATGGGAGATCTCACTCATAGCATATGACAAGTTCAATGGATTATCAAACATGAAGTGACCAATAGAATTTTCACATGATATCCTATGAAGCATAGCAATAGGTTGGTCAACATCATGGGAGCAATCATTATCAAGAGAGTCCACTAGTGGGACAAGAGAAGCGCCATCACCTATGTTAACTTTGGAGCGTCGCTCATGTGTTGTAGGTGAGGTGTTGAAGATCGTCTCGTTGTCATCTTCATCTTGATGGAACCATGTGGGGGGTGCATCATCGTCCATCATGGCCATCGTCGTCTCCATAGGAGGTATGGACTCATCAATGGTAGGCTTGTCGTCATGTATGAGACCTAGCACCAAAGAAGAAAACACACTAGGAGTAGAGGTTAAGTCGTTAGAAATCATAGTGGCCTCACGTGTCGTGTCAACTACCTCACTCTCTAAGTGTTGTGGCTCACTCACTCCCTCAAGGATGCTCTCACTCATATGTTTGTTGGAGTCACTCAAATGGCGCTCAACCTCACATAGGATGTGTGGCATGCTCTCATGTGTGGGGCTAGTGGTGGTCACACTCATCCTCTCATAGGAGATGCTCTCAATTTCACGTATGGTTGAGTCACTCATCTCACTCATGGGGTGGTGGATCTCCTCACATGGCACTTAGGGCATCTCGACATATGTTGGTGTCGGAGAGATATTGGTGCAAATGTCTCCATGCTCAACTCCTATCGCCGTGGTCGAAGGGGATGGCCCTTGCTCGACCTTCTTGTCACCGTCTTGGTGTAGGAGGCCCATATGATGTGGCACCTCATAGCTCGTCTTCATGACCGAAGGGATTTTCCCATGCTCGGCCATCTTCCTTGAGGGGCTTCCGAAGATGGAAGTGTCACCCTCGCTCGTAGGTCGCCGCCTTGGACTTGAGGAAGTCGTTGTAGGCGTACTCGTGGGAAGTAGGCGAAGATGCCGTACGTCCAAAGGCGAAGATGCCTTGAGAACACTTGGCAAAGATGCCGAAGTGGTTGATGTAGCCGTAGCGCCGTCTTGGTGGTGGTCATCTCGCGGTCTTCTTTTGTGCTCTTGAAGCTTGGACTTGGCGTGAAGTAGGTCTTGTTGGGACTTGTGCATTTGCGCTTGTGGGGCATCTTCATGATGATGATGTCGTTGTCGTGCTTGAGCTCGTAGTAGATGTTGTTAAATCGTAAATCGTGCACATGTTGCTTGGAGGTGACTTGACCTTCATGGCGATGTGGATCGTGAGCGTGATGATGATCGCCATGTAGATGTGGGCGAGGACGATTTGCACTTGCATCTTTTTGGCGCTCCGAAGACTTGTTGCTTGACCGTCGTCGTCTTGAGGATGATGAAGGGGAAGAAGACTTGATCAAGGCTCTAATCTCCTCCATCCTTGCATCTTGCTCCTCTTTATGTGCGGAAAGCTTCTTGTCGATGTAGTCCCTTTTCCTTGCTTGAGTGGCGAATGTCGATGGAGATGTTCTCGATCTTGCTCTCGCAATCTTGATTGTGCGCCTTGTATTTGTCGTTGTAGATCGAATATGGACGCTTTGGAGATGTAGTTGTTCACGCCGTCGTTGTTGTCATAGACCGGAGAGGGAATGCCTTGCCTATCCATCACAAGACTCGAGCAAATATGAGTGGGAGAAAGAGAAGAACGTATACCAATGTACCTTTGACCAAAGTTGAAGATGAATCAAGTTCACTCAAATGTGGACAATGAAATAGCACTATTGGTACCAATCCTTGTCGGTTCTCACACCTACACAAGTAAAGCTTATAGTGGAGCTCGGTGAGGATAGTGGCACAAAAATTTAATGCTAAATGTTAGCAAGAGTCAATAATGTTGAAAAAGATTCACAAATTCGCAAGTGAAACAAATGGACCAATAGCAAAGAATGGCTGCGGAAACACACGGATAGATAAATGGGGTCGTGCAACCAAGGAATGAGCTCAAAATGTGGAATCCACCAAAACGCTCGTGTTGCACAACTCAAGAGAGACGCTAGCACGATTGCTCAATAGGCGGATATGACACTTGTGCACAACCTATAATATGAAAAATGGATATTCTTTCTATCCCAAGTATGCTATGTATGTATGGTTCCCGGTGTTTCTCTCAAGCATGATATCATATGATGTAGATTTGACAATCTTATGTGCAATGGGTATGATGCTATGGCACTTGCTCACGAGCTCTTTGCTCTCTTTTTGCTTAAAAGCTTTTTTTTCAATGGCCACTTATGCACAATGCACAAACCAAGATAGCTATTGTGTATATCGGGAACGATATTGTGACACAATATAGGATATGATACCAATATGATATGGTATGTATGCAATGGAATGGTGGATCACTAATGTGCACAAATAACGTTGCGGCAATACTCAAATGGCTAGTCTCGATAGGTTAGTGGCATAAAATGGGCTAGGGGTTAACAATGCAATTGCAAGGGTATATACAAAGGTGTCGTCGAGGTTACCGTCGCTGCGATGATGAGTGGCGGTGTTCTTGGTGTAGATACCAAGATGATGGAGACTCGTCCCTAAGTGGCGAAACACCTTAGGAAGCGGAAAAACCACAAACTCAAAATCTCAAATGACAAGCGTCAAAATGGTGGTAGCGGAAGCGGCGGTGGTGTTGCACTAGGCAATGCAGACGGAATGATGGGCTATACAGTCGGAGTTGAAGTTGCCGTCCCTAAGTAGCTGAAACACCTTAGGAGACACAAGCCACAACTCGAACAAGCTCAAACAACAATTGGGTTAAGTTGGGTTGTCGGAAGTGTATGGTGGGAAGGTTATGTGGAAGTGGTGGTGGTGGTGGTTGATGAAGAAGCAACCGTCCCTAAGTAGCCGAAACACCTTAGGAGACTCAAGTCACTACTCAAAGAACCTCAAATGCTATGGGGAACAAAATGGGTTAGGTTGCGGAAGTCGGTGGTGGTAATGCGGAAGATAAGGTGGAGGGCCTAGGCAAACTTGCCAAATTTCAGAAAATATGATGGAGTCAAATGATGTTGGTGGTATTTTTGTGGGATGGGGGATGTCAATAGCTTCAAAACGAGCTAAAGAACGTCAAAATCGGAGTTCGGATGAATTAGATATGGCCGAAACAAAATTCTGTCAATGTCAGTTTCAGGGTTAACCGGACATCCGGGAGGAGGTCCGAATGATCCGGGCTCGGTCCGGATGATCCGGGAGGAAATCCGGATGATCCGGATTCGTCAGCTCCGGTTCTGTAAATTGAGCGCGTGGGTTATCCGAACGTCCGGGGGGGCGTCCAGCTGATCCGGGTGAGGTCCGGATGATCCGGGAGAAGGTCCGGATGATCCGGGCAAGTCAATCCGCTCGGGATTTGCTCGTGGAGTCCGATTTTGGGGCGGAATTTGGGGATTTTGGGGTCAAAATTGATGAGATTTCGTGGATGGATGGTGGGGAAACTTGGGGGAAAGCTAGATCCACTTGAAACCAAGAAAATCCATGGATCAAAATCAACAAAACATCATCAAAACCAACAAATCACAAAAACATTTGGGGCTATTTTTGGTGGGGATTTTCGGATTTAGGACGAAAACAACAAAATCAAGCTAGAAAACACGGAGTAGGGGCTCCAAAAATGTGATCAACGTGGCTCATGATACCATATGATGTAGGGTGGAACCCTAATTTGTCGATCTTTCACGTTTGGAGGGGATCCTACGGAGGAAACACGAAGAACACGCGGAAGCACGAGGGGAAACACGGGGAGAACGAGAGGGAAACACTCAACCAACAAGGAATCGATCACACAAGTGCTAGATCAACATACACACATGAGATCCACAAGATACATAGTCAACTAGGGTAAGGATACAAAGGAACCGTTCATCTCCGGAGGAGGCCTTGAATCCACGAGGGATCTTCCATGTGAGGTCTTGTATCCGTGAGGATCTTCTCCTAGGCGGATGTCACGATCTCGAGGAGAAGTAAGGGTGGATGAGCAAAGGCTCTCACACAAATATGAGCTAATCAATGCTAAGTCTCAAAGTGAGGAGAGGGGTCCTATTTATAGACTAGGGGCAAAAGGGTACATGGGCTCAGCCAAGTCGCGCCTGGTGGGTCCGGATGATCCGGATGGTGGCGGATGATCCGGGTGTCGGGGTCCGGATGATCCAGGCGACCGTCCGGATGATCCGGCTTCGTCGAGGGCTTGTGGTCTTGGCGCCGTTACGGATGATCCGGGAGGTCGGATGATCCATTTGGACCGGATGATCCGGACGGCGGCGGATGTCGACTGTCTCCACCAGCCGCTCCGTCTTCTTCTTCTCCTTTCTTCGTCTTCTCTTCCATGCTTGGCCTTGGTCCTGAATTCTCCTTGGCCATCTTGGTTGTACACGAGTGTATACAAGGTCCACGCATGAGGTAGTAGCCATGTCTCATATCTTGAGCGGCGGTTCGAAGAGTGAATTCACCTTGTGTCCGATGGCGCATAGTCGAGGTTTCATCTTATGTATCCTTGGGGCTTGGAGAGTAGTCGGAGTGTACATGGGGATGAACGTGGGATGCTCCGCATCATGATGCTACAGAGTCAGCCAAGTTAGTATCAGAGGCAGCGGTTGCTGTTAGGTGTCATGTACGTATCCTCCCAACATGGATTCAGTACAAGAATGACAAAGACGAAACCCAGTTCAACACCTTCCTCGACCATTTATACGTAAGTATGGTTATGTATGGAAACTAGTAATATCCTCTTGCTCTATCCCATACTTTCTAGGTTGTTGATAATGAGACTCCCATAATTTTCAACAGATGAGGTTCAAGTTGGATAGCCAAGATGATGCAACCAGACAAGCTTGCACCCATGTTTTCAAATCTTTCTGCTGACGATGTCGGTATAACGAGGAAAACTCACTTTGAAGGCAAGGCTAACAGTGAACTTTCCCAAACATCCCAGTGGAAAATATATCGGATGAAGACTGCAGGGGCCTTGTTAAACACTGGTCTGATCCGAAGTATCAGGTACATTATATATATGTGATCAGATCACATGTTGAAGTCCTATTGATGCATGTACCACACAAATCTATCTTCTTGTAGGTGAACTGTTCAAAGAACAAGGCCAACCGTACGAAAGTGAAATTCCAACAGACGATAGGATCTCGTATCTATATTGCACACTGCAAGGCTCTTGTAATTAGCTGCTGTTTCACTCTTTTCACTGTACCATATTATCAGATCTATATTGACTTGTTTGAAATGCAGAGGAAAGCCGGCAAGGACCAAAAAGTACCTGAACCAAATGTTATCGAAATCTTCAAGGACTGTCACACCAGCAAGAAGAAGGGCATGACTACACCAGTCAAATCCGCGGTTGTAAGTCCTTAATCCTCATGCCTTTTAACTACTACTTACTCTAACTTGTGCCTTGAACTGCATGGTTTGCAGCCAATGTCTATTACTCTTTTCAATTTTATACAGAATTGTCTTAGTGTATCATTGCACCTTACAAGGTTTAAAAGGGAGGAGTGATGTTCCTTTGATCTTGACCCGCAATCTAGTTCCATGCTGGACTTGCCCACACAACGTTACAATTGCCTGTTTGTCGTTCTCAGTTGTTTTGTGATATGAATGTTGTCATACTATGCTTACCGTATTATAAACTTCGTCTCTTTATCCTTAGCCCTCAATACAATGTGAAGAAATAGACAATACATTAGCAATGGAACATGGTCATATGTTTGGAACCTGGTTTTATTATGTACTTTGCAATAAAATACAACTAATATTTTACATGGGTTCACCAGAATAAGTTCTGTATATAGACCAAAGCTATTTTGTTTGATTTTGCAGCCTCCTTAATATCTTCTGTTCTGGTACTACTAATGTAAAACCTCAACTTTTCAGCGAGCTATGGAAAAAATGGTGGAACCGCCACCTTCTGAAGGTGGCGAGGCAACTATAACTGCAATGTCAGCTCTTGCTGCAGTGGGTCAGTACCTATCCACTAATAGTGCCAAAAGCACGTTCCTGCGTAATACTGGGTTGGTTGTTAAGGCAATATCGTCCAAACTGCCTCATGGTCAAGATATGCAAGCTCAAAGTAATGTTGTATCTACGCTCTAGACACAAGTCCATTCCCTAACAGAGGCCCTTTGTGAAACAAGGAGAAACATTGCTCAATGTCGTCAAGATATGCATTGTTTTGAAACCAGACTATCAGACATTTGCTATGTTGTTCAGGAGCCTAGGGGAAATGAAGGTGAGGGTTATGGTGTTCCATCGGACAATACAACATGAAAACATAACAGTCAGGTCAAATGAACCGAGCTTATGAACTTCTGGTGGTGCATTTATCTGCTAGACTGTTAAGTTTTATGCCAACCTTCCTTTTGTTATATAGTTGTAATTTGTTTTGGTGCGATACAAAATTTATTCTTAACGTGCAGCCACCGGCTGAAGAAAACAGCAAGCCATTTTTGTATAGTGTAGGGTGTTCCCTATATTTGCCTTTGGTGGCGATCTTTGATCGAGTGGATGTAATCTGTGCAATCGCCTTAATAGCCTAGCGTTAGTTTGGGCCGTATTTATTTCCTAGTCTTCTTTTTCCCTGGTTTGCTAGTGGCCGGAACTACCCATGGGCCATATACCGGCCGTAGGATCCATGGGTCTCCTACGGGCCGTCGATAAATGGGCCTGTAATCGGTTGGCCTCGGGGCGCCGATAAATGGGCCTGTAATCGATGGGCCTCGGACCGTCGGATAAATGGGTCTACATGGGCCGTAGTCGGGTGTAATTGGTATCGGCCCGGCCGCGGTAGCGGGCGTTAACGGCCGTGGGACTGCAAAAGCTTAATTACATCGGAGGCATAGCGGGTCGTTAATGGGCGAGAATACGGGGCGGGCTGGCGAAGCGGGCCGACTCTTGCCATGGGCGAATTTGGCCCATTAGGGTGCTGAGCGATGAACGGGCGACTCTTGCCATGGGCGAATTTGGCCCATTTGGGGAACATGCCGATGTGAGCCGACTCTTGCCATGGGCGAATTTGGCCCATTAGGGGAACGAGGCGATGTGAACGGGAATGTCGAGGGCGAAAAGGGCCCAAGAACATATGGGTCGTCAATAGGTTGAAAGCTAACACGGGTGAAACAGCCCATGTAAATCACGCAGACGTTAGCGGGTACAAAGAAAATTACTATTCATTATGGGCTAGAGTCACCGTGGGCTGTAAAGGGCGAAAGATAGGAAGGCCTCATATGGGCGAAAAGGCATGGGCCATACATGGGCCGAAAGTGAAATGGGCTGGCGTTATATTCGACGGGCCACATGACGTTGTTGGGCCGATTTCCTTTAGTGCCTAACGGGCCATAAAATGGGCTATTTGCAAAGAGACCGTTAATAGGCTTTTCAAGGGCCAGCCCGTTAACTTTTGACCAAGTCAAACGGGCCGGCTTTGTAAGCTAAATGGGCTAGTGGTGGGTTGTGGCACGTGTCGACATATCATAGGCGCCTATCGACCTTGATGGTGACATGTGTTTCGTCCGGCCAATAAGAATTTTACACGTGGAAATTTCCCATTGGTGGGGCTGTTAACGGGTTATTGGATCCAAAACCCGACCCGATAGTTTAACGGCGTTCGTTACGGTGGATGCCATGTGTCGGTCACTCTTGGCGAAAGCACTTACGTGTGTGCGATTTATCGTCATGGAAGTGGACACTTCCGTGATGATAATTTTGGTAATGTCATGGAACACTTCTACGACAACACAGGTATGACTATCTTGATTCTGTCATAAATTTATCATGGATGTACATGCATGACAAAAAACACGACCTACTGTGACAAACACGTATCATCATGGAAGTGTATTTTTTTGTAGTGATTAGCAGTTGAGTTGTCAATTCAACCACACCTGGATAACTTAGTATCTGCAGCAAAGTATTTAGTAGCAAAAGTGGTATGATAGTAATAGTAACGGTAGCAAAGGTAAAGATAAATGTTTTTGGGTTTTTGTAGTAGTTGTAATAGTAGCAAGGGAAAAGTAAATAAGCGAAGAACAATATGTGAAAAGCTCGTAGGCAATGGATCAGTGATGGATAATTATGCCGGATGCGATTCCTCATGCAATAGTTATAACATAGGGTGATTAGAACTAGCTCCAGTTCATCAATGTAATGTAGGCATGTATTCCGTAAACAATTATACGTGCTTATGGAAAAGAACTTGTATGACATCTTTTGTCCTACCCACCCGTTGGAACGGGGCCCTTACGGAAACTAAGGGATATTAAGGCCTCCTTTTAATAGAGAACCGGAACAAAGCATTAGCACATAGTGAATACATGAACTCCTCAAACTATGGTCATCACCGAGAAGTATCCCGATTATTGTCACTTCAGGGTTGTCGGATCATAACACATAATAGGTGACTTTAGCCTTGCAAGATAGGATCAAGAACACACATATATTCATGAAAACATAATAGGTTCAGATCTGAAATCATGGCACTCGGGCCCTAGTGACAAGGATTAAGCATAGCAAAGTCATAGCAACATCAATCTCAGAACATAGTGGATACTAGGGATCAAACCCTAACAAAACTAACTTGATTACATGGTAAATCTCATCCAACCCATCACCGTCCAGCAAGCCTACGATGGAATTACTCACGACGGCGGTGAGCATCATGAAATTGGTGATGGAGGATGGTTGGTGATAACGACGACAGCGAATCCCCTCTCCGGCCCCGAGCGGACTCGAGATCAGCCCTCCAGAGAGATTAGGGCTTGGCGGCGGCCCGTGTCGTGAAAGCGATGAAACTTTCTCCTCGATTTTTTCTCCCGAGGCGGAATATATGGAGTTGGAGTTGAGGTCGGAGGGTGTCAGGGGCCACGAGATAGGGGCTGCGCCCTAGGGGCGCCCTGTCTCGTGGACAGGCCGTGGTCCCCCGGCGATAATTCTTTTCGCAAAAATTCTTATTAAATCTGAAAAGTGCCTCCGTGGATTTCCGGGACATTCCGAGAACTTTTCTTTTCTACACATAAAACAACATCATGGTAGTTCTGCTGAAAACAGCGTCAGTCCGGTTAGTTTCATTCAAATCATGCAAGTTAGAGTCCAAAACAAGGGCAAAAGTGTTTGGAAAAGTAGATACGTTGGAGACGTATCAAGCCTCTTTGGCGCATCACGGTTTTCATGCTTTGCATTGAACACATGTCTTTGGTATTTTCTAGGATGCGGCTTGTCCTTGGCAAGGAAATAGCGGTGTCCAATGTAATAGATCTTGCTAAGTATTGCGTACGACAGTGGATTCCTGTCACAGCGAACACATGCATTGTAACCATGTGTCGTTCGCCCTGACATAGTGCCAAAAGCCAGATAACCATGGATGCACCAAATTATAATAGCACGTAGAAAGAAATCAGCTGGTGGGCTGCTATATAGGTCTCGAGTGAGAACACCCCTCCATAGCTGTTGAAGTTCCTCCACGTGAGGCTCCATGAACAAATCAAAATCCTTTCCAGGACATTTTGGACCTAGGATGAGGAAGGCCATCATGTAGTTTGATTCTTTGGTGCAGACATTTGGAGTCATGTTGTAAGGGATAACAAGCAGTAGCCACATGCTATATGTGGCGCTCTGGTGTCCAAATGGGTTAAATCCATCTGAAGCTATGCCAAGTCTAATGTTTCTCGGGTCAGCAGAAAACTTTTTGTGTTTATGATTGAAGCTTTTCCACTCACTACCATGAGATGGATGGCTCATTACATTCTGATCTCTGTACTCCTGGTTCCTAGAATGCCACAGTACATCCTCTCTTGTTTCAGCATCATGAAACAACCTCTGCAATCTTGGTATAATTGGAAAATGTCTCAGAACATTATGAGTAATCCTCTTCACAGCATCGCCATCTTTCCATCTTGATGATTTGCATTTTGGGTATTCACTTAAGTTGGCATAATCCTTCCGGAGCAGAACACAATTATTCTTACAAACATGGATCATATCATATCAGATTCCAACTGCACGAAGGAAATTCTTCACTTTACTGTAGGTGTGTGGCAGCTCAAATGCATCTGGGAAAGATTTGCAGAAATCGGCCAACATCGCATCGAATGATTTGTTGGTCATCCGCTCAGATGTCTTCACCTGAAGAAAGGTGACCATAGCTGAGAATACTGGCAGCTTATTTCCTGGGGTGACAGCCACGTTGCATTGTTCCAACATGCAGGCCCTCCGTTTTTCTTCTGCAGGTGAAAGTTCACGGAATGCACGAGCATTTCTTCACATTGTTTCAATGTTGGTCAAATTCACCGGCTCCGCCACCACCTCCTCCTCCTCCTCTTCCACCTGAGCATCATGTAGATCAAGATGGTGATCTGCTGCTTCCACATAGTCAATAACAATACGTTCATAGTTTCATCATGATGAACCCACCTAGTATATGTGACCAACATCCCATACAAGTGTAGATGATTTTGCACAGTTGATTGGGGTCTTGTAACTGAATTCATACAACTGCTTCACGGGCAGAGCACATCTGATTTCGGACCACCGTACTCAGCTCTGATAAAATTCATGAAGTTTTCAACACCCTTGACATATGCAGCGGATAATCTTTGAGTAGAAGTTATCCAAGTCCTGTCCATCTGTTAGACATACAAATTAGTTCTTCTACTAGATATTACAGGAAAAACATATATGCTTTTTTATGAAGTCCAGAAAAAAATACCTAGGTCGATGCCTAAAGCTATGGCAAGATATTTGGACAAGCATATCTAAGTAACGAAATATATGTAAAGCTAATTCAACAAATAGATTCGAGTGCTCAATTATGGCAGGATGCTTGAGCAGTCAATGAGGCCAAGCACACAGTCATCAAACTATCGAAGGCCATCGCAGCAACAAAGATCGAGTATAAAATGGTGTAGAGCTATTTCACCTAACAGATTGGCTACTAGACCATGGCAATCTATGTCACAATAAATATATGGCAGGATATTTTAACAACTAATCGATGTTGGCATGCCATCTCAGCTAAGCAGATTGAGTGCAGAACAGGGTAAGGAAGCTTCTTAAGCAGAGCATATTGACTGTAAACTACTTCGGCAAATAGTGAGATTAACAGCGTCTATCAGCTAACATTTAGCGCTACACCGACATGCACGGGGCCTCAGTCTAGAATGCGTGTACCGTGGGAGAAGCTGACCACCGTGCGCCTCCACACGAATGTCGCCAGTGGTGGTGGCGCTGACCGCCGTGCGCCTCCACAAGAACGTCGCCAGCGGTGGCGCCGCGACTAGAGGACGACGGTCTACGAGAGCGTACTGTGGGAGCGAGAGGATCGCCATGTGTCCCCTCGACGAAACGTGGCGCCGACGTATCGGCGCGGCAGGGAGGGCGGCTTTGGCGGAGCGAATGGAGTGGAGGGGGACGAAGGGGAGGGGGTTTGGGGAATATTATTGGCTAGTTGGCCGAAGGGCGGTTGAATCTAGGATTTGAAGGAATTTTTGGGTGGGGGGAGGATTTTCGCGCGGTGGGCGGGGGGAGTTTGGGGCATGGTCGGTTTCTCCAAGTGCAGTCCCATGTGTCAGTGAAGAGGCAAGCCGAAGTGCGTTCCGTTTGCGTGAGCCGTGTGCAGGACCGAACGTGTGTGGGGCCCAATGCAACCGCGACAGGTTCCTTTTAAACTAGGTGCTTCGCCCCCTAAAAAAACTCATTGCTTCACGCGATCCATCGATACTACTACTATAATCCGGTAATCCCGACTAAAATGGCGCGGCCGGGTCTTTTCCCGCGCGATATGCTAGGAGGTTGGCTTAGTTGGGTTTTTTAGGACGAGTAATGCTACACCTACGTAATCCCATTTACGTAATTAACGTAATGTGAAACGTGTGAGCTGTTGATTGTAGATTGGGGGGAGGGAGGGGCCCACCACCATGAAAATCAGGGGAGGAGAGAGAGAGAGGCAATTTACGCTAACTTTTTCGTAGGTTCACGTAGATGTAGAAAGATGTGAAATGCGTGAATGTGTATTGGACGTACTATTGGAGTGCCTAAGATAAATTGTGTGTATAGACCCTATGTGTTTATTTTACTTCGCATGTTAGCTTTGTCTCTGTTCAATAAAAAGCAGAGTTGGTGATGATGGTGTGCCTGTCATCCTGCAATATAGGCCGTCCCATCTATATCTAACGGATAAGAAGGAAACTATGACAATTTACCCGCACTCCTCTCCACATATGCAGATAAGGCCTTCCCTCATTCATCCTTTTCTCCCACAAGATCTTGATCTTCCGGGCAATGCACGGGTATCTTGCTAGTACTCCTACAATATACTCCCTCCGTTCAGAATTACTTGTCGCGAAAATGGATGTATCTAGACGTATTTTAGTTCTAGATACATCCATTTCCAAGACAAGTAATTCCGAACGGAGGGAGTACTATATTATTGTGAAAGTTCATATACACCGGCCGAGATTAGTGCAAACACGGCAGATTTTCATTACATTTGAACTTTTATAGGACAGAAAATAAAAAAACCCGACCCTAAACCTATTCTCTGGCGGCGACCGACGTCCTCCATCTGCGATCTCTATGTACGGGGGCGGGGTTCAAGACCCGTGAAGTGAAGATGCGTTCTCCGGTGAGGAAGAGTAGAACACGGGATATGGACCGGCCAGTTAGCACACCATGCCCTGCCGCCTCCCATGCCCTACTCATCCTCGGAGGAGTCCCCGACCTCGGTGGTGCCGGACGTTGGACGGCGGCAAGTAGGACGTGTGGCTGACGGTGCCCCCGTCGTTGGTCGCTAGCGTGGCCACCGCTTGTGCAGTCGCGTCCGCATCCGGCTATGCCGCTATTGCGTCGCGAGAGGCGACTTGAGCGAGGGCGGCGACCTCGAGCTTCATCCCCGAAGGCAAGCTCTCCTGCAGAGTGTTCGTGCTTGCGTTCATGGCAGATGTGGTGCCAGGTAGGACGACGATGCGCTATGGTGTGGAGGTTAGCCTGGCGTTGCTGCTTTAAGTAGCGCATTCCGGTGAGGCCAAGCGTCCGGGTGCATCATTAAGTCACCGGAATTGGTTCCTCAGGCACCGAGCCTCTTAATGATGGCATACGAATGGACAGCATGAATGCGGGCAGCTGGCGCCGGCCGGGAACGCACCGCACGACGGCGCGAGGGATGAGGGTTTCTGGTGTTCCAGGGTAGTCAGCTGCGGTCGTGGCAACATTTGAGATGCCCTTTGCTCACATGCGATCCCCGCATGTCATTGAAAAAGCAAGACGACCCGACATGGTCTCGGGTCCTGAGGATGCAGTTGGTCGCGCTACACCACTCCACGGATGCGTCGCGGCACCCCTTGCATCCTCGACGAGCCGGGTGTTGGGGTGTGTTTGGATTTTGGCCAAAGTGCACCTTACCAAAATTTTGGTCATGACCCAAAGATTGGTCTTTGTTTGGATGGTTGCCATTTTTTGGCATGCTAATGAACTCTAGCCAACTATAGTTCATTTTTCTTGCCAATGTCGGCCAAATCATGGGCAACCAAAACCTCAACCAAAATTTTGGCTACCCAATGCTTTGATGGGGCAACCTTGGGCACAAACCAAACATACTGTTGGTCGTGCCACAACACTAACTCCACCCTCGGCACACTGAAACTGACCGTGTCTAGCGATGATGAGCGTGTCGCTCAACGTGGTCGCCATGTCCAGAGGCGGTGCTGGAGCTGCGCCACGTTGTTGGCCCCCACGACCCACATGAACGGTCGTTGGTGGTGAGGAGGTCATGGGCCAGCTCCTCCATTGGACTAGTCTGCGCTACGTCGTCCCGATGGGTGTGCCCCACATGTGGGTTTCCCTGTTTTCCCGGCCATATTCGAGCATCAGTGCTCCGCGTTGCGCATTAGGCCTTTCACTATGTAGGCCAAGTGAGACAACTTATTGTTTATTTGAGCCGTTCAAGTATAATCATGTTGCGTTTGCTTATTTCTCATTCCTCTCCAACCCTCTTCTCCGTCGATCATGTCGCCCTCCGGTCGAGTCCATCCTCCCGCATGCCTCATTTGAACATTCCGCTGAGTATCATTCACATGTGGGCCTAGACCATGCTTGTATTTCCAATGTTGTAGTTTGTCCGACATGCATACAAACAAATGTTTGTTTAAAGTTTCACTTTGCCGCAACTACGTGTCGCTTCGAGTCTTAGTTTTGACATCGCATTCGGTTCATGCCCTGACACATGTTGACGAGATTGATTGATATTCAGAGATCAATTGCGTGGCGTGCAAGGAGATAAAGGTTTGGTCTGTTTCTATGATAGAAATGACCCGCGGGGGGGTCTGTGGGGATCAGAGGGAGTATATTGTACGTTCATAAGTGAAACAAACGTATTGTACCCACCCTAGTCCTCTTTCAGTCGATCTCCGGACCCCGAGATCAAATGGAGAGAGAACGAGTGGGGGCACGTGATACCTAGGGCGGATTCAAATTTTGAATCAGTCATCATAGCATCCGCAAATCATATATAAAGGGTATTCAATGTTTGTTTCGTTTTTGAACGTACAATATACTCCCTCCTATCCTTTCTAGTTTACATATAAGTTTTATGTGTAGTCAAAGTATCTCTACTTTGATCAAAAAAGTATCAACATTCAACAACGCGCAACCAATATTGTTAGATTCATACGTACTCCTAGATTTGTTTCCAATTTGTTTTCAACCACGTGAATGTGCTTGTTCTCGCGCATGCTCTTCCTACTAGGATTTCACCACGTATAGCCAGTCCAATAGTAACTTTTTAAGCTCCCTATCCAATAGTAGTAGAGTACTGACAACATCTGTACTAGAGTATGCAGTGCTCATAGTAGTACTCCCTCCTTCCATTTATATAGGGCCTATGTGGAGGAGAGAGAGGTGAAAAAGTAAGGGGAGTGAGCTCTCATGCAAGAGCCTAGCTATATACGCATTCCTAGTTAAATACAATAAATATGAAGAAAGAGATAGAGAGGAGATGGAAAAAAGTACTAATACAATAGCCAACCTTATAATTTTTTTGCGGGAAATAGCCAACCTTATAGCCAGTATGAGTGCATATAATAGATGATGGCTATAGATGACATGGTAGTCCCTCATAGCCATTGACTGTCTATATTATTAACCATGCTCTAATGCGTTTTTCAAAACCACATTTGACTATTGACAAGATTAATAGTACATGAGATGTATAATGTGAAAATTATATCATTGGAAGCTCCTTTCACATACGAATTTGATTGTATGCTTTGTGTAAGTTGCATGTCATATATTATTACTCTAACATTTGGTCAAAGTTAGCCTCGAAAAATTCATTAGGCCCTGTATAGTAAATGGAAGGAGGAGTAGTAGTGGAAGTGGATCCTTTGGCGTAGGTATCCTGCCTTACCCTCCCTTCGGTCGATTCTTGGCGGACCCATGCTTGCTAGGCCCGCATGTCGGTTACTCAATGGGTTCGACCACGTCGAGGATCCTCATCCGTAGTATACTCATACATTTTTATCTACTCCGCATAAAGCGGAGGGAGTGGTAGTATAAATAGCCAGGCGGGGGGGAGGGGCGTCGGTTTGCTCTCAAGCTGCAGTCCCTGGCGGCAAGCAAAGGCAAGTGCGAGTCCATTCAGTGAGTGACGTGGAGGGTCCAGCATGCCGGGCTGCAACGCGAACGCGACAAGAGCGATGTACAGTCAAAACCGATCGACCGGTCGTCATTAGAACCACTATTCACAGCAGAAGCATCGCTGCTCGGCCTACGCCAGCCACTGCCCTAAAACCACACCTAATATCCAGCCCATTCCCCCACCTTTCAATCCCCTAGCCCGCATCAAGCGTCCCCTAGTTCGCCGGAAAGCCATGGTGCGCCGCAAGATCACTTACTACAAGATGCTGACGCCGGAGCGCCACGCAAAAATCGCGGCGGCGGTCGGCCCCACAGACCTCCGTTCCCAAGCTTGCTTTGTGGCGAGCCAATCCCCGAGTTCTCTGGAGCCAAGCTACGAGGAGGAGGAAGCCGATCCAATGTTCATGGCGGAGGGCGCGGCGCAGAAGGCCCCCGATGGGTATGAGACGATGGACGTCGACTTCGTGCCGGGGTCAGAGTCCCCCATGGTGCAAGCGGACCAGCGGTTCAACATGGCGATACTAAAGGAGGACCGAGAGGCAGGGGCTCAGCTCGACACAGAGCGCGTGCATGCCGCTGCCATCGAGGCTCTCCTGCAGGCAAAATCGGATGTCGTGGATGTGAACCGGGCGGTGGAGGCTCAACTTCAGGCGGAGCACGCGGATGCCGCTGCCATCGACACCCTCCTGCAGGTGGAACCGGACATCCTGGACTTGAACCGAGCGGCAGAGGCTCAACTCGACGCGGAGCGCACGGATGCCGCTCTCATCGATGCCCTCCTGCGGGCGTAACTGGACGTCGTGGACTTGAACCGGGCGGCGAAGGCTCGACTCGACACGGAGTGCGTGGATGCCGCTGCCATCGAGGCCCTCCTGCAAGCGGAACCGGACGTCCTCAACTTGAACCGGGCTATGCTCTCATCCGTGCAGAGCACCTGCACGCTCCGCGTGTACGAGTAGCTGGAGGCCGAGGACAACGGTGCGGAGACACACGCCGGCAGCTACGGCTGGTTCGCGCCAGCAGCCAAAGACGACGAGGCCGTCTCGTTCCGTGAGTAGTGATAGTTTTTCTTTAGGTTGTTGTTTTTATGGATCTTTTGCTTTGTAAAAACATATATTGTTATGCAAGTTGCCTGACTTGGGTCAATCTACCATTTCAGGCAGTTGAATCAATATCCTACTTCTCCTAACCCTTCTTCCTCACCTCTTCTTCTTCCCGAACAGACCACCGCACGAGCTGTACGGATACTCCCCAACATGCGGTTGGATAAACATACTCTACGAACGAAAATTATGTGTCAGTGGTAGGATGGCTTAGTTTGGTTTGTTCACATGCGACAGCACGTGTCAGTGAGGGTGTGTTCCCTTGGTTGGGTTTGCGGCATGCAGGAGCGACTTTGTGAGGGTGCGGTGCGACCGCGACGTGCAGGAGAGACCATGTGAGGGTGCGGCGCGACCGCGACAGCTGTCTGCAAGTGTACCTCCTTTTCATTTTGAAAACTTCGGGCAAGCTTGGAAAAAATGTGTGGCGAAGTATGGCAATGCAAGGCCTAGACCCAAACAGGATAAGTACGTACGTACTAGGAGTACTAGTGTTAAAAAAGAAAGGCAGGGTTTTCCTTCGCGGGATTAATCGATACAAATCCTCGTTTCACGTGTCAATTAATGTGTTTTTTTCACCAAAGCCCAGAGAGCTAACCATCTCACTCCTCATCGCTTGATTAATGCAGCGCCATGCAAACCAAGCTTCTCACTTCTGCATGCATGCAGGGGATATTAATGTCCTTGGTTGCTAGTACGAGGCAAACCCTATCAATTTTGCCTTGATTAGTGTTAGTGGCCTTTTGCAAATTGTAATTTTGATATACTGGCCTTGTGTACAAAAAAATGGAGGTAGTAACTATATTTGACTTCCTTCCCCATTGCGGTGACGTCGACGATATCTCGAACGTTGTGGTTTGGCGAAGTGCATTCGACGGAGAACACCATTGAGGGAGACCACGGTAAGTCGTTCGCAAGTGTTGCCTGCAAGCCGAGACCACCGCCTTATTTGCATCCATGAAGTCCGTTGAACCAAAGGACACGTAAATGTACTAGTACTACTAGTACACAATAGCATTGTCCGCCCAACTTAGTGGAGTGAGATGGTTTCTTGAAGAAGACGATGGAGAAGCGGAGTCAACAAAGAGTGAAACGATGGTTGCTTCGTCCGTGCTTTTGTGATTTGACGCCTCACTGCTTTTGTGATTTGTGATAGAACGGATAGGGGAGTAGACTCTGTGCTCTATAATGTACATGCGTCCAAGCACGGGAGAAAGAGGAGAGACGTTGCATTTTTGTATTCCTTCAATCAATCAATCAGGGAGCTTCGGTTCCATCTTCGCAACACCGTCCACAATGGTTCCCACGATGCCAAAAGCTATTTTCACATTTGGCTACACATTATGGATGCCCTTAACCGTACCACTTGGTTTTGCTCCTTTGTGCTATCTATACAAATCTCAATTATATTGATCTAAAAAATTATAGAATCAAGATTAGTAAAAAAGGAGGTGATTTTGCTGCGCGGATGGCGGGGGAGGTTTTTTACTTTTACGGGACGTTGTCCTGGCGGTTTGCTAACATGTGGTCCCACGTGTCAGTGCTTTACCAAGCCGATCCGCGTCCCACATGAGGCAGAAAAACGGCAGAAGCAACACGTGGTTAACTTGAAGAAGATGAGGAAGAAGCGGATTCAACAATCAGTGAAATGATGGTTTCTTCGTCCCTGCAACTTCTTTTTTAGCATTATTACTTCCTCCCTCCAACTTAACTACGGGAAAGGTACAGCTTTGTGATTTGACACCTCATTGCTCATTACTACGCCGGCGCTATGACTGGGGTGCTTCACCCCGGCTGCTCTGCACTGTATTTTGGTATGTCACATGGACCCGATAGCTTGATGTCCCGCATGTCGGCGAAAGGGACTAGAAGATTTATGAAAGCGAGCGCTCCACTCTTACGATGGAGGAGTACACGATACGACGGCCCAGTGAACTGTCACTAGTACTGTATAGTACTATAGTTTTGCTGTTTTGCATGATCCATCGATACAAACCCGATTAAACAGGAAAGGGCGGGATTTTTCCCGCGTGGTAGATGATACTGGCCATATATTTCAAAGGCAATTTTTATGTATGCAAACTGAATAATTAAGTAACAATATGATATCTAGTAAAACTAAAAACACAAATGATTTATTGTGTTAGAGTGTAGTAGTAGTGATGTATTGCATAGTTGTTAGATGTAACATGCAAGAACATGTAGATATGTAGTTTTGGAGGGCCTACAGAGAGAAAAGTGTAATACGGTCACCAAACTTCAGAATATGCTGATTACGGTCACTATATATGTTTTGCAGTGATTATACGGTCACTTGCTCACGGTTCAGCATCGAACTACACTCTGTTGACCGGCCAAATCGTCTGCGTGGCGCCATGTTGACTAGTTAAATTGACCAGGTTCCTTGTTGGTCCCACCTGTCAGTTTGCATAGGGAAAAGGTCAGATAAACACAAATTACGCAGGTGCGACAAGACTCCAACCCGTGCGCGGGAATCACCTGGTTGTGTATGTGTCTGTCAGGGCCCGATGTGTGTGCATGCACGTGTAAGCACTTGAGCGTGAGAGTGTGTGTTGGTCGTGTGGTGTATTGGTGTGTGCATGTGTGCATGTGAGTGTTGCGTGCGTGCGTGGCTGCATGTGTTCGTGTGAGTGTTGCGTGCGTGCGTGGGTGCATGTGTTCGTATGAGTGTTGCGTGCATGCAGTTCGTGTGCATGCGTGCGTGTGTGTATAATCACCACACCAGCTCATGTGTGTTAAAACAGACCGCTCAGCATACCAATACAAGGCCACCTTGTCTGTTGTGCCCGCGGTCATGACTTCGAACCACCGTCCAATATTTTTTTGTCGTTTGTTTTCATTCTTACTAGCAAGATACCCGTGCGTTGCATGTAACATCAAGATGCATTTGTATGACTAGTTTATCTTGTGAGAGAAAAGGATGAACGAGGAAGGCCTTATTTGCAAATGTGGAGAGGTGTGTGGGTACCTTTTTGCAAAATTTCCATAGTTTCTTTCCTATCCGTCAGATATAAATCGGACGGTCTATACTGCAGGATGGCAGGCACACCATCATCACCAACTCTGTCTTTTATAAGTGTGTATTTTATAAGAGTGTAGATGTAGAGTAGATACAAGCCGACAGGTCGCCCGATGGTAGTGAGATAATGTGATGCAACACTAGAGGTGACACGTGGAGCGTTTAACTGGTCAGCTAGTCATGTCTTGAGCAAAAACATGGTTGTACGGTGAGCCTGTGACTGTATAATAACCACAAAACTTAAATGGTGACCGTAATGAGTGGATTCTGAAGTCCAATGTACGTATCGTGCTTTCGCTTCAAATACAATGATCATCATTGTATATATCGCGAGAGAAAGATGAAACATGCGTGAATGTGCCGGGGGCTTACTTTTAGAGGACCTGGAGATAATTTGTGTGCATACGTGAAAGGGGTGTAGGGGGGGTATGCGATGGACAGAGAGATGCTCTTCGTTTATCTTTATTATGACTAACTTTGTATATAGTATAAAAAATATACAAATTCACAGTGCGAAATAAATATCATTGTTGGCACTATGCAATGCAAATTAGCTTTTGTACTCCTCCATATAACTTTGTAATGTTGTATATATGTAGAAATTCCAAAATAATTTTTAGGCCACACTTTATTCAAAAGGAATGTTGTATGTGAAATAAACGTGAAGAGAGGGCTTTTCAGATCAATGGGGTACGTGACGTAACATGTGTGAATGTGTAGTTGATGCATTTGGCAGGGCCTAGAGAGGTGTGTGTGTATATTACGTATTCGAGAGAGGCATGGATAGAGGGGCCGGCCGGGGGGCGTGGGAGAGATAGCACGAGAAATGAGAGTGGTCTAGAGAGAGAGAGACGAATATGACGTCACAGTGAGAGATTCCCTTGACTGTGTATATGCAAGGGGGAAGGGGATAGAGGCACTAGGAGAATTTTTTTTGTGTGTGGTGTTTGTGTTGGTATGTGTGAGTGTGAGAAGATAACGAGACGTGGGGGCAGAGGGTGTTTCACCGCTTGAGGTCCGGTGGGTTGAGGTGAGGCCCTTTGTTCGGTTCCGTCATGCGCCACATTGGTCGGCTCGTGACGCATTTAGGGATACCCATGGATGACTAGTCGTACAAGACAAAGATAGCAAAATTGTGAAGGACTCTTTGTCCACTAACAAAGCCGGCTAGGATTTGTAACCCTAGGTTCTCGGACTAAGGTAACCCCTTTATCTTTGATATTACTATTCATCCAACCGAACTTTAAGGGGCATCCTACAGAATGCTCTGCTAGAATCATACTTGTCGATTAGGAAGAGAGGTGTGAGACAATGCGTGAGAGACAGGCCTAAAGATAATGTGCGTACATGAGACACGTAGACAGGTCTATGTATATAGAAAGGGTCGATGGGGATTGTGCGTGTGTATGCTTGTGAGAGGAAGAGTGCTTGTGATAAAGGTTAGTGAAAACAATCGTAAATGGTTACGAGAGGGAGGGAGGGTTATATCGAGAGCATGTGTGCGAGAACTCCTCGAGAGAGAGAGTGTGAGCATGTGAGAGACCACCGACAGAGAGTGAAACTACACTTAAAAGACTGCTGTACACATTGATTAAAGATATAAATTGTATCCAAATATTGGGATGGGATCATGATATTTGCAATTCGCGTAAGGAACGGTCATTGATCCGTCAGACATCTAGATTCTATCGAATTTGAGCATATCTATGTTATTATTCGACACAATTGATCCAGATAGTTAGTGTTTTGAACTCCAGACAATGCATCGCTTTAGCAATCGAATATAAACGTGAGTATAGTTCATCTTGTGTGTGTAAAACACATTACACATACGAAAGTTATGCAATGAACATTATAAATAGCTACCTATGAACTAGCATACATTTGAATTCAACTTAAGGTGGTTAAAAAAATCGAATTCAACATGAAGTCCATTCAATTATTTGAATTTGATATCATGGCATTTGTAAATCATACCTAAATTATGGGGGGCACCAATCTTTGCTCTGATTTTGTACATAATAGCATATGTAGTCGTGTACAAAATAGATTCAAATTTAGCTCCTCCATTCCAAAATAATCGTAGTTATAGGATTTTCAAGTGTCAAAATTTCAAAAAGAAGCGGATAATTTAATGAGGTTTTCAGCCATACAAGGTCAAATATAACGTTGTCTATTTAGTTCAATCCTCATAGTTGAAGAGTACTCTCAAGGTGAATGCTTGTGTTCCAAAATTTCGAACGAAGCACCAAAAGAGCCTCTACTCGCCCAAAACCACATGAGACCAATGTTTGGTAGTACAAGGAAATTACTTTTCTAATAACTCTGACCCGTGGAACCTACCGGCCGACGTCCAAAGGTCTAAACTGGGGTAGGTTTGTAGCTTCATCTAGACGCCACGCAACCGCCTCCAAAAAACATTCATACACAATGGCCGCCCGAGCACACATGCGGGCAGCCGAAATCGCTCCCGCCCACTATTTGGGACACCTGGGATTACCATCCTACCCTTGACCCGCAGTAGGTCCAAAATTTAAGAGGGGGGAAAAGTTTGTACTTTCCCCAAATTTCAAACAAGTGCGTCCCATCTTCTGTTCAAAAAAGCCAAAAACAAGCGCGTCCCAGACCGAAACATGGTTCTCCCCCCTCCCCCCTGCCCACCCGTCCGATTCCCCATTCGTACTCCATGGGCGCAAAAACTACCTCTCCACCAGCTGCAAAACCCCGGCGTCCTCCGTCCGCCACCCCATCCCACCCATCAACCGCCTACCTCCTCCATCATGCTGGAGCCGATACCCGACGCCGTCATCCACTGCAACCACAACCGCAACACCCTCTACGGCTAGTAGTTGAAGCCGAGGCCGAGCCATGCGTACCTGAGCCAATTCAACCACGTCGTCCTGCGCCTCACCGCTGCCGCTCCAACTTCGCCACCGTCCACCGCACCAGAGTTGTTCCTGCTACGCCGTCCTTCGCCGCCTCGGATCTGCTTCCCCTCCGCCGATATACGGCCGCGACAACACAGTCAACAATTTGGCCATGGGTTTGTCCAAAGATCCACGGCTCTCCAAAACATCGGTTCTCCCGGGAGACCACACTAGCAACCGATAAGGGTACTCCTCTTCCCTTATTCGTGCAAATCTTACGTGTCTGCTTGCACGGTATTCAACCGACAGAAGACACTAGTTGACCGCTTCTTCTTGATACTGGATGTTCCTAGTAACTCGCGATGCACAAGGTTTCTCCTCATATACTATTTCACCTTAGCTAGTGGTCCATCACCCCCCTGAATTTCAATTTCTGGTCAGTTATTCCCAATTAACGGAAGCATTCCCCGGCGTAACAAGCGCTGGTACGCCTATTACGCCGGGGAAGCAGCGCCTCGGTGTTTATCTTAGGGGCGTGTGGGGCCTAGAGGTACTGGCGCCCGATCTAGAGGTCGGCCGGGATTAAAGGGATGGCCTGGGGGCGCTGCCAAGCACGACGGCGGTGTGAGGTCGAGGGAAGGGCGGGGCGGCAGAGGTAGGGGTCTGGGCCGGTGGTCGCCGGCGGTTCGAGAAAGATCGTCAATAGTGACTGGCGGGAGGTAGACGAAGGCCATCTACACGTTCCTTGTAGATCGGACGGTTCATTAAAAAAATTGACTGACCTATTTATTTTCAGTCGACTATTATCTTAGATATGACCACATGTGGTGGTGTGCTGGAGGAGTACCTGCATTTCCTGTGCTCATATATTACAAAATCATACGGAGTAGAATCTAATTTTGTTTGCCATGCAATGTTATAGAGCTATCATATGTCTCCTGTCATTTATTTTTCAGCCACCTGCACTAGTTCTGCACACACTTCACCCATACTCTCACTATTGTGTTTTTATGCAAGGGTATTTCAGAGTCTGCCTCGAGAGATGCAGGAAACAAAAGAGAGAAGTCGTGCCAGCTTTTTTCGGGGGTAGGCACGACACTTTATAGCGCTATAAAGGGTGCAATGTCAGCAGATAGAGGCGGTAAATGTAGCTCTAGAGTTGATGACCTCGCTCGCAATGAACCACCATCCCAGGTGCTTGCTTTAACTTCGCGGTGTCATATGTGGTTGCATGTTCCATATGGTGTCTAGCTTGTATTTGAAAGGCCGAAGTCGGTCTTTATTAAGATAAGGAAAGATATGTTTTACATGAACCACCATCCCGTGAGCACCAAAAGACAAATAGCTAGTCAGGGCACTGGCCGAGCCAGTGACAAGCCCAGCAAAGACAGGCATCACCTGGAAGCCAACTAAAAATCCGTGATGGTTGCGAAGCAGCCCGCCTCCCACCAGGCTCTCAGGTCCTAGATGATCATGCTCACCACTCCAGCCGGATATCTAGCTTGTATTGCTCCCAATTTGGTTAAATTGCATCTGCTTAGCTTACACATTATACCTTTGAATATGACATGCCTTTCTATTTTTGGTACATACTAGTACATCTGTGTATTAACCATGTTCTTACATCAAACTAATGTTCTTGTGTATCCCTCATAAATCACTTATGATGAGGCAGTCAGGCAAGGGGACTACTCCTCATTTAAAGAATGCAGCGTCAGCCTCCCGACATGATTCTCAAGAAACAGCAAGGCTAGATGAAGATAGTGAACGTATCTCTGTAGTTGATTACCGCATTTCCCCTACACTAGCATCGCAGGTGCTTGCTCTAACTTGGCAGTGTGATATGTGGTTGCATGTTGCATATTGTGTCTAGATTGTAATTCTTCCAATCTGGTTAAACTGCATGTGCTATTCTGCTTAGCTTATACATTATACCTATTAATGTGACATGCCTTCCTGTATTTAGTACATAGTACATCTGTCTATTAAGCAGGTCCTTACATAAAACTATTTTTTTATCCCGCATCAATCAATATGAAGAGACACCTTTAGTATATGCAGTGCGATATTAGTTGCATCTTTCATATGATTTATAGCATGCACTACTTCTAATTTGTTGAAATTCCATTTATGATGGGATGCTTTTAACTTGGCAGAGTCATATTGGTTGCATCTTTCATGTGGTGTCTAGCTTGCATTGCTTCTTATTTGTTGGAATGGTTTCTGCTTAGTTTACACAAACAGTTGTGAACATGCCATGCCGTCCTGTTTTTCATACATATTCCATCCTGGTATCATGTGTTTGCCTTACATCAAAGCAGTGATTGTCAGTATCATGCATGAATGAGTTCTGAAGAGAGAATTTTATTGCTTTTTCTTGTCGGTTTTACCTGACAATTCAAAATCAATAAAGCGGAAGGAAGTTATCAAGGCAGCGGATAAAGGTGCTCCTTCCAAACGGAGGGCCTCTACAGTTTCTACTCCTCCAACCCCCAAGATGATTTCCAAGACAACACATGCATAGACACTCAACATAGCTGTGTTTATGATGAGCATGTCTCCCCTAGTGCACCATCACCGGTGCTCCCTCTAACTTGGCACTGTTATATGTGGTTGCATTTTATGTGTGATGTCTAGCTTGTATTGCTTCTAATTTTGTTGAACTCCATCTGCTTACTTTACACATTATACTTGAATAAGACACGTGTTCCTGTTTCTAGAACATACAATATCTGTCTATCACACCATGTTCTTACATCAAATTACTATTGTTGTGAAACCTGCAACAATCACTTATCACAAGACACGTTTGACTTTGGAGTGTGATATAGGTTACATCTCGCATTCTTTTCTAGCTTGTACTACTAATTTGTTGAAATGACACTTATGACGAGACAGTTTTAACTTGGTAGAGTGATATTCGTTGCATCTTTCATATGGTGTCTAGCTTTCATTGCTTCTAATTTGTTGAAATGCCTTCTCCTTAGTTTACACATCATAAGTTGTGAATATGCAATGACACTAATGACGAGAGACCTCTAACTTGGTAGTGTGATGTTGTTTGCATCTTGCATATGATTTATTTCTCGTACTGCTTCACATTTGTTTAAACACCATTTATGATGAGACACTATTAACTTGGCGGAGCGATATTTGTAGCATCTTTCATATGGTGTCTACCTTCCATTGCATTGCCTCTAATTTGGTGAAATGTCTTCTGCTTGGTTTACACATCATAGTTGTGGTTATCTCTCCCGTCCTGTTTTTCGTACATATTACATCCTCCTATCATGTGGTTGTCTAACATCAAAGTTCAATTCGTCTGCATCACGCATCAATTTGTTCCGAAGAACTAAATTGTTATTCGTTTTCTTGTCGGCTTGACTTAACATGGCATAGAGAAAGAGGAAGAAACACAGAATGGCAGAGAATGAGAAGCGGATGAATCCTGCAGATTCTGCTAGTACTGATGGTGCAATAGAAGGTCAAAGTCCAGCAGAAAATTCTACAAACAAGGTATCCCATGCTACATGAGCTGCAAAAAATGCCAAATAGAAACAAATAGCTACCACCAAACAAGCAGAGACAGCCCTAGTTCTTGCAACACATACCACGGTACTACAAGTTGCACGAGTTACTCGTGCGTCAACTGAGCTAGCAGCATGTTCCCAAGCTCCCTTGCCACCTGACACTACTTCCCAAGCACTCTTGACACAAGACGAGTTGGCTGGATCAGATGAACCTTGTGAGCTTCAACAGCAAGAAGGTAGTTGATGGAGTCAAGTTACAGTTGCATGCTTCTTTATATGTAGTCTCACAGTTTGATGTACACTAAAACTTCCTATGTTCATTGTTGGACTAGCACCTAGGCGCAAGAGGAAACAAATATCAAGGATAATGCTCGATAGGTTAACTAAATCTAGAGGAGGAAGAATGGAGATCCGTTTTGAAGCAGGTTTAAAAAGGCCACGTGATGCTACAGAGTCATCCAAGTTAGTATCAGAGGCAGCGGTTGCTGTTAGGTGTCATGTACATATCCTCCCAACATGGATCCAGTACAGGAATGACAAAGACGAAACCCAGTTCAACACCTTCCTCGACCATTTATCTATAAGTATGGTTATGTATGGAAACTAGTAATATCGTCTTGCTCTGTCCCATACTTTCTAGGTTGCTGATAATGAGACTCCCATAATTTTCAACAAATGAGGTTCAAGTTGGATAGCCAAGATGATGCAACCAGACAAGCTTGCACGCATGTTTTCAAGTCTGCTCTACGACAGTATCAGTATAACTTGAGAAAAACTCACTTTGAAGGCAAGGCTAACAGTGAACTTTCCCAAACATCTCAAGTGGAAAATATACCGGATGAAGAATGGAGGGGCCTCGTTAAACACGGGTCTAATCCGAAGTATCAGGTACATTATTTATATATGTGATCAGATCACATGTTGAAGTCCTATTTACACATGTACCACACAAATCTATCTTCTTGTAGGTGAACTGTTCAAAGAACAAGGCGAACTGTACAAAAGTGAAATTCCAACAAACGACAGGATCTCATAGCTATATTGCACAATGCGAGGCTCTTGTAATTAGCTGTTGTTTCACTCTTTTTGTTGTACCATATTATTAGATCTATATTGACTTGTTCCAAATGCAGAGGAAAGCTCGCAAGGACCAAAAAGTACCTGAACCAAATGTTGTGGAAATCTTCAAGGACTGTCACACCAGCAAGAAGAAGGGCATGACTACACTAGTCAAAGCCGCTGTTGTAAGTCCTCAATCCTCATGCCTTCTAACTACTACTTACTCTGACTTGTGCCTTGAACTGCATGGTTTGTAGCCAATGTCTATTACTCTTTTCAATTTTATACACAATTGTCTTAGCGTATCATTGCACCTTACAAGGTTTAAAAGAGAGGAGTGATGTTCCTTTGATCTTGGCCTGTAATATAGTTCCGTGCTGGACTTGCCCACACAACGTTACAATTGCCTGTTTGTCTATTCTCAGTTGTTTTGTGATATGAATGATGTCATACTATGCTTACCGTATTATAAACTTCGTCTCTTTATCTTTAGCCCTCAATACAATGTGAAGAAATAGACAATACATTCGTGATGGTACATGGTCATATGTTTGGAACCTGGTTTTATTATGTACTTTGCAATAAAATACAACTAATATTTTACATGGGTTCACCAGAATAAGTTCTGTATATAGACCAAAGCTATTTTGTTTGGTTTTGCTGCCTCCTTAATATCTTCTGTTCTGGTACTACTAATGTAAAAACTCAACTTCTTAGCAAGCTATGGAAAAAATGGTGGAACCGCCACCTTCTGAAGGTGGCGACGCAACTATAACCGCAATGTCAGCTCTTGCTGCAGTGGGTCGAGACATCCACTAACAAATTGCCAAAAGCACGTTCTGCGTATCTTGGGTTGGTTGTTAAGGCAATCTCGTCCAAACCGCCTCATGATCAAGATATGCAATCTCAAAGCAATGTTGTATCTGTGCTCCAGACACAAGTCCATTCCCTAACAGAGACCCTTTGTGAAACAAGGAGAGACATTGTTCGGTGTCATCAAGATATGCATGGTTTTGAAACCAGACTATTAGACATTTGCTATGCTGTTCAGGAGCCTAGGAGAAATGAAGGCGAGGGTTATGGTGCTCCATCAGACAATACAACATGAAAACGTAACAGTCAGATCAAATGAACTGAGCTTTTGAACTTCTGGTGGTGCATTTATCTACTAGATTATTAAGTTTTGTGCCAACCTTCCTTTTGTTATATAGTTGTAATTTGTTTTGGTGTGATACAAAATTTGTTCTTAACATGCAGCCACCGGCTGAAAAAAACAGCAAGCCATTTTTGTATAGTGTAGGGTGTTCCCTATATTTGCACTAGTGGCGATCTTTGATTCCGAGTGGATGTAATCTGTGCAATCACCTTAATAGCCTAGCATTAGTTTCGGCCTTATTTATTTCCTAGTCTTCTTTTTTCCCTGGTTTGCTAGTGGCCGCAACAACCATGGGCCATATATGGGCCGTAGGATCCATGCGTCTCCTACGGGCCATTGATAAATGGGCCTCCAATAGGGCCGTAGAATCGGTGGGCCTCGGGCCGTCGGATAAATGGGTCTACATGGGCCGTAAACGGGCGTAATTGGTATCGGCCCAGCACGGTAACGGGCCATTAACAGGATGGAGGATAGCAAAGGCTTAATTCTGTCACAGGCATAATGGGTCGTTAATGGGCCAGAATATAGGACGAGCTGGAAACGGCGCAACGGGTTAACAGGCCAGAAATGGGCCGACTCTTGCCATGGGCCGAATTTGGCCCATTAGGAGAACAAGCCGATGTGGCCGAAGTAATCGAGGGCGGAAGGAAACCCAAACGTATGGGCGTCAATAGGCGAAAGCTAACACGGGAGTGGAAAGCGGCCCATGTGAATCACGGGCCATTAACGGGTACAAAGAAATTTACTGTTCATTATGGGCTAGAGTCACTGTGGGCCTCTAAAGGGCCTAAAGATACGAAGGCCTCATTTGGGGAAGGTAAGCTTGTTGAATCGGAAGAAAGAATGGTTACCTCGGCAAATCCAGCGTTGCTGGCTTCAGCGTCATCCTGACAAGCATCGTCATCAATAAGACGTGTAAAAAACAAGCCAAGAGAATCAAGTTCCGGATTACCCACATCGTCATCGATGGCCGGATCAGACGAAGCCGTGGTTTTCCTCTTATGAGCAGGCTTCTTGACAACTTTCGTTTTGGGCCGGTTTTGCCGCCCAGCCTTGTCCGCTTTGTCTTGCAAGAGCTTCTTGCTCCAAAATGGATCATCACCCTGGATCGGAAATAATTGAGAATTGCAAGTATGAAAGTAATGGCAAAAAATTAATGATGGCACAATCGGGAGCTTACCGCAGGAGGTGCGTTGAGGGTGCGATGAGGAGCCAAGCGGTTTGGAGCACGAGAGGTGCTCCGGTTCGTTCAACATTTTCCTCCATGAATCAGTAACCGTCTTCGACAATTCTAATTTGGTGTATCGGAGTGGGTCATCGACCTTTGCGGTATCTTGGCACATCAAACCGAACGCCGGCTCAAAGCAAGTATGCCCCAAGATAACCAAAGAGCGTGCGGATCGATTCGATCAAACCGTTGGCCATAAAGGCCCGGAGCTTGGACAGTTGGGGGCGTATCTACTTCTCTCTTTTGCGGTCAATCGTTGCGGAAAGGATGTGTGTTCTTGAGCCGCTCTGGCGGAAACAGGTAAAGGATTTTCACCTTCAGGAGGTGTCTCTGCATAGAACCAAGTGGCATTCCATTCTTTGGGGTGAGAGTGGAGCTTCACGTGGGGATAAGTGATCTCTTTTCTCTTCGGATAGCCATACCGCCCAACTCGGTGTTGGGGCCATCGGTGAATTCGATGCAGCGGTTTAGGTGGAAAAGATCCGGAATAGCTCGATGAAGGCTCCTCTTGCAGATAAGCTTCTGACAAAGACTTGAAAATGACACAAGTTGGTAAATGAATTGGGGCCGATATCTTGGGGCGTAGTTGAAAGTTGGCCATTACGTCCGGTAAAACTTTGACCCGGCGGTTTGAAACCCGGAATAAGTGATCATGAAAACTATGACTTCACCTTCACGAGGAGTGGGAGGACATTCCTCACCAGAACCCTCAATGGATGGTGTTTTGGTTATCCAAAGCGCCAATGGACACTAGCTCGTTCGGTTGTGTCTCGAGAGACGCGGAAAGGACCCGATTGCATTCATACACTGTTTGGCCATCATGAGGTCTACAAGGAGAAGAATCCGGTTTGAGAAAATACTCATTCTGAGTAATTGATCCAAGATATGACAAACCGGAAGATGAACCGATGAACGATTCAATACGGTATGGTGTCGGACATATATTGGCGGTTCAACACGAGGACTAATGGTGTGCCGATGCGGTTTAGCAGTTTTTGTTTCTATGGTAAGTTAAACCGCCTAATTTCGCTTCAGAGGAAATCGGCGAAACAAGTTTCACAAGAGTTCATGTTTATCATGGATCAAGCGTGAGTTTTCGTAAAACAGGAAAGGCGCGCGCGAAAAGTAAAAAAAGCGAAATGCACCATGAGGTATGCATATGTATATGTGAGAGAGCTATGGGATTTAGATGAGAAAGCGCAGCAGATGCGCACGGATCTTCGTTTAGTACAAAACAGGGATCATAATGCCGCTCAGAGGATAGAAAAGTGAAAGCATATGAAGAACACGGACGAAGCTTGAACCCTAGAACAGATCTAAAGATGATGAACAGATTAAACAAAGGATAAGGGATTTACCGGAAGCAGAAAGGAGTTAATGCGAAAGGTCGCCGTATTCTGGTCCGAACAGGTTGATGCAGCAGCCACTGGCGAAGCAAAGGTTGATGGCGGCAGAGACTCTCGGAGGCAGCGGCGCAAGGAAGAAGACGAAGAGGGAGCGAAGGGAGAAAACCGAATGACCCTTCGGTCTTATTTATAAGGCAAGAAAACTAGGTCAAACGCGTGAATCCAGGGACGGTCATTAAAGAAGGCGCTATAAAAGATAAGTTTCAAGATGACGTCAGGCCGGTTTACAGTAACCGGAAGCAATGATGTCATGCCGGTTTACAATGATGACCAGGTGACGATCTATTACACAAGAAGATATCCAAGATGCAGGTTTTATCAAGGATCGACATGAACCAGTTCAAATCAATCTGGGGCCTAATGTTGGGGATATTACCGCTAGGTGTAAACCGGCCGTTGATTGGGCCGGGTTAGCTCTGCTAGTGGTGTAGTTATGAAAAGGCCCAAGGCCTATAGTCGGTTTAACGCTTGTAGCCGTGACCGGCCTGATGTATGACTTGTATTGTAAGTTAGGAATAGAGAGATACCAACCGGGATACGAGTATGAACCGGTTGGGATTCTCCAAACCGACGGGCGTCCTTTCGTGTATATAAGGGGCGACCGTGGCGGTTCAAGACGACAACAACAACTCGAGCCTAGGTGAAGCTTATTTGCTCCCTAGCCATCGAGACTACATCAATTCCATCACAACTAGACGTAGGCTTTTACCTTCATCGAAGGGGCCGAACTAGTATAAACCCTCGTGTCTTTGTGTCCGTTTAACCCCTACAAGTAAACCCGTAAAGATGGCTCCACGACTAAGTCCTCATGCTAGGACATCTGCCGTGACAAATCCACGACACCAGCCTTGCCCAAAGCACGGGACGCAAGACAAACCGGCTACACATTTATGGAAGGATTGCTTCATTATGCGAGAGTTCAAAAATTTAGATCTCTTCCGGTATGATCATGGACCGTCCGGCGGTTCAGGACCCGGGTTTCGCGGACCGGGTTACGGTGGAGGCAATTCTGGTTCAGGTTTTTAGGGTAACCAAGGTGGACAGGGCAATCAAGGCAATCAGGGCAACCAAGGTGGTTATAATCAGCAAGGGAATCAGCAACAATAGCAGTCGGGTTATCAGAGCAACCCGAAGCAGTTAAATGGTGGACAGTATCATGTCTTCACGACTAGTCTGTGCAAGTGTGATCAGAATCTCCATAAAAGGGCAGTAAACTCCGTTGAACCGGCGGTGCCCCGTTATCTGCGCTGGTCTGAATAGCCTATTGTGTGGAGTTGGGAGTATCATCCGCCACGGGTTGTGTAAACTTCAAAATCGGCTGATGAGACTAAGTTTGTTGATTTTGTTCCTGGTGATCCATCCAAGCAGTTCAGCATCAGTGTTAACTTGGATTCGAAATAGGAAAGCGCGCTCATCAAGTTCATCCATGAGAACCGAGACGTCTTTGCTTGGAAACTTTCTGACATGCCAGGTGTACCGAGAACTCACTGGGCACACTCTTAATATTGATCCAAAGTTCAAACCGGTCAAGCAGTTTCTTCGCCGCTTTAATGAAGAGAGGCGCAAGGCCAATGGTGAAGAGGTAGCCCGGCTATTGGCAGCAGGGTTTATTGTAGAGGTGTTTCACCCTGAGTGGTTGGCTAACCCGGTGTTGGCACTTAAGAAGAACGACACTTGGCGTATGTGCATAGACTACACAGATTTGAACAAAGCTTGCCCAGCTGATCCCTTTGCCCTCCCTCGTATTGATCAAATCATTGATGCTATGGCGGGTTGTGAGCGTTTGAGTTTTCTGGATGCTTATTCGGGTTACCATCAGATCAAAATGGCGGTTAAGGACCAGGAGAAGACAACTTTTATAACTCCTTTTGGAGCCTTCATTATGTATCTATGCCTTTTGGGCTCAAGAGTGCTCAGTGACTTATCGGTGGTGTGTGCGTAATTGCCTTCATAATCGATTAGGCGCAATGTTCATGCTTATGTGGATGATATCATGGTGAAATCCAGGAAAGCAGAGACACTCATAACTGACCTGCAGGAAACTTTTGATAATCTGAGGGTTTATAAGATGATGCTTATTTTTGGTGTACCGGCTGGCAAGCTCTTGGGTTTTCTGGTGTCCAACAGGGGCATTGAAGCTAATCCACAAAAGATCAAGGCTATCACGTCCCTGGCTAAACCGGTGTGTATCAATGACGTTCAAAGACTGGCAGGTCGGATTGCAGCACTGAGCCGGTTTATCAGCCGGTTGGGGGAGAAGGCGATTCCGCTTTATGAGATGCTGAAGAAAACAGATAACTTTGTTTGGAGTGATGTTGCTGATGCGGCGTTTGAGGATTTGAAGAAGCAGTTGGCCGAACCGCCCGTCCTTGCTGCCCCCATTAATAAGGAACCATTGCTGTTATACGTGGCTGCTAATGCCCAGGCTGTCATCGTGGCTATTGTGGTGGAGCACAAGGAGGCTGGTAAGGAATATCCGGTCCAACGGCCAGTTTATTATATCGGTGAGGTGCTTATTGAGTCCAAACAGAGATATCCCCATTGGCAGAAGCTGGTGTATGGAGTGTTTATGGTAAGCCGGAAGCTTAAGCAATACTTTCAAGGCCATCCCATCACTGTGGTCAGTTCTGCTCCATTGGGAGACATCATTCAAAATAAGGAGGCGACTGGCCGGGTTGCCAAATGGGCTATTGAGCTTGGGCCTCACGGGTTGAAATACATGCCTCCCACTGCTATCAAGTCCCAAGCGCTCGTAGACTTCATCAACGACTGGACAGAGTTGCAGGCACCGGAGGATAAACCGGATAACACATACTGGACTATTCCCTCCGATGGATCCAGACAATTGGAGGGCTCGGGGGCTGGAGTTGTTCTTACTTCCCCTCGAGGTGACAAATTTTGTTATGTTCTTTGCTTAATGTTTCCCTGTACTAACAATGCAGCTGAGTATGAGGCTTTACTCCGCGGTCTGCGGATGGCCAAGGAGATGAACTTAATCTGGGTACGTTGCTTTGGTGACTCCGATTTAGTAGCTCAGCAAGTATCCGGTACGTGGGATTCCAAGGATCCACTCATGGCGGCTTATCGGCGGGAGGTGGACGTCATTGCTGGTCACTTCAAGGGTTATCAGGTCGAGCACATTGATCGGCGCAAAAATGAGGCGGCAGACGCTTTAAGCCGGCTCAGATCCCAGCGTAAACTGGTGCCGCCTAATGTTTTTCTGGATGTTCTGCACAATCCGTCGTTCAAGATATAGACGGAGGAGGATCTGGTGATTCCTGACCCGGAAGCTCAATTGGTGGCAATTCTTCGTGCTATCCCTGATTGGACATTGCCATACCTGGCGTATATGAACTGGGGTGAGTTACCAAAGGACGAGGTTTTTGCCAAACAGATAATCCGGCGGTCTAAGTCCATGACTATTGTCAATGGCGAGTTACACCACTGCAGTGTCTCAGGGGCGTTTCAGCGTTGTGTTTCTTCTGAAGAAGGCTGTGAGATCTTGCGTGAAATCCACGAAGGAGATTGTGGTTATCATGTCGGTTCAAATCTTTGGTGGCCAAGGCTTTCCGGCGCGGTTTTTACTGGTTAACAGCTCATGTTGATGCAGAAGATCTGGTCCGAAGGTGTGACGGCTGTCAGAAGTTTGCACGTCGAGCTCATGTTCTGGCTCAAGAGTTGAGGATGATTCCAATTACCTAGCCATTTGCAACTTGGGGGCTGAATATGGTTGGGCCTTTTAAGAGGTCCAAGGATAAGAAGACCCACCTCCTGGTGGCGGTTGATAAATTCACCAAGTGGGTGGAGGCAGAGCCACTGAGCAAGTGTGATGCGGCCACGACGGTTCAGTTCATGAAAAAGGTGGTCTTCCGGTTTGGCTTTCCACATAGCATTATAACAAATAATGGCACGAATCTCTCCAAGGGAGCTATGGAAGAGTTCTGTCAACGTGAGCACATCCGGCTTGATGTGTCATCGGTAGCCCACCCCCAATCTAATGGTCAAGCGGAGAGAGCTAATCAGGAAATCCTAAAGGGTATCAAGCCCCGGCTTATGGTCCCTTTGAAGCGGATGCCGGGTTGTTGGGTGGAGGAGTTGCCTTCCGTTCTATGGAGTATTAACACCACCCCGAATAGATCTACGGGTTACACACCCTTCTTCATGGTTCATGGAACAGAAGCAGTTCTCCCAAGTGATATGCGTCATGGCTCGCCCCGAGTGGCAGCCTACGTTGAAGTGGAATATAGCTCATCTTCGACCTTACTACACCTGAGCCATAGGCTTCTACTATGTATATATTTTTGACAATGTACATATTATGATCAATAAATAAATCGACATCCTTGCTAAAGCGGGGCCTCTACCGTTTTCATCTGATATGACTCCTTGGTTACATGGGGGCTCATGCTTACAAAGTAGAGTTTTCCAGTAAACCGACTTATAAAACCACAACATAGCTTTGGAGCTTCACACCCAAGGGACCAAAGAGAGCCTGTTGCCACGCACCGCTCAAACATATGTATCCATTGAGCACAGCTCACAATGTTACTTGGGGGCTCTTTGTGCACAGCAACAAAGAGTTTGAAAGGACCATTGTAATAGGCTATCAAGCCAGGTGTATTCACCTAAAACCCCGGGTTAACCTGCCTTCATCAAGTAAGCCACTCCGTCCAGGTAATCCTGGTATGACCCGCCAAACATTTGACGAGTCAATCTTATACAGACCCTGAACTTGTCAAAGTTAAAACGACGATTGGTTAATTGGAGGCCCATCTTAAAAGGCTTTGTAAAATGGATTAACTCAATGGCCTGGCAGCCCATGAAAAGCCTCGAATTTGGGCCTGGCAGCCCTTGAAAAGCCTCGACTACAAGTTTTTATTTGAGTTTGTTTTTTGCAAGTTTTTCTCTTTCCTTTGATAAGGTTTTAAGGTAAACCAGCATCTATTGACCCGGCCTGACTATAAGTCATTTCATCAGCCTGGTGTTTCTTAACCCGGTGCAGCTTTCAACTATCAAATGTTAGCACAAAATCAATTATAAACCGGTGTTTCTTAGCCCGGTCTGGCATTGACTATAAGTCGCCAGGATGATCATCCGCTGTTTATCATAACCCGGCGTGGTTTATTATATACTAGCATAGCATGGTGAGAATTATCAACACTCAGGATTTGGGTTATCACCCTTAGTACAAAAACGGTTGGTAAACCAACGATGTGAATTAAATCACAGGTATGAGTTATTTTCATATTTCATTATCTTTACAGCCTTGGTTATAAACTCTGGCTTCATATTGGGTATCATACCCGTCTGGCGGCAAACCGCCAGGATAAGTTTTCAGTTTATGACATACAGAGAACAGGATTGCATAACACTGATAAGAATCATAAGTAGACATTCATCTTATGACAAAGTGGCAGTCTTAGGAAAGTGATTATGCGCGACGGCATAATAGACCAAGTGTTTCAAGCTATGCACGATGGCGTAGCAGACCAAGTGTTTTAAGCTAGCCTATTACAAGGCGCTTTAACCGCCCAAAAAGATAATTGTTTTTCTACCGAGGACGGTGCACAAATGGTAAACCGGCTTCCGGATTATGATTCCTCTTCGCCTTGATGAGAAGTTTGTGGATCACCTTGCGCCGGTTCAGCCTCCGCCTCCCCATCCACTGGCTGGAAGTCAATGGTGGCCCAGTCAATTCCACACAAAGCTCGGAAGACAGCTTCATCACTTATAAGATCTGACGGTTCAAGGTCAGGAGCATAAGTGTGCTTACGAGTTGGCGGGATTAAGTTTTGGGCTTCATAAACAGACGTAGCAATCCGTCTGTTGTCTGAATCATGGACGGACCGATAGATCAGTTTCTTCGTCCAGATTGCTAGCTAGTGGGCGCATTTCCTTTGTCAAAGCTTTAAGAGCATCCTCGTCAAAATCAGATCCATCTTCTTTTTGACTCGGATAGCCGTTTCCAATATCCTCCGGATCAAGGTCGGCTATCCAAGCTTTAGCCCGAGTCAGTGCAAATAAAGCGCCGCCCCTTGCAGCAGATCTCTTCATTCTTCTAGATGGGCTGGTGTCATGGAGAGCTTGGCCAATGTGTCTTTGATCAAGTTTGGCGCCGGTTTGTTGTATGAAGCAGTGCAGATAACTCGTTGAGCGCCGGTATATAGCTGCTCAATTAAGGTATAAGCAGCCTTCAGCTTTTTGCGCATATCTGAGCCAAGATGGGCGACGCGGCTGCCTGCAATGGTTACAATGTTATTGTTAAACCGGCGGTTTCAAGGCTGATGAAGTACGGTCCATTACAGAGCTACTTACCAAAGATAGCAGAAGTCATAGCATTGATCTGCCGCTTTAAACCAGTTAGCTCTTCTGCCACCGGTTTAAGGGCCGCTTCAGCATCCTCAACCCGTTTTAACAAAGTGTCCATCTCAGTCTCCCAATCTGCCCGCTCGCCTTTGAAGCCATCCTTCAACTGCTCCATGGCGGTTAAAGCGCCCTTCAACTCATCTTTGGCTTTGGAAGTTTCTACTTGCTGGGACTTGATATTTTCTTGAAGATCGGCGATTTGGGAATCCTTGTTGCTCAAGTTAGCCTGCAAAAGACAGATAATAAAGTTGTTAATACTCTCTCAATGACCCAAGCACATAACAAGTTATACACTTGGCACTTGGGGGCTAATGCGAATTGCTTTTATCAACTGGTATTTTAAGTCCCAAGCATACAACAAGTTATATACTTACCACTTGGGGGCTAATGCATATTGGTTCAATTCAAGGTCATCCAGGTTTTAACAATAAGCCGGATCATATTGATAACTCGAATGAGTTTTGGAATTTACAGATATACCGGTTCACCCTAAAGGTATAAACCGGTCTACAAGGGCTATGCATGCAACATTCAAAGATTTTCCTACTGTAAGTCCCGGTTCACATTAATATTGCTGAACCAGCCCTTGGGGGCTACTAAACTTGATCATTGAAGAAGGATATAAGGAAAAGAAGAAATTATTCAAAGGAACAAGTATTTACCTCATACCGCTCTTTCATCAGGTTTACCAAACCGGCTTCGTAGTCACGACTTGTGTACAGCCGGTTCAAATACCCAGAATGGATGTCTTGAGCATTGAGATGAGCATAACTTTACAAATCAGTCTTCCATTTGCCTTTATCCACAGCCGCAAATTCCTCTTTGGCACTGTGCTTTGACAAAGCGACAGGGTTGCCAGGAGTGATATGGCCAAAGCCAGTAATCACAACATCATCTGTTGCGCCTTCAGCTGCCGTATTTGGGCTCGGCGGTTTATTAGAGGACTTGGCTGGGCTTGGCGGATCAGCAGTTGGGCTTGGCGGATCAGTCTGATGACTAGCTGGATTAACTTCTGGTGAATCGACATAAGTGTCCTGACCTAGTGGCACGGGATCATCCAGAGCAATATCAGCATCTCGATCGGCAGCTTTTGAGGACCTCTCCGGTTCAATAGCCGGGTTATCATCAGTGGGAATAGTCAGTTTGGCCTTTTTACTGAGTCAGGCTTTGGCACTACAAGTAACAAACAGAGGTTAATATAATAAACCGGTGCAAGAAAGCAAAACTAAAATTATTATGCTTACCCAGGGACGGTCTTGAGAGGAGGCATCTGGGTAGTCGATGAATCGCTAGAGGAGGAATTGGAAGTAACCTGATAATTTGAATCAGACGGATTAAGAGGGTATCGGAAGTAACCCGCCTTGGGGTAAGATTTATTAGAAGTACAAGAGACCTCTGGACGGCGTTTTCGAACCAGGGTGTCCGGTAAACCGGAGGAGGTAACTTGTTGGCCACTGTGCCGGGTTGTGCGACGAGCTTCAGGTTGCTGTGTCTTCAAAGAAAAGTGTGGATCCAAATAAGCAAGAGGATGTGAATGTTTTACTTTCCGGACTGCGCGACAGAGTTTTCATACTGGCACATGAGCTGAATCGGAAGAAAGGGGAATTACCTCTACATGATTAGCGCGGCTGGCTTCCGCATCATCCTGATAATGGTCATTGTCAGTAAGGTGCATGAAAAATGAACCAAGGGAATCAAGTTCTACCTCTGATTCCGAGTCATCAGCATCTTTAGCCGGATCAGGGGACTCGGCGGTTCTCTTCTTTGCTGGCTTCTTTGAGGCCTTACTCTTAGCACGAGGCGCTCTCACCGTTTTGTCTTGTGGTTTTGCCGGTTTGTCTTGAGATTTCCTCTTCCAGAACGGCTCATTGCTCTGCAAAGATAAACAGAAGGTCATCAGTAAGTTTCAACAGGGGGGCGAGTTAAAAGCAGAAAGGTACAATTCTTACAGCTGGCGGTTTATGGGAGGCATAATAGGGACGCAGCCCAGTCTTGCTGCACTCAGATATCGGTTCATCCAACATCTTTTTGACAGCTTCAGTAATTTCTTCATCAGCTAGCTGAATGTCAATATGGCATTGAGGATCTTTTAATTCTCCTGTGTACTCGCACATTAAACCGAGACGCTGGCTTAAGGGCTAGATACTCCACGAAACCCAGCAACGGACAAGGTCAATACCAGTTAAACCATTTGCCATAAAAGCCCGGATCTCGGAAATCTGTGGTGCATATTTCGATCGTTCCTTGGCAGAAAGCCGTTGAGGCAATGGATGCTCGTTACTGAGCCAGTGAGCACAATAACCCGGCAGAGGATTTTCATCTTCAGGAGCGGTATTCCGGCAGTAAAACCACGTTTGATTCCAGTCCTTGGGGTGGCTGTGGTGTTTGGCGTGAGGAAAATTGACTTCTTTCCTTTTCTGAATTGACATCCCGCCAAGTTCAGTGTTGGGGCCGTCAGTAAATTCAGTACTGCGGTTCAAGTGGAAGAAGTCTCTGAAAAAATTGACGGTCAGCTCTTCTTCCAGATAAACCTCACAAAACACTTGGAAATTGCAAATATTGGACACAGAGTTCGGTCCAATATCTTGAGGGTGGAGTTGGAAGCTGGCAAGTACATCCCGGAATTTTTTTGATCCGGGAGGGATAAACCCTCGGTCCAAATGATGTACAAATACAACTACTTCTCCATCTTGAGGTTCAGGAGGATTTTCAGTACCCGGGGCTCTACAATGGATGGTTTCTTGCTTTGCTAAAGCGCTAGTCACAACATAACTGGTAAGTTGCTCTTCCGTAACCCGGGAGGGAGCCCAATTGCAGGAGAAGAACTGTTTGGCCATTTTTGATGAAAGGCTGTAAAAGAAGTTCAAACGCCGGATTACGGTTCAAGATTGATATGCATAAACCGGTGCCAGGTCGGGGGAAGGAATCAAACAAGGAAAATGTACATGTTAAACCGGATACTGATGCTCGGATAAAAATGGTGGTTTAAGAGAGGGTTGATGGTACCTGACGGATTATCAACTTTCAACGGTTAAACCGCCTACAATGGTGCGGAAGGGACAGATCTGAAATTTTCTTAAGTGTTGCACAAACAGGTTTTCCAAGTTGGTGTGATAATTTCGGATCTACCACAGTTCTACAAAAGGGGAGAAATTTTAAACCCAAAAGGTCGCGACAGAAGAAGAACGCATATGCTTGGACGGGATCTCATGCAGTAAAAAGTGGTTTCTGAGGGTGACTAGGGGTACTGAACTATTACCGCTTATCATTACTATCAGTTTCAGATCAAGTTATGGGATCTAGGAGAGAAAAAAGGACGAACAATGAAGAATATCGACGAACAGCAGAACCCTAAGGCAGATCTGATATTTGGAAAGAGGAGTACTTACTGGTGTTGCAAGGGGGGGAGGCGTCACAGCTTTATCCGTCAAGAACGAGTTGATGCTGGCCTTGTTGGTGCAGATGCGAAGGTTGACGGCGGCGGCGGAGCTCGGGCTCTTCGGGGTTGCGAGGAAGAAGAAGAGATGAAGAGGAAAGGGGGAGAATGGAAAGGACCCCTGGTCTTATTTATAAAGGCAAAGGGATAAGTGACAGGAGCGAGAATCGAGGAGCCAAAAATTGGATATCTGATACAGCTGTCGCCTCGGTCTTCGGGGATTAATTAATAAAATAAGTATTTACAGGTTTTTATACAGAGATGATGTCATGACGATTCGCTGCAATCTTGGAAGATGATGTCATGGCGGTTTATCAAAGTTCATATGGAGGAGACGTCATGGCGGTTTACAAGGATCATAGGAAGATGTTCAAGGAATTTTTCTAAGTGTTTAAGATTGACATGAAAAGGTTCAAATCAATCTGGGGCCTAATGTTGGGGATATAACTACTCAGTATAAACCGCCCAGGAGGGGCCGGTTTATGCTCATCCATATTTAAGCCCGTGAAGACAGGGAATATGGCATTCTACCATTGAAGCTTAGAGGCCCAGAGCCCAAAGGCGATTTAGAGCCCATAAACGTAAACCGGCATGAGATGTGTAAACTTGTGTTGTAAGTTCGGAAAGGTAGAAACCGAGCCGGACACGTGTATGATCCGGCCTCGGTGTTTTATAAACCGCCGGGCGTCAACCTGTGTATATAAAGGGACGACCTGACGGCGGTTTAGGGACAAGAAACAACAACTCGAGAGATAGGTAAAGCGGATTCGCTCCCTGCTCATCGAGACCCATCAATTCCACCACAACTGGATCGTAGGCTTTTACTTTCATCGCAAGGGGCCAAACCAGTATAAACTCCTCGTGTCCTTTGTCCAGTTTAACCCCTTTTTGCTAATCTCGTTGCGATGGCTCCACGACTAAGTCCTCTCGCTAGGACATACGTGTTAATTCCACGACACGTGGTCAATAACCCTTGGAAGTTGGTTTAGCAATTTCTAAGGCGCGACGTCTCACACGTTCGTAGTTGGATTGTCAAAGCCTACTCCCAGAGAAAATGATAATCACCTTCTCATCGAAAGATGGGACACCTTTGCCTGTATCAAGTGGTATCAGATTTACAGGTTGCTCGGTGAGATTTTGATACATCTCCATCGTATCTACTTTTCCAAACTCTTTTGCCCTTTTTTTGGACTCTAATTTGCATGATTTGAATGGAACTAACCCGGACTGACGCTGTTTTCAGTAGAATTGCCATGGTGTTATTTTTGTGTAGAAATAAAAGTTATCAGAATGACTTGAAACTTCATGGAGAATATTTTTTGGAATAAATAAAAAATAGTGGCGAAAGAATCAATAGAGGGGGACACACCACCTGTCCACAAGGGTGGGGGCATGCCCTACCCCCTAGGCGCCCCCTGGCTTGTGGGTCCCATGAAGCTCCAACGACCTCAACTCCAACTCCATATATTCATGTTCAGGGAGAATAAAATGAGGGAGTAGGATTCATCGCGTTTCACGATACGGAGCCGCCACCACCTCTTGTTCTTCTCGAGAGGCAGATCTGGAGTCGGTTTTGGGCTCCGTAGAGGGAAAATCGTCGCCATCGTCATCATCAACCATCCTCCATCACCAATTTCATGATACTCAGTGTCATGCGTGAGTAATTCCATCGTAGACTTGCTAGACGGTGATGGGTTGGATGAGATTTACCATGTAATCGAGTTAGTTTTGTTAGGGTTTGGTCCCTAGTATCCACTATGTTGTAAGATTGATGTTGGTATGACTTTGCTATGCTTAATGCTTGTCACTAGGGCTGAACTGCCATGATTTCAGATCTGAACCTATTATGTTTTCATGAATATATTTGTGTTCTTGATCCTATCTTGCAAGTTATAGTCACCTACTACGTGTTATGATCTGGCAACTCCGGAGTGACAATAGTCGGGACACTTCCCAGTGATGACCACAGTTTGAGGAGTTCATGTATTCACTAAGTGCTAATGCTTTGGTCTGGTTCTTTATTAAAAGGAGGCCTTAATATCCCTTAGTTTCCAATAGGACCCCGCTGCCACGGGAGGGTAGGACAAAACATGGCATGCAAGTTCTTTTTCATAAGCATGTATGACTATATTCGGAATACATGCCTACATTATAATGATGAATTGGAGCTAGTTCTGTGTCACCCTATGTTAAAACTGTTGCATGATGAATGTCATCTGACATAATTATCCATCACTAATCCATTGCCTATGAGCTTTTCGCATATTGATCTTTGCTATGTTACTTTTTTGTTGCCACTGTTACGATTGCTACAAAACTGATACTATTACTTTTGCCACCGTTACCATTAATTCCATAATACTTTGGTACTAAATACTTTGCTGCAGATAGTAAGTCTTTTAGGTGTGGTTGAATTGACAACTCAGCTGGTAATACTTGATAATATTCTCTGGCTCCCCTTGTGTCGAATAAATAAATTTGGGTTGAATACTCTACCCTCAAAAACCGTTGCGATCCCCTATACTTGTGGGTTATCAAGACCTTTTTCTGGCGCAGTTGCCGGGCAGCATAGCTCTATTTTCTGCCTCACTTGGGATTTATATCTGTTGATCACTATGAGGAATTTGAAAGACAACAAAATCAAGATATATCCTTCTACTATGAGGGGAGTTAAGGAACTGCCATCTAGCTCTGCACTTGATTCACCTTCTGTTTTGAGTAAATTTGCGACACCTACACCTTCTATTGATTCTGATATGCCGCATGTTATTGCTGATGCTACTTCTGCTATGCATGATTCTTATGATGATAGTACTTCTTTGCTTGATAATATTGTGCCACTAGGTGAATTTCTTGATGAACAACTTGCTAGGGTTAGAGAGAATGAAATTACTGAAACTGGTGATATTATTGAAACTGAAGATTATGATTCTACGCCTAGATATAAATTGCCTGTTGTACCTGAGGGTTATATTATGGATGAAGAAACTGCTAGAGACTTTTTTTGCTTGCAATGATAGAGATGATCTTAAGAAACTGTTAGCTAAGCTGAAAGAAAAATCTTTGAATGCTAGAATGCAATATGACCCTAAGTTTGCTACTTCACCTATCTTTGTTACAGATAAGGATCATGAATTCTCTGTTGATCCTGATTTATTTACTTTGGTTGAGTTTGATCCTCTCTATGGTTATGAATCTGAAACTGTTGTGGCACATCTTACTAAATTGAATGATATAGCCACCCTATTTGCTCATGAGGAAAAAAATTGATATTGCTATATTCTTAAATTGTTTCCTTTCTTGTTAAAGGGTGATGCTAAGTTATGGTTTAACTCTCTTGCTCCTGGTTGTGTGCATAGTCCCCAGGATATGATTTACTACTTCTCTGCAAAATATTTCCCTGCTCATGAGAAACAAGATGCCTTACAGGAAATATTTAAGTTTGTGCAAATTGAAGAAGAGAGTCTCCCACAAGCTTGGGGGAGGCTTCTCCAATTACTTAATGCTTTTCCTAATCATCCTATCAAGAAAAATGAAATACCTTATATCTTTTATAATGGACTAACCAATGCTTCTAGGGAGCACCTAGTAGTTGTGCTGGTTGTGTTTTCAGGGAACAAACTGTTGAGCAAGTTGAATTGTTATTGAATAATATATTGAGTAATGATAACGATTGGACACTTCCTAAATCAGCTCCTAAGCCAACTCCGAAGAAAAGAGGTATTCTATTTCTCAGTCCTGAAGATATGCAAGAGGCAAAGAGATCTATGAAAGAAAAAGGTATTAAAGGTGAAGATGTTAAGAATTTACGGCCTAAAATGCATGGTTTTGATAACCTGACACAGGTAGTAGAGGTAAACTCTCTATATAGATTTGATGAAGATGATATTCCTCATAATAAGTGTGCTAGTCAATGCTTGGATGAGTTTTATAATTTTATTGTTAAACAAGAAAACTACATTGCTTATGTTAGTAGACAATTGAAACGTAATGCTTGCATGCTTGACTACTTGGGTGATTATATGAGTAGAACTGTTAATGATCTTAAGCTTATTAGTAAACATGCTTCCACGGTTAGGACTCAAGTAGAACAAGTACTTAAGGCGCACGATGATTTGCTCAATGAGTTGAATAGTATAAAAATGATCATGCTGTTAGGGTTATGACTAGAGGTGGTAAAATGACCTAGGAGCCTTTGTATCCCGAGGGCCATCCTATGAGAGTTGAGCAAGATTCTCAAAGAATTAATACTGATGCACCTAGTCCTAGCAATAAAAATAAAAAGAAAACTAATAGGACTTTGCATACTTCTAGTGAACCTGTTATAGACACACCTGAGAATCCCAACGATATTTATATTTCTGATGCTCAGACACAATCTGGCAATGAACATGAACATAGTGATGATGTTGATGATGATGTTCATGTTGATGCTCAACCTAGCAATGTTAATGATGTAGAGATTGAACCTCCTATTGATCTTGATAACCCACAATCAAAGAATCAACATTATGATAAGAGAGACTTCATTGCTAGGAAAGATGGTAAAGAAAGATAACCATGGGTTCAGAAACCCATGCCCTTTCCACCTAAACCATCCAAGAAAAAGGGTGATGAGGATTTTAACTGCTTTGCCGAAATGATTAGACCTATCTTTTTGCTTATGCGTTTGACTGATATGCTTAAAATGCCTCCTATGCTAAGTATATGAAAGATATTGTTACAAATAAACGGAAGATACTGGAGGCTGAAATTTCCACCATGCATGCTGATTACACTTTTAAGGGTGGAATACAAAAGAAACTAGGAGACCCAGGAGTACCAACTATACCATGCTCCATTAAAAGAAAGTACATTAAAACTACTTTATGTGATCTTGGAGCCAGTGTTAGTGTTAGGCCTTTCTCTTTATATCGTAGACTTTAATTGAATAAGTTGACACCTACTGAAATCTCTTTGCAAATGGCTGATAAATCAACTGCCATACCCATCGATATTTGTGAGGATGTGCATGTTGTGGTTGCAAATGTTACTATCTTAACAGACTTTGTTATTCTTGATATTCCCGAGGACGATAGTATGTCGATTATCCTTGGTACACCCTTTTTGAATACCGCAGGGGCTATTATTGATTGCAATTCATAGTATCAATTCCATTGGAAAAATTTCAACTATTACTATTGGAGGTTTTGAATTCCCTCTTCCTGCTGTCAAAAAGAAATATGATATTCTTATTGTTGGGTACATGCATATCCCTGTTGAGGTAATCTAGTGTTATTCGAAAGTTCTTCGGTTTCATGTTATTCGAAAGAAGTTTGTTAATATGACTTGATCAACCTTGTTAATGGATTACTTTTGATGAGCATGAGAAGGATGAATTTGGGAAGCACAACTTCCTGTACCTACTTTGTACTCTCTGTTATTTAGAATAAATAAAGCAAAAATAATAATATATGTCTGTTTTCTGAATTATTTGTGTAATAAAAAATGTCCCGAAAATAAAAGTTCAGGGAGGAAAAAATGAGGGAGAAGGATTCATCACATTTCATGATACGGAGCTGCCGCCACTTCCTGTTCTTGCTCGGGAAGGCGGATCTGGAGTCTGTTTTGGGCTCTGAAGAGGGGAAATCATCGCCATCATCATCATCAACCATCCTCCATCACCAGTTTCATGATGATCACCACCGTGCGTGAGTAATTCCATCGTAGGCTTGCTGGACAGTGATCGGTTGGATGAGATTTACCATGTAATCGAGTTAGTTTTGTTAGGGTTTGATCCCTAGTATCCACTATGTTCTAAGATTGATGTTGTTATGACTTTGCTATGCTTAATGCTTGTCACTATGGCCCGGCTACCATGATTTCAGATCTAAACCTATTATGTTTTCATGAATATATTTGTGTTTTTGATCCTATCTTGCAAGTTATAGTCACCTTGTACGTGTTATGATCTGGCAGCCCCATAGTGACAATAGTCGGGACACTGCCCTGTGATGACCGTAGTTTGACAAATAATTTTAACAACACTTCCCGAATGCTAGCTCTAACAAAAGACCAGCATTAAAAACAAAGCCTAAGTACGAATAATTTTAACAAATCCGCCGCCGCGCCGGCCTATGCATCGCAGGTGTGAGATGAGACGTCGATGACTTGTCTTGGCGACATGCCACCGTTGGTGGACTCCACGTGCCCCCTGCTGAAGTCGACCGCGTCCTCGTCCTCGTCCTCGACGCCGCCCTCTAGGTTGTAGTACTCGTAGTAGTGGCTGTACCAGAGCTCCCGTTGGTACTCCACCGCCGATTCGTCGACAGACAGACTCTTCCGTACCTCGACCTGGGCCACGCGCAACTCCTCCTCTCGGCACTCCTCGATCTCTGCTGCCTCCTATATCTCCATCTCTCGCTCGATGACCTCATGAGGAAGTTGGTGCTCCATGGCCAGAGCCGCCTTTTTGGACTTGGGTTGCATGTTGGATTCCGAGGTGGCCTGGAATATCTTGGCGTGGATGGCCTCGACCCGGGCCAGGGCGATGTCGGCGGCACGGACGGCGGCTCGAGCGCTCTTGGCATTTGTAGCCGCCAATGCAGCAGCAGCTGCAGCTGCCCTGTCGGCTGCCACACACGCCCTCTCGGCGAAAGCAGTCGTGGTCAATGCGGATGCGGCGGCACTCTCGGCGTAGGCTGTCGCGCTCTCGGCACAGGTGGCGGCGCTCGGGGGGACGCGGCCATCGTACGGGCCTTCATGAAGCATTTCCACGGCGTCATCTTTGCAAGAAGGGGGTTTTGGAATGCGGATCGGGATTTGTGGATTCGGGAGTTGCCGGCACTGGAGCAGACGAGCCGGCAAAGCTAAAGGAGGAAGACTTAAATAGACCCAAAAATTTTCATCGCAAACGATTCCTACAAAACAACTATGTGTGATGTTGTAGATATTTTTCATTAGCTGTGAAAGACGAATTTGGAGTAAAGTGACAACGGATGGTGTTTTAAATGTACGAGAAAATTTGTAGTACTAATACAACTGTCATGTCAAATTTTGGAAAATATCAGGGGTCATTTGACATTTAAGTCATTTACGTTATTTTCTAGCCATTTAATGACCGTAATTGAAATTTAAACTACTTGTAAATGCAGGAGCTAACCAAAACAGTTTGAAAAGTCATATTTTGTGTACTTGTGTGTGATTTAATTCCACGTGCAGTAAATTGGAAGGAATTTTCAAACATATTGGTCTAACGGCTATGACACAATTAAGCATGTAGTGACATGGCATTTTTATTCCAAAAAATTAAAAACATGAAACCTTGCTTGACGTAATGTCATACCACCAAGATGATGTGGTACAAAAATTGGCCTGTTTGACGAAAGTTTGCACACACACCCCTCACAAACTGGAGCAACTCACTAGAAGGCTCGTGGTTCCAAGAGGGAACAATGCATGTTTGATGACGAACGGCAAATAGCTTCCACTTACGACCTTCAAAAAATTTACGTGTAATGTGAACTAATACTAACTGTCATGTGAAAATTTGGAAATTTTCAAGGGTCATTTAACCTTTTGAAGACATTTAAGTGATTTTCTAGCCATTTAATGACCGTAATTCAAATTTGATCTAGATGTACATGCAACGGCTAACCATAACGGTTTGAAAATCATGTTTGTGTACTTGTGTGCGAGTTAATTCCATGTGCAGTAAATTACAAGGAATTTTCAAACATATTGGTCTCACGGCATGGACACATGCATGGAGTGTCATGGCATGTTAACTCCAAAAAACTAAAAAATGATCAGGAAAACATGAAACTTTGCTTGATGCAATGTCATGCCACCAAGATGATGTGGTACAAAAATTGGCCTGTTTGACGAAAGTTTGGACACACACGCCTCACAAACCGGAGCAACTCACTAGATGGCTCGTGGTTACGAGAGGGAACAATGCATGTTTGATGATGAACGGCAGATAGCTTCCTCTTACGGCCTTCGAAATTTTTCTACGCGTAATGTGCATAGATACAAACTGTCATGTGAAAATTTGGAAAATTTCAGGGGTCATTTGTCCTTTTGAAGACATTGAAGTGATTTCCTAGCCATTTAATGACCGTAATTCAAATTTGAACTAGATGTACTAGCAATGCCTAATGATAACGCTTTGAAAAATCATATTTGTGTTATTGTGTGCAAGTTAATTCCACGTGCAGTAAATTAGAAGGAATTTTCAAACGTATTGGTCTCAAGGCATGGACACATGTACATGCATGGTGTGCCATGGCATTTTAATTCCCAAAAATTAAAAAATGATCAGGAAAACATGAAATCTTACTTGATGTAATTTCATGCCACCAAGATGATGTGGTACCAAAATTGGCCTATTTTACAAAAGTTTGGACACCCCCCTCACAAGCCGGAGCAAGTCATTAGAAGGCTCGTAGTTCCGAGAGGGAACAATGCATGTTTGATGACGAATGGCAGATAGCTACCTCTTACGGCCTTCAAATTTTTTCTACGTGTAATGTGCACTAATACAAACTGCCATGTGAAATTTTGGAAAATTCTTGGGGTCATTTGACCTTTTGAAGACATTTAAGCGATTTCCTAGCCATTTAATGATCGTAATTAAATTTTAACTAGACTTACATGCAATGGCTAACCATAATGGTTTGAAAAATCATATTTGTGTACTTGTTGCGAGTTAATTCCATGTGCAATAAATTAGAAGGAATTTTCAAACATATTGGTCTCACGGCATGGTCACAAGTACATGCATGGAGTGCCATGGCATTTTTATTGCAAAAAAAATTAAAAAATGATCCAAAAACATGAAACCTTGCTTGATGTAATGTCATGCCACCAAGATGATGTGGTACAAAAATTGGCTTGCTTGACGAAAGTTTGGACACACGCCCCTCACAAACTGGAGCAACTGACTAGAAGGCTCATGGTTCCGAGAGGGAACAATGCATGTTTGATGACGAAAGGCAAATAGCTTCCTCTTACGGCTTTCAAAATTTCTCTACGTGTAATGTGCACTGATACAAACTATCATGTGAAAATTTGGAAAATTTCAGGGGTCATTTGACCTTTTGAAGAAATTTAAGTGATTTCCTAGCCATTTAATGGTTCTAATTCAAATTTGAACTAGATGTACATCCAACGTCTAACCATAATGGCTTAAAAAATCATATTTGTGTACTTGTGTGTGAGTTAATTCCATGTGCAGTAAATTAGAAGGAATTTTCAAACATAGTGGTCTCACGGCATGGACACATGTACATGCATGGAGTGTCATGGCATTTTTATTCCAAAAATTAAAAAATGATCAGAAAAACTTGATGCAATGTCATGCCACCAAGATGACATGGTAAAAACATTGGCCTGTTTGACGAAAGTTTGGACACACACCCCTCAAAAACCGGAGCAACTCACTAGAAGGCTCGTGGTTCCGTGAAGGGAACAATGCATGTTTGATGAGGAATGGCAGATAGCTTCCTCTTACGACCTTCAATTTTTTTTCTACGTGTAACATGCACTAATACAACTGTCATGTGAAAATTAGGAAAATTTCAGGGTTTATTCGACCTTTTGAAGACATTTAAGTGATTTTCTAGCCATTTAATGACCATAATTCAAATTTGAACTACATCTACATGCAACGGCTAACCATAACGGTTTGAAAAAAAAATCATATTTGTGTACTTGTGTGCAAGTTAAAAAATCATCAGACGATGTAAATATCTGGTGTTCTAAATAGAAAATGTAAAATCTGGCAAGACAACCGGCCCTACATGATTGGCACTCTATTTCGCGCCTCGAGGTTTGGAAGGTCAGTGGTGGGCTTTATTAATCAGACATGGTTCCGCATTGGGAACCGTCAGCTATTATGTTCACACATGGATTTTTCTGCGGGAATCGTCTGTAATTCACACTACAATACTCATAAATTTCAGCGACTGGCGCGTGTACTGTTCCCGTCGATCTAGATTCCGGCCCCCAATAAAGACTACCTTGCTCACGTCTTCCTGCCTGCATTCTCATCTAGATCCTACCCTTGCTCGCCCTCTCTCTCTCTCTATCTCTCTCAAATCTCTGCCATGGCACCACCGGTCTACCGACGCACCGACAAGGACTCGCCACCCCCTGAGGACGCTCACTCGAAGAGCAGCGACGAGGACACCTACGTGCTCTAGGATGAGGTTGCGCCCCCCCCCCCCAACTTTGGATTGGTTTTTGGGGCCAGTACGATCTTTGTCTTTGGAAGTCGCTGCCGCCGGCTGAGAAAGCCAGGCAAGTGGCTTTCAAGAAGGAGATGGCGGAGGAGGATGCCAGGTACCAGGTGACTGTGAAGCTCGTGATGCCGCCTCAAAAAATAGGCAGAGGAGCTTTGGGGGCGGCCGTGTTATCGTGTGGAGGAGGTGAACGAAGACAGGTACTTCGCGAGGAAGGCCAGAGGCGCTAGGCGCCTCGTCGCTGCATGGAGCTGGGCCGATAAGCTCCAGCGTGCCACCGACGAGGCGCTCTGGTGGGCACCAATGAAATGGCAAGATCGTTCACGCGCGTCCGCCTGCAAGAGGCAGATCGGCATGTCAAGCGCTGCGAGGCGGAGGAAGCAGAGTACTGCCTCCACTCTGGGAAGACGCCGTGCACCAGGGAGCTGCTGGCGAAGGGCTGCCAGATTACTGGCCCTAGGAGGGATTATTAGTTTTAGTATTGTTCGTTTTCATTTTTATGCATTGTACCTAGTAGTTAAGTATCATCACGTATATGTGATGACATCATATATATTTTGTGATGAACTAATGAACAATTAATATTATATATATATTATGAATTCCAGTTTCTATTTGTTTTTGTATACTAATTTGAATATATTTGTTATCATCCACATATACAGAATGAAAAATGTATAAACACACATTGAAACAGAACATATAAGAACGGAAAATAGAGTACACACATTGAAACAGAGCAATAGTATGATTGATGTGAATACATAGCTATCCACATCGAAACGACTAAACAAAATAAAACGCGTCCATGAGACCATGACCACCAGCACTTGCCTACGGTAGCTCTTGGGTCTGCCTGAACTCGTGTTGGCGTTCGTCCAAGCGGTCAACACGCTCACGGTACATTTGGAGCGCGATCTCGAGCTCCAAGTTGGCTATTTTATCGGAGATCACCACCTCTAGGATGCGACGACCATGTTCCTCTACTGCGCCAAAGTGGACAACTGGGCCAAGGAGGCGGTCGAGCCTACCAACCAGCGCGTCGGCATCGAGCGGGCCGCGGACAAGGAGAATGGCGCGACCCATGCGAATGGCGCAACGGGCATTCAGTGCAAGTACGACACGGCCGGCCTCTGGTGCAAGTACGACGCAAAGGGCATGTGCCCACTCTTGGCGAGGAATGGGGGTACAGACGGGATGTGTACCCAGCTGCAACGCCCTGTCGACAGCAGGCAAGCACCGATGGATCCGCTCTTGCTGTGCGGCGTGCCGCGCCTCTCGCTCTACGGTGCTCCAACGCTCTCGCCGTGCGGCGAGCCGCAGCCTATTAGCGCGGACGCACCTAGCTTGCTCTGCGGCGCGCCATCGATCATGTTGTGCAGCGAGCTGTAGCCTCTCGGTGTTGACATGCCTATCTTGATCCGCGGCGCTGAAGCGCCATGCGCCAAGGGTCTGCTCAACCCTGGCGATGACACACATCACGGCGTCGTCCATCGCGTTTCCGAGGAGCGTCACGGCCTCGACGGGCCGTGGCGCCTTCTGGTTTTCCTTGTTGACGAGGTTGATGGCAGAGGCGGCGCTTTGATGCGTTGGCATGCTTGTAAAAGGTTGATGTGCTACACGCTGCGCTTGTTGCCTCCGTGCGTCGCTCCGCGTCTAGGTTTATGTGCAATATCGCTGGGTGGCGGGAAATATGTGAGGAAATGGCGGGAATGGTGGAGTGTTCATAGAATGCCATTAATTGATGGAAACTTAGCATATAAGGAACATTGAGCTAGCACAAGAAGTAGATGATGATGAGATGAACATGGACCACACTAGGGAACCCGTCAGTGATGAATTCATCAATCGCAAACGGTTGTACACTAGCAAGCGTTTTCCCACAACACACACGGCTTACTCCATCACAAACAGGTCGGATGGATCAACTGTATGCCACGTATACACATTGTGAAAAAGTAATGTGGTATACCTTCTTTAACATATGTTAAAAAAAGGACCTCGAGGTTAAATTAGCTGAGCGAATGGGTCATTTCGGTCATTTGAACCAAAATGACCCATCCTATCGGTTAATTTAACATCAACACAACTTCCCATCCATTCACCCATCTGATGGCTGCTCCAGCCTGAGCACACTTAACTTGAGAGTTCTCTTAGATGAGCTACTGGTGGAGAAGTTAGTCCTTGCTGATATAGGATGCCTCTTCGCATCCTTATGGCGTATCCGGATGATCGCCCACCCAATGGCCAATACATGTTGTGTAGACAGAACATATCACATACGTCTTACTAGAAGCAATTATCTATGTTATTATCTGTCTTCGCACACATTTCTGATTATAGACCTGTTTGTCGCGTATCACACACATCTTGTTATATTGAACCGTTTCTGTTCTCTTGTCTCAACACAAATAGTTCATCCGAGTGAACTACATGCTATATATCACACACACCTTGATCTGGCTGACCGTTTCTTTTGTGTTGCCTAATCACAAATAGTTCATCCAAGCGAACCATTTGCTGTGTATCGCACATGCCTTCATCTGGCTGCCCATTTCTTTTGTGTTGCCTAATCACAAACAGTTCATCCGAGTGAACCGTATGCTGTGTATCGCACATGCCTTCATCTGGCTACCCGTTTCCTCTGTTCCTCCTCATCGCAAACAGTTAATTGAATTGAACCGTATGCCCTGCATCAAACAAGCAACTAAAATCTGAATCGTGTTTGATGCATCCGTCATCGCACACATGATGAGGACATTAATACCATTGTTACACCCACAGCCCCTGCTACTATACATACTGGACCAATTACTAGAGCTCGCGCATGCCAATTAAATTACCAGGTACTTTTGTTTCTTGGTAATGATTCTAATGTTCTTGAGCATATGAAGCTGCCTAAATTGGGTACATTTGTTTTGCTTACAAATGAAGGCCCTAGCTTGGAGAACGATGAACATTGGAGCAAGAACAATCATGGAGATGATGGCATGCGCAAGGGGAACAAGAACGGAGTTACAAGTGATGATTTCAGGGCTTCCAAGCCACCATAACGAGTGCATGAAGCCTTGGACGAAATATACAAGATGCTACTTCATAATTGTCGTCCAGAGGCTATTCTAGGTGCTGCGTCACCTTATTATTGGGCCAGGCCCATGTAATTTCGAAATACTTGATTATACGCTATTTTCAGAGTTCGTATCTGTGGGGAACAAGAGTTAGGGTTGGTCTCGGACCCCTCCCTCAACGGCCACGAAATTCCCCCTCTTCCTCCATATATACAACCCTTAGGGCGTGGTTTATACTTTGGGTTTTGTTTAGATTAAAAGTTCGCCATAGCTGCAACTTCGCGTACTTTGTTTGTGTTCAACGACCAGACAAAGGCGTCACAGAACCCCACCTTGATCAATAAAGCTTTCCTCTTATTTTCGCAATATCTAGGTTGCAATCTTAGTTTCTTGCTTGTTCTTCGTTTGCCTGCAGGAAACAGACCTTCGTGGTCAGGTTGATCGTGCTCCGGCGTGGTCAATAACCTCTCGGGGTTGGTTTAGTGATTGCTAAGGCGCGACGTCCTCGCACGTTCGTAGTCAGATCGTCAAAGGCGACTTCCTCCAAAACGATAGCCACCATCTCATTGAAAGACGGGACACCTTTGCCTCTATCAAGTGGTATCAGATTTTCAGGTTGCTCGGTGAGATTTTACAGTTTTTCTTAGTTTAGATCGAGTCTGTTCTTCATACCTATACTCAACAAAAAAACCACAAAAAAAATTAGGGTTAGTTCATCATATCTGAACTAGTCTGAGCCATTGCATAATCTTTTTTGTATTTGCATTGTTGAATTTGCGGTTGCATCATCGTGTTTAGTTGCTGGTCTTAGTGTCTAGTCCTTTAGAGTTTCGAGTTCTGTTCACAAGTTGTCATGCCGCCGCCGCATCATCATCACCGCTGCCATATACCACCATCGTCATCACCGCTGCCATATACCACCATCGTCGTCACCGCTGCCATCTACCACCATCGTCATCACCGCAGCCATGTACCACATATCCCCCGCCATCACGATAATCCGAGTCCACCTCCATCACAGATTCACCACTAGTCCGTGTTCCACCGCCCTACATATCTCCGCCACCAGTCCGAGTTTCTACCAGATTCATATCCGCCATCAGTTATAGTCCGAGTCCGGTATTTGTTGCTTTGTTTTCGACTTCCCGATCACGCCATACTCCGAGTCGTGACAGAGAAGGACTCCCGAACTTTTGTGTTACCCGTAGTAGAAAAATAGCTCCAGTTTAAAAAAAACTAAGTCTGGAAAATTCTGGCTAGGCAGTTTCTAGACCATTTGTAGACTTTGTCAAAAAAATTTTGTTGCGAAGCAAAAAAAGAGGAAAAAAAGTGCAAAAAAAGTGAAAAAAAGTGAAAAAAGAAGAAAAAAATTCAGAGTGTGCTCCTCCCTTGTTTACATGCAGCGCCATGATTTTGTTAGTGTTCTAGGCTCGCGTCTCTAGCACGGTCAAGCCTAGGACCAGCACACTACCGTCATTGAGCGTTTATTCAACTTTGCACCTCTGAATTGATTATTGTTGACATTTTTGCTACCATATTATAAGCATTCCCAGCTCCACATACATCTATGTCGTGCGTTTGACTCTCCCTGGTAATCGCTCCATCCAAGCTTTGAGATTCTGACTACAACGGTTACCGATCACCACCTGCTGCTGGGTAAGAACTGGTAAGAATTTGATTCGCTTGAAGGATTTGTGACACACCACCACCGTCGCCGCTTCCTAGTAGTCTGTAGGATCATATTCTTTTGTGTTTCTATTGCTGCTAACCATGGCAGGATCACAAGCCGATGAGATTGATTGGGAGAACATGACGAACGGAGCTTCATGATAAGTTTCATCAAATGTTCGGTCAACAGGTGGAAGACGTGATGGCCAGTTTTGTAAAGGCATTGGAGAGGATGGATGATATTGAGAAGACAATTGACACCAAGTTGGACGCCAAGTTTGACGAATTACTCAAACGTCTCCCACAACCAGTTCTACGCCGCGATACAGTAGGGCGAGCACAACGTGTTCCTATTGAGCCAGGACAAAATTCTGGTGCCGCTGCTACTGCTGTTGGTGCTTCTGTAGCTCCCGCATTCATCGCAGAGGTGGAGGACTATTACGAGGATGAGGTTGATCAAAATCGAACTACGCAGCCACCAAAGACCACCAACAGCAGGTCGACCTCAGGTATTTATTCGCAACGGTAGGCCTGCACCACCACCTCAGGTACGAGATAATGATCATATTCCTAAACAAAAATTGAATATTCCACCATTTGAGGGTAGATATGTTCCTGATATATATCTTACTTGGGAGTTAGAAACAGAACAACATTTTACATGTTTGCAATATCCCGAGGAGAGACGGGTTGCTGTTGTTGTTTGTGCTTTCACTAGTTTTGCATGTGTATGGTGGTCTGAACATTGTAGATTATATCCTATTCCAACTACTTGGGCTGCTTTGAAAACTGCTATGCATACTCGTTGATTTCCACCATATTATCAACGTGAATTGCTTCAAAAATTGCAGCGTTTAAGACAAGGAAAAAATTCCGTAGAAGAATATTGCGAGGAATTACAAACTGGCATGATTAGATGTGGTATTCTTGAGGAGAATGAAGCTATGCTTGCACGTTTTATGGGTGGATTAAATAGAGAGATTCAGACCATTCTAGAGTATAAGGAGTATACTAATATTACTCGTTTATTCCATCTTGCTTGTAAAGCTGAACATGAAGTGCAGGATCGACAAGCAATGGCACGCACTAACTTTTCTGTAGGTCGACCTTCCTCATGAACACCACGTGCATCTTCTACTTCCACTGCACCAGAACCTCCATCAGGTGCCACCTCCAGCCGTGATACAAGAAAGCAGGCACAACCACCACTATCTTCCAAGAGCGCACCTGTCGGGCCTACATAGAGCTATTCTTCTTCCATGGCATCAACAGGGCACACAAGTGATATTATTTTTCGTCGTTGTAAGGGAAGAGGTCATTATGCGCGAGAATGCAAATCTCAGCGTGTGATGATTACTACTGAGGATGGTGGGTATGAGTCCGCTAGTGACTACGATGAGGAGACTTTGGCCCTTATTACACGTGAAGAACATGGTGGATATGATTTTGATCATGAGACGCAATACATGGCTCCTGTAGACGCTGACATGTATGAATGTTTAGTTGCTCAACATGTTTTGAGTGTGCAGGTCACACAAGCTGAGCAAAATCAGAGGCATAATTTGTTCCATACAAAGGGAGTTGTGAAGGAACATTCTGTGCGCGTTATCATAGACAGAGGGAGCTGCAACAACTTGGTTAGCATGGAGATGGTGGACAAGCTATCTCTCACCACAAAACCACATCCACATCCTTACTACATCCAATGGTTCGACAACAACGGCAAGGTTAAGGTAACACGTACTGTTCGTGTGCATTTTAGTATCTCTACATATGTTGATTATGTTGATTGTGATGTATTACCTATGCAAGCATGTTCCTTATTACTTGGTCGACCATGGCAATTTGATAAAAATTATGTCCACTATGGTAGAAATAATCAGTATACTCTTGTTCATAAGGATAAAATATTACTTTGCTTGCTATGACTCCTGATTCCATTTTGAAAGATGATATTAATAGAGCTAATAAAGCAAAACAGGAGAAGAATAAGAGTGAAAATAAGATTGTGGCAAAAGAATTTGAGCAACAAATGAAGCCTAATAATAAACAATCTAGTGTTGCTTCTGAAATTAAGTTGAAAAGTGCATGTTTACTTGCCACTAAATCTGGTATTAATGAGCTAGATTTTAGCAAATCTGTTTGCTATGCTTTTGTGTGTAAAGAGGCATTATTTTCATTCGAGGACGTGCCTTCCTCTTTGCCTCCTGCTATCATTAACATTTTGCAGGAGTTTGCTGACGTCTTTCCACTAGACGTGCCACCGGGATTACCGCCTATTCAAGGGATTGAGCATCAGATTGACTTACTTCCTGGTGCTTCACTGCCAAACCGTGTGCCATACCGTACCAATCCAGAGGAGACGAAGGAGATTATGCGTCAAGTACAAGAGCTTCTCGACAAAGGTTATATATGCGAATCCCTTAGTCCTTGTGCTATACCTATTATTCTAGTGCCGAAAAAGGATGGTACATCGCGTATGTGTGTTGATTGTAGAGGCATTAATAATATTACTATTCGTTATCGCCATCCTATTCCTAGGCTAGATGATATGCTTGATGAATTGAGTGGCTCTACAATATTCTCCAAAGTTGATTTGCGTAGTGGATACCATCAAATTCGTATCAAATTGGGAGATGAATGGAAAACGGCATTTAAAACTAAGTTTGGATTATATGAGTGGTTAGTCATGCCTTTTGGGTTAACTAATGCACCTAGTACTTTCATGAGATTAATGAACGAAGTTTTACGTGCTTTCATTGGACGATCTATGGTAGTTTATTTTGATGACATATTGATTTATAGCAGATCTTTGGAGGAACATTTGGAACATCTACGTGTTGTTTTTATTGCTCTACGTGAAGCACGTTTGTTTGGTAACCTTGGGAAGTGCACCTTTTGCACCGACCGAGTGTCTTTTCTTGGCTATGTTGTTACTCCACAGGGAATTGAAGTTGATAAAGCCAACATTGAAGCTATTGAGAGTTGGCCGCAGCCCAAAACGGTCACACAAGTGAGTAGTTTTCTTGGCCTTGCTGGATTCTATAGGCGTTTTGTGAGAGATTTTAGCACCATTGCTGCACCTCTCAATGAGCTTACAAAGAAGGATGTGCCTTTTGTTTGGGGTACCGCACAGGAAGATGCTTTCACAGTGTTGAAAGATAAGTTGACACATGCTCCTTTACTCCAACTTCCTGATTTTAATAAGACTTTTGAGCTTGAATGTGATGCTAGTGGAATTGGATTAGGAGGTGTGTTATTACAAGATGGCAAACCTGATGCATACTTTTTTGAAAAATTGAGTGGGCCAAGTCTGAATTATTCTACTTATGATAAAGAATTATATGCTCTTGTTCGGACTTTAGGAACATGGCAACATTATTTATGGCCCAAAGAATTTGTTATACATTCTGATCATGAATCTTTGAAACATATTAAAAGTAAAGCTAAACTGAATTGTAGACATGCTAAATGGGTTGAATTCATTGAGACTTTCCCTTATGTCATTAAACACAAGAAGGGTAAAGAAAATGTTATTGCTGATGCTGTTGGGGAACGTAGTAATTTCAAAAAATTTCCTACGCACACGCAAAATCATGGTGATGCATAGCAACGAGAGGGGAGAGTGTTGTCTACGCACTCGTGAGACAAGCGAAGCGCTGACGCAACGTAGAGGAAGTAGTCGTCGTCCTCCGGTCCAACCGATCCAAGCACCGTTACTCGGCACCTCCGAAGTTCTTGACACGCTTACAGCTCGATGACGCACCCTCGATCTCCAATCCAAGAGAGGCTCGAGGGGAGTTCCACAAGACGACGGCGTGGTGGACGATCTTGATGTTCTCCTATCGCAGGCTTCGCCTAAGCACCGCTACAATATGATCGAGGTGTAATATAGTGGAGGGGGCACCGACACGGCTAAGGAACGATCAATGATCAACTTGTGTGTTCTAGGGTGCCCCCTACCCCGTATATAAAGGAGGAGGGAGGAGGTGGCCGGCCTCAAGGGGGCGCCATAGGAGGGGGAAACCTACTCCAAGTAGGTTTCCTCTCTTTCCTTATCTTATTTGGAGGGGAAGGAAGGAGTACTAGTATTAGGAAGTAGTACTAGTAGTAGGAAGGAAGAGAGGGGAAGGAGAAAGGAAAGGGGGGGCCGGCCCCCCTCCCCAATTCGGATTGGGCTTGGGGGCGCGCCTCCCTTGCTCCTTCTCTCTTCCTCCTACATGGGCCCAATAAGGCCCATATACCTCCCGGGGTTCCAGAACCTCCGGAGCTCCAAACCTCTCCGGAACCTTTCCGGTGTCCAAATATATCCGTCCAATATATCAATCTTTATGTCTCGACCATTTCGAGACTCCTCGTTATGTCCGTGATCATATCCGGACTCGAACAACCTTCAAGACATCAAAATACATAAACTCATAATATAACATCATCGAAACCTTAAGCGTGCGGACCCTACGGTTCGAGAACATGTAGACATGACCGAGACATGTCTCCGGTCAATAACCAATAGCGGGACCTGGATGCCCATATTGGTTCCTACATATTCTACGAAGATCTTTATCGGTCAAACCGCACAACAACATACGCTTGTTCCTTTGTCATCGGTATGTTACTTGCCCGAGATTCAATCGTCGGTATCCAATACCTAGTTCAATCTCATTACCGCAAGTCTCTTTACTCGTTCCGTAATACATTATCTCACAACTAACTCATTAGTTGAAATGCTTGCAAGGCTTAAGTGATGTGTATTACCGAGAGGGCCCAGAGATACCTCTCCGACATTCGGAGTGACAAATCCTAATCTCAAATACGCCAACTCAACAAGTACCTTCGAGACACCAGAGAGCACCTTTATAATCACCCGATTCGTTGTGACGTTTGGTAGCACACAAAGTGTTCCTCCCAAACGGAGTTGCATAATCTCATAGTCATAGGAACATGTATAAGTCATGAAGGAAGCAATAGCAACATACTAAACGATCGGGTGCTAAGCTAACGGAATGGGTCATGTCAATCAGATCATTCAACTAATGATGTGATCCCATTAATCAAATAACAACTCTTTGTCCATGGTTAGGAAACATAACCATCATTGATTAACAAGCTAGTCAAGTAGAGGCATACTAGTGACACTCTGTTTGTCTATATATTCACACATGTATTATGTTTCCGGTTAATACAATTCTAGCATGAATAATAAACATTTATCATGATATAAGGAAATAAATAATAACTTTATTATTGCCTCTAGGGCATATTTCCTTCAGTCTCCCACTTGCACTAGAGTCAATAATCTAGATGACATCACCATGTGATTAACATCGATAGTTCACATCATCATGTGATTAACACCCATAGTTCACATCGCCATGTGACCAACACCCAAAGGGTTTACTAGATTCAGTAATCTAGTTCACATCGCTATGTGATTAACACCCAAAGAGTACTAAGGTGTGATCATGTTTTGCTTGTGAGACAATCTTAGTCAACGGGTCTTTCACATTCAGATCCGTTATGTATTTTGCAATTTTCTATGTCTACAATGCTCTGCACGGAGCTACCCTAGCTAATTGCTCCCACTTTCAATATGTATCTAGATCGATACTTAGAGTCATCTAGATCGGTGTCAAAACTTGCATCGACGTAACCATTTACGATGAACCTTTTGTCACTTCCATAATTGAGAAACATATCCTTATTCCACTAAGGATAATTTTGACCGCTGTCCAGTGATCTACTCCTAGATCACTATTGTACTCCCTTGCCAAACTCAAGTGTAGGGTATACAATAGATCCGGTACACAAGATGGCATACTTTATAGAACTTATGGCCAAGGCATTGGGAATGACTTTCATTCTCTTTCTATCTTTCGCCGTGGTCGGGTTTTGAGTCTTACTCAATTTCACACCTTGTAACACGTGCAAGAACTCTTTCTTCGACTGCTCCATTTTGAACTACTTCAAAATCTTGTCAAGGTATGTACTCATTGAAAACAACTTATCAAGCGCCTTGATCTATCTCTATAGATTTTGATGCTCAATATGTAAGCAGCTTCACCGAGGTCTTTCTTTAAAAACTCCTTTCAAACACTCCTTTATGCTTTGCGAATAATTCTACATTATTTACGATCTACAATATGTCATTCACATATACTTATCGAAATGCAGTAGTGCTCCCACTCACTTTCTAGTAAATACAGGCTTCACCGCAAGTCTCAGATAAAACTATATGCTCGATCAACTTATCAAAGCGTATATTCCAACTCCGAGATGCTTGCACCAGTCCATAGATGGATCGCTGGAGCTTGCACATTTTGTTAACACCTTTAGGATCGACAAAACCTCTTGGTTGCATCACATACAACTCTTCTTTAATAACTCCATGCAGTTTTGTTTATCCATTTGCCAGATTTCATAAAATGCGGCAATTGCTAACATGATTCGGACAGACTTAAGCATAGATACGAGTGAGAAACTCTCATCGTAGTCAACACTTTGAACTTGTCGAAAACCTTTTGCACAATTCTAGCTTTGTAGATAGTAACAATATTATCAGCGTCCGCCTTCCTCTTAAAATCCATTTAATTAACATGGCTTGTCGATCATCGAGCAAGTCAATCAAAGTCCATACTTTGTTCTCATACATGGATCTCATCTCGATTTCATGGCCTCAAGCCATTTCGCATGAATCTGGGCTCATCATCGCATCCTCATAGTTCGTGAGGTTCATCATGGTCTAGTTACATGACTTCCGTAACAAGATTACGCACCACTCAAGTGCGGATCTCACTCTGGTTTACCTACGAGATTCGGTAGTAACTTGATCTGAAGTTACATGATCATCATCATTAGCTTCCTCACTAATTGGTGTAGTAGTCACAGGAACAGTTGATGAACTACTTTCCAATAAGGGAGAAGGTACAATTACCTCATCAAGTTCTACTTTCCTCCCACTCACTTCTTTCGAGAGAAACTCCTTCTCTAGAAAGGATCCATTTATTAGCAACGAATGTTTTTCCTTCGGATCTGTGATAGAAGGTGTACCCAACAATTTCCTTTGGGTATTCTATGAAGACGCACTTCTCCGATTTGGATTTGAGCTTATCAGGTTGAAAACCTTTTTCATATAAGCATCGCAACTCCAAACTTTAAGAAACGACAGCTTAGGTTTACTGCTAAACCATAGTTCATACGGTGTTGTCTCAACGGATTTAGATGGTGCCCTATTAAACGTGAATGCAGCTGTCTCTAATGCATGATCCCAAAACGATATTGGTAAATCGGTAAGAAACATCATAGATTGTACTATATCCAATAAAGTACGGTTATGACGTTCGGACACACCATTATGATGTGGTGTTCCAGGTGGCATGAATTTGTGAAACTATTCCACATTGTTTTAATTGAAGACCAAACTCAGAACTCAAATATTTGTCTCCGCGATCGATTGTAGAAACCTTATTTTCTTGTCACGATGATTTTTCCACTTCACTCTGAAATTCTTTGAACCTTTCAACTATTTCAGACTTATGTTTCATCAAGTAGATATACCCATATCTGCTCAAATCATCTGTGAAGGTCAGAAAATAACGATACCCGCCGCGAGCCTTAACATTCATTGGATCACATACATCAGTATGTATTATTTCCAATAAGTCAGTTGCTCGCTCCACTATTCCGGAGAACGGAGTCTTAGTCATCTTGCCCATGAGGCATGGTTCGCAAGCATCAAGTGATTCATAATCAAGTGATTCCAAAATCCCATCAGCACGGAGTTTCTTCATGCGCTTTACACCAATATGACCTAAACGGCAGTGCCACAAATAAGTTGCACTATCATTATTAACTTTGCATCTTTTGGTTTCAATATTATGAATATGTGTATCACTACGATCGAGATCCAATGAACCATTTTCATTGGGTGTGTAACCATATAAGGTTTTATTCATGTAAATGTAACAACAGTTTATTCTCTTACTTAAATGAATAACCGATTGCAATAAACACGATCAAATCATATTCATGCTCAATGCAAACACCAAATAACATTTATTTAGGTTCAACACTAATCCCGAAAGTATAGGGAGTGTGCGATGATGATCATATCAATCTTGAAACTACTTTCAACACAAATCGTCACTTCACCCTTAACTAGTTTCGCTTATTCGCAACTCCGCTTCGAAGTTACTACTCTTAGCAACCGAACCAGTACCAAATACCGAGGGGTTGCTATAAACACTAGTAAAGTACACATCAATAACATGTATATCAAATATACCTTTGTTTACTTTGCCATCCTTCTTATCCGCTAAATATTTGGGGTAGTTCGCTTCCAAAGAATCAGTCCCTTTGCAAGAGAAGCACTTAGTCTCGTGCTTAGGTCCAGACTTGGGCTTCTTCACTTGAGCAAAGAACTTGCTTGCCGCTCTTCTTGAAGTTCCTTCTATCCCTTTGCCCTTTTCTTGAAACTAGTGGTCTTGTTAACCATCAACACTTGATGTTCTTTCTTGATTTCTACCTTTAACGATTTCATCATCATGAAAAACTCGGGAATCATTTTCATCATCCCTTGCATACTATAGTTCATCACGAAGTTCTACTAACTTGGTGATGGTGACTAGAGAATTTCGTCAATCACTATTTTATCTCGAAGATTAACTCCCACTTGATTCAAGCGATTGAAGTACCTGCATAATCTGAGCACATGCTCACTAGTTGAGCGATTCTCCTCCATCTTTTAGCTATAGAACTTGTTGAAGACATCATATCTCTCAACTCGGTATTTGCTTGAAATATTAACTTCAATTCTCGAACATCTCATATGGTCCATGATGTTCAAAACATCTTTGAAGTCCCGATTCTAAGCCATAAAGCATGGTGCACAAAACTATCAAGTAGTCATCATATTGAGCTAGCCAAACGCTCATAACGCCGCAGATCCGCTTCCCGCAATAGGTCTGCTACCTAGCGTGCATTAAGGACATAATTCTTCAAGCAAAGAATGAGGATAAACCTCGATCACGGATCCAATCCGCATCATTGCTACTAACATTTTTCAACACAATTTTCTAGGAACATATCAAAATAAACATATGAAAGCAACAACGCAAGCTATTGATCTTACAACATAATTTGCAAAATACTAACAGACTAAGTTCATGATAAATTTAAGTTCAATTAATCATATTACTTAAGAACTCCCACTTAGATAGACATCTCTAGTCATCTAAGTGATCACGTGACCCAAATCAACTAAACCATAACCGATCATCACGTGAGATGGAGTAGTTTTCAATGGTGAACATCTTATGTTGATCATATCTACTATATGATTCACGCCGACCTTTCGGTCTCCGTGTTCCGAGGCCATATCCGCATATGCTAGGCTCGTCAAGTTTAACTCGAGTATTCTGCGTGTGCAAAACTGGCTTGCACCCGTTGTAGATGGACGAGAGCTTATCACACCCGATCATCACGTGGTGTCTGGGCACGATGAACTTTGGCAACGGTGCTTACTCAGGAGAACACTTCTTGATAATTTTAGTGAGAGATCATCTTAAAATGCTACCGTCAATCAAAGCAAGATAAGATGCATAAAAGATAAACATCACATGCAATCAATATAAGTGATATGATATGGCCATCATCTTCTTGTGCTTGTGATCTCCATCTCCAAGCACCATCATGATCACCATCGCCACCGCGCGACACCTTGATCTCCATCGTAGCATCGTTGTCGTTACGCCATCTATTGCTTCTACGACTATCGCTACCGCTTAGTGATAAAGTAAAGCAATTATGTATGCTTGCATTTCATACAATAAAGCGACAACCATATGGCTCTCGCCATTGCCGATAACCGGTTACAAAACATGATCATCTCATACAATAAAATATAGCATCATGTCTTGGCCATATCACATCACAACATGCCCTGCAAAAACAAGTTAGACATCCTCTACTTTGTTGTTGCAAGTTTTACGTGGCTGCTATGGGCTTAAGCAAGAACCAATCTCACCTACGCATCAAAACCACAACGATAGTTTGTCAAGTTGATGCTGTTTTAACCTTCGCAAGGACCGGCGAGCTACACTCGGTTCAACTAAAGTTGGAGAAACCGACACCGCTAGTCACTGTGTGCAAAGCACGGCGGTAAAACCAGTCTCGCGAAGCGACGCGTAATGTCGGTCCGGCCGCTTCATCCAACAATACCGCCAAACCAAAGTATGACATGCTGGTAAGCAAGATGACTTATATCGCCCACAACTCATTTGTGTTCTACTCGTGCATATAACATCAAACCATAAAACCTAGGCTCGATGCCACCGTTGGGGAACGAGTAATTTCAAAAATTTCCTACGCACACGCAAGATCATGGTGATGCATAGCAACAAGAGGGGAGAGTGTTGTCTACATACCCTCGTATACCGAAGCAGAAGCATTGACGCAACATAGAGGAAGTAGTCGACGTCCTCCCGGTCCAACCGATCCAAGCACCGTTACTCGGCACCTCCGAAGTTCTTGACACGCCAGACAGCTCGATGACGCAGCCTCGATCTCCAATCCAAGAGAGGATCCGAGGGGAGTTCCACAAGACGACGGCGTGGTGACGATCTTGATGTTCTCCGTCGCAGACTTCGCCTAAGCACCGCTACAATATGATCGAGGTGTAATATAGTGGAGGGGGCACCGCACACGGCTAAGGAACGATCAATGATCAACTTGTGTGTTCTAGGGTGCCCCCTACCCCGTGATATAAAGGAGGGAGGGAGGAGGTGGCCGGCCTCAAGGGGGGCGCCATAGGGGGGGGAAACCTACTCCAAGTAGGTTTCCTCTTTCCTTATCTTATTTGGAGGGGAAGGAAGGAGTACTAGTATTAGGAAGTAGTACTAGTAGTAGGAAGGAAGAGAGGGAAGGAGAAAGGAAAGGGGCCGCCCTCCCCAATTCGGATTGGGCTTGGGGCGCGCCTCCCTTGCTCCTTCTCTCTTCCTCCTACATGGGCCCAATAAGGCCCATATACCTCCCGAGGGGTTCCAGAACCTCCGGAGCTCCAAACTTCTCCGGAACCTTTCCGTGTCCAAATATATCCGTCCAATATATCAATCTTTATGTCTCGACCATTTCGAGACTCCTCGTTATGTCCGTGATCATATCCGGACTCAACAACCTTCGTACATCAAAATACATAAACTCATAATATAACCATCATCGAAACCTTAAGCGTGCGGACCCTACGGTTCGAGAACAATGTAGACATGACCGAGACATGTCTCCGGTCAATAACCAATAGCGGACCGGATGCCCATATTGGTTCCTACATATTCTATGAAGATCTTTATCACCAAACCGCACAACAACATACGCTTGTTCCTTTGTCATCGGTATGTTACTTGCCCGAGATTCGATCGTCGGTATCCAATACCTAGTTCAATCTCGCTATCGCAAATCTCTTTACTCGTTCCGTAATACATTATCTCACAACTAACTCATTAGTTGAAATGCTTGCAAGGCTTAAGTGATGTGTATTACCTAGAGGGCCCAGAGATACCTCTCCAACATTCGGAGTGACAAATCCTAATCTCAAATACGCCAACTCAACAAGTACCTTCGGAGACACCAGAGAGCACCTTTATAATCACCCGCTACGTTAGGACGTTTGGTAGCACACAAAGTGTTCCTCCGTAAACGGAGTTGCATAATCTCATAGTCATAGGAACATGTATAAGTCATGAAGGAAGCAATAGCAACATACTAAACGATCGGGTGCTAAGCTAACGGAATGGGTCATGTCAATCAGATCATTCAACTAATGATGTGATCCCGTTAATCAAATAACAACTCTTTGTCCATGGTTAGGAAACATAACCATCTTTGATTAACAAGCTAGTCAAGTAGAGGCATACTAGTGACACTCTGTTTGTCTATATATTCACACATGTATTATGTTTCCGGTTAATACAATTCTAGCATGAATAATAAACATTTATCATGATATAAGGAAATAAATAATAACTTTATTATTGCCTCTAGGGCATATTTCCTTCAGATGCATTGTCTTGTCGCTATACTATGCTTTCACAACTTGACTTCAAAATATTTGGTTTGGAGACCATCAAAGATCAATATGTGCATGATGATGATTTTAAAGATGTAATGCAAAATTGTAAAGAAGGAAGAACATGGAACAAGTTCATCGTTAATGATGGCTTTGTGTTCCGTGCTAACAAGCTATGCATTCCAGCTAGCTCCCTTCGTCTTTTGTTGTTGTAGGAGGCGCATGGAGGAGGACTAATGGGACACTTTGGCGTGAAGAAGACGGAGGACGTACTTGCTACACATTTCTTATGGCCAAAGATGAGACGGGATGTTGAGCGTTTTATTGCTTGTTGCACTACATGTCAAAAAGCTAAGTCATGACTCAATCCTCGTGGTTTATATATGCCTTTACCTGTACCTAGTGTTCCTTGGGAGGATATATCTATGGACTTTGTTTTAGGTTTACCTCGAACAAAGAAGGGGAGGGATAGCATATTTGTTGTCGTGGATAGATTTTCGAAAATGGCACATTCTATACCATGTCATAAAAGTGATGATGCTGTTAATGTTGCTGATTTGTTCTTTCATGGAATTATCCGCTTGCATGGTGTGCCAAATACTATTGTTTCAGATCGTGATACTAAATTTCTTAGCCACTTTTGGAGATGTTTATGGGCTAAGTTCGGGACTAAACTTGTTTTTAGTACTACTTGTCACCCCCAAACTGATAGACAAACTGAAGTAGTCAATAGAACATTGTCTACTATGCTTAGGGCTGTTTTGAAGAATAATAAGAAAATGTGGGAGGAATGCTTGCCTCATATTGAATTTGCTTATAATCGTTCATTGCATTCTACTACTAAGATGTGCCCTTTTGAAGTTGTGTATGGTTTCCTACCTCGTGCACCTATTGATTTGTTGCCTCTTCCATCTTCGGAGAAGGTTAATTTTGATGCTAAACAACATGCTGAATTGATCTTAAAAATGCATGAGTTAACTAAGGAAAACATTGAGCGTATGAATGCTAAGTATAAACTTGCTGGAGATAAGGGTAGAAAACATGTCGTGTTTGCACCTGGAGATCTTGTTTGGTTACATTTGCGTAAGGATAGATTTCCTGATTTGCGCAAATCAAAGCTAATACCACGTGCTGATGGTCCCTTTAAGGTGTTAGAGAAAATAAATGATAATGCATATAAGCTTGAGCTGCCTGCAGATTTTGGGGTTAGTCCCACTTTTAACATTGCAGATTTGAAGCCTTATTTGGGTGATGAAGATGAGTGTCCGTCGAGGATGACTTCATTTCAAGAAGGGGAGGATGATGAGGACATCAATACCATTGTTACACCCAAAGCCTCTGCTGCTATACATACTGGACCTATTACTAGAGCTCGTGCACGCCAATTAAATTACCAGGTACTTTCGTTTCTTGGTAATGATTCTAATGTTCCTGAGAATATGATGCTGCCTAAATTGGATACATTTGTTTTTCTTACAAATGAAGGCCCTAGCTTGGAGAAGGATGAACATTGGGGCAAGAACAAGCATGGAGATGATGGCATGCACAAGGGGAACAAGAACGGAGTTACAAGTGATGATTTTAGGGCTTTGAAGTCACCATAACGAGTGCATGAAGCCTTGGACGAAATATACAAGATGCTACTTCATAATTTTCGTCCAGAGGCTATTCTAGGTGCTGCGTCACCTTATTATTGGGCCAGGCCCATGTAATTTCAAAATACTTGATTATAGGCTATTTTTAGAGTTCATATGTGTGGGGAAACAAGAGTTAGGGTTGGTTTCGGACCCCTCCCTCAAGGGCCACGAAAGTCCCCCTCTTCCTCCATATATACAGCCCTTAGGGCGTCATTTAGACTTTGGGTTTTGTCTAGATTAAAAGTTCGCCATAGCTGCAACTTGGCAGATTTCGCTTGTGTTCAACGACTGCACAAAGGCGCCACAGTAACCCCACCTTGATCAATAAAGCTTTCCTCTTATATTCGCAATATCCAGATTGCAATCTTAGTTTCTTGCTTTTTCTTTGTTTGCCTGCAGTAAACAGACCTTCATGGTCTGGTTGATCGTGCTCTGGCGTGGTTAGTAACCTCTCAGAGTTGGTTTAGCGATTGCTAAGGCGCGACGTCCTCGCACGTTCGTAGTCGGATCATCAAAGGCGACTTCCTCCAAAACGATAGCCACCATCTCATCGAAAGACGGGACACCTTTGCCTCTATCAAGTGGTATCAGATTTTCAGGTTGCTCGGTGAGATTTTAAAGTTTTTCGTAGTTTAGATCTAGTTTGTTCTTCATAACTATAGTCCGTGAAAAAGCCACAAAAAATTAGGTTAGTTCATCATATCCGAACCAGTCTGAGCCATTGCATAATCTTTTCTGTATTTGCGTTGTTGAATTTGCGGTTGCATCGTCGTGTTTAGTTGTTGTTCTTAGTGTCTAGTCCTTTAGAGTTTCGAGTTCTGTTCACAAGTTGTCACGGCGCCGCCGCATCATCATCATCACCGCTGCCATATACCACCATCGTCATCACCGCTACCATCTACCACCATCGTCATCACCGCTACCACCATCGTCATCACCGCAGCCATATACCACATATCGACCGCCATCATGATAATCCGAGTCCACCTCTATCGCAGATTCACCACTAGTCCGTGTTCCACCGCCCTACATATCTCCGCCACCAGTCCGAGTTTCCACCAGATTCATATCCGCCATCAGTTATAGTCCAAGTCCAGTATTTGTTGCTTTGTTTTCGACTTCCCGATCATGCCATACTCTGAGTCGTGACAGAGAAGGACTCCCGAACTTTTGTGTTACCCGCAGTAGAAAATAGCTCCAGTTTCAAAACAAAAAAAAACTAAGTCTGGAAAATTCTGGCTAGGCAGTTTCTAGACCATTTGTAGACTTTTTCGAAAAAAAATTGTTGCGGAGCAAAAAAAAGAGGAAAAAAAGTGCAAAAAAAAGTGAAAAAAAGAGAAAAAAATTCAGAGTGTGCTCCTCCCTTCTTTACGTGCAGCGCCATGATTTTGTTAGTGTTCTAGGCTCGCGTCTCTAGCACGGTCTAGCCTAGGACCAGCACAGTACCGTCGTTGAGCGTTTATTCAACTTTGCATCTCTGAATTGATTATTGCTGACCCTTTTTGCTACCATATTCTAAGCCTTCCCAGCTCCACATACATCTACGTCGTGCATTTGACTCTTCCTGGTAATCGCTCTATCCAAGCTTTGAGAGTTTTGACTACAACGGTTGCCGATCACCACCTGCTGATGGGTAAGAACTAGTGAGAATTTGAGATTCGCTTGAAGGATTTGTGACACACCACCACCACCACCACCGCTTCCTAGTAGTCTGTAGGATCATATTCTTTTGTGTTTTTATTACTTCTAACCATGGCAGTATCACAAGCCGACGAGATTGATTGGGAGAACATGACGAACAAGGAGCTTCATGATAAGTTTCATCAAATGTTGGGTCAACAGGTGGAAGACGTGATGGCCAGTTTTGGAAAGGCATTGGAGAGGATGGATGACATTGAGAAGACAATTGACACCAAGTTGGATGCCAAGTTTGACGAATTACTCAAACGTCTCCCACAACCAGTTCTACGCGGCAATACAGTAGGGCGAGCACAACGTGTTCCTATTGAGCCAGGACAAAATTCTGGTGCCGCTGCTATTGCTGTTGGTGCTTCTGTAGCTCCTGCTGTTACTGCAGAGGTGGAGGAGTATTACGAGGATGAGGTTGATCAAAACCAGAACTACGTGGAGCCACTAGCACCACCACCAGCAGGTCGACCTCAAGTATTTATTTGCAACGGTAGGCCTGCACCACCACCTCAGGTACGAGATAATGACCATATTCCTAAACTGAAATTGAATATTCCACCATTTGAGGGTAGATATGTTCCTGATATATATCTTACTTGGGAGTTAGAAACTGAACAATGTTTTACATGTTTGCAATATCCCGAGGAGAGACGGGTTGCTGTTGCTGTTTGTGCTTTCACTAGTTTTGCATGTGTATGGTGGTCTGAACATTGTAGATTATATCCTATTCCAACTACTTGGGCTGCTTTGAAAACTGCTATGCGCACTCGTTGGGTTCCACCATATTATGAACGTGAATTGCTTCAAAAATTCCAGCGTTTAAGACAAGGAAAAAATTCTGTACAAGAATATTATCAGGAATTACAAACCGGCATGATTAGATGTGGTCTTGTTGAGGAGAATGAAGCTATGCTTGCACATTTTATGGGTGGATTAACTAGAGAGATTCAGACCATTCTAGAGTATAAGGAGTATACTAATATTACTTGTTTATTCCATCTTGCTTGTAAAGCTGAACGTGAAGTGCAGGATCGACAAGCAACGGCGCGCACTAACTTTTCTTCAGGTCGACCTTCCTCATGGACACCGCGTGCATCTTCTACTTCCACGGCACCAGCACCTCCATCAGGCGCCACCTCCAGCCGTGATACAAGAAAGCAGGCACAACCACCACTGTCTGCCAAGAGCGCACCTATCGGGCCTACACAGAGCTCTTCTTCTTCCATGGCATCAACAGGGCACACAAGTGATATTATTTGTCGTCATTGTAAGGGAAGAGGTCATTATGCGCGAGATTGCGAATCTCAGTGTGTGATGATTGCTACTGAGGATGGTGGGTATGAGTCCGCTAGTGACTACGATGAGGAGACTTTGGCCCTTATTACACGTGAAGAACATGGTGGATATGATTCTGATCATGAGAAGCAACACATGGCTCCTGAAGACGCTGACATGTATGAAGGTTTAGTTGCTCAACGTGTTTTGAGTGTGCAGGTCATACAAGCTGAGCAAAATCAGAGGCATAATTTGTTCCTTACAAAGGGAGTTGTGAAGGAACGTTCTGTGCACGTTATCATAGACGGAGGGAGCTGCAACAACTTGGTTAGCATGGAGATGGTGGACAAGCTATCTCTCACCACAAAACCACATCCACATCCTTACTACATCCAATGGTTCAACAACAGCGGCAAGGTTAAGGTAACACGTACTATTCGTGTGCATTTTAGTATCTCTACATATGTTGATTATGTTGATTATGATGTGGTACCTATGCAAGCATGTTCCTTATTACTTGGTCGACCATGGCAATTTGATAAAAATTCTGTCCACCATGGTAGAAACATTCAATATACTCTTGTTCATAAGGATAAAAATATTACTTTGCTTCCTATGACTCCTGATTCCATTTTGAAAGATGATATTAATAGAGCTAATAAAGCAAAACAGGAGAAGAATGAGAGTGAAAATCATATTGTGGGAAAAGAATTTGAGAAACAAATGAAGCCTAATAATAAACCATCTAGTGTTGCTTCTGAAATTAAATTGAAAAGTGCATGTTTACTTGCCACTAAATCTAATATTGATGAGCTAGATTTTAGCAAATCTGTTTGCTATGCTTTTGTGTGCAAAGAGGCATTATTTTGATTCGAGGACGTGCCTTCCTCTTTGCCTCCTGGTGTCACTAACATTTTGCAGGAGTTCGCTGACGTCTTTCCACAAGACGTGCCACCGGGATTACCGCCTATTCGAGGGATTGAGCATCAGATTGACTTAATTTCTGGTGCTTCACTGCCAAACCGTGCGCCATACCGTACCAATCCAGTGGAGATGAAGGAGATTATGCGTCAAGAACAAGAGCTTCTCAACAAAGGTTATATACGCGAATCCCTTAGTCTTTGTGTTGTTCCTATTATTCTAGTGCCGAAAAAGGATGGTACATCGCGTATGTGTGTTGATTGTAGAGGCATTAATAATATTACTATTTGTTATCGTCATCCTATTCCTAGGCTAGATGATATGCTTGATGAATTGAGCGGCTCTACAATATACTCCAAAGTTGATTTGCGTAGTGGATACCATCAAATTCGTATGAAATTGGGGGATGAATGGAAAACGGCATTTAAAACTAAGTTTGGATTATATGAGTGGTTAGTCATGCCTTTTGGGTTAACGAATGCACCTAGTACTTTCATGTGATTAATGAACGAAGTTCTACGTGCTTTTATTGGACGATTTGTGGTAGTTTATTTTGATGACATATTGATTTATAGCAGATCTTTGGAGGAACATTTGGAACATTTACGTGTTGTTTTTATTGCTCTACGTGATGCACGTTTGTTTGGTAACCTTGGGAAGTGCACCTTTTGCACCGACCGAGTGTCTTTTCTTGGCTATGTTGTTACTCCACAGGGAATTGAAGTTGATAAAGCGAAGATTGAAGCTATTGAGAGTTGGCCGCAGCCCAAAACGGTCACACAAGTGAGGAGTTTTCTTGAACTTGCTGGATTCTATAGGCGTTTTGTGAGTGATTTTAGCACCATTGCTGGACCTCTCAATGAGCTTACAAAGAAGGATGTGCCTTTTGTTTGGGGTACCGCACAGGAAGACGCTTTCACATTGTTGAAAGATAAGTTGACACATGTTCCTTTACTCCAACTTCCTGATTTTAATAAGACTTTTGAGCTTGAATGTGATGCTAGTGGAATTGGATTAGGAGGTGTGTCATTACAAGATGGCAAACCTGTTGCATACTTTTCTGAAAAATTGAGTGGGCCAAGTCCAAATTATTCTACTTATGATAAAGAATTATATGCTCTTGTTCGGACTTTAGACATGATAAATGGGCTAAATTCATTGAGACTTTCCCTTATGTCATTAAACACAAGAAGGGTAAAGAAAATATTATTGCCGATGCATTGTCTCGTCCCTATACTATGCTTTCACAACTTGACTTCAAAATATTTGTTTGGAGACCATCAAAGATCAATATGTGCATGATGCTGATTTTAAAGATGTAATGCAGAATTGTAAAGAAGGAAGAACATGGAACAAGTTCGTTGTTAATGATGGATTTGTGTTCCGTGCTACAAAGCTATGCATTCCAGCTAGCTCCATTTGTCTTTTGTTGTTGCAGGAGGCGCATGGAGGAGGATTAATGGGACACTTTGGCGTGAAGAAGACGGAGGACGTACTTGCTACACATTTCTTTTGGCCAAAGATGAGACGGGATGTTGAGCGCTTTGTTGCTCGCAGCACTACATGTCAAAAAGCTAAGTCACGACTCAATCCTCATGGTTTATATATGCCTTTGCCTGTACCTAGTGTTCCTTGGGAGGATATATCTATGGACTTTGTTTTAGGTTTACCTCGAACAAAGAAGAGGAGGGATAGCATATTTTTTGTCGTGGATAGATTCTCGAAAATGGCGCATTTTATACCATGTTATAAAAGCGATGATGCTGTTAATGTTGCTGATTTGTTCTTTCGTGAAATTATTCGCTTGCATGGTGTGCCAAATATTATTGTTTCAGATCATGATACTAAATTTCTTAGCCACTTTTGGAGATGTTTATGGGCTAATTGGGGACTAAACTGCTTTTTAGTACTACTTGTCACCCCCAAACTGATGGACAATCTGAAGTAGTCAATAGAACATTGTCTACTATGCTTAGGGCTGTTTTGAAGAATAATAAGAAAATGTGGGAGGAATGCTTGCCTCATATTCAATTTGCTTATAATCGTTCATTGCATTCTACTACTAAGATGCGCCTTTTTGAAGTTGTGTATGGTTTCCTACCTCGTGCACCTATTGATTTGTTCCCTCTTCCATCTCCGGAGAAGGTTAATTTTGATGCTAAACAATGTGCTGAATTGATCTTAAAAATGCGTGAGTTAACTAAGGAAAACATTGAGCGTATGAATGCTAAGTATAAACTTGCTGGAGATAAGGGTAGAAAACATGTTGTGTTTGCACCTGGAGATCTTGTTTGGTTACATTTGCGTAAGGATAGATTTCCTGATTTGCACAAATCAAAGCTATGCCATGTGTTGATGGTCCCTTTAAGGTGTTATTAGAGAAAATAAATGATAATGCATATAAACTTGAGCTGCCTGCAGATTTTGGGGTTAGTCCCACTTTTAACATTGCAGATTTGAAGCCTTATTTGGGTGAGGAAGATGAGCTTCCGTCGAGGACGACTTCATTTCAAGAAGGGGAGGATGATGAGGACATCAATACCATTGTTACACCCACAGCCCCTGTTGCTATACATACTGGAGCAATTATTAGAGCTCGCCCACGCCAATTAAATTACCAGGTACTTTCGTTTCTTGGTAATGATTCTAATGTTCATGAGAATATGATGCTGCATAAATTGGATACATTTGTTTTGCTTACAAATGAAGGCCCTAGCTTGGAGAAGGCTGAACATTGGAGCAAGAACAAGCATGGAGATGATGGCATGCGCAAGGGGGAACAAGAACGGAGTTACAAGTGATGATTTCAGGGCTTTGAAGCCACCATAACGAGTGCATGAAGCCTTGGACGGAATATACAAGATGCTACTTCATAATTTTCGTCCAAAGGCTATTCTAGGTGCTGCGTCACCTTATTATTGGGCCAGGCCCATGTAATTTCAAAATACTTGATTGTAGGGTATTTTTAGAGTCCGTATGTGTGGGGAAACAAGAGTTAGGGTTGGTTTCGGACCCCTCCGTCAAGGGCCACGAAATTCCCCCCTTTTCCTCCATATATACAGCCCTTAGGGCGTCGTTTAGACTTTGGGTTTTGTTTAGATTAAAAGTTCGCCATAGCTGCAACTTCGCGTACTTCGTTTGTGTTCAACGACCAGACAAAGGCGTCACAGAACCCCACCTTGATCAATAAAGCTTTCCTGTTATATTCGTAATATCCAGATTGCAACCTTAGTTTTTTGCTTGTTCTTCGTTTGCCTGCAGGAAACAGACCTTCGTGGTCAGGTTGATCGTGCTCCGGCGTGGTCAATAACCTCTCAGAGTTGGTTTAGCGATTGCTAAGGTGCGACGTCCTCGCACGTTCGTAGTCGGATCGTCAAAGGTGACTTCCTCCAAAACGATAACCACCATCTCATCGAAAGACGGGACACCTTTGCCTCTATCAACATGTTTTGCACGTTTTTGACGATTTTCTTACACCACCATTTGTAATTATTGCATCACATACAGTTTCTCGAAGGGTCTTTGATCGTAGTGTCGCGTTAGCAGCATCCTGCAGTAGTGCAAGTACAGGAGCTGCTTGACAAAGGTTATATACGAGAATCTCTTAGTCCTTGTGGTGATCCTATTATACTAGTGATAAAAAAGAATGGTACATCGCGTATGTGCGTTGATTGTAGAGGCATTAATAATATTACTATTCATCATCGTCATCCTATTCCTAGGCTAGATGATATGCTTGATGAATTGAGTGGCTCTAAAATATTCTCCAAAGTTGATTTGCATAGTGGATGCCATCAAATTCGTATGAAATTGGGAGATGAAAGGAAAACAACATTTAAAACTAAGTTTTGATTATTTGAGTGGTTAGTAATGCCTTTTGAGTTAACTGACGCACCTAGTACTTTCAGGAGATTAATGAACGAAGTTTTACATGCTTTCATTGGACAATTTGTGGTGGTCTATTTTGATGACATACTGATTTATACTAGATCATTGCAGGAACACTTCGATCATTTATGCGCTGTTTTATTGCTCTCGATGATGCACGTTTGTTTGGTAACCTTGTGAAGTGCACCTTTTACACCGACCGAGTATCTTTTCTTGGCCATGTTGTTACTCCACTGGGAATTGAAGTTGATAAAGCCAGGATTGAAGCTATTGAGAGTTGGCTGCAGCCCAAAACGGTCACACAAGTGAGGAGCTTTCTTGGACTTGCTGGTTTCTATAGGCGTTTTGTGATAGATTTCAGCACCATTGCTGCACCTCTCAGTGAGCTTACAAAGAAGGATCTGCCTTTTTTGGGGGGGTACCGCACAGGAAGAAGCCTTCATGGTATTGAGAGATAAGTTGACACATGCTCTTTACTCCAACTTCCTGAATTTAACAAGACATTTGAGCTTGAATGTGATGCTAGTGGAATTGGATGAGGAGGTGTGTTATTACAAGATGGTAATCCCGTTGCATACTTTTCTGAAAAATTGAGTGGGCCTAGTATGAACTATTCTACTTATGATAAAGAATTATATGCTCTTGTTCAGACATTGGAAACATGGCAACATTATTTGTTATACATTCTGAACATGAATGTTTGAAGCACATTAAAAGTAAAAAAATATGAACCTTAGACATGATAAATGGGTTGAATTCATTGAGACTTTCCCTTATGTCATTAAACACAAGGAGGGCAAATAAAATGTTATTACCGATGCATTGTCTCGCCATTATACTATGCTTTCAGAACTTGACTTCAAAATATTTGGTTTGGAGACAATCAAAGACCAATAAGTGCATGATGCTGAATTTAAAGATGTGTTGTGGAATTGTAAAGAAGGGAGAACATGCAACAAGTTCGTCATTAATGATGGATTTGTGTTCTGTGCTAACGAGCTATTCATTGCAGCTAGCTCCGTTTGCTTCTGTTGTTGTGGGAGGCGCGTGGAGGAGGATTAATGGGAAATGTTGGCGTAAAGAAGACAAATGATGTACTTGTTACACATTTATTTTGGCCGAAGGTGAGACAGGATGTTGAGTATTTTGTTGCTCGTTGCACTACGTGTCAAAAAGCAAAGTCATGACTCAATCTCATGGTTTATATATGCCTTTGCCTGTACCTAGTGTTCCTTGGGAGGATATATCTATGGACTTTGTTTTAGGTTTACCTCAAACAAAGAAGGGGAGGGATAGCATATTTGTTGTCGTGGATAGATTCTCGAAAATGGCACACTTTATACCATGTCATAAAAGCGATGATGCTGCTAATGTTGCTGATTTGTTCTTTCGTCAAATTATGCGCTTGCATAGTGTGCCAAATACTATTGTTTCTAATCGTGATACTAAATTTCTTAGCCACTTTGGAAGATGTTTCTGGGCTAAGTTGGGTACTAAACTACTTTTTAGTAATATACATGTCACCCCAAACTAATGGACAAACACAAGTATTCAATAGAACATTGTGTACTATGCTTAGTGTTGTTTTGAAGAATAACAAAAAAATGTTTGAAGAATGCTTGCCTCATATTGAAATTTCTTATAATCATTCGCTGCATTCTACTACTAAGATGTGCCCTTTTGAAATTGAGTATGTTTTCTTACTTCGTGCACATATTTATTTGTTGCCTCTTCCATCTTCAGAGAAGGTTAATTTTGATGCTAAACAACATGCTGAATTGATCTTAAAAATACATGAGTTAACTGAGGACAATATTGAGCGTATGAATGCTAAATATAAACTTGCTGGAGATAAAGGTAGAAAACATGTTGTCTTTGCACCTGGAGATCTTATTCGGTTACATTAGCGTAAGGATAGGTTTTCTGATTTGCCTAAATGAAAGCTAATGCCACGTGTTGATGGTCCTTTTAAGGTGTTAGAGAAAATAAATGATAATGCATATAAACTTGAGCTGCCTCTAGATTTTGGGGTTAGTCCCACTTTTAACATTGTTGATTTGAAGCCTTATTTGGGTGAGGAAGATGAGCTTCCATCAAGGACGAATTCACTTCAAGAAGGGGAGGATGATGAGGACATCAATACCATCGTTACACCCACTGCACTTGCTACTGTACATACTAGACCAATTACTTGAGCTCGTGCATGGCAATTAAATTACTAGTTACTTCCGTTTCTTGGTAATGATTCTAATGTTCATGAGAATATGTTGTTGTCTAAATTGGACACATTTCTTTTGCTTACAAATGAAGAGCCTAGCTTGGACAAGAAGGGTGAACATTGGAGCAAGATCTAGCATGGAGATGATGGCATGTGCAAGAGGAACAAGAATGGAGTTTGAAGTTATGATTTCAGGACTTTGAAGCCACCATAATGAGTGCATGAAGGCTTGGACGAACTATACAAGATGCTACTTCACAAATTTCATCCAGAGGCTATTATAGGTGTTGCGTCACCTTATTATTGGGCTAGGCCCATATAATTTTGAAATACTTTAGTATATGCTGTTTTTAGAGTCCGTATGTGTGCGGAAACAGGGTGAGGGTTGGTTTCGGACCCCTGTTGCAAGGGGTCATGAACCCCCCTTCTTCCTCCATATATACAGCCCTTAGGGCATCTTATAGACTTCGGGTTTTGTTTAGATTAAAGTTCGCCATAGCTGCAACTTCGCGTACTTCATTTCTGTTCAATGACAAGACCAATACATCACAGAACCGCACTTTCATCAATAAAGCTTTCCTCTTATATTCGCAAACCAGATTGCAATATCAGTTTCTTGATTGTTCTTCGTTTGGTCGCAGGAAATAGACCCTCGTGGTCAGGTTGATCATGCTCCGGCGTGGTCAATAACCCTGGGAAGTTGGTTTAGTGATTGCTAAGGTGCAACGTCTCGCACGTTTGTAGTCGGATCATCAAATTCTACTCCAACAGAAAGCGATAATCACCTTCTCATCAAAAAATGGGACACGTTTGCCTCTATCAAAAGCTCAATCTCAAATATGATCTAATCCTTCACTAACCCTAATTCGGAGCTAGGGGACGAGTACTTATAGTCCAAGGTGTAAGATGGGGGATACATGGATCATTTCCCTATCACTGCGCACATGCAGACTGGTTGTACCGGTTACATGAGCGGTTGTACTGCTGGGAGCTCAGTTGCGGGTTCTTGGAGGTGCTCACAGAAGTATGGACTAGTGGTAGGACCGGTTGTGCCGGTCAGGCTGACGTTGGGGGAAAAACCGGGGCGGTACCGGTCTTGCACGGCTTGATTATAGCACGCGGACCGGTAGTGCGGAAATAGAGTGAGGGTTGGTTTCGGACCCCTGTTGCAATGGGTCATGAACCCCCCTTCTTCCTCCATATATACATCCCTTATGGCATCTTATAGACTTCGGGTTTTGTTTAGATTAAAGTTCGCCATAGCTGCAACTTCGCATACTTCGTTTCTGTTCAATGACGAGAGCAAGATAACACATAACTGCACTTTCATCAATAAAGCTTTCCTCTTATATTCGTAAACCAGATTGCAATCTCAGTTTCTTGCTTGTTCTTCGTTTTCTCATAGAAAATAGTCCCTCATGGTCAGGTTGATGATGCTCCGGCGTGGTCAATAACCCTGAGAAGTTGGTTTAGTGATTGCTATGGTGCAACGTCTCGCACGTTCATAGTTGGATCATCAAATTCTACTCCCACAGAAAGCAATAATCACCTTCTCATCAAAAAATGGGACACATTTGCCTCTATCAAAAGCTCAATCTCAAATATGATCTAATCCTTTACTAACCCTAATTCAGAGCTAGGGGACAAGTACTTATAGTCCAAGGTGTAAGATGGGGGATACATGATCGTTTCCCTATCACCGTGCACATGCAGACTGGTTGTACCAGTTACATGAGTGGTTGTACCGCTAGGAGCTCAGGTGCGGGTTCGCAGAAGTATGGACTAGTGGTAGGACCGATTGTACCAGCCAGGCTGACGCTGGGGGGAAAACCGGGGCGGTACTGGTCTTGCACCGCTTGATTATAGAACGCGGACCGGTAGTTGGGCGATAGTTGGGCGGTTGTGCCTCTATCACTGGGCTGGGAAGATTCCTCTCCATCCTCTTGGTGTCCATCTTGCGGCATTCCTTCTCCTTGTTGGTTCCTTGGTACTTAAGCACACAAAGTGTCTTTGTTTGAGGTAGTAGCCATGTCTCATGTGGGTCCAAGGGAAGTTTGATTGTTCACCTTATGTCCAATGGCACATGCTCGAGCTCTCATCGTAGGTGCACTTGGGGCTTGGGGAGTAGTTGACGTTTACTTGGGGATGACCGTAGGATGCTCTGCATCATCTCCCCCCTTGGGAAAGATCCGCTCCCGGATCGTGAATCTCATCACCATGGAAACGGGAGTTGTGGACGTACTTGTAGTTGGACAACATGGGGGTCATGGCGCAATCCAAGTACTCCAAGGTGTCTTCGGAGTGGTATACATGCAAAAAGAGCAAACACAAGCGACACTTGGAAATACAATGGTTAGCACACAAAAGGTGTCCATCAAGTAAGCATGAATTCGTCCGATAAGATTGTTCGTGACAAAGCACATGAAGCTTAGCAAGATAATATAGAATGACATGTAAAGCATTCATGAGAGAAAATTCATTTGTTGTGCACATAAAGGTGTTGCGAATGTGATTAATGCAACCATTGTGCAAAATGATGTCATAATGGGACGGTTTATCAAAAGCATGAACATTGCAATTGGTGCTCAATGTGATTATGTTATCATGCAATTGATGGTGGGTAATGTGATCATGATGTATGAATATGCCATCAAGGAAGATCACAAGAAATTTGCTAAGGAAGTGCACAAGCTCATATATCATGAATGACATGGAAACACAAGATGCAACAAGGCAATCCATGCATAATATGCAAAGTTATTGCAGATGTTATTATACCATGGCTCGATGTCGTGGCATGAGTGGTGGTCCAGTGTTGCATCCACTAATTCTGAGTGCTCCTCAACTTGAAGGTCCATAGGGTCAATCTCCAATGTCGCACCTCCATCCATTAGATGTATTTTGTAGACAAAAAGGAGACAACAACTAAAGTATGGCCCATGCAATATGCCTAGTTGAAGATGGCTCAAAGGGAAGGAGTTCACCTTTAGGAGTTTCTCGCGAATGTTGGTGTTGCACATCGTGTATGCCTTCACATAACAAATATGACTCACTATGGTAATGCCTTCTGAATCCTTCAAAATGAAAGAACATGACAAACACTCAAAAAAACAAATTAGGTTAGCGGAATTGCCAAAGCTATTTGTATGGTGAGTTACCCAACAAGTGTTTTCATCATTCTTATCATAAGAAAGGACAAGGGTGTAGGGCATGGTATGCAGGCATAAGATGCTAGCACAACCAAAGACATTATGCTCAATCAAACAAGCATGCTTCACAATTAAGGTGTCCAAATCTCCAAGCTCAACAAGCATAGCATATTTGAACTCATTACATGTGTATATGAGAGATGCAACTAATGGACACAAGTGACATTGATCAAGATAAATCATGTGAGAGGCATGAACATATATGCCATCAACCCAATGAAATGAGCAAGAGTGGATCATGAGTGATGCAACAAAGCAAGTAATCATAGTGATCAAGTCATGTAAGCTAGTAGTGCGAAGATGCAACATACTAGAAGTATTCATGGCAATCATTTCATGTGTGCAAATATTGGGCATACATAACGCACAAGACATATCACAAGCATGAAGACAAGATATGAGCAAAGTAATTGTATTGGAACATCATGACTCTCCCAACACAAGAATCAACAATAGCATAGGATGGCAACAAGGATCTCCACGAAGCATGCAAAGACACATAGTACTATAGCTGTTACTCATGGGTAAATGCAAGTAAGGGTCACAATTACATGGCAAAGGTATATAAAGAGGCTTAACATGCAACATGGTACAGTGGGCATAAAATAGCAAGTGATATAGAGCCCATAGCCGTGTGAGAGCCAAGTAAAAGTAATGTGCAGAATCGTTGTGCGAGGCAAACGATGTGAAAGACAATCCACAGAATCCCAAAGCATTATTGCTCTCAAGAGCTCGTTTTGTCAACTCATGGGATTAATAAGTTGACAAGTATTCTTGGGTACCTACACAAAACAAAGGCAAAGGAAAAATTGTGTATGCGTGGTATATGTACACATCATTCATTATGATGTGCACGTGCATGCGTTGGTTAGCACAAAATATCCAATGCTCAAATAAATAAGATGCATGATCTAGAAAGATGTCATCCATCATGATAGGTTTGTTGTTATGTATAGCATAATGAAGACTCAAATTGTGTAATGCATCACTAGTAATATCTAGAGCATGATCATGAATGGTATGTGTATTGTGCACACAAGGGATGGAATCATGCGATATAGACATTAGTGGAAAAATGGCTAGCCACAAATTTAATGTCGTGCATCATTTTCTATCCACGCCACCACTATTTTTTTAAATAGTGGTGGTGTTGGCGTATTTCATATGTCACACTGTATTGTTACTGATGGTGTGCTGTCTAAAATCCACGCCACTAGTATTTGGGATCCAGTAGTCTGGTCCGATACAGGTTAGTGATGACGTGTTACCTTTTTGCCACGCCATTAGTATTGTGCATACCCATGGCGTGCGAGCTAAGCAGTAAGTTATTAGTAATTGGATTGGTCTATTTAAAATTTGTTTTTGTTTTAGCCCCTCTTTGATAGCTCTGTATTCTCTTAGTATTTTAGAAATACAACAGTTTTTAGGATTACCATGGTTTTAATTACTTTGAGTTGTTTGACAACCACTAAAATCTATGGTATTTATACTAAGTTTTTTTCAATACTATGGTATTTTCTCTATTTTAAAAAAGGAACCTCAGATATTTATACTAAGTTTTTTTCAATACTATGGTATTTTCTCTATTTTAAAAAAGGAACCTCAGACCTCTTTTTTTAAAACTGAGCACACAAAAAGAACGAGCTCAAGCAAACATGGACAGATCAAGGAACGGCAGTACAGTGCAGTGCGAATTGCCATGGTCGATGGGACGTAGCAAGTTGCCAGACAAGTCTCTTTCCACTGCAACAACTACCTCGACGACAATGTGGATGAAGGCCAAGCCGTTTCAGTTCACGAGCAGCTTTGCTGCATGATTCTCGACCGACACCGCCGTCTTATGGAGCTTTTGTTTTTTTGAGATCTGTCTTATGGAGCTTTAGATCGTGGTAGCATGCGCAACTCCTGATGATCTCAACACGGAAGAAAACCAAGCTGCTCCGGGCAACATGCCTCCTCCTATTTGTTACTTTGAAAGTGTAACACCGAGATTGTGCATGGCGCATTTAGCTTGCCATCCAGTTAGTGCATGATCGCACGTCTGTGCTCTGTGCATGGCCGTTCATCAGTTTGCAGGTGTCTATCTAGCTCAACGCATAGTTCGGAACAACATTAAATGGCTCTTGCCAAACAGGTCCAAAGTATTCTAAATACTCTAAAGTACTCTATTATGGCAAAACCATGCTATGTGTAACTACGGACTAAATTACTTTAGTTTTCAATACTTTGGTTTTTATAATACTTTGTTACCGAACGGGGCCTTAACCAGCAACTAACGGCTTCGTGAGACCTACTTTTTTTGCCAACGCAACATACAACTTTCCAACCTCACCTAGCAATGAGAAGTTTTCTGGGCCCACAACTCATCTTTCTCTCCCTCCCGATTCTTCTCCGACCTCTCTCTCACCCACAAGCGCGCCGCTCTTATCACCTTATCCCTCATCACCACCGCCGTCACCCGCTCCCCCGCCACTGCCGCCGGTACCCTCCCGCTCCCCGCTCCCCGCCCCCACACTTTCCTTGTACCTGAGGCCCCGGATAGAGAGGGTCAGCGGACATCCATGGCGCTCCCCGATGTACCAAGGCCAGGAATGCGTCCCCTCCCTGCCGACCATACCGCCGTTAAGCACATCAGGTCCGCTTATTAAGCACATCCTGTACGTACTTTTCAAACTACCAAAGCCAGTGCCCTCTGTTTGTTTTTTGTAGATAGAATTATGGATTAAGAATTCTAGATTATTAAGAAATTAAGTGTTCACGTTCACGTAGACTGTGTTGATCATAGCTTGCAATAAGATAAGAACTACTACTAAGTGTTATAGTTTTAGTACATCTCCCATGATTCGTACTGCACTATAACAGCAGCCTAAAAGGTACCAGATAGAGTACATCCGTTTCACAAATTAAAATCTTTGATGGCCATTAGATCCATAATCCCTTGCTATGGTGGACATGCCCGTGGCTGTGTTGATGCGCTACTATTGGAGGTGATATTTGGATGATCTAGAAGTTGTTCTGGTGCTGCTCTAAATTGTTGTCGTCTCTCTAGTTGCTCCTGTTGTTCTACTGCCCATGTCCGAGTTCATGTCAATCCACTGATTCCTGTGGATTTGGTGCTGCTCTAGGTCTGCTATACACTTGTTATGTTCTGGTTCCTGGTTAAGCTTGTTTTTTTGGGTTTCTTCCCAAATCCTAGAACTTTAGGTCACAATATTGTTTCTCTGATATTGCTCATAGTTCATATGCCCTAAGTTGTTCTATTGGTCTTGGAACATTGGTATGTTATTACCTTGGCCTAATGGTTTACTAGCTTATGGTGGTTTCTGCTATGTTGACATATGTATACTGCTGTAATATAGTTTCTTGTACTTTCACTAAATGGTAAATGTGACTGCTGGTGACAGAGACCCCGGTGACCGAACAGTGTGTATGATAGAACCATGAGCTCAGCTAATTATTTACACAATGTTGGAACCTCAAAGAGTGCAGAGAGAAGAAAATGTCATTGCTCCATTAAAAAATATTATATCATGTCTACTACACTTTTCGAGATGCATCAGAAAATTGTCTTTCTAAACATATAGCTTGGTTGTGGTTATTACCGAAGTATTCATGTTCTTTTAGCTGTTTTTCGCTTCAGTTAAGGGCTATATAGCACATGTGCACTCCTAGCTCTCAACTCATAATAAAACATGTGTGCGCTTTTATTTAAATAAGAGCACAACTACCCAATGAAACTAACCGGTCATTAGTAGCTTTCTAGTTTGTTAGGATTGATCCATTTAATTATTTCCGCCTACTATCATGGCATGTTCTTAGTACACATGCTTGTACTTCATTTGTTATTGTAGTACTAGTATAAAGTCGTGTTTAGAGAGTCTGCCCTGTATCTTACTGAAGGCTGATTTGCAGGGGATGAGGCCGAGCGGTTTGTCCACCACGGTGACATGGTCTTCCACTACTACGATGCGGGCCTTGGCGCTAACCTCGCCCTGTCCATGGAGTCTGCCCAGGATGCCCGACTTGGTGTGTTCGACGGGAGTTGCCAGGTACATACACATCTTGTATCTGATTCTAAAAGTAGAACTCAATCTAGACCTAGAGGATCCCAATCAAGCTTCATCCAAATGAAATCAAGGAACTGAACCATGACCTCAATCTAGGCTTGCTACAAGTGCACGTGCACAGATAGGTGGAACCCTGGTGGAATTTATTAGCACGGATTGCTGACCTTAATCAAATAAATGAGTCAACTGAGAAGCTTTTATCTAAACTACAAAAACAATGTATCAAACTATTAGGTGGAGCCCTGGGAATTAATGGTAAAATTGGCAAGTGCTTCTCATTTAGCATGGCTATGTGTTTGTGGCTACTTGATAAGGGAATTATATGTGGCAGACTGACATCAGCTTCCAATTGGTACTTTGGTAGTCTGGATTATTAAGAAATTAAGCGTTGATGTTCACATAGACTTCACAACCCACATGTTTGCACACATCAGAGATATTCATAGCTACAAATATGTAGACTTGTACATGTTTAAACCATTTTTTGTTTGTTTGTTTGACATGCCACAACAATGTACAAGGTTGCATCGAATGCCAAGGATCCGAATGTGCCAGCTATAGTTTATGGTGGAATTTCATACTCTTGCCATATTCTGAAGGCTTTATCACTGGCCACTTTATTGAAAAAGATAATTATCATAGACTGCACCCGTCTCATGTTCATGCTTCTTAGTGTGTCTGAACCACTTTGGCAGATTGATTGTTCAGCACTTGTCATCAGAAATATTGTTTGCTGCTCTGTTTTAGAAGCGACAGAACTATTGTCAAATAAATATATACACTACATCACACAAACTCATTTCGTGGCAGTAGCTATATATGCTCCTTTAGCATATCTTCAAGTTTTAGGATTTAAATTTTGTCCTGGTCTTTAAAACTTCATCATGATCTTCTGTATAGTCCATGGTGCATGGTTTGTTGTATTACTTTTGATGTGCTAATCTAGTCCAAGTGCTTGTCATGTGATAATGTGAGATATGCATCAGAAAATACCGGGTGTATTGCAGTACATGCTGTTCTGCATAGTGGCAGTTCATGACTGAGTGTTCTACTGGGCATAGTTCTATTGCCATGTGTATGTGGGTGCAAAGTGATCATCTATATACTTTCTTCTTACCTTCTTTACTCTGATGCTTGATGGTTTGGGTTATGGAACAAATGCCTTCTTTGTTCCGATGCTTGCAATTAGTTTTTGTGATTTGTTTGGAAATTCATGTGAGAAGATCGATAAAAAGATATGTTTGCATTCTATATTTTAATTAATAGCTAATGATTCATTTACATTGGAAGTAAATTGGTGTGGAGACAACGAGATCGACACGGCGTTGTGATGTTGTCCTCAACACAGGGATGTGGCGGCAGCGACGACAACGATATCAATACGGGACTGCGGTGGAGGTGACGACGACGACCTCAACACGGGGCTACGATAGCGACAATGATGACCGCACTGTAGAACTGATATATATGGATTGATGTATGAATTGCACAACTTATATGAATATATGGATGAGTTTATAAATATTTGGATGCATGGATGGATTGTAATTTTTTTTTGAATCCATCAATACTTGGTGGTGGCGTTGGTGAGTGTGGTCATGTTGCTACTACTAAGTGAATAGTAGTGACGTGGGTGAATGACCCATGCCATTGCTACTTTGGTTAGTGATGGCGTGAGTGAATAGTGTCACGCCACCAGTAACAAAAATACCGATGCGCACGCCATCGTTATTTTGTTAACAATGGCGCCATATTGGTGGCGTCGACCCCTGACGCCAGCAAGGTGGTTTTTAGAATGCCACCGCTAGTGTTTTCTGCACTAGTGAGAATCATTTTCATGGCATGGCGTATGAGATGAATTGCACAATTTTTTTAATGGAAGCATAGTAATATCATCGCAAGAGAAACATAATCCAATAACCATCATCTCGTCATCTATGCTATAAGTGCAAATGTGATTTATCTTAATGGGACCTGCATAGTTACTATGTTGAGATTGTAGTGATGCAATATGGGAGATTTCACTCATCGCATTTGACAAGTTTAATGGATCGTCAAACATGACGTGAATGATAGAATTTTCACATGATATTCTATGAAGCATAACATCACAACTAGGCAATTCAACATGCTCATCATCATATACATCATAAATGGGTGGGACATCTAAGCATGTAGAAGACATAGCATGTGGTGAATCCATGATGTGATCAACATCATAGAAGCAATCAATGTCAAGATAGTCCAGTAGTGGGACAAGTGTAGTACCATCACCTATATTACCTTTAGAGCTCTGCTCATGTGTTGTAGGTGAGGTTACAAAAATTGACACTTGGTTAATATCTTCGTCAACTTGATGGAAACATGTGGGGGGTGCATCATTGTCCATCATGACCATCGGTTTACCCATTGGAGGTATGGACTCATCAAGGATTGGAGCTTCGTCTTGTTGGAGATCTAGCACCAAATGAGAAAACACACTCGAAGTATAGGTTAAGTTGTTAGAAATCATAGTGGCCTCACATGCCGTCTCAACTACCTAAGTGTTGTGGCTCACTCACTCTGTGTGGCATGCTCTCGTGTGTGGGGCTAGTGGTGGTCACACTCATCCTCTCACGGGAAATGCACTCAATTTTGCATATGGTGGATTCACTCATATCACTCATGGTGGGGTGGCTCTCGTCACAAGGGAATTGGGGCATCTCGTCATATATAGGTGTCAGAGAGATATATGTGCATTTGTCTCCATGCTCAACTCCTATCGCTCCCTTGGTTGAAGGGATAGTCCCATGCTCAACCTCATCATCCATAAATGCCTCCATAAATGAATGCCATAGGATGTGGCAAATCACCGCTCGCCTCCGAGACCAAAGAGAAAGTCTCATATGCGCTCTCGTAGCTTGACTCGGAGGACGAGTTCCATTGGGGCGCCTGTGACGCCCGGATAATTAGGCTACAGTAAAACTCTGCTAATGATGCCACATCACCACTCTTACTGTTGTAAACCTCGCGATGATTCAATCCCGTCCGAATTCAAAATTCCAAATCAAGGCAAACAATAAAAGTTTTAAAATATTAAACAAAAATGTTCGGTGTGTGACCAATATTGCTAAAGTAATTATATTGAAGAAAGCATAATTTTACAAAGTGCCTAAGTGCTTTAAACTAAATAAAACAGAAAAGAAAAAGAAATAAAAGAAAACAGAAAGCAAACTAACAAAAAAAAAGAGAAAGGCCCCACTGAGCTTCGGCCCAGCAGGCCGGCCCATTCGGCCACACCGACCGGCCCAACCCCTCCCCTCCATAACCCCACCAGGAGAAACCCTAACTTACCCACTCCCCGATCCCCACTCCCCCCACTCTCCCCTCACTCCCCCGATCTGGATCGAGATCGGGGCGACCACGCCACCGCCCCGGATCGCTGTCGCCGTTGCCTTCTCGCCCCCCTCGCCTCGCGCGACTCCCACCTGAAGCCGACGCCACCCGTCTCCGACCCGTCGCCTCTCTAGCTGCTGACGACCAGAAGTGGCGCCTGAGCTCGCCGACCCGCCCGCACTAAGACGCACTCGCCGGCTGCTTCCTCCTCCTCACCGCCTGCTACCCTCCGCCGCGACGTCCTCGACCGCCTCCCGAGCCCGCCGCCTTGACCCTACCTCGGTGAGGCCCGGGCCTTCCTCTCCTCCTCCCCCCGTCCCGTGTGCGGCGCTACCACAGACGATTCGCGGTGCCCGCCGCCGCCGTTGTGTATTGCTCTCTCTGCTGAATCGCCGACCAGCCCCCTCGTCACATCGTTGCGCCCGGCCGTTTCTACCCGCGACCACCGCGCCTCCACGTCCCGCATTGGCGCCTGTCGTCGCGTCAAGAACACCACAAGAACCACGGGTGCCCACCACCGCTGTGCTTCTCGGCTCTGACGCTACGCCCGATCGCTGCAAGGCCATCAACTCTCTCCCGTGCTCGCAGCTTCCCCGCGGTGCCTTTCGGGCTGTCTCGCTCGGCCTCCGCCTGGTCACCGCGACTCGCAGCCACCACCTCCGCGCTGCTCGCCGACTTGCCTCATGGTGGTCCGGCCGCACCTCCACGGCCCCGAGTCCTCCTCCGACGATCGCCGCTTGCCACGCAGCACCGCCCGTGTCAGCCTCGCCTCGCTTGGCGCCAAGACGGCGCCCATCCACAAGACGCTGGCGTCGCCCGGTTCGCCCTGACGGGCAGCCTCATCCGCGCCCGTTAGCCCGCCCCGTTAAGCCCCCTGGGCCAATGACAGGAGGGCCCCGCCCCTAAACGTTTTATTAAAAAAAAGAATAAAAAGAATAATTAAGAAAACAATTAAGTAATTAATTAACTTAATTAATCTTGATTAGATTAACCTAATCACTTTAATTAAATTAACTAATCCTATTTAGTTAACTAAGTTATGACTAGTGGGACCCACATGTCAGCGACCCAGTCAACACCTATGTTGACTGCTGACGTCATGATGATGTCAGCATGCACTGTTCTGGATAATGTTATATTAAATTAATTAAATAAATTCTAAAAATGATTTAAAACTTTAGAAAACCATATAAAATAATCCGTAACTCGGATGAAAATACTTTGTACATGAGAGTTGCTCAAAACGACGAGACGAATCCGGATATGCAGTATGTTCGCCCGCCACACATCCCTAGCATAGCAAACCTGCAACATTTCACCTCCGGTTCATCTGTGCGAAAACGCGAAACACCGGGAATACTTTCCCGGATGTTTTCACCCTTCGCCGGTATCACCTCCTACCGCGTTAGGTCACCCCTAGCACCGCTTATTGCCATGTTATGTTTTGTGATGCCTTGTGTGCTCCGTATTTACTGTTACTTCCCCCTCTTCTTCCGCTAGACACCGAGACCGACGTCGCTGCTGCCCAGTTCGACTACGTCACCGACGACCCCTCCTTCTTGCCAGAGCAACCAGGCAAGCCCCCCCTGATCACCAGATATTGCCTATTCTTCTCTATACTGCTTGCATTAGAGTAGTGTAGCATGTTACTGCTTTCCGTTAATCCTATTCTGATGCATAGCCTGACATTGTTGCTACATCTGTTGATACCTTACCTGCAATCCTAAATAACTAGTATAGGATGCTAGTTTATCATCATTGGCCCTACATTCTTGTCAGTCTGCCTTGCTATACTATTGGACCGTGATCACTCGGGAGGTGATCACGGGTATATACTATACATATATACATACTACAGATGGTGACTAAAGTCGGGTCCGCTCGAAGAGTACCCACGAGTGATTCACGGATTGGGGGCTGAAAGGACCTTTGTCCCGACGGCCCTCTGTGTGGATCTTTGTGGCAGAGCGACATGGCAGGTTGAGACCGCCTAGGCGAGAGGTAGGCCTGGCCCTGGTCGGCGTCCGCGGTTGCTTCATAATAACACGCTTAACGAGATCTTGGTATTTGATCTGAGTCTGGCCATTTGGTCTATACGCACTAACCAACTACGTGGGAAAGATATGGGCACTCGACGTCGTGGTATCAGCCGAAGCCTTCTAGACGTCAGCGACTGAGCGGCGCGCACCGGATTGGAACGTAAGCCTGCTCTTGTATTAAGGGGGCTAGTTCTGCTTTCGGCCGCCCATGCAACGTGCAGGTGTGCAATGGGCGATGGGCCCAGACCCCTGCGCCATAGGAGTTAGACCGGCGTGCTGACCTCTCTGTTAGGCCTAGGTGGGGCTGCGACGTGTTGATCTTCCGAGGCCGGGCATGACCCAAGAAAGTGTGTCCGGCCAAATGGGATCGAGCGTGTTGGGTTATGTGGTGCACCCCTACAGGGAAGTTTATTTATTCGAATAGCCGTGTCCCTCGGTAAAAGGACGACCCAGAGTTGTACCTTGACCTTATGACAACTAGAACCGGATACTTAATAAAACACACCCTTCCAAGTGCCAACCCGGTGATCGCTCTCCAACAGGGCGATGAGGAGAGGATCGTCGGGTAGAATCCATCATTCTTGCTTGTTGTTGGTTGATGAATACATCGAAAGGTAGTTTTATGCGAGAAACCTAGCCTGCTCTTCCTTTGTTTCTGGATCTCGATGGGTCCACCCCTCATGCTAAAGCAGCGGCGAGCATTATCCATAGCATCATCCAAAATATTTATTATGTTGGTGTAGTCCTTCTTCTCGTAGTTTCTGGATGAGTCGAAATACATAGCATGGGAGACTCGCAGGAAAAGAACGATAAGGACGACGTGCCCATTGCTGCGGTAAAAAAACACCTGAAATTATTCTTCATATGAGCGAAGGAATGATTCAAATGTATAAAAGGGTTGTCTGGCAATTGCTTACACTGGATGATAAGGCAAAGGATCCATTTCCTTGTCCTTATTCGATATCATGAAGTATTTGATGTACTTCCTAGCATATGTTCAAAGTGGCCGAGACTAAAGAAGGACTCATGCATGTAGTATGGATCCGCCACACAGATTTGCGAGATTTGTTCTCTCATAATGACGAAGTTCATATGTAGCGCAAAAAGGCACACGATCGTAAAATCGAGCCGCCTCATGAGAAACATCTCAAATATCTAATCAAACCGTAGGAAGAACACTTTCGTGGGAATGTGTCAATGTTGCACTTGCCCTCGGGCACATGAACCACATAAAGAAGATATCTTGGATCTTTCGAGGCAAGAAGGCTTTTCTCAGTCGATAACACATGGTCGTGCAGTCTCCTGAGATCACCTGATATGCCCTCTAGAAGTTTCGGCGGTAGGATCGGCTTGCCCGTGACATGGAACATCGCCGCACCTTTGACCTGTACACGGTCTACAAAAATGGTCGCGGAGTCGACGGGCTGCTAGAAGCTTTGGCAGCTTCGGTGGCAGCTGAGCCTATCTTCGGTCGCATCTTCCTCTCTTTTTTCTTGGGTTGACCTTCCAGACTCTTCCTTGCCCCCGCCACCACTATTGTCGGGCTAAGCACTGTACGACCCTCCGTTAGTTGAGCCTGCATTGAGGAAGCATCTAGAGGTGTGTCCTGTGAGGATTGCATGAAGAGAGACTTCTTGCAATCAACCCAACGACGTTCCTGCCCGGGCACATCATCCATCACCTCATCCGCATGCTCATAGCGCGAGTCATATGGCTGACTCATCATTTGTCTGTCGTCATAGGCGCCTATATTGAGGAACCGAAGAGGGTCCACCTCCTCCATCTCACCATCCATTCCATGTTCCACAGGGGTGATTACATCATCCACTATTGGAGCCCCTTCCTCACGTCGTCCGCCGCTCTCACCCAGCATGAGATCAGGCGCTGGTAATTGCATAGGCGGGGTGGTGTTCATACCTTGCTGATGTGTGGTCAATGCTTTCGGTTGCGTACACAAGAAGAAGAATCTTCGGCCACAGCACCATCCATCCCTTGCATCCTCCAAGCCGCATCGGGGTCTCGTCATCCTCTCCCCTGAGCTGTGTTGGAGGAGCCAAATCCTCATGACCCACTTTGACACTCGACAAGGTAACCCTAAAGGTGCCAACGGGGATCGACTAGTCATGTAACACCCGTTCCAAGGGCTTCGTTATCACTGCCTTTCCCACAACCACCTTCTGGCCGTTGATCATGTAGAGTAAGGTGCACGGAGTTTCGTTGGCCTGTGAAGACATGTCTGCAGTGTAAGACATCCAAAAGGCAACAAAAACAAAAGGTTATATATATGTTGGTGCGATGTGTAATTACCATGATGGCGTCGTGGTCAGCCATAGTCGAAGGCCCGCCTAGCATGCTAAAGATAGAGGACGAGCTGCTTTGAGCAGCTGAGGGAGGAGGTGCGGGTGCGGGAGCAGGTGCAGTTGCGAGAGCAGGTGATGGTGTGATGTTCACCCTGTTGCTCCCGACGAAGCTGGGCATGGGATAATCTTGTACCCTCTTGTCTAGATTTTTCTGCGTCCATTCTATAACAGCCGGAATCAAGGTGTTAACTGAAGTTGCAAAATCATTTCTGCAGGCAACTAAAGCTGCGTCGACTACCTGCTGGACCAACGCTTTTTTGGCCGCTTCTGCAGCCTCAGCAGCTTTTTCTCAGCCTCAACTACAGTTTTCTCGAAAGCAAGCTTCAGCTTCTCGTTGATATTCACCTGACTAAACTTCTTTTTCTGCCTTTTGGCCTTTGGGCCCTTGTCGTAGTAGTACTTCCACATGGCGCCATCTCTGACGCTGGTCCAAAGGGAGTCCATTTAGTTTCCAGGCCCGATTGAGAGGGGTGTCCCACTTGGGCCTCGCCAACAACTGTGACAACGAGTCAGTTTCGCCGCATGCCTGTGTTGATCCTTTTGCAAAAGGAACATGAACCATTTACAAATGTTACTAAAACGTGTTTTGGACTTGATCAGAAGGTAAATGTAAGGTGGTAAAATAATAACTACCAGTATCCTAATCAATTTCCTCGTGATCGGGTCCGTGTACAAAACCTTCTTTTCCTTGTCCCACTTGTACCAGGCCCTGATGAAGTCACGCTCCTGCGGTACAGTGAACTCCATGAAGGGGTTTGGGAGCCCCACAGCTTTACGTTCCCCGTCCTCCTTATCCCATATTGGCCTCTTGCCTAGGTAGCCATGGCTTTCGAGGCATTAGTTCCCCATATTCCTTTGCTAAAGCCCCTTGTATTTCTCAGACTTAAGCTTGGCTATGTCGGTAGTGCAAGTGTTCTTGAACTTTTGGAACTCCTCTTTCTTAAGTGTCAGATTGTCCGCCAAAATCTTGCACGGGGGTTCTTTTGCATCAATCGCTCGTTTCACCCTCACTTTCTAGGCAGCTAAATCGTTGCTGAACATGCCCACAGTGTGGTTGTTAATATTTCCCATGGTATCATCATCCCACGGGTGTTCTATGTGGTCATCCCGACCGGGATCTTGAATCTCTTCTGCAGCTTCGTTAGGAGAAAGTGCTCCATATTTGGTTTACTCCTTAAGTCATTGTCGTTGATGCTCGCGGTTTCCCGTAGGATGCATACAATTTGGTTGCCCTAGCACTTGCGAGCTTCAACCGACGCTATTGGGTCGAATTTGACGGGGTGCACCTCTATGGCCAACACTCTTCCGATGCCGATCTTGTTAGGGCGTCGTGTCCTCTTCTTCTGCCAGTTCTTTTTGTTAGCGATTTCGGCACCGGTACCTCCTGCGCCTGTCTCGGCACTGCCATCAGTGTTTGTGCCATCGGTGTCGATGTCAGCAGCAGTATAATCTCCTGCTATGACCAGGGCGCACTACAAACCTTGTGTTTGCTAACTAGACAAAAAGTCGAGGTAATCATGTTCACGGTCATATTGTATGTCCTCGGTAGCATGGTCGGAAGCCCCGGATTCCTTGTTGTTCCACGTGTTTCCTACGATTAAGTCTGCTCGTTTAAGTCTTAAACTATAATGACATAAGACAAAGGTATATGGTTTACCGGAATGCCATTTCACTCCCGTCCTAGCAAATCCAGGGCACTCGATATGCCTACTTTCTAGCACAAGTCATGCCAAAATTCTTTGGAAATTTCAAAATGACCTTTGCTAAAAAGTGGATATATCGAGCGCCTGAAATTTGCCGGAACGGAAATGAATAAACATTCCAGCAAAACATAGGCCACTCAGATCACTTTTCGTACAAAGATATACTAGAAAGATACATCTGTATCACTACATACACATCAAACCACTTCCTTTGACATTGCACACATGATACCAATGGCACTTAATTTATAAAACAGAATAACCTCAACCTATGGCATTTAATTTATAAAACAAAAAAGAGAGAAAATTTGATACCAATAAAATTTTCTAGAATAAAATTTATGTCCTAATTTGATACCTAGATAAATTCCTAGAGTAAAATTTCATTAGGGTTCCTAGAATAAAATTACTGTCCTAATTTGAAACCTAGCTAAATACCAATAAAAGTTCCTAGAATAAAATTTCTATCCCAATTTGATACCTAGCTAAATTTTTCTACAATAAAATTTCTATACACTTAGGGTTTTTAAAATAAAACTTCCTATAATAAAATTTCTTTCCTAGTTTGATACCTATATAAATACCAATAAAAATTCCTAGAATAAAGTTTCTGCCCTAATTTGAAACTTAGTTGAATACCAATAAAAATTCCTACCAAAACCTGGCTACCTAGGGTTCATAGTAAAACCTAGGGTTCATACTAAATCCTAGGGTTCATACTAGAACCTAGGGTACACAGAGAGGAGAGGAGAGATAAGGAGGGGTAGACGACTTACCGGGGTCGGGGGAGACACCAGCGGTGAGGTGGAGGTCGGGGGAGACTGACGTGGGTGGAGGTAGGGGCGCCAGCGATGTGGACGGGGATGGTGGGTGATAGACGGGCTAGCGAAGGAGGGAGAAGGAGGGCACATGGATGAGGGCGACGGACGATGACGAAGGAGGAGAGGGAATGTGGGAATGGGAATGGGGAATTGAGGGAGGCCCGTGCGCACGGGCGGTTAATTCAAATTTAGCAGCAGTGCAGATAAGGACACGCGCTATACCTAACTTAGAAGTAGCACGGGTACACTAACTTTGCTGTAGCGCATGTTACGTGTACCCCGCGCAAGTGCTAAGTTAGCTATAGCGTGTCTCCAGAACCGAGCTACTGCTATTCCTTTCATTTTATTTTCATTTTCATTTTTCCTTTCTCCTTTCCCTTTTTCTTTTTATGTTCATTTTCTTTTCCGTTCCTTGTATTTCTTTTGATTTTCTTTTTCTTTTCATTTTCCCTCTTTCCTTTCTCATTTTTTTTCTTTTCTTTTCTGATAGAAGACTGAGCCTGTATTTCTTTTGATTTTCTTTTTCTTTTCATTTTCCCTCTTTCCTTTCTCATTTTTTTTCTTTTCTTTTCTGATAGAAGACTGAGCCGAAACCATGCATATATATTACACATCATCTGACCGATAATGATTAAGTGCATACACAAAATAAATAAATACATACATACATACATACATACATACATACATACATACATACATACACACATACATACATACATACACACACACACACACACACACACACACACATATATATATATATAAATGATGGTTTATTAGCATCGACGTTTTCATTTCGAAGTGAGCTTCTTTCGCTTCTTGTTCGCGTCGAATAATTGATCCCCTCGTTGTGACATTTCCTTTTCCATGGAGTATGATCTTTCTTAGGTAATGTAGTATTGATTCTTCTTTCGATGTATGCTTCATCGTCATCATCATCTTCCCTCATCGGGTTGCCGTACTAGTCATAGTCTTCCTCCTTGGCGACTCCATCCATTCTAATGATGGTCCTTTTGCTTCTCCTCGCGACAACACGACTGGGTTTGCTTGGGTCGGTTATGAAGAAGCATTGTGTCATGTGCTTAGCGTGTACAGATGGCTCATTTTTGGCGATGGCGTTCACAATAGCACTCTTGGCATTGGGTACAGACATGGTTGTGAAATACCGGTTTTCTCTTTGGACGGACTTAGCCCGTTTTACACAAAACACTGTCGCACTATGCAGAACAGAGTAGTCAAGCTCCCAGATCTCTTCGACCCTTCCGTAGAACCTTTCAGTTGCGGCGTTGTGGCTGGTCATGCATTCCATCATCACCCTTGAGTTATGAAAATCACAGTTTATATCTTGGCCTTTGTATAGAACGTGTATCCATTGATAGGTCGCGAGGTTTGTTGCGGGGCCACGTGCTAAGGCATATTGAGCAATCCATCCATAGAGCCCTCTTCCGGGGATTAGCAAGAACATTCTCTAATAACTTTGGCGTTCGTCATGCATAGCCCTCGGTCATAGTACTTCATTGCGATGGTTTCTTTGTGTAGTGTCGCAAAATGAACTACCATGTCTAGGTGCTATTGCACTACAAAGTTTCCTTTGTCAAAGTCGTTGCATCGATCCGAGTGGTCCACCAGCAGTTCCCACCGGCCGTTGGTGTGACCTTCTCCTTCGAGCCTCCCACGATGCTTGTTAATGGGCAAACAAAAATAGGGTCTCCTCCATATAGATACTTCTTGCAGAAAGAGATGCACTCTTGGGTTAGATAGCCCTACATGATGCTTCCATCCGCACGAGACATGTTACGAACAAATTATTTGATGACCCCATTCATCCTCTCGAACGACATCATGTTATGTAGGAATGTCGGCCCGAGGTCTATGATGTCATCCACAATGTGGATACACAAATGCACCATGACGTAAAAGAACGTGGGCAACGAGTACATCTCAAGCTCATTTTGTATCACAATAATCTCTTCCTGTTGCCTTCGGAGCTGCTTCACACTGATTAACTTTCAAGAGATAACATCAGAAAAAGTTGTAGATACCAATAAGCGTGTCACGAACAAGCTAGTTAATTATCCCTCCAAGGGAAACAAGAGTGTCTACATCATCATCACATGACAGTCATGAGACTTCATCTCACTGAACCTTTTTCTTCTTGGTGTCTAGAAATCTACTTATCTTTCCCACAGGAACTGGAACTAACTTTGATTCATGTAAGGCACTTGAAGAATTGATTGATCTCCTTCAGACTTGAGGTGAAGGAAGAAGGGGCACAATAATTCTCTTCCTTGTTGTTGGCCTTTTTTGCCCTTGTCCCCTGCCTTTGAGTCCGTCTTCGTCTCCTCCAACTTTTAAAGGGGTGGAATGTGGAGATCTGCCCTGATGTTGAAATCTTCCATGTCTCTTCTTGCCTCCGGACCATCCTTGGTCTTATCCTACATGTTCATCGGTATTGCAAGCAAGCTCTCACGGACATTCTTCATGATACGCATTTGATCAAGGCAATGAGGCGTGTCAAGTTTGGGCTAGTATGCCAAGTCCCAGAAAACAAAACTTGTTTTCCTTACCTTCAGCGGCAGATCCGACGCCTTTTTCATCTTTCCCGGCGCGGGGCAGCGTTCTGAGTTTTTCAACGGCTCATCGATTTCGGCGCCGCTCCTCTTACGTGAAGGTCCTTGATGCTCAGCCTCATCATTAAATAGTTCTCCATGTTTCTCCATTGGTCGTCCTTCTTGAGCCATCTTTGATGCCCGATGGACACAATTTTCCCAGACCTGCCATCTTTTGTTAACTCCTGAGATGTTGTATCATCTGTGTACCGCATGCATCCGCAATATCCCTGGCACACTTGGCATGCGACATATCCGTAACCAAGATAGTCGTGCACCATCGTCATAGCATGACTCGCATATAGAAATACTCGCCTTTGCTGGCATACCATGTCTTGACCGGGTTTTTCCATAACATGTCTAACTCCTCTTTGAGTAGCCCCAGATATAGCTTGATATTATTTACTGGTTTGTTTTGCCCTTGAATCAGCATGCTCATGTGTATGTACTTTGACTTCATGGACAACTAGTGGAGAGGTTGTACATCCATACAAACATGAGCCATGTGCTATGGTTGGTGTTTTGGTTGCCAAATGGATTCATGTCATCGGTACTTGCGCCAAGCATGATATTTCTTGCATCACCTGCAAAATATCGATTTTCAGCATTGAACACTCTCCCCTGGCTTGCATCAGCGAGGTGTCTCATCTTCGGATCATCTCCATCATGGGGCTTCACCCTCTCTGTGTGCCAACACATGAGCTTTGATTCCTTAGGATCTACGAAGTAATGTTGCAGCTGGGGAGTGATTGGTAAGTACCATACAACTATCTGGGGAGATTTATTTCCTGCCTTCTTGTATCGAGAAGCATTGCACAGCGGACGACTGGTTTTTTCTCTGTGCTCCTTCCACTAGATAACGCAATCGTTGATGCATGCATGGTATCTATTGTGCTGCAGATCAATAGGGAACACAATCTTCTTGGCTTCATCAAAACTAGTAGGACACAAGTTCCCAGCGGAAAAAACCTTCTTTAGGTACTGGGGAAGCTCATTGAGGCTTATGTCGGTCCATTTGTTTTTAACCTTCATCTTTAGAAGTCCGAGCATGAAACTCAATCGGCTCATCTGGATCGCAACCATAATTACAATGGAGTCTTCGAGTCTACCTCCAGTTGTTCTAGCTTGGCCTCCTCTCTGGAAATAGCTCATTTGCTACTTGTCTTCTTGTGAAGTAGGTCTCAAACATGAGGGTCCCGCATGATTGAACTTAGTGCGCCGAATGCTGCGGCGTGTCCGTGTCTTCTCTGCCGCCATGTCCGACCTCTTCTCTGTCGCCATGTGTGGCCTCTTCTCTGCCGCCATGTCCTACCGATTCTCCACCGCCATGTATGGACCCTTCTCTACTGCCATGTCCAACCTCTTCTCCGCCACCATTATTGGTCATCTCTTTGCCTGGCCCCATGTCGTCATTAGCTGCCACGTCGACGTCCCGATCATCATCATCTTTAGTTATCCACTGAGTATAGCCATCCATTAAACCAGTCATGAGCAGGTGAGCCTTCAAATGACCTTTCATAGAGGGGTCAAGCCAGACTCCTCCTTTGCTTCTTCGACACAGACATAAAATCTCTGGTTGTTTATTTTCATATATGTCCTACACCGCGAGTCGCAACCATTTTTCCACCATCGTTCCAGTGACAATCATGATTTCCTGCATGGTAGTAATAAGCAAATTGATTATAAAAAGACATGCATGCATCAAAGTCATACAAAAATTTGGCATGGCCTTCCCTAAAAATAGGACAGATAGAGTTTGCCCGAAATTCGCCGAAACTGAAATAAATTGACATTTCGGCAAAACATAGACAACTCAAGCACAATTTGGAGGCAACTCATGCCACACGCACAATTTCTATCATATCACGCGATTAGGTCATATAGCACACACACATATTCCATTCTTGAAAAGCCAAAAATTTACTCACCTATCTCAAGATAGATCGAGAACGACGATGAGGTCGGTGTCGCCACACACCTAGCTAGTGATCGAAAGTGGACAAGAGTACTTCTTTACATGGATAGATCTAGTTAGGTAGGTAGATAGGTCATTTCATTAAATGGGTAGATCTACTTAGCTAGTTGGGGAAGGAGATGGCTCTAACAAGTGGACGGGATGAAAAGTGAGGAAAAGAGAAAGGGGTTGCATTAATAGAGGTGGTGTAGTTAGCTAGGAGCATTAACGAGAGAGAAAGAGATGTAGGAGAAGAAGGAGAGTAATGGGGTGAGAAGCAAGTAAGGAAGAAGCAAAGTGAGTGAGAGAGGAGGGGGAGGGAAAAGTGAAGGGAGAGAGGGATGGAAAAGGTGGCTGCTATGCCTTAGCAGTAGCATGGGCCAGAAAATGGCACTACTACTAAAGCGATAGCAGAAGAGCAGTCCTGCAGGCCGGGCTGCTGCTAAGTGGGGCCCACCATGAGGCCCAGTACAACTTTAGTTGCGGCGATGGGTCTCCATAACATGCTACTGCTAACCTTTTAGGAGTAGCGCATTTCCTGAGGGCCACGATGCTACTACACATAGCCTGTTGGCTAAGGTGTTGATCACATAGGAGTAGCACCTTTCGGCAGGGCCGCACTACTGCTAAAGTGATATCAATAGCGCTTGTGTATGCCCCATGCTACTCTAAAGTAGTAGTAGCGCGTCCAATAGAGCCTCACTACTGATAAGCCTCCACCTATAATGTTTTCCGTAGTAGTGGCGAAGAGGTCCACGAGGTGTGGGCCATCCAGTATTTCATCGACGGGTGCCGACATGGCACCCTGCTCAAACACAAGCTCATGCGCTTTGAGCTGACCACCATGGCCTCGCTCATGGCCATGGTGAAAAGTACGCCACGGCCGACTCTGCGATGGAGGTGCAGGTCCAGCTGGATGCATACGGTAAGGCGCTGCCGGCTCCGCCGGCCAACCCTCAACTAGATGGAGATGGTGGCCAACAACAACAACAACAACAACACCACCACCACCACCACCACCAACAACAACAAGCATGAGGGCGAGCAGCCGGATGCTCGCTATAGCTGCCGGCAAGTTGCACCCATCGAGGAAGAGCCGCTTGCAGAGCAGTGGTAGTGAATTGGCAAGTGCGCCTAGTTGGCCAAGCTTACCTTCAAGCAGATGCACGACACACCGTGCAAGCACCATAGTGGCACGAAAATGTCTGGACACACATCCTGGAACTGCAGCTCGACGCAGCACCTGGCGAGGGCCGAGGGCGCGGCCCTTCCCCCACCGCCTCCGCCAGCTTTGGATCCGGCAGCCGGCTAGCTCCGCGATGACTTCCCTCGCCCGGACGCGTCCTATGTTATTTTCACCACCGTAGTTGTTGACAAGCACAGCTTGCGCAGGCCATCCAGGGAGGTGAATGCCACTATCCCTCCCTGTAACGCCCACAATGCGGTTATATCTCCCATGTGTCGAGGCACAACTTATAGGCATAACCGCATTGTGGTTTTGTCGCAAGAAGGGTCATCTTCACACAATTCCATGTAATGAACAAGAAAGGGATAAAGAGAGTTGGTTTACAATCGCCACTTCACACAATGATCAATTTAATTCATAAATACTTCAGAGTACACACATAGTACGGCTACGGACAAAACCAAATGAAAAGAAGATAACCCCAAATGCTAGATCCCCGATCATCCCAACTACGCTCCACTACTGATCATCGGGAAACGAAACATAGTAACGACCAAGGTCCTCATCGAAGCATCACCTGCACTGGCATCATCGGCACCTGCAGCTGTTTTGGTAGTATCTGTTAATCACGAGGACTCAGCAATCTCAAAATCTAAGAGATCAAGACTATTTAATCTTATGGGTAGGATAAGGTAATGAGGTGGAGTTGCAGCAAGCGCTAAGCAAATATGGTGGCTAACATACGAGTACAAGAGTAATATGAGAAGCTACGCAAAGGTCGTGAGCTAGAAGTGATCCTGAAACTACTTACGTTCAAACATGACCCAAACTGTGTTCACTTCCCGGACTCTGCCGAAAAGAGACCATCACGGCTACACACACGGTTGATGCATTTTAATTAAGTCAAGTGTCAAGTTCTCTACAACCGGATATTAACAAATTCTCATCTGCCAAATAACCACGGGCACGGCTCTCAAAAGTTTATACCCTGCAGGGGTGTCCCAACTTAGCCCATCACAAGCTCTCACGGTTAGCGAAGGATATTCCTTCTCCCGGAAAGACCCGATCTGTCTCGGAATCCCGTTTACAAGACATTTCGACAATGGTAAAACAAGACCAGCAAGACCACCCGACTGTGCCAACAAATCCCGATAGGAGCTGCACATATCTCGTTCTCAGGGCACACCGGATAGGTCAAGCTACGAGTAAAACCAGCCCTCAAGTTTCCCCGAGGTGGCCCCGTAGGCTGCCTGATACGTCTCCAACGTACCTATAATTTTTTATTATTCCATGCTATTATATAATCTGTTTTGGATGTTTAACGGGGTTTATTATACACTTTTATACTATTTTTAGGACTAACCTATTAACCGGAGGCCCAGTCCAAATTGTTTTTTGTGCCTATTTCAGTGTTTCGCAGAAAAGGAATATAAAACGGAGTCCAAACGGAATGAAACCTTCGGGAGAGTCGTTTTTGAAACAAACGCAATCCAGGAGACTTGGATTAGATGTCAAGGAAGCAACGAGGCGGCCACGAGGGAGGGAGGCGCGCCCCCACCCTCGTGGGCCCCTCGTGGCTCCCCTGACCGACTTCTTTCGCCTATATATATTCATATACCCTGAAAACATCCGAGAGCACCACGAAACCCTATTTCCGCCGCCGCATCCTTCTGTACCCATGAGATCCCATCTTGGGGCCTTTTCTGGCGCTCCGCCGGAGGGGGGATCAATCACGGAGGGCTTCTACATCAACACCATAGCCTCTCCGATGATGTGTGAGTAGTTTACCTCAGACCTTCGGGTTCATAGTTATTAGCTAGATGGTTTCTTCTCTCTCTTTGGATCTGAATACAAAGTTCTCCTCGATCTTCTTGGAGATCTATTCGATGTAATTCTTTTTGCGGTGTGTTTGTCGAGATCCGATGAATTGTGGGTTTATGATCAAGACTATCTATGAACAATATTTGAATCTCCTCTGAATTCTTTAATGTATGATTTGTTATCTTTGCAAGTCTCTTCGAATTATCAGATAAGTTTGGCCTACTAGATTGACCTTTCTTGCAATGGGAGAAGTGCTTAGCTTTGGGTTCAATCTTGCGGTGTCCTTTCCTAGTGACAGCAGGGGCAGCAAGGCACATATTGTATTGTTGCCATCGAGGATAAAAAGATGGGGTTTATATCATATTGATTGAGTTTATCCGTCTACATCATGTCATCTTGCCTAATGTGTTACTCTGTTCTTATGAACTTAATACTCTAGATGCATGCTGGATAGCGGTCGATGTCTGGAGTAGTAGTAGTAGATGCAGAATCGTTTCGATCTACTTGTCGCGGACGTGATGCCTATATACATGATCATGCCTAGATATTCTCATAACTATGCACTTTTCTATCAGTTGCTCGACAGTAATTTGTTCACCCACTATAATACTTATGCTATCTTGAGAGAAGCCACTAGTGAAACCTATGGCCCCTGGGTCTATTCTCCATCATATAAGTTTCCAATCTATTTTATTTCCCAATCTTTACTTTCCAATCTATATCATAAAAATACCAAAAATATTTATCTTATTATCTCTATCAGATCTCATTTTTGCAAGTGGCGGTGAAGGGATTGGCAACCCCTTTATCGCGTTGGTTGCAAGGTTCTTTTTTGTTTGTGCAGGTACGAGGGATTTGAGGTAGCCTCCTACTGGATTGATACCTTGGTTCTCAAAAACTGAGCGAAATACTTATGCTACTTTGCTGCATCACCCTTTCCTCTTCAAGGGAAAACCAACGCATGCTCAAGAGGTAGCAAGAAGGATTTCTGGCGCCGTTGCCGGGGAGTCTACGCACAAGTCAAGACATACCAAGTAGCCATCACAAACTCTTATCCCTCGGATTACATTATTTGCCATTTGTCTCTCGTTTTCCTCTCCCCCACTTCACCCTTGCCTTTTATTTCCCCTCTTTTCCCCGTTCGCCTCTTTTTCGCTTGCCTCTTGTGTGCTTGTGTGTTGGATTGTTTGTCATGATGGCTCAATATAATACTAAATTGTGTGATTTTTCCAATACCAACAACAATGACTTTCTTAGCACTCCGATTGCTCCTATTACCGATACTGAATCTTGCAAAATTAATGCTGCTTTGTTGAATCTTGTCATGGAAGATCAATTCTCTAGCCTTCCTAGTGAAGATGCCGCTACACATCTAAACAACTTTGTTGATTTGTGCGTTATGCAAAAGAAGAGAGATGTGGATAATGATATTGTTAAATTGAAGCTTTTTCCGTTTTCACTTAGAGATCGTGCTAAAACTTGGTTTTCTTCTTTGCCTAAAAATAGTATTGATTCATGGAATAAGTGCAAAGATGCTTTTATCTCTAAGTATTTTCCTCCCGCTAAGATCATCTCTCTTAGAAACGATATTATGAGTTTTAAGCAACATGATCATGAACATGTTGCACAAGCTTGGGAGAGAATGAAATTAATGATACATAATTGCCCTACACATGGTTTGAATTTATGGATGATCATACAAAAAATTTATGCAGGATTGAATTTTGCTTCTAGAAATCTTTTAGATTCGACCGCGGGAGGCACTTTTATGCAAATCACTTTAGGAGAAGCTACTAAACTCCTAGATAATATTATGATTAATTATTCTCAATGGCACACCGAAAGATCTACTAGTAAAAAGGTTCATGCGATAGAAGAGATTAATGTTTTGAGTGGAAAGATGGATGCACTTATGAAATTGTTCGCTAATAAGAGTGTTTCCTCTGATCCTAATGATATGCCTTTATCCACTTTGATTTAGAATCATAATGAATCTATGGATGTGAATTTTGTTGGTAGGAACAATTTTGGTAACAACGCTTATAGAGAAAACTCTAATCCTAGGGGTTCCCTAGTAATTCCTATAATAATTATGGTAATTCCTACAACAACTCTTATGGAAATTTTAACAAGTTGCCCTCTGATTTTGAGATTAGGGTTAAAAAGTTTATGATTTCTCAAAAGAATTTCGATGCTTTGCTTGAAGAAAAATTGCCTAAGATTGATGAGTTGGCTAGGGACGTGGATAGAATTTCTCTTGATGTTGATTCTTTGAAACTTAATCTATTCCACCTAAGCATGATATCAATGAGTCCCTCGAAGCCATGAGATTTTCCATTGATGAGTGCAAAGAAAGAACCGCTAGAATGCATGCAAAAAAAGATTGCTTTGTAAAAGCGAGTTCTTCTAGTTTTCATGATAATAGGGATGAAGATCCAAAAGTGATTGATGTGTATACTATTAAATCTTTGTTTTGCAATATGAATCTTGATAATGATAGGACTAGAGATGAGTCAACTTTAGTTAACAGGCGTCCCAATGATTCGGAGTTTTTAAGTCTTGATGCAAAAATTGGTAAAAGTGGGATTGAAGAGGTCAAAACTTTGTATAGCAATGAACCAACTATTTTGGATTTCAAGGAATTTAGTTATGATAATGGTTATTTAATAGATTGTATTTCCTTGTTGCAATCCGTGTTAAATTCTCCTCATGCTTATAGTCAAAATAAAGCTTTTACTAAACATATCGTTGATGCTTTAATGCAATCTTATGAAGAAAAGCTTGAATTAGAAGTTTCTATCCCTAGAAAACTTTATGATGAGTGGGAACCTACTATTAAAATTAAAATTAAAGATCATGAATGCTATGCTTTGTGTGATTTGGGTGCTAGTGTTTCCACGATTCCAAAAACTTTGTGTGATGTGTTAGGTTTCTGTGAATTTGATGATTGCTCTTTAAACTTGCACCTTGCGGATTCCACCATTAAGAAACCTATGGGAAGGATTAATGATGTTCTTATTGTTGCAAATAGGAATTATGTGCCCTTAGATTTTATTGTTCTTGATATAGATTGCAATCCTTCATGTCCTATTATTCTTGGTAGACCTTTCCTTAGAACGATTGGTGCAATTGTTGATATGAAAGAAGGAAATATTAGATTCCAATTTCCATTAAGGAAAGGCATGGAACACTTTCCTAGTAAGAAAATCAAATTACCTTATAAATCTATTATGAGAGCCACCTATAAATTGAATACCAAAGATGGCAATACTTAGATCTATTCTCGCTTTTATGCCTAGCTAGGGGCGTTAAACGATAGCGCTTGTTGGGAGGCAACCCAATTTTATTTCTGTTCTTTGCTTTTTGTTCCTGTTTAGTAATAAATTCATCTAGCCTCTGGTTAGATGTGGTTTTATGTTTTAATTAGTGTTTGTGCCAAGTAAAACTTATATGATCTTCTTGGGTGATAGTTAATTTGATCTTGCTGAAAAACAGAAACTTTTGCACGCACAAGAATAATTTTAACAAATCACAGAAACGTGATTTTCAGTTGATTCTTTCTGCATAAGATTAATAAACAAATTATGTAGGACTTCCTATTTTGGTAGAATTGTTGGTGTTCCAGAAGTATTCGAAAGTTACAAATTGCTATAGACTGTTCTGTTTTTGACAGATTCTGTTTTTCGTGTGTTGTTTGCTTATTTTGATTGATCTATGGCTAGTATCAGGGGGTATGAACCATAGCGAAGTTGGAATACAGTAGGTTTAACACAAATATAAATAAAGACTGAGTTCATTATAGTACCTTAAAGTGGTGGTTTGTTTTATTTCGCTAACGGGGCTGATGAGATTTTTTGTTGAGTTTTGTGTTGTGAAGTTTTCAAGTTTTTGGGTAAAGATTTGATGGATTATGGAATAAGGAGTGGAAAAAGCCTAAGCTTGGGGATGCCTAGGGAACCCCAAGGTAAAATTCAAGGACAACCAAAAGCCTAATCTTGGGGATGCCCCGGAAGGCATCCCCTCTTTCGTCTTCGTCCATCGGTAACTTTACTTGATGCTATATTTTTATTCACCACATGATATGTGTTTTGCTTGGAGCATCTTGTATGATTTGAGTCTTTGCTTTTTAGTTTACCACAATAATCCTTGCTGTACACACCTTTTGGGAGAGATACACATGAATCGGAATTTATTAGAATACTCTATGTGCTTCACTTATATCTTTTGAGCTAGATAATTTTGCTCTAGTACTTCACTTATATCTTTTTAGAGCACGACGGTGGTTTTATTTTATAGAAATTATTGATCTCTCATGCTTCACTTATATTATTTTGAGAGTCCTTTAGAAGAGCATGGTAATTTCTTTGGTTAAAATTTTAGTCCTAATATGATGAGCATCCAAGATAGGCATAATAAAAACTATCATATAAAGTGCATTGAATACTATGAGAAGTTTGATACTTGATGATTGTTTTGAGATATGAGGATAGTAATAGTAGGGTCATGCTAGTTGAGTAGTTGTGAATTTGAGGAATACTTGTGTTAAAAGTTTGTGATTCCCGCATACACGTATGGTGGATCATTATGTGATGAAGTTGGAGCATGATTTATTTATTGATTGTCTTCCTTATGTGTGGAGGTCGGGATCGCGCGATGGTTAACTCCTACCAACCCTTCCCCTAGGAGCATGCGTGTAGTAATTTGTTTTGATAACTTGTAGATTTTTGCAAAAAGTATGCGAGTTCTTCATGACTAATGTTGAGTCCATGGATTATACGCACTCTCACCCTTTCACTATTACTAGCCTCTCTTGTGCCGCGCAACTTTCGCAGGTATCATACACCCACCATATATCTTCCTCAAAACAGCCACTATACCTACCTATTATGGCATTTCCATAGCCATTCTGAGATATATTGCCATCCAACTTTCCACCATTACGTTTATTATGACACGCTCCACCATTGCCATATTGCTTTGCATGATCATGTAGTTGACATCGTATTTGTGGCAAAGCCACCATTCATAATTCTTTCATACATGTCACTCTTGATTCATTATCCCGGTACACCGCCGGAGGCATCCACATAGTCATATTTTGTTCTAAGATTCTTGAGTTGTAAGTAGATAAAAGTGTGATGATCTTCATTATTAGAGCATTGTCCCATGTGAGGAAATGATGAGGACATCAATACCATTGTTACACCCACAACCCCTACTGCTACATATACTGGACCAATTACTAGAGCTCGTGCACGCCAATTAAATTATCAGGTACTTTCGTTTCTTGGTAATGATTCTAATGTTCATGAGAATATGATGCTGCGTACATTGGATACATTTGTTTTGCTTACAAACGAAGGGCCTAGCTTGGAGAAGGATGAACATTGGAGCAAGAACAAGCATGGAGATGATGGCATGCACAAGGGGAACAAGAACAGAGTTACAAGTGATGATTTCAGGACTTTGAAGCCACCATAATATGTGCATGAAGCCTTGGACGAAATATACAAGATGACACTTCATAAATTTCGTGCCGAGGCTATTCTAGGTGTTGCGTCACCTTATTATTGGGCCAGGCCCATGTAATTTCGAAATACATATGTATAGGCTATTTTAGAGTCCGTATGTGTGGGGAAACAAGAGATAGGGTTGATTTCGGACCCCTCAACCAAGGGACACGAAATTCCCCCCCTCTTCCTCCATATATACAGCCCTTAGGGCACCGTTTAGACTCTGGGTTTTGTTTAGATTAAAGTTAGCCATAGCTGCAACTTCGCGTACTTCGTTTGTGTTCAACGACCAGACAAAGGCGTCACAGAACCCCACCTTGATCAATAAAGCTTCCTCTTATATTCGCAATATCCAGATTGCAATCTTAGTTTCTTGCTTGTTCTTTGTTGGCCTGTGGGAAACAGACCTTCATGGTCAGGTTGATCGTGCTCCGGTGTGGTCAATAACCTCTCGGATTTGGTTTAGCGATTGCTAAGGCGCGACGTCCTCGCACGTTCGTAGTCGGATCGTCAAAGTCGACTTCCTCCAAAGTGATAGCCACCATCTCATCGAAAGACGGGACACCTTTGCCTCTATCAGGAAAGGATGATGGAAGCAATGATTCCCTCACAAGTTGGGATGAGTCTGCGACAAAATAGGCCAAAGAGGCCCAAATTAAAAAAGAGGCCAAAGAAGGCCACCAAAAAATAAGAGAAAAGGAGAGAAGGGACAATGTTACTATCCTTTTACCACACTTGTGCTTCAAAGTAGCACCATGATCTTAATGATAGAGAGTCTCCTATGTTGTCACCTTCATATGCTAGTGGGAACTTTTCATTATAGAACTTGGCTTGTATATTCCAATGATGGACTTCCTCAAATTGCCCTAGGTCTTCGTGAGCAAGCAAGTTGGATGCACACCCACTTAGTTTCTTTTGATGACCTTTCATACACTTTTAGTTCTAGTGCATCCGTTGCATGCAATCCCTACTCACTCACATTGATATCTATTAATGGGCATCTCCATAGCCCGTTGATACGCCTAGTTGATGTGAGACTATCTTCTCCTTTTTTGTCTACTCCACAACCACCATCCTATTCCACCTATAGTGCTATGTCCATAGCTCACGCTCATGTATTGCGTGAAGATTGAAAAAGTTTGAGAATACTAAAGTATGAAACAATTGCTTGGCTAAAACTTGGGTTGTGCATGATATAATATTTTGTGTGATGAAGATAGAGCATAGCCAGACTATATGATTTTGTAGGGATAACTTTCTTTGGCCATGTTATTTTGAGAAGACATGATTACTTTGTTAGTATGCTTGAAGTATTATTACTCTTATGTCAATATTAAACTTTCGTCTTGAATCTTTTCGATATGAACATTCATGCCACACTAAAGAAAATTACATTGAGAATTATGCTGGGTAACATTCCACATCAAAAATCCTGTTTTTATCATTTACCTACTCGAGGACGAGCAGGAATTAAGCTTGGGGATGCTTGATACGTCTCCAACGTACCTATAATTTTTGATTGTTCCATGCTATTATATTATCTGTTTTGGATGTTTAATGAGCTTTATTATACACTTTTATACTATTTTTGGGACTAACCTTTTAACCGGAGGCCTAGTCCAAATTGTTGTTTTTTGCCTATTTCAGTGTTTCGCAGAAAAGGAATATCAAACGGAGTCCAAACGGAATGAAACCTTCGGGAGAGTCGTTTTTGGAACAAACGCAATCCAGGAGACTTGGAGTGGACGTCAAGGAAGCAACAAGGCGGCCACGAGGCAGGGAGGTGCGCCCGAGGGGTAGGCGCGCCCCCACCCTCATGGGCTCCTCGTGGCTCCCCTGACCGACTTCTTTCGCCTATATATACTCATATACCCTGAAAACATCCGGGAGCACCAGAAACCCTATTTCCACTGCTGCAACCTTCTGTACCCGTGAGATCCCATCTTGGGGCCTTTTCCGGCGCTCCGTCGGAGGGGGGATCGATCACGGAGGGCTTCTACATCAACACCATAGCCTCTCCGATGATGTGTGAGTAGTTTGCCTCAGACCTTCGGGTCCATAGTTATTAGCTAGATGGTTTCTTCTCTCTCTTTGTGTCAGGACCGCGACTCAATGCCACATCGGTCTAGCATGTAACACCTGATATCACTTTGCGGCCTCACGCACGGTATCCCCATGGGTGTCACCTTACCTTTGCCCGGGACCGTTTGCGCCTTTTGGCACACGTATATGATAGTGTCGCTAGCATCCATATGATAAGGAGCCCGGGCTGACATGGCTAGTCGTAAACCCAAAGTGGCACAAACTTACAGGGACAGGCATCCATGACCCAGCATCGAACGTGTCGGTCATCAGCGAGTGAATCCAGGCTGTAGCACTGGGCTAGCAGGACTTCGGTGAACAGGGCTGTAGCGGGCTAACAGGACTCCGGTATTCATCGCGTGACATTTCCCCGAAGGGACAAACACAGGAACGAAGAAGGACACATGCCGGCCAGCCTAAGTGTTCCGGAGCAGTAGCAAGCTACCATGGCTCAGTGGAAGCACTAGGAGACATTTCCCGGTAAGAGAGGCTACTAAAGATAAACAACTAGATAGTCAGATCCCACACATACCAAGCATTTCAATAACATGCACACAATATGCTCGATATGTGCAAATACAACATGGCATCACAACATGACTCTACAACTCAAGTATTTATTCAATAGGCTCCGAGGAGCGAGATATTACAAACACGGGTCTCACGACCCAACATCCAGAGCATACAAGTCAAAGCACATGCGGAAGTTTAACATGTCTGAGTATAGACAACTACAAATGAAAAAGACTCAGAAGCCTGACTAACTACCAGATCCTGCCGAGGGCACAAGATCGTAGCTGAGGTAACAAGCTAAATGTCGAAGTCCAAGCGGAACTACTAATGCGACTGAAGTCGCTCTGCAAAAACATAAAATAGGCAAACATGAGTACAAATGTACCCAGCAAGACTTACATCAGAACTATCTACATATGCATCATTGTCAACAAAGGGGGTGGTTGAGTTTAACTGCAGCAAGCTAGCTTTGACTCGGTGGCTAACCTGAACTACGACTGCAAGTAACTCTTTGAGGTGGCGCACACGAGCCCACATATTCACCATATCAATACACCACTATGGATCCGCTCCCGTCTCCCTACGAGAACGCCATCCATAGCACTCACGCTTATCTTGCGCATTTTAGAGTATCCACTTTCACTTGTCTATGAACTGTACAAGGGGTCCAAGTTTCCATATCCGAGGAATCCGGCTATTCGAATAGATAATGATAACCCTGCAGGGGTGTACTTCTTCAAACACGCTCTCGCCACTTACCACCATGTACACATCATGTACCTCAGCAACCTTCAAGCAGAAGCCTGGCGAGGGAGTCGGCCATGACCTAACTAACCACACAAGTCTCTAATCCAGGTTTATCGCCTATTCGGGTTCCATCCGCAAGGAGATCCGGCGGGGTGTCACTCATGACCCCAAACGATGTGTGCAGGGTTCCCAAGTCCACCATCTGGGTGCCACTTGGTACACCAGGCCACTGTGCCTAGTCTGTCCCAAGCCCACCTGTACCGGGTGCCACTTGGTAGACTACTAGCACTACCTACAAACACCAGAAACTAGTTGCAACTCCTGGACAGAGATCAAGTTGATTAATAAGCCGAGAGGGGTCGAGTTACCGGAACCCAATGTGTGGTAGTAACTGTTCATGGATCACAAACACGAACTCAGTTCTCGAGGGCGGTTTCAATGAGACAACCCACCATGTACTCCTACATGGCCTCTCACCGCTACCTTTACCAAATCGTGTTCACACACTTAGCTCTCAACAGTAGGACATGTTCACACACCTCCAATTCATCCCCGATGAATCAGACCTGACTCAACTCTAAGCAATAGCAGGCATGACAAACAAGCATGAATGAGTAGGCACATCAGGGCTCAAACAACTCCTACTCATGCTAGTGGGTTTCATCTATTTACTGTGGCAATGACAGGTCATGCAGAGGATAAGGGGTTCAAGTACCGCAGCAAGTAACAGATGAATTGTTGTTGTCCTAATGCAGTAAAAGAGAGCAGGAGCGAGAGAGTGGGATTGTATCGGAATGAACAAGGGGGTTTTGCTTGCCTAGCACTTCTGAAGATAGTAAAGTTCTTCATCGGTGTCATCGAATTCATCGTCGGAACCAAGTCTATCGAGAGGGGACAAATACCGGCAACACAGAGAAAACACAATCAATGCAATGCAACAATATGATGCATGAATGTGACATGGCAATATGCTGTGGTTTGAGCTAATGCAGCTAGCAACAGGTTAAATGAAGTTGGTTTGAACCCTAGGTTCAAATTCAAACTCCATATGTGGATATTCAAATGCCATTATTTTTTTTGCCCAATTCAGCAACTATAAGTTGTTCTAACATGCATGAAAACAGTACAGATGGATAGATTGGATTTTTTTGATCATTTTTCATATATAATTTATTTCATTTGGAGTTACGGTTGAATTTCTATGATTTTTAGAAGTTTGTGGTATTTTCTGGAATTTCCTGAATAAGATTAAACCCAGAAAATCAATTACTGCGTCGGCATTGCGTCATGTTGGCGTCACCGTCAACAGACCATCGAGTCAAACTCGACAGTGTGGCCCACTGTCATTGACTCAAGATACTAACCAGGGTTTAGTTAAATCTTAACTAAAGTAATTAGAAGGGGCCCTTGATCGATGAGTCGATGGGTTAGCTAAAATTTAATTAGCATCTAAACTAAATTAGCGTGGCCTCGGGCCCTCATGTTAATGACCCGTGGGGTCAAACCCTGGTCAACTCGGTCAAACCTGCCGCGACTAACCGCCGGGCGAGGTCCGAGCAGCGGCGATCTGCGGAATCGCAGACTGAGCCACGGTTCGAGGCGCGGATGGCACCGTTGGAACCCCGAGCCTCGTCCGCGTCGGCTGGTGCTAGTGGGGTCGCCGGAGACGACCTAGATCGACGGCGGTGTCCGCTTCCGCGGCGGACGGAGTTCGGTGAAGATGGACAGCGTGCTACGGTGCACGGGAGGACGAGTGGGTAGGTGTTCTGGGTTCCTGAGAACGCGCTGAGGACGAAAACATGCTCAAACGCGACATTTGCGGGCTCTAGCCATGGCGGTGACATGGCCGGTGGCGAGCAAGCTTTCGGGAAGGGTGGTGGAGCCAGCTAGGGCGCATGAACGGCAGAGAAAAGAGAGGGGGAGGATGCAGCAGCTCACAGGGTGGACGGAGAGAGGGTCAGCGGGCTTGGGGAGGCGCTGAAGACGGCAAATCAGAGTCGGCGATCAGCGGCGCCCGAGGTTGAAGACGATGGCGTGGAGGCAATGCAGAGCTTCCCGGATTGCGTGCTCGGTAGGAGGAACGAGGGCATCACGTCGGTTCGTCTGGAAGCAACTACGAGGCGAGGGGTTGGCGGTGGACGCGGCACCAGCGGGCGGCGGCGACGAGCTCCGCGCGGGCGCGAGTGAGGGAGTAGAGGAGAGGGCGGGAGAGCCAGAGAGCGAGGGGAAAGTGAGGGGAGGTGTCGGCGTCTTCATGGCATGAGGGGGAGGCAGGAGGTGGCAAGCAGGAGGTGGCCACGTTCGGCTGCGCGCTCGCCACGCACCTGCTTCTCCTTCTGGCCGAAGGTTGAAGAAGCGAGCAGCGTTGGCTGGGTGGGCCAGCCAACCTGGCCGCCAAGTGGCTTTGGCAGTGGGCTGCTGTAAGTGGCCCAGGTGAGTCCTTCTCTCTCTCTCTCTCTCTCTTTCTAATTCTGTTACTGTTTTCTATTTAGTTTGATCTGTTTTGAATTAGTAAAAATACTAACTCACTTTGTAAAATTCTGACAAAAATTGTGGGCACTATTTGAATTATCTCCAACAGCCCCCAATAGTTTTCAGAAGTATTGAAGCATTTAAAATATTTATAGGCATTAAATGCTCCAATTCAAATACAATATGATTTAACTCAAGAATCCATAAATGACCAATAAATATGCTCATCATTTTGGCAGAGGTTTTCACCTTTATAAAAAATCATGAACATTTTTAAAGGGCATTTTGGGTTCTTGGAAAAGATTTTATTTGATCCTATTGATTTCTTTCTGGTGCTAGGGTTTGACCAATCCCCATTTCAAGTTTCTGAGAATTTTAAACATGATGCACACATGAAGGGCTAGCCTAGTGCATACTAGAACTAGGGATGTGACAACTCGCCCCCACTAAACAAGAATCTCGTCCCGAGATTCAAGACGTGAGGTAAGAAGACAGAGGGGACACAAAGCTAGCACAATCTTCACGATCCAGGTTGCACTTCATAAGAACCTTGATTCGATCATCATCTTTGTCTCGACGTCTTGCTCTGAGAACTCCAACTAACAAGACAACGAGAGGGAAAGAAAGACTCTAGAAGGATCGATCTTCTCGAAGATCAAACAACTCAGGATCAACTCATGGAATGAGACGTTTAACATCTCTTGAGCCGAGAGGCAAAACACACCTTAAAAGGACGGAAGAAACAGTTGATGAGAGTTTCCAAGTAGCAAGGGAAAATTGCCATGGTTCCATAACGGGGCACCTCAGGGAAGGTGACTTGTAGAAATATCCCCTTAAGTGGCAAAAAGAATTACCTTTGATTCAGGGATCAGTGAAACTCTTTATACCAGCCTAAGGCAAGTCTTGAGTGATCGTTTGGAGGGGTTCGGTAGAATGGCATACGCGAATTAGAATGGATGATGTGGATTACCTTGTTGAAAACAACACAAGGAATGATTTTGCTTGCGCGTTCTCTCAAGAAATTGAGCAATTCCATAATCATCATAGTTCTACCAACATCTATGAAAAGAATGTTAATACAACTACATACTACCATGATGAATAACGATGGAGGATGCAGATGGAAAGGAAGACAACACTTTCTCAGATTTCACCTTAGCAATGCCAAGGTCGCAAGATCTGGGTAATTGACCGAGAGACATTTAGCACCCCGCTTCTAATGTTCTCCTTGATGTGCTGGTGTATCCCATTCATAGATATGGTTTGATATCTAGAACATCAAGTAAAAGGTCAGACTTCGGAAACACCAAATCCATAAGGAACAACTTCTGGAGTAAATCCTACGAAATCCTTGTGGGGAGGTGGCCAACTTCCTCAATCAAGATACTACAATAATAGGTCTTCCGGCTGGGTGTGTTGGCCACGACAACCACTTTACCGGATTACAGAGAGACCAATATTATAGTTCTTGGGAAATGTTCCAACCATCATATCTGCCTGAGATTCAGATCTGGTTGGTGTCAGGATAATCCAAACTCATCGAGTCTAGAAAGAAAAATGAAAGTTTGTAACACAAATCGACGAGATGACGTTGCGAGATTCTCGGGGGATGAACTACGATAGTAAGCTCCAAAACATGAGCCATCTCTGCTACATTCATGTGAACACGTTGTCCAAGACAAGCATGACCACATAGTAGTCTTACAATAAAAGACTACCGAGTTCTGGTTGGGAACCATCATCGAGGATATCGGAGTCTTGTGCATGATCTAGAATTAACACAACAAATTCCTTTTCCTTGAGCAAATCAATCAGTGGCTTGGTGTGCTAGGGCATACAATGGAGTGGAGGTAATTAATCTCCAACCCATAGAATACATTCACACATGCATAACTGACTTGCGATGATTCCAGAGGAAGCAAAACTAACTCTCTCAAATTCACGGCGGCAACTTGCATCGAATGCACATGAATGAGAGGAAGTCACTTCTTTCATCCAAACATATACCTCATGAGCGGAACACAAAGGTAATGCTTACAAAGTTTCCAACACTAGCTCAATATTCAACATGAATCATGGAGGGGACAAGATGCCGCTGATGGGCTCAACAGCAACTCATCGGAATTTCCATATCACTGGACTTCCACCATTATGTGAACAATGTGATAGTATTTGTCAGACCAAAAGATGTAGTGGTGTATGCTCGAGGAATCAACCACGAGTAAGACAACATTACGAATATCGTTGGTTCTAACCTGATTTGACGATGGCCCACACTCAAATCAAGGTTTGGGCAAGACGATGGGTTCAACAACTGATCACGAGGACCAATCGATGAAGGAATCATCTCTCTACAACAAACACACAAACACAAGATATCCCTTTGGAACTGAACTAAGTTAGGCAAGCTTTTATCTTCCAACTCTCCAAGTTGTTGTTTAGCTTGACCAACTAGCTTAGGGGTATCCCACACAGATTCTTGGAGAAGGGGTGGTTTACAAGAAACCATCTTGATCATGAACTCAACATAGTGGTCAGGTGACAACCTGGTAATACTTCCGAGAAGATATTCGGAAAATTACAAACCACCGATATGTTACTAAGCTCGAGATCAATCTTGCTTTTCAAGGCAAGACAACGTGATCAAGAGAGTGATGGATTGACACAATCCTATCTCATTAATCGAGGAGTGCACCAGGGAAAATGGACTAGGTAGCACGATCAATCTTAGAATGATGATTCAAAAACCAACACGCTAAGAATGGAATTATTGTCCGTTAACTACCAAGCAACGGAGTTGCTAGGAGTATATATTTCACACATCACAGTACACTTGTCGGCATTCCGGTTGCGATAACTCGGAACCGAGGAATGAGTAATGATGGCGAGAAGTATCACTACGTCAAGAATTCACAAGAGCCGGTGCAATTCCCATGAAAATCCTGACATAAAGACGGTAATACTTCAGGGTAGAACAGAATCAAAAGCTGGGTTGGCATTTTGATCTGCGGAGCACAACTATTTTGACCCAATCCTGGATATGGATGAGGTACTGGAGTTTGTTTCTCCTAGTCATCCTGAATAGAATGGCTTGACGGACCACAAGAATAATAAGCATCGATAACACGAATGCACAATTACTCCTGACTATCAATTGATAGACGAAGATCAGAATATGACTGAAGAGGGACAACTCAAAGGAACATATATCTTTCTGAGTTGTGGATGCATAGATTAGTATGTCGAGCAAAGCTCAACACTTCTTCCGAATAACCCATGCAGAAGGTAGAACTGGCAGATTCACAATATAGAATGGAGAACTCATCAAAAGCACTCTGGTTGTGATCTTTTGGTTCAAAAGAACTCCTGCCAAGAATGGTTCATGGTATTTGGAAGAACGATATACCACGGACCCCGAGGACTATCGCAAAGGTTACTAATATCCTAAAGGAACTAGCAAACACTATCAACACGAGGTAAGTAGGGTGAATCTCGGGTTCAAAACCCAGAAGTAGAATACCTACTAACTAAATGGCATCACAGGATGCTTCCGAGAATAATGGCCAGAATCATCACACTGGGAACGCAAAACATGGTTCGATTAATAGGTAGCACTCTAAGACACCTAGGGTCATAATAATAACTCCAACATATATGTCAAGGCAACAGAGTACCTCAACTCACCGATTAATGTGGTTAATCTGGCCCAAAGGGACATCGGAACGGGAGGAAGGGATTTTGCAAATGCTTCAGACTATTTAGAAACCTGGGATGACTCTGACAACATAACGGCTGTAAATGCTCAAAAGAATTGGAGACATGCTACAAAAATGGTGGCATCTCCACTCAGAAGCACAATATCAAGGTTTTCGAGATCAACAATTAACATACGGAAGTAGTAGGAACTTAACTGAGGCTTAAATCCAACAGTCTTACAAGTCTACAGATTAGTGACACGTGATCCTAATAGAAAGAAGAGATAGCCTAGTTCTTTAACCCCGTAGGATAGATAAGATGACACGGATCAGAAGGCATAAGGTATAAGGAGTAAAAAGAGCCTTACGTTCCATCCCACAATCAATTCCCCTACATATAACTAAAGCATTTCTAGACTCAACTTCGACCAGTTTGGCTTGGTAATCCTACAGGCAGTCAAGCTCTGATACCAAAGCTGTCAGGACCCCAACTCAATGCCACATCGATCTAGCATGTAACACCTCATATCACTTTGTGGCCTCACGCACGGTATCCCCACGGGTGTCGCCTTACCTTTGCCCGGGACCGTTTGCGCCTTTTGGCACACGATATGATAGTGTCGCTAGCATCCATATGATAAGGAGTCCGGCTGACATGGCTAGTCGTAAACCCAAAGTGGCACAAACTTACAGGACAGCATCCATGACCCAAAGATCGAACGTGTCGGTCATGGCCGAGTGAATCAGTGCTGTAGCACTTTGGGCTAGCAGACTTGGTGAACCGGGCTGTAGCGGGCTAACAGGACTCCGGTATTCATCGCGTGACATTTCCCGAAGGACGGATATAGGAACGAAGAAGGACACATGCGGCCAGCCTAAGTGTTAGGAGCAGTAGCAAGCTACCATGGCTCAGTGGAAGCACTAGGAGACATTTCCCGGTAAGAGAGGCTACTAAAGATAAACAACTAGATAGTTAGATCCCACATAGACCAAGCATTTCAATAACATGCACACAATATGCTCGATATGTGCAAATACAACATGGCATCACAACATGACTCTACAACTCAAGTATTTATTCAATAGGCTCCGAGGAGAGAGATATTACAAACATGGGTCTCACGACCCAACATTCAAAGCATACAAGTCAAAGCACATGCGGAAGCTTAACATGTCTGAGTACAGACAACTACAAATGAAAAAGACTCAGAAGCCTGACTAACTACCAGATCATGCCGAGGGCACAAGATCGTAGCTGAGGTAACAAGCTAAACGTCGAAGTCCAAGCGGAACTACTAATGCGACTGAAGTCGCTCTGCAAAAACATAAAATAGGCAAACGTGAGTACAAATGTACCCAGCAAGACTTACATCAGAACTATCTACATATGCATCATTATCAACAAAGGGGGTGGTGGAGTTTAACTGCAGCAAGCTAGCTTTGACTCGGTGGCTAACCTGAACTACGACTGCAAGTAACTCTTTGAGGTGGCGCACACGAGTCCACATATTCACCATATCAATACACCACTATGGATCCGCTCCCGTCTCCCTACGAGAACGCAATCCATAGCACTCACGCTTATCTTGCGCATTTTAGAGTATCCACTTTCACCTATCTATGAACTGTACAAGGGGTCCAAGTTTCCATATCCGAGGAATCCGGCTATTCGAATAGATAATGATAACCCTGCAGGGGTGTACTTCTTCACACACGCTCTCGCCACTTACCACCATGTACACGTCATGTACCTCGGCAACCTTCAAGCGGAAGCCTGGCGAGGGAGTCGACCACGACCTGACTAACCACAGAAGTCTCTAATCCAGGTTTATCGCCTATTCGGGTTCCATCCGCAAGGAGATCCGACCGGGGTGTCGCTCACGGCCCCAAAAGATGTGTGCAGGGTTCCCAAGTCCACCATCCGGGTGCCACTTGGTACACCAGGCCACTGTGCCTAGTCTGTCCCAAGCCCACCTGTACCGGGTGCCACTTGGTAGACTACTAGCACTACCTACAAACACCAGAAACTAGTTGCAACTCCTGGAAAGAGATCAAGTTGATTAATAAGCCGAGAGGGGTCGAGTTACCGGAACCCAATGTGTGGTAGTAACTGTTCATGGATCACAAACACAGAACTCAGTTCCTGAGGACGGTTTCAATGAGACAACCCACCATGTACTCCTACATGGCCTCTCACCGCTACCTTTACCAAATCGTGTTCACACACTTAGGTCTCAACAGTAGGACATGTTCACACACCTCCAATTCATCCCCGATGAATCAGACCTGACTCAACTCTAAGCAATAGCAGGCATGACAAACAAGCATGAATGAGTAGGCACATCAGGGCTCAAACAACTCCTACTCATGCTAGTGGGTTTCATCTATTCTTGTGGCAATGACAGTCATGCAGAGGATAAGGGTTCAACTACCACAACAAGTAACAGATGAATCATTGTTGTCCTAATGCAGATAAAAAGAGAGCAGGAGCGAGAGAGTGGGATTGTATCGGAATGAACAAGGGGTTTTGCTTGCACAGCACTTCTGAAGATAGTAAAGTTCTTCATCGGTGTCATCGAATTCATCGTCGGAACCAAGTCTATCGAGAGGGGACAAATACCGGCAACACAGAGAAAACACAATCAATGCAATGCAACAATATGATGCATGAATGTGACATGGCAATATGCTGTGCTTTGAGCTAATGCAGCTAGCAACAGGTTAAATGAAGTTGGTTTGAACCCTAGGTTCAAATTCAAACTCCATATGTGGATATTCAAATGCCATTATTTGTTTTGCCCAATTCAGCAACTATAAGTTGTTCTAACATGCATGAGAACATTACAGGTGGATAGATTGGATTTTTCTGATCATTTTTCATATATAATTTATTTCATTTGGAGTTACGGTTGAATTTGTATGATTTTTAGAAGTTTGTGGTATTTTCTGGAATTTCCTGAATAAGATTAAACCCAGAAAATCAATTGCTGCGTCAGCATTGCGTCATGATGGCGTCATCTGGTCAACAGGACCGTCCAGGTCAAACCTGACAGGTGTGGCCCACCTGTCATTGACTCAGTACTAACCAGGGTTTAGTTAAATCTTAACTAAAGTAATTAGAAGGGCTGGGGCCCTTGATCAATGAGTCGATGGGTTAGCTAAAATTTAATTAGCATCTAAACTAAATTAGCGGGGCCTCGGGCCCTCATGTTAATGACCGAGGGTCAAACCCTGGTCAACTCGGTCAAACCTGCCGGTGACTAACCGCCGGCGAGGTCCGAGACGGCGGCGATGCGCGGAATCGCAGCACAGGCCACGGTTCGAGGCGTGGATGGCACCGTTGGAACCCCGAGCCTTGTCCGCGTCGGCTGGTGCTAGTGGGGTTGCCGGAGACGACCTAGATCGACGGTGGTGTCCGCTTCCGCGGCGGCCGGAGTTCGGTGAAGATGGACAGCGTGCTACGGTGCACGGGAGGACGAGTGGGTAGGTGTTCTGGGTTCCTGAGAACGCGCTAAGGACGAAAACATGCTCAAACGCGACGTTTGCGGGCTCTAGCCACGGCGGTGACATGGCCGGTGGCGAGCAAGCTTTCGGGCAGGGTGGTGGAGCTAGCTAGGGCGCATGAACGGCAGAGAAAAGCGAGGGGGACGATGCAGCAGCTCATAGGGTGGACGGAGAGAGGGTCAGCGGGCTTGGGGAGGCGCTGAAGACGGTGAATCGGAGTCGGCGATCGGCGGCGCCCGAGGTTGAAGACGATGGCGTGGAGGCGATGCAGTGCTTCCCGGATCGCGTGGCTCGGCTAGAGGAACGAGGGCATCACGTCGGTTCTTCTGGAAGCAACTACGAGGCGAGGGGTTGGCCATGGACGCGGCACCAGCGGGCGGCGGCGATGAGCTCCACGCGGGCGCGAGTGAGGGAGTAGAGGAGAGGGCGGGAGAGCCAGAGAGCAAGGGGAAAGTGAGGGGAGGCGTCGGCGTCTCCGTGGCATGAGGGGGAGGCAGGAGGTGGCAAGGGGAGGTGGCGCGTTAATTGCAGGCCGCCACACACCTGCTTCTCCTTCTGGCAGAAGGTTGAAGAAGCATGCAGCGCTGGCTGGGCTGGGCCAGCCAACTGGGCCGCCAGGTGGCCTGGCAGGTGGGCTGCAAGGTAAGTGGCCCAGGTGAGTCCTTCTCTCTCTATCTCTCTCTCTTTCTAATTCTGTTACTGTTTTCTATTTAGTTTGATCTGTTTTGAATTAGTAAAAGTACTAACTCACTTTGTAAAATCCTGACAAAAATTGTGGGCACTATTTGAATTATCTCCAACAGCCCCCAATTGTTTTCAGAAGTATTGAAGCATTTAAAATATTTATAGGCATTAAATGCTCCAATTCAAATACAATATGATTTAACTCAAGAATCCATAAATGACCAATAAATATGCTCATCATTTTGGCAGAGGTTTTCACCTTTATAAAAAATCATGAACATTTTTAAAGGGCATTTTGGGTTCTTGGAAAAGATTTTATTTGATCCTATTGATTTCTTTCTGGTGCTAGGGTTTGACCAATCCCCATTTCAAGTTTCCGATAATTTTAAACATGATGCACACATGAAGGGCTAGCCTAGTGCATACCAGAACACTTTGGATCTCAATACAAAGTTCTCCTCGATCTTCTTGGAGATCTATTCGATGTAATTCTTTTTGCGGTGTGTTTGTCAAGATCCGATGAATTGTGGGTCTATGATCAAGCCTATCTATGAACAATATTTGAATCTCCTCTGAATTATTTTATGTATGATTTGTTATCTTTGCAAGTCTCTTCGAATTATCAGTTTGGTTTGGCCTACTAGATTGATCTTTCTTGCAATGCGAGAAGTGCTTAGCTTTGGGTTCAATCTTGCGGTGTCCTTTCCCAGTGACAGCAGGGGCAGCAAGGCACGTATTGTATTGTTGCCATTGAGGATTAAAAGATGGGGTTTATATCATATTGATTGAGTTTATCCCTCTACATCATGTCATCTTGCCTAATGCGTTACTTTGTTCTTATGAACTTAATACTCTAGATGCATGCTGGATAGCGGTCGATGTGTGGAGTAATAGTAGTAGATGCAGAATCGTTTCTATCTACTTGTCCCGGACATGATGCCTATATACATGATCATGCCTAGATATTCTCATAACTATGCACTTTTCTATCAGTTGCTCGACAGTAATTTGTTCACCCACCGTAATACTTATGCTATCTTGAGAGAAGCCACTAGTGAAACCTATGGCTCCCGGGTCTATTCTCCATCATATAAGTTTCCGATATATTTTATTTTGCAATCATTACTTTCCAATCTATATCATAAAAATACCAAAAATATTTATCTTATTATCTCTATCAGATCTCACTTTTGCAAGTGGCCGTGAAGGGATTGACAACCCCTTTATCACGTTGGTTGCAAGGTTCTTATTTGTTTGTGCAGGTACGAGGGATTTGAGTGTAGCCTCCTACTGGATTGATACCTTGGTTCTCAAAAACTGAGGGAAATACTTACGCTACTTTGCTGCATCACCCTTTCCTCTTCAAGGGAAAACCAACGCATGCTCAAGAGGTAGCACTGCCCAGGTCGGACCAACACTTAGAGAAGCACTGGCCCGGGGGGGTTAAAATAAAGATGACCCTCGGGCTTGCGAAAACCCAAGGGAAAGGTAATAGGTTGTTAGGCAAATGTTAAACCAAGGTTGGGCCTTGCTGGAGGAGTTTTATTCTAAGCGAACTGTCAAGGGGTTCCCATAAACCAAACCGTGTAAGGAACGCAAAATCAATGAACATAACACCGGTATGACGGAAACTAAGGCAGCAAGAGTGGAACAAAACACCAGGCATAAGGCCGAGCCTTCCACCCTTTACCAGGTATATAGATGCATTAGTTAAAATAAGAGATATTGTGATATCCCAACATAATCATGTTCCACAATGGAGCAACCTTCAACTTCACCTGCAACTAACAACGCTATAAGAGGGGCTGAGCAAAAGCGGTAACTTAGCCAAACAACGGTTTGCTAGGAAAGGTAGGTTAGAGGCTTGACATGGCAATATGGGAGGCATGATAAACAAGTGGTAGGTAGCGCGACATAGCGGTAGAGCGAACAACTAGCAAGCAAAGATAGAAGTGATATCGAGGGTAATGGTCATCTTGCCTAAGATCTCGATAGGAAGAAGAACAAGTCCATGAAGAAGACAAACGGACGTAGTCGGACAAATCCTCACAACTCCGAAACAAAACCGAAGCTAACGAGAGAAGCAAACTGGAAAGAAGCAAACAACATGGTAAACAACCATCACATAAACATGGCACGATGCACAATCAAGTATGATGCATGTCTGGTTTAAAGAGGCATGGCATGGCAAAGTGCAACAAACAATACTACAAGTTAAGTGGAGGCTAGGAAAGGTAGGTAAGTGCAACCATCATATTGACGAAACACCACATTCGAGTTATTCAGTTCGCTCTCGTTTAGTACACAATAATATTAAATGTTGTTAAACATGGCAAGAGGTGAAACATAAGTAAACTAACTATTTAGGCAAGTTTAAATGAGGCCGGAAACAACAAACAATAATTCCGGAAAATCCTGATGTCCATATTTCGAATTTGGTACTTTTCTGCCCTAAACCATATTTTAATGTTGTTAAACAGTAAAACAATGTGCACCAAGTTAATCTATGCATTTTTCTAGACAATTTACATATATAGTTTATTTAATTCAGAGGTACGGTTATTTAGTTATGAAATAAAGCATTTTAACATGCTATTTCAAATAAAATGCAAACATCAAGTTAAACATTTCAAACATGAATGGAAGTCGGATATTATGAAACTAGATGAAATTCTAAGCATTTTACATATATAAATTATTTACATATGATGCACGATTAATTGGTTATTAGATGCATGAACACTAGGGGTTTTTCTGCAAATCTGTTAATCCTGGGATAAATGGATAAATTCGCAGCAAGGGAAAAAAACTACATGGGCCGAAATTGGCTAGGGCAATAGTGCACATGAGAGGGGCGGGTGCTGCTCACCCTGGGCCAAGGCCCCGTTCGGTGGAGAGGGAGGCTGGAAAGGGGCGCTGGGCCTTGCGCGGCTGGCAGCCCACGCCGCTGGCTAGCGCGGTCAACACGCGGCTGGATCGGCCGAGCTCCTCTCGCTTGATCTAGACAGCAGGCAGGCACTGAAGCGGGCGCGGTCAGCTGCTCCTCAAGAAGCAGAGCAGCGGCGGTGCTGGACGGGAAGGCAGCAGCGGGGTCCATCGAGGCAGGGGACTCCGGTGGGACAGCGGGGATGGAGCGGACGGGCGGATCCGGGCTTGGGACGGCCGGTCCTCGCCATATCGAAGGAGCGGCGATGCGGCAAATTTCGAGTGGCTCCCTGGAGCTGTTATAGAGAACAAAGGAGAGGGATGAGAGGCGAGGAAGAGAACTAGAGGGAGGAGCGGCGAAGGAGAAGTAGAGGGGAAGGGGCGTGAGGGTTCGAGGCTCTCCAGCACAGATCAGTCGGGAACCACGGTGGCGCAACGAGCTGGAGCTACGGGAGGCTATCCATGGTGGCCCTGCGAAGACAACAGAGAGAGAGCATCGTGTGATAGAGAGAAGAGACAGGAGTGGGAGATAGAGAGGAAACAAGGAAGGAGAAGAGCACGAGGAATCCTAGTGCTCCGGTGGCTTGCGGTCACTGGTGGCGCAAAGACAAGCAGAGACGGGTGAGGACGGTGGCCTCGATCCAGATAGGATCGAGCACTGCGGGAGGTTGCGGGAAGCTCGGGGTTGTGCTTGTTCAGAGCCTCCTGGGCCATCGGATCAGAGATCTGACGGTCCAGAACGAGTGGGAGTTTGCTGCGGTGGTTGGTGGAGTGGAATCGAGGGAGGTAGGGGATTGGGCAGGCATGGATTTCGAGGGTAGAGCAGAGGGGTGGCGGCGCAGCTCGGGATTGGTGGGAGTTTTTCTGCCTAGGGTTTGGGTTTAACTAGAAATGGAATAGGGGAGGCCCCTATATATAGCAGGTGGATGATAAAGAGGGAGTATGAGGGTAATTAGGACCCTCCGATTATAATCAGACGGCCCGGGACAATTAGGTTAGGGTAGATCAAATAAGAAACCGAAAATATTTAGGGGATGATCCGAATCCAACGGTGACGACTGAGCGGGTCGGGTTCAGTTAAGTTTCGGACGCGCACGTGAGGGGGGTTTAAGAGAGGTCGACAAGGACAAAGGGGGCTGACAAAAGGTCAACGGAGACGAGGAAGAAGCGGCAACTGCGAACGGCTTCAAGTTTTTAAAACATGACGACAACGGAGTGCAGATCCAATGCAAATGATGACATGATGAAATGCATGACATGAACAAAATGCAAAACGGAAGACAAAAACCCAACCACGGAGGAAATAACGTATCACATAGCCAGAAATGGCAAGAGTTAGAGTTACAAATATGGAAAGTTACATCCGGGGCATTACAACTCTCCACCACTACAAGAAGATCTCGCCCCGAGATCTAAGGGTGGCACCGGAGAGAAACGGAAGAGGAAGAGAAGAGGTAAAACTAAGTTGCTTCTTCGACCAATGAGTGAAACCGAAGAACCTTGAGAGGTTGAAAAGTTGAAAGAAAGAACACAATGGATTTGAACACAATTGAGAGCAGTGCGGTAGAAAATAGAAACAAGGAACACCATGTGAACCTTGGAGGTTGCAAAGCTATGAATGACGAGTACAATGGACAAGAAGGAATTGGAACCACTCTGGTTGAAATGAGATAAACAAGGAACAAGGAAGATGAAATTCGGACAACACTCCGGTTGAAAAGGGATGCAAGACTTGATAGGATGAAAAGAACTTGAAAAGATGACACAACACTCCCGTAAAATGGACAAGCACAAAAAGAACACAATCCTCACAATTCGAGATGATGAGTGAAAAGAGCAACATCACAATGCCTCCGGAAGAAATAATATAAGATAGATCATTGGAATAAAAGAATGGAGAAAAAATGCCAACTTCTGCCACTAATGAGCTTGGACAGCACCCTTCCAAGAAGATTAACATGGAGTTGTTGGAAAAACCAACAACGAAACGAAAAAGCTTGTAGTGGGCTTATGAAAAACATCTCAACAATTTGAGGTGAACTTCTGCACAAGGAATTGGAAAGAGCAGGCTTACACAGAAAGCTAGGACAAAGTTGTTAAAAGAATCAACAACTAAACATATGATTTCCAATGGTATTATGGAAAACATCCCAAAATTATGAGGTAAAGACCAGCCACTAACAGAATCAATTAAATTGATTGAGAACACCAAAGAGATGAAAACTTATTTCATCGAGAGGATAGGAGGAAACTTGGATCGTTGATAAGCACGACAATTAGCAACATTCCCAATGGAAGGCTTTAGGTGAAACCTATACCAAGATAAATCCAAAGAAGAAAGTGATGGGTTTAAAATATGTCACTCTTGAAAACTTGCGAATCATGAAACACGAAGGGAATTGTCAAGAATGGAATAACACCACCTCAAGAGATAAGGTAGAAAGGATTGCACTTCGAAATGCAAAAATAAGAATAGTTGAACTCCTCAAAACAAAACATGTGTTGAGCACCATGTTTAAATTTTGAGTATAGCTTGGCGGATCATGACTCCGAGAGAAAAGTTTGAAGAACAATTGAAGAATGAGAGGAATCCTTGATGAACCACCATGTAGAGCCTCCATGAAGAACTCCGGTAATAAAAGGATGAGAAAAAGAAAGAGAAGTTGAGAACACAAGGTGAAGTCTTGCAATGATTTCGATGGAGCTTCGCGACGAGATAATTCAAAACTTGGAACTCCGAAAAAGAAAAGAGGAAGCCTCTCGAACCGAGAAATGTGACATGATGAACAACTCTGGAAAGAAGAAACTAGATCACTTGAATGAAACAATAATAAGAATTATGTTATGCGTATCCTTCACCAATTTAACTTGATGACACACAACAGATTTGGCATGCCACTTATTCTGCTTGAAAAGATTGAAGAGAGAAATAGCACAACTTGGTAAGGTCTTCCACGAACCAACAATAAAAAGAAATTGAAAGCAATCTTGAAGAAGACATCTGACTGATGAAAATTCAATCTTACGTGAAACTTCGAAAAGAATTTGGGAATAGCTCCACGAAAATTAGAAGAGTCAGGTAAGATCCTGGGAAAAGACCTGTGGGTTAGGGCCCACTCAAAAGGAAACATCGTTGAACGATTTTAAAAGGGAGATTGCACCGGTTGAATGAAATCGCTTGAATGAGATAACAACCTCGAAATATCTTGAACGAATTAGGAATGAAAACATGAATCTTCCGAGATATCTTCAACACTCTGGATATGAACTGGGAGAGGTGAATAAATAAGAGAGCCTTGGATAAGAAATTCACATGGGAAGATATGTGAAACAAAAGGAAGAGATATGATCAACGCCGAAGCTTGAAATGAATCCACCGGAGAAGAAAAGAGACGAAGAATAATAAACTTGAAGCTCTGTTAGTATCTTCCTGAGAATCACCGGATAAGAACATTGACAAAAAAGAATGGAGAGACTTCCCATCAATAAAGGATACTTGATTAAGAAATATGAGTCCTTGAAGAAAAGGGGTGGGAGGGCGGGAAAAGAAAGGCAACTTGGGGACAGATGAAACAAACACCGTTGCGAAGAAATGAGAATTGATCTAGCAAATATTGAAAGGATAGGATTAAATTGAAGAGAAGCATTCCGGTTGGAAAGAATTGACATGATAACCCCAATGATCAAGAAGGATTAGCACTCCCATAGAAATATGAGAACACCATTTAGGGACGGTATGGATCAACACTTGACATCGAAGCAACTCGAATACCACAAATAAAACAAAACAAACGATTTGGCTTGTAGGATAAGCCGGAACAAAATACATATGATAGAGATTTACCCAATCCCATATCACGCATCTGTCGGAAAGATATTTTAGAAGCTACTTGAATTCCCACCTATAAACTCCCGAAACTTTCTGTTTATGCAATCAGGTGTTGGGGATACATGGGAAGCAATATATCTCACCCAAACTAACAATCCTACATCTAGCTGTATCCATCCGTCAACACATAACCAAGAAAACTCCGGAAATCGTGTACCTCAACCTTCGAAAAGCATCCGTTATACGAGCTATGGCAATACTCCCGAACTCCCGCCCCATTACTGGGTGATGTCGAGGTTATCTCACCACTAGATGCATAAAAGAGATTTTGGATGTCGGCGAAAACCCAGGTATTCCAGAACTGCAACGATAAAATTGTGACGACAACACCTCGGAGCTCAACTCCCCAGGACACTGCCACAACCCCTAAATGTCAGGAGGCACCAAGAACAATGTTCTCGTCACAAGAATATCGGAACGATCCCAAGATACCCGCGTGATCCTAAATTTTTTTAGTGAAATTTGAGGATAGGAAAGACAAAACATCTACGTCAGGAGGCCTCACCAGAGCGACGAAGGGACTGAGGAGTAAAAAGAAACCTACTCTCCGATATATATAATACTAAGACTCAAAACATTTTGTTCTAGACTCAACAATGTCAGCGATTCGATCCAGCAGGGGGCTCCTAAGTCGGGGATGGCTCTGATTACCAACTTGTAATGCCTGCGATGCAGCTATATCTCCCACGTGTCAAGGCATGACTTAGAGGCATAACCGCATTGTGGTTTTGTCACAAGAAGGGTTATCTTCACACAATCCCATGTAATGAACAAGAAAGGGATAAAGAGAGTTGGCTTACAATCGCCACTTCACACAATGATCAATTTAATTCATACATCATTCAGAGTACACACATAGTCCGGCTACGGACAAAACCAAATGAAAAGAAGATAACCCCAAATGCTAGATCCCCGATCATCCCAACTGGGCTCCACTATTGATCATCGGGAAATGAAACATAGTAATGACCAAGGGCCTCGTTGAAGCATCACCTGCACTGGCATCATCGGCACTGCAACTGTTTTGGTAGTATCTGTGAGTCACGAGGACTCAGCAATCTCAAAACCCGCGAGATCACAATTATTTAAGCTTATGGGTAGGATAGGGTAATGAGGTGGAGTTGTAGCAAGCGCTAAGCAAATATGGTGGCTAACATATGAGTACAAGAGTAAGATGAGAAGCTACACAATGGTCGAGAAGCTAGAAGTGATCAAGAAGTGATCCTGAAACTACTTACGTTCAAACATAACTCAAACCGTGTTCACTTCCCGGACTCCGCCGAAAAGAGACCATCAATGCTAGTCGGCTACACACACGGTTGATGCATTTTAATTAAGTCAAGTGTCAAGTTCTCTACAACCAGATATTAACAAATTCCCATCTGCCACATAACCGCGGGCATGGGTCTCGAAAGTTTATACCCTGCAGGGGTGTCCCAACTTAGCCCATCACAAGCTCTCATGACCAGTGAAGGATATTCCGTCTCCCGGAAAGACCCAATCAGTCTCGGAATCCTGGTTACAAGACATTTTGACAATGGTAAAACAAGACCAGCAAGACCACCCGACTATGCCGACAAATCCCGATAAGAGCTGCAGATATCTCATTCTCAGGGCACACCGGATAGGTCAAGCTACGAGTAAAACCAGCCCTCAAGTTTCCCCGAGGTGGCCTTGCAGGTTGCCCAGTTCAGACCAATACTTAGAGAAGCACTGGCCGGGGGTTAAAATAAAGATGACCCTCGGGATAACGAAAACCCAAGGGAAATGTAATACGTTGTTAGGCAAATACAAAACCAAGGTTTGGCCTTGCTGGAGGAGTTTTATTCAAAGCGAACTGTCAAGGGGTTCCCATAAACCCAACCGCGTAAGGAATGCGGAATCAAGGAACATAACACCGGTATGACGGAAACTAAGTTCGCACGAGTGGAACAAAACACCAGGCATAAGGCCGAGCCTTCCACCCTTTAACAGGTATATAGATGCACTAATTAAAATAAGAGATATTGTGATATCCCAACATAATCATGTTCCGACATGGAGCAATCTTCAACTTCACCTGCAACTAACAACCCTATAAGAGGGTCTGAGCAAAAGCGGTACCTTAGCCAAACAACAATTTGCTAGGAAAGGTGGGTTAGAGGCTTGACATGGCAATATGGGAGGCATGATAAACAAGTGGTAGGTGGCGCGGCATAGCGATATAGTGAACAAATAGCAAGCAAAGATAGAAGTGATATCGAGGGTAATGGTCATCTTGCTTGAGATCCCGATAGGAAGAAGAACGAGTCCATGAAGAAGACAAACGAACATAGTCGAACGAATCCTCACAACTCCGAAACGAAACCGAAGCTAACGAGCGAAGCAAACCGGTAAGAAGCAAACAACATGGTAAACAACCATCACACAAACATGGCACGATACACAATCAAGTATGATGCATGGCATGGCAAAGTGCAACAAACAATGCTACAAGTTAAGTGGAGCTCAATATCCAACGAGTTGCATATTGACGAAACACCACATTCGGTTTATTTAGTTCGCTCTCGTTTAGGTACAGAACAATATTAAATGTTGTTAAACATGGAAAGAGGTGAAACATAAGTAAACTAACTATTTAGGCAAGTTTAAATGAGGCCGTAAACAACAAACAACAATTCCGGAAAATTCGCAGGTCCATATTTCGAATTTGGTACTGTTCTTCCCTAAACCATATTTTAATGTTGTTAAACAGTAAAACAAAGTGCACCAAGTTAATCTATGCATTTTCTAGACAATTTACATATATATTTTATTTAATTCGGAGCTACGGTTATTTAGTTATGAAATAAAGCATTTTAACATGCTATTTATTCAAATCAAATGCAAACAGCGAGTTAAGCATTTTAAACATGAATGAAAGTTAGATATTATGAAACTAGATGAAATTCTAAGCATTTTACATATATAAATTATTTACATATGATGCATGATTAATTAGTTATTAGATGCATGAACACTAGGGGTTTTTCTGCAAATCTGTTAATCCTGGGATAAATGGATAAATTCGCAGCAAGGAAAAAAAACTACATGGGCCGAAACTTGCTATGACAATAGTGCACAGGAGAGGGCCGGGTGCTGCTCACCCTGGGCCAAGGCCCGGTTCGGTGGAGAGGGAGGCTGGAAGGCGGCGCTTGGCCTTGTACGGCTGGCAGCCCACACCGCTGGCCAGCGCTGTCAAAACACAGCTGGATTGGGCGGGCTCCTCTTGCTCGATCTGGACAACGGGGAGGCATTGAAGCAGGCGCGGTCAGCTGCTCGTCAGGAAGCAGAGCAGCGGCGGCGCTGTACGGGAAGGCAGTAGTGGGGTCCAGCGAGGCAGGGGACTCCGGTGGTACAACAGGGATGGAGCGGACGGGCGTATCCGGGCTTGGGACGGCCGGTCCTCGCTGGATCGAAGGATTGGCGACGCGGCAAAGTTCGAGCGGCTCCCTAGAGCTGTTATAGAGAACAAAGGAGAGGGATGAGAGGCGAGGAAGAGAACTAGAGGGAGGAGGGACGGAGGAGAAGAAGAGGGGAAGGGGCGACACGGTCCAAGGCTCTCCAGCGCGGATCGGTCGGGAACCGCGGCGGCGCAACAAGCTGGAGCTACGGGAGGCCATCCATGGCGGTGCTGCGAAGACAATAGAGAGAGAGCATCGTGAGAGAGAGAGAGAGAGAAAGAGACTGGAGGGGGAGATAGAGAGGAAACAAGGAAGGAGAAGAGCGCGAGGGATCCTAGTGCTCCGGTGGCTTGCGGTCGCCGGTGGTGCCAAGACGAGCAGAGGCGGGTGAGGACGGTGGCCTTGATCCAGATCGGATCAAGCGCTGCGGGAGGTTGCGGGAGGCTCGGGGCTGTGTGCGTTGGGAGCCTCCTGGGCCGTCGGATCAGAGATCTGGCGGTCTAGAACGAGTGGGAGGTGGCTGCGATGGTTGGTGGAGTGAAACCGAGGGAGGTAGGGGATTGCGCAGGCGCGGATTTCAAGGGGAGAGCACTGGGGTGGCGGCGTAGCTCGGGATTGGTGGGAGTCTGTCTGCCTAGGGTTTAGGTTTAACTAGACATGGAATAGGGGAGGCCCCTATATATAGCAGGTGGATGATAAGAGGGAGTATGAGGGTAATTTGGACCCTCCGATAATCAGACGGTCTGGGACAATTAGGTTAGGGTAGATCAAATAAGAAACCGAAAATATTTAGGGGATGATCCGAATCCAACCGTGATGTTTGAGCGGGTCGGGTTCAAGTATGTTTCGGACCCGCACGCGAGGGGGGTTTAAAAGAGGTCAACAAGGACAAAGGGGGCTGACAAAAGGTCAATGGAGATGAGGAAGAAGCGACAACTGCGAATGGCTGCAAGTTTTTAAAACATGACGGCAACGCAGTGCTGATGCAATGCAAATGATGACATGAACAAAATGCAAAACAAAAGACAAAAACTCAACCACGGAGGAAATAACATATCACATTGCCGGAAATGGCAAGAGTTGGAGTTACAAATATGGAAAGCTACATCCGAGGCGTTACAATCCCGTTCCTCAGCTCATGCACTGGTCTGTGAAGCCGGTCACCTCGAGCCGGGAGGACCACCGAACAGTGATGCCCACACAAGGCGGCTACACCATCGTCGTCAACCCTACCTTCGCTTTGGTGAGGCGCACCTGCCACTTCACGCGGGTGCTCATCGATGACGGTATCAGCATCAACATACACTACCGCGACACCTTGATAAAGCTGGGCCTCAGGGAGAAGCAGCTGCAGCCCAGCCGAAGAACCTTCCATGACATCACGCCAGGGCTCTCTTGCTCCACCATTGGCAAGATTTGGCTGGACGTCCTGCACGACGATGAGCACAACTTCCACTGCGAGCCGATCTAGTTCGAGGTGGTGGATCTGAGCAACCCCTACCATGCGCTTTTGGCTCGGCCTGCACTGGCCAAGTTTATGGTAGTCCCTCATTACGCCTACCTCAAGCTCAAGATGCCGGGTCCCAAGGGCATCATGACCACATCTGGCAACTATAGGAAGTCCAATGAGTGCACGAAGGCCGGCTCCAAGTTGGCCGAATCTGTTTTCATCATGGAGGAGAAGCGCCAGTTCGACCAGTTCGTGGCTATGTCCCATGACCAGTTAGTCATGCCGGTCCTGGACCCACCCATGTAGTAGGTCAAGGAGGCATCCCAGCCGGCGCCTGCCCATGACAACCACCTCATCTATGTCATGCACTCCACACAAGCAACGCCTCTTACGATGATGAAAACCTCGAGGTCGCCCCCTCTGGCATCACTCCGACCCTTGCTTCGGCTGGCCCGAGGAAAGTCAACCTTGATTTGGCGACCACTAGTCCATGCCCTTCGGTCGGTCGCAAGCACGTGCACTGTCCTCCTGCAAGAGCCAGCTGCGGGCTAGCGGGCCTGGCCCTGCAACGATGGATGACCAGCTCCCTGCCTCGGCCGATGAGGCCCGTCTCAGCCTGACACCTCCATTCCAACCTGCAACACTGATCCCGGACAAGGAACCCTCCCCCTCCCGGTATCCCCGTCAAGCCCCGGCGACCAGGCCGAGGCATCCAACGCCCCCTTTGGGGTACACGCCCACGCTTTGGCGCCCTTTGGGCTGGCAAACTCCGCCGCCAAGTATCAGCGCCTCATGGTGCAGCTCTTCAACCTCGAGGGCAGATGGACCGTGTACATGTTCCCTCCCGAGGGAGGCCCCTCAAACAGACGCAAGGCTCCGCGGGGCGTCACGTGCATCATCATCGACAGACAGTTAGTTCCAATAAACCTGGCAAACACTTCACCGTTCAAATGACTCATCAACGATAATAGGGTTAACACAAGTGAAGCCTGAAGAGCCCTGTGTAGCAAGCCATGTGGTTTTGGGGTATTGCTCAGGCTTCCAATAAGAACCATCAGCATTCATTTTCCTCTCGAAACCAACACCCTCTTTCCTAGGGTTTTGGTTCAGAATATGTTTTTAAGGACATCACATAGTGTGTGATACCCTTTGAGGCTTATGTACATGCTTGTTTCAAGCAACTTCTTCAACCTGGCATTGTCATCAGCAATAATAGTGGTATCCTCAGAGGGAAAACTTTGTTTTTGCCACTCTAGTTTTTGCCAACTTTGCTTATGCCACTCTAGAATTTGACATCTCACATTTGCCACTCTTAGCTTTTGACAATACATCACAAATGCCATTCCGTGGAAAAAACGATAATTTTTCATTTCACTTTTGCCACTCTTAGCTTTTGACATGTATCACAATTGCCACTCTAAAACTTTTGCTTTTGCCACAGAATGGCAAAAGTGATATATTGTCAAAAGCTAAGAGTGGCAAAAGTGAAATGTCAAATTTTAGAGTGGCATAAGCAAAGTTGGCAAAAACTAGAGTGGCAAAAACAAAGTTTTCCCATCCTAAGAAGAGGGGTTAGTTACCACATCAGTAGTTGAAGATATCGCAACTTCAGAAGCAGTAGAACATTCAGCATGAGAGGCAACATTGTCATGCTCAAGGCATTTTAAGAAAGGTGGCACAAAATCTTCCTGAGCGGAACTGATCTGTTGAGCGAGTAGTGAATCGTTTTCTTTTTGAAGATCTTCATGAGATGCTCTCAGTTTCTCTAGATCTTGTTTACTTTGAGTATAATCATAGGAAGGCTTCTCATGAGTAGCTGAGAGGATTTCATGATGACTTTCAAGTTCCTCGTACTTAACACGAAGATTTTTGATGTCTTCGATTAAAACCTAGGTTCGATTCATTTACTCGTCCAACAGGTCATCGCTTTTGTCTATCAATTTTAGAATCTTTTCCATGGATGTTTGTTGTTTAGTTGCAATTTTGGCAATGGTCTTATAACTGGGTTTGGATTTAGATTCAGAGTCATCATCACTTGAGGTCTGAAAGTATGCATAGCGAGAGTTTACCTTGGCACCACATGCCATGAGGCAGTAGGTGGGAGCAGAGTCATCGTCATCGTTCTCCTCAGCGTCAGCGACATGGCCATTGATCGGTGTTGAAGATGGACTTGGCAACGAATGCTGAAGCTAGAGCCAGGCTTGCCACGCCTGAATCAAACTCCTCCTCAGACTCCACCTCTGCCTCCTCAGAAGCAGAATCCTCCTCTGAATCTATTTCCTTCCCAGTGAATGCAGGCGCCTTGCCTTATGAGCTCTTCTTGTAAGATGAAGACTTTGAGGGTTTCTTCTTCTTCTTATCGTCAGATTCATATTCCTTGCTTTTCTTCTTTTTCTTTTCTTCCTTGTCCCATTGTGGACATTCAGATATGTAGTGGCCTGGCTTCTTCCATTTGTGGAATGTTCTCTTCTTGTAGTAACGAGTGGAAGCCTCATCATTCTTGGAGCTAGATCATGAAGACTTTCCAAAGCGATTCTTCTTGGAGAACTTCTAGAAGTTCCTCACAAGCATTGCTAGCTCTTTTTCAATGTCTTCAGCATCATCAGAACTATAGTCAGATTCTTCTTCAGATGGGGATACATCCATTGCCTTAAAGCACGAGATAGGTCATAGTTGTGACCATAGATGTCTCTCTTCTCACACAGCTGCAATTCGTGTGTGTTGAGCCTCTCAAGTATGTCAGATGGATAGAAATCTCTGAAGTCAAGACATTCTTGAATCATGAAGGCCAAAGTATCAAATGAGCTATCATGTGACCTCAATAGCATCTTCAATATTTCATGCTTGGTGATTTATGTGGTGCCAAGTGTGCGAACCTCATTTGTGATATCAATAAGGTGGTTGAAAGTGAGCGGGACATTCTCAATGTCATTCCTCTTGCATCAGTTGAAGAGATTGTGACACACATATATTCTTGAGTCTATCTGGGTTGAGACACCTTAGTTGAACTTGGACAGCTAGTCCCAGACCAGCTTTGCAGTTTCCAGAGCACTCACACAGAAATACTGCCCTTTGGTCAGATGACCACAGATGATCTTCTTGGAGGTTGAGTCCAGTTGTGCGAATCTCTTGACATCAGCAGCGGTGACTCCTTCACCGACTTTGGGGACACCAATCTTGTCGACATCCAGAGATCGATGTCAATGGCTTCAAGATGCATGTGCATCTTATTCTTCCAGTAGGGGTAATTAGTGCCCTCAACACGGGGCACTCAGCGAAGACTTTGATTATCCCTACAGTCGACATAGCAAAAACTCAAGGTGGCTAAACCGAATCACATAGAACAAGGGAGCACCTTGCTCAGATATCAATTGAAAGTGCTAGTTATCGGCTAAAGGGGGGTGACTAGGTGTTTGTTATGAATGTCTTCAAAAGATGCAAGACCCTCGAAGACAGACAAGTAAACAACACCTATATGATATTGAGCAGAAGATAAGCTATGCTAGACAGGCCATAGTCAAGTAAATAGTACAACGAAAGCACAAAGACTAATAGCAGCTAGGTAGAACAGATCGAAATGGGAAGACAATATGAAGCCAAACAACAGAAAGTATTCACACTATGAAGTCAAACAGATCAGGCAAGCAAGCAATGACTTCATGAAGACAAACTGAAATGTAAAGAAGGGAGGGGATAAAACCAATTGCTTGGTGGAGACATGGATTTGGTAGACCAGTTCCAGTTGCTGTGACAACTGTACATCTGGTTAGGGAGGATGAGATTGAACTCAGAAAACCACGTCTTCACCTTATTCTCCTTGAGCTAAGGACACTTAGTCCTAGCCCAATCACTCTGGAAAGTCTTCAAGGTAGACTTCCAAACCTTCACAGACTCTATTCACCAGCAATCCAAAATGACTCTTGGATCCTCAGAACATGACGCCTAACCGTCTGGAGGATACATAGTCCTCAAGTGTAATAAGTCTTCAGATCATGCGGACAGAAAGACTTCAGTGATGCCTAACACTCTTTCGCTCTAGGTGTTTTGCGCTTTGTCCTTGCAAGTTTTCTCTCTCAAAGGCTTCAGAGGTGGGTTGCGCTCAAACGACAAAAGCCATGCACTAACTCGGAGCAGCCACAAATTTATGGTGTAGGGAGTGCGCTATTTATAGCCAGGAGGCAACCCGACATGATATATCCGAAATGACCCTGGGTCACTAAGGAACCGACACATGTCCAAGGGTCAGATTTCAAACACACGCGACAACTTGACTTGGGCTACAAGCAAGGCTAACTCATCCAACTCTGGATAAGATTTACTCTCATTGTCTTCACTCGAAAACATAGAACTTGGGTTGAGCATCACATCAGTCTTCTAATTTTATCCACTTGGATCCCACTTAACAGTTCGGTGGTTCTTAGGACTCAAAAAATAAGAAAATCAAACTATGTAATAAACTATGTCTTCGCACTCCATTGTCTTCAAGTCAATGTCTTCACACGTCATTGTCTTCAACATGAATGTCTTCATGAACCACCATTGTCTTCAGTGTCTTCATACATTTTAGGGGTCATCTCTGGTAGGTAAACCGAATTAATGAGGGACTTCTACATGTGTTATCATTCCATTCTCACAAACACATTAGTCCCTCAACCATGTTTGTCATCAATACTCCAAAACCAACTAGGGGTGGAACTAGATGCACTTACACTCTCCATTAACGGCGCCGAAGCCACAGTTTAATACGGGTGGCCTTACTGTTCGCCTCCCATTCCCCTCCAGCAGACCTCCATCAACGCCAAGGCGTAGAAGGATCATCTGCCACTAGTCTTCCAGTTGGGTTTAATATTGTATCTCGATCATATGAATATAAATTTGCAGTGTGACTGAATGAATTATATGGTTTGAACGAACTTGCGTTTTTGTCTCTGAATGTATAGACTTATCAAATGATTTTATTTTAAAAAACGCCAATGGTTTTTAAATATAAAACACTCTCGCAAACGTTTAATTAGAGCACCCATGTGCAAACCGATAGCTTCCCCGGGAGTCCAAGGGAAAAGGTGCAGAGTAGGATTTCTACAGCTCTTGATCACAAACGTTTTAGAAAGAACACTCGTATGTAAACCGACAACTTCCCCAGTAAGTCAAGGGAAAATGTGTCGAGTAGGATTTGTGCATCTCTTCAATGCAAACGATTCGAATTAAATACGGTATGCAAAGCAAGACTTTGACGCTAAGCCAAGAGAAAATCTGGCAAGTAGGATTTGTACCTCCCTTCAATGCAAACAATTTTTTTGGATGACCCGTGTGCAACCACGTACAGACAATTTGGTAAGATTTGCATCTGTCATATTGGTTATATTGCCATTTGTCAAACTAGAAAGATTGTCATTTGTTGATCTAGTAACATTGCCATTTGTCAACCTTGTAACACTGCCATTTGGCAAAATATGCAGCTAAAAATCACTAGCACTATCTAATTTTTGCAACTATAATTCGGTAATTAAGCATAGATTTCATTCATAGATTATGCAGTCGTTCTTTATACAAACAGTTCAACTTGACAGTTGAACCGACCAAACTTTTCCCTAGTTGTTGCCAACGACATACTAAAATAGCTAGTTCAACTATATATACTAGCTAATTTTAAGTACATTGTATAGTTCCACCACATCTTTGTTAGATGAACTGAACAAAATAGCCCTTAAATACTACTAACACGGAGGGGCTTTGTACTACTCCCGGCAGCCTCTGCTCTGTCGAACCCGCTTTGTAAGAGGCAAAGGATGAGGAGCCTACCAACGAGCCGGACAACTACAATACAATGCCTGCCGCTCCTACACCTTCCGGGTCGCTCACCTCGAACGCCCGCTGCCGCTCTAGACGACCCTTCTCGAAGTGGTGGAACTCCTCGTAGATCTCCTGATTTCTCGCCTCTGCGTCGGTGTGTGTTGCGGCCACGGTGACGATAAGGCTCTTTGCGTGCTCGACGAGGGGCTCCTCCTCCTCCCGTAGGAACTCGATGTAGCATGCAAGGTCGCTGATGCACGTGTGGGCCTCCACCTCTGCCTCCCGCCTTCGGATGGCGGTGGCGGAGCAGGTCAAGATCTCGGCGATCGACGGGCTGGCGGCCACGGCGGATGATGATGGGGCGGTGGCCACAACCACCACCTCCTGCTTTCGGGCCGCGGTGGTGGAGCGTGCGGTGGCCATGGTGGCCGATAGTAGGGTGGCGGCCACGATGGCCACCTCCCGCCTTTGGGCCACGGCCGCGGAGCGGACAATGGCCCTGGCTTTCGACATTGGTGTGGCGGCAACGGCGACAGACGGTGGAGTGGCGATGTCGTGGTATAACACGTCCACCTATGGGGCCATCGGCCCCTTGTGGTTCGGCAAGGGGGGAAAACAAATTGCACAAAGAGCGGAGAGATAGAGTAGCACGACAGCGATGACACAGGCAGTTTTTACCCAGGTTCGGGCCACCGCGAGGCGTAAAACCCTACTCCCGCTTTGCTGGATTGATGTGGGGACCATGGTGGAGACACATCGCTTTAGCCCAGCAAGGTCGCCTTGGGATGAGAGAAGCTACGAGCGTATCAGAGTACAGGGGTCCGAATCCTTACTAAGATTGCCACGGCCCTCCTTCTATAGGTCAAGCGGTCAACAAAATGGCAAAACAGTCATTATATAGCGATTAGATTGCCATAGTGCTATCATACCTAACTTTGGAGACACGACAAGGCACATTAAATGCACTGCCTAGTGTCACATCGTGGGAGGAGCCCGACAATCCTTGCCGTGCCATGAAGCCACCTCCTCGCTTGTCTGCATGCCAAATAAATGGCTGCCTCGTGCCAAATAACAGCCACTTTATCACCTGGGGGTTCGACACCGCACTAATAAGTGACTTGCGTTGTTGTGAGGTGGAGTGGTGGAGCCTTGGCGGGGTAAGCCGCCCTCGGCGTCCCCCGGCAAGCCTGTCGGGGGAGTCTTAGATTTGTCTTTGGGGTAACCATGACCCCGCCAGGCTCGCCTGCCCAACAAGGGAGGGTTTTCTTTAGTAATATCTTACTTATTGGGTTCGTCTTGGTCATGTTGATCTGCCCTTTGATTTCTCAAAGAGCTATTTCTTCTACTTGGCCCTGTCTTCGATGTTGGAACCTTGCCCTTGAGCATGTGCACAGTCCGGGCAACAGACGCCTGGGGTTTGTTGCACCGACAGGAGCCCCCCGAGCCTGGCCCGAACATGCTACAGAGTGTCGTTGTGGTAGGCCCTATCCAGTACACAGTCGAGAGGGTTGTGGTAGCTCGTCATTCGAGATCTTCTTTGTTTTTTGTGTTTAAGTCAGTTTCTGGTTTTTCCACACGTCGCGTGGTGCCAATTGCAGTGGGGCCATCTCTATAATGGCCCGTGAATGACTTTAACACATGGGGGAGTAACTGCCAATTCACTCATCCCACCGCGCCCTTATCCTTTGCCATGTATGTTGCATGCATTGAGTGGGGTAGGTAACGGAGGCGCGTGGTGCAGGAGAGAGCGTCATAGCAGGGGCCTGATCTTCTTGTGTTGATGTAAGGGGGAGGTAATCGAATTCGATTGTCGGTGGTAGTCTAGACGGGTCGGGTCAGAAAGAAACCCCTCTTGGGCCTGGGTGAAGGATCAACCCTCAGCCCCAGCATGCCTATAAAAGAGGGGGCGAGGATGGAGCAGAGGTGTCCATCCACGCGCCTCTTTTTTTTTTCATTTCTTGCCTTCTCCTTTGTTATGTTGAGGGGGAGAGGCCAGGGCTGGGACCCGGGCTCTAGCTTGGGGTCAATGATGCCAAATGCTCGCGTTAATGCTTGGGGAGTGAGTCTACTGCGGGGCCGCAGGAGATGCAGCGATCGGAGGGGTGGGCGCCGAACCATCCACAGCATGCGAGGCATTATGCTTCTCCAATAGGGTGAGGTGCCCGTCTCTCCCACACGAGCCGGCCACTTGGTGGAGAGTGATTGTCTTGAACACAAGTCGCCGAGGTTCACCAACTTGACGGCGAGGCTTCTAGGGCTTTCGGCGCCAGTCTGGGGTGCACGCTCGGGATCCTTGGTAATCCCAGCACTACTCCTTCCAGCGGTGTCGGGGCGAATGTTCAAGATGGGGGTGGCTTCCTGCCCTCCAAGGTGGGGAGCGGTGCTCCTCGTGCGACTCAGACGTTGCCATCGCCTGCTGTTTCTCCGAGGGAGGCGACAACCCAAGGGGCCGGCATCCTCCTGGAGTGGTGGTGATGAAGAAAGAACGAGGCAAGATGGAGAAGGCGGGTGGCAGGCCATCAGGTCAGAGTATGATGGCACCGACGCCTTCGTCTCTTACCGTCGGCCCGCTGCCTCATCTTTCCACTCTTCCCCTCCCTCCCTGGCACCATCATTACCGGCCTCTTCAGGACCGTTGCCGGGGAGGGGTTCGCTCTCTTGGTGGCTTCGCCTCCTCCAGCAGTCTTCCAGCTGAGCTCCGGCGGTTCTCCCTGCTGGTGCTGGTGTTGGGGCTTCTTGTTGGCCCTGGGGGTGGTGACCAGGGCACTGCCGAGCTGCTCCCTCCGCCCCTCTCCTTAGAAGCCTCGCCACTCTCGATCTTGTCAGGCTGCGCCCAGCAAGCCCTAACAGGATCGGGCTGGGCTTTTGCTTAGTCACTCCCTTTGCCCTCTCCACCTCCCACTATAGTGCCTAGAAGGAGAGGGACAATAAAGGGGTTACATGGCACTTATCTTTTTCAGTCTAAAATGTGTAGGCATTTGCCAAACTTTAGTCTAAATTATGTAAACTTCTTTATCCATGTTTGTGTTCTGTAAGATATGTACTTTCTTATCAGCATATAAATGGAAAAGACAAGCCTTGACGGGTGCTTGTGGATGTATCATGTCCATCTAGAGGTGAGGTACCTCTGTACGTTTAAGTAAACAAGTTTCCTCCGGCAAGCTATCCTGCCAGTTCTTTAGTTTGCTGCCGCGGGGCAAGGCCTGCCGGGCATAAAACTATAAAAAAGGGACCCGCTCTTCGTCGAACCCTCTCCATCAAAGGCCACTGCGACCACCTTACCCGAAGCAACGCTCGGGACAAAGGATGGGAGCACCTATGTTTCGAAGGTGACGAGGTTTTCATATGCACAAGTTTTCACTTTATAGAATATGTATGGATATGAAGGAACTTATCTGTTTGGCTTGACGGGTAGAACTTACGGAGATGCTCAATGTTCCATGAGTTTTGCAACAGAATGACGTCTCTGGTCTCCAGACGGACTGTGCCGGGTCTGGTGGCTCGTACTACCCGGTTAGGTTCCTTCCCACTTCAGCGTCAACTTGTTGGCACACTTGGCAGATTGAACACCCCTAAGGACATGGTCGCCTTCCTCAAGGCTCCGGGCATGAACCCTGCGGCTGTGATAGCGACGCAAGGCTTGCAGGTAGCGTGTAGCATGCATAGCAGCCCGGAGACGGTTCTCCTCAAGTAGCACAGCGTCGTCACACCGGTGTTATTCTTGCGCTACTTCATCGTAGGCAAGCACTCGAGGTGATCCCTATATGAGTTCCGTGGGGATCACTGCTTCTACCCCATAGAATAGGGAAAAGGGAGTCTGGCCGGTAGCTCGATTTGGTGTTGTCTGGAGGGACCAAAGAACCACCGGTAGCTCATCGATCTATCGCCTGCCACACTTCTGCAGCTTATCAATGTTCTTGTCTTGAGCCCTCGCAACACTTTAGCATTTGCCCTCTCAGCTTGTCCGTTGCTTCTGGGATGGGCAACAGAGGCAAATGAGACCTTGCGGGTGAATTGGGTGCCATTATTAGTGATGACTCTGGCGGGTACTCCAAAACAGCACACCAATCCTTTCAATAACTTAATAGTTGTATGTGCAGTCACCTTCCTCATGGGCTCCACTTCCGGCCACTTTGTAAACTTGTCGATTGGAACGTACAAAAATTCAAAGCCCCCGGTAGCACAGGGAAAGGCGCCCAAGATGTCGAGCTCCGAGACCAAAAGAGGCCATGACAAAGGGACCGTATGGAGAGCTTGGGCAGGCTGATAGATATTCTTGGAGTGGAACTGGTAGGATCCACACTTGGTGACTAGCTCACTTGCATCTTGGAGGGCCGTGGGCTAGTAGAAACCTTGCCCGAAAGCTTTTCCAACCAGGGCCCTAGATCCAATATGGGAGCTGGACATACCCTTTTGCCAACAGTTCCTTTCCTTCTTCCCAGCAAATGCACTCCAATTTCACACCATTGGGCCATCTTCTGTATAGCGTGTCATCAACAAACTGATATATACTGGCCCTCCGGGCTTATCTTTCAGCTTCTTCTTGCTCTTCGGGAAGTTCTCCTATTAGGAGGAAATGGACTATGTGTCGTGCCAAAGTTGGAGCCTGAGGCTCGGCCACAAGGACCAATGGCACCTCCTCATTCACGGGAGCACATGCCTTGACCGCAGGAACCGGTGGTTCAGTGGGAGGGTGCTGCTAACCAGGCAAAACAGAGTTATTCCTGCCAACCTCTCTGCCAGGGGCTTCAGAGAGCTCTGTCGGGAGAGGCCTACTGAAGTCCAGTTTCCTCCTCTTTCTGGCCATTGTTGCTGGGGATACGGAGGCTTGAGTCAGATGGAGAACAAAAGTCCCTGGTTCCATAGGGAGTTTATGTGCAGCGCACTTTGATAGATGATCAGCAACACTATTTTCCGCACGCAACACATGCTCTATTTGCAATCCATCAAAGCTCTGCTCCAACTTTCTCACTTCCTCTATGTATGCCTCCGTCAATGGGCTTTGATAATCCTTGTTTACTTGCCTCACCAAGAGTTGCGAGTCTCCACGAATGATCAACTTCTTGATACCCAGTTCTGTTGCGGTCCTGAGCCCGACAAGGATTCCTTCATATTGTAAAGTACTGTTGGGCCTTCTCCTGTGGGAAATGCATTTGAATCATGTACTTGAGGTGCTCCCTAGTGGGAGCAACAAGAAGCACACCGGCTCCTGCACCTTGTAGGGAGAAGGCACCATCAAAGTACATGATTCATTCTTGGGGCACTTCCTTGCCGAGGATAACTGTCTCCAACACTTCTATGTCAGGGCTAGGCGTCCACTCCACAATAAACTCTGCTAGTGCTCTGCTCTGAATGGTTAACGTGCTCTCAAACTTCAAACCAAAGTTGGATAACTCCAAAGCCCATTCCATTATCCTGCGGTGGCCTCAGGGTTCCTCAATATACGTTGCAAGGGGAAGCGGGTGACAACCGTGATCTTGTGGGCTTGGAAGTAGTGCTACAGTTTCCTTGAGGCCATGATGAGACCAAAGATCAACTTTTGCATGCCAGAGTACCTTGACCTATCGCCCTACAGCAGGGAGCTGACGATGTACACTGGCCACTTCACCACTTTCCTCCTTGTCGTGACCTTGGAATTGTCTTCATTGCCCCATTCCTCCTTGTCTTGATCTACCTCTAACCTTGCCAGGACGAGTTTGCTTTCCTCTCCAGACGGGATGGAAGTTGTAGCTGCTCCTTCATCTACTTTCCGCTACGCCACCAGCATTGTGCTAACCACTTGATTGGGTGCTGCTAGGTACAACAACAACGGCCCTTGTGGTTTAGGAGTGACTAAGGAGGGAATAGAGGAAAGATAGGTCTTCAAATCTTGCAGCACAACGTCTGCCTCTAGGGTCCACTCCATGGACCCTGCCTTCTTCTAGATTTTGAAGAACGGCAGAGCACGCTTGGTGGACTTGGAAATGAACCTGCTTAGCGCGACAATACATCAAGTCAAATGCCTCACGTCTTTAACTGTCTTGGCTGCTTGAATCTGCTCAATCGCCTTGATCTTGTCAGGGTTGGCCTCTATCCCCCGGTGGGACACAAAGAACCCAAGTAGCTTGCCAGAAGGAACGCCAAACACACACTTCTCTTGGGTTCAGCTTAAAGTTGATCTTGCGCAAATTTGCATAAGTCTCTTCCGAGTCTTGAATGAGAGTTGATTTGTCCTTTGTTTTGACCACCATATCGCCCATTTCAACATTCCTATGCAGCTGGGACTCAAAGCCAATCTGTACCGCTCTTGCAAAACTGGATCCAGGGCTTTTTTACCAAAAGGGCATCCATACAAAATAGTACACGCCACATGGGGTTATAATCGCGGTCTTCTCTTCATCTTCCTTGGACATGAGAATCTAGTGGTGCTCGGAGTAGGCATCCAAGAAGGAAAGTAGGTCACATCAAGAGGTGGAATCCACAATCTGATAGATGTGCGGCAAGGGGAATGGGTCCTTAGGGCATGCTTTATTTAGATCTATGAAATCTATGCAAAACCTCCATTTCCCATTCGCCTTGCGCAACACCACTGGATTCGCCAACCAAGTTGGATGCAATACTCCTCTGACCAAACAAGCAACTTCAAGTTTCTTGATCTCCTCAACAATAAACTCATGTCACTCCAAAGCTTGCTCTCAGACCTTCTGTTTGATGGGCCGGGCATGTGGGTAGACAACAGGGTGGTTCTCGATTACCTCACTGGGAACACCGGGGATGTTAGATGATTGCCAAGCAAACACATCAAGATTCGCCCGCAGGAAGGCAACGAGCGTGCTTTCCTATTTGTCGTCACAGGTGGAGCCGATACTAAATGTACCATCAGCGCCAACCAACCCCGCCGGGACCTTCTTCACAGCGGGCGCAACAACGTTTGATCTCTTGCTATTGGAGCTCTCTGGCAAATCATCAACAGGCACATCACACTCTGAAGAGGCGCGCTTCCTAGATTCTTTGTTGGCATCCTTGCTAGCTATCTTCCCTTTCTTACTTTCCTTGGCAGAAGTGACAGCTTCCGTGGCCTATGTAGCGACTACTTCTAGGTACATCTTATCCATGCATACAATTGTGTCCTTCTGGTCTGATGGAATGGAAGTAGCCGATCGGCCCTGGCAACTTTAGAGTGTTGTAGGCATAGTGGGATGCTGCCATGAATTTTGCTAGGGCTAGGCGGCCAAGGACTCATTGTATGGTGGGGGAGGTCAACCACATCAAACACGATCTTCAGGGTCCGGTAGTTTAACTCCCCCAGAACGTTACCGGCAGTGTGATCTTCCCCTTAGGACGACTCCTTGCGGGGTTGATCCCTTGGAAAGTACTAGTAACCTTGAGTTCTTCATTTGCTATCTGGAGCTTGCTGATGACCTTGGGAGATATCAGATTCAACCCGGCCCCGCTGTCAACCAACATTTTTGTGACCTTGAGGTTGCAGATTGTTAGTGAAACCAACAATGGCAAACACCCTACCGCGGTGGTGCCGTCAGGGTGATCCTCTTCATCAAAGATGATGGGCGTGTGGGACCACTTGAGCGGCTTTTGAGAATCTGCCACTGGCTCCACGGCATTGACCTCACGTGCCCACTGTTTAAGCTGGTGGTGGGAGGAGTGCAAGGACGCACGTGTCACATCCCTAACTTCTGGCAATGCACTACGCTAGCTTCATGTGTGCATCATGTTTAATTTCGAAAGAAACTTGAAATGGGGATTGCCTAAACCCTAGCATCAAAGGAATTCACTAGGTTCAAATAAAATATTTTTAGTAAATCCAAATGGCTTTCAAAAATGTTCATCATTTTTGGAAAATGCTGGAAACAGTAACCAGAGGTGATGCATATTTTTCCATGACATATTTGGGAACTGAATTAAATCATACTCTATTTGAATTTGGGCATTTAAATGCTATAAAATATTTTAAATGTCCAAATAATCACAAACTGAAATGTTTATTGTTGGATATATTCCAAACAGTGACCTCAGTCAGTTGCTTGATTTTTGAAAGTGCCTAGCCATTTTTACTAAGTCCAGAAACAAATGTCAGAATTAGAAAAGAGAAAGAAAAAGGAAAAGAGCAGAGACTCACCTAGAATTTACCTGGCACCCACAAAAGCCCACCTGGCCGGCCCAGTTGGCCAGCCCAGCCCACCAGTGCCACCGTTCTCAAGCTCCTGCCTGGATACCGCGCGTGAGTGGTCGCCGCACGCGGGCATGCGCCCTGGCCACCTCACCTTTGCCTGCTTGCCCGGACGCCTCTGGGAGACGCCAATCGCCATCCCCTGACTCTCTCACTCTCTCCCGTGCTTCTTCCTCCTCTGCTCCCTCTCCCTCTCGCGCCCGAGCGCAACCGTCACCGCCGCTCGTCGTTGCCAAGGCCACCACCTCCTCCTCGCCCCTCTGACATGCCCGAGAGCTCCGTCACATCATCGTCGTCCTCTCCACAGAGCCACGCGAGCCGGGAGACCTCACAGCACCGCCATCGGCATCATCTTCAAGCTTCGGCACCGGCGCCGTCTCCGACGATTCGCCGACCATTGCGCGTCCCCAGCCTCGTCGTCGCCTCTGCTGGAACCGGGGTGAGCCCCTCTCCGTTCTGCCTCTATTCTTGACGCCCCGCACGTCCTCCACCACTAGAGCCACCGTGCGTGAAGCTTGCCGCCGCACGGCCATGTCGCCGTCATCGTTCTGCCTAGTGTACGCCGCGTCCGAGCTCGTAGACGAGCTCCAAGAGGACCTAGGAGGCCGTGGCACACCTCATCCGGCTTCGACGTGCCCTGCAGTCGTGCGCCCGCTCGAGCCGAGCTCCGGCCGCCACCGTGAGCTCCGTTCCGGCGAGCTCCGGTGTCCCCGCAGCCACCCACCGGCCCCTCTAGATGCGGGAGAGCATGGGGTACCCCGGTGGTCTCCGGGCGTCCAGCCGCCGCCTGTAGCACATCTTCGACGAGCTTCCGCCGTAGTTTTGGTCGCCGCCGACCAAACTCCGGCGAGAGCAGACGTGGCCTTGTCATAAGCACTAATCCGTGCCAGCTGGACCACCCTTAGACGCTGACACCGGGCCCTGCAGCGTGTCAAAGCCCGAGTCAACACGGGATTAGTGTCTGTCTCACTGATTAGTTGACCCCACTGGTCAGGTTTGACCCGGTCAGCCTCAGTTGACTTGGTGACGTCATGCTTGCACAATGCTGACGCATTTAATCATGTTCTAGATTTAAAATAATTTAGAAAAATCCAGAAAATAATCTAAACTTCAAAAAATCATAGAAATTCAACCGTAGCTCCAAATGAAATATTTTATATATGAAAAATGATAAAACAAATCCAATCTATCCATTTGTACAATTTTCATGCATGTTAGAACCACTTATAGCTATTTTTTAGGACAAATCATATAAATGGCATTTGAATATCCCCATATGGAGTTTGAATTTGAATCTTGGAATCAAACCAATTCCATTTAATCTGTTGCTAGTTGCATTAGCTCAAATCACAGCATATTGACATGTCATGATCATGCATCATATGGTGCATTGCATTGATTGTGTTCTTCCTTGTTTGCCGGTATTTGTCCCCTCTCAGTAGACGACGTCCCGACGATGAGTTCGATGACACCGATGAAGAACTATATTATCTTCAGAAGTGCCAGGAAAGCAAAAACCCCTTGTTCATTCCAATACAATCCCACTCTCTCACTTCTGCTTTCTTTTACTGCATTAGGACAACAATGACATATCTATTACTTGCTCCGGCAGTTGAACCCCCTTTTCCTCTGCATGACCTGTCATTGCCACAGTAAAAAGATGAAACCCACTAGCATGAGTAGGAGTTGTTTGAGCCCTGATGTGCCTACTCATTCATGCTTGTTTGTCTTGCCTGCTACTGCTTAGAGTTGAGTCAGGCCTGGTTCATCGGGGATGAATTGGAATGTTGCAAACATGTCCTACTGTGTGTGAGCTAAGTGTGTGAACACGATTTGGTAAAGGTATCGATGAGAGGCCATGTAGGAGTATATGGTGGGTTGTTTCATTGAAATCGTCCTTAAGCACTGAGATCTGTATGTGTGATATAAGATTCAGCTACTACCATGCATTGGGCCCGAAACCAATGGACCCTCTCGGCTTATTAACCACCCTTGTCCTCTATCCAGGAGTTGCAAGTAGTTTCTGGTGTTTGTAGTATGCTGGAGGCCGTGTGCAGTGCTGACCTGAGGGGTGGGCTATGATGAGGTAGGCACGTGGCCGAGTATGCCGGGTGCCCGTTTGGTGTTCCGGAACCCTGTACACATTGTTCGGGGCCGTATGTGGAAACCTCGGCCGGACTCCCTACGGATGGAACCTGAATAGGCGATAAACCTGGACTAGAGACTTGAGTGTTTAGGCAGGCCGTGGCCAACACCCTCGTTGGGCTTCCGCTTGAAGGTTGCCGAGTACATGTCGTGTAAACGTCGGTAAGTGGTGGAAGCGTGTGTGAAGAAGTACACCCCTGCAGGGTTAACATCATCTATTTGAATAGCCCTGTCCACGGTAAAGGACTACTGGGTTGCCTATACAGCTGATAGACATGTGAAAGTGGATACTCTAAAATATACAAGATAAGCGTGAGTGCTATGGATGGCGTTCTCGTAGGGAGACGAGAACGGATCCATAGTGGTGTATTGATATGGTGAATATGTGGACTCGTGTGTGCCACCTCAAAAGAGTTACTTGCAGTCGTAGTGCTGGATAGCCACCGAGTCAAAGCTGGCTTGCTATAGTTAAACCCCACCAACCCTTTGTTGATACTGATGCATATGTAGTTAGTTCTGATCTAAGTCTTGTTGGGTACATTTGTACTCACGTTTGCTTAATTTATGTTTTTGCAGAGAGACTTCAGTCTTGCTAGTATTTGTGCATGGACTTCGACATTTAGCTTGCTACCTCAGCTACGATCTTGTGCCCTCAGCAGGATCTGGTAGATAGTCAGGCTTCTCAGCCCTTTTCATTCATAGATGTCTATACTCAGACATGTTAAGCTTCTGCATGTGCTTTGATTTGTATGCTCAGAATGTTGGGTCATGAGACCCATGTTTTTAATATCTGACTCCTCGGAGCCTAATGAACACATACTTTGAGTCATAGAGTTATGTTGTGATGCCAGATTGTATTTGAACATATCAAGCATATTGTGTGTATGATTTGGAATGCTTGGTATGTGTGGGATCTGACAACCTAGTTGTTCATCCTTAGTAGCCTCTCTTACCGGGAAATGTCTCCTAGTGCTTCCACTGAGCCATGGTAGCTTGCTACTGCTCCGGAACACTTAGGCTGGCCGGCATGTGTCCTTCTTCGTTCTTGTGTCTGTCCCTTCGGGGAAATGTCACACGTTGTTCCTTTAAGTCCATATAGCTTGCTACGACTTGGGTTCGTACGTTGTTGATCGACACGTTCGTTGTTGGGTCATGTATGCCTGCCCCTGTAAGTTAGCGCCACTTTGGGTCCATGACTAGTCATGTTAGCCCGGGTTCGTTGTCATATGGATGCTAGCGGCCCTATCATATACATGGGAGAAAAGGCGCAAATGGTCCCGGGCCAGGTAAGGTGGCACCCGTGGGAATACCGTGCGTGAGGCCTCAAAGTGATATGATGTGTTACATGCTAGATTGGTGTGACTTCGGATTGGGGTCCTGACAACTTTGGTATTAGAGCCTGACTGTCTGTAGGATTACCAAGACAAACTGGTGGAAGTTGTGTCTAGAAATTCTTTAGTTATGGAGGGAAATTGATTGTGGAATGGAACGTAAGGCTCTTTTTAATCCTTTACCTTCTGATCCAAGTCATCTTATCTTTCCTACGGGGTTAAGGAACTAGGCTTTCTCTTCTTTCTATCAGGATCACGTGTTACTAATCCGTAGACTGATAGGATTGATGGATTTAAGCATCAGTTTAGTCTCTACCACTTCCATATGTTAACTTTTGATCTCGAAACCTTGATATTGTGATGTTGAGTGGCTATGCCACCATTTTGCAGGATGTCTCAAATCTTTTTGAGCATTTACAGTCGTAATGCTGTCTGAGTCATCCCAGGTTTCTAAATAGTCTGATGCATCTGCAAATCTCTTCTTCCCGTTCCCGATGTTCCTTTGGTCAGATAAACCACACTAGTGGCAGAGACATTGAATTTCTGATTGAGTTATTGCCCGGCACAGCCCCAATATCCAAGAGACCATATGGGATGCCCCCGAACGATTTGGAAGAGATCAAGAAGAAAATTAATGAGCTATTAGAAAAGGGATATATTCGGCCAAGCTCGTCACCTTGGGGAGCCCCAGTTCTTTTGGTAGAGAAGAAGGATGGAACCCTGAGAGCGGTTGTGAATTATCGTTCATTGAACGACGTGACCATCAAGAACAAGTACCCTCTGCCGATGATTAATGGTTTATTTGATTAGCTAGTTGGAGCCAAGGTATTCTCCAAGATTGATCTTCGATCAGGGTATCATCAGTTGAATATCCGTGAAAAGGATATACCCAAAACAACATTCACCACCAGGTATGGTTTATATGAGTATACTGTCAAGTCATTCGGATTGACTAATGCCCCTGTATACTTCATGAATTTGATGAACAAGGTATTTATGGAATATCTGGACAAGTTTGTCGTGGTGTTCATCGATGATATACTGATTTTCTCCAAGAGCGAGGAAGAGCATAAGGAACATTTGTGTCTAGTTCTGGAGAAACTCCGAGAACATCAGTTGTATGCCAAGTTCAGCAAATGTGAATTTTGGCTGAAGGAAGTCGGATTCCTCGGACATGTTATTTCAGGAGAAGGAATAGCAGTCGACCCCACCAAGGTTGTATCAGTCACCGATTGGCAGTCACCCACCACAGTCAAGGAGATCTGCAGTTTTCTCAGACTCACAGGATATTATCAGAGGTTTATTGAGAATTTGTCCAAGATTGCCAAGCCCATGGCTGGGATGTTGAAGAAGGAAACCAAGTACATTTGGACCAAGGATTGTGAAGCCAGTTTCCAGGAATTGCAGAAACGTTTGGTTACAGCCCCAGTGCTGATTTTGCCGGACATTCACAAGGATTACCAGGTATATTGTGACGCTTCTCGTCAGGGACTCGGAGGAGTACTCATGCAGGAAGGAAAAGTTGTAGCTTATACCTCCATACAGATATGACCTTACGAGATGAATTACGCCACACATGATTTGGAGTTAGCAGCCGTAGTGCATGCACTCAAGACCTGGAGACATTTCCTTATTGGAAACAGTTGTGATGTTTACAAGGATCATAAGAGCCTGAAGTATATTTTCACGCAGAAAGAGTTGAACCTCAAGCAGAGGAGATGGCTAGAATTAATCAAGGACTATGACATGAGATTGCATTACCGCCAAGGAAAGGCTAATGTTGTAGCAGATGCCTTGAGCCGTAAGAGTTATGTTAATACTCTTATACGGGAGGATTACCCCTGGAGTTAGTCGGTGAACTCAGAGATCTTCGACTGGAGATAGTTACGAGAGGATATGTTGCAGCTCTGGAAGTTCAGTCCACTTTGGCTGAACGAATTCGTGAAGCCCATAAGTCAGAAAAGGAAATTGATGAGATAAAGAAAAGGATGAATGAAGGAAAAGCTAAAGGGTTCTGTAAGGATGACTATGACACTATATGGTTCGAGGATCATATTTATGTACCCAATGATCCCGAACTCAGGAAGTTGATTCTTCAGGAGGCTCATGATTCACCATACTCGATTCACCCCGGTAACACCAAGATGTATCTGGATTTGAAGGAAAGTTTCTGGTGGACAGGTATGAAGAAGGATATTGCCGAGTACGTAGCAGTATGCGATGTTTGTCAGCGAGTAAAGGCGGAACATCAGAAGCCAGCAGGGTTACTTCAACCTTTGCCGATTCCCGAGTGGAAATGGGAGAAACTTGGAATGGATTTTATCACAGGATTACCCAGGACCCGTTCAGGTTATGATTCCATCTGGGTAGTGGTTGGTCGCTTGACCAAGGTAGCTCATTTCATTCCCGTGAAGACTACCTATACCAGCGCTAAGTTATCCAAGATATACATGACCAGGATCGTATGTCTGCATGGAGTTCCGAGGAGTATCATGTCAGATAGAGGAACACAATTTACCTCAAAGTTTTGGAATCAGTTGCATGAAACTTTGGGTAGGAGGTTGGAGTTCAGTACAGCTTTTCATCCGCAGACAGATGGACAAATCGAGAGAGTCAAGCAGATTCTGGAGGACACGTTGAGAGCTTGTGCACTAGACTATGGGTCTAGCTGGGATGATAATTTGCCATATGCAGAGTTCTCGTACAAAATAGTTATCAGATCAGTCTGAAGATGGCCCCTTTTCGAAGCTCTATACAGAAGGAGGTGCAGAACACCATTATTGTGGGATGGTGTTGGAGATCAAAAACTTTTCGGTCCCAATCTTGTTAGAGACTCCGAAGAGAAGGTCAAGCTAATTCGGGATAGACTCAAGGTAGCTCAGTCGAGGCAGAAGAGTTATGCCGACAGTAAACGCAAGGAAGTAACATACGATGCGGGAGACCGAGCATATCTTCGTGTGTCCCCACTTCGTGGAATCAAGAGGTTCGGTGTTAAAGGAAAGTTGGCACCCAGGTTCATTGGCCCCTACAAAATCCTCTAACATTGTGGAGAAGTTGCTTACAAGCTGGAATTAACGGAAGGATTGTCCGGAGTTCACGATGTCTTCCATGTTTCTTAGCTGAAGAAATGCCATGCTGACATGGCTGATATTCCCTTGAGAGACACAGTGCCCCTAGAGGCCATACAGCTCGACAGTGAACTGACTTATGAGGAGAAAACCGTCAGAATTCTCGAGACTGCGAATAGAGTCACCCGCAGCAAGATCATCAAGTTTTGCAAGGTTCTCTGGAGTCATCATTCCGAGGAGGAAGCCACCAGGGAGCGAGAAGAAGATCTCCGTCGAGACCACCCGCACCTATTTGCTAGCCAACCTGAATCTCGAGGGCGAGATTCATCTTAAGGTGGGTAGGTTTGTAACATCCCAAATTTCCCATTTGGAATGTTTTACAATTATAGCTAAGCATCTATGCATATTGTTTGAATTGAGTGGCATTTGAATTTTCTTTCCAGAGGCTTTTGAACTTGTTGAATTTGGATTCAAATTGGCAAATGAAATTCTTTCAAAACAATGCCTGACAAATACTTGAGCAAAAGTATGAGAGGAGTAAACATGACACTCCAAAAATGTCAGAAGAAAAATATTGCCAAAAATTTTGAATTCAAATTTGAATTTTATTTGGGATTTCCAGAAAGTGTTTTTTTTTAGTTTGAGTTTTGCCCCTGGACAAATGTCCATGTTGTAGGATTAATTCCCATGAGAATTTTGATATATATATATATATGTCCTATATAAAAATAATGTATATTTTTCTATATTTTCTCTTCTCTCTAATTCAAAAAAAGGAAATCCCGAGGCGCCAGCCAGTTAACCCTGCCCGGCCAGCCGCGAAGCGCAGCCACCAGCGGGCAGACGCAGCCCACTAACGCCCGAGCCGCAGAGCCCAGCGCCCGACGCCCGATTCCTCTCTCCCTCGGTCACCCGACTGAACCCTCTCCTCTCCCCTTCGCTGACGCGCCGGCCCCACCCCTTCTCTTTTCCCCTCGCCCACGTCTCACCGCGCCAGAGCGCGACCGCCGCCGCCCGTCGCCGTGATCTTCTCGGGATTGCAATCCCGTGTCGCTCCTCGCCCAAGACTACGCCCTATAAAAGGCCAAGCCCCTCCTCTCTCGAACCCCTTAAACCCTACGCCCGAAACCCACCAGAGCCGTCACCCTCTCTGTTCGCATCTTGCCGCCACCGCCTCGGTTCGCCGCCACTTCCGCCGCTGGTGAGCACCCCCTTCCCATCCAAGCTACTGCACCTGCACCGCCACTTCATCACGCAGCTCCCTGACATCCTCTCGTTGCCCAGGAACCGTCGGAGGCTCGGAGCCATCGCCCCGAGCTTGACAGCCGCTCGCCGGAGCTGCAGCTCACCACGGAGCCGCCGCCGTTGCCCCAATCGCCATAGCCGCCCCCGAGCTACACCAAGACCAACCCGACGACGCCCTCGCTCCGCCGCACCGCCCCGACCACTCCTCCTTCCCTGGCGACAAGAGCCGCTGCACCGCCATCGCCCGAGTCACCGCTTGCGTCCCCGTCCGCTGTAAGCTCGAGCTCCCCTCCACCGTTGGATCTCGCTTGTGCTGTTTAGATTAGATCTGCGAAGGGGTAGGTTTATTTTTAGATTACTTCAGTTTTTTCCCCGGTTCAGTTGCGGTCTATTTTTTCATTAGATCAAACCGGCGGGTTTTTCTGTTTAGCCGCGTGCGCGTCTTAGCTATATTACGCCTGAGCGTTGGATAGGCCCAGTAGCGCTAGTTTTTCTTTTTTTTTTGATTTATTTTCAGTTTCCGTTTTTAGCAGTTTCGTTATGTTTTTGTTTTAGCTGCATCTTTTAGTTGGTTTATTATTTTTAGTTGATTCTTTTTTTGTTAGTTTGCAAATTTGTTGTAGTTTCTGTAGAAAATATGTTTCGCCATGTTTAAATTATTAGAAAAAGTTTTATATTAGTTTTAGTTAGATAAGTTTTTCTGCCATAAATTGAGTTAGGATTAATATTTTTTAGTGTTTTATTTTTTGCTATTGCTTAGTTTTGACCATGCCTAGCAGTAGGAACTTGTTTGGGTATTTTAGATTTCATAAAAACATTAGTTTTATTCGAAATCAAGTTTTTCTTGTTTATTTAGCTAGCTACTGTTTTCCTACTGTTCTAGTTAGAAAATATTTTATTTTTACTATGTTATAGTTTATTTTAGATTAGTTTCTGTAGCTACAGAGGATGAATTTTTATTTTATTTTCTTTGCTAGTATTGTTTTGGGCATAATAGGAGTTCTATAATAGCTTTTGATGTGATTCTTTTTGCTCCTAGTTTGTATGATGTTTTCCTTTCTGTTAGTTAGCAAAACCATGCTTAGGTTCTGTTAAGAAAAGTTTTAGTTGTGTAAAACTATTTCCTAGTTGTTGCTTGATGTGGTGAAAACCTTGAATTGCTTTTTCCGAGTTCTCTTTGGATTTTGGTTTGAGTGCTTGGGTGTTTTACTTCAACTTGTTGTTATGTTATATTGTGCTATAATTATTTGTGCTATTGTTTGACTCGGTAGAATTCCCGGAGTGCGAGGCCTGCTATTACGAGTCGCTAGCTTTCGAAGACCGTCAGCCCGGCAAGTCATTTGATCATGTTTTTTTACAATACCTATGATTTCATTGCATTAGAATTATACCTCCGCACCATGCATGCAGTAGGAGAATTTTGTTAAGTTATGTTCTTGAGTAGTATCATGAGGTAGGATGAACCCTTCTCCCTTGTTACCGATGCCCGGGACGATGCAGTTGATTGCTTTAGTAGACGGGGTTGGTTGAGTGATTCATAAGGGAGATGCGAGAGTCAATATGATGACAACCCCATGACTTCAAGCTCAAGATGGACTTCAAAATTCACTACTGGGTGGAGGAAGGTTGGCGGGCACCCTCGAGAAACCAGCGGATGGCTGGGATGCATGGAGAAGCGCCATGACATCTTGCGGAAAGCTTCACCCAGCCACGAAGAGACAGATGGATACCCCATTGACCGGAAGCTTACATGTGCAGTCGCAAGCCATTATGGGCTCTTGCTTGGTCGACCCTAGGCGTGACTCTGGCCGGACGGTGCTACAAGATGTAGAAGAACGGTAGGATTGGATGGGCACCGGCAGTGGCCCAGAGGAACTCTTCGGAAGACCCAGTTTTGTTCGTCCCGTCTTCAAAAACCAGGCAATGCTAAGACTTAAAGGAGGGAACGATTCTTGCGGGTAAAGTGCACAAACCTCTGCAGAGTGAAGACCTAATCGATTAGCCGTGTCCCCGGTTACGGACAATTTGAGCCTCTAGAACTTGGAGTATTTCAGACATCTCAACACCATACTTAATAAATTAATTGAGGGGTTATTTAATAATTGGGAATGAGACATTGGTTGGCGGAACCATCTCAATAACTACCAACATTTGTAGTAATTTGGAAACAAGTCCTTTGTTGTAGGGGAAAACTGGCTTTTCGCAAAACAGTGAAACTTAGAGCCCCACAGCCAAATTGCATATAGTATTAGTAATTTTATTGTTGTTCTCTCTTCATGACTTGTCGGCATGTTAAAAAATGCTGACCTACACGGCTGCAACGTCTTATGTTACAGAGGAGTTTTCCGATCAGGAGTGAGTCAACAATCCACGCTTGGCGATTGTCCTATGGAGTTGGATGGACTCACTACTCGTCTACGCTTCCGCGGCTTTATTTAGTTTATTTCTCATGAGTTGGCCTTTGGCCGAATTTATTATCATGTAATAAAGAATCGATATGAGAATCGTGTAACAAATTCAGGTGTGATTGAACTTTGAATCTTTGCATCAATGTACTGTGTGTGCCAGCATGATCTTGGGATGGCACATCTACACAAAGGCTTGACCGATTTCGGGTCGGGTCGCTGCATCTCTATGCAGTGACGCAACTATCAGTTGGCTTGTAGACGATCATTCCTTGCTTGTTCAACTGCTCTATGCGTGTGGTTGCTCACAGTTGAGGCGGCCGCGGCACGCTCTGATACGTCCCGCTGCGCGCGCTCTGCTCTCGCATCCCTCCGGGCGCTCTGCCCTCGCCCCTCCATGCGCGCCGCCAGTGTTTGGGGCCGGTGCATGATCATGTATGTTCGAGCTACATTATAAATGCAGTTCTGCCGGGCGTGGCGCCATGATGCAGGTACCCGCTACAGGAACTTCCATGCGGACGCGTCGAGAATCCAGGCCGCCCGACCCCCATTTATTCCTACTGCCATTTACCTTCATCTCTCATGCCACACGACGCAATAAGCACAGCCACGATGACACATACATAGAGGACATCTCGTGGCTCCAATGGTGCTCCCAGCAGCCGATGACGACAATGGGGGGCAGTTCACCACGCATCACTTAGTGGACACCCACGTGAAGGGGAAGGCCCACTCGATGGTGTACACAAACGAGCCAGTCTCGGTGGAGAGCTCCATCTAAACTATGGAGTAGTTGCTTGCTGAGGACAAGTACCAAGTGCTCGGCTTCGACCTCAAGTTCACCAGCGGTCATGCCGGGCATGATGAGAAGGTTGTCATCGCCTAGTTGTGCATGCGACATGACATCCTCGTTAACCACTACCACCTGGCCACAAGGCTTGTGAGCGTTTCTCCAGGTTTATCAACAGCTCCGACTACAGTTTCGCTATGATGGACACAACCAACGATCAAAAAGCGCTCAAGGTTTCGGGCTTGAAATGCTAGAATCTTATCAACATCTAGGACCACTACAAGGTCTGGGCAGCGACAACAACAAACAAAACTCCTTGGTTGACCTCGCCTCGGCCATCATCAACCCCTACTGCATGAAGATGAAGGATGTGAGCAAGAAGGACAAGAACGCCTAGCACAGTCTCTGGCATCAGAGACTGGACGAACAACACATCATGTATGTGGACAAGGATGCCTATACAAGCTATGAGATGTACAGGCGGATCGTCGACATGAGGAAGTGTCTTCTTCGTGCGCAAACGAGGGATTGAGCCACTTAGTAGTGGCGGGAGCATCACGAGAAGTAGATGACTAGACGATCGTTTCTCCTAGTTTTGACTGCATGAAATTGTTTATTGAGGTGTGTGTGAATGATCTGTATAGTCACTTATGTAATTGGATGTTTATTTCAGTTATATATATATATATATATATATATATGTGTGTGTGTGTGTGTGTGTGTGTGTGTGTGTTATTCTTTTGTAGACAGAGCAAATCACACGGCACATTAGCAGCAATCGTCTATGTTATTATTGGTCGTCGCACACATTTCTAATTCCGGACCTGTTTGCTGCGTTCACACACATCTTGTTCAATTGAACTATTACTGTTGTCTTGGCTCATCGCAAACAGTTCTTCCGAATGAACTGTATGCCCTCCATCATACACACACACACACACACACCTTGATTTGGCTAATTGTTTCTATTGTGTTTCCCAATCGCACACAGGTCATCATAGTGAACTGTATGTCGTATATCGCACACACACTTATCTGGCTGCCCGTTTCTATTGTTCTGCCTCATCGCAAACAGTTCTGCTGGATTAACCGTTTGCCACACATCACACACGCAACTCTAATCTGAACCGTGTTTGATATCACCGCCATCACAAATGTTGTGTATCTTTTTTGATGGGTTTATTACATCACCATTTGTGATTAATGCATCACAAATAATTTTGTTAAAGGGTCTATGATTTGGCTGTCGCGTTTGGACCAACCTGAAGTAGTGTGTGTTCCTCTTGAGGAAGGCCAAAATTCTGGTGCTGCTGCGGCTGCTCCTGCTGCCGAAGACGAAGACGATTACCAGGGCGATTATGAGGATGAGGTTGATCAAAATCAGAACTATGCGCAACCACCAGCAACACCACCCAGTCATCCACATGCAAGTTATCGCAATGGTAGGGCTGCACCACCACCTAAGATACGACACATGACCATCTTCCTAAACTAAAATTGAATATTTTGCAATTTGAGGTTAGATACATTCCTGATGTTTATCTTACTTGGGAGTAAGAAACTTAATAACGTTTTACATGATTACAATATCCCGAGGATAGACATGTTGCTGCTGATGATTGTGCATTCACTAGGTTTGCATGTGTTTGGTGGTCTGAACATTATGGATTTTATCAGGATAATATCCCAATTACATGGGCTGGTTTATATAATGCTATGAGTACTCATTGGGTTCCACAATATTATCATTGTAAATTACTTCAAAATTTGCAGCATTTAAGACAAGGAAAAAATTATGTAGAATAATATTATCAAGAATTACAAACTGGCATGATTAGATGTTATATTGTTGAGGATAATGAAGCTATGCTTGCACGTTTCATGGGTGGGTTAAATACAAAGATTCAGACCATCTTAGAGTATTAGGAATATAACAATATGACTCGTTTATTCCAACTTGCTTGCAAAGCTGAACGTGAAGTGTAGGATCAATAGGCATTGGCGCGAACTAATTTTTCTGCAGATCAACCTTCTTCATGGATACCGTGTACATCATCTACTTCCACCCGTCCAACTGCGCCACCGCCTACTCCATCCTTCACCTCTAACCATGATAAAATTAAACCGAGACCACTAGTGTCAACCAAGAGTACACCTTCCGATCTTGCACAGAGCTCTTCTTCATCCATGGCATCAACAGGGACAACACATGATGTTATATGTCATCGTTGCACTTGTCGTGGTCATTATGCAAGAAAATGCCCATCTCAGCGTGCGATGATCGTTACTGAGGATGGTGTGTATGAGTTCGCTAGTGATTATGATGAGGAGAATCTGGCTCTTATTGCGAAAAAAGAGCAAGGTAGATATGATTGTGAACAAGACACACAATACATGGCTGCTAAAGACGCTAACAGGTATGAAAGTTTAGTTGCTCAACATGTTTTGAGTTTGCAGGTCACACAAGCTGAGCAAAATCATAGGCACAATTTGTTCCATACAAAGGGAGTTTTGAAGGAAAGTTCTGTTCGCGTCATCATAGATGGAGGGAGTTGCAACAACATGGCTAGCATGGAGATGGTGGAGAAGTTGTCTCTCAACACAAGCCCACATCCACATCCTTACTACATCCAATGGTTAAACAACAGCGGGAAGGTTAAGGTAACACGTACTGTTCCTGTGCGTTTTAGTATAGCTACATATGCTGATCATGTTGATTGTGATGTTGTACCCATGCAAGCATGTTCCTCGTTACTTGGTAGACCATGGCAATTCGATAAAAATTCTGTACACCATGGTAGAAACAATCAATATACTCTTGTTTAGAAGGATAAACATATTAATTTGCTTCCCATGTCTCTTGATTCCATTCTGAAAGATGATATAACATAGCAAGTAAATCAAAACAAGAGCAAAATAAGAGTGAAAATCATATTGTAGCAAAAGAATTTGAGCAACAAATGAAGCCTAATAATAAACCATTTAGTGTTTGTTCTGAAATTAAATTGACAAGTGGATGTCTACTTGCCACCAAATATGATATTGATGATCTAGATTTCAAGAAATCTGTTTGATATGCTTTTGTGTGCAAAGAGGCATTATTTTTATTCAAGGACGTGCCTTCCTCTTTGCTTCCTACTGTCACTAACAATTTGCAGGAGTTTGCTGACATCTTTCCACAAGATGTACTACCGGGATTACCACCTATTCGAGGGATTAAGCATCGGATTGACTTAATTCTCGGTGCTACACTGCCAACCCATGCGCCATACCATACCACTCTAGAGGTGACAAAGGAGATTATGCGTCAAGTACAAGAGCTGCTCGACAAAGGTTATATACGAGAATCTCTTAGTCCTTGTGTTGTTCCTATTATAATAGTGCCAAAAAAGGATGGTACATCACGTATGTGGCGTTGATTGTAGAGGCATTAATAATATTACTATTCGTTATTGTCATCTTATTCCTAGGCTAGATGAATTCGGTGGCGTTACAATATTCTCCAAAGATGATTTGCGTAGTGGATACCATTAAATTCGTATGAAATTGGGAGATGAATGGAAAACAACATTTAAAACTAAGTTTGGATTCTATGAGTGGTTAGTCATGCCTTTTGGGTTAACTAATGCACCTAGTACTTTCCTGAGATTAATGAACAATGTTTCACGTGCTTTAATTGGATGATTTGTGGTGGTCTATTTTGATGATATACTAATTTATAGCAGCTCTTTGCAGGAACATTTGGAACATTTACGTGTTGTTTTTATGGCTCTACATGATGCACGTTCGTTTGGTAACCTTGGGAAGTGCACCTTTTGCACCGACTGTGTGTCTTTTCTTGGCTATGTTGTTACTCCACAGGGAATTGAAGTTGATAAATGTAAGATTGAAGTTATTCTGAGTTGGCCAGAGCCCAAAACGGTCACACAAGTGAGGAGTTTTCTTCGAGTTGCTAGTTTTTATAGGCATTTTGTGAGAGATTTCAACACCATTTATGCACCTCTCAATGAGCTTACAAAGAAGTATGTGCCTTTTGTTTGGGGTACCGCACAAGAACAAGCCTTCACTCTATTGAAAGATAAGTTGACACATGCTCCATTACTCCAACTTCCCAATTTTAATAAGACTTTTGAGCTTGAATGTGATGCTAGTGGAATTGGATTAGGAGGTGTGTTACTACAAGATGGTAAACCTGCTGCGTACCTTTCTGAAAAATTAATTAGGCCTAGTCTAAATTATTCTACTTATGATAAGGAATAATATGCTCTTGTTCGAATCTTGGAAACATGGCAACATTATTTACGGCCCAAAGAATTACATTCTGATCATGAATCTTTGAAGCGTATTAAAAGTTAAGCTAAACTAAATTATAGACATGCTAAATGGGTTGAATTCATTGAGTCTTTCTCTGATGTCATTAAACACAAGAAGGGTAAGAATAGGGTTAATTTGATAAATGCCACTCCAAATTTGGCGATTCCGAGAAATACCACTGCAATTTCCAAACTTTGAAAAATGTCATTTCATGCCATATCCAGTGGCATTTTTCGAAGTCGGAAGTGGCGTTTTTCAAAGTTTGCAAAAATTGCAGTGGCATTTTTCAAAGTTTGGAAATTGCAGTGACATTTTTATGAATTGCCATAATTGGAGTGGCATTTATCTAATTAACCTTAAATAAAATGTTATTGCCGATGCATTGTCTCGTCGTTATACTATGCTTTCACAACTTGAATTTAAAATATTTGGTTTGGAGACCATCAAATATCAATATGTGCACGATGCTGAATTTGAAGATGTGCTGCAGAATTGTAATGAAGGGAGAACATGGAAAAAGTTTGTCATTAGTGATGGATTTGTGTTGTGTGCTGACAAGCTATGCATTCCAACCTAGCTCCGTTCGTCATCTATTTTTGTAGGAGGCGCCTGGAGGAGGATTAATGGTACACTTTGTCGTGAAGAAGACAGAGTACATACTTGCTACACATTTCTTTTGGCCAAAGATGAGATGGTATGTTGAGCATTTTGTTGCTCGCTGCACTACATGTCAAAAAGCTAAGTCATGACTCAATCCTCATGGTTTACATATGCCTTTGCCTATACCTAGTGTTCCTTCAGAGGATATATCTATGGACTCTGCTTTATATTTACCTCAAACAAAGAAGGGGAGGGATAGCATATTTGTTGTCGTTGATAGATTTTCAAAAATGGCACACTTTATACCATGTCATAAAAGCGATGATGTTGTTAATGTTGCTGATTTGTTCTTTCGTGAAATTATTTGCTTGCATGGATCCTGATAATAAATTTCTTAGCCACTTTTGGAGATGTTTATGGGCTAAGTTGGGGACGAAACTGCTTTTTAGTACTACATGTCACTCCCAAACTGATGGACAAACTGAAGTAGTCAATAGAACTTTGTCTACTATGATTAGGTTTGTTTTGATGAATAGCCTGATAATGTGGGAAGAATGCTTGCCTCATATTGAATTTGCTTATAATTGTTCGCTACATTCTACTACTAAGATGTGCCCTTTTGATATTGTGTATGGTTCGCTACCTCGTGCACCTATTGATTTGTTGCATCTTCCATCTTCAGAGAAGGTTAATTTTGATGATAAACAACATGTTGAATTTATCTTAGAAATGCATGAGTTAACTAAGGAAAAGATTAAGTGTATGAATGTTAAATATAAACTTGCCGGAGATAAGGATAGAAAACATGTTGTTTTTGCACCTGGATATCTTGTTTGCTTACATTTGCGTAAGGATAGGTTTCCTGATTTGGGAAAGTCAAAGCTAATGCCATGTGCTAATGGTCCTTTTAAAGTGTTAGTGAAAATAAATGATAATGCATATAAACTTGAGCTGCCTGCAGATTTTGGGGTTAGCCCCACTTTAACATTGTAGATTTGCAGCCTTATTTGGGTGAGGAAGATGAGGTTCCTTCGAGGATGACTTCATTTGAATATATATGAGGAGGATGGTGAGGACATCAATACCGTTGTTACACCCACACCCCTGCTACTATACATACTAGACCAATTACTAGTTCTCACGCACGCCAATTTAATTTTTAGGTACTTCCGTATCTTGGTAACAACTCTAATGTTCATGAGAATATGATGCTACCTAAATTGGATACATTTGTTTTGCTTACAAATGAAGGGCCAAGCTTGGACAAAAAAGATGAATATTTGAGCAAGATCAAGCATGGAGATGATGGAATGCACAAGGGGAAGAAGAACAGAGTTTCAAGTGATGATTTCGGGGCTTTGAAGCCACTACAATGAGTGCACAAAGGCTTGGAAAAAATATATACAAGGTGCTACTTCATAAATTTTGTCTAGAGGCTATTATAGGTGATGCGTCACCTTATTATTGGGAAAGGCCCTTGTAATTTCAAAATACTTCCGTATAGGCTATTTTTAGAGTCCGTGTGTGTCTGGAAACAAGTTAGGGTGGTTTCGAACCCCTACTCCAAGGGGTCACGAAATTCCCCCTATTCCTCCATATATACAACCCTTAGGGCGTCATTTAGACTTTGAGTTTTGTTTAGATTAAAGTTCGCCATAGCTGCAATTTCATGTACTTCATTTGTGTTCAGCGACCAGACCAAGACGTTACAAAACCCCACCTTCATCAATAAAGATTTCCTCTTATATTCGCAATATCCAGATTGCAATCTTAGTATCTTGCTTGTTCTTCGTATGTTGCAGGAAATAGACTGTCGTGGTTAGGTTGATCGTGCTTCGGCATGGTCAATAACCTCTCGGAGTTGGTTTAGCAATTGCTAAGGTGCGATGTCCTCGCACATTCGTAGTCGGATTGTTAAATTCTACTCCTACAAAAAACGATAATCACCATCCCATCGAAATAAGGGACACCTTTGCCTCTATCAGCGGCCGACGAGGGAATCTGCTAGATCCAAGTCCCTCTGTAGACGGATTTGTCGCAAAACACAGCGGTAGCACAATCTTGTGATCGCATCAACAATGCAGCGGTGCACACCGAAACCGTACAGCTGGTCCACAAACCACTCGGCTCGGGGAGGCGCCGGTCGCCACCCCCTCGAGAAACTAGTATGGAGATCGGAGGTGCGATCGAGTCGCCTCCCCCAGATGGCACGGTGATAAAGATCGCACTCGGATGCCCCGTCAACGGATATCTCATACGGGCGCCGGCCCTATGACGACATGAATTCATGTGGGGATGATTGACTGCCGAGCCCTCATCACCATCCGGAAGACCTCCGAGAATCGCGGTTCAATGTGAGGTCCTTTCTCGCTCACAATCCGGTCGAGAGGGGCCTGGCCCTGAGAGAGAGAGAGAGACTTAAGTAGAGCATCCTTCCATCATCCCCATGGATTCTACACCAACACATCAAGCACCACGTGGACCCATGACAAGAGCACGACCATGTGCCATTGAAACGGAGGTGAACTCAATCCTACTCGAGATCGATATGCATATATATGGAACTTGGATGCAACCTCACCAAAACATGCTATGTGTCATTAGGTATGAATACCAAAACCACCAAGCAGCTAAGGGACACCCCAAAAAAGGAGGAGAAGCATCCCAAGGCCACGAGGAAAGAGAAGGAGCACAAGAAGAAGAAGACAACACCTCCCAGGCGACCCCGTGCGCATGGGCCTCCAAACACCGAGCCCATGAGCCACCTAGAGAGCTCCAATAATACCTGAGATGCGCACCACTATGCGCACTTCCTTTGGACCAGTGCGCACGGGCCCTCGCCGCTATAGCACACCGTGTGCACGGGCGTGTACCATGCACATGGGACCCCGTGCGCACGGGCTCGACTTACCCTGTGCGCATGGGCCTCCCAGGTTTCGGTTGTGGACGCCCTTCCTTTCCTCCCATGTCGTCCTGTTCCTCCCTCTAGCTGTATATTCCACGTATAAGACATTTTTAGGGTTAGCAAAGTATATGTGACAAATTTATAGAGCTTTTCTCCTTCTACCACTCCTCTTGGAGATCTAGACCTCTTAGGAGAGGATCCCAAGTGGATATCAAGACCTCCTCTTGGAGAAAACTATCATCAAGACCTCACCTCCTTAGGAGTGGGAAGAACCTTACCTTTTGCTTGTTTCCTTGGATTGATCTTGTATCCTTGTGGATCTCGACTTTGCTATTCTAGTGGATGTGTGATCGGGTTTTGTTTGAGTGAATTGCCTCTTTGTGTTGTTGTATTCATCCTCTTTTCCCCTTCAAGTGTGAAAAGATCTTCACTTAGGGTTCCACCCTACAACATATTGGTATCATGAGCCTTGGTTGATTCACATCTTGGAGTCCCTACCCCTCATATTCTAGCCTAATTTTGTTGCTTTGTATCCCAATTCGAAAATCCCCACAAAAATAGCCCCAAAATTTGTCTTGCAGTTTGTTAGATCTTGTGAGATTTTGTTGATTTGGTCCACAAATTTTGTGTTTGGCAAGTGGATCAACCCCTTACCCACCTCCCCAATACATCCCACCCACCATTTTGGCCAATTTTTGAAAATTCCCACGGATCCGAAGGTGTTCTTGCGTAGCAGAGAACCCCGTGCGCATGGGCGATCGGTACCCATGCACACGGGCTCAACTTACCCATGTGTGCACAGCCACTACAAAACTGTTCGGCCACAACCATTTGCCCGTTTTTCAATTCCACCACCACCATTCGCTTTTCGCACTACTTCCCGCTGGAGTTTGAGTTTTGAGTTGCGGTTTCAACGTGTCCTAAGGTGTTTCGGCTTCTTAGGCTCGGTTTAACTTCAACATCACCGCTACTCCTCACCGACTCGGACTCCACATCAACCTCGACCACTTCATCATCATACTACTGTACGCAGTGATAGCCATGATCTACTTTGCATCACTTTCCCACAGAGACTAGCGGGTTGAGAATTGTTGGGCCACGCCATTTTTGCACATTTAGTGTTACGTCTCTCCCGTGCATATTACACTTGTTAGCTCATACTCCCGCTCGAATATGAAGCATTGTGGGATAGTAAAAAAGATTTTAAGCAAAATAAAAGAGAAACAAAGAACTTGTAAGCATTAGCATTGAGCCATTTTGCATAGTTTCATCATCTTGGTCAATACATACAGAAGCATACTTGGGATTGTAGACGGATCGTTTCTCTCATAGGTTGGTGCACAAGCGTATCTAGCCCATTTGAGCAATCAAGCTAGCATCTCTCTATTATCCGTACAATAAGAGAATTCTTTCGTAGTTCCACATTTAGAGCTAACTCCTTGGTTGTGCGTGTCCTAGTGATATCCTTGGGTTTGATCTATTTGCTTTATTCACGATTGTGCATCTTTTCAAAATTATCGATATATTGGCTAACACTCGCTTGGATTTTGTGCCACTCATTCTAACCAAGCTACTCCATAGGACTTTACTTGTAGGTGTGAGAAATAAAACCCGGTGCCAATTCTCCTATTATAGCATTCCGTTGAATGATACTCGATACATCCTCAATCTTCAGAAAATGTAACTTTGGTATTGTTCTCTCATTTTCCTACTCACCACCACGTGGTCATGATGGATTGGCCAACATCTTCAGCGAACCCACTCTGAGGATCAAGTTACGAACGAAAGTACGTCACAAAGAATCACTTCTTCATTGCCCAACAAGCCCTGCACCAAGAAAGTGAACCTTTTGGAAACTGCATCAAGCAACTCACTTTTGGAAAGATGGCCTAGAGGCAATCATAAAGTGGTTATTATTATATTTCCTTAATCATGATAAAACTTTATTATTCATGCTAGAATTGTATTGATTGGAAACTTAAAACATGTGTGAATACATACACAAATACCAAGTCCCTAGTATGCCTCTACTAGACTAGCTCGTTGATCAAAAGATTGTTAAGGTTTCTTAAACATCGACATGAGTTATCATTTGATAACATGATCACATCATTAGGATAATGATGTGATGGATAAAATCCATCCGTTAGCTTATCATATGATCGTTTAGTTTATTGCTACTGCTTTCTTAAATGTCAAATACATTCCTTCGACTATGAGATCATGCAGCTCCCGGATACCGGAGGAATACCTTGTGTGCTATCAAACGTCACAACAGAACTAGGTGATCATAAAGATGCTCTACAGGTATCTCCGAAGGTGTCTGTTGACTTGGCGTGAATCGAGATTCGGATTTGTCACTCCGTATGACGGGAGGTATCTCTGGGCCCTCTCGATAATACAACATCACAAGAAGCTTCCAAGCAAAGGGACTAAGGAGTTAGTTACAATATGATGTATTACGGAACGAGTAAAGATACTTACCGGTAACGAGATTGAACTAGGTAGGAAGATACTGACGATCGAATCTTGGGCAAGTAACATACCGACAGACAAAGGGAATACGTATTTGTCATAAAGGTTCGACCGATAAAGATCTTCATAGAATATGTAGGAACCAATATGGGCATCCAGGTCCCGTTATTGGTTATTGACCGGAGAAGCGTCTCGGTCATGTCTACATCATTATCAAACCCGTAGGGTTTGCACGCTTAACCTTCGTTGACGATGTAGTATTATATTAGATATGTATGTTGATGACCGAATGTTGTTTGGAGTCCTGAATGAGATCATGGACATGACTAGGAGCTCCGGAATGGTCCGGAGGTAAAGATTGATATATAGGATGATATGGTTGGGCCAAGGGGTAAGGCCCACGGGGCTTTAATTAGGGCGGTGCAAAAGGAAGTTTTACAGAGGTCAGGGACCAGACGCTAGGGACCCAGGCATCTGGTACTGGAAATCGAGAAGGACTCTTCCTTTCATTCCAAACCGACTTTGAGGAGGCTCTTTCTCCAAGAAATGACCCCAGGGCTCAATATATAAATAGAGGAGCAAAGCTAGCCCCTAGGGGACACCGCGATTCACCAAGCCGTGTGCCGGCGCACCCTCTCCCTCTAGTTCATCCTCCGTCCTAAATCCGTTGTGCTTGGTCATGCCCTGCGGAATTAGTTTCACCACCACCATCACCACGCCATTGTGCTTCCAGACCTTATCTACTACTTCGCCTCTCTTGCTTGATCGAGAAGGCGAGGACATCATCGAGTTGAACATGTGCCGAATGCAGAGCTGCCATACGTTCGGTACTTGATCATGATAGATCGTGAAGATGTACGCCTACATCAACCACATTGATAAATGCTTCCGCTTTGCGATCTACAAGGGTATGTAGATGCTCTCCCCCTCTCGTAGATATACATCTACATGGATAGATCTTGAGTGCGTAGAAATTCTTTTGTGTTCCATGCAACATCCCCATACAACGGCATCAGAGCCAGGTCTATGCGATGCACGAGTAGAACACAATGGATTGGTGTGCGGTGATGTTCATATTTCTTACCACAAATGTCTTATTTTGATTTGGCGGCATTGTGGGATGAAGCGGCCCAGATAACCTTACATGTCCACTCATATGAGACCAGTTCCACAGACTGACATGCAACTTGTTTTGCATAAAGGTGGCTGGTGGGTGTCCTTTCTCCAACTTTAATTGAATCTAATTTGACTATGGCGGTCCTTGCAGAAGGTTAAAAGGCAACTTGATAATCACCATTATGGTTTTTTGTAGGTAAGATCAGTTCTTGCTAGTTGCCCATAGCAGCCAAGTAAACTTGCAACAACAAAGTAGAGGGCGTCTAACATATTTTTGCAGGGCATGTTGTGATGTGGTATGGTCAATATGTGATGTGATATATGTTGATGTATGAGATGATCATGTTTTGTAGTAAGTTCACGAATTACATGTTGATGAGTAGGACAACCGGCAGGAGCCTTAGGGTTGTCTTTAATTATTGTATGACATGTGTGTCAATAACTAAGCGCCATGTAATTGCTTTACTTTATCGCTATGCGTTAGCAATATTTGTAGAAGCAATAGTCGGTGAGACGACCCCAACACAACGATGGAGATCAAGGTGTCAAACCGGTGACGATGGAGATCATGCCGATGCTTTGGAGATGGAGATCAAAAGCACAAGATGATGATGTCCATATCATGTCCAAATTTTGATTGCATGTGATGTTTATCATTTATGCATCTTATTTTGCTTAGAATAACAATAGCATTATAAGATGACCCCTTCACTTAATTTCAAGATAAACGTGTTCTCCCCAGTATGCACCGTTGCTAAAGTTCATTGTTTCGAAGAACCTCGTGATGATGGGGTGTGATAGACTCTACGTTCACATACAACGGGTGTAAGCCAGTTTTGCACATGCAGAATACTTGGGTTAAACTTGACGAGCCTGGCATGTACAGACATGTCTCAGAACACTGGAGACCGAAAGGTCGAACGCGAGTCATATAGTAGATATGGTCAACGCAGAGATGTCAACCATTGAAGACTTCCCCATCTCACATGATGATCGGACATGGGTTAGTTGATTTGGATCATGTATCACTTAGACAACTTGAATGTTGATTTAAGTGGGAGTTCATTAGTAATTTCATTATTTAACTAGAATTTATCATGAACTTAGTCCTGATAGTTTTTGCTTATCTATGTAGTAGACCAATGGCCCGTGATTCCTTTCCCTTGAATTTTAATGCGTTCCTAGAGAAAGCTATGTTGAAAGATGATGGTAGCAACTACAAGGACTGGGTCCGTAACTTGAGGATTATCCTCATTGCTGCATAGAAGAATTATGTCCTTGATGCACCGCTAGGTGACAGGCCTCCTGCAGGAGCTGATGCAGATGTTATGAACTTTTGGCAGGCTCGATCTGATGACTACTCAATAGTCCAGTGTGCCATGCTCCACGACTTAGAACCGGGACTTCAAAGACGTTATGAATGCCGCATAGCATATGAGATGTTTCAAGAGTTGAAGTTGATATGTCAAGCGAATGCCCGGGTTGAGAGATATGAAGTCTCCAACAAGTTCTATAGCTTTAAGATGGAGGAGAATAGTTCTGTCATCATAACCACTTGACTTAGGTGGGAATTGATCTTCCAGTTGAGAGTGTTATTGACAGAGTTCTTCAGTCACTGCCACCAAGCTACAAAGGCTTTGTGATGAACTATAATATGCAAGGGATGATGAAAATGATTCCCGAGCTCTTCCTGATGTTGAAATCAGCGGAGGTAGAAATCAAGAAGGAGCATCATGTGTTGATGGTTAACAAGACCACTAGTTTCAACAAAAGGGCAAGGGGAAGAAAGGGAACTTCAAGAAGAATGGCAAGCAAGTTGCCTCTCCTGTGAAGAAGCCCAAAGATGTACCCAAGCATGAAACTGAGTGCTTCTACTGCAAAGGAAATGGTCACTGGAAGCGGAACTGCCCCCAACTACTTGGTAAAAAAGAAGGATGGCAAAGTGAACAAAGGTATATTTGATATACATGTTATTGATGTGTTCCTTACCTCATAGTAGCGCCTGGGTATTTGATACTGGTTCGGTTGCTCATATTTGTAACTCGAAATAGGAGCCGTGGAATAAACGAAGATTGGCTAAGGACGAGGTGACGATGCGTGTCGAGAATGATTCCAAGGTTGATGTGATCGTCGTCGGCATGCTACCACATCTACCTTCGGGATTAGTTTTAGACCTCAATAATTGTTATTTGCTGCCAGCGTTGAGCATGAACATTATATCTGGATCCTGTTTATTGTGAGACGGTTATTCATTTAAGTCGGAGAATAGTGGTTCTTCTATTTATATGAGTAATATCATTTATGGTCATGCACCTTTGATGAACGGTCTATTCTTGTTGAATCTCGATCTTAGTGATACACATATTCATAATATATGCCAAAAGATGCAAAGTTGATATTGATAGTGCAGCATACTGATGGCACTGCCATTTATGTTATATTAGTGTAAAGCGCATGAAGAAATTCCATGAGTATGGACTTTCTGAATCACTTGATTATGAACCATTTAATACTTGCAAACCATGCCTCATGGGTAAAATGACTAAAACTCTGTTCTCCGAAACAATTTAGCGAGCTAATAACCTATTGGAAATAATACATACCAATGTATGCGGTCCGATGAGTGTTGAGGTACGCGGCAGGTATCGTTATTTTCTAAACTTCATAGATGATTTTCATAGGTATGGGTATATCTACTTGATGAAACTAAGGTCTAAAACATTCGAAAAGTTCAGAGAATTTCAGAGTGAAGTGGAGAATCATCGTAGGAAGAAAGTAAGTTTTCTACGATCTGATCGTGGAGGCGAATATTTGAGTTGCGAGTTTGGTCATCATTTAAGACAATGTGGAATTGTTTCACAACTCACGCCACCTAGAACACCACAACATAATGGTGCATCCGAACGTCGTAACCGTACTTTATTAGATATGGTGCGTAGTATGATGTCTCTTACCAATTTGCCTTTATCATTTTGGGGTTATGCATTAGAGACAACCGCATTCATGTTAAATAGGGCACCGTCTAAATCCATTGAGACGACACCGTATGAACTATGGTTTAGCAATAAACCTAAGTTGTTGTTTATTAAAGTTTGGGGATGTGACACTTATGTCAAAAGGCTTTAGCCTGATAAGCTCGAACCCAAAGTAGAGAAGTGCGTCTTCATATGATACCCTAAAGAAACTATTGGTTATACCTTCTACCACAGATCCAAAGGCAAGATCTTTGTTGCCAAGAATGGGTTCTTTCTAGAGAAGGAGTTTCTCTCGAAAGAAGTGACTAGGAGGAAGGTAGAACTTGATGAGGTAGTTGTACCTTCTCTCGAATTGGAAAATAGCACATCAGAGAAAAATGTTCCCATGATGCCTACACCAACCGAAGAGGAAGCTAATGATAATGATCATGAAACTTCAGATCAAGTTACTCTTGAACCTCGTAGGTCGACCAGAGCACATAATGCACTAGGGTGGTAGGTAATCCTTTCCCGGAAGTCATGTTATTAGACAACGGTGAACATGCGAACTATGAAGAAGCTGTGATGAGCCTAGATTCCGACAAATGGCTAGAGGCCATGAAATCTGAGATAGGATCCATGTATGAGAACAAAGTGTGGACTCTGGTGGACTTGCCCGATCATCGGCAAGCCTTTGAGAATAAATGGATCTATACGAGGAAGACAGACGCTGACGGTAATATCATTGTCTACAAGCTCGACTTGTTGCCAAGGTTTTCGACAAGTTAAACGAGTTGGCTATGATGAGACTTTCTCACCTGTAGTGATGCTTAAGTCTATCAGAATCATATTAGCAATTTACGCATTTTATGATTATTAAATCTGGCAAATGGACGTCAAAACTGCATTCCTTAATAGGTTTCTTTAAGAAGAGTTGTATATGATGCAACAAGAAGGTTTTGTTGATCCTAAGGGCGTTAACAAAGTGTGCAAACTCCAGCAATCTATCTATGGACTGGTGGAAGCATCTCGGAGTTGGAATATACACTTTGATGAGGTGATCAAAGCATATGGTTTTATATAGATTTAAGGTGAAGCCTGTATTTACAAGAAAGTGAGTGGGAGCTCTGTAGCATTTCTAATATTCTATGTGGATGACATATTGCTGATCGTAAATTATACAGAATTTTAGGATAGCATAAAAGGATATTTGAATAAGAATTTTTCAGTGAAAGACCTCGGTGAAGCTGCTTACATATTGGGCATCAATATCTATAGGGATAGATCGAGACGCTAAATAGGACTTTCACAAAGCACATACCTTGACAAACTTTTGAAGAAGTTCAAAATTGACCAGTCAAAGAAAGGGTTCTTGCCTTTGTTGCAAGGGGTGAAATTGAGTCAGGTTCAAAGCCCGACCACGGCTGAAGATAGAGAGAGAATGAAAGTCATTCCCTATGCCTTAGCCCTAGGTTCTATGATATATCCATGCTGTGTACCAGACCTGATGTGCACCTTGTCATAAGATTGACAGGGAGGTACCAAAGTAATCCAGGAGTGGATCACTAGAGAGCAGTCAAGAATATCCTAAAAAGGACCAAGGATATGTTTCTCGTTTATATAGGTGACGAAGAGCTCGTCGTAAAGGGTTATGTCGATGCTAGCTTCGACACAGATTCGGATGACTCAAGTCACAAACCGGATACATTTTTATATTGAATGGTGGAGCTTTTAGTTGGTGCAGTTCTAAGCAAAGCGTCGTAGCGGGATCTACATGTGAAGCAGAGTACATAGTTGCTTTAGAAGCAGTGCATGAAGGAGTCTGGATGAAGGAGTTCATATCCAATCTGGGTGTAATACCCAGTTCCTCGGTTCCAATGACAATCTTTGGTGACAACACTGGAGCAATTGCCTTAGCGAAGGAATCCAGGCACAAGAGAACTAAACACATCAAGAGATGCTTCAACTTTCTTCCTGAAAAGGTCAAGGATGGTGTTGGGGAACGTAGTAATTTCAAAAAGTTTCCTACGCACACGCAAGATCATGGTGATGCATAGCAACGATAGGGGAGAGGGTTGTCTACGTACCCTCGTAGACCGAAGCGGAAGCGTTGACGCAACGTAGAGGAAGTAGTCGTACGTCTTCCCGGTCCAACCGATCCAAGCACCGTTACTCCGGCACCTCCAAGTTCTTGACACACGTACAGCTCGATGACGCACCCCGGGCTCCGATCCAGCAAAGCTTCGGGGAGGAGTTCCGTCAGCACGATGGTGTGGTGACGATCTTGATGTTCAAATGTCGCAGGGCTTCGCCTAAGCACCGCTACAATATGACCGAGGTGTAATATCGTGGAGGAGTGCACCGCACACGGCTAAGGAACGATCACGAAGATCAACTTGTGTGTCTATGGGGTGCCCCCTGCCCCCATATATAAAGGAGCAAGGGGGGAGGCCGGCCGGCCCTTGGGGCGCGCCAAGGTGGGAGGAGTCCTCCTCCTAGTGGGAGTAGGACTCCTCTTTCCTAGTCCAACTAGGAAGGAGGAAGGGGGAAGGAAAGAGGGGAGAGGAGAGGGAAGAGGGGCGCGCGCCCTCCCTAGTCCAGTCGGACTCCCCTTGGGAGGGGCGCCACCTCCTGGGCTGCTGCCCTCTCTCTCCCCTCAGGCCCACTAAGGCCCAATACTTCCCCGGGGGGTTCCGGTAACCCCTCCGGCACTCCGGTTTTCTCCGAAATCACACGGAACACTTCCGGTGTCCGAATATAGTCGTCCAATATATCAATCTTTATGTCTCGACCATTTCGAGACTCCTCGTCATGTCCGTGATCACATCCGGGACTCCGAACAAACTTCGGTACATCAAAACTTATAAACTCATAATAGAACTGTCATCGTAACGTTAAGCGTGCGGACCCTACGGGTTCGAGAACTATGTAGACATGACCTAGAACCATTCTCGGTCAATAACCAATAGCGGGACCTGGATGCCCATATTGGTTCCTACATATTCTACGAAGATCTTTATCGGTCAAACCGCATAGCAACATACGTTGTTCCCTTTGTCATCGGTATGTTACTTGCCCGAGATTTGATCGTCGGTATCCAATACCTAGTTCAATCTCGTTACCGGCAAGTCTCTTTACTCGTTCTATAATGCATCATCTCGTAACCAACTCATTGGTCATATTGCTTGCAAGGCTTATAATGATGTGCATTACCGAGAGGTCCCAGAGATACCTCTCCGACGATCGGAGTGACAAAACCTAATCTTGAAATACGCCAACTCAACATGTACCTTCGGAGACACCTGTAGTACTCCTTTATAATCACCCAGTTACGTTGTGACGTTTGGTAGCACCCAAAGTGTTCCTCCGGTAAATGGGAGTTGCATAATTCTCATAGTTACAGGAACATGTATAAGTCATGAAGAAAGCAATAGCAGTATACTAAACGATCAAGTGCTAGGCTAACGGAATGGGTCATGTCAATCACATCATTCTTCTAATGATGTGATCCCACTAATCAAATGACAACACATGTCTATGGTTAGGAAACATAACCATCTTTGATTAATGAGCTAGTTAAGTAGAGGCATACTAGTGACTATAGTTTTGTTTATGTATTCACACATGTATCATGTTTCCGGTTAATACAATTCTAGCATGAATAATAAACATTTATCATGATATGAGGAAATAAATAATAACTTTATTATTGCCTCTAGGGCATATTTCCTTCAGTCTCCCACTTGCACTAGAGTCAATAATCTAGATTACATAGTAATGATTCTAACACCCATGGAGTCTTGGTGCTGATCATGTTTTGCTCGTGAGAGAGGCTTAGTCAACGGGTCTGCAACATTCAGATCTGTATGTATCTTGCAAATCTCTATGTCTCCCACTTGGACTTGGTCCCGAATGGAATTGAAGCGTCTCTTGATGTGCTTGGTCCTCTTGTGAAATCTGGATTCCTTTGCCAAGGCAATTGCACCAGTCTTGTCACTGAAGATCTTCATTGGTCCCGATGCACTAGGTATGACACCTAGATCGGAAATGAACTCCTTCATCCAGACTCCTTCATTTGCTGCTTCAGAAGCAGCTATGTACTCCGCTTCACATGTAGATCCCGCTACAACACTTTGTTTAGAACTGCACCAACTTACAGCTCCACCGTTCAATAAAAATACGTATCCGGTTTGCGATTTAGAATCGTCCGGATCAGTGTCAAAGCTTGCATCGACGTAACCATTTACGACTAGCTCTTTGTCACCTCCATATACAAGAAACATATCGTTAGTCCTTTTCAGGTATTTCAGGATGTTCTTGACCGCTGTCCAGTGATCCACTCCAGGATTACTTTGGTACCTTCCTGCCAAACTTATTGCTAAGCATACGTCAGGTCTGGTACACAGCATTGCATACATGATAGAGCCTATGGCTGAAGCATAGGGAACATCTTTCACTTTCTCTCTATCTTTTGCTGTGGTCGGGCATTGAGTTTGACTCAACTTCACACCTTGTAGCACGGGCAAGAACCCTTTCTTTGCCTGATCCATTTTGAACTTTTTAAAAAATTTGTCAAGGTATGTGCTTTGTGAAAGTCCTATTAAGCGTCTTGATCTATCTCTATAGATCTTGATGCCCAATATGTAAGCAGCTTCACCGAGGTCTTTCATTGAAAAACTTTTATTCAAGTATCCCTTTATGCTATCCAGAAATTCTATATCATTTCCAATTAACAATATGTCATCTACATATAAAATTACAAATGCTACAGAGCTCCCACTCACTTTCTTGTAAATACAAAGCTTCCAAAAGTCTCAGATAAAACCATATGCTTTGATCACACTATCAAAGCGTTTATTCCAACTCCGAGAGGCTTGCACCAGACCATAGATTGATCGCTGGAGCTTGCACACTTTGTTAGCTCCTTTAGGATCGACAAAACCTTCTGGTTGCATCATATACAACTCTTCTTCTAGAAATCCATTCAGGAATGCGGTTTTGACATCCATCTGCCATATTTCATAATCATAAAATGCGGCAATCGCTAACATGATTCGGACAGACTTAAGCATCGCTACGGGTGAGGAAGTCTCATCATAGTCAACCCCTTGAACTTGTCAAAAACCTTTCGCAACAAGTCGAGCTTTATAAACAGTTATATTACCGTCAGCGTCAGTCTTCTTCTTAAATATCCATTTATTCTCAATGGCTTGCTGATCATCGGGCAAGTCAATCAAAGTCCATACTTTATTCTCATACATGGATCCCATCTCAGATTTCATGGCCTCTAGCCATTTTGCGGAATCTGGGATCATCATCGCTTCCTCATAGTTCGTAGGTTCATCATGGTCAAGTAACCTGACTTCCAAAACAGGATACCATACCACTCTGGTGCGGATCTTACTCTGGAAGACCTACGAGGTTCAGTAGACACTTGATCTAAAGTTTCATGATCAATATCATTAGCTTCCTCACTAATTGGTGCATTTATCACAGAACTGATTTCGTGATGAACTACTTTCCAATAAGGGAGCAGTATGATTACCTCATCAAGTTCTACTTTCCTCCCACTCACTTCTTTCAAGAGAAACTCCTTCTCTAGAAAGGATCCATTCTTAGCAACGAATGTCTTGCCTTCGGATCTGTGATAGAAGGTGTACCCAACAGTCTCTTTTGGGTATCCTGTGAAGACACATTTCTCCGATTTGGGTTCGAGCTTATCTGGTTGAAGTTTCTTCACATAAGCATCGCAGCCGCAAACTTTAAGAAACGACAACTTTGGTTTCTTGCCAAACCACAGTTCATAAGGCGTCGTCTCAACAGATTTTGATGGTGCCTTATTTAACGTGAATGCGGCCGTCTCTAAAGCATAACCCCAAAACGATAGCGGTAAATCAGTAAGAGACATCATAGATCGCACCATATCTAGTAAAGTACGATTACGACATTCAGACACACCATTTCTTTGTGGTGTTCCAGGTGGCGTGAGTTTCGAAACTATTCCGCATTGTTTCAAATGTAAACCAAACTCGTAACTCAAATATTCTCCTCCACGATCAGATCATAGAAACTTCATTTTCTTGTTACGATGATTTTCCACTTCACTCTGAAATTCCTTGAACTTTTCAAATGTTTCAGACTTATTCTTCATTAAGTAGATATACCCATATCTGCTTAAATCATCTGTGAAGGTGAGAAAATAACGATATCCGCCACGAGCTTCAACATTCATCGGACCACATACATCTGTATGTATGATTTCCAACAAATCTGTTGCTCTCTCCATAGTACCGGAGAATGGTGTTTTAGTCATCTTGCCCATGAGGCACGGTTCGCAAGTACCAAGTGATTCCAAAAGCCCATCAGTATGGAGTTTCTTCATGCGTTTTACACCGATATGACCTAAACAGCAGTGCCACAAATAAGTTGCACTATCATTATCAACTCTGTATCTTTTGGCTTCAACATTATGAATATGTGTATCACTACTATCGAGATTCAATAAAAATAGACCACTCTTCAAGGGTGCATGACCATAAAAGATATTACTCATATAAATAGAACAACCATTATTCTCTGATTTAAATGAATAACCGTCTCGCATTAAACAAGATTCAGATATAATGTTCATGCTCAACGCTGGCACCAAATAACAATTATTCAGGTCTAAAACTAATCCCGAAGGTAGATGTAGAGGTAGCGTGCCGACCGCGATCACATTGACTTTGGAACCGTTTCCCACGCACATCATCACCTCGTCCTTGGCCAGTGCTCGCTTATTCCGTAGTCCCTGTTTTGAGTTGCAAATATTAGCAACAGAACCAGTATCAAATACCCAGGTGCTACTACGAGCTCTAGTTAGGTACACATCAATAACATGTATAACACATATACCTTTGTTCAATTTGCCATCCTTCTTATCCGCCAAATACTTGGGGCAGTTCTGCTTCCAATGACCAGTCTGCTTGCAATAGAAGCACTCAGTTTCAGGCTTAGGTCCAGACTTGGGTTTCTTCTCTTGAGCAACAACTTGCTTGCTGTTCTTCTTGAAGTTCCCCTACTTCTTCCCTTTGCCCTTTTTCTTGAAACTAGTGGTCTTGTTGACCATCAACACTTGATGCTCCTTCTTGATTTCTACCTCCGCAGCTTTTAGCATTGCGAAGAGCTCGGGAATAGTCTTGTTCATCCCTTGCATATTATAGTTCATCACAAAGCTCTTGTAGCTTGGTGGTAGTGATTGGAGAATTCTGTCAATGACGCTATCATCTGGAAGATTATCTCCCAGTTGAATCAAGTGATCATTATACCCATACATTTTGAGTATATGCTCACTGACAGAACTATTCTCCTCCATCTTGTAGTTGTAGAACTTATTGGAGACTTCATATCTCTCAATCCGGGCATTTGCTTGAAATATTAACTTCAACTCCTGGAACATCTCATATGCTCCATGACGTTCAAAACGTCGTTGAAGACCCGGTTCTAAGCCGTAAAGCATGGCACATTGAACTATAGAGTAGTGATCAGCTTTGCTCGCTGACGTTCTTGACATCGTCAGAGCATCAAGAAGCAGGCTCGCACCCAACGGTGCTTCCGGGCGTAACTTTTTCGTGCAGCAATGAGGATAATCTCGAGTTACGGACCCAAATCCGTGTAATTGCTACCATCATCTTTCAACTTTGCTTTCTCAAGGAACGCATTAAAATTCAACGGAACAACAGCACAAGCCATCTATCTACAAACAAACATAGACAAGCAAAATACTATAAGGTACTAAGTTCATGATAAATTTAAGTTCAATTAATCAGATTACTCAAGAACTCCCACTTAGACAGACATCTCTCTAGTCATCTAAGTGATTACGTGATCCAAATCAACTAAACCATAACCGATCATCACGTGAGATGGAGTAGTTTTCAATGGTGAACATCACTATGTTGATCATATCTAGTATATGATTCACGCTCGACCTTTCGGTCTCCGTTTTCCGAGGCCATATCTGCATATGCTAGGCTCGTCAAGTTTAACCAGAGTATTCCGCGTGTGCAAAACTGGCTTGCACCCGTTGTAGATGGACGTAGAGCTTATCACACCCGATCATCACGTGGTGTCTGGGCACGATGAACTTTGGCAACGGTGCATACTCAGGGAGAACACTTTTGGATAATTAGTGAGAGATCATCTTAAAATGCTACCGCCAAACAAAGCAAGATAAGATGCATAAAGGATAAACATCACATGCAATCAATATAAGTGATATGATATGGCCATCATCATCTTGTGCTTTTGATCTCCATCTCCGAAGCACCGTCGTGATCACCATCGTCACCGGCACGACACCTTGATCTTCATCGTAGCATCGTTGTCGTTTACTCCATCTATTTCTTCTACGACTATCGCTACCGCTTAGTGATTAAGTAAAGCAATTACAGGGCGTTTGCATTTCATACAATAAAGCGACAACCATATGGCTCCTGCCAGTTGCCGATAACTTCGGTTACAAAACATGATCATCTCATACAATAAAATATAGCATCACGTCTTGAACATATCACATCACAACATGCCCTGCAAAAACAAGTTAGACGTCCTCTACTTTGTTGTTGCAAGTTTTACGTGGCTGCTACGGGCTTAGCAAGAACCGTTCTTACCTACGCATCAAAAACCACAACGATAGTTCGTCAAGTTGGTGCTGTTTTAACCTTCGCAAGGACCGGGCGTAGCCACACTCGATTTAGCTAAAGTTGGAGAAACTGACACCCGCTAGTCACCTGTGTGCAAAGCACGGCGGTAAAACCAGTCTCGCGTAAGCGTACGCGTAATGTCGGTCCGGGCCGCTTCATCCAACAATACCGCCGAACCAAAGTATGACATGCTGGTAAGCAGTATGACTTATATCGCCCACAACTCACTTGTGTTCTACTCGTGCAAATAACATCAAACCATAAAACCTAGGCTCGGATGCCACTGTTGGGGAACGTAGTAATTTCAAAAAAATTCCTATGCACACGCAAGATCATGGTGATGCATAGCAACGAGAGGGGAGAGTGTTGTCTATGTACCCTCGTAGACCGAAGCGGAAGTGTTGACGCAACGTAGAGGAAGTAGTCGTACGTCTTCCCGGTCCAACCGATCCAAGTACCGTGCATTCGACACCTCCGAAGTTCTTGACACACGACAGCTCGATGACGCACCCCGGGCTCCGATCCAGCAAAGCTTCGGGGAGGAGTTCCGTCAGCATGACGGCGTGGTGACAATCTTGATGTTCAAATGTCGCAGGGCTATGCCTAAGCACCGCTACAATATGACCGAGGTGTAATATCGTGGAGGAGGGCACCGCACACGGCTAAGGAACGATCACGAAGATCAACTTGTGTGTCTATGGGGTGCCCCCCTGCCCCCGTATATAAAGGAGCAAGGGGGGAGGCCAGCCGGCCCTTGGGGCACGCCAAGGAGGGGGGAGTCCTCCTCCTAGTGGGAGTAGGACTCCTCTTTCCTAGTCCAACTAGGAAGGAGGAAGGGGGAAGGAAAGAGGGGGAGAGGGAGAGGGAAAGAGGGGCCGCGCCCCCCTCCCTAGTCCAATTCGGACTCCCCTTGGGGGGGGCGCCACCTCCGGCTGCTGCCCTCTCTACCCTCGTGCCCACTAAGGCCCAATACTTCCCCGGGGGGTTCCGGTAACCCCTCCGACACTCCGGTTTTCTCCGAAATCACCCGGAACACTTCCGGTGTCCGAATATAGTCGTCCAATATATCAATATTTATGTCTCGACCATTTCGAGAATCCTCGTCATGTCCGTGATCACATCCGGACTCGAACAAACTTCGTACATCAAAACTTATAAACTCATAATAAAACCGCCATCGTAACGTTAAGCGTGCGGACCCTACGGGTTCGAGAACTATGTAGACATGATCTAGAACCATTCTCGGTCAATAACCAATAGCGGGACCTGGATGCCCATATTGGTTCCTACATATTCTACGAAGATCTTTATTGGTCAAACCGCATAACAACATACGTTGTTCCCTTTGTCATCGGTATGTTACTTGCCCGTGATTTGATTGTCGGTATCCAATACCTAGTTCAATCTCGTTACCGGCAAGTCTCTTTACTCGTTCTGTAATGCATCATCTCCTAACCAACTCATTGGTCAGATTGCTTGCAAGGCTTATAATGATGTGCATTACCGAGAGGGCCCAGAGATACCTCTTCGACGATCGGAGTGACAAAACCTAATCTCAAAATACGCCAACTCAACATGTACCTTCGGAGACACCTGTAGTACTCCTTTATAATCACCCAGTTATGTTGTGATGTTTGGTAGCACCCAAAGTGTTCCTCCGGTAAAGGGGAGTTGCATAATTCTCATAGTTACAGGAACATGTATAAGTCATGAAGAAAGCAATAGCAATATACTAAACGATCAAGTGCTAGGCTAACGGAATGGGTCATGTCAATCACATCATAATTCTAATGATGTGATCCCACTAATCAAATGACAACACATGTCTATGGTTAGGAAACATAACCATCTTTGATTAATGAGCTAGTCAAGTAGAGGCATACTAGTGACTATAGTTTTGTCTATGTATTCGCACATGTATCATGTTTCCGGTTAATACAATTCTAGCATGAATAATAAACATTTATCATGATATGAGGAAATAAATAATAACTTTATTATTGCCTCTAGGGCATATTTCCTTCAGATGGAACATACAAATTTTCAAGGTACATACGACTCTGAATGTGGCGGACCCGCTGACTAAACATCTTCCGCAAGCAAAAGATGATCAACACCAAGACTCCATGGGTGTTAGATTCATTACAATGTAATCTAGGTTATTGACTCCAGTGCAAGTGGGAGACTGTTGGAAATATGCCCTAGTGGCAATAATAAAGTGGTTATTATTATATTTCCTTAATCATGATAAAAGTTTATTATTCATACTAGAATTGTATTGATTGGAAACTTAAATACATGTGTGAATACATAAGCAAATACCAAGTCCCTAGTATGTCTCTACTAGACTAGCTCGTTGATCAAAAGATGGTTTTGGTTTCCTGACCATAGACATGAGTTGTCATTTGATAGCGGGATCACATCATTAGGAGAATTGTCGGGGATATGCCTCGCGGCGTAAACCGGACGGAAGGATAAACCGGCCGGACTTGGCGATTCACCGGCGACCTGCACAGACCAGACGATTTACAGTTCATTGGTAACCCGGCGGGCGGATCAGACGGATGACAAGGCCCAAGGCCCAGAAGGCCGGTTCAACTATTGTGGGCCGGTTTAAGAGGAAAGGAATATTTACCTTACAAGGAGTTAAGACTAGGACTTGTATCCGGTTTGTATTAGAGATAGACTAGTCCTAATCCTAATAGGACTCCATATGTAAACCGCCCCTTCAACATATATAAGGAGGGGCAGGGCTCCCCAAAGAGGGAGAAGTGAGAAGCTACAAGCAAGAAGAAACAATCTTAGGGCTAGACACAAAGAGGAGAGCCGGTTTACGGCGACTCCCTCATGATGATAATGAGATCTAGCCTCAAACAGCATGTAGGGTTCTTACCGGATGATGTTTCCCAGGGCCCGAAGCTGTCTAAATCCCTGTCTTGTGTTGCGTCTCTCGATTCCGCTCAACCCCTCTCAAGCTACCACATAGATGCGTTGGCCTCACGACTAAGTCCTCACCCTAGGACATCTGCCGTGACAATTCCACGACAAGAATGATATGATGGACCAGACCCATCTGTTAGCTTAGCATATGATTGTTCAGTTTATTGCTACTGCTTTATTAAATGTCGAATACATATTCCTTCGACCATGAGATCATGCAACTCCCAGATACCAGAGGAATACCTTGTGTGCTATAAAATGTCACAACGTAACTAGGTGATCATAAAGATGCTCTACATGTATCTCCGAAGGTGTTTGTTGTGTTGGCGTGAATCGAGATTGGAATTTGTCACTTCATATGATGGATAGGTATCTCTGGGCCCTCTTGGTAATACAGCATCATAAGAAGCTTGCAAGCAAAGTGACTAAGATGTTAATTACAAGATGATGTATTAAGGATCGAGTAAAGAGACTTACCAGTAACGATATTGAACTAGGTATGAAGATACCGACGATCGAATATTGGGCAAGTAACATACCGATGGACAAAGGGAACTATGTATTTGTGATAAAGGTTCGAACGATAAAGATCTTCGTAGAATATGTAGGAACCAATATGGGCATCCAGGTCCCGCTATTGGTTATTGACCGGAGAAGCATCTCGGTCATGTCTACATCATTCTCGAACGCGTAGGGTCCACACGCTTAACGTTCATTGACGATATAGTATTATAATAGCAAACATGACTGTGCGTTGCAACAGGAGAAATAAAACATCACACATCACTAAGCATGATTACCACCCTCTATTTCAACATTACACCCCATCCATGTCATTGATTATTGATAATCCCCAAGTGCAAGGAATCATCATAGCTATTTCCAAAGGTGGAAGTGATAAGTACGGAGTGTCGAACCCACAAGGAGCTAAAGGTAAGATCAATATTCTCTCAATTCCTATCTGACACTGATACGACTCTACGTACACCGAAAGTTTGTTTCCATCTAGAAACGAGAATTAAACTACATTGTGGGTATGAAGAGGATAGCTTTGTATTATCTGGGAGAACTAAAATATAAAAATAGGTGTTGTTAACATAAAGTTAGAATATATTACTATATATTATAAATAGTGAGTGTGGAATAATGATGGATCGGTGTGTGAAATTTTCCTAGGCAATTGTTAACAAGATCGGTAATCGTTATTTCAATTTCATATGAGGGAGAGGCATAAGCTAACATACTTTATCTACTTAGATCATATGCACTTATGATTGGAACTCTAGCAAGCATCCGCAACTACTAGAGATAATTAAGGTAAAACCCAACCATAGCATTAAAGTATCAAGTCCCCTTTATCCGATACGCAACAACCCCCTTCCTCAAGTTAAGCTTCTGTCACTCTAGCAACCCACTATAAGAGAATCATGAATATATTGCAACACCCTACAGCGGGAATCCTTCACGTTTGTGAGGCACGGAAGCCACCATAGGACATCACCTAAATAGAACATACAACTCAAACCAATCTAGATCATTAATCAACCCAAAAGACAAAAGAAATCTACTCAAAACATCATAGAATGGAAACACATCATTGGATCATAATATGTGGCATAAAACACCATGTTCAAGTAGGGGATTACAATGGGGTGCGGGAGTGGGCCGCTTAAAAGAGATGAGGAAGGTGATGAAGATGGTGATGTTGATGAAGACGATCACCACGGTGATGGTTGCCCCAGCGGCACTCTGGCCCACCGAGAGAGAGGGGGGAGAGTCTCCCCCTTGTGCTTCCTCCTCCATGGCCTCCCCCCTAGATGGGTAGAGGTTCTCCCTCTTGTCCTTGGCCTCCATGGTGATGATGGCCCCCTTCGGCTTTCTCCTCCATGGCCTCTGATGATGATGGCCCCCTCCGACAGGGTGCCGGAGAGGGCCTAGATTGTTTTTTCATGGCTACAAAGGCTTGCAGCGGGGGAAGTTCTGATCTAGGTTTCTTTTCGGATGTATGGGGATTTATAGGAATTTTTGGCGTCGGTCTCAAATCAAGGGGGTCCACGAGGCAGCGGCAAGCCAGGGGGCGCGCCATAGGGGGGCGCCCTCCACCCTTGTGGTTGCCTTGGGAGTCTTCTGCCCAACTCTTGTGCTTGGTAGGTCTCTTTTAGTCCATAAAAAATCACCGTAAATTTTCAGCCCATTCTGAAAACTTTTATTTATGCACAGAAAAAACGACACCATGGTAGTTTTGCTGAAAACAACGTCAGTACGGGTTGGTTCTAATCAAATCATACCAAAACCATATAAAATTGTTGTAAACATGGCATAAATACTTCATAAATTATAGATACGTCGGTGACTTATCAATTATCCTTCCTCCATTACTTGTGTGCCGATGACGGGTGCCAGTGGGTTGAGCGAGTGGGCTTCTACCTGATGACGGCCGGGAGAGAAGTGCATCCATGATAGCCACCAGTTGTCGATGTGGTCGCCGGTTAAGACGTGACTATGTGTAGTGCACCACATACATTCTACACATCTTCCACATGACGATAGACCATCACATCCTCCTTTTCACACCAACGCCAGCCACGGGGGCTTGGAGATGGAGCAACCCACCTTGGTTGCAGATTTAGAAGAGGGCCACATAGGAACGATAGATAGGAGAGAGATTCTTGTGGTGATCGCATGCATGCATGTGTAGGAAGGAGGAGATGTATGAACTGTAATGATCTTGGAAAACTGGCATGAAAAAGGGGCATACGGAGCAAAATACGGAGGAGAAAGAATGAAAAGGAGGGTCAACAGAAGAAATCTTCCTCTTTAATAGAGATATATTTGTTGAAAAGTAATATAATGCTATTCCTAAACGCTAGCCTTCACAATTTATGGATAACAAATTTTCACACAAAGTATTATGTTTATTTTAGTTATCCTTCACAAAACATCCAATATATAGCCTGATCAATATTTACAAAGTAGCAAGCATCTGTCTTTGACATGTCCTCAATGCAAGAATTTGTCTTTGACATGTCCTCAAATAAACAAACCGTATTGTCGACTCACATCACTCCACCGAATACATTGCTGCTCTACTGTCTCTATCACTGAAGTCTCATCTTTTTTGTTATTTTTTCAAGTTTATATGAACAATAGAACAATTGTTTGTTTATTATTATAGAAGGAGAAATGTGCAAAGTGTTACACAGGGAATCGAGGGAAAGAAGAGACACAAATTTGATGAGGCGATCTCATGACATGCCCAAGCCATCTCCCAGAGCGGCGCCTTGCCGAAGATCAAACGGATCAGCTGAGTGGAGGACATCTCGAAACCTTTGGAAATACAGCCGTTTCGTTGACGCAGCCGGTACGAAGGAGCCACAACAGCAGTGAGCGAGATCGCGTCGAACTGAAGAGTTTCCATAGGCGGTGGTTGTTCGACGCAAGTGAATGCCCTGCTCTGCATCACCGACAACCAGGAGCACTGCATGAAGAATAGTTGCAGTGCGTCTCTAGGTTCCGGCAATAGAATCTGGAACAATCGATCTCATGCCATTGCAGTCTGCCTGCAGTGGCGATCTGCGACAGTAGGGGGAGTCAGAGAAAGAAACGGAAACTGGGGGCGCGTGAACCTTCAAATTGATACGTGCAGGGACGACTGGCGGCAAAACAAAGTTGAGATCATTGGATGACATGGCCAAGTACTGGCTCCATCCAGAGCGCCCACGGAAATCGATCGTCACATAACATGAATCGAACCCGTAGTCATGATCCTGCATAGGAAAAAAGTCCAACACTAGACAGGATTTTTGTGTCTCTCCCAGATGGCTTCTCGCGGACCATGTTGTTGATCTTTTTTACAATGGTCGTGGCTCCTCTTCACGTCAACGGGTCCCCCTGTCGTTGTGGCCTCCTCTCGCGCCTGAAGCTGCTACCGCAGTGCTGCCTTCTGCTTTATGTTTGCGACAACATTGTGATGGAGATTGTTCTTCCGATCGATACAAACGCTCTATTGATCGAGTAAGCGTGTTTATAATTAGGCTACAATTTTTGTGGACGTTGGCTTTGATTGGAACATGAACACGAACACGAACATGGAAGATGAAGATGGAGGCGGTGACGGACATGGGAGAGATCATACAACGAAGGGCATATCTTTTACTTTTTAGTTTTTACTTTTATGCAAAGAGTCAAAGTTTTTCACTCTATTCCTTTTTATTTTTATCTTTTGGCAAGCATCATGTGGTGAGGAAAGATCTAGGCACATATATCCAGTTGGATATGGGCAGCATGAGTTATTATTGTTGGCATCACCCTTGAGGTGAATGCGTTGGGAGGCACAATTATAAGCCCCTATCTTTCTATGTGTCCGGTTGAAACGTTTTGCTCATGTGTATGAGGTGAGTGTTAGCAATCATAGAAGACTGTATGATGGTTGAGTATGTGGAGCTCTTACTTAGACTCTATTGAATAAGTTGAATTGCAATTGTTTGGTGGCTAAGAATATAGGTTGTTGAGTTTTAAGAGAATTCATTGTTTGAACCTTAACATGTGAATTGGTTGCTACTTGGTAGTGAGAATTTTTATAAGAAAGAATTGCTGTTATGATGCTAGGAAAAGTGCTGGAAATTGTCATTGATCAAACTTGCGCACTTTGCTAGCATTCAAACTTCATAAATTATTTCTTTTATCATTTACCTACTCGAGGACGAGTAGGAATTAAGCTTGGGGATGCTGATACGTCTCCAACATATCTATAATTTATGAAGTATTCATGCCATGTTTACAATAATTTTATATGGTTTTGGTATGATTTGCATGGAATTAACCTAGACTGACGTTGTTTTCAGCAGAACTACTGTGGTGTTGTTTTTTGTGCAGAAATGGAAGTTCTCCAAACACCGCGAAACTTTTTGTGGATTTTTATGGACCAGAAGACTACGGTGGGCGAGCAAAGACCTTGGGGTGACCTATAGCGCTACTGGCCACTGTGTGCCCCGTGGGTTGGGCCCACCTCGGTGGCCTCCTGAAACCCCTCTTCGCCCTATAAATTCTCAAATATTCCAAAAACCCTCAAGGAGACCCTAGATCGGAAGTTCTATCACCACATGCCTCTGTAGCCACCAAAAAACAAGTGGGGGCCCTTTTCGGCACCCTGCTGGACGGGGAGATGAACATAGGTGGCCATTTTCATCATCCCGGCGGCCACCATGATGAGGAGAGAGTAGTCCACCCTTGGGGCTGAGGGTTTGTACCAGTAGCTATGTGTTTACTCCCTCTCTCTCTCGTGATCTTGAGATGTCACGATCTTGATATATCATGGGCTTTGTTAACATAGCTGGATCATATGATGTTTCCCCCCTCTCTACTCTTGTTGTGATGAATTGAATCTTTACCCTTTGAAGTTTTGTCATGTCGGATTGAATGTTCAGATTTGAGAACACATGATATATGTCTTGCATATGAATACTTGTGGTGACAATGGGGTATTATTTTGATTCACTTGATATATGTTATGGCACTCAACTTGTGGATTCCCGAGGTGACTTTGGGGTAATCTATGCATAGGGGTTGATGCACGCTTTTATTATCTTTTCTCCGATAGAATCTTTGGGGTCTCCTTGTAGTTCTTTGTGTGGATTGAGTATTATGAATCTGAAATTGTTTGACACATATTGTATAATTAACTCACGGGTACTTGCGATGACATTGGGGTATCTAGGCGACATTAGAGTTGGTTGATATGTATCATATGGTGTTATTTTAGTACGAACTCTTGATTAGATCGATTGGAAAGAATAGCTTGCTGCTATTTTAGTATGAACTCTAGAATAGATTGATCGGAAAGAATAGCTCTGAGGTGGTTTCGTACCCTACAAACAATGTCTATCTTTTGTTCTCCGCTAATAGGAACTCAGGAGTGATTCTTTATTGCACTTTGAGGGATAATCATATGATCCAACTATATTAGCATTGTTGAGAGATTGCAGTAGTCAAAGTATGCACTCTAGGCGTCATTTTCCATCATTGCAATACCGTTTGTGCTCCATTTTACTATTTACTACATTGCTGTTTTTTATTGTTCGCACTACACAAACTCATATCTACTATCCATACTACACTTTTATCACCATCTCTTCGCCGAACTAGTGCACCTATACAATTTTCTATTGTATTGGGTGTGTTGGGGACACAAGAGATTTCTTGTATTTGATTGCAGGGTTGCTTGAGAGAGACTATCCTGATCCTTTGCCTCCCACGGATTGATAAACCTTAGGTCATCCACTTGAGGGAAAATTGCTACTGTCCTGCAAATCTCTGCGCTTGGAGGCCCAACACGTGTCTACAAGAATAAAGTTGCATAGTATACATCAGCCGCCTGCGGGGACGCTGCTCCAAGTCTGGTTCAGGGCTCGTGGGCCCGCTATGAGCCACTCCTCCTTGGGTTGCTCCACCTCCTCGCCCTCGTCCCCTTCGTGGGCTTCCACTGCCGTAGCATATAAAGCTTCGATCCCGACAGGCTCATCCCCAGCAATCTCCTCCATGGCGTGCCCCTCACTCCTGCCATGAGAGGAGCCCTCGTCTTCGGGCTCCTCCCCTCCCTCCTCCACTCTTCTGGGTTTTCCTTCTCGGCAGGTCGAAGTACCTTGTCCTCCTCAATCCGCCTCCTGATAAACTCCGCCTCCACCATGGAGGTGCGCTTGAACATGTTGCTCTTCACTCTAGAGGGCCTTTCCTCCAGACCGGAGACCCAGTCGAGCTCTGCATCAAGCTCGGGTAGTTGCCAATCAGCCGCGACCCCATAAGTATTGCAATCAGGCGTCCACTTCAAAATCTGGTCCCGAGCAGAATTGACATTCAGCGGGATGACCCTTGCTGGCAATTTGGATGGCCCAAGGCTGCCGAACAGCTGTTTGCACAACCAGTTGTGGTCGTAAACTGACAAGTTGTTGGTGAGGCCTGGATACAGGCGCATCCTGTCTGTAGCATCTCCATACCACCAGGCGAACCTGACCCTCTTCTACAACGGCTTGATGTGGCGTCTGAGGAAGTCGGCCCCCACTTGTTCAATGGTTAGCCCGGTAGCTTTACGACGGGCAATCCTATTCAGTGTCGGGCGAAGCCTGTTGTCAGTGAGGCCTAGTTCCCTCCACTCATTGCCGAGCACGAAGCACTCCGTCTGCGCCCGGCAGTACTCTGGAGCATCTTCATCCTGGATCCAGCACCAGCCCACCCTCCATTCTTCCCATCTACCTTGGTGCTGACCAGGAACATAATCCCAAGCATTCCTCTTTTCCTGAGGAATGCAACGTATATTCCCCGAGCGGTGGGCCTTGTTTTCAACCTGTGAAACAAAGAAATGCTTGAATAGTTCCACATTGGGGGAACTCCGACGAAGTTCTCGCACACATGAGCAAAAATCGCCAAGCATGCCATCGCATTTGGCATGAAATCCAGAAGGTGGAACCCGTACACCACCATCATCGCCTCAAAGAAATCCAAGAAAGGAGGGCTGAGGCCACAAAGAAAATACACGTAGAAAAGCGGTACGAATTTGGCGGGTCCTCTTTTCCCTCCTCCAAAACCGCGGGAGCGCCATGCCTCTTCGGGACTTCTCTCCCCCACATTGCAAGCTCCACGGGAAGCAAACTACATCTTTCTGCCGCTTCCTGTCCATCTCCACCGCCTTCTTCTTCTTCCCCTCCGCTGCAACTTCCTTCGCGGTGGTCGGATGCTTCCCCCTTTCCGTGGCCTTCTTCCCCATCCTTCGGGCCGTCAAGAAGGTGGAAGACTAGATGGGGGATCAGAGGCGAATGTGGGCGCGGGAGAGGTCGCTTGGCTTGAGGAGGAAGATGATGGAGGGTGAAACGGATGCGAATGCGCAGTGCCCTTTCGTGTTTTCTCTTTTTATGAGGAACGAACGTGGGGGTGGGGGTGGCCCTTCGCTACTTTCTCTCAGAAAGTTACCATTTTGCATTAACTGCTATAGTCTCATGACCCCACGACCTGTGGTAATTATGCGGAGTGTACATTGAGTTGACTGGTCATCACGACAAACCGCTGCACGTACAGCGGTCCTTCGACATGTGTGCATGCACTATTTTGGGCCTAACCCAACGTGCCCGGTGACACGTATGGCTCAGGACTGGGGGCTTCTGTCGGGGTACACAAACAGGGGTCTATGTTTCCCCTGACTTGTGCACAGATATTAGACCTCCGACCTAGCAGCACCAAGATCCCTAGATGAGCTTCCAAGCCAAGACAACAAGATATCACCAAGGAAAAGCCTCCCTTATCGGTAGGCGAGCCTGGTCAGATCGAGGCCACCCCAAAGACAAGTCCCAAGCCTTCCCTGGCAAGGATTGCCAGGGCAGCTAGCGGTTTGCATCCCTGCCAAGATTCCCGCGCTCCACCACATCGCAACACAAGTCATCCATCGGTGCGGTGTCGAGCCCCCAGATAGCAAGTGGCTGTCATTTGGCACGTGGCAGCCGTTTAGGAGGAAGGTTGTGGATGCGACCTGGCAGGCCTTCCATACAGAGGCGTGTCAAGCAGGCAGGTGGAAGGTGACTAAGCAGCATGGAAGGCCTGCCAGGTCGCATCCACAACATGAAACCAAGTAGTGCATTTAATGCACATTGTCCTAACTACCAGAGTTAGGTATGATAGCACTGTTAGCTATGCAATCACTGGATAATGACCATTTTTCCATTGTGGTAACCCCTTAGCCTATAAAAGGAGGATTGTGGCAACCGTAGAAGGGTTCGGACCCTCAAGTACTCATTCGCACGTAGCTTCTCTCCCCAAGGCGACCTTACCGGGCATGAGCGCCACGTGTTCTTCACGGTCCCTCCATCAATCCACCAAAGCAAGAGTAGGGTTTTACGCTTCTTAGCGACCCGAACCTGGGTAAAAACCATCAGCATCATCTCTATCATGTTGTCCCGTGGCCTCTGCTCTTTGTGCAATGTGACCTCCCCCTGCCGAACCACAAAGGGGCTGATGCCCCATTGGTGGCCATGTTCTACCACGACATATGGGCCAATGTCAAGGAGGATTACGAGCAAACTATGGCACGCTTCTTGAACGGCCTCAATCACCCAATAAAGAAGATTGCCGACTTCTAACCCTACTCCAACCCCCTCGAGTTAGTTCATTAAGCGATCAAGGTGGAGCGACAAGTGCAAAATGATATCAAATATGACAAGTTCTCGTCCAAGACCTACGGATCTTACACACAAGGTGCCACTACTTCGGCACCTCCTACCCCGACTAGAACATCTCCAAGCAACGACGACAAGTCAAGCTACAAGAAAACTTCGATATCTTTGAGTTGTCCTCCTACTACAAGAAAGTTGAAGCTGAGAGCTTCATCATCATCTAGTCCAACGGATGAGACCATCAAGACAAGTTCCATCAAATGCTTCACATGTCAAGGCCAAGGCCACAAGACATTTGAGTGCCCCACTCGGCGCATCATGATCGCCAACAACGATGACACCTATGACTTGATGAGTGAGGAAGAAATTGAAGCACTTGAGCACGTGGCCATGCACTGGAACGTGAATGAAGATGAAGATGACCTAGACTTTTACAACAATGATTCGAGCCCCGCTCTCGTTGTCTCCAAGGTCTTGATACTTCAACACCAACAATATGAAGACCAACACTGCCACATCTTCCACACCAAGGCAGGCCTCAATAGATGTTCCATGAAGGTCATCAATGACGGAGGAAGTTGCCACATTTTGGCAAGCAAAGAGCTATGTTCCAAGCTACAATTGGTCAAGTTGAAGCATCCTCAGCCCTACAAGGTCCAATGTGATGTAGGGTAGAACACTAGATGCCCGATCTTTCACGATTGGAGGGGATCCTATGAAGAACACGAAGAACACGAGGGGGAAAACAAGGGGAACACAAGGGAAACACGAGAAATCACTCAACCAACAAGGTATGGTCACACATGTTCTAGCTCCTCGAAACACAAAGAGAGATACACGATTTGAAGTCGACAAGGGATGATACAAAGGGTCTTCTCCAAGAGGAGGTCTTGAAGGATCTTCCCGTAGAGGGGTCTTGAATCCGCTTGGGGGATATTCTCCAAAGAGGTCATGAACTCTGAGGAGAAGTAACCAAGTGGATGAGCAAAGCTCTAGCTCAAGTATGAGCTATCACAATGCTAACCCTAGTACGAAGCTAGGGGACAAGTATATATAGTCCAAGGGGTAAGTGGGAGATACATGGGGTGAAACCCCTTTCACTGCGCGCAGGAAGGGCGGTTGTACCGATCATGGGGGCGGTTGTACCGCTGGGAGCTCAGGCAGGGCGGTTGTACCGGTTCGGGGGGCGGTTGTACCGCTGGGAGCTCAGGCAGGGCGGTTGTACCGGTTCGGGGGGCGGTTGTACCGCTGGGAGCTCAGGTGCAGGTTCCTAGAGGTGTTCTTGGAAGGGGGTAGCGGTTGTACCATCGTCGGGGCAGTTGTACCGGTCTTTTGGCAGTTACCGGTACAACCGGTGCAGTACCGGCCTTGCACCGATCGATCACAGAAGCTGGACCAGTTGTTGGGCGGTGGTCGGGCAGTTGGGCGGTTCTTTGCTGGTTGTACCGGTCCTTCTGGGCTGGGCAGATTGTCTTCGTGCTCTTGATGTTCATCTTGAACCGTAAATTCTCCTTGGTTGCTTCCTTGGTACCTAAGCACACAAAGCATCCCCGTTTGAGGTAGTAGCCATGTCTCAAGTGGGTCAAAGGGGGGTTCAACGAGAGAGTTAACCTCGTATTTGATAGCTCTCGCACGAGCTCTTATCATTGGTCAAAGTGGTGTCGTGGGAGACGAAGGTAGGTCCATGGGGATGACCGTAGGATGCTCCACATCATCTCCCCTCCCTTGCGGACGATCCGACCTCAGATCAAAATCCTCATCACCATTGTACGGGGAGAGATCGTTGACGTTGAAGATGTCGCTCACGGAGTAGTTGTCGCGTAGGATGTCAATCTTGTAGGCGTTGTTGTTGTAGTGTTCAAGCACCTTGAAGGGTCCATCTGCTCGTGGTAGAAGTTTGGACTTGCGTTTGTTGGGGAAGCGTTCCTTGTGAAGGTGTAGCCACACAAGATCTCCAATGTTGAATATCATGGGTTGCTCGTTGATGTTGAGCTTGGTCGCGAGTCGTTGTACTTGACGCTTGATGGTGTGCCTTGTATCTTCATGCATCTTCTTGAGGTAGTTCACTCGGGCACTCGCGTCCATGTTGGTGCACTCTTGTAGTGGTAGAGGAAGAATGTCCAATGATGACAACGGGTTGAAACCGTAGACGACCTCGAAGGGGGACATTCCTATAGTCGAATGTCTTGCACGGTTGTAGGCTTACTCGGCGATGGGTAGACACTCCTCCCACTCCTTGATGTTCCTCTTGATCAACACGCGTAGTAGAGTGGAGAACGTATGGTTCGTCACCTCCGTTTGGCCGTCGGTTTACGGATGGTATGCCGAAGAGAACAAGACCTTGATTCCAAGCTTGGTGCATAGAGTCTTCCAAAAGTAACTCAAGAACTTGACGTCGCGGTCTAAGACAATCGTCTTTGGCACTCCATGTAGGTGTAAGATTTCCCTACAAAACATATTTGCAATATGTGAAGCATCGTCTATCTTGTTGCATGGGATAAAATGAGCCATCTTAGAGAATCGGTCCACAACAACAAACACGGAATCCTTTCCATTTTGAGTTCTAGGGAAACCAAGTACAAAGTCCATGCTAATGTCTTCCCAAGGTTGATAAGGAATAGGAAGGGGCATGTAAAGACTATGGGATTGAGCTTTTGACTTAGCTTTGCAACATGTATAGCATCGGTTGGTGAAGCGTGAGATGTCGCGGAACATCTTGGGCCAAAAAATGTTCTTCGAGAGCATAGCAAATGTCTTGTCGCGTCCAAAGTGTCCCATTAGTCCACCTCCATGAGCCTCTTGCAAAAGGAGCAAACAAAGAGAAGACTCGGGAATGCTAAGTTTGTTAGCTCTCATAATATAATCATTCTTGATGTAATATCATTCCCAAGATGTATGCGTCAAACACTTAGCATAAGGAATAGCAAAAGTAGGATCATGCGCAAACAAGTCTTTGATGTGCTCAAAGCCAATGACATTCAATTCAAATTTAGTGACTAGCATCCATATGCGGGAAAGAGCATCCGCCACTACATTTTCCTTACCTTGATGTACTTGATAACATAAGGAAATGACTCAATGAACTCACTCCATTTTGCATGACGCTTGTTCAACTTAGTTTGACCTTTAAGTACTTAAGCATTTCATGATCGGTATGAATGATAAATTCATGAGGGCGAAGATAATGTTCCCATTCACGCAAAACTCGCACTACAGCATATAGCTCTTTGTCATAGATGGGATAATTTACTTGCGCTCTGGAAAGTTTCTCACTAAAGAATGCTATGGGGCACTTCTCTTGCGTTAGCACACCTCCTATGCCATTACCACTAGCATCACAATGAATCTCAAAAGGTTTGTCCAAGTTCGGTAATGCAAGCACGGGAGCATGAGTAAGTAAATTCTTAAGCTCATTAAATGCGGTATCTTGGGATGGTCCCCAAACAAATGGCACATTTTTCTTACCCAAACAATGTAAAGGTGAAGCAATAGTTCTAAAATCCTTCACAAATATACGATAGAAACCGGCTAAACCAAGAAAACTACACACTTGTTGCAAGTTGGTTGGTTGGGGCCAAGTTTTAATAGCATTGATCTTTGATTCATCTACATGAACACCCTTAGAAGACACAACAAAACCCAAGAAAACAAGCTTATCGACACCAAAAAGGCATTCGTCCATATTAGCATAAAGGCTCTCTTTCCTAAGGGTTTGCAATACGGTTCTAAGACGGGTGACATGATCTTCGAGAGATTTACTAAAGACAAGAATATCATCAAAATAGATCATAACAAATACACCAATATAGGACAAAGAACAAAGTGCATGACAAGCATGAAAGTATTGGGTGCTTCGGATAAACCCATTGGCATAACAAGCCATTCATATACGCCAAATTTGGTCTTAAATGCGGTTTTCCATTCATCACCTTCTTGGATGCGTATTTGATAGTAGCCACTCTTAAGATCAATCTTAGAGAAAGCTCATCAAGCATATCATCTAAGCGTGGGATAGGGTAACAATATCTAACGGTGATAGCATTGATGGGATGGAAATCGGAAACCATGCGATTAGTACCGTCTTTCTTTGGAACAAATATGACCGGAACGGCACAAGGGCTCAAGCTTTCACGTACTTGACCGTTGTCGATGAGTTGTTGTACTTTCCACTGGATCTCCTTAGTTTCCTCGGGGTTGACGCGGTAGGGAGCCTTGTTAGGTAGAGGTGCTCCAGGGATGAGGTTGATTCGGTGTTCAATGCCTCGTAGTGGAGGTAGACCCGGAGGTAGGTCATTGGGGAAAACATCTTGGAATTCCTGCAAAAGAGAAGACATCACTAAAGGTAGATTGTGAGAGGTGTTAGTTTTTGGTGCCTCATCCTTGCACACAAGGACATAGTGCATAACACTTGATGGGTTCTCACACACTTCTCGCATCTCACTTTTGGTGGCAAATAGGACTAAGTTTTTCTTGTCGCTCATCGTGGAGGCATTGGATTTTGGCTTGTGGCGCTCACTCTCTTTTGGGTGGGTCACTCTCTCGCTCTTTTCTCCATGATGGGTTGCTTGCTTGTCGGCGATCACTTGACTTGGAGACATAGGTCGTAGCACGTACTCCTTTCCTTTCATCTTGAAGCTATAGTGATTGGTACACTCGTTGTGGATGACGCTGCGGTCAAATTGCCATGTGATGTCTACTACACAACCTTCTTCTTGTAGACATTGTTGGGCCTCCAAGTGCAGAGGTTTGTAGGACAGTACCAAATTTCCCTCAAGTGGATGACCTAAGGTTTATCAATCTGTGGAGGCGTAGGTTCAAGATGGTCTCTCTCAAGCAACCCTGCAACCAAATAACAAAGAGTCTCTTTTGTCCCCAACACACCCAATACAATGGTAAATTGTATAGGTGCACTAGTTCGGCGAAGAGATGGTGATACAAGTGCAATATGGATGGTAGATATAGGTTTTTTAATCTGAAAATATAAAAACAACTCTAATGATAAAAGTGAGCGTAAACGATGTTGCAATGGTAGGAAACAAGGCCTAGGGTTCATACTTTCACTAGTGCAAATTCTCTCAACAATAATAACATAATTAGATCATATAACAATCCCTCAACATGCAACAAAGAGTCACTCCAAAGACACTAATAGCGGAGAACAAATGAAGAGATTATTGTAGGGTATGAAACCACCTCAAAGCTATCCTTTCTGATCGATCTATTCAAGAGTCCATAGTGAAATAACACGAAGCTATTCTTTCCATTCGATCTATCATAGAGTTCGTACTAGAGTAACACCTTAAGACACAAATCAACCAAAACCCTAATGTCACCTAGATACTCCAATGTCACCTCAAGTATCCGTGGGTATGATTATACGATATTCATCACACAATCTCAGATTCACCTATTCAACCAACACAAGGAACTTCAAAGAGTGCCCCAAAGTTTCTACTGGAGAGCCAAGATGAAAACGTGTGCCAACCCCTATGCATAAGTTCATTGAACCTGCAAGTTGATCACCAAAACATACATCAAGTAGATCATGTGAATATCCCATTGTCACCACAGATAAGCACGGCAAGACATACATCAAGTGTTCTCAAATCCTTAAAGACTCAATCCGACAAGGCAACTTCAAGGGGAAAACTCAATTCATCACAAGAGAGTAGAGGGGGAGAAACATCATAAGATCTAACTACAATATCAAAGCTCGCAATACAGCAAGATCGTATCACCTCAAGAACACGAGAGAGAGAGAGAGAGAGAGATCAAACACATAGCTACTGGTACATACCCTCAGCCCCGAGGGTGAACTACTCTCTCCTCGTCATGGAGAGCGCTGGGATGATGAAGATGGCCACCGGTGATGGATTCGCCCTCTGGCAGGGTTCCGAAACAGGCTCCCAAGAGGTTTTTGGTGGCTACAGAGGCTTGCGGCGGCGGAAGTCCCGATCTAGGTTATTTTCTGGAGGTTTCAGTATTTATAGGAATTTTTGGCGTAGGTCTCACGTCAGGGGGGATTCCGGGCTGTCCACGAGGCAGGGGGCGCGCCCAGGAAAAGTGGGCGCGCGGGCCACCCTCGTGGGCAGCCCGGGACTCTCCTGGTCCAACACTTCCACTCCAGGGGCTTCTTTTGGTCCACAAAAAATCGTCAAAAATTGGCACGTCAATTGGACTCCGTTTGGTATTCCTTTTCTGTAGAACTCAAAAACAAGGAAAAAAAAACAAAAACTGGCACTGGGCTCTAGGTTAATAGGTTAGTCCCAAAAATGATATAAAAGTGTATAGTAAAGCCCATAAACATCCAAAACAGGTAATATAATAGCAAGGAACAATAAATAATTATATATACGTTGGAGACGTACCAAGCATCCCCAAGCTTAATTCGTGCTCGTCCTCGAGTAGGTAAATAATAAAAACAGAATTTTTGATGTAGAGTGCTACCTAGCATATTTCTCAATGTAATTTTGTTTATTGTGGCATGAATGTTCAGATCCAAATGATTCAAAATAAAAGTTCATATTGACATAAAAAATGTAATACTTCAAGCATACTAACAAAGCAATCATGTCTTCTCAAAATAACATGGCAAAAGAAAGCTATCCCTACAAAATCATATAGTCTGGCTATGCTCTATCTTCATCACACAAAGTATTTAATCATGCACAATCCCGATGACAAGCCAAGCAATTGTTTCATACTTTAGTATTCTCAAACTTTTTCGACTTTCACGCAATACATGAGCGTGAGCCATGGACATAGCACTATATGTGGAATAGAATGGTGGTTGTGGAGAAGACAAAAAAGGAGAAGATAGTCTCATATCAACTAGGCACATCAACGGGCTATGGAGATGCCCATTAATAGATATCAATGTTAGTGAGTAGGGATTGCCATGCAACGGATGCACTTGAGCTATAAATGTATGAAAGCTCAACAAAAGAAACTAAGTGGGTGTGTGTCCAACTTGCTTGCTCATGAAGACCTAGGGCGTTTTGAGGAAGCCCGTCATTGGAATATACAGGCCAAGTTCTATAATGAAAAATACCCACTAGTATATGAAAGTGACAACATAGGAGACTCTCTATCATGAAGATCATGGTGCTACTTTGAAGCACAAGTGTGGTAAAAAGGATAGTAGCGTTGTCCCTTCTCTCTTTTTCTCTCTTTTTTTATTTGGCCTTTCTCTTTTTTCTATTTGGCCTTTCTCTTTTTTTTAATATAAAGTTCGAAGTCTCATCTCGACTTGTGGGGGAATCATAGTCTCCATCATCCTTTCCACACTGGGACAATGCTCTAATAATGAAGATCATCACACTTTTATTTACTTACAACTCAAGATTACAACTCGATACTTAGAACAAGATATGACTCTATATGAATGACTCCGGCGGTGTACCGAGATATGCAATGAATCAAGAGTGACATGTATGAAAAATAATGAAGGTGGCCTTGCCGCAAATACAATGTCAACTACATGATCATGCAAGAGCAATATGACAATGATGATGTATGTCATATAAATGGAACGGTGGAAAGTTGCATGGCAATATATCTCGGAATGACTATGGAAATGCCATAATATGTAGGTATGGTGGCTGTTTTGAGGAAGGTATATGGTGGGTGTATGGTACCGGCGAAAGTTGCGCGGCACAAGAGAGGCTAGCAATGGTGGAAGGGTGAGAGTGCGTATAATCCATGGACTCAACATTAGTCATAAAGAACTCATATACTTATTGCCAAAATCTACAAGTCATTAAAAACAAAGTACTACGCGCATGCTCCTAGGGGGATAGATTGGTAGGAAAAGACCATCGCTCGTCCCCGACCGCCACTCATAAGGAAGACAATCAATAAATAAAATTGTGCTCCAACTTCATCACAAAGCGGTTCACCATACGTGCATGCTACGGGAGTCACACACTTCAACACAAGTATTCTTTAAATTCATAATCACCCAACTAGCATGACTCTAATATCACTACCTCTATATCTCAAAACAATTATCAAGCATCAAATTGATCATAGCATCCAATTCACTTTCTATGATAGTTTTTATTATACCCAACTTGGATGCCCATCAATCTAGGACCAATTTTATAACCATAGCAACTACCATGCTGTTCTAAAAGACTCTCAAAATAATATAAGTGAAGCATGAGAGGTCAATACTTTCTAAAAAATAAAGCCACCGTCGTGCTCTAAAAGATATAAGTGGAGTACTAGAGCAAATGACAACTACTCCGAAAGATATAAGTGAAGATCAATGAGTAGTCGAATAATTATGCAACTATGTGAAGACCCTCTAACACTTAAGAATTTCAGATCTTGGTATTTTATTCAACCAGCAAGCAAAACAAAATAAAACAACATGACGCTCCAAGCAAAACACATATCATGTGGTGAATAAAAATATAGCTCCAAGTAAAGTTACCGATGGACGAAGACGAAAGAGGGGATGCCATCCGGGGCATCCCCAAGCTTAGGATATTAGTTATCCTTGAATATTACCTTGGGGTGCCTTGGGCATCCCCAATCTTAGGCTCTTGCCACTCCTTATTCCATAGTCCATCGAATCTTTACCCAAAACTTGAAAACTTCACAACACAAAACTCAACAGAAAACTCGTAAGCTCCGTTAGTATAAGAAAATAAAACCACCACTTAGGGACTGTTGGGAACTCATTATAAATTTATATTGGTGTAATATCTACTGTATTCCAACTTCTCTATGGTTCACACCCTCCGTAGATACATCAAAATAAGCAAACAACACATGGAAAACAGAATCTGTCAAAAACAGAACAGTCTGTAGTAATCTGTATCAAACGTATACTTATGGAACTCCAAAACTCGTAACAAATTAGGAAAACCTGAGAAATTTGTGTACTAATCCATATAAGAAAGAATCAGATCAAACGCACGTTTCTGTGAATTATCGAAACTAATTTACTGGATGCAAAAGTTTCTGATTTTCAGCAGGATCAACACAACTATCACCGTAAGCTGTCCTAAAGGTCTTACTTGGCACTTTATTGAAATAAAAGCTATAAAATATGATTACTACAGTAACATAATCATGTGGACACACAAAAACAGTAATGGTAAATATTGTGTTGTCTCCCAACAAGCGCTTTTCTTTAATGCCTTTCTAGCTAAGCATGATGATTTCAATTATGCTCGCATAAAAGATAAGAATTGAAACATAATGGGAGCATCATGAAGCATATGAATAGCACATTTAAGTCTAACCCACTTCCTATGCATAGGGATTTTGTGAGCAAACAGCTTATGGGAACAATAATCAACTAGCATAGGAAGGCAAAACAAGAATAACTTCAAGATTTTAAGCACATAGAGAGGAAGCTTGATATTATTGCAATTCCTACAAGCATATGTTCCTCCCTCATAATAATTTTCATTAGCATCATGAACGAATTCAACAATATAACCAGCACCTAAAGCATTCTTTTCATGATCTACTAGCATTGAAATTTTATTACTCTCCACATAAGCAAAATTCTTCTTATTTGGAATAGTGGAAGTATCATAAGAGACTTGAATACTATAAATTGTTTCCACATTAACAGAGTAATGTTCGGAAAAATGGTAATCATAATCATGACAAGTTTTATAAATATAATCATCACTACTTTTTATAGCATAAGTTTCATCACAATAATCATCATAAGTAGCAACTTTGTTCTCATCAGAATCGATTGAAACCTCTTCCAAGATAGTGGAATCATCACTAAATAAAGTCATGACCTCTCTAAATCCACTTTCATATTCATACAAATAAGATTCAATATCCTCCAAAATAGTGGGATCATTACTTCCTAAAGTTGAGACTCTTCCAAACCAACTTTCATTTATATATCATCATAGGTAAGAGGCATGCTATCATCATAACAACTTTGCATATCAAAACTTGGGAGGCTAAAAATATCATCTTCATTAAACGTAACCGACCGTGACCGACCGCACCCAATCCGGTCCGTGACCGACCGCAGCCAGCACGCAGTGTACCCTTCTGCACCCACCAACCCCGCAGCTCTCGCCACGTCTCCGACAGGCCAGCCGCTAGCCGCCACCGCCGCCCGACCGCTCCTGCGCTAGCCAGCGCCGCCCAAGCCGCCAGCGCTTGCCACCTGCCTCCTGGAGCAGTGCGTGCTCATCCACAAGCGTGTCCCCTAGCGCTCGTCGCCGCCACGTCGCCCAAGCTACAGCATGGCGGTTCGCCGTCGTCCTTATCGTCGGCCGCCTCAGAACCGACCTCCATCACCTATATAAGGAGCCCCGAGCTCATCCCCGCACGCAGGCAGTCCCAAACCATCTCCCTAGGAACCCCAATGGCAGCCAGTCAACTCGGGGAGGCCTCCTTCCCCATCTCCAGCAACCACAGCTGCCGCCACGGTCCCGGCCATTCTGGCGCAACCAGGGCCTCCCCCTCTCCACTCTCTCCACTAGGAACACTCTCTCCCTCCCGTGAACCTTCCCCCCTACTCGATTTCGATAGGGAGCCACCGTAGCCCCAAAACCACTTTGCACCCGAGGCCTCCTCCGCCGCGTAGCTCACGGTCGGTAACTCCCTCCACCTCCGCCGACCCGTCGACCACCGTGAGAACCGCCCCGGTCTTGCGAATCCATCCCGACTCTCTGGAGCCCGCGGGGAGCAGCCGTTCACCGGCGTTGATCGCTGTCGCCCCGCCTCCGTTCGAGCGAAGGAGGAAGAAGGAGGATGGATGGTCAAACGACGATGGGCCCCTGGACCCACTGTCAGTGACCCCGCCCAGTCCACGTGGGTTAAGTGGAAGCGCATTTCCAAAATGCGCCTTCGACATGTACGTATATTTCGAAAAGTTTTCCTTTTCTGTTTTTATTTAAATAACAGATTTTTGACCAAACTTTGACCGACTGTATCTTTTTAAATACAGCTCCAAATAAAATAATTCTTTCTATTACCTCTTTCAAATATTGTCTAGTTTATTTTAAGATTTATTTGAAAAAAATTCAAAACAACTTTTGTGCTGTTTTGATTTTTGTGTGTTAATTCAAATATATTCTTTTAATAGGATTTTTGAAGATTTCAAGATGTTTTGGAATGCACCCTGCTTTCCCAGAACCTGAAGGCAAGCATTCTGAACCCTGGTGTAATTTTTGTGTGCGTTGTTTGACTTGGTGACAACACCACCCTGACACGAGCATATGTCATTTTATGTGAGGATGTGATCCTATTCATAAGTGCATTTAATTAATTCCATGCAAATGGAATTGACATGATTTGTGATGGAAATCACCGTCATATGCCTTTCATGCATACCGAAAGGAATGCTGGGAAGGCCTCTGTCTTGGGTAGACGTGGTCTTGTCCCTAGTCCTCCATCGAGACGGTCGTGTCCGGTATGGCATGACGGGGTATGTCATGTGGTGTTTCTATCTGTTGGTTGAAGTATATGCATTGTTATACTAATCTTGCAGGAAATATTATTACCTCCTGAGTCGACCGTAGATCGAGTCTTGTGCCAGTAACCCCCATACTTGCTTCGTACTACCACTCATCTCTACAATAAGTAGGGTGCGGTTCAGTAAGTTGTCAACCCCTTCCTAGCGCACACCGTACAGAGAGGCCATGGTGGAAGATACTGAGGCATCCGGTAGTCATGCCACCGGGTCTGGGAGCATGAGTGTTTCGGTTGTAGCCGAAGGGGGTAGCTCCACCAGTTTTGCGCGCGGTATAAGTTTTGTGATCCCATGTTACGTCGAGGTTGTAGCCTCCCCACTTAGAGTTTTGCTTGACAGGTGTCGTGGGTGATTCCAGACACATGTGAGTTAAGCTGGTGTGTGCAAGTTAGGTCTGTTTTCAACAAATAGACCGTAGACGGAATTAGTCCCGATGGACTAAAGGAATCCGTTACTCGTGGGTAAAGAGTACACCCTCTGCAGAGATTAAACCTATTCGAAAAGCTGTGTCCATGGTTAAGGATTACAGTCTGGGATGGGTTAAGTGTCGGTCTTAGTGTCGGTCTTCGGAGGTTAAACTGTTAAACCAGAACTGGAATCTGCTACTGGTGACTTGTGATAATTATGATTATTATTATTGTTGACTAACCCGTGATATTATTGGTATTATCGAATATCCCTGGGATGGTTCTACCTCCTGGATATTCACTGTGTTTTCTTTTAAAGCCCTTTATGTGGTGTCGCTAAGATGCCCGACTGTGGCATTTCTTTTAAAGCCCTTTATGTGGTGTCGCTAAGACGCCCGACTGTGGCATTTCTTTTAAAGCCCTTTATGTGGTGTCGCTAAGACGCCCGACTGTGGCATTTCTTTTAAAGCCCTTTATGTGGTGTCGCTAAGATGCCCGACCGTGGCATTTCTTTTAAAGCCCTTTATGTGGTGTCGCTAAGACGCCCGACTGTGGCATTTCTTTTAAAGCCCTTTATGTGGTGTCGCTAAGGCGCCCGACTGTGGCATTTCGTTTAAGCCCTTTATGTGGTGTCGCTAAGACGCCTGACTGCGGCATGCTTGCTGTTTATTTTCATAAATTTTAATACTACTATGATTTTGCATATTCATAAATAACATACTTGCACGCATCAGAGTTTTATTTATCTTTTGTGACTGACGTCATGAGCATAAAATATTTTCAGCACATCATGGTTATATTATAACTGTGTTCATAATGTTTGCGAGTACATTCAAAGTACTCACTGGCTTGTCCCTGGCTATTGTCTTGGCCAGATTTTCTTGTGCGGAGAGGAGCGACCGTGGTGACAGTCCCGGAACCTAAGCAATGGTGATAGCAGCCTCGCGAAGATAAGAGTTAGCCTGGTCAGCTGTTCCTGTGTAAATTGGAGTCCCAAAGACACTGATGATCCACAAACCGATTCCGCCACCGATCATTAGAAACCATTTGTTGTACTCACAGGCCAGAATGGTCTTGTACTACCTATTCTGTGTTTTTGCTTGGAATTTCTGTATCAAGTTGGTGCCTCATCAGCTAACAGTTATCCTGGGGCTGGTGAGCACACAAGCCATTTTTTGGAATTAATACCCGGAGAATCGGTCCCCACAATGAGTCCCCGGACAAATGGGTGGAGTGGGAAGCCCAGTCCGCGGAGGAAATGGGGAAGGAACACCACTCTCTCATGGAAGCCGGTGCGCAATATCATTGTGCAGGTATCCGTCTTTCCTCAACTTTTTGATGTGCCCCTCCATGACAGAGGAGGCCATCCACTTGCCTCCCGCTCCAGACATGACTGGGGAAGGTTGAGGCGAGATGTGCGGGCCTGGGCGTTAGAGCTCGAGTGCGCGGAAATGGATAAGAAAAGGAGGAAGAAGGCGTAGATAAAAAGGTGGACCCTTATCCACCTATATATGGGCGGACAAAACTATCCGTCCCCACCAGCCTGGTAAAACTCGCTTATCTCCCAAGCGCCTTAATCAATGGCACGGTTGGGTTACCCACGCCCGTATTGATGAGAATTCTGGAATAAGGGGACACGATCTCTGCTTTGATAAGACGTGTGTCGGTGTCAAAACCGTCGGATCTCGGGTAGGGGTCCTGAACTGTGCGTCTAGGCGGATGGTAATAGGAGACGAGGGACACGATGTATTACCCAGGTTTGGGCCCTCTCGATGGAGGTAAAACCCTACATCCTGCTTGATTAATATTGATGATATGGGTAGTACAAGAGTGGATCTACCACGAGATCAAGGAGGCTAAACCCTAAAGCTAGCCTATGGTATGATTGTTGTAATGTAAGTTGTGTCCTACGGACTAAAGCCCTCCGGTTTATATAGACACCGGAGGAGGCTAGGGTTACACAAAGTCGGTTACAATGGTAGGAGATCTACATATCCGTATCGCCAAGCTTGCCTTCCACGCCAAGGAAAGTCCCATCCGGACACGGGACGAAGTCTTCAATCTTGTATCTTCGTAGTCTTGGAGTCCGGCGTACGATGATAGTCCGGCTGTCCGGACACCCCCTAGTCCAGGACTCCCTCAGTAGCCCCTGAACCAGGCTTCAATGACGATTAGCCCGGCGCGCATAATGCTCGGCATTGCAAGGCGGGTTCCTCCCTTGAATAATCCAGAGAAGATCATGAACACCAGGATAGTGTCTGGCTCTGCAAAATAAATTCCACATTCCACCGTAGAGAGAATAAAATGTACACCGGTCAATCTGGCGGCGTATCACGCGGCATGATACCACCGCTACCGGGCCTTTACTTGAATCGTTTTTATTATACCACCTCAAAGACGTTTAGCGAAGCGGTTTCTTGGCACGTCTTGTGGAAGCGAGATCGTGTCCCCTTATTCCGGATTCTCATCAATACGTGCGTGGGTAACCCAACCGTGCCCGTCGCCACGCCTCCTCTATCGAAGGTGAATCCCAAGCGGTCACGGAGGCGGCTCTTGGTATTCTTCCCTTTATAAGAGGACCAAGGCTCATTCTTTTTCTTCAATCTCGCATCGAATCTCCTTCTCGCTCCGGTTCCAACACCCAGAGCCCCAGTTGGCGCTCAATTCTCAACCATGTCGGCTCCGACCTCCAAGGTCGGTGGATGCCCTCCTCCGTCACGGAGGAGGGCGTGTTAAAGCTGCGTGAGGCCAAGTACATCCTCACGAGATTTCAGACAGGTTGCTGCCCAAGGGCAGGCTGTGGCCCTCCGAGCCGGTGAGTATGTTGTCTTTGTATCCCACCTCCGTCGGGGTTTAGGCTTCCCGACGGATCCCTTCGTGAGAGGGCTCATGTTCTACTACGGGCTGGATTTTCACGACTTGGCTCCGGAGTCCATCCTCCATATCTCCGCATTCATTACCGTCTGCGAAGCCTTCCTCCGCCTCCTCCCCACTTGGCCTGTGGTGAAGACCTTCAATGTGGGCGAAGATGATCGGGGTGTCAGCGGAGTCGGCGGGCGACCATAAGCAAAAAGGCAAGCGCCCGTGGCGAAGGTTCCTTCCAAGAGGAACTCGGATCGTGGCAGCAGGTGGTTCTATATCACCGCTCGAAGGGCGCAAGCAAAAGCCGCCGCCTTCATTCCGCCGGGACCTCCATGCCGGTGATGTCGTGGGTCAACCAAGGGCTCAACTGGGGGCCGTCCGAAGACGTGCCCTTATTGCAGGGCCGGATTCGAGACCTCCAGGCGAGGGAGATCAATCTGGCCGTGGTGATGCAGGTTATGCTAATCAGGCATCTTCTGCCCTGCAAACGCTGTCCTCTCCGTCTATGGGAGTTCAATCCGGAGGGACCCCAAATTCTCCAGCACTTCATGGGTGCGACACCCGCGGAGATGTTCGGGTTGTTCTTCGGACCGCAGGTAGCGTGTCCGGAATTGACCGAGGACGCAGGCCTAAGCCGCAATCACCCGGATACTCAGGTAAATAGCTCAGAGTTCGGACGTTATGTTTATTTGCTTTTCTAGAGTTTGCCTCCTGACCCATTACTCTTTACAGGAGTGGGTAGCGCGATCGAAGCTGATAAGGTGTCGGCTCCCCTCCCAGAGACCGTGACTTGGAGCCCGTGGCTGGTCGAGAATGTTGGAGGTCGCGCCCATAGAAGGGAGCGATGGGGAAAACAGAGGAGATAATATTTCGCCCAAAGGAGCGTCTGAAGAGGGGGGAACAAAAACACCTCCTTCCAGGGGGAGAAGAGGACCGCCTCCGAAGATCCGAAGGCCAAAGCCCCTAAACGGGGGAAGAGATCTTCCCCGGGGGGTCCAGCGTCCGGGGAGAATCCGGACGCGCAATCATCGCCAAAGGATCAGCCCTCCAGCGAGCCGTGAGTATGGAAAGGGGATTTCATTAGTAAGAAAATAACTCCATTTGTGCTTCTGTGGGTAACCGAAATTTTTATCCTGCAGTTCGGATTTGCAGCCTTCTCAGATGAGTTCGTCTTCGGGGGACCTTCTTCCGGAGATGATGGAGAGCGAAACGCCTCTGCTCTGCTTGCCGTCGAGATAAGGCAAACGAGCACGAAGTATAAATCACGGAGGGTATCCCGAGTCGGAGGGGCGGAGAGTTCGCGCCCATCGGTATCCGCCGGAGAATCGAAGAATCTGCTTGAGAGGCGTCCATCTCAGAAGATCACCGTGCGTTGATGCGTATGGTGATTGGAAGGATTTCGTCCGCCGAGAGCGGATTGCATAATGCCGCTATGAGTTTTCTTGCGGGATTTGAGATACGCGAAAATGGCGCACCTTCTATTTTTTTGACAGTTTGCACATAAAAGTGTGCTGTATAGATAGTAGCCCCGAGACTCGGTTGGTTGTCGAAAGCGACAGCGCGTCGAGGATCAAAATATAAGTAATGAATGTCGCCGTTCCTATGCGGTGGCGGATAGTCGAGGGCTAGCCGGACTAGTGGGGTTGCCGAGTTAATCGCGACAACTTGACGTGGCGAATCGGACATCGCACTTGTCAACCGCGACTTGACGAGTCGCAAGGTAAATGAGTTCTCCACGATCGCTTTATTAAGGGGCAAAGCCCTCCTCGATAAATTATATGCTGTTATCTGACGGTGCTGCTCTTTGTGGAGAGCCTTGGGCGAACTTGCTCAAGCTAAGGAGCAAGCCCGAAGGAGTGACGTGACTGCCTCGAGGGCGGCCGAGGAGTTAAGCGAAAGGGCTGCTTGCGCCTAGCTAGGGAAAAGGTGGCGAGTTGGCCGTGAAAGTAAAAGATCTTGCCGACCGTAATGAGGCTCTTGAAAGGCGCTTATCGGAGCGGGAAGACTGAGGAAGGCCACCGCCGAGGCCAAGGATGCCCATTCGCAATCACGGGCCATGAAGGAGGAGCTGTGCGGGCGGAGATATCGTGGTCGGCAAGCCTTTTCTGCTGCGTCGCGGTTTCTGGATCAAAAGTATGCTCAATTTGATCGGCTGTGGAGTTCGGAGGATCCGTATATGGACTTAGCGGCAAGTGCGGCTGATGCCGTTGAGCACTTCCGGAGCCAGAAGGATCGCAAGACGGAAGAGCTATTTTGGTCTCAATTCCATAGTCCGGATCGTCACTTCCGTTGACCGACCGGTTGGCCGAATGGGCCGAGCTAAATAGATTATCCGGACTAGCCATGACTGACATCGTGGATCATGTCTGGCCAGAGAGGCCCAAGGCGACGAGCTACTTCGGCTTACTGCAGCAATTCCTTGGAGCGGTGCAGCATATCAAGGAGATGAAGCGGTCGGCCTGCATCGAAGGCGCGCGGATGGCTCTTGCCTACGTGAAGGCGCATTGGACAGAGATGGATGCCACCGCTGTTGCCGCCCAGAGCTCGGATGAGAGCCGGCTCCCCGCCGAGCACTATTTCGGGGAAGTTATGTTTGGTGCTCGTGTAATAGAGTCGCAGTGCTCAAAAAATGTCACGTTCAAATGAATGTTTTAGCTTGTAAAACAAAGATAATGCTATAATTGCTTTTTATACTTGTGCGTCCCAAGTAGTAAAACTTCCCCTATGCGGCCGTTTACGTATACATTTGTATAACCTGAAGATTGCGTCTTGACTTCAGCCCCCACGCACAAGGTGCGGGGTGTTATAAAAATAGCGCGTGTTCACACTTAATCCGGCGTCTCGGTCTGTTTAGGAGGTGGTAGTGTAGCAAAGCGAGGCAATCCGGACTGTAATGCTTTATCACTTTCACTTAGCTGGAGTTCGAGGGTGGGGCTACGATATAGCCCACGGGGCACCGCACTTCTCGATTTGGGAGCGTGTGTGCTGACCGAAAGCGGTCCTTCGTCAAAGCGAAATTCTAAACATTCCGAGAGTCGATCGAGTGGTTGACCGGTCTCTCGCTATATCATGATCGGTTTCGGCTTTCTCTCTTGAGGTGCTCGCCGGCCGAGCCGGGCACAATCGCGATAGTTCTCCGGTGCGCGTTAGCCGATGATCTGAGCGTTAGGCAGCAAAACACAGGAGAGCGAGCAAACCCAACATTTGACCAAAGACATGATTCGAGCTGATGCATATAATGCCTAACTCTCGAGGCGCCGAACACTCCCTAAGGTGTTCGGTCTTTATGATAATGGGCAGAATAATGCCCTAAGCCCCAAGTGTCCAGGTACGGGCATGGTCTTCTGACGCGGCCGATGCCAAAACGTCAGGCTCCACTTTTGGTTATAGGAAGAAACCATGGGAGAATAACAACAAGAGACAGTAAAAAAGGTTTATGCAGGGTCTTAATCTGAAAAGAATCCTCGCAACGGGTCCCTACTGCACGTCTGCACCTGTGTCTCCATTGTGCCGTTATCCTGAACGGGTATGCGCGTTGTTCATCTGTAAAAAGAGAGGAACGCTTAGTTTGAAAACAATTCATGAAAAAAGGTATGTGTGAAAAAATATGAATAAGCAAAGTGGGGTTTGATTGAACCCGCGGTTGTTTGTGTGCGCAGCCCCTTGTGAAGGGGTGTGCGGCTAGGGAACCCCTAGCCTACTGATGCCGGACTCGTCTATCCGTGTCCGGGGTCTTTGGTTGACCCTCGCACTGAAATGATGCCACGCGGACCGGGCATCTTGAGTGTAAGAGACGCGTAATGTGGTATGGCGTTGAAACGGACAAAAGCCTTTCGTCCCAAGAGTGCTTGATATCCACTTTTAAATGGGACGATATGAAAAATTAGTTTTTCGCGCCGAAAGTTGTTCGGTGATCCGAACATGACTTCAAGTAATAGGGAGCCTGTGCACTTGGCATAAGGGCCTGGCGTCACTCCTTTGAAGGAAGTGCGGCTGTGTCGAATTTCGGTAGGGTCTATCCCCATCTTGCGGATTGTGCTTGAATACAGCAGGTTTAAGTCGCTGCCTCCGTCCATTAGGACTTTAGTAAATTGTAATCCGTCGATTATGGGATTCAATATCAGGGCAGTCCGTCCCGCGTTTCGAACGCTTCTGGAATAGTCCAGGTGGTCGAAAGTGATTGGTTTTGATATCCAATCTCTATGGTCTGCTGGGTTGGACCGTGCGAGGCTCTTTTTAGGAAGTGCCGCACTATTTTTCCGTATTATCACATGAAGTGAGTTTACTGCTTTGACCTCTTGTGGGAAAGTCTTTTGTTTTCTGGTGCGCTGCTGGTGGGGTTTATCGTCTTCGCTTGACGCGTCGAGTCCCTTGTGTTCGGCGTTTAGTCGGCTGGACTGTTTGAAAACCCAACAATCTCGATGGGTATGCTTTGCAGGCCTTCCGGGGGTACAGTGGATTTGACATATCCGACCCAGAATCTTATTTAAGTTGGACAACTCATCGCTGTCATCCTTAAGAGGCGGTGTTTTGTTGTTTGGCATGAGCTTTTGAATCCGGCGTTGATCGCCCGTGCTCTTTGGGCTTTTCTCTTTATTCCGCCTTTGCTCTTTTTCTGCGCCGTGATTTTTCCATCTCTTATCTCGGATGTACTTGGGTCGCTGGTGCTGCATCTTGCTAGCCACTATCCTCTCCGCACGTGAAGCGGGTCATGAGGCTTGTTAGTGCGGACATTGTCCTCGGTTTCTCTTGGCGAGGTGCACAGCAAGCCATTCGTCTCGGACATTATGTTTAAAAGCTGCTAAGGCTTGGCGTCCGGACAGTCGACTATTTGGTTCTTTTTGGTGAGAAACCTGTTCCAGAATTTCCGCGCTGACTCTCTGGGCTGTTGAGTTATATGACTTAGATCATCTGCGTCCGGAGGGCGGACATAAGTCCCTTGAAAATTTGCTCTGAACGCATCCTCGAGCTCTTCCCAACTTCCAACAGTGTTTTCTGGGAGGCTTTTAAGCCAATGACGGGCTGGCCCTTTGAGCGTGAGGGGTAGGTATTTTATGGCTTGGAGATCATCTCCTCTGGCCATGTGTATATGTAGTATATAATCTTCTATCTAGACTCGAGTGCGATGTTCCATCGTGAGGCCTCTATGTTTATGGGCTTAAATCCTCTGGGAATTCATGGTCCAGCACCTCATTAGTGAAACATAGTGGGTGTCTGGCGCCCTGTATTTGGGTGTGCCACTATCTTGGACACTTGACGTGTTGCCTTGCTTCACAGGGCCTTCTTCTTTGGCCCGTAGATGGACCTGGCTGGGCCATCTGTCCTTCCAAGTTCATTGGTTGGTTTATGTGCGGCGCCGCTTTCAGAATTTAGCCTGTCATCCGGCCGTCTATCCAACCAGGCGGCCTCTTTGTTTTTTGACTGTGGGGGGTCTATGGCCTCATCGTCGAATTCTGGTAGCAGCTTGCGCTTCGGGTAGCTCTTCGATTGGTGGCCATTGCCATATTTATCCGCGGTTTTGAGTACTTTGCTCCACCTCATTCTGAGTGTGTCTTCCGCTGTTTTGAGCTTCCGCTTTTCCTTTTTCAAGCTTTTTGTAGTGTTGACGAGTCTTTTCCGAAGGTTTTTTACCTTCCGGCGGTGTGTTCGGCGTGAGATCGTCCGAACTCTCGCTTTCGCCGGGCCTGGACTGATTATCTGACTTGTCTTGTTCGGACGGTTGCTTATCTACATGTTCATCGTCCACTTTTGCGCCCTGCTGTATTGCGGGGTCCTTAGGAGCGTTGTTGTCGAGGCGGGACTTAGGGCGGCGTCTGCGCCGCCGTTTTGGTTGTTTATCGGCGGGGTTATCTTCTGCCGCGGCCCGTTGGTCCTCGTTATCGCTCTCTTTTGGGGTGTCCACCATGTATATGTCATATGACGAGGTGGTCCTCCCTTGCCTCATGGCGCTGGTTCTGTTTCGTCTCGGCATAAATCGTCCATTCCGTCGATGTCTTCGGAGTCGTAGTCTAGCATGTCGGTTAGATCGTCGACAGTGGCTATAAAGTGGGTGGTGGGTGGGCTCTGAATTTCTTCGTCGTCCGTATCCCAACCATCCTGGCCATAGTCCGGCCAGGGCTCTCCTGATAACGAGAGATGCTTTAGCGAATTCAGGATGTCGCCAAAAGGCGAGTATTGGGAGATGTCCACGGCGGTGAATTCCATAACCGGCGCCCAATCCGATTTGGTTGGTAGGGGCGTGGGAGGTTCGGAGTCCGGCAAGGAGTCCAGCACCTCGGAATCACGAGTTTTGCGAGGGACAAGATTAGTGTTCGGCTCCATCGCCGTGGAAGTTGAAGCCCCCAAGGCAGCGTCCATCCACCGATCCTCGATCTGGGCGATCGGCTCCGGACTAATGGCCAAAGCGGATTCGTGTGCGGCCACCAAGGCACTGTTTGGCGGCAGAGCTAGATCATGTCCATAAATCAAAGTCGTGGCGCTTGGCTGTGGTTGAGTCCGTCGAAGATCAAGTCTCCGCGACATCGGCCGTGAAGTTTAAACTTCGAATCGACTCGACGGCGGGGCGTAAGCTTCGATCTGCTCCGGATGGCCAGCGAATTAGCCCGCAGTGCGAAGCCGCCGAACACGAAGATCTGTCCGGGGAGAAAAGTCTCACCCAGGACAGCGTCGTTGGTTGGAGATGCCATCAAGCCTATCGGTGACAACATAGAGGAACTCTCAATGAAAGCACCAATGTCGGTGTCAAAATCGGCGGATCTCGGGTAGGGGGTCCCGAACTGTGCGTCTAGGCGGATGGTAACAGAGGCGAGGGACACGATGTTTTACCCGAGTTGGGCCCTCTCGATGGATGTAAAACCCTACGTCCTGCTTGATTAATATTGATGATATGGGTAGTACAAGAGTGGATCTACCACGAGATCAAGGAGGCTAAACCCTAAAGCTAGCCTATGGTATGATTGTTGTAATGTAAGTTGTGTCCTACGGACTAAAGACCTTCGGTTAATATAGACACCGGAGGAGGCTAGGGTTACACAGAGTCGGTTACAATGGTAGGAGATCTACATATCCGTATCGCCAAGCTTGCCTTCCACGCCAAGGAAAGTCCCATCCGGACACGGGACGGAGTCTTCAATCTTGTATCTTCGTAGTCTTGGAGTCCGGCGGACGATGATAGTCCGGCTGTCCGGACACCCCCTAGTCCAGGACTCCCTCAACGTGCCAAGGAAACCGCTTCGCTAAACGCGCTGAGGTGGAACAATAAAAACAATTCGAATAAAGGCTTGGCCGTGGTGTGACGTCATGCCACGAAATACGTCAGCAGGTTGAACTTGTGTAAATATTATTCTTTCTACGGTGGCATGTGGAACTTATTTTGCAGACCCGGACACTATCCTGGTGTTCACAATCTTCTATGAATTATTCGGAGGAGGAACCCGCCTTGCAATGTCGAACAATATGCGCGCCGGGCTCGTCGTCATTGAAGCCTGGTTCAAGGGCTACTGAGGGAGTCCTGGACTAGGGGGTGTCTGGATAGCCGAACTATCATCTTTGGCCGGACTCCAAGACTATGAAGATACAAGATTGAAGACTTCATCCCGTGTCTGGATGGGACTTTCCTTGGCGTGAAAGGCAAGCTTGGCGATGCAGATATGTAGATCTCCTACCATTGTAACCGACTCTGTGTAACCCTAGCCCTCTCCGGTGTCTATATAAACCAGAGGGTTTTAGTCCGCAGGACGAACAACAATCATACCATAGGCTAGTTTCTAGGGTTTAGCCTCCATGATCTCGTGGTAGATCTACTCTTGTACTACCCATATCATCAATATTAATCAAGTAGGAGTAGGGTTTTACCTCCACCGAGAGGGCCCGAACCTGGGTAAAAACATCGTGTCCCTTGTCTCCTATTACCATCCGCCTAGACGCACAGTTCGGGACCCCCTACCCGAGATCTGCCGGTTTTGACACTGACGAGGAAGAGGAAGATGACGGTTACCCCAAGGTCAATTCCACTCTCATGATTTTTGCTGATGTTGAGAGCAAGAGTCGGTTGAAGATTATCAACAGAGAGGTGAATATGGTTGCTCCGACGACGTCGACCACGTACCTGAAATGGTCTCAGACAGCCATCACATTCGACCAGTCAGACCATCCTGCTCGCGTAGTCACCCCCGGGAGGCAAGCGCCGGTGGTCGACCTAGTGGTCGGTGGCACTCGACTGACTAAAGTGCTGATGGATGGTGGTAGCGGTCTGAATATCCTGTATGCTGAAACCTTGAAGGGGATGGGCATCCTGATGTCCAAGCTTAGGGAGAGCAATATGAGCTTTCACGGCGTTATCCCCAGGAAGAAAGCCGAATCAACTCGGCCAGACCACTCTCGACGTGGTTTTCGGTGATTCCAAGCATTACCGTAAACAAAAGTTGACATTTGAAGTCGTGGATTTTCATAGTGCTTATCATGCCATCCTAGGGAGGCTGGCATACACACGTTTCATGGCTCGACTGTGTTATGTGTACCTCAAGCTGAAGATGTCTGGCCCCAAAGGTGTGATCACGATCCACGGCAATCGGCAAAAGCGAAGAATGTTTCGAAAGGTTCCAAAATCGCCGGACTTACGATGGCGGCGGTTGAATTCAAGAGTATCGAAGAGTGCAGATCCGAGTGATTTGCTCGAGCCAAGAAGCACTCACATGACTCGCATTTTGATCGGTGGCGAAATGCAGCCGATTCATATTCACCCGACTGATCCCAATGCTGTGCCGACTCATATATCAACAACACTCGACAGCAAATAGGAAGAAGCGCTCATCAAGTTCCTCCGTGAGAACTGGGACATCTTCGCATGGAAACCCTCTGACATGCCAGGTGTACCCAGAGAACTGGCTGAGCACCGTATGGGCACTTTCCAACACTTTTTTCATGAATGCAAATGACACTGACATATAAGTGATGTTTTTCTGAACATTTTGGTATCTTATTTGCATTTTTCTGATTTAGTATGAATTAATTATGAAGTTTTCAAACTGACGGTCAAACGGTCAAAGGGAAAAAGCATAAGAGGAGCAAAGTGACTTGGACAGAACCGGTGACTTTTGGGAATTAATGGTAAAATAGACGAGTAGGACACAACTAGGGGCATAAATCTAATTATCCCTTTAAATTATGTCCCCTCCCTTTTCCTTTCTCGACCCTTTTCCTCTTCACACAAAGTACTTAATACTGATCTGGGACGCCGGATCACTCCGCCGCTTTTCATTGTGTAAGCAATACCTGGGGGCTTCCTATACGGAAGCTAAATATAGTTACTTTAAAGGCTTTTTGCCCATCAGATATGCATTCTTTTTCCATATGTGCCTTTTATTCACCATTATATGCATCGATATGACTTAAGATGTGGCCATGCTGTGTTGCCTGGCTCTTGTGTTTATGCCCTACGTTCCCATTAATTCAGCTAGGGCATAAGGGGAGCACCTCTGCGATTGTTACTGCCGGTTCAGCCGGATGTGTACCTTAGACTGGGTGAAGCCGAAAGCTAGCGTCCTTAAGGGAATATTCGGTCGGTGAACAAAAGATATTTCTGTTTATTACAATGTAAATCCCCAGAAGTTTTGTATCCTCCACCTTTGTTCGCAGTCCGGACATGTGCATCGCCGCATGCGTACCCAGGGAAAGGAACCCCTAACGGAACTATTCTCGCTGGAAGATGTTTCTTACTATCCATGTAACATAAAATAACTAGTTGGGTACTTGTCTATTCAAGCACTTATGACCCCTACGCCTGGTTTCCACGCATACCCCTGTTCTGTATAACTGAGCGGGTATTCGGATACACCTCGGACTGTAGGATCCGGGGGCTGAAGCTAAAAGGTCCGCCATGACAAATGATTTTAATCTGGCTAGGGACTACTTATGTCCATTGAATTACATAGTCACTTGGAATGACTATATTCCTCCTCTATACCATCCAATAGGCTATCTAGCTTACAATCCTGTTGGGAATACTTTGCGGCTAACGCTACCTGATTGTACACCAGACTCATGGGAATTTCTTGCCCATCTGGCCCCGCCGGTCCGACTTCGGCCATATGGTTCGGGTCCAGCTTGGTGTAGCACCTCTTTACCATAGCCCAGGCTTCTCTTGCACCTTGTCGGCAGGCTGACATCTTCCACAATTGAAAGCGCCGCCGTGCTCCTTGAAGCATATCCACAAGCTCCCCCATGCTCTTCGGCTGGAAGCTTGATGGCCACAAGGCCTGAGCAAGGCCCTGCATCACCTGCCAAGCTCGCTCGTGCAGTTGTGAGAGGTCTTGCAGTAAATCTCCTGCAGACGCGGGCATCTCCTCCTCAGGGCGGCCCATCAACATACCTACAAATAAAAATTCTTTCAATATGCTTCTTCGCCGAGCTGTACTACAGTTCGTCTAGGCACTTACCATAAATGCCACGATGAAGCATTTTGTTATCCTTTACGGAGTCCGCCAGTTGAGCGCGAACATATTTTAATTCGATGTCCAGCTGGACATTGGCATCTTGAAGATTGTTCTTCTCCTGCCTAACTTGCGTAAGAATATGCTCGCCAGCTTTTAGCTGCCTTTGGAGATGCGACTCGTTACCTCCTACAAACTCCGGATTCACCCCGGGATTGTCTGCAGAATTTTCTGTTAGACTTATCATACGAGCCACTTACTAACTGGTACATCTTCATACAATGAAAACAAATGTTACCAGATGAAGCCTTCTGGGATTCCTCTAACTTGGCATCCGTGGCCCTCAGCTGGGCCTTGCACTCCTCCAGCTCCCGAGACAATTGCTCATTCTTATCTACAAGGACATGTGCATAAATTGATCCTTAAAACAGTCGTTCCAACCGTTTCAAGTCTCAGGGGCTACTGCTATACATGCTTATCAAATTTTATTACATGTATATCTTTGGTATACTGGTCCATCGCTCGGGCAAGCCCGCCTTGAGCAGCTCGGATGTATGCGTCTCCCGAATTGAAAGCATTAAATGCCTCTTCGGAAAAGATGTTGTTGCGAAGTACGGCCCATCGGCGCCGGTGATTCATGGCGCTCTCTACTTCGGAATTTGTGGCGGAGAGCATATCCGCGTCCTCTGTCGGAGGACAATGCGACATCGGCCCCACGTCCACCTCCTCTCTCGAAGCCGGTTTTGGAATTCGGCTGGTGGCGGCGTGATTGGCAGGAACCCCGGATATAGTCTGGCTACTCCTCTTCCTGCCAAAACACGAAGGGCGCTGTTACATTTCAAATACAATAATCACAGAACAGGTTTTTACCTTACCTCTGTAGCGGCGTTTCGGCCCTAACTGCCTTCCTCTTAAGCCTGCCCGATCCGGACACCCATTGGCGACGGGTCCCAAGGGGCTCGGCCCCGCGCTCTGACCGTCATCTCTGCAAAAACACGACACTTCAGGTGTAAGGCATGACATCAGAAAGGAGTCCTCTTCAGAGGATAGGGTTTTCGGCTTGGCTTACACGTGGCGTAGGTAGCAGTCCGGGAGAGTCGGCGATATTAGCCACTGAGGCGCCATCGCAGCTCGCCTAATAAAATATCCCGTTGACGAGCTCTACAGTAATATCCGGATCTTCTTCGAGTCCTGGATCGAGGGCCCTTCCGCGGTCCTCTGGCTGCAGGGAAGGGCTGGAGATTCCTTCTACGGCCCTCCTCAGTTCCTGCTCGGAAATATCGAGGCAGATAATCTTAGCGAAGAACGCCACAATAAGTGAAGCTGGGAAAAGAATGAAAACTTACCCAGCCTGGGGGGTTGTACATGGAAAATCCATCCCGTGGTTTAATATGAAGGAATTCTTCCTCTTCTCCTTTGTATAAATTGGACAATATCCTCGCCAGAGCCGTGGCAGAGTCCGTACCTTTACGGCCACAACGGGTGGCATCATCTTCCCCGTTGAAATGCCACATGGACTTCCCCCGATATTGAAGCGGCTGCACTCCCCGCATTATGCATATGGCCATAACCTCGACTATCGTCAGCCCGGATTTGGCCAGTAACTTTATCCTGCTCATCAGAAAGTGTATTTCTCTGGTATCCTCCTCTTGGGGGGCCCGAGGGCACCAGCTTTGATGTGCCTTCGGCGGAGCGTTATTGAACTTAGGGAGACCTGTCCGGACTGGATCCAGAAGGGGAACGTCATCGGCATAAAACCACTCCGAAGACCAGTTCTCCAGTGCCTTCTTGGGAGTACCGGATAGATATCCGGTCTCGGTGATGCGCCATACTTCGGCTGCGCCCACTTGACATAGGGATTCTCCCTGGTTGCGGGGGACAAGGCAGAACAACTTCTTCCATAACACAAAGTGAGCCTCACAGCCTAGAAATAGCTCACAAAGGGCGACGTATCCTGCTATGTGCAGCACGGAGGCAGGGGTGAAGTTGTGCAACTGGAGGCCGTAGAACTCCAGGAGCCTGTGAAGAAATGGGTGGATAGGAAACCCGACGCCCCTTAGCAGATGCGGGATGAGGCATATTCGCTCCTCTGGGTAAGGATTAGAGATCCCTCCGCTTGCTCCCCGCCATTATAGGTGGCTATTCTGGCTCGGACGGGGACCATGAACGCCGGTGGGAGAAACCCTTGGGTCTCTAACTCTATCAAACGGCTATGAGGAACTGAACACTCTTCCCAGTCACCCGGCTTGGAGCGAGGAGAGCGGGAAGAAGAGCTGCAGCGACCGGCCATGTTGGAATGGTTTTTCCGGAGCACTCTGTTGGATGCTTGCTCGAGGGAAGAGGATGAGGTTTGGATCTAAGAATCCCCGTCTCTTCAAATAGACGGTTAACCTGCCAGATTTGGGGTGGCAAATGCAAAAATGCCTCGGCTCCTCGCATTTGCTCGACACGTGGAGCTGGTCATTATTGAGGCACAGAAGCCGAGGAGTACAACATTTATGGGAAGCCGGACACTATTCGTCGTAACAGGTATTTTGGAGTATTTGGAGATGGAACCTGCCTTGCAATGCCGAAGACGAGACTGCGCGCCAGACTCATCGTCATTGAAGCCTGGTTCAGGAGCTACTAAGGGAGTCCTGGATTAGGGGGTATCCAGACAGCCGGACTATATGCTTCGTCCGAACTGTTGGAGCGTGAAGTTACAAGACTCAAGACTTCGTCCCGTGTCCGGATGGGACTCTCCTTTGCGTGGAAGACAAGCTTGGCCATCCGGATATTGTATTTCCTTCCTTGTAACCTACTCCATGTAAACCCTAGCCCCCTCCGGTGTCTATATAAACCGGAGGGTATGGTCCTTAGAGGGACGATCACAATCATAATCATCATAGGCTAGCTTCTAGGGTTTAGCCTCTACGATCTCGTGGTAGATCTACTCTTGTACTACTCATATCATCAATATCAATCAAGCAGGAAGTAGGGTTTTACCTCCAACGAGAGGGCCCGAACCTGGGTAAACATTGTGTCCCTTGCCTCCTGTTACCATTAGCCTAAGACACACAGATCGGGACCCCCTACCCGAGATCCGCCGGTTTTGACACCGACACTCGGCCTCCCTATTCCCTTCCCCGATTTGCTTCTCTCTGAACTCTCTCCCGCGCTGAACAAAGGACGCGCAACCTTCTTCTGCTCCACCTACAAGCCTTTGCCGGACCCGCCTCCATCAGCCTCTGTTCGGCACGTCGCCGCTTGGATCTGCTCGCCGCCTTGCTGACCCGCAGCTTCCCGCGCCCGCCGGCCTCACCGCAAGTTCCCAGCGCTGTCTCTTTCTACTCGAGCGAGGGAAGCGAGCGACAACTCTTCAGCATTGAGCCGCTCTGACTCGAGCGCTCGTGTTGACCCAACACTCACGCGACCCCCCCCCCCCCCCGCTCAAGCGCTCGTGTTGGTCGCGCAAGGCACGCCAACAAGGCCGACCCAAGCCGCTTCCCTGCCCGCATCTCCACCGACCGGGCCTTCGCCCATGGTGAGCAGTCCAGTCCGTTCAGATTTCAGGACCTTTAGTTCTTTTAGGTTTTGCGATTTTGCTAATTATCCGAAATTACAGACTTGCAGAAAACCCCATCCATGTTCATGCATATAATAAATAATAAACTGTGCATCGGTTTAAAATGTTTTAAATATATAAAATGCTTAGTTTTTCATGTATTTTCATAATAAGTTGCTTTCATCCATGTTTAAAATGTTTAATTTGTTGTTTGCATTAGTTTGCATAAAATATCATGCTTAAATGGTTTATTTCATAACTTAATAATCGTAGCTCCGAGTTAACTTTATATGTAAATGGGTTGGAAAATGCATAGCTTAACATGGTGGCATTACTTTGCATGTTTAACAACTCTAAAATATGGTTTAGGGTAGAACAGTATGCACTTGGGGATTTTTCGGAATTGTTGTTTGTTGTTCCGGTCTCATTTTAAACTGCCTAGATAGGGAGTTTTGTTATCCTTCACCTCTTGCCAAGTTAACCAACATTTAAATTTGTTGTGTACATAAACGAGATCAAACAAATATGTGAATGTGGTGTTCCGTCAATATGCAACTCGTTGCATATTGAGCTCCTCACTTAATTTGTAGTGTTGTTTGTTGCACTTTGCCATGCCATGCCACATTAAACTGGACATGCATCATACTTGGTTCTGCATCCTGCCATGTTTATGTGATGGTTGTTTACCTTGTTTTTTTGCTTTTCTTTCCGGTTGTGCTCCTTCCCGACAGTTCCGATAATGTTGCGATTGTGAGGATCCCTTCGACTATGTTGGTTCGTCTACTTCCTGAATTCGGTCTTCTTCCTAGCGGGATTTCAGGCAAGATGACCGTTACCCTGGATCTCACTACTATCTTTGCTATGCTAGTTGTCTCGATGCTATCATATGTCGCGCTACCTACCACTTGTTTATCAAGCCTCCCAATTGCCATGAAATAACCTCTAACCTTTTTCACCTTCCCAGCAAATCGTTGTTTGGCTATGTTAACGCTTTGCTCAGCCCCTCTTATAGCATTACTAGTTGCAGGTGCAGTTGTAGGTTGTTCCATGTTGGGACATGGATATCTTGGGATATCACAATATCTCTTATATTTAATTAATGCACATATATACTTGGTAAAGGGTGGAAGGCTCGGCCTTATGCCTGGTGTTTTGTTCCACTATTGCCGCCCTAGTTTCCGTCATACCGGTGTTATGTTCCTTGATTTTGCATCCCAAACACGATGAGGGGTATGGGGCCCTCTTGACAGTTCGCTTTGAATAAAACTCTTCCAGCAAGGCCCAGCCTTGGTTTTACCATTTGCCTAATAACAATTAAAACTTAAATAGGGGATTTTCTCTGGACCCCTAGTATTTTAATCAACCCCCCCGGGCCAGTGCTCCTCTGAGTGTTGGTCCGAACCGAGTAGACTGCGGGGCCACCTCGGGAAAACACGAGGGTTGGCTTTACTCGTAGGATGTCTCGTTCGTTGTGCCCTGAGAACGAGATATGTGCAGCTCCTATCGGGATTTGTCGGCACATTCGGGCGGTCTTGTGTCGGTGGAAACAACACCTATGGGATCACGGGAATCCCTACTATGGATGTGGGGAGCAGGGTTGCGAGAAGAGCGGGATCAAAATTCAGCACAAGCACACGGGTCGTTTACCCAGGTTCGGGTCACGAGGATGCGTAATACCCTAGTCCTGCTTTGGTGTGTATATCAGTGTTCTTGGAGTTCTTGAGATAGCTACGGTGAGTGTAACTTGTTGAAGGATCTGAATCCTTCTCCTGGATGCCATGGGCCTCCTTTTATAGTTAAGGGGATTGCCACAGTGGCACACAACAGATGGCATCGGTGTATAGTGGCTAAGCTTATCTCTTAGCTATTACGGGACAAGACGCATTAAATGAGCCTCTGAGGTGTCCCCTCGCTTTATGCCGCCTCGCCCTGCTTTGACACGCGCCCAGGCCAGCGAGGCGGTCAGCGCCATGTAGGCTGGCAGGTTGCTGAGCTGGCGCGGTGGTAGGGCCTTCACGAAGATTTGCATGCCACCATGTAGGCGCTCGCTGAGTTGGCTTGGAAGCCTCACGTCGACACACAGGTGCTGATGAGGACATCAATACCATTGTTACACCCACATCCCCTGCTGCTATACATACTGGACCAATTACTAGAGCTCGCGCACGCCAACTAAATTACCAGGTACTTTCGTTTCTTGGTAATGATTCTAATGTTCATGAGAATATGATGCTGCCTAAATTGGATACATTTGTTTTGCTTATAAATGAAGGCCTAGCTTGGAGAAGGATGAACATTGGAGCAAGAACAAGCATCGAGATGATGGCAGGCGCAAGGGGGACAAGAACGGAGTTACAAGTGATGATTTCAGGACTTTGAAGCCACCATAATGAGTGCATGAAGCCTTGGACGAAATATACAAGATGCCACTTCATAAATTTCATCAAGAGGCTATTCTAGGTGTTGCGTCACCTTATTATTGGGCCAGGCCCATGTAATTTCGAAATACATAAGTATAGGCTATTTTTAGAGTCCGTATGTGTGGGGAAACAAGAGATAGGGTTAGTTTCGGACCCCTCCACCAAGGGCCACGAAATTCACCCCCTCTTCCTCCATATATACAGCCCTTAGGGCACCGTTTAGACTTTGGGTTTTGTTTAGATTGCTACTGAGGATGGTGGGTATGAGTCCGCTAGTGACTATGATGAGGAGACTTTGGCTCTTATTACACATGAGGAACACGGTGGAGATGATTCTGATCATGAGACACAATACATGGCTGCTGAAGATGCTGACAGGTATGAATGTTTAGTTGCTCGAGCAAAATCAGAGGCATAATTTGTTCCATACAAAGGGAGTTGTGAAGGAACGTTCTATTCGCGTCATCATAGATGGAGGGAGCTGCAATAACTTGGCTAGCATGGAGATGGTGGAGAAGCTATCTCTCACCACAAGACCACATCCACATCCTTACTACATCCAATGGTTCAACAACAGCGGCAAGGTTAAGGTAACACGCACTGTTCATGTGCATTTTAGTATCTCTACATATGCTGATTATGTTGATTGTGATGTGGTACCTATGCAAGCATGTTCCTTATTACTTGGTAGACCATGGCAATTTGATAAAATTTGCACACCATGGTAGAAACAATCAGTATACTCTTGTTCATAGGGATAAAAATATTACTTTGCTTCCTATGACTCCGATTCCATTTTGAAAGATGATATTAATAGAGCTAATAAAGCAAAACAGGAGAAACATAAGAGTGAAAATCAGATTGTGGCAAAAGAATTTGAGCAACACATGAAGCCTAATAATAAACCATCTACTATTGCTTCGAAATTAAATTGAAAAGTGCATGTTTACTTGCCACCAAATCGATATTGATGAGCTAGATTTTAGCAAATCTGTTTGCTATGCTTTGTGTGCAAAGAGGCATTATTTTCATTCAAGGGCGTGCCTTCCTCTTTGCCCCCTGCTTTCACTAACATTTTGCGGGGAGTTCACGGCGTCTTTCCACAAGGCGTGCCACCGGATTACCACCTATTCGAGGGATTGAGCATCAAATTGACTTAATTCCTGTGCATCATTACCCAACCATGCACCATACCGTACCAATCCAGAGGAGACGAAGGAGATTATGCATCAAATGCGTGAGCTGCTCGACAAAGGTTATATCGCGAATCCCTTAGTCCTTGTGATGTTCCTATTATTCTAGTGCCGAAAAAGGATGGTACATCACGATGTGTGTTGATTGTAGAGGCATTAATAATATTACTATTCATTATTGTCACCCTATTCCTAGGCTAGATGATATGCTTGATGAATTGAGTGGCTCTACAATATTCTCCAAAGTTGATTTGCGTAGTGGATACCATCAAATTAAGTATGAAATTGGGAGATGAATGGAAAACAGCATTTAAAACTAAGTTTGGATTATATGAGTGGTTAGTCATGCCTTTTGGGTTAACTAATGCACCTAGTACTTTCATGAGATTAATGAACGAAGTTTTACGTGCTTTCATTGGACGATTTGTGGTAGTCTATTTTGATGATATACTGATTTATAGCAAATCTTTGGAAGAACATTTGGAACATTTACGTGCTGTTTTTATTGCTCTACGAGATGCACGTTTGTTTGGTAACCTTGGGAAGTGCACCTTTTGCACCGACCGAGTGTCTTTTCTTGGTTATGTTGTTACTCCACAGGGAATTGAAGTTGATAAAGCCAAGATTGAAGCTATTGAGAGTTGGCCGCAGCCCAAAACGGTCACACAAGTGCGGAGTTTTCTTGGCCTCGCTGGATTCTATAGGCGTTTTGTGAGAGATTTCAGCACCATTGCTGCACCTCTCAATGAGCTTACAAAGAAGGATGTGCCTTTTGTTTGGGGTACCGCACAGGAAGAAGCTTTCACGGTATTGAAAGATAAGTTGACACATGCTCCTTTACTCCAACTTCCTGATTTTAATAAGACTTTTGAGCTTGAATGTGATGCTAGTGGAATTGGATTAGGAGGTGTGTTATTACAAGATGGCAAACCTGTTGCATACTTTTCTGAAAAATTGAGTGGGCCTAGTTGTTCGGACTTTTGAAACATGGCAACATTATTTATGGCCCAAAGAATTTGTTATACATTCTGATCATGAATCTTTGAAACATATTAAAAGTCAAGCTAAACTGAATCGTAGACATGCTAAATGGGTTGAATTCATTGAGACTTTCCCTTATGTCATTAAACACAAGAAGGGTAAAGAAAATGTTATTGCTGATGCATTGTCTCGTCGCTATACTATGCTTTCACAACTTGACTTCAAAATATGATGAGGACATCAATACCATTGTTACACCCACAGCCCCTGCTGCTATACATACTGGACCAATTACTAGAGCTCGCGCACGCCAACTAAATTACCAGGTACTTTCGTTTCTTGGTAATGATTCTATTGTTCATGAGAATATGATGCTGCCTAAATTGGATACATTTGTTTTGCTTATAAATGAAGGGCCTAGCTTGGAGAAGGATGAACATTGGAGCAAGAACAAGCATTGAGATGATGGCAGGCGCAAGGGGGACAAGAACGGAGTTACAAGTGATGATTTCAGGACTTTGAAGCCACCATAATGAGTGCATGAAGCCTTGGACGAAATATACAAGATGCCGCTTCATAAATTTCGTCCAGAGGCTATTCTAGGTGCTGCGTCACCTTATTATTGGGCCAGGCCCATGTAATTTCGAAATACATAAGTATAGGCTATTTTTAGAGTCCGTATGTGGGGAAACAAGAGATAGGGTTAGTTTGGACCCCTCCACCAAGGGCCACGAAATTCACCCCTCTTCCTCCATATATACAGCCCTTAGGGCACCGTTTAGACTTTGGGTTTTGTTTAGATTAAAAGTTCGCCATAGCTGCAACCCGCGTGCCGTTTGTGTTCAACGACTGCACAAAGGCGTCCTGAACCCCACCTTGATCAATAAAGCTTTCATCTTATATTCGCAATATCCAGATTGCAATCTCGGTTTCTTGCTTGTTCTTCGTTTGCTCGCGGAAGCAGACCCTCGTGGTCAGGTTGATCGTGCTCGGCATGGTCAATAACCTCTCGGAGTTGGTTTAGCGATTGCTAAGGCGCGACGTCCTCGCACGCTCGTAGTCGGATCGTCAAAGTCGACTTCCACCAAAGAGAAATCCACCATCTCATCGAAAGACGGGACACCTCCGCCTCTATCAGGTGCCTGCCTAGCTGGTGGGCTGGCAGATGCATGGGAGCGGCGGTGGAAACTTGGCAGGCGTGGGCCTGGCTGTGGCCCCGCGGATGTCTTTGGCAATGGTCTTACCATGGTGTCGTGGTCGTCCCCGGCAAGGATCTTGCTGGAGGTCTTGTGGGTTTCCTCGGCAAGGATCTCGCTGAGGTTTGTCGTCTTCTAATCCTCATCTGACTTGGAGTGTTCATAATCTTCACAAAGATCTGCATGCCATCATGGAGATGCCTCCCGAGCCTTGGTTCCAATGTGGTTGTCGGTAACCTTGAGGTCGAGGGTGGCGCGCCCCGTCGGGGTTGGGCAAGCTGTCCCGGCAAGGTCCTTGCCGGGGCCGTGGAGGCCGCCCCGACATGGGTCTTGCCGGGTGAACCCGCCTCGCCCTCTTGCTCTCCGTGTCTCTATCTTGGCGTTGTTTTGACCATCTCATGGCCTCGGCCTCCTTCCCTTGCCTTGCCAAGTGTGGCCTTGGGCGTGGCCCTGACTGCCCGTGCACAGGTAGAGGGGTGCAGAGTAGAACCCCTACTTCTGTACACCGACAGGAGCCTCGGGGCCTGGTCCACACATAAGCGCAACGCGTTGTTGGGCTAGGCCCAGAAAAGAGCGCGGGCAGGCAGGGCCGGTTTTGATCGTGGTAATCCTTCGCCCGCTACGCTTCCCGAAGATTCGCTTTGAATGTGTGACGTGGGGATCGCGCGGGGGTGACTGAAGCGCGCTTGCGTCATCCTGCGGTGAATAGTAAAGAGGCAGCTTGTGTGTCCCTTTAAGACCGGGGGGCCGCTGCTCATTTACGCTTTTTGCCCTGGAACCGTCATTCCATGCGTCCCACTACGCCCGCCCCTTGTGCCACGTACACCGCATGCACGGTGCAGGGTGGGTGACTGGCGTGCAGAATATGGGAAGACGTGCGCACATGGATCGATACCCACGCGCCTTCAATTGGGCAGGGAGAACGATCGACGGCCTCGCCCGCTGTGATCTTAATGAGCTGGCTTGGCTGAGAGGGCCAGCCGAGCCTTGACCCCTCCCCTTTATAAGGAGGGGAGTGGGAGGGATGGCACCCTTCAGTCTTTCTCCATCCGCCTCCTCCCATCATTGCTTCTTCCTCCCCTCTGCCATGGTGAGAGGGCGTGCTGATGCTTCGACTATGGCGGCAAGGGTCTCTCTCGACAATGTGTCGCTCCTCCCCAAGAGCCCATGGCGGCGGAGCCGGACGTGAGGGGAAAGGGGAGGCGGCGAGCCCGAGGCCGCCGTGGCACTCAGGGAAGAGGAGGACGGGGCGGCGCATCAGCCTTGCCTCTGTCAGTGGTCCTTCCCCAATGGAGGGCCATGTCGGAGACCAGCCCCGCGAGTTCTTCATTAGGCTGCGCCAGCCGGTGCGTCGCCGTCTCCATCTTCCTACTTCATTTGCTCGGGAGATGGAGCTCGACCCGCCGCAGGCACTGAGGCTGCACATGAGGGGCTGCGGGAACAACAGCACATGGCCAGACGTTGATTTCCTAGCCCCTCACATCACATATCTCTGCGGTGGATGGAAAACCTTCGCTCACATCCACATCTTGACGACGGGGCTCATCCTCTACTTCAAACTAATGGAGAATGGCCTCCTCTCCGTCAAGGTCTTTGGCAACTTAGGGACTCGCCTGAAGTGCTGCGTGGAGAGCTCCACCAATGACGAAGATTCTTCCTTGAGCGAGAGTGACGAGGAGGACAGCGACAACGGTGACGAGGGCAGTAGGCAGGAGGATGACGGCTCAGACTAGGCTTCGGGCCCGCTGTCCGCGGGCGGTGCCGGCAGCAGCAGCATCTGCACCGGGCCCCTTCTCCGGGTGGAGCCGGCTCCTTGAACTTCTCGGGGTCGCCTCCTTGGGCGGCTGGTGTGGGAAGGCTAGAGAAGGCGAAGAAGGCGGGTGGCGGGCCGTCAAGTCGGAGTACGATGGCTCCAACGCCTTCGTAGCGTATTGACGGACCACTGCCTCATCTTCCATCTCTCCTCCTGGCACCATCATCACCAGCCCTCCCCTAGGCGGCCGGCGGCATGTTCTCTTGGCGCCCTCTGCTGCTCGTAACTCGCCTAGGCGCTCCTCCTACCCTCTTGCCTTCTTGTTCCATTTCCAGAGGAGAGGGACAAGAAAAGGATTACGGGCACCTTATCTGTTTTTAGCTTGTAAGCCTACGGGCCTTAGTTAGACTTAAAACTTGTAATCCCCTTTATCATGTTTACATTCTATAGGAACTATACCTGTATGGAACATATTAATGAAAAAGGGTGCTTGCCGGGTCTTGTGTGTGTGAGCAAAGCCCATACCAAGGAACGAATCCTTGTTATTTTAAACATAAACATCGTTGCCTGGCAGCAGGCCTTGCCGCTCCCCTACTCCATTCGACCATACTCACGCCTTTGGCGGAGGCAGGGGCGAAGTAGGGGTTGGCCCTACTCTTGCTTCCTTGCCGCCACGGCTACAACCAAATTCCAAACCAAGAAGAAGTTCTCGGGTGGCAGGAATGAAGGGAGCACGACAGCCTTGGAATAAAATGAGGCTTCATACGTCCCAATTGTCGTGGTGGACTGGGAGCACGAGCACCTATGGGGCAGGGGGGCCCTTCTAGTCCGGCAAGGGAGCGGAGGGCGCACGCAAAGCAGATCGAGGCGACGGCACGCGGGGGCTTTTTACCCAGCTTCGGAGCTCTCCGGAGAGATAAAACTCCTACTGTTGCTTTGTGTTTGTATTTGTTCTTGCTCGAGAGCGTGAGCGTGTAGTGGCGTTGGATGCGTCGAATGAACCGAACCCCTTCTACGTGCGCATGGGCCTCCCTTTTATAGTCTAAGGGGGTCACCAACAGGTGGCAACGTAGAAAGAGGGGGTAAAAGAGTAAAAACGCAGGTTGGTACAACAGGTGTCAACAAGTGTCCCCTACCTAACTCGACGGCAGGAACAAGGGCATTTAATGCCCGTCCGGTCGCCCGAACAAAGGAAGGAAACGACCGTTAGGGGTGCCACCGATCGCCACGATGGCCTCCTTGTCGCTTTCGCGCCACCTCGCACCGCATGGCTACACAGCGCCTCGCCACATGCTCTGGGATGGCCCAGGGTGACACGTCGTTGGATCTTGTTTGGAGCTTGGGTGCGAGTGGCAGCCTTGCTGCATGCAAGCGCCTCGCCGCTGCCCTTCTCTTGTCATGCCGCAAGCTTGCCGCTCGCCGGCCCTTGCCGGACACGGGCGCCGCGGCAAGTTTTCCGAACGCCTTGGTTGGCCTTCCGGCAAGCTCCTCTTGCCGGGTTTGTCCTTCCCGCAAGCTCTTCTTGCCGGGCCTTGTACTTCCCGCAAGCTCCTCTTGCCGGGGCTTTGCCTACTTGGTTGAAACTTTGTTCTTGAATGGCAGTAAATGGAAATGACGGAGGGTCTTGGCGGACGCCCGGCGAGCCTTGCCGCGGGGTGCTACAACCGCCCGTGCACAAGTTCGGGGTACTAAGGTACCCTTACTTTAGTACACCGACAGGAGCCCCCGGGCCTGGGCCATACACGGTGCCGAGCGGTGTTGGGCCAGGCCCAAAACAGTGCACGGGCACGTGTGGCCTGGGTCCAAACTGAATCCACTCCGCATCCACCGCGCCCTCCCGCAACGGCACGCGTCAATCGCGGCGTCGTGGGAGAGAACGTGGTCAATAATTAATTCCGGGAAATGCGTAACGTTCGCATCCCCCGTTTATAAGCAGAGGAAACAGGGCCGTTGCCCCACCTTCGCCACTTGCAGTTCCTTCCTCCGAAAGCTCTGCCACTCCCCTCCGCTTCCCAAGCCGAAAGAGAGCAGCGCTCCGCGGCCCATCGCCGCCGTCGCCGCTGTCGCCCTCGCCTCCCCCCACCGCTTCCGCCATGGCCCCGAAGACCGGGAAGGCTGCGAAGGCTGCGAAGTCGGCCGAGGCGCTGGAGCTCGAGGCGCTGCGCAAGAAGCGAGTGCTTTTCCTCCCCGAACTCACCCCAGAGGCGCTGTGGGCGGAGTTCTACCTCTTCTGGTCGATGGAGACGCGGGCGCATCCGCGCATGCTGGCGCTTTCCGCTGAGGCTTCCAAATCGAAGAAGTGCCCCAAAGGGTACTACTTCTTCCCTGTGTTCTTCTATTGCGGGCTCTGCCCACCTTTTTCCGATTTTCTTTGCGATATCATGAACACCTACGGGTTTCATCTTCTTGATTTCACCCCCAACGCCGTTCTGACAATGGCAGTTTTCGCACACCTCTGCGAGAACTTTGTTGGCATCCTCCCCAATGTTGCTCTTTTTCGTCATTAGTTCTCCCCTCGGGCCGAGAAAGGGGAGCCACTGGCTGGCAGAATTGCCTGGACCTCCCGGATTGGCATGAAGGAGGTGTACTTGACGGGCGAGCTCCGCAGCAAGTGGGACGAGTGGAGGGCGGAGTGGTGCTGGATCTGTGATGCCAATCCGCCGCCATTCACCAAAGCCGCGCTGCACCGGGTGGTGCATGGTAGCGATCGAGCGCTCTGTCGCCAGATGACGCTAAAGTGAAGATCGCCACCACCGAATCCTCCGGCTCGGGCATGTCGGACTCACAGCAGGGCGGTTGGCGCGATTTCCTTCGTCGCAGACGCCCCTCTGCAAAAAGGGGAGGCCCGCCTGGCTGTTTGGCGGCCCGGCGGATATCATGAGGCTGCGTCCAGGCCTCAACTTCAACTTCACGGTTCTGGAGCTTGACGCGATGCTGAGGGAGATGTTCAAGCATTACGCCAACCATCGAGTGGTTCAAGTTGCCGCAGGGCGTCGCCCCTTTGTGTAACAACTCGCCGCAATCGCATCGCAAGAATGATGCCAGAGTGCGACTTCGCGCGGGATAAGTGCAACTTGGATAGAGCCCGCTGCCGAGGTCGTGCAGCAATTTTTCGATAACTTGGCGGAGGTGGCGGTCAACTCCGACGCAGCGTAAGCTCTCCCACGCCACCACCGACAACGAGATGGCGTACATTGCCAGCGAGGGTCAAGAGGCGGCGGCGGCTGCCGCATGGCGGTTTGGCTTCACGCCGGCAGAGGCGGATGCAGGAGGCGGCAAGCCTTGCCGACGGGAAGCTCTTGCCGGGAGGTCGATGGCGAGGGGAGCGCGAGGCGAACGAGCGAGCCCGCCGAGGCGGCGAGTGGCCAGCCGTCCTCGAGCAGCTTACGCCCGCAGGTGGGGCCCTCAAGACAGCCCCAATTCCAGCAAGAAGGCGCCTCCGTCGAGTTGGAGATATGGCGGAGGAGCAGGCCGACCAGCAGCAGCGGCGCCGTGGGACACGCTCCATCATGCAAGTACTGTTGCTGGAGGGTCCCAGGCAAGCCGGAATCGAGGCGGGTCCTCCGGGCGCCGCGCTGATCTGCCGCCGAGCCCCGGCAAGCGCAGAAGGGAGCCTACTCCTCCGCCACACCGCGCAGAGAGGGTACCGGAGTTCGACCTCTCCGCGCTGAGCTCCGATGATGATGAAGAGGAGGAGGATAAGGAGGAGTAAGGCTTTCTTCTTACTGTACTCGTCTTTCTTTGATCTTTGTTGTTGCTTATCCTATATCTGATTTGCTTCTCTCTAAATCCCTGTTCTGTTTCAGGACTTTGGTGGAGAGGGCGGCGAAGAGGGCCAAGGTCCCCGTGGTTAACATCGAGGACGATCCTGCTGTGACGGTAGAGGATACGTCCGAGACCACCTTAACGGACCCGGTCCCTTCTCCTCGCAGCAGCCCCCAGCACAGCCCCCAGCGTAAGTGTTTTGGTTTACTTCCTATGGTGGGGCGCGCATGGGTGCTTCTTCTTTTGCTGACATCTTGATTGTTGACTCATTTGTATAGGAGCAGAACAAGCCCACCAGGAGCAACCGGAGGCCGACCCGGAGGTGCTATCTGCTTCGACTACGCCGCCAAGGGGCGATTCTCCGACAATGGATCGCTCCCCGGCAAGGGAGGGGTCCCCGACAAGGGGTGGAACCAGTGAGCCCCTGGTGGAGGAGCCCATGGTCACGGAGCCCAGCACAGGTAACCCTTCTTGTCGGGAATCTTCCCTGGGTTCTTCTTTTGATCTTCTTTCTTCTTTTGGATATTTGCTTGACTTTTCCTCCCTCTTCCTATCCTCAGCTCCCCTTCGCGCAGACCCGATGGATACCGAGGCCTCCGGCGAAGAAGGCGCACGCGGAAACACTAAAGATGTCACCACCGGTGAGGAAGAGGCCGGCGCTGATGAACCCCCCGACGAGGAAGCCGCCAAGGCTGCTGGTGCAGAAGCTGGCGAGGGGTCCGGCGATCACACTGACGACCCGGAGGACGCAGGAGCGCGAGGCGCTGCACCGTCCGCCGACCCCTCCACCGCTGATGCAGCGCCGGCTTCCGACGAGCCCCAGCCAGGCGCGTACTTGAAGGCCGGCAAGGGCGTGTACATCAAGCTTCCCTGGGCGTCGAGCTCCAGGGCGCCGGTGGAAGGGGAGGAATTTGATGGGGAAGTACTCGCCTCTGCTGGGCTGGCAGTGGTCGACAGGCCAAGCAGCAGCAGCGGCGAGTCCGAGGAGGAGCAGTTGCTCCGGAAGTTGGTGTCACTCTATCGTACCCGGCAAGCGAAGCTCGAGTCCCGGGAAGCGCTTGTCACGCAGGCGGGAGTTGACATAGAGAAGCACGCGGAGGAGCTCCGGAACCGCAACCAGGAGGCCCTCCGGTCCATTGCTGAGGAGAGGGCGCAGCTCGACGAGGCGAAGAAGGCGTTCATCCTGGAAAAGGCTGAAGCCGAAGAGCAGCAGAGGCTCGCCGCCGAGGAGCTGTCCAAGTGGGATGGTGAGCTGATACAGAAGAAGGTGAACTTGGACAGCCACGAGGAGGAGCTCGCCGTCCGGGAGCAATCGTTTGGCGGGGCGCTCAAGGAGGCGAAGGATGTCGCCGCGGCTGCCGAGGCCGCCAAGAAAGAGCTAGAGGTGAAGGTAACGCAGCTGGAGGCCGACGTGACAAAGAAGAACGAAGAGCTTGCCTCACTCCATCGCGAACGCGAGAAGGATGCACGCGCCCATGGTGATCTGCAAGTTCAGCTCGCCGAGAAGATCAAGGAACTGAACGCCGCCAAGGACTCGAGCGCTGATCTTGAGCTGAAACTGGCCACCTTGGCGGGGACGCTGGACGCCGCCAAGAAGCGAGAAGATGACTTGAGGAAAGATCTCAAGGGCAACGAAGAGCTGCTGAAAGGGGCCGCCGAGACTCAGAACACTTTCCAGGCCACAGTGGAGCTCTGGACGGAGGGCCTCGTCAACATCGCTGCAGTCATTGATGAGGAGTTGGCGGAGCTAGACTTGGCGGGCTTCGGGTACTCCACCAACGAGAACCTCCAGCCCAGCGCCAAGCTCACTCTCTTCTTCAAGGGCGTGGCGACGGCCCTCCAGCAGCTCCGGGAGAGGATCCCGAAGAAGCTGGCGGATGAGTCGCGCGCAATCTGCGCCAAGGTCTTGGAGAAGGTGCTGGTTAAGGTCCTCTTCCGCAACCCAGGCCTCGACCTCTCCCGCGTCACCAAGAAGCTGCCGGAGGACGCTAATCTTGAGGAGCTCAGGGCCGTCGTCGGACCCATTGTGGACAAGGTGAACGAAGTCAGGAGGGTCGATGGCGAGCGCGTGGACTAGGCCGCCCTTCTTCTCCCTTTTTCTTGCTGCTGCCGTTTCAGTCATGAGAACAATCTAGTCAGTGCCACAATAAGTCATTCTTGTAATATAACTTTATTCTGGGTACTGCTTGCTATGTTATTTCCTTTACTCTGTTATATCCCTTGTATGCTTTTACCCTGCGCTTTGAGGGAACTTGTTGGCGCAAGCACACTTGCTGAGTGCGGAACATCAGCAGCCTGCTGGCGGTGCTGCCTCCGGCAAGAAATCTTGTCGGGACTAGTTGCAGCTCGCTTGTATTGTTGAGCGGACTCGAAAACAAATCAAGGGCGCAACTTAGCCGCGAGTCGATTCCTCCACGCACAGGTTTCCCATACAAGGCACGAACGTTCAAGGAATATAACTTAAAATTCTAAAACTGACTATGCTCAAACTTTGGCAACTTAGCTTTTCTGTCATCTGCGTCCCGGCAAGGTTAGATTCCTTTGAACGACGCCTGGTCCACACCTTTATCTTCCCTCCCCCCCCCCGGTGAACTTGTGGGCGGAGGAATCTTCTTTTTGAGGAGAAAGAAGAGAAAATAATGATACTGATCCTTAGGGTTCGCTATTGCTTACCGGGGGTAAGTGCTGCACAAAGTGTCAGATATAGATGCAAAAAAGAAAGATGCATTAAATTTGACAAGATGTGCGAGGCACATAAACTTTATTTACGCACGGGAGCTGCGCCCGGCTTTGTACAAAGGGTTACATGCAACAGCGGCAAGGCTTGTACAAAAGGTGGTTGTCGGAACAGGGCCGGCAACCGCGCCTTATGGGTAAAACTTGCGAAGATGCTCTATGTTCTAGGAGTTGCTCACCGGAATGCCATCTTCGGTCTCAAGGCGAACAGCGCCGGGCCTAGTGACTCGTTTCACCCGATAAGGGCCTTCCCACTTCGGCGTCAACTTGTTGGAATTCTTGGAGGATTGAACACGCCGAAGAACAAGGTCGCCTTCCTCGAAGCTTCTAGCATTAACTTTGCGGCTATGATAGCGGCGCAAAGCTTGCTGGTAGCGAGCAGCTCGCCTGACAAAGACTCGAAGGCGATTCTCCTCGAGGAGCAAGTCGTCATCTTGCCGCAGCTGCTCTTGCTCAAGCTCATCATAAGCGAGCATTCGAGGCGATCCGTATCACGAAGTTCCGTGGGGAGAACTGCCTCTGCTCCGTAGACAAGAGCAAAGGGTGTCTGGCCAGTGGCTCGATTTGGTGTCGTTCTGATTGACCAAAGAACCACTGGCAGCTGCTCGATCCAATTTCTTCCGCACTTGTGCAGCCTGTCGAAAGTTCTGGTCTTGAGCCCGCGCAGCACTTCAGCGTTTGCCCTCTCCGCTTGACCGTTGCTTCTCGGGTGAGCAACAGAAGCGAAGCAGATCTTGGTGCCAAGATCTTGGACGTACTGCATGAAGGTGCGGCTTGTGAATTGTGTGCCATTGTCGGTGATGATCCTGTTAGGGATGTTGGGGAACGTTGCAGAAAATTAAAAATTTTCCTACGGCTTCACCAAGATCCATCTATGAGTTCATCTAAGCAACGAGTAACGGGAGAGAGTTTGCATCTACATACCACTTGTAGATCGCGTGCGAAAGCTTGCAAGGTGATGATGGAGTCGTACTCGAACGTGATTCAGATCACCGATGCCAAGTGCTGAACGGACAGCACCTCGCGTTCAACACACGTGACGGGACGGCGACGTCTCCTCCTTCTTGATCCAGCAAGGGGAAGGAGAGGTTGAGGAAGACAGCTCCACCGCAAAGACGACGGCGTGATGATGGTGGAGAAGCGATCTCGGCAGGCTTCGCCAAGCTCTCACGGAGGAGGAGATGTGTTGGGGAGGGGAAGGGCTGCGCCTTGGGAGTTGTGTACAGCAGCCCCTCCTCCCCCCTTATATAGGCCCCTGTGGCGGCCCTGGAGATCCAATCTCCAGGGGGGGCGGCGGCAAGGGGGTGGAGTACCCCCCAAGCCAGGTGGGGCGCCCCCCACCCCTAGGGTTTCAACCCTAGGCGCAGGGGGTGGACCCTAGGGGGGCGCACCAGCCCCTTGTGGGCTGGTTCCCTTCCCCTCTCAGCCCATGGGGCCCTCCGGGATAGGTGGCCCCACCCGGTGGACCCCCGGGACCCTTCCGGTGGTCCAGTACTTTGCAGTAACCCCAAACTTTCCGATGGTCAAACACCACTTCCTATATATTATTCTTTACCTCCGGACCCTTCCGAACTCCTCGTGACGTCCAGGGATCTCATCCGGACTCGAACAACATTCGGTGGTCACATACTTGACTTCCTACTAACCCTAAGCGTCACCGAACCTTAGTGTGTAGACCCTACGGGTTGGAGACACGCAGACATGACCGAGACGACTCTCGGGCAATAACCAACAGCGAGTGCGGATATCCATGTTGGCTCCTACATGCTCCTCGATGATTTCATCGGTTGAACCACGATGTCGAGGATTCGATCAAACCCCTGTATGCAATTCCCTTTGTCAATCGGTGCGTTACTTGCCCGAGACTCGATCGTCGGTATCCCAATACCTTGTTCACCGTCACACGGCAAGTCACTTTACTCGTCTCAGTAATGCATGATCCCGTGGCCAACACCTTGGTCACATTGAGCTCATTATGATGATGCATTACCGAGTGGGCGAGAGATACCTCTCCGTCATAACGGAGTGACAAATCGATCTCGATCCGTGTCAACCCAATGAGATACTTTCGGAGATACCGTAATGCACCTTTATAGTCACCCGATTCGTTGTGACGTTTGATACACCCAAGGCACTCCTACGGTAACCGGAGTTACACGATCTCATGGTCGAAGGAATAGATACTTGACATTGGCAAAGCTTCTAGCAAACGAACTATCCGATCTTTTATGCTATGCTTATGATTGGGTCTTGTCCATCACATCATTCTCCTAATGATGTGATCCGTTATCAACGACATCCAATGTCCATAGTCGAAACCATGACTATCTATTGATCAACGAGCTAGTCAACTAGAGGCTCACTAGGGACTCATTGGGTCTAAGTGTTCACACGTGTATTACGATTTCCGGATAATACATTTATAGCATGAACAAAAGACAATTATCATGAACATTGAAATATAATAATCCTTTTATTATTGCCTCTAGGGCATATTTCCAACAGTCTCCCACTTGCACTAGAGTCACCAATCTAGTTACATTGTGATGAATCGAACACCCATAGAGTTTTGGTGTTGATCATGTTTTGCACGCGAGAGAGGTTTAGTCAGCGGATCTGCGACATTCAGATCCGTGTGCACTTTGCAAATCTCTATGTCTCCATCTTGAACATTTTCACGGATGGAGTTGAAGCGGCGCTTGATGTGCTGGTCTTCTTGTGAAACCTGGCTCCTTGGCAAGGGCAATAGCTCCGGTGTTGTCACGGAAGAGTTTGATCGGCCCGACGCATTGGGTATGACTCCTAGGTCGGTGATGAACTCCTTCATCCAAATCGCTTCATCGCTGCCTCCGAGGCTGCCATGTACTCCGCTTCACACGTAGATCCCGCCACGCTACGCTTGCACCGCACCAGCATCTTGCTCCACCATTCAACATATACACGTATCCGGTTTGTGACTTAGAGTCATCAGATCCGAGTCGAAGCTAAGCGTCGGCGTAACCCTTCTGACGAGCTCTTCGTCTCCTCCATAAACGAAACATGTCCTTTGTCCTTTTCGGTGCTTCGGGATATTCTTGACGCTGTCCGGTGTTCCTTGCGGGTTACTTTGGTATCTTGCAACCAAACTTACGGCAAGGTTTACATCAGTGCAGTACCAGCATGGCATACATAATAGATCCTATGGCTGAAGCATAGGGATGACACTCATCTCTTCTTTATCTTTTGCCGTGGTGGGTGGTCGAGCCGAGCTCAATCTCACACCTTGTAACATAGGCAAGAACCCTTCTTGGACTGATCCATTTTGAACCTCTTCAAAATCTTATCAAGGTATGTGCTTTGTGAAAGACCTATGAGGCGTCTCGATCTATCTCTATAGATCTTGATGCCTAATATATAAGCAGCTTCTCCAAGGTCCTTCATTGAAAAACACTTGTTCAAGTAGGCCTTTATGCTGTCCAGAGTTTCGTATCATTTCCCATCAAGAGTATGTCATCTACATATAATAGGAGAAATGCTACGGAGCTCCCACTCACTTTCTTAAACGCATGGCTTCTCCATAAGTCGCATAAACTAAACGCTTTGATCATCTCATCAAAGCGAATGTTCCAACTCGAGATGCTTGCACCAGTCCATAAATGGATCATTGGAGCTTGCATACTTTGTTAGCGTTCGAGGATCGACAAAACCTTCCGGCTGCATCATATACAGCTCTTCCTTAAGATGTCCATTAAGGAATGCCGTTTTGGCGTCCATCGCCATATCTCATAATCATAGTATGCGGCAATTGCTAACATGATTCGGACGGACTTAAGCTTCGCTACGGAGAGAATGTCTCGTCGTAGTCAATCCCTTGAACTTGTCGATAACCCTTAGCGACAAGTCGAGCTTTATAGATGGTAACATTACCATCGCGTCCGTCTTCTTCTTAAAAATCCATTTATTTTCTATTGCTCGCCGATCATCGGGCAAGTCTGTCAAAGTCCATACTTTGTTTTCATACATGGATTCTATCTCGGATTTCATGGCCTCAAGCCATTTGTTGGAATCCGGGCCCGCCATTGCTTCTTCATAGTTAGAAGGTTCATTGTTGTCTAGCAACATGATTTCCATGACAGGGTTGCCGTACCACTCTAGTGCGGAACGTGTCCTCGTGGACCTTCGAAGTTCAGTAGTAACTTGATCCGAAGTACCTTGATCATCATCAACGTTTTCCTCTTCAGTTGGTGTGGGCATCACAGGAACGGTTTCCTGCGCTGCACCACTTTCCCGTTCGAGAGGTAGTACTTCATCGAGTTCTACTTTCCTCCCACTTACTTCTTTCGAGAGAAACTCTTTCTCTAGAAAGCATCCGTTCTTGGCAACAAAGATCTTGCCTTCGGATCTTAAGTAGAAGGTATACCCGACAGTTTCCTTAGGGTATCCTATGAATCGCATTTTCCGACTTGGGTTCGAGCTTTTCGGGTTGAAGTTTCTTGACATAAGCATCGCATCCCCAAACTTTTAGAAACGACAGCTTAGGTTTCTTCCCAAACCATAATTCATACGGTGTCGTCTCAGCGGATTTAGGCGGTGCCCTATTTAAAGTGAATGTAGCTGTCTCTAGGCGTATCCCCAAAATGATAGCGGTAAATCGGTAAGAGACATCATAGACCGCACCATATCCAATAGAGTGCGATTCGACGTTCGGACACACCGTTTTTTGAGGTGTTCAGCGGCGTGAGTTGTGAAACGATTCCACATTTCCTTAAGTGTGTACCAAATTCGTGACTTAAGTATTCTCCTCCACGATCGATCGTAGAACTTTATCTTTCGGTCACGTTGATTCTCTACCTCACTCTGAAATTCCTTGAACTTTTCAAAGGTCTCGGACTTGTGTTTCATTAAGTAGACATACCCATATCTACTTAAGTCATCCGTGAGAGTGAGAACATAACGATATCCTCCATGAGCCTCAACGCTCATTGGACCTTTTACATCGGTATGTATGATTTCCAACAAGTTGGTTGCTCGCTCCATTGTTCCGGAGAACGGAGTCTTGGTCATTTGCCTAAGAGGCAAGGTTAGCATGTGTCAAAGCGATTCATAATCAAGAGACTCTAAAGTCCATCAGCATGGAGCTTCTTCATGCGCTTGACACCAATGTGACCAAAGGCGGCGAGTGCCACAAGTATGTGGGACTATCGTTATCAACTTTACATCTTTTGCATCCACACTATGAACATGTGTAATATTACGCTCGAGATTCATTAAGAATAAACCATTGACCATCGGAGCATGACCATAAAACATATCTCTCATATAAATCGAACAACCATTATTCTCGGACTTAAATGAGTAGCCATCTCGTATCAAGCGAGATCCGGATACAATGTTCATGCTCAAACTTGGCACTAAATAACAATTATTGAGGTTTAAAACTAATCCCGTAGGTAAATGTAGAGGCAGCGTGCGACGGCGATCACATCGACCCTGGAACCATTCCCGGCGCAAGATCGTCACCTCGTCCTTCGCCGATCTCCGTTTATTCCGCAGCTCTGCTTGTGAGTTACATATGTGAGCAACGGCACGGTATCAAATACCCGGGAGTTACTACGAGTAATGGTAAGGTACACATCAATTACATGTATATCAAATATACCTTTGGTGTTGCCGGCCTTCTTATCCGCTAAGTATTTGGGGCAGTTCCGCTTCGATGCCCCTTCCCTTGCAATAAAAGCACTCGATCTCGTGCTTGGGTCCATTCTTTGACTTCTTCCGGCAGCAGGCTTACGGGGCGGCAACATCCTTGCCGTCCTTCTTGAAGTTCTTCTTACCCTTGCCCTTCTTGAACTTAGTGGTCTTATTGACCATCAACACTTGATGTTCTTTCTTGATTTCAGCCTCTGCTGACTTCAGCATCGAGAACACTTCAGGAATGGTCTTTACCATCCCTTGCATGTTGTAGTTCATCACAAAGCTCTTGTAGCTTGGTGGGAGCGACTGGAGGATTCTGTCAATGACCGCCTCATCTGGGAGGTTAATGTTCAACTGGGTCATACGTGCGTGCAACCCAGACATCTTCAGGATGTGTTCACTGACAGAACTGTTCTCCTCCATCTTACAACTGTAGAACTTGTCGGAGACATCATATCTCTCGACCCGGGCATGAGCTTGGAAAACTAGTTTCAGCTCTTCGAACATCTCATATGCTCCGTGATGCTCAAAACGCTTTTGGAGCCCGGTTCTAAGCTATAAAGCATGCCGCATCGAACGAGGGAGTAATCATCGACGAGTTTGCCAAGCGTTCATAACGTCTTGGTTCTCAGGGACGGAGCGGCACCTAGCGGTCCTTCTAGGACATATTGCTTCTCGCAGCTATGAGGATGATCCTCGGGTTCGGACCCGATCCGTATAGTTGCTGCCATCATCTTTCAGCTTGGTTTCTCTAGGAACGCGTTGAAGTTCATGTTGACATTAGCGTTGGCCATTGATCTACAAGACATATTTGCAAAGGTTTTAGACTAAGTTCATGATAATAAAGTTCTTAATCAAAATTATGAACTCCCACTTAGATTAGACATCCCTCTAGTCATCTAAGTGTTACACGATCCGAGTCGACTAGCCCGTGTCCGATCATCACGTGAGACGGACTAGTCATCGTCGGTGAACATCTTCATGTTGATCGTATCTTCCATACGACTCGTGTTCGACCTTTCGGTCTCCGTGTTCCGAGGCCATGTCTGCACATGCTAGGCTCGTCAAGTTAACCCTAAGTGTTTTCGCTGTGTAAAACTGTCTTACACCCGTTGTATGTGAACGTAAGGATCCATCACACCCGATCATCACGTGGTGCTTAGAAACGACGAACTGTAGCAACGGTGCACAGTTAGGGGAGAACACTTCTTGAAATTTTATAAGGGATCATCTTATTTACTACCGTCGTCCTAAGTAAACAAGATGCATAAACATAATAAACATCACATGCAATTATATAGTTGTGACATGATATGGCCAATATCATCAAGCTCCATTGATCTCCATCTTCGGGGCTCCATGATCATCTTGTCACCGGCTTGACACCATGATCTCCATCATCATGATCTCCATCATCGTGTCTTCATGAAGTTGTCACGCCAACGACTACTTCTACTTCTATGACTAACGCGTTTAGCAATGAAGTAAAGTAGTTTACATGGCGTTCTTCAATGACACGCAGGTCATACAAAAATAAAGACAACTCCTATGGCTCCTGCCGTTGTCATACTCATCGACATGCAAGTCGTGAATCCTATTACAAGAACATGATCTCATACATCACAATTCATCATTCATCACAACTTCTGGCCATATCACATCACATGATCAATCGCTGCAAAAACAAGTTAGACGTCCTCTAGTTGTTGTTGCATCTTTTACGTGGCTGCGATTGGGTTCTAGCAAGAACGTTTTCTTACCTACGAATCACCACAACGTGATTTTGTCAACTTCTATTTACCCTTCATAAGGGCCTTGTTCATCGAATCCGCTCCAACTAAAGTGGGAGAGACAGACACCCGCCAGCCACCTTATGCAACTAGTGCATGTCAGTCGGTGGAACCGGTCTCACGTAAGCGTACGTGTAAGGTTGGTCCGGGCCGCTTCATCCCACAATACCGTTGAGCAAGAAAAGACTAGTAGAGGCAAGTAAGATGACAAGATCAACGCCCACAACAAATTGTGTTCTACTCGTGCATTAGAGAACTACGCATAGACCTAGCTCATGATGCCACTGTTGGGGAACGTTGCAGAAAATTAAAAATTTTCCTACGGCTTCACCAAGATCCATCTATGAGTTCATCTAAGCAACGAGTAACGGGAGAGAGTTTGCATCTACATACCACTTGTAGATCGCGTGCGGAAGCTTGCAAGGTGATGATGGAGTCGTACTCGAACGTGATTCAGATCACCGATGCCAAGTGCTGAACGGACAGCACCTCCGCGTTCAACACACGTACGGGACGAGCGACGTCTCCTCCTTCTTGATCCAGCAAGGGGGAAGGAGAGGTTGAGGAAGACAGCTCCACCGGCAGCACGACGGCGTGATGATGGTGGAGAAGCAAGATCTCGGCTGTGGCTTCGCCAAGCTCTACGGAGGAGGAGATGTGTTGGGAGGGAGGGCTGCGCCTTGGGAGTTGTGTACAGCAGCCCCCTCCCTCCCCCTTTATATAGGCCCCTGTAGTGGCGGCCCGAGATCCAATCTCCGGGGGCGGCGGCCAAGGGGGTGGAGTACCCCCAAGCCGGTGGGCGCCCCACCCTAGGGTTTCAACCCTAGGCGCAGGGGTGGACCTAGGGGCGCACCAGCCCCTTGTGGGCTGGTTCCTTCCCTCTCAGCCCATGGGGCCCTCCGGATAGGTGGCCCCACCGGTGGACCAGGGACCCTTCCGTGGTCCCGTATTTTCAGAACCCCGAAACTTTCCGATGGTCAAACACCACTTCCTATATATTATTCTTTACCTCCGGACCCTTCGGAACTCCTCGTGACGTCCGGGATCTCATCCGGACTCGAACAACATTCGGTGGTCACATACTTGACTTCCTACTAACCCTAAGCGTCACCGAACCTTATGTGTAGACCCTACGGGTTCGGAGACACGCAGACATGACCGAGGCGACTCTCGGGCAATAACCAACAGCGGGTGCGGATATCCATGTTGGCTCCTACATGCTCCTCGATGATTTCATCGGTTGAACCACGATGTCGAGGATTCGATCAAACCTTGTATGCAATTCCCTTTGTCAATCGGTACGTTACTTGCCCGAGACTCGATCGTCGGTATCCCAATACCTTGTTCAGTCTCGTTACCTGGCAAGTCACTTTACTCGTACCGTAATGCATGATCCCGTGGCCAACACCTTGGTCACATTGAGCTCATTATGATGATGCATTACCGAGTGGGCCCAGAGATACCTCTCCGTCATACGGAGTGACAAATCCCAGTCTCGATCCGTGTCAACCCAACAGATACTTTCGGAGATACCTGTAATGCACCTTTATAGTCACCCAGTTACGTTGTGACGTTTGATACACCCAAGGCACTCCTACGGTAACCGGGAGTTACACGATCTCATGGTCGAAGGAATAGATACTTGACATTGGCAAAGCTTCTAGCAAACGAACTATCCGATCTTTTATGCTATGCTTATGATTGGGTCTTGTCCATCACATCATTCTCCTAATGATGTGATCCCGTTATCAACGACATCCAATGTCCATAGTCAGGAAACCATGACTATCTATTGATCACAACGAGCTAGTCAACTAGAGGCTCACTAGGGACTCATTGGGTCTAAGTGTTCACACGTGTATTACGATTTCCGGATAATACATTTATAGCATGAACAAAAGACAATTATCATGAACATTGAAATATAATAATCCTTTTATTATTGCCTCTAGGGCATATTTCCAACAAGGGATTCCGAAACGGCAAACAATTGACCTGAAGAACTTGACTGCTGACTGTGCTGTCACCTTTCTCACTGGTTCCACTTCAGGCCACTTTGTGAACTTGTCGATTGCAACGTACAAGTACTCAAAGCCCCTAAGCGCTTCGGGGAAGGGTCGAGGATGTCGAGCCCCCAGACCGAAAATGGCCAAGATAAAGGGATTGTTTGGAGAGCTTGAGCTGGTTGATGATTCTGTTTGGAGTGGAACTGGCACGCTTCACACTTGGTTACTTGTGCAGTTGCATCCTGGAGGGCTGTCGGCCAGAAGAAACCTTGCCGGAAAGCCTTGCCAGCAAGTGCTCTTGCGCCAATGTGGTGACCACATATGCCTCCGTGTATCTCCGCCAACAGCTCCTGTCCATCTTCCCGGGAGAGGCACTTTAATTTCACTCTGTTGAATCTTCTTCTATATAGTATGTCATCGACAAACTGGTACATACTTGATTGCCGAGCTACTTTCTCCGCTGCTTCTTGCTCCTCGGGAAGTTCTCCTGTCTGAAGGAAATGGACGATCTGCTGTGCCCATGCCGGAGCCCGCAGCTCGACGACAAGGACTAAAGGCGCAAATGCTATTGCGGGAACATCCGCTTCTACGGCAAGAATCTGGGATTCTGCCGGAGCGTGATGCTCCCCGGCAAGCGTGTCGGGACACAACTTCTCGGGAGCGTCTGCTTCAATGAAGCAAGCCCTGGGGCTTGTCGGAGCAGACTGCTCCTCAGCACTTTCCGTGTTGTTCCTAGGAACCTTCTTGGCGGCGGCTCCGGGGAGCTCTGCCGGAAAGTGGTCGCCGGCAGGCAACTTTCTCTTCTTGCTCTGTCCAGTTGATGGTGTGACGGATGGCTGAGTCAGCTTGAGCACAAAAATCCCTGGTTCCACAGGCAATTTAAGTGCGGCACATTTTGACAGGCCATCTGCAATGTCATTCTGAGCTCTTGGAACATCTTCCATTTGCAGGCCGTCAAAATGCTCCTCTAGCTTCCTCACTTCATCAATGTATGCTTCCATCAACGGACTCTGGTAATCTTTGTTAACTTGGCGGACGACAAGCTGTGAGTCACCCCTGACAATCAGCTTCTCGATCCCAAGTTCAGCTGCGATCCTGAGTCCGGCAAGCAAACCTTCATACTCTGCAGTATTGTTTGTTGCTTGCTCCTTGGGAAAGTGCATTTGGACCACGTACTTGAGGTGCTCTCCGGTGGGGGCGACGAGTAGTATGCCTTTGCACCGCGCCTTTGCGCGAGAAGGCACCATCAAAGTACATGATCCATTCTTTGCTCGCTTCTTGACGGGATGCTCCTCTCGAGTTTCTTCATCGGTGTTGGCGCCCACTGCTATGAACTCCGCCAATGCTCGGCTTTGAATAGTTGAAGTACTTTCAAACTTGAGGCCAAAGCTTGACAATTCCAAAGTGCCCACTCGACAATCTGCTGCTACGGATTACGCAATATCCTCTTCAACGGAAGCGAGTGACAACTCGTGATCTCATGTGCTTGAAAATAATGGCGCAGCTTCCTCGAGGCCATGAGAAGGCGAAAAGCAACTTCGCACACCGAGTACCTTGATCTAGCCCCCGCAAAAGGGAACCGACAGAGTAGACCGGGCATTTTGCACCATCTTCTTCGCCTCTCCTCCGCAACTCTACAGATCCATCCTTGGCGGAGCCAGAACTTGTCGGATCAGGGCTTGTCGGGCCAGAGCTTGTCGGAGAAGCCCCCTGCTTGTCACTGGACTCGCTTGCCGCGGCCGCTGGCTCATCATCTGCCTCCCTCTCCGCCAATAACGCAGCACTAACCACTTGATTGGTTGCCGCCAGGTATAGCAGCAACTTCTCTTGTGGCTTAGGTGCGACAAGTGTTGGAGTGGAGGACAAATATTTCTTCAAGTCTTGCAGCGCAGCCTCCGCTTCCGGAGTCCATTTCATGGGACCCGCCTTTTTCAAGATTTTGAAAAATGGCAGGGCACGTTCAGCAGACTTGGAAATGAATCTACTAAGAGCAGCAACGCAGCCGGCAAGCCTTCACACATCCTTGACGCGCTTTGGTGCTTCAATTTGCTCAATGGCCTTGATCTTGTCGGGATTGGCTTCAATCCCCCTCTGAGACACAAAGAACCCGAGAAGCTTGCCGGAAGGAACTCCGAACACACACTTCTCGGGGTTCAACTTGAGATTGACCTTGCGCAGATTTCCAAAATTCTCATCCAAATCTTGGATCAGAGTCTCTTTGTCCTTGCTCTTGACCACTATGTCATCCATGTAAGCTTCTACATTTCTGTGCAGCTGTGGCTCAAAAGCATGGCTGACTACTCTTGCAAATGTTGAACCAGCATTGTTTAGTCCGAAAGGTATCCGTGACAAGCGATGCACGCCACATGGAGTAATGAATGCGGTTTTCTTCATACTCTTCGCCATGAAGATCCGATGATATCCCGAGTATGCATCAAGGAATGGCAGATCACATCCGCCGTGGAGTCGATAACTGGTCAATGCGCCGACAAGGGAAATGGATCCTTGGGACAAGCTTTATTAACATCAATGAAGTCAATACAAAGCCTCCACTTCCCGTTTGCCTTGCGCATGACTACTGGATTGGCTAACCACGTCGGATGGAGCACTCCTCGGACCAGGCCTCGCTGCTTCAACTTCTTGATCTCTTACGCAATGAACTCTTGTCTCTCCAACGCTTGTTTTCGACTCTCTCGCTTGACGGGCCGCGTGCGGGAGGGCAGACGGCAAGGTGGTGCTCAATTACTTCCTCGGGAACACCGGGATGTCGATGGTTGCTATGCAAACACATCGACATTCGCCATGAAAGCAACGGCGCTTTCCTATTTAGGATCAAGCGTGGCAATCGATGTCGTGGTGGATTGGGAGCACGAGCACCTATGGGGCAGGGGACCCTTCTAGTCCGGCAAGGAGGCGGAGGGCACCACGCAGAGCGGTGATCGAGGCGACAGACGCTGGGCTTTTTACCCAGCTCCGGAGCTCTCCAGAGATAAAACTCCTACTGCTGCTTTGTGTTTGTATTTGTTCTTGCTCGAGAGCGTGAGCGTGTAGTGTCTTTGGATGCGTCGAATGAACCGAACCCCTTCTATGTGCGCATGGGCCTCCCTTTTATAGTCTAAGGGGGTCACCGACAGGTGGCAACGTAGAAAGAGGGGGTAAAAGAGTAAAAACACAGGTTGGTACAATAGTGTCCACAGTGTCCCCTGCCTAACTCTGACGGCTGGGGACAAGGGCATTTAATGCCCGTCCGGTTGCCCTAACAAAGGCAAGGAAACGACCGTTAGGGCGCCACCGATCGCCATGATGGCCTCCTTGTCGGCAACGCTGCCACTCGCACCGCATGGCTGCACAGCGCCGCCACGTGCTCTGGGATGGCCCCGGGTGACACGTCGTTGGATGCGCTGGAGCTTGGGTGCAGAGTGGCAGCCTTGCCGCGGCAAGCGCCTCACCGCGGCCCTTCTCTTGTCGTGCCGGCAAGCTTGCCGCTCGCCGGGCCTTGCCGGACGCCAGGCGTCGCGGCAAGTTTTCCGAAGCGCCTTGGTTGGCCTTCCCGCAAGCTCCTTCTTGCGGGGTTTGTCCTTCCCGGCAAGCTCTTCTTGCCGGGGCCTTGTACTTCCCGGCAAGCTCCTCTTGCCGGGGCTTTGCCTACTTGGTTGACACTTTGTTCTTGAATGGCAGTAAATGGAAATGACGGAGGGTCTTGGCGGACGCCCGGGGAGCCTTGCCGCGGGGTGCTGCAACCGCCCGTGCACAAGTTTGGGGTACTAAGGTACCCCTACTTTAGTACACCAACACCAATTTTATACAGAAATGCATATCAGGGGATAAGAAAACTTATCTGAATCCGCTGCCCCCGGCAACCCTAGCTTGCCGTGGGTGGACCTTCGTGTCTTCAGCCCCCGGCAAGCTTGGCTTGCCGGGGCCGGAGCGCTGGCTTGTTCTCTTTCTCCCACACATCTCGGCAGAAACATTTAGGTACCCTGTGAACCAAAGAGGACGGAAAGGAATAGAGAGACGCAGAATCGACCTCTATGCTAGGGGTTAGTCGCTGCTCAAGCACTATCATCCCTAACCTAGGGAGAGACTCAACCTAGCATGCATGCTATGACTTAGGGCGCCAGCGCTTCGTTTATTTACGCTCATGGTCTGCGGCTGACTTTCTACAGAGGGTTACATGCCTTCACAGCAAGGCTTGTACAAAAGGTGGCTTGCCAGGGGGCCCGGCAGCCACACCTTATGGGTAAAACTTTCGAAGATGCTCGATGTTCCAGGAGTTGCTTACTGGAATGGCATCTTCGGTCTCCCGGAGCGGATCGCCGCCGGCCCAGTGACTCGACACCCGATAAGGGCCATCCCACTTCGCCAACTTTTGGAATTCTTGGCGATGAACGCTATTTGAAGAACAAGGTCGCCTTCCTCAAAGCTTCGGGCATGAACCTTGCAGCTATGGTAGCGGCGCAAGGCTTGCTGGTAGCGTGCTACTCTCACAGCCGCCCGAAGACTATCTTCCTCGAGGAGTGTTGCGTCATCTTGCCGCAATCGCTCTTGCTCAAGCTCATCATAAGCGAGCACTCAAAGGTGACCCGTATATGAGTTCCATGGGGAGAACTGCTTCTGCCCCGTATACCGGGGAAAAGTGTGTCTGGCTGGTGGCTCGATTTGGCGTCGTTCTGATCGACCAAAGAACCACCAGCAACTCGTCAATCCAGCGCCTTCCGCTCTTGTGCAGCCTGTCAAAAGTCATCGTCCTCAGGCCACGCATCACTTCAGCATTTGCCCTCTCTGCTTGGCTGTTGCTCCGTGGGTGTGCCACGGAAGCAAAACAGACCTTGCTACCAAGGTCTCCAATGTATTGCATGAAGGTGTGGCTTGTGAACTGTGTGCCGTTGTCGGTGATGACTCTGTTCGGCACACCAAAGCGGCAAACTAGTCCCTTAAAGAATTGGACGGCTGACTGTGTGATCACCTTCCTCACTGCTTCCACCTCCGGCCACTTTGTGAACTTGTCGATTGCAACGTACAAGTACTCAAAGCCCCCGACGGCGCGGGGAAAAGGGCCCAGTATGTCGAGCCCCCAGACCGAGAATGGCCAGGAGAGAGTGATTGTCTGCAAGGCTTGAGCTGGCTGATGAAGCTTCTTTGAATGGAACTCGCACACCTCACCCTTGGTCACTAGTGCCGTCGCATCCTGGAGGGCATTGGCCAGAAGAAACCTTGTCGGAAAGCCTTGCTGGCAAGGGCCCTTGTCCCTATGTGTGAGCCACATATGCCTCTATGTATCTCTGCCAAAAGCTCTAGTCCTTCCTCCCAGGGGATGCACCTCATTTTCACTCCATTTGGTCTTTTTCTGTACAGAACGTTGTCAACGAACTGGTATAGGGCGGACTGGCGGGGTACTTTCTCTGCTTCTTCCTGCTCCTCATGAAGCTCCCCTGTTTGTAAGAATCGGACGGTATGTTGCGCTAATGCTAGATCATGTGGCTCGATCGCAAGGACCAAAGGCACTTCCTCTGCCATGGGAACGGTTGCCTCCACGGCAAGGGCTTGGCGCCCCGCCGGGGTCGGTTGTCCCACGGCAGGCTCGGCGTCCACGGCAACATCTTCGCCAGCGGCCCCAGGGAGCTCGGTGGTGAAGTACTTGCCGGGGCCTGACTTCCTCGCTTGTTCTTCTCTTTTGATGGTTCGACGGATGGTTGAGTTAACCGAAGCACAAAAGTACCTGGTTCCACAGGTAGCTTGAGGGCAGCGCGCTTTGACAGGTAGTCAGAATGTCGTTCTCCACTCGGTGGACATGCTCTGCCTATATACCGTCAAAGGGCTCCTCCTATTTCCTCACATCATCCACGTAAGCTTCCATCAACGGGCTTTGATAATCCTTGTTGATCTGCCTGACGACAAGCTATGAATCACCCCTGCCGATGAGCCTCTTGACCCCGAGGTCTGCCGCGATCCTGAGACCAGCAAGCAATCCCTCGTATTCAGCAGTGTTGTTCGTCGACATCTCCCTGGGGAAGTGCATCTGGATCACGTACTTGAGGTGCTCTCCGGTGGGTGTGACGAGCAGCACACAAGCACCGGCGTGTTGTAGCAAAAAAGCCCCATCAAAGTACATAATCCAGTTGCAACTTGTTTCCTTGCCGAGGAGAGTGGTCTCCTGGATCTCTTCGTCGGGCGTCGAGGTCCATTTGGCGATGAACTCCGCCAAGACTCTGCTCTGAATCGTCGAGGTGCTTTCGAACTTCAAACCAGAACTTGACAGCTCCAAGGCCCATTCCACAATCCTCCCCGTTGCATCTGGGATATGCAGTATCCGTTGCAATGGGAGGCGGGTGATGACGGTGATCTCGTGCGCTTGGAAGTAATGATGCAGCTTCCTTGAGGCCATAAGGAGGTCGAAGAGCGATTTCTGCATAACGGAGACCTAGCCCCCTGCAAGAGGGAGCTGACGAAGTAAACCGAGTGCTGCACCATCTTCTTCTTCTGCACCACTTCACCTAGTTGTGTGGGCCCTGTCGCACTGGTGTCAGACCTTGCCGGGGGCCCAGCTTTGCCGGGACCAGGCCTTGCTGGGGAGAGTTCTGGTTTGCCATCCGTCAACTCTATCGTTGTTGCTGCCTCTTTGCCGACCTCCCTCTGCGCCACCAGTGCGGCAATAACCACTTGATTCGTTACTGCTAGATATAGCAGCAACAGTTCTTGTGGTTTGGGCGCAACCAGCACTGGGGTGGAGGAGAGGTATTTCTTCAAATCCTGCAGCGCTGCCTCGGCCTCTGTCAGTGGGAAACGACACCTGTGGGATCACTAGAATCCCTACTACGGTTGCGGGGCACGGGGATCATGAGAAGAGCAGGACTAGTAGACAGCACAAAGGGGATTTACCCAAGTTCGGGCCGCAAAGATGCGTAAAACCCTACAATGCTGCTTTGGTGGATGTATTTAGTATTCTTGAGCTCTTGAACTAGCTCTGGGTGCTGCCAGGTTCGGAAGAGCCGAATCCTTTTCCAGTGCGCCATGGGCCTCCTTTAATAGGCGAAAGGGGCTGCTACAGTGGCACACAAGAGGTGGAAAGTGCTACAGCGCTATGAGCTTATCGCTGGTATTACAGGACAAAGTGCATTCAATGCGAGGCTTAGATGTCCCTTCACTTTATCAGGGACGGGTGCAAGGCCCGTCCCGTCCGTCGCCGCTCCTCCTTGCTTTGACACGCGCCCTGGCCAGCGATGCATGCAGTGCCATGTAGGCAGGAAGGCAGCTGATGTGGCGCGGTGGTGGATCCTCCACGAAGGGCTGCATGTTGCCACGCAGGTGCCTGCCCAGCTGGTTGGGTCAGCAGCTGCATGGGAACGGCGGCGGAGACTTGGCCGGCGTGGGCCTGGCAGTGGGCCCAGCTGGCGCACTTGGCGAGGGCCTTGCCGGGTGGCCCGGCAAGCGTCTTGCCGTGGCACACCATCATCCCCGGCAAGGACCTTGGCGGGGGTCACGTGGGCTTCCTCGGTAAGAACTCTTGCCGAGGACTGATGCCTTCCTAACCTCATTTGATCTTGACTATTCTTTTTCTTCACAAAGATCTGCATGCCACCACGGAGGTGCCTCCCGAGCCCTACCCCAATGTGTTTGTTTAGTGTTGGTGGGCTCAAAGGTGGCTTGCTCAGCTGGTGTGGGCGAGCTGCCCCGGCAAGGGTCTTGCCGGGGCCGCTGAGGCTGCACCGGCAAGGGTCCTTGCCGGGGAAACCTGCTTCGTCCATCCGATCATTGTGGCCTTGGTCCTTGTCATTACTTTGTTTGTCTTGTGCCTTCGGCTTCTCTCCGGCTTCCCTTTCCTGCCCTGTTATATATGGCCGTGGTGGGTGGCTCTGACTGCCCGTGCACAAGTAAAGGGGTCAAAAGCAGAGCCCCTACTTTTGTACACCGACAGGAGCCCCCGGGCCTGGGCCATACATAAGTGTAGCACGTTGTTGGGCCAGGCCCAGAACGGTGTGCGGGCAGTTGGGGCGGATTTTTACGGCGGTAACTATTCCGTCCGCTGGGTTTCACCCGCGTTGAATGCGCGACGTGGGGGTCAGGCGCGTGTATGGCGAAAGCATGCTGGCGTCATCACGTGGTGGACAGTGAAGGGGCGGCTAGCATGTCTCTTTGAGACCGCAGGGGCCGCTGCTCATTTACTACTCTCTCTTGGAAACTGTCGCTCTACGTGTCCCACTGCGCCTATCCCTTGTACCACGTTCGCTGCATGCACGACGCAGGGTGAATGACAGGCGCGCGGGATGTGGGAAGTCGTGCGCATGCGTGGGTCGATTGCCCGCAGCGCCTTGATGGAAGCGGGGAGGCGGTCGACGGCCCCCTTGCTGTCACCTCAACGGGCGGATTGGCGGGAGGGCAGCGAGCCTCGCCCGCCCTTTATCAAGAGGGGAGCGGGAGGAACGGTGCCTCTCAACCCTTCGCCATCTGCCTCTCCACATTCGTGCTTCCTCCTTTCTTCTGCCATGGCGAGGGGGCGTGGCGATGCTTCATCGGTGGCGGCGAGGGTCTCGGCTTGACAACGCATCGCTCCTTCCCCAGAGCTCGTGGTGGCGGAGCCGCCTGTTAGAGGGAGGGGGATGGGGCGAGGTCGAGGCCGCCGTGGCGCTCGAGGGAGAGGTGGACGGGGCGGCAGATCGGCTTCGCCTCCGCCAGCGGCCCCTCCTCTGATGGAGGGCCACGTCGGGGAAAACCCTTGTGAGTTCTTCATCACGTTGCGCCAGCCGCCGCACCGTCATCTTCGTCTTCCGACTCCATTCGCACGGGAGATGGATCTGGATCTGACGCAGGCGTTGCTGCTGCACATGAGGGGTTGTGGGAACAGCGGCAGGTGGGCCGACGTCGAGTTCCCCGCCCCTCATGTCATGTATCTCTGAGGGGGAAGACCTTTGCTCGCATCCACAGCTTGACAGAGGGGCTCACTCTCCATTTCAAACTAATGGAGGGTGGCCTCCTCTCTGTCAAGATCTTCGGGCACTTCGGGACTCGCGTGAGGTGCTGCGTGGAGAGCTCTTCTGACGACAAAGATTCCTCCTCAAGCGAGAGTGGCGAGGAGGACAATGGCAGCGACGGCGAGGGCAGGGGGCTGCAGGATGACAGGTCCGACTAGGTGTCGGGCGCCACTCCGGGCGGCACCGGCGACCCCATCATCCGTGTCGCCGACTCCTTGAACTTCTCGGGGTCGTCTCCTTGGGCGGCTGACATTGGGAGGCTACAGAAGAGGAAGAGGGCGGGCGGTCAGGCCGTCAAGTCGGAGTACGCGGGAACCGACGCCTTGGACGCGTATTGATGTCCTGCCGCCTCGTCTTCGAGCTCTTCCTCCGGTGCCGCCATCACCATCAAGCGTTTAGACAGCCGCCGGGATGTTTTCTTGGTGTCTTCTGCCACCCGTAGCTTGCCTAGGCGCCCATTTTGCCCTTCTTGTTTCTTGTTTCATTCCCTAGGGAGAGGGACACGAAAGGGGTTACGGGCACCTTATCTCTTTTTAGTCTTGTAAGCCTTCGGGCCTTTGTTAACTTTAGAACTTGTAATCCCCTTGCTCATGTTTTTCATTTTGTATGAACTGTACCTGTACGGGATGTTTTTTAATGAAAAAGGGATGTTTGCCGGGGTTTTCGTTCGCGGGTGGAACCCACGACAAGGAGTGAATCCTCGTTATTTTTTTAAGACAAACATTTTTTGCCCGGCAATAGGCCTTGCCGTCCCCCCACTTCGCTCGACCTTTCTCACGCCCTTGGCGGAGGCACGGATGAGGTGGCTTAGGCTCCTCGTTTCTCTTCTTTGCTGCCGCAGCTATGTCAGGACCCCGACTCAATGCCACATCGATCTAGCATGTAACACCTCATATCACTTTGCGGCCTCACGCACGGTATCCCCACGGGTGTCGCCTTACCTTTGCCCGGGACCGTTTATGCCTTTTGGCACACGATATGATAGTGTCGCTAGCATCCATATGATAAGGAGCCCGGCTGACATGGCTAGTCAGAAACCCAAAGTGGCACAAACTTACGAGGACATGCATCCATGACCCAGCATCGAACGTGTCGGTCATCAGCGAGTGAATCCAGGTTGTAGCACTGGGCTAGCAGGACTCCGGTGAACCGGGCTGTAGCGGGCTAACAGGACTCCGGTGTTCATCGCGTGACATTTCCCCGAAGGGACAGACACAGGAACGAAGAAGGACACATGCCGGCCAGCCTAAGTGTTCTGGAGCAGTAGCAAGCTACCATGGCTCAGTGGAAACACTAGGAGACACTTCCCGGTAAGAGAGGCTACTAAGGATAAACAACTAGATAGTTAGATCCCACACATACCAAGCATTTCAATAACATACACACAATATGCTCGATATGTGCAAATACAACTTGGCATCACAACATGACTCTACAACTCAAGTATTTTATTCAATAGGCTCCGAGGAGAGAGATATAACAAACAGGGGTCTCATGACCCAACATTCAGAGCAAACAAGTCAAGCACAAGCGAAGCTTAACATGTCCGAAAGTACAGACATCTACAAATGAAAAAGGCTTAGAAGCTTGCTCTACAGATCCTCGCCGAGGGCACAAGATCGTAGCTGAGGTAACAAGCTAAGCGTCAAGTCAAAAGCGGAACTACTAGCGAGACTCAAGTCTCTGCAAAAACATAAAATAGGCAAACGTGAGTACAAATGTACCCAAAGAAGACTTACATCGAACTAACTACATATGCATCATTATCAACAAAGGGATGGTGGGGTTTAAGCGCAGCAAGCCAGCTTTGACTCGATGGCTATCCTGAACTACGATTGCAATGTAACTCTTTGAGGTGGCGCTACGAGTCCACATATTCACCATTTCAATACACCACTATGGATCCGCTCCGTCTCCCTACGAGAATGCCATCCATAGCACTCACGCTTATCTTGCGATTTTAGAGTATCCACTTTCACTTGTCTATGAACTGTACAAGGGTCCAAGTTTCCATATCCGAGGAATCCGGCTATTCAATAGATAATGATAACCCTGCGGGGTGTACTTCTTCACACACGCTCTCGCCACTTATCGCCTCAGACACGTCATGTACCTCGGCAACCTTCAAGCGGAAGGCAGGCGAGGGAGTCGGCCACGACCGACTAACCACACAAGTCTCTAGTCGGGTTTATCGCCTATTCGGGTTCCATCCGCAAGGAGATCCGGCCGGGTGTCGCCACGCCCCAAACGATGTGTCTGAGGTTCCAAGCCCACCAAGCAGGCGGCGCTTGGTCTACCCGCCACAGTGCCTAGTCTGTCCCGAGCCCACATGCAGGTGCCACTTGGTAGACTACTAACACTACCTACAAACACCGAAACTAGTTGCAACTCCTGGGCCAGAGATCAAGTTGATTAATAAGCCGAGAGGGGCGAGTTACGGAACACAATGTGTGGTAGTGCTGTTCATGGATCACAAACACGTAACTCAGTTCACGAGGACGACTGCAATGAGACAACCCACCATGTACTCCTACATGGCCTCTCACCGCTACCTTTACCAAATCGTGTTCTCACACTTAGCTCACACACGGTAGGACATGTTCGCCACATTCCAATTCATTCCCATGAATCAGACCCGACTCAACTCTAAGCAGTAGCAGGCATGACAACAAGCATGAATGAGTAGGCACATCAGGGCTCAAACAACTCCTACTCATGCTAGTGGGTTTCATCTATTTACTGTGGCAATGACAGGTCATGCAGAGGAAAGGGGTTCAACTACCGCAGCATGTAACAGTTGAATCGTTGTTGTCCTAATGCAGTAAAAGAGAGCAGGAGCGAGAGAGTGGGATTGTATCGGAATGAACAAGCGGGTTTTGCTTGCTTGGCACTTCTGAAGATAGTATAGATCTTCATCGGTGTCATCGATCACATCGCCGGAACCACGTCTATCGAGAGGGGACAATTACCGGCAAACAAGAAAGAACACATTCAATGCAATGCAACAATATGATGCATGATCATGATATGGCAATATGCTATGATTTGAGCTGATGCAACTAAAACCAGATTAAATGAAGTTGGTTTGAATCAAAGATTCAAATTCAAACTCCATATGTGATTTATTATATGCCATTTAATTGAATTGTCCTAAACAGTGAACAAAAGTTGTTCTAACATGCATGAAAATGGTACAGATGGATAGATTGGATTTTTCTGATCATTTTTCATATATAATTTATCTCATTCTGAGCTACGGTTGAATTTATATGATTTTTAGAAGTTTATACTATTTTCTGGAATTTCCTATATAAAATAAATCCGAAAATATTTATTACGTCGACATTCGTCACTATAGCGTCTGCATCAACGAGGCGGTCCAGGTCAAACTTGGCCAGTGGGTCCCGTCTGTCGGTGACTAACCTAACTAATCTAATTAGTTAGCGTTAAACTAACACTAACCTAGTTTAGTTAGTGGCACGGGCCCAGACGTCGATGACCTGGAGGGTGGCGTAGTCAACCCCGGGTCAAACTCACGAGTTGACCAGCGGCTCGTCAGCGGTGCGAGACGGCGGAGGCGCGCTTAAACGCTCCTCCGATGACCAAATCGATGGCTGAGAGGTTCTACGCGATGCTGGAGCTCGTCCGCGTCTTGTGGTGCACGTAATAGTAGCTTAGGTGACCTAAAATCGACGGCGGCGGCAACTTGCACGGTGGCCGGAGTTCGGGCGCGGACGGTGTCGACGCTATGGTGCACTAGAGGAGAAGCCGAAGAGTGATAGTTGCTCTGGGAGGTTACGGCGTCTTTGATGGGCTCGGATGCGGCGGCAGCAGGTGTGGTCGCGGCGGCACCATGGCCGGCGGCGAGGAGCGCTCGGCAAGGTGGTTAGAGCGGTTAGGGAAGGCAAACGAGCACGGGTTAGGGGGGAAGGACTGTGGCCTCACAGCAGTTGCAGGGGTCGTTGAAGCGGCCTCGGAGAAGGCTTGACGGCGTCGGAATCGCGGCGGCGATCTCCTGTGGCCGAGGAAGAAGATGAGGTTGAGGACGACGCGTCGGGGCTCTTCCGGTTGCGTGAGCCAACAGAGAGGACGATGGAGGTACTGCGGAGCTCGGGAGCGCGTCGGAGAGGAGAGGGGGTGGTGGTGGCCGCGAGGGCAGCGAGGCGAGAGGGACAGAGGAGGGGAGAGGCGATGGGAGAGGTCGAGGGGGTTCCGGGGGTGTCGTGGCATCCTCGGGGTGGACGGGAGAAAGCAGCGGTGGAGGTGGCAGGCGCGTGCTCGCGTCGCGGCTGACGCCACGTCTTTGTCCTCTGGCGGGAGGTAGGTGATGGCCGCTTGTGGGCGATGGGCACCTGATCTTTGGGCCGGTGAGGCGCCAGATGGGCTGCAGGTGAGTTAGGTAGGTTTCCGTTCTTTTTTTTATTATCTGTTTTCTGTTTTTAGTTAATATTTTGCCTTTGTTTTGAATTCAAACAAATTCAAACAATTGAAAAACTCCTCTGAATATTTTTATTTTGCTAGATGGACTTTTCCAAAAGCTCATAAAATAATTCAGGGTATTTGAAATATAATCTAATATATGAATATAATCCAAATTCAAATAGCTAATGATTTAAATTCAAAGACCCAAAATATTCCTTACAAATGTTCATTATTTTTGGTTTGGTGCAAGAGCCTTGCCAAAAATATTAAACAGTTAATAAGAACATTTTGAGAAACATTGAATGCAATTTCCCAGGGTTCTTTGCCCTTCTTGAATTAAATCTTGAGGCTTCCAAATTTCCTCAATTCAGGTTTCAAAAATTTAAACATGATGCAAGCAAGATGCAAACACTAGGCAGCACCAGAAGCTAGGGATGTGACAAGCTACGACCAAACTCAGACCCAGGGGATGTTCCTTGGGTGTCGAAAAAGGGGAGCACGGTAGCCTAGAAATAAAATGAGGTTTCACGTATCCCAGTCCATAACGAAATGCATGATAGAGGATGGAGAACTTATCTGGATCTGCAGCCCCCGGCAACCTTGGCTTGCCGTGGACGGATCCTTGTACTTGCAGCAACCGGCAACCTTGGCTTGCCGGGGTCGGGGCACCGGTCCATTCCTCTCTTCCAAATAGCTCGGCAGAAATACTTACGTGTCCTGCGAACCAAAAAGGAAAAGGAAGAAACAGAGAGATGCACTCTCGACCTCTAAGCTAGGGGTTAGCCGCCGCCAAGCGCTATCAACCCTAATCGAGGAGGGGACTCGACCTAGCATGCATGCTATAACTTAGGGCGCCAGCGCTTCGTTTTATTAGTGCTCAGGGTCTGCGTCTGGCTTTGTACAAAGGGTTACATGCCCTGCCGGCAAGGCTTGTACAAAAGGTTGGCTTGCCGGGAGGCCCGGCAGCCGCGCCTTATGGGTAAAACTTGCGAAGATGCTCAATGTTCCAGGAGTTACTCACTGGAATGACATCTTTGGTCTCCAGGCGGACTGCGCCGGGCCTGGTGACTCGTGTTACCCGATAAGGGCCTTCCCACTTTGGCGTCAACTTGTTGGAATTCTTGGCCGACTAAATGTGCCGAAGAACAAGGTCGCCTTCCTCAAGGCTCCGGGCATGGACCTTGCGGCTATGATAGAGGTGCAAGGCTTGCTGGTAGCGTGCTGTTCTCGCAGCGGCCCGGAGACCATCTTCCTCAAGGAGCGTTGCGTCATCTTGCCGCAGTCGCTCTTGCTCAAGCTCATCATAAGCGAGCACTCCAGGTGACCCATATATGAGTTCCGTGGGGAGAACTGCTTGTGCCTCGTAGACCAGGGCAAAGGGTGTCTGGCCGGTGGCTCGATTTGGCGTTATTCTGATCGACCAAAGAACCGCCGACAACTCATCAATCCAGCGTCTTCCATTTTTGCGCAGCCTGTCAAAAGTCTTCGTTCGTAAGCCTCGCAGGACTTCAGCATTTGCTCCCTCCGCTTGGCCATTGCTCCGTGGATGTGCCACGGAGGCAAAACAGACCCTGCTGCCGAGATCCTCAATGTATTGCATGAAGGCGTGGCTTGTGAACTGTGTGCCATTGTCGGTGATGATCCTGTTGGGTATCCCAAAACGGCACACTAGTCCCTTGAAGAACTAGATGGCTAACTGCGCCGTCACCTTCCTCACTGCTTCCACCTCTGGCCACTTTGTGAACTTGTCGATTGCGACGTACAAGTACTCAAAGCCCCCGACGGCATGGGGGAAGGGGCCTAGTATGTCGAGCCCCCAGACCGAGAATGGCCAGGAGAGAGGGATAGTTTGAAGGGCTTGAGCTCGTTGATGAAGCTTCTTCGAATGGAACTGGCACGCTTCACACTTGGTTACTAGTGCCATCGCATCCTGGAGGGCGGCGGGCCAGAAGAAACCTTGCCAGAAAGTCTTGCCGACAAGGGCCCTCGACCCTATGTGGGAGCCACATATGCCTCCATGTATCTCTGCCAACAGCTTTAGTCCTTCCTCCTGGGAGATGCACTTCCATTTCATCCCATTCGCTCTTTTTCTGTACAATACGTTATCAATGAATTGGTACAGAGCAGTCCGGCGGGCTACTCTTTCTGCCTCTTCCTGCTCCTCAGGAAGCTCTCCTTTTTGAAGGAATTGGACGGTGTGCTGCGCCCATGCCGGAGCCTGTGGCTCAACGACAAAGACCAAAGGCATCTCTTCTGCCACGGGAGTGGCCGTCTCCACGGCCATGACTCCAGGTCTTGCCGGAGTCGGTTGTCCCGTGACAGGATAGGCATCCATGGCAACATCTTCACCGGCGGCTCCGGGGAGCTCAGTGGGGAAGTACTTGCCGGAGCCTAGCTTCCTTCGCTTGTTCTGCCCGGTCGATGGCTCGACGGATGGTTGAGTTAACTGAAGCACAAAAGTACCTGGTTCCACAGGTAGCTTGAGGGCAGCACGCTTTGACAGGTAGTCGGCGATGTCGTTCTCCGTCCAAGGGACATGCTCCACTTGTATACCGTCAAAGCGCTCCTCCAATTTCCTCACCTCATCTACGTAAGCTTCCATCAACGGGCTTTGATAATTTTTGTTGACCTGCCTGACGACGAGTTGCGAGTCGCCCCTGATGATGAGCTTTTTGACTCCGAGGTCCGCCGCGATCCTTAGACCGGCAAGCAAACCCTCGTACTCCGTGGTGTTGTTGGTTGACAACTCCCGGGGAAAGTGCAATTTGGATGACATACTTGAGGTGCTCTCCGGTGGGTGCGACAAGCAGCACACCAGCACTGGCGCCTTGCAGCGAAAAGGCCCCATCAAAGTACATGATCCAGTTGCCGCTTGTTTCCTCACCAGGGAGAGTAGTCTCCTGTACCTCTTCATCACGCGTCGAGGTCCATTCTACCACAAACTCCGCCAAGACTCTGCTATGGATGGTCGGGGTTCTTTCAAACTTTAAACCAAAACTTGAGAGCTCCAGGGCCCATTCCACAATCCTTCCCGTCGCATCTAGGTTATGCAGTATCCGTTGCAACGGAAGGCGGGTAACCACGGTGATCTCGTGCACTTCTAAGTAGTGGCGCAGCTTCCTCGAGGCTATAAGGAGGCCGAAGAGCAATTTTTGCACACCTGAATACCTCGACCTAGCTCCCTGCAAGAGGGCGCTGACAAAGTAAACCGGGTGCTGCACCATCTTCTTCCTTTGCGCCACTTCGCCTGGCCGTGCGGGTCCTGTCGTACTGGCGCCAGTCTTGCTAGGACCGAGCCCTGCCGGGGACTCAGTCTTGCCGGGACCGAGCCCTGCTGGGGAGGGTTCTGGCCCGCCAACCGTTGACTCTGCCGCTGCTGCTGTCTTCTCATCGACCTCTCTCTGCGCCACCAATGCGGCGCTAACAACTTGGTTTGCTGCCGCTAGATATAGCAACAACGGTTCTTGTGGTTTGGGCGCAACCAGCACTGGGGCAGAGGAGAGGTACTTCTTCAAGTCTTGCAACGCCGCCTCGGCCTCTGGGGTCCACTCCACTGGGCCCGTCTTCTTTAAGATCTTGAAAAAGGGGAGGGCACGCTCCGCGGATTTGGAGATGAATCTGCTCATGGCGGCAACATAGCCAGTGAGCCGACGCTCGTCCTTTATCCGCTTGGGCGCCTCGATCTGCTCGATGGCCCTAATCTTGTCTAGGTTTGCCTCAATCCTGCACTGCGACACAAAGAACCCCAGAAGCTTGCCGGACGGGACACCGAAGACACACTTCTCAGTGTTCAACTTGCGGTTGATCTTGCGCAGGTTTCCGAATGTTTCCTCCAGATCTTGTACAAATGTTGCTTTGTCCTTGGTTTTGACCACTATGTCATCCATATAAGCTTCCATATTTCTATGTAGCTGGGGTTCAAAACCAATTTGGACTGCTCTTGCAAAGGTTGAGCCAGCACTCTTCAACCCAAAAGGCATCCGTAAAAAGCAATACATACCACATGGGGTGATGAATGCTGTATTTTCCATGTCTTCTTTTGTCATGAAGATCTGATGGTATCCCGAGTAGGCGTCAAGGAATGATAAACAGGTCACACCCAGCCGTGGAGTCAACAATCTGGTTGATGTGCGGTAACGGGAAGGGATCCTTTGGACAGGCCTTATTGATGTCTGTGTAATCAATACACAGCCTCCACTTCCCATTTTCCTGGCGCACTACTACCGGATTGGCCAACCACGTCGGATGGAGTACTCCTCTCACCAAACCTGCCACCTCTAGCTTTCTGATTTCCTCCTGATGAACTCCTGCCTCTCTAGAGCATGCTTCCTGACCTTCTGCTTGACGGGCCGCGCATGAGGACAGACAGCAAGGTGGTGCTCAATCACCTTCCTGGGAACGCCGGGGATGTCGGAGGCTTGCCATGCAAACACATCGACATTCGCCCGCAGGAAGGTGACGAGCTTGCTTTCCTATTTGCCGTCGAGGGTCGAGCTTATGCTAAAAGCTCCCCCCGTGTCGTCCTCCTTGACGGGCACCTTCTTGGTCGCTAGTGGTGTGGCTCTGGACTTCTTGCTCTTGCCGGCGGAGCTCTCAGGCACGTCCTCAACGGGAGTGCAACACCCCAAAGAGGTGCGCTTGCCGGAGTGGGTGCGAGGGGTCTGGCCGGTCTTCTTCCTCCTCGGGGCTCCATCGGCAGGAGCAGGTGCCTTAGCGGCAGCTGCTGCAACTGCTTCTTGGTAGAGTTGGTTGGTGCAGATCAACGCATCTTTCTTGTCGGAAAGGACGGTGATGATGTTCATCGGCCCAGGCATCTTCAGCATGTTGTAGGCGTAATGTGAAGCCGCCATGAACTTGGCTAGTGCCGGGCGGCCGAGGATCCTGTTGTACGGCAAGGGAATCTCGGCTACATCGAAAACAATCCTTTCCGTCCTGTTGTTCAACTCACCTCTGAATGTCACGGGCAGCGTGACCTTTCCCTTTGGCTGGCTCCTCCCCGGGTTAACCCCTTGGAACGTGCCCGTCTCCTCGAGGTCTCCATCGGGGATCTGCAGCCTTTTGACCACAACAGGCGAGATCAAGTTCAGGCCAGCCCCGCCATCAACCAACATCTTTGTCACCCTGAGGTTGCGGATTGTTGGTGACAGCAACAATGGCAAGCACCCGACCGCAGTAGAGCGGTCAGGGTGGTCCTCGGTGACGAAGATGATGGGCGTGCTGGACCATTTAAGCGGCTTTCGTCCGTCGGACGATGGCTCCACAGCCGTGATCTCACGCGCCCACTACTTGAGTTGGCGGTGGGACGTATGCAGCGAGGCGCCACGATCGATGCACATGGCCTCTATGGCTTTCTGAAACTCGTGGTTGCCGGACTCATCGTCCTCGTCATGATCATCATCTTCCTGCTTCTTGTCGCGGCCTCGGGCGGGCCTCTCCTGCTGATTATCCTTGCCGCGGCGGCCTCCTTGGCCGCCACGTTTCTTGCCAGATCCCTCGGCACCATCTGGGCCTCTCTCCTTGTCCTGCCGCTCATACTCGGCTTTCTGCTTCTCGGCGAGCAGCTCTACCTGCCGGCAGTTTTGGAGGTCATGGCCCTTGGTGCGGTGGATCTTACAATACTGCTTGTCGGGGCCTCATGGCTTGTCGGCGGCCGCCAAGGCCCGACAAGCGACACACCCGACAACCTCCTTGCCAATGTCGCTCGTCTTGGTCTTCTTGGTGGCACCGGTGTCGTCGGATCCCTCAACGGCAAGCACGGCTTTGCCCTTGCGCTTCCTGTTACGGCGTCGGCCCTTCTTCGCTGGGGTGGCGGTGTCGCCAGTGGAGTCGGTTTCCGCGTCGGCATCTTCGCCGGGGTACTTCCTTCCCTCTTCAGCGCGAGCGCATCGATCGGCCAGGACATAAAGCTCGGCCATATCCCTGACCTTGTTCATCGCCAGCTCTTCACGAATCTTGCGGTTGCGCACATTCTGGTGGAACACACTGATCACAGTGGCGGGATGAACATCGGGGATGTTGTACTGCACGCGGCTGAACCTTTGGATGTGCTTGCGCAAGTTTTCTCCTTCCTTCTGGGGGATGATGTGTAAATCACTCGGCTGGACATGAGCTTGGTGACCTCAGGTAAAGGCGCCAAAAAACTCATGGCACAGATCCGCCCAAGAAGAGATGGAATCCACCGGCAAGTGCATCAACCATGACATAACAATGGGCTTGAGTGCCAACGGGAAGTAGTTGGCAAGCACCTTATCGTCGCGGGCCCCAGCAGCTTGCATCGCAATGGTGTAGATGCTGAGGAACTCTAACGGGTGAGTCTTGTCGTTGTACTTCTCGCCAACGTCGGGCTTGAACGTACGGTGGGAGGGCCACTAGAACTGCCACAGCTCACGGGTGAAAGCCGGACAACCCACCTCGCAGGGTAGGCCACCGTAGCCCCCCGGCGCTGGGTGGTCCGTAGAGGCCCCTGCCCGCCTGTCCGACTGGTGGTGCGCGTCATGTCGGCGCTCGATGGTAGTTCGAGCGACCTCATGAACCCGCTCCCGAAGGACTTGACGCTGATCGCAATTGGTTCGCGGGTCGGACGACACGATGGAGATATCATCGCGAGCGTCGTCGCGATGGACCGACGCCCGGGGTGGCCTGGATGGAGGAGGGGAGTGCACCGTGGCCGCATCGCCTCTGGCACGACCTTCGCTGGCATGTGGTGGCCCGGCGGAGCGACAGCCTACGGGTCCCGCCGGCCGCAACTCATCGTTGTTGGCAATGCCGACGAGGCTCCGGACGGTGGCCCTCCATTCGTCGAGCTTTTCCACGGCGGGAGGAAAATCGAGGAGCAGCTGCACGCGTGCTAGGGCTTCCGCTGGCGTGGGTGGCGGCGAAAGCTGGGTGGACCTTGATGCGCCTCGACTTCTAACTACGTTAGAAGGAGTTGCGTCACGGCCCCACAGCCGTTCGCCACCACCATCAGCACCTCGGCGCGCATGCTGGTCCTCCTCATCATGTGGTGGGCGCACGGGACTCTTCCTAGGGCGGCGCGCAGGATCACCGGCAGGGTGACACTGCTCATCATGCAAAACCTGAGAAGAGCGCGTTGTGGGCGCTGGCGTTAGCGTCTTGGAGGTCGCCGTGCCGCCGTCTGGCGGGATGGCGGCGCCCCTGGAGGGACCCGTGTCGCCTGTGTGGGGCCCGACTCCGTCTATGGAGCCCGCGACTGGTGGCTCATCGCCTGGCGTGCGAACGACGCCACTCGCCAGGCCCGGACCGCAAGGGTGATGTGGATGTTCGCGGGCCGCGCCACGAGTTCTCTCCGCGACTGGCCTGCTACTGGTCCGCACCAGTACTGGGAACCCGGTCCCGGACGAACCGATCGTCGTGGTCGTCTTCTTAGGAGCCATGGCGATGAAGAATAGCTAGGTTAGCTGCTAGACCAGATTCTCACAATTGCGTGCCCCCTACCTGGCACGCCAAAGATGTCGGTGGGAAACGACACCTATGGGATCACTGGAATCCCTACTACGGTTGCGGGGTGCAGGGATCGTGAGAAGAGCGGGACTAGGAGACAACATAAAGGGGATTTACCTAGGTTCGGGCCGCAAAGATGCGTAAATCCCTATGATCCTACTTTGGTGGATGTATTTAGCGTTCTTGAGCTCTTGAACTAGCTTTGGGTGCTGCCAGGTTCGAAAGAGCCGAATCCTTTTCCAGTGCGCCATGGGCCTCCTTTTATAGGCGAAAGTGGCTACTACAGTGGCACACAGGAGGTGGAAAGTGCTACAGCGCGATGAGCTTATCGCTGGTATTACAGGACAAAGTGCATTTAATGCGAGGCTTAGGTGTCCCTTCACTTTATTGGGGACGGGAGCGAGGCCCGTCCCGTCCGTCGTCGCTCCTCCTTGCTTTGACATGCCCCTGGCCAGCGATGCATGCAGTGCCATGTAGCCAGGTAGGCAGCTGAGGTGGCGCGGTGGTGGAGCCTCCACGAAGGGCTGCATGTTGCCACGCAGGTGCCTGCCCAGCTGGTTGGGTCGGTAGCTACATGCGAATGGCGGCGGAGACCTGGATGGCGTGGGCGTGGCAGTGGCCCTGCTGGCGCGCTTGGCGAGGGCCTTGCTGGGTTGCCTGGAAAGGGTCTTGCCGCGGCACGCCGTCATCCCCGTCAAGGACCTTGCCGGGGGTCTCGTGGGCTTGCTCCATAAGAACCCTTGCCGAGGACTGTTGCCTTCATATCCTCATTTGATCTTGACTATTCTTTGTCTTTACAAAGATCTGCATGCCACCACGGAGGCGCCTCCCGAGCCCGGTCCCAATGCGTTTGTTTAGTGTTGGTGGGCTCAAAGGTGGCTCGCTCAGCTGGTGTGGGCAAGCTGCCCCGGCAAGGGTCCTTCCCGGGGAAACCTGCTTCGTCCATCCGATCTTTGTGGCCTTGGTCCTTGTCGTTGCTTTGTTTGTCTTGTGCCTTCGGCTTCTCTCCGGCTTCCCTTTCCTGCCGTGTTATGCGTGGCCGTGGTGGGTGGCTCTGACTGCCCGTCCACAAGTAAAGGGGTCAAAAGCAGAGCCCCTACTTTTGTACACCGACAGCCTCCGGGGTCCACTCCATTAGGCTCGCCTTCTTCAAAACCATCAAAAAGGGAAGGGCACGCTCAGCGGACTTGGAGATGAATCTTCTCATGGCGGCGATGCAGCCAGTGAACCGACGCACATCCTTGATCCGCTTAGGTGCCTCAATCTGCTTGATGGCCTTGATCTTGTCTGGGTTTGCCTCAATCCCACGCTGTGACACGAAGAACCCGAGAAGCTTGCCGGACGGGACACCGAAGACACACTTCTCAGGGTTCAACTTGAGGTTGATCTTGCGCAAATTCGCAAACGTCTCTTCCAAATCTTGCACAAGTGTCACCTTGTCCTTGATTTTGACCACTATGTCATCCATATAAGCTTCCATATTTCTATGTAGCTGGGGCTCAAAACCAATTTGGACTGCTCTTGCAAAGGTCAAGCCAGCACTCTTCAACCCGAAAGTCATCCGTAAAAAGCAATACGTACCATATGGGTGATAAATGTTGTCTTCTCCTCATCTTCTCTTGTCATGAAGATCTGGTGGTAGCCTGAGTAGGTGTCAAGGAATGATAACAGGTCGCACCCGTCCGTGGAGTCAACAATCTGGTCGATGCTTGCCTACGGGAAAGGATCTTTCGGACAAGCCTTATTGATATCTGTGTTATCAATACACAGCATCCACTTCCCATTTGCCTTGGGCACCAACACCAGGTTGGCCAACCACGTCGGATGGAGTACCCCTCTTACCAAGCCTGCTGCCTTTAGCTTCCTGATCTCTTCCGTGATGAACTCCTGCCTCTCTAGAGCTTGCTTCCTGACCTTCTGCTTGACGAGCCGCGCATGAGGACAGACAGCGAGATGGTGCTAAATCACTTCCCTGGGAACGCCGGGAATGTCGGATGATTGCCATGCAAACACATCGACTTTCACCCGCAGGAAAGTGACGAGCTCGCCTTCCTATTTGTTCTCGAAGGTGGAGCTTATGGTGAAAGCCCCTCCCTTGCCATCCTCTCTGACGGATACCCTCTTGGTCTCTGGTGGTGTAGTTCTAGATTTGTTCCTCTTGCCGGTGGAGCTCTCTGGCACGTCCTCGATGGGAGCACAGCACTCCGGAGAGGTGCGCTTGTCGGAGTGGGTGCGAGAGGTCTTGCTGGTCGTCTTCCCTCCCGGGACACCAGCGGCAGGAGCAAGTGCCTTAGCAGCAGCTGCTGCAAGTGCTTCCCGGTAGACTTGGTCAGCACATCTTTCTTCTCGGAGGCACGGTGATGATGTTCATCGGCCCCGGCATCTTCAGCGTATTGTAGGCGTAATGTGATACCGCCATGAACTTGGCGAGTGCCGGGCGACCGAGGATCCCGTTGTAGGGTAAGAGGATCTCGGCCATGTCAAAGACAATCCTCTCTGTCCTCTAGTTCAGCTCTCCTCCAAACATCATGGGCAGCGTGACCTTACCCTTCGGCTGGCTTCTCCCTGGATTGACCCCATGAAACGTGCTCGTCTTTTCGAGGTCTCCATCAGGAATCTGCAGCCTTTTGACCACGATCGGCGAGATCAAGTTCAGACCGGCCCCGCCATCACCTCGCATCTTCGTCACCTTGAGGTTGTGGATCGTCGGTGAAACCAACAACGGCAAACACCCGACCGCAATTGTGCGATCAGGCTGATCCTCGGTGTCAAAGATGATAGGCATGCTGGACCACTTCAGTGGTTTCCGTGCGTTGAGTGATGGCTCCACCATTGTGATTTCACGCGCCCACTGCTTGAGTTGGCAGTGAGAGGTGTGTAGCGAGGCGCCACCATCGACGCACATGGCCTCCGTAGCTTTCTGAAACTCGTGGTCGCCGGACTCATCGTCCTCGTCATGATCATCGTCTTCATGTTTCTTGTCACGGCCCCGGGCGGGCCTCTCTTGCTGGTTATCCTTGCCACGACGGCCTCCTTGGCCGCTACGCTTCTTGTCGGGCCCTTCGGCACCGTCTTGACCCTTCTCCTTGTCCCGCCTCTCATATTCAGCTTTCTTCTTCTCAGCGAGCAGCTCAACTTGCCGGCAGTTTTGGAAGTCGTGGCCCTTGTTGCGGTGGATCTTGCAATATTGCTTGTCGGAGCTTCCTGGCTTGTCGGCCGGCGCCAAGGCCCAGCAAGCGGCACATCCGGCAACTTCCTTGCCGGGGTCGCTCGCCTTGGCCTTCTTGGTGGTGCTGGTGTCGTCGGACCCCTCGACAGCAAGTACAGTCTTGCCTTTGCGCTTCCTGTTATGACACCAGCCCATCTTCGTCGGGGCAGCGGTGTCATTGTCCATGGAGTCGGTTTCCGCGCCGGCGTCCTCGTGAGGGTACCTGCTCCCCTCTTCCGCCCGAGCGCACCTATCGGCCAGAACATAAAGTTCGGCCCCCTGACCTTGTTCATCGCCAGCTCATCATGCATCTTGCGGTTACGCACATTCTGATGGAATGCGCTGATCACGGTGGCAGGATGAACGTCTGGGATGTTATACTGCACTCGGCTGAACCTTTGGATGTACTTGCGTAGGTTTTCTCCTTCCTTCTGGGGGTTAATATGGAGGTCGCTTGCCTGGCCATGAGCTTGATGGCCTCCATTGAAGGCGCCAACCAACTCATGGCATAGATCAGACCAAGAGGAAATGGAGTCCACCGGCAAGTGCATCAACCATGACATGACATTGGTCTTGAGCGCCAAATGGAAGTAATTGGCAAGCACCTTATCATCGCAGGCTCCAGCAGCTTGCATCGCGATGGTGTAGATGTTGAGGAACTCTGACGGGTGAGTCTTGCCGTTGTGCTTCTCGCCAACGTCGAGCATGAACATGCGGTGGGAGGGCCACTGGAACTGCCGCAGCTCATGAATGAAGGCCGGACAACCCACCTCGTAGGGTAGGCCACCGTAGCCTCCCGGTGCCGGGTGGTCCATAGTGGGTCCTGCCCGCCTATCTGATTGGTGGCGTACATCACGCCGGTGCTCGATGGTGGTTCGAGCGTCTTCAAGGGCTCGCTCCCGAAGAACTTGACACTAGTCGCAGCCGGTCCGCGGATCGGACGACGCTATGGAGATATCATCGCAAGCATCATCACGGCGGATCGACACTCATAGTGGCTGGCGTGGGGGAGGAGAGTGCACCATGGCTGCGTCACGCCTGACCCTTCCACTGCTGGCATGCGGTGGCTCGACGGAGTGACGGCCTATGGGTCCCGCTGGTCGCGGGTCATCTTTGTTGGTGATGCCGACGAGGCTCCGGACAGAGGCTCTCCACTCGTCGAGCCTCTCCGCAGTAGGAGGAAAGTCGAGGAGCAGCTGCCCGTGCGCCAGAGCTTCTGCTGGTGTGGGCGGCGGCGAAAGCTGCATGGACTGTGATGTGCTTCGACTTCTAACTATGTAAGAAGGAGCTCTATCACGGCCCTACGGCTGTCCACCATTTCACCAACACCTCGGCGTGCATGCTGGCCTTCCTTGTCCCGTGAAGGACGTGCAGGACTCTTCCCAGGGCGGCGCCCAGGGTCTGCAGCGTGGTGGCGCTGCTCATCGCGCACGACTTGGGAAGAGCGCGCCATGGGCGCTGGTGTTGTTGTGTTGGAGGCCGCCACGCCGCCATCGGGCGGCATGACGACGCCCCTGGAGGGCCCCGCGCCGCCTGCGGGGGAGGGGGCACTCCGTCTCTGGAGTTTGCGGTGTGCGGCCAGTCGTCTCGCGCACGAACGACGCCGCTCACTAGGTCCGGACTGCCAGGGTGATGCGGGTGTTCGTGGTCCGCGCCACGCGTCTTTTCCACGACCGGCCTGCTACTGGCCCGCACCGGTACAGGTAGTACGGTTCCGGATGAACCGATCGCCGTGGTCGTCTTCCTCTTGGGAGCCATGGCGACAAAAAGCTGTTCGACTTGCTCCTAAACTAGATTCTCATAACTGCGCCCCCTACTTGGTGTGCGAAAGATGTCGGTGGAAACGACACCTATGGGATCACGGGAATCCCTACTATGGTTGCGGGGCGCTAGATCGCGAGAAGAGAGGGATCAGTAATCAGCACAAGCACACGGGTCGTTTACCCAGGTTCGGGCCGCAAGGATGCCTAATACCCTAGTCCTGCTTTGGTGTGTATATTAGTGTTCTTGGAGTTGTTGAGCTAGCTACGGTGAGTGTAACTTTTCCAAGGATTCGAATCCTTCTCCTGGATGCCTTGGGCCTCCTTTTATAGTCAAGGGGATCGCCACAGGAGCACACATGAGGTGGCATCGGTGTATAGTGGCTAAGCTTATGGCTTAGCCATTATGGGACAAGACGCATTAAATGCGCCTCTGAGGTGTCCCCTCGCTTTACAACTGCCTCACCCTGCTTCGACACGGGCCCCGGCCAGCGAGGCGGTCAGCGCCATGTAGGCTGGCTGGCTGCTGAGGTGGCGCGGTGGTAGGGCCTTCACGAAGATTTGCATGCCACCATGTAGGCGCTCGCTCAGTTTGCTTGGAAGCCTCACGTAGACATGCAGGTGCCTGCCTAGCTGGTGGGCTGGCAGCTGCATGCGAGCGGCGGTGGAAAGTTGGCGGGCGTGGGCCTGGCTGTCGCCCCGTGGATGTCTTCGGCAAGGGTCTCGCCGTGGTGTCATGGTCGTCCCCGGCAAGGATCTTGCCGGAGGTCTTGTGGGTTTCCTCTGCAAGGATCTCGCCGAGGTTTTGTCGTCTTCTAATCCTCATCTGACTTGGAGTGTTCATGATCTTCACAAAGATCTGCATGCCATCATGGAGGCGCCTCCCAAGTCTTGGTTCCAATGTGGTTGTCGGAAACCTCAAGCTCGAGGGTGGCACGCCACGTCGGGTTAGGGCAAGCTGTCCCGGCAACGTCCTTGTCGGGGCCGTGGAGGGGTTTTGTATCTCCGTGTCTCTGTATTGGCGCTGTTTTGACCATCTCGTTGCCTCGGCATCCTTTCGTTGCCTTGCCAAGTGTGGCCTCGGGCATGGCTCTGACTGCCCGTGCACAGGTAGAGGGGTGCAGAGTAGAACCCCTACTTCTGTACCCCGACATCTTGCTGGTTTTATTTTACCATTGTCGAAATGTCTTGTGCACCGGGTTCCCGAGGCTGATCGGATGTCCCGTGATGGAGGATTGTCTCCGCCGATCGTGACCTTGTAATGGGATAAGTTGGGACACCCCTGCAGGGTTTGATCTTTTGAAAGCCATGCCCGCGGTTATGTGGCAGATGGGAGTTTTTAATATCCGGTTGTCGAGAACTTGACACCAGATTTGAACTAAAATACCCAACCGCGTGTGTAACCGTGATGGTCTCTTTTTGAGTGGGTCGAGAAGAGAACACGGTGGTGTTATGTTTGAATGTAAGTAGTTCAGGATCTCTTTTTGATCATTACTAGTTTGCGGCCGTTAGCGTAGCTTCTCATCTCATTCTTGTATTCGTAAGTTAGCCACCATACATGCTTAGTTGCTTGCTGCAGCCTCACCACTTATCCGTTCCATACCTATTAAGCTTTACTAGTCTTCATACCCATGGCAATGGGATTGCTGAGTCCTCGTGGCTCACAGTTTACTACAACAACAGTTGCAGGTACAGGTAATGCGATAATCTGACGCGAGTGCGATGCTTGCTTGTTTGGAGTTCTTCTTCTTCTTCTTCTTCGATCAAGGGATATAGGTTCCGGGTCGGGAGCCTGGGCTAGCAGGGTGGATGTCGTTCTTATTTTTTGTTTGATTTCATCCGTAGTCGGATCCTGCTCTTCTGCTTGATGAATGCTATGTATTGATGTATTGTTGTATGAATGTTGTAACTTGTGGCGAGTCTAAGCCTTTATCTTGTATTCGCGCCTATTCAGTACATGGAATGTTGTAACTTGTAACTGAGCACCTCCCACCTCGAGCTCCTACAAGATCACCACACCGCCTCCACCAGCACTCCCCTCGATCCCCACCAACCAGAGCCCCCATGGCACTTCTAGACTAGCATAGCTTGCCCGCCGACTCTGCCTTCATCCCGTCGCCCTCCGTCTTCGTCGTAGTACCACTGGGCCAGCAGCCCCGTCACGCCGGCCATGCTCCTCCGCGACAAGGCCAGTCCTCGTCGCCCTTCTCCTTTTCCTCTGTCCTTCTTTCACCTCTCTAAGCTCTCTGCTCTCTCTCTGCTGCCATGGACAGGGCTTTGACGCTGTCGTCCTCATGCTGCATCGCCATCGCTGGCTGATCCGCCTCCCTACGCCTCAACAAGTCCTCGCCCTTGCGCTGATTCTGCGCCTTGTGGTGGCGCCGCTGCCGTTGAGTTGCTGCCGTTCGACAAGGTCCCTTCTCGGCTTCCCTATTCCCTTCCACGATTTGTTCTCTCTGAAACTCTCTCCCTCGTTGAATAGAGGACGCGCATCCTTCTTATGCTCCGCCTGCAAGCCGTCGCCGGGCTCGCCTCCATCAGCCTCTATTCGGCACGTCGATGCCGGGATCTGCTCGCCGCCTTGCTGACCCACCGCTTCCCGCGCCTGCCGGCCTCGCCACCAGTTCCCTGCGCTGTCTCTTTCTGCTCGAGCGAGGGAGATCAGCGACGACTCTTCTGCATCGATATGCTCTGACTCGAGCGCTCACATTGAACCAGGGTTTGCGCGACCCCCGCCCGCTCAAGCGCTCATGTGGGCCACGCCGGACACGCCAGCAAGGCCGGCCCAAGCAGTTTCCCTGCCCGCATCTCCACCAACCGGGCCATGGCCCATGGTTACCAGTGTAGTCCATTCGGATTTAGGCCCATTTGGTTTTTTTAGGTTTTGCAATTTTGCTAATTATCCGGAATTACAAATTTGCAGAAAATGCCTCCATGTTCATGCATATAATAACTAATAAATTGTGCATCGGTTTAAAAAAAATTTAATATGTCAAATGCTTATTTTTTCATGTACTTTCATAATATGCTACATTCATCCATGTTTAAAATGTTTAACTTGATGTTTGCATTAGTTTGCATAACTATCATGCTGATGTAGGGCGGAACCCTAGGGGCCGATCTTTAACGTTTGGAGAGGATCCCCACGAGGAACACGAAGAACACGAGGAGGGGAACGAGGGAAATAACGGAGAATCACAAGAGAAAACACTCAACCAATACGAATATGATCACACATGTGCTAGATCCAAGAAACGCAAAGAGATACACGATCCAAATCCAACAAAGGACGATACAAGTGGCGGTAGCTCATCTCCGAGAGGAGGTCTTGAATCCACGAGAGATCTTCCCGTAAAGGGGTCTTGAATCCTGGGTGGATCTTCTCCGAAGAGGCCACGGTCTCTCACGAGGAGGAGATCCGTATGGATGAGCAAAGCTCTATGTCAAATGAGCTAATCCTTTGCTAACCCTAAAACGTAGGTGGAGGGGGAGTATATATAGTCTAAGGGGCGAAGGGTTACATGGGCCTCGGCCCAGATGCGCTACACGCAGGCAAGGGAGGCCAGATGTCCGTATGTCGGGCTAGATGTCCGGGCCTTCGCGAGGTGCCGAATGTCCGGGCTAGCGGGCCGGATGTCCGGGCTGGAGTGGCCGGTCCCGGAGCTCTCTGGATAGGCGGGGTCTGGTTGTTTGGGCTGGGGGCTAGATGTCCGGTGGCTTGGGAAGAGCTGGATGTCCGGGCCGACGGGGTTCAACTTCGGGTGCGTTCTGTGAAGGGCGACGGATTTCTGGGGTCGGGCCGGATGTCCGGGCTGGTCTGGATGTCCTGGCTGGGGCCGGATGTCCAGGGACTATAGCAGCTGGCTCTTCTTCCTTCTCCTCTTCCATGCTTGGCCTTGGTCCTTTGATTCTCCATGGTCATCTTGGTTGTACCTGACTATAGGCAAGGTCCATGCATGAGGTAGTAGCCATGTCTCACATGTGGAAAGTGACAGTTCGAAGAGGAGTGAATTCACCTTGTGTCCAATGGCTTATGTTTGAGGTCTCGTCATATGTCCTCTTGGGGCTTGGAGAGTGTACGTGGGGATGAACGTGGGATGCTCCGCATCATCTCCCCCCTCCCCCCCTTAGGAAAGATCCGACCTCGGATCGTGATCCTCATCACCATGGAAACGGTTGTCGTGGACGAACTTGTAGTTGGACGGAGTTGAAGGCATGACACAATCCAAGTACTCCAAGGTGTCTCGGGTATGTCGTACATGCAAAATGAGCAAACACAAGCGACACTCGGAAATACAATGGTTAGCGCACATAAAATGTCCATCATGTAAGAATGAGTCCGTGCGGCAAGATAGTGCGTGGCAAGGCAGAAGATGCTTATACAAAAGATGTAGAATAATATGTAAAGCATCCGTGTGAGCAAATTCATTTGTCGTATGCACAAAGGTGTGGTGAATGTGATTAATGCGACCATTGTGCAAAATGATGTCATAATGGGATGGTTTATCAAGAGCATGAACATGATAATTAGTGCTCAATGTGATTATGTTGTCATGCAATTGATGATGAGCAATATGATCATGATGTATGAATATGCCATCAAGGAAGATCACAACAAATTTGCTAAGGAAATGCGCAAGCTCATATATCATGGATGACATGGGAATACAAGATGCGAGAAGGCAATCATAATGTGAGTCAATCCATGCATGGGGTGCAAATTTGCGGTGAGTATGATATGTCCATCGAGCATGACATCTGGGAGCACAATCAACAAATATGGAGGTGTTGGTGTACCAAGGTGCAAATTTGCGGTGAGTATGATATGTCCATCGAGCATGACATCTGGGAGCACAATCAACAAGTATGGAGGTGTTGGTGTACCAATGCTCGGTGTCGTGGCATGAGTGGAAGTCCGAAGGTGCATCCAATAAGTCTGAGCACTCCTCAATGTAAAGGTCCATAGAGCCAATCTCCAATGTCGCTCCTCCGTCCGCGACATGTATCATGTAGACAACAAGAAGGAAACAACAATGAAAGAGTGACCCATCCAATATGCAAACTTGAGGATGGCTCAAAGGGAAGGAGTTCACCTTTAGGAGATTCTCGCAAATATTGGTGTTGCACATCGTGTATGCCTTCACATGACCAAGTTGTCGCATAACGGCACCGCCTTGTGAATCCTCCAAAATGAAAGAACATGACAAACACTCGGAAACACAAATGAGGTTAGCGGAAATGCAAAACCTATCATTCGAGTTGTAAAATACCCAACAAGTGTATGCATCATGCTCATCATAAGAAAGGGCAAGCGAGCATTTCATAGTATGGAGGCATATGATGCGAGAACAACAAAATACAATAGGCTCAAGTAAACAATCATGCATCACAAGTAAAGTGTCAAAGTCTCCAAGATCAAGAAGCATAGTATGGTTGCACTCAATACAAGTGGATATGAAAGAGGCAACTAATGGACACAAGAGACAGTGATCAAGATATATCATGTGAGAGGCATGAGCATATATGTCATCAACCCAAGAAAGCAAGTAATAGTGGAACATGGGTGATGCAACATAGCAAGCAATCATAGCGATCAAGTTAAGCAAGCTAGTAGTGTGAAGATGCAACAAACTAGGAGGAATCATGGCAAGCATGTCATTGGCGCAAACAGTGTGCATGAATAATTCACATTACATAGCACCAGCATGAAAGCAAGATATGAGAAAAATATCATCAATGTATTGGCGAGAGGCCATATGTAAGTAGCAATGGGGCATCATGACTCTCCCAACACAAAAAGCATCAATAGCATGGGGCACATGATAAACATGGCAAAAGCAACAAGGATCTCCACCAAGCATGCAAATACACATAGAAGTAGCATAATGGTGAATCATGGGTAGATGCAAGTAAGGGTCACAATTGCATGGAAAAATCATGTAAAGAGGTATAACATGCCAAGTGAACACGATAGTATGGGCATAAGGTGACGAGTGGTAAATAGCCCATAGCCGTGTGAGAGCCAAGTAGAAGAGATGCGCGTAGTCCTTGCGCGAAGGGAACAGTGGTAAGGGTAGTCCACGGGATCCCAAGCTGTCATTGCTCTCAAGAGCTCGTTTTGTCAACTCATGGGATTGTGACGTTGACGATTGTTCATAAGTACCTACACAAAGCAAAGGCAAAGGAAAAATTGTGTGTGCGTGGTAGATGTACACATCATCCATCAGGATGCGCACGTGCATGTGTCGGTTAGCATAAAATATCCAATGCTCAAATAAATGATATGCGTGATATAGAAAGATGTCATCCATCATGAGAGGTTTGTTATTATGTATAGCATAATAGAGACTCAAATTGTGTAATGCATCACGAGCAATATCTAGAGCATTGTTATTCATGGAATGCACATGATGCACACTATCATGGGAATCATGCAAAGTATGGAATACATCAAAATCTCCTAATATGTATGAGGAAACTATGGGGTTCTCCTCATGAGCATTAGTAGAAGCATCACATGGAGAATATTGACAACATCCAAAACAAAGCATGTTTGGTTCTATGTGATCATGGCATGACATAGTTGATGAATTGTGCAAATCATGTAAAGGAAGCATGGCAATATCATCACATGAAAAACAAAAGCCAATGACCATCATCTCGTCATCTATGCCATAAGTGCATATGGGATTTATTTTAATGGGGCATGCATAGTTACTATGTTGAGATTGAAATGATGCAATATGGGAGATCTCATTCATAGCATATGACAAGTTCAATGGATTGTCAAACATGATGTGACCAAAAGAATTTTCACATGATATCCTATGGAGCATAACATCACAACTAGACAACTCAACATGCTCATCATCATATTCATAATAAATAGGTAGGTCAAGGCATGAAGAAGTCTCACTAGCATGAAGCATGGGAATAGGTGGGTCAATATCATGGGAGCAATCAATGTCAAAAGAGTCCACTAGTAGGACAAGAGAAGCACCATCACCTATGTTACCTTCGGAGCAAGCTCATGTGTTGTAGGTGAGGTGTCGAAGATCCACCCGTTGTCATCTTCATCTTAATGGAACCATGTGGGGGGTGCATCATCGTTCACCATGGCCATAGTCGTCTCGTTTGGAGGGATGGACTCGTCGAGGATAGGCATGTCGTCATGTAGGAGACCTAGCAGCAAAGAAGAAAACACACTAGGAGGAGAGGTTAAGTCGTTAGAAATCATAGTGGCCTCACATTCCATGTCAACTACCTCACTCTCAAAGTGTTGTGGCTCACTCACTCCCTCAAGGATGCTCTCACTCATTTGGTTTCTGGAGTCACTCAAATGGTGCTCAATCTCACATAGGATGTGTGGCATGCTCTCATATGTGGGGCTAGTGGTGGTCACACTCATCCTCTCATAGGAAATGCTGTCAATGAAACGTATGGTGGAGTCACTCATGTCACTCATGTGGTAGTGGCTCTCCTCACATGGCACTTGGGGAATCTCGACATATGTGGGTGTCAGAGAGATGTAGATGCAAATGTCTCCATGCGCGGTCGCGTAGCTTGACTCGGATTATGAGTCCAATATGGGCGCCATCTTCATGTTGTTGAAGAGGTTCGCGCTCGTCGCCGTAGTCGAAGGGGATGGCCCTTGCTCGACCATCTTGTCACCATCTTGGTGTTGGAGGCCCATATGATGTGGCACCTCATAGCTCGTCTCCATGACCGAAGGGAATTTCCCATGCTTGGCCATCTTCCTTGAGGGTGGTCGCCTTGGACTAGATGAAGTCGTTGTAGGCGTACTCATGGGAAATAGGCAAAGATGCCTTACGTCCAAAGGCGAAGATGCCTTGATAGCACTTGGAAAAGATGGCGAAGTGGTGGTGGTAGCTGTAGCTCCGTCTTGGTGGTGCTCGTCTCACGGTCTTCTCTTTTGCTCATGAAGCTTGGACTTGGCATGAAGTAGGGCTTGTTGGGACTTGTAGGTTTGCACTTGTGGAGCATCTTCATGATGATGCTGTCGTTGTCGCGCTTGAGCTCGTAGTCGATGTTGTTCATCGTCGTCGTGCACATGATGCTTGGAGGTGACTTTCCCTTCATGACGATGTGGATCACGAACGTGATGATGGTCGCCATGTAGATGTGGACGCGGATGAATTGCGCTTGCATCGCTTTCGTGCTCCGAAGACTTGTGGTTTGAACATCGCCTCCTTGAAGATGACGAAGGGGAAGAAGACTTGATCAAGGCTCTAATCTCCTCCATCCTTGCATCTTGCTCCTCTTTTTGTGCGGAAAGCTTCTTGTCGATGTAGTCCCTTTTCCTTGCTTCGGAGTGATGAATGACGATGGAGATGTTCTCGATGTGCTCTCGCAATCATGATAGTGCGCCTTGCATTTGTCATTGTAGATCGAAGATGGACGCTTTGGAGATGTAGTTGTTCACGCCGTCGTTTTTGTCGTAGACCGAAGAGGAAATGCCTTGCCTATCCATCACAAGACTTGAGCAAATATGAGTGGGAGAAAGAGAAGAACTATACCAAATGTACCTTGACCAATGTTGAAGATGGATCAATGATCACTCAAATGTGTAACAAGGAAATAACACAATTGGTACCAATTCTTGTCGGTTCTCACACCTACACAAGCAAAGCTTATGGTCAAGCTCGATGAGGATTGTGGCACAAAAATTTAATGCAAAATGTTAGCAAGATTCAATAATGATGAAAGAGATTCACACATTCGCAAGCAAAACAAGTAGACCAATAGCAATATGTGGCACACGGTAACACACACACAGTTAGATAAATGGGTCGTGCAACCAAGGAATGAGCACAAAATGTGGAATCTATGGAAAATGCTCGTGTTGCACAACTCAAGAGAGACGCTAGCACGATTGCTCTGTTGGCGGATACGACACTTGTGCACAACCTATAAGATGCAAAATATATGGACTTTTATCCCAAGTATGTTATGTATGTATGGTTCCCGGTGTTTCTCTCAAGATGATCCAAGATGATCGGATATGACAATCTTATATGCAATGTGGTATGATGCCATGGCACTTGCTTACAAGTTCTTTGCTCTTTCTCTTTTGCTTAAAAGCTTTATTTCTTTTTTTTGTATGGCCACTTTTGCCAATGCACAAACCATGATAGCAATTGTGTATATGCGGGAACAAACTTGTGACACGAGAGATGATACCAATATATGCACCACGATGATATGGTATGTATGCTATGGGAAGTATAATCACTAATGTGCACAAGTAACATTGCCGGAAATACTCAAATGGCTAGTCTCGATAGGCAAGTAATGCAAAATGGGCTAGGGGTTAACAATGCAATGGCAAGGGGAATATACAATGGAGGGATACCACGATACCAAGATGATATGGAGGTTACCGTCGAGGGTTTCTCGTATGTATGCCACAGACGGATGATGGTGAGGTGGTCAAAGTCGATGATGACCTCGAGGCGATGATGAGTGGAGATGTTCTTGATGTAGAAACCAGATGATGGAGACTCATCCCTAAGTAGCCGAAACCCCTTAGGAAACGGAAAAACCACGAACTCAAAATCTCAAACGTCAAATGTCTAAATGGTGGTTTTGCACTTGGCGGTTTTGCACTTGGCAATGTGGAAGTGAAATGATGGGCTATGCATGTGTCGGAGTTGAAGTTGCCATCCCTAAGTAGCCTAAACACCTTAGGAGACACAAGCCACAACTCAAACGAGCTCAAACAAAATTGGGTTAAGTTGGGTTGTCAGAAGTGTATGGTGGGCAAGGTTATGCGAGAGTGGTGGTGGTGGTTGATGAAGAAGCAATTGTCCCTAAGTAGCCGAAACACCTTAGGAGACTCAAATCACTACTCAATCAACCACTAATGCTATATGGATCAAAATGGGTTAGGTTGCGGAAGTCGGTGGTGGTAATGCAGATGATATGGTGGAGGGCCTAGGAAAACTTGCCAAATTTTGGAAAAGTTGATGGAGTCAACTAGTGTTTCAAACTATCTAGATGGACGGGGGATGTCAATAGCTACTCAATGAGCTAAAGAACGCGAAAATCGGACTCCGGATGTGAAAGTTATGGGCAAAACGGTGAAACACGGGAGGCTGAAATGGCAGCGGGCGGACATCCGGGGGTTTGGCCGGATGTCCGGGACCTGATGTCCAGAACCTTGTGCGAAAATGCGCTCCAGGAGCCGGATGTCCGGGCTAATGGCCGGATGTCCGGGATGGCCGGATGTCCAGGGGTCGGGCCGGATGTCCGGGCTCCAAATCCGAGGATGAACTCGAGGAACTCGATTTTGGGGTGGAAATTGATGATTTTGGGGGCAAAATTGCGGAGATTTTGTGGATGGAAGGTGGGGAAAATTGGGGAGATGCTAGATCCACTTGAGACGAAGCAAATCCATGGATCAAAATCAACAAAACATCATCAAACCAACAAATCACAAAAAAATTTGGGGGCTATTTTTGGTGGGGATTTTCGGATTTAGGACGAACTCAACAAAATCAAGCTAGAAAAAAGAGGGGTAGGGGCTCCAAAAACGTGATCAACATGGCTCATGATACCAAGATGATGTAGGGTGGAACCCTAGGGGGCGATCTTTCACGTTTGGAGAGGATCCCTACGAGGAACACGAAGAACACGAGGAGGGGAACGAGGGAAATCACGGAGAATCACAAGAGAAAACACTCAGCCAACACGATTATGATCACACATGTGCTAGATCCAAGAAACACAGAGAGATACACGGTCCAAATCCAACAAAGTATGATACAAGTGGCGGTAGCTCACCTCCGAGAGGAGGTCTTGAATCCACGAGGGATCTTCCCGTAAAGGGGTCTTGAATCCATGGTGGATCTTCTCCGAAGAGGCCGCGGTCTCTCACGAGGAGGAGATCCATATGGATGAGCAAAGCTCTATCTCAAATGAGCTAATCCTTTGCTAAACCTAAAACGTAGGTGGAGGGGGCGCATATATAGTCTAAGGGGCGAAGGGCTACATGGGCCTTGGCCCAGATGCGCTGCACGCAGGCAGGAGAGACCGGATGTCCGGGCGTTGGGCCGGATGTCTGGGCCTTCGTGAGGTGCCGGATGTCCGGGCTAGCGGGCCGGATGTCTGGGCTGGAGTGGCCGGTCTCGGAGCTCTCTGGATAGGCGGGGTCCGGATGTCCGGGCTGGGGTCCAGATGTCCGGTTGCTCGGGAAGAGCCAGATGTGCGGGCCTCTGGCCGGATGTCCGGGCTGACGGGGTTCAGCTTCGGGTGCGTTCTGTGAAGGGCGCCGGATTTCCGGGGTTGGGTCGGATGTCTGGGTTGGGGCCGAATGTCCGGGGCCTGTAGCAGCTGGCTCTTCTTCCTTCTCCTCTTCCATGCTTGGCCTTGGTCCTTTGATTCTCCATGGTCATCTTGGTTGTACCTGAGTATAGGCAAGGTCCATGCATGAGGTAGTAGCCATGTCTCACATGTGGAAAGTGACGATTCGAAGAGGAGTGAATTCACCTTGTGTCCAATGACGTATGTTTGAGGTCTCGTCATATATCCTCTTGGGGCTTGGAGAGTAGTCGGAGTGTACATGGGGATGAACGTGGGATGCTCCGCATCACATGCTTAAATGGTTTATTTCACAAATTAATAACCATAGCTCAGAGTTAAATAAACTTTATATGTAAATGGGGTAGAAAAATGCATAGTCTAACATGGTGGCATTACATTGCATGTTCAGCAACTCTAAAATATGGTTTAGGGTAGAACAGTACCAAATTCTAAATATACACATGGGGATTTTCCGGAATTGTTGTTTGTTGTTTCGGCCTCATTTAAAACTGCCTAGATAGGTAGTTTTGTTATGCTTCACCTATTGCCATGTTAACCAACATTTAAACTTGTTGTGTACATACACGAGATCAAACTAAATATGTCAATGTGGCGTTCCGTCAATATGCAACTTGTTGCATACTGGGCTCCACTTAATTTGAAGTGTTGTTTGTTGCACTTTGCCATGCCATGCCTCATTAAACCGGACATGCATCATACTTGGTTCTGCATCGTGCCATGTTTATGTGATGATTGTTTACCTTGTTGTTTGCTTCTTTCCGTTTGTGCTCCTTCTCGATAGTTCCAGTAACGTTGCGATTGTGAGGATCCGTTCGACTATGTTGGTTCGTCCACTTCATGGATTCGGTCTTCTTCCTAGCGGGATTTTAGGCAAGATGATCGTTACCCTAGATCTCACTACTATCTTTTCTATGCTAGTTGTCTCGGTGCTATTGGTATGTCACGCTACCTACCACTTGTTTATCATGCCCCCCAATTGCCATGAAACGACCTCTAACCTTTTTCACCTTCCCAGCAAACCGTTGTTTGGCTATGTTACCGCTTTGCTCAGCCCCTCTTGTAGCGTTGCTAGTTGCAGGTGCAGTTGCAGGTTGTTCCATGTTGGGACATGGATATCTTGGGATATCACAATATCTCTTATATTTAATTAATGCACATATATACTTGGTAAAGGGTGGAAGGCTCGGCCTTATGCCTGGTGTTTTGTTCCACTCTTGCCACCCTAGTTTCCATCTTACCGGCGTTATGTTCCTTGATTTTGCGTCCCTAACACGGTGAGGGGTATGGGGCCCTCTTGACAATTTGCTTTGAATAAAACTCTTCTAGCAAGGCACAACCTTGGTTTTACCATTTGCCTAATAACAATTAAAACTTAAATTGGGGATTTTGTCCACACCCCTAGTATTCTTAATCAACCCCCCGGACCAGTGCTCCTCTGAGTGTTGTTCCGAACTGAGTAGACTGCGGGGCCACCTCGGGGAAATTCGAGGGTTGGTTTTACTCATAGGATGTCTCATCCGGTGTTCCCTGAGAACGAGATATGTGCAGCTCCTATCGGGATTTGTCGGCACATTCGGGCGGTCTTGCTAGTTTTGTTTTAACATTGTCGAAATGTCTTGTGCACCGGGATCCCGAGTCTGATCGGATGTCCCGCGATAGAGGATTTTCTCCACGAATCGTGAGCTTGTAATGTGCTAAGTTAGGACACCCCTGAAGGGTTTGATCTTTCGAAGGCCATGCCCGCGGTTATGTGGCAGATGGGAGTTTTTAATATCCGCTTGTACAGAACATGACACCAGATTTGAACTAAAATACCCAACCGTGTGTGTAACCGTGATGGTCTATTTTCGAGTGGGTCGAGAAGAGAACATGGTGGTGTTATGTTTGAATGTAAGTAGTTCAGGATCACTTGTTGATCATTACTAGTTTGTGACCGTTTGCGTAGCTTCTCATCTCATTTTTGTATTCTTAACTTAGCCACCATACATGCTTAGTCGCTTGTTGTAGCCTCACCACTTATCCGTTCCATACCCATTAAGCTTTACTAGTCTTGATACCCATGGCAATGGGATTGCTGAGTCCTCGTGGCTCATAGTTTACTACAACAACAGTTGTAGGTACAGGTAATGTGATGATCTGATGCGAGTGTATGCATCATGCTCATCATAAGATAGTACAAGGGAGCATGTCATAGTATGGAGGCATATGATGCAAGAACAACCAAGTACAATAGGCTCAATCAAACAAGCATGCATCACAAGTAAGGCGTCAAAGTCTCCAAGATCAATAAGCATAGTATGGTTGCACTCAATACAAGTGGATATGAAAGAGGCAACTAATGGACAAAAAAGACAATGATCAAGATATATCATGTGAGAGGCATGAGCATATATGTCATCAACCCAAGAAAGCAAGTAATAGTGGAACATGGGTGATGCAACATAGCAGGCAATCATAGCGATCAAGTCAAGCAAGCTAGTAGTGCGAAGATGCAACATACTAGAAGGAATCATGGAAAGCATGTCATGTGTGCAAATAGTGGGCATGAATAATTCACATGTCATAGCACAAGCATGAAAGCAAGATATGAGTAAAATGTCATCAATGTATTGGCGAGATGTCATATGTAAGTAGCAATGGGGCATCATGATTCTCCCAACACAACAAGCATCAATAGCATGTGGCACATGATAAACATGACAATAGCAACAAGGATCTCCACCAAGCAAGCAAATACACATAGAAGTATCATAATGGTGAATCATATGTAAGTGCAAGCAAGGGTCACAATTGCATGGCAAAGGCATAGAAAGAGGCATAACATGCAAAGTGAACACGATAGTATGGGCATAAGGTGACAAGTGGTAAATAGCCCATAGCCATGTGAGAGCCAAGTAAAAGAGATGCGCGTAGTCCTTGTGCGAAGGGAACGGTGGTAAGGATAGTTCACGGGATCCCAAGTCATCGTTGCTCTCAAGAGATCGTTTCGTCAACTCTTGGGATTGAGAGGTTGACGAGTATACGTGAGTACCTACACAAAACAAGGACAAAGGAAAACTTGTGTGTGCGTGGTAGATGTACACATCATCCATCATGATGCGCACATGCATGTGTCGGTTAGCACAAAATAGCCAATGCTCAAATAAATGAGATGCGTGATATAGAAACATGTCATCCATCATGAGAGGTTTGTTATTATGTATCACATAATGGAGACTCAAATTTTGTAATGCATCATGAGAAATATCTAGAGCATTGTTATTCATGGAATGCATAAGGGGCACACAATCGTGGGAATCATGCAAAGTATGGAATGCATCAAGATCTCCTAATATGTATGAGGAAACTATGGGGGTCTCCTCATGAGCAAGATAGAAACATCAGTGGAGAATATTGACAACATCCAAAACAATGCATATTAGGAACAATGTGATCATGGCATGACATAGTAGATGAATTGCATAAATCATGTAAAGGAAGCATGGCAATATCATCACAAGAGAAGAAAAAGCCAATGACCATCATCTCGTCATCTATGCCATAAGTGCAAATGGGGTTGATTTTAATGGGGCATGCATAGTTACTATGTTGAGATTGTAATGATGCAATATGGGAGATCTCACTCATAGCATATGACAAGTTCAATGGGTTGTCAAACATGATGTGACCAAAAGAATTTTCACATGATACCCTATGGAGCATAGCATCACAACTAGGCAACTCAACATGCTCATCATCGTATTCATCATAAATAGGTAAGTCAAGGCATGAGGAAGTTTCACTAGCATGAAGCATGGTAATAGGTGGGTCAACATCATGGGAACAATTGATGTCAAGAGAGTCCACTAGTGGGACAAGAGAAGCACCATCACCTATGTTACCTTTGGAGCATCACTCATGTGTTGTAGATGAGGTGTCGAAGATCGTCTCATTGTCATCTTCATCTTGATGGAACCATGTGGGGGGTGCATCATCGTCCACCATGGCCATCGGTGTCTCCATTGGAGGAATGGACTCGTCGAGGATAGGCATGTCGTCATGTAGGAGACCTAGCACCAAAGAAGAAAATACACTAGGAGTAGAGGTCAAGTCGTTAGAAATCATAGTGGCCTCACATGCCGTGTCAACTACCTCACTCGCTAAGTTTTGTGGCTCACTCACTTCCTCCAGGGTGCTCTCACTCATATGGTTAGTGGAGTCACTCAAATCGCGCTCAACCTCACATAGGATGTGTGGCATGCTCTCATGTGTGGCTAGTTGTAGTCACACTCTTCCTCTCATAGGAAATGCTCTGAATGTCATATATGGTGGAGTCACTCATCTCACACATGGGGTGGTGGCTCTCCTCACATGGCAAATTGGGCATCTCGACATATGTGGGTGTCGGAGAGGTGTAGGTGCAAATGTCTCCATGCGCGCTCGTGTAGCTTGACTCGGAGTATGAGTCCAATATGGGCGTCATCTTCACGTGTTGAAGAGGTTCGCGCTTGTCTCCATGGTCGAAGGGGATGGCCCTTGCTCGACCGTCTTGTCACCGTCTTGGTGTTGGAGGCCCATATGATGTGGCACCTCATAGCTCATCTCCATGACCGAAAGGAGTTTCCCATGCTCGGCCATCTTCCTTGAGGGGCTTCCGAAGATGGAAGTGTCACCCTCGTTCATAGGTAGTCGCCTTGGACTTGATGAAGTCGATGTAGGTGTACACGTGGGAGGTAGGCGAAGATGTCGTACGTCCAAAGGCGAAGATGCCTTGATAGCACTTGGCGAAGATGCCAAAGTGGTTGTTGTAGCCGTAGCTCCATCTTGGTTGTTCTCGTCTCGCGGTCTTCTCTTTTGCTCTTGAAGCTTGGACTTGGCGCGAAGTAGGGCTTGTTGGGACTTGTGCATTTGTGCTTGTGGAGCATCTTCATGATGATGATGTCGTTGTCGTGCTTGAGCTCGTAGAAGATGTCGTTCGTCATCATCGTGCACATGATGCTTGCAGGTGACTTGCCCTTCATGACGATGTTGATCCCAAACATGATGATGGTCGCCATGTAGATGTGGACGAGGATGATTTGCACTTGCATCATTTTCGAGCTCCTAAATTTGTGGCTTGAATGTCGCTGCCTTGAAGATGCAGAAGGGGAAGAAGACTTGCTCAAGGCTCTAATCTCCTCCATCCTTGCATCTTTCCCCTCTTTATGTGCGGAAAGCTTCTTGTCAATGTAGTCCCTTTTCCTTGCTTCGGATTGACGAATGTCGATGGAGATGTTCTCGATGCGCTCTCGCAATCTTGATTGTGCGCCTTGTATTTGTCGTTGTAGATCGAAGATGGACGCTTTGTTGATGTAGTCGTTCACGCCGTCATTGTTGTCGTAGACCGGAGATGAAATGCCTTGCCTATCCATCACAAGACTCGAGCAAATATGAGTGGGAGAAAGAGAAGAACTTATACCAATGTACCTTGACCGATGTTGACAATGAATCAAGTTCACTCAAATGCGGACAATGAAATAGCACTATTGGTACCAATCCTTGTCGGTTCTCACACCTACACAAATAAAGCTTATGGAGGAGCTCGGTGAGGATAGTGGCACAAAAATTTAATGCAAAATGTTAGCAAGAGTCAATAATGTTGAAAGAGATTCACAAATTCGCAAGTGAAACAAATGGACCAATAGGAATATGTGGCACACGGAAACACACACACGGATAGATAAATGGGGTCGTGCAACCAAGGAATGAGCACAAAAGGTGGAATCCACAGAAAACACTCGTGTTGCACAACTCAAGAGAGACGCTAGCATGATTGCTCTATTGGCGGATACGACACTTGTGCACAACCTATAAGATGCAAAATGGATAAACTTCTATCCCAAGTATGCTATGTATGTATGGTTCCCGGTGTTTCTCTCAAGATGATCCAAGATGATCGGATATGACAATCTTATATGCAATGTGGTATGATGCTATGGCACTTGCTTACAAGCTTCTTTGCTCTCTCTTTTTCTTTGCTTAAAAGCTTATTCTTCTTTTTTTTGTTTTTATGGCCACTTTTGCACAATGCACAAACCAGGATAGGAATTGTGTATATGCGGGAACAAACTTGTGATACAAGATATGATACCAATATATGCACCACGATGATATGGTATATATGCTATGGGAAGTATGATCACTAATGTGCACAAGTAACGTTGCCGGCAATACTCAAATGGCTAGTCTCGATAGGCAAATGAAGCAAAATGGGCTAGGTGTTAACAATGCAATGTCAAGGGGAATATACAATGGAGGGATACCATGATACCAATATGATATGGAGGTTACCGTCCTTGGCGATGATGAGTGGCGGTGTTCTTGATGTAGAAACCAAGATGAAGGAGACTCGTCCCTAAGTAGCCGAAACACCTTAGAAAACGGAAAAACCGCGAACTCAAAATCTCAAACGTCAAATGTCAAAATGGTGGTAGCGGAAAGCGGTGGTGGTTTGCACTTGGCAATGCGGAAGTGGAATGATGGGCTATACACGTGTTAGAGTTGAAGTTGTTGTCCCTAAGTAGCCGAAACACCTTAGGAGACACAAGCCACAACTCAAACAAGATCAAACAAAATTGGGTTAAGTTGGGTTGTTGGAAGTGTATTGTGGGCACGTCTATGCGGAAGTGGTGGTGGTGGTTGATGGAGAAGCAATTGTCCCTAAGCAGCCAAAGCACCTTAGGAGACTCGAATCACTACTCAAGAAACCACTAATGCTATGGCAAGCAAAATTGGTTAGGTTGCGGAAATCGGTGGTGGTCTAGTGGATGATGTGGTGGAAGCCCTAGGCAAAGATGTCAAAATTCAAAAAATTTGACGGAGTCAAATGATGTTGGTGGTATTTTTGTGGGATAGGGGATGTCAATAGCTTTAAAACGAGCTAAAGAACGTCAAAAACGGACTCCGGATGAATTAGTTATGGTCAAAACTGTGAAACGGAAAAGGCTGAAATCCCAGGGGCCGGACATCCGGGGGTCGGGCCGGATTTCCGGGACCTGATGTCCAGAAACTTGCGCGAAAATGCGCTCCAGGAGCCGGATGTCGGGGATAATGGGCGGATGTACGGGCTGGCCGGATGTCCGGGGGTCGGGCCGGATGTCCGGGCTCCAAATCCGAGGATGAACTCGAGGAACTCGATTTTGGGGTGGAATTTGATGATTTCGGGGGCAAAATTGGAGAGATTTCGTGGATGGAAACTGGGGAAACTTGGAGGAAAGCTTGATCCACTTGAAACCAAGCAAATCCATGGATCAAAATCAACAAAACATCATCAAACCAACAAATCACAAAAAAAATTGGGGGCTATTTTTTGTGAGGATTTTCGGATTTAGGACGAAATCAACAAAATCAAGCTAGAAAAGAGGGGTAGGGACTCCAAAAACGTGATCAACGTGGCTCATGATACCAAGATGATGTAGGGTGGAACCCTAGGGGCCAATCTTTCACGTTTGGAGTGGATCCTATGGGGAAACACGAAGAACGCGTGGAAAACACAAAGGGGAAATCACGGGGAGGAACGTGAGAATCACTCAACCAACAAGTAGCGATCACACAAGGGCTAGATCACCGAACACATAAGGTAGCACAAGATTCAAAATCAACAAAGGAAAGATACACGAGTAGCCGTTCTTCTCCGAGAGGAGGTCTTGAATCCACGAGGGGATCTTCCCGTAAAGGGGTCTTGAATCCAAGTGGATCTTCTCCGAAGAGGCCGCGGTCTCTCACGAGGAGGAGATCCGATGGATGAGCGAGGCTCTATCTCACAAATGAGCTAAATCAACGCTAACCCTAACTAGGAGGAGGTGGGGGAGTATATATAATCTAAGGGACGAAGGGGTACATGGGACTCGACCCGGATGAGCTGCACACAGGCAGGTGGGGCCGGATGTCCGGGCGTCGGGCCGGATGTCCGGGCCTTCATGAGACGCCGGATGTCCGGGCGCTGAGGCCGGATGTCCGGGCTGGTAGGGTCCAGCTTCTGTGATGGGGCGCCAGATTTCCGGGCGCTGGGCCGGATGTCCGTCGGCTCGCGACGGGCCGGATGTCCGGGCCTGGGGGCAGGATGTCCGGCTGACTTGGCCGACTCTGGTGCTCTCTGGATAGAAGGGAGCCAGATTTCCAGGCGTTGGGCCGGATGTCCGGGCCTAGCCGGATGTCCGGTTGCTGTAGCAGTAGACTCTTCTTCCTTCTCCTTCCTTCGCTTTTGCGCACGCTTGACCTTGGTCCTTGGGTTTTCCATGGTCTCCTCAGGTGTACCTGAGTATGCACAAGGTCCGCGCTTGAAGTAGCAACCATGTCCCACGCGAATGGAAAGGGGAAGCATTTAGGAACGGGTTCACCTTGTGTCCAATGGCGCATAGTCGAGGTCTCATCTTATGTATCCTTGGGGCTTGGAGAGTAGTCGGAGTGTACATGGGGATGAACGTGGGATGCTCCGCATCAATTGGTCAGACCAAAATATGTAATGGTGTATGCTCGGGGAAAAACCAGGAGTAAGACAACATTACGAATATCGTCTGTTCTGATTAGACTTGACGATAGCCCATACTCAAATCAAGGTTTTGACCTGACAATAGACATATTAACTGATCACAAGGATCAATCGATGAATATATCATCTTTCCTCAACACACATACAAAGATATCCCTTAGGAATGAACTAAGTCAGGTAAGCTTTTATCTTCCAACTATCCAAGTTGTTGTTTAGCTTAACCAACTAGCTCAGGGTATCCAAGACAGATTCTTGGAGAAAGGGTGGTTTACAAGGAAACCAACTTGATCATGAACTCAACATAGCAGTCAGGTGACGACCTGGTAATACTTCCGAGAAGATATTCGGAAAATCACGAACCACTGATGTGTTACTAAGCTCGAGAACAATCTTGCTTTTCAGGGCAAGACGATATGATCAATAGAGCGAAGATTTGAAATAATCCTAACTCATCGATCCAGGAGTGCACCAGGAGAATGGACTAGGTAGCACGATCAATCTTAGAATGATGATTCCATAACCAACACACTAAGAATGAGATTATTGTCCATTAATCACTATGCAACATGGTTGGTAGGAATATAGATTTCACACATCACGATTCACTTGTCGGCACTCCGGTTGCGACAACACGGAACCAAGGAATGAATAATGATGGCGAGAAGTATCACTAAGTCAAGAATTCATAAGAGAAGGTGCAATTCTCATGACATTCCTGACATAAAGTGGGTAATACTTCAGGGTAGAACAAAACAAAATCTGGATTGGCATTTTGATCTGTGAAGTACAACTACTTTGACCCAATCCTGGAAATGGATAAGGTACTAGAGTTTGTTTCTCCTAGTCATTCCGGATTAGAATGGCTTGACAGACCACAAGAGTAATAGGCATCAATGAAGGAATGCACGCATACTCTTGACAATCAATTGATAGACGAAGGTCAGAAAACAACTAAAGAGGCACAACTCAAAGGAACATAAAATTTTCTGAGTTGTGGATGCATAGATTAGTATGTTGAACCAAGTTCAACGGGTTTCTTTCGGATAACCCATGTGGATAGGATGGATTGGTAGAATCACTATATAGAATGTGGAATTCATCGAGGGCAATCTTGTTGTGATCTCTTGGTTCAATGAGGAACTTCTGCCATAAGTAGTTCATGGTATTTGGAAGAACGATATACCACGAACCTTGAGGACTAACACAAAGGTTACTAATATCCTAAAGGAACTAGCAAACACTATCAACATGAGGTAAGTAGGGTGAATCTCGGGTTCAAAACCCAGGAGTAGAATACCTACTACTAAGTGGCATCACGGGATGCTTTCGAGAATGATGGCCAGAATCATCACACTGGGAACACAAAGCATGGCTAGATTACTAGGTGATACTCTAAACACCTAGGGTCATAATAATAGCTCCAACCTATATACCGAGGCAAAGGAAGTACCTCAACACACTAGCTAGTGTGGTTAAACTGGCCCAAAGGAACTTCGGAGCGGTAAGAAGGAGTTTGCGAATGCATCAGATTGTTTAGAAACCTGGGATGACTCGGACAGCATGACGGATATAAATACTCAAAAAGATTTGAGACATCCTGCAAAATGGTGGCATAGCCACTCAACGTCACAATATCAAGGTTTCAAGATCAACAGTTAACATACGGAAGTGGTAGAGACTGAACTGAGGCTGGAATCCATCAATCCTATAAAGCTACGGATTAGTAACACGTGATCCTGATAGAATGAAGAGAAATCCTAGTTCTTAACACCGTAGGAAAGATAGTATGACTCGGATCAGAAGGGCCTAAGGTAAAGGAGTAAAAAGAGCCTTACGTTCCCATCCACCATCAACTCCCTTATATAACTAAAGAATTTCTAGACTCAACTTTGACCAGTTTGGCTTGGTAATCCTACAGGCAGTCAAGCTCTGATACCAAAGCTGTCAGGACCCCGATCCTATGCCACATCGATCTAGCATGTAACACCTCATATCACTTTGCGGCCTCACGCACGGTATTCCCATGGGTGTGGCCTTACCAGGCCCGGGACCGTTTGCACCTTTTGGCTCACGTATATGATAGTGTCGCTAGCATCCATATGACAAAGAACCCGGGCTGACATGGCTAGTCGTGAACCCCAAGTGGCACTAACTTACAGGGACAAGCATACATGACCTAGTAACGAACGTGTCGGTCATCAGCGAGTGAATCCGGGCTGTAGCAGCTGGGCTAGCAGGACTCCGGTAATCCGGGCTGTAGCAGGCTATCAGGACTCCGGTAGACATCGCGTGACATTTCCTCAAAGGGATAGACACAGGAACGAAGAAGGACACATGCCGGCCAGCCTAAGTGTTCCGAAGCAGTAGCAAGCTACCATGGCTCAGTGGAAGCACTAGGAGACATTTCCCGGTAAGAGAGGCTACCAAGGATAAACAACTAGATAGTCAGATCCACACATACCAAGCATTTCAATAAAATACACACGATATGCTCGATATGTGCAAATACAACTTGGCATCACAACATGACTCTACAACTCAAGTATCTTATTCAATAGGCTCCGAGGAGCGAGATATTACAAACATGGGTCTCATGACCCAACATTCAGAGCATACAAGTCAAAGCACAAACGAAGGCTTAACATGTCTGAGTACAGACATCTACAAATGGAAAAGGCTGAGAAGCTTGACAATCTGCCAGATCCTGCCAAGGGCACAAGATCGTAGCTGAGGTAGCAAGCTAAACGTCGAAGTCCAAGCGGAACTACTAGCGAGACTGAAGTCTCTCTGCAAAACATAAATTAAGCAAACATGAGTACAAATGTACCCAGCAAGACTTACATCAGAACTATCTACATATGCATCATTATCAACAAGGGGATGGTGGGGCTTAACTGCAGCAAGCCAGCTTCGACTCGGTGGCTATCCTGAACTATGTCTGCAAGTAACTCTTTGAAGGTGGCGCACACGAGTCCACATATTCATCAACCAATACACCACTATGGATCCGCTCCCGTCATCCTACGAGAATGCCATCCATAGCACTCACGCTTATCTTGCGCATTTTAAAGTATCTACTTTCACTTGTCTATGAACTGTATAGGCAACCCACAAGTCCTTTACCGCAGACACGGCTATTCGAATAGATCATGTTAACCCTACAGGGGTGTACTTTGTCACACACACTCTCGCCACTGACCACCATGTACACGTCATGTATCTCGGCAACCTTCAAGCGGAAGCCTGGCGAGGGAGTCAGCCACGACTTGACTAACCACGCAAGTCTCTAGTCCAGGTTTATCGCCTATTCGGGTTCCATCCGCAAGGAGATGCGGCCGGGGTGTCGCTCACGGCCCCAGACGATGTGAGCAGGGTTCCCAGGCCCACCATCCAGGTGCCACTTGGTACACCGTGCCACTGCACCTAGTCTGTCCCAAGCCCACCTGTACCGGGTGCCACTTGGTAGAGTACTAGCACCACCTACAAACACCAGAAACTACTTGCAACTCCTGGACAGAGATCAGGATGATTAATAAGTCGAGAGGGGCCGAGTTACCAGAACCCAATGTGTGGTAGTAACTGTTCATGGATCACAAACACAGAACTCAGTTCCTGAGGACGATTTCAATGAGATAGCCCACCATGTACTCCTACATGGCCCCTCACCGCTACCTTTACCAAATCGTGTTCACACACTTAGCTCACACACAGTAGGACATGTTCACACACCTCCAATTCATCCCCGATGATCAGACCGGACTAAACTCTAAGCAGTAGCAGGCATGACAACAAGCATGAATGGGTAGGCACATCAGGGCTCAAACAACTCCTACTCATGCTAGTGGGTTTCATCTATTTACTGTGGCAATGACAGGTCATGCAGAAGAAAGGGGTTCAACTACCACAGCATGTAACAGTTGAATCGTTGTTGTCCTAATGCAGTAAAAGAGAGCAGGAGCGAGAGAGTGGTATTGTATCGGAATGAACAAGGTGGTTTTGCTTGCCTGGAACTTCTGAAGATAGTTTAGCTCTTCATCGGTGTCATCGAACTCATCGTCGGTACGTCGTCTACTGAGAGGGGACAAACACCAGCAAACAAGGAAGAACCCAATCAATTCAATGCACAATATGATGCATGATCATGACATGGCAATATGCTGGCAATATGTTGTGATTTGAGCTAATGCAACTAGCAACAGGTTAAATGAAGTTGGTTTGAATCAAGGATTCAAATTCAAACTCCATATGTGAAGGTTTAAATGTTATTTATATGATTTGGCCTAAACAGCAGCTATAAGTTGTTCTAACATGCATGAAAATGGTACAAATGGATAGATTGTATTTTTCTGATCATTTTTCATATATAAATTATTTCATTTGGAGCTACCGTTGAATTTCTATGATTTTTAGAAGTTTAGATTATTTTCTGGAATTTCCTGAATTATTTTAAATCCAGAAAATGATTAACTGCATTAGCACTACGTCACTGTGACATCAGCATTGACCAAAGTAAAATCTGGCTGGTGGGCTCTACCTGTCATTGACTCAGGGGGTTAACAGGGGTTATTTAACTTTAGTTGTGTCACTAACAATGCGGGTCCCACATGTCATCGACTAGGGGTTGATTAACTGGGTGATTAGCACCTAATTTAATCCTGCCACGTCAGCGTCACCGGACTAAGCGCCGCCGACCACATCTCACAGCGGAGGCTCGCCGGAGTGGCGCTAGGGGTAGCGGCTGGGTGCGCTGAGGGCACCAGGAAGGAGCCCGTGCTCCCGCGCATCCAGCGGAGGCGGTAGAAGGTCGCGAGGCGGGCTGTAGCGGTGGCAGCGGCGAGTTGGGCGGCCACTAGAGTTCGGCCAGTTGCGGGCGCGGGCTGCAGGGCAGTTGCAAGCAAAATAAGCAGCACGGAAGCACCTGCGGATCTCCAGGAGCGCGCTTCTGTAGCAAGGCCAAGTCGAGGTGCTCAGGAGCGAGCAGCTAGGCGGCCATGGCGGACGGCGGCACGGCGCTATGCGGAATCGCACGCTTGCTAAATCGGCGTATGACAGAGGGGAAATGAAGGAAGGCTCACAAAGAGTCGAGCGGAGCCGGCGGTGAGGTCGGGGGCGCTCCGGTTGCTGCGAATCGACGGCGACGAGGTCCGATGGCCGAGGAGGAAGAAGGCGAGGTTGCGGATGACTATGGCCTTCTCCAGTCGTGTGCGTCAGCGTGGAGATGGAGAGGAGTCCTGCGGTTCTTGTGGAAGCGTCGGCGAGGCGAGTGGTGGCCGGTGGCCGCAGTGGATGACGTCGGTGGCGACGAGCCCCGCTCGGTGGTGAGGGAGAGAGATCCAGGGAAGCGAGAGGGGGTCCAGGGTGTCGTGGCGTTGTCTGGGCGCGTCAGGGCAGCGGCAGGAAGCAGGGGGTGGCGGGGGGCGGGCTCGCGCGCGATAGCCACGCGCCTCTCATCCTCCTGGCACGAGGTTGAGGATGACTGGCACGACGCTGTGGGCTGGGCCGCGTAGTAGCAGGCTGGCCAGGCTGGACATGTAAGCGGCAGGTAGGTCTTCTGCTCTTTTTTTATTCTTCTTTTTGTTTTTTACTTTGCCACTGTTTTCAAATTTAAACAAATTCAAAATAGTGCCAAATATCATCTGAATAATTTTATGTTGCTAGATGAATTATTCCAACAGCACATAAAACATTAGAAAGTTATTTGAAAATATATCCCATATATTATGGATATAATTCCAAATTCAAATACAATAATGAATGCAATTTAAGAAGAGCATTTTGGAAAGCATTGAATCAATTTTCCACGGTTCATTGCCCTTCTTTTAAAATTTTTTAGGCTTTCTAATTTCCTTAGTTCAAGTTTCAGAAATTTAGACATGATTCATGAGTGCTCTATGATGCAAATAATACAAGCAATAATCTAGGGTTGTGACAGTTAGCCACCATACATGCTTAGTCGCTTGCTGCAGCCTCACCACTTATCCGTTCCATACCCATTAAACTTTAGTAGTCGTCATACCCATGGCAATGGGCTTGCTGAGTCCTCGTGGCTCACAGTTTACTACAACAACAGTTGGAGGTACAGGTAATGGGATGATCTGACGCGAGTGCGATGCCTTCTTATTTGGAGTTCTTCTTCTGCTTCTTCTTCGATCAAGGGATATAGGTTCCGGGTCGGGAGCCTGGGCTTGCAGGGTTGATGTCGCTCTTCTTTTTCGTTTGATTTCATCCGTAGTCGGGTCCTGCTCTTCTTCTTGATGAATGCTATGTATTGATGTATTGTTGTATGAATGTTGTAACTTGTGGCGAGTGTAAGCCTTTATCTTGTATTCTCGCCTATTCAGTACATGGTATGTTGAAATGATATCCACCTTGCTATGCGCTCGAAATTCGGTTGTGCCCTGATCATGAATTCATCACGTGATTGGGATAGAACCGCACCTTGGGCGCTACAAGTTGGTATCAGAGCCTTACCGGCCATAGGAGCCCCCTTGATTGATCGAACCGCTGCCGTTATTGAGTGTAGAAGAAAACTATTATGACTCTAGTTATGTATCGGAGAGAAGGAATTCTTTTACTCCTTATCCCCTTTATCGCTCTGGTAAGGAGTCCTAACGTAGGTGTTTTTGTTGGGGAACGTTGCAGAAAATAAAAAAATTCTACGGTTTCACCAAGATCTATCTATGAGTTCATCTAGCAACAAAAGAAAGGATTGCATCTACATACCCTTGTAGATCGCAAGTGGAAGCGTTAAAGAGAACGGGGATGATGCAGTCATACTCGTCGTGATCCAAATCACCGGAGATCCTAGCGCCAAACGGACTGCACCTCCGGGTTCAACACATGTATAGTCAGCGTGACGTCTCCTCCTTCTTGATCCAGCAAGGGGGAAGGAGAGGTTGCTGAAGATCCAGTAGCACGACGGCGTGGTGGTGGATGCAGCAGGGATCCGGCAGGGCTTCGCCAAGCATCTGCGGAGGGAGAGGTGTAGCAAGGGTGAAGGAAGGCGCCAAGATGCAGGGTGCGGTTGCCCTTCCTCCCCTCCACTATATATAGGGGCTAGGGGGGCGCGCATTCCCCCTTGGAGATCCCATCTAGAGGGGGGCGGCGGACCCTCGGGGCAACCCTAGGCGCCTTGGGCCCTTGGGTGGGGCGCACTAGCCCACCAGGGGCTGGTTCACATGCCACTTCAGCCCATGGGGACCTCCGAGATAGGTGGCCCCACCCGATGGACCCCCGGGACCCTTCCGGTGGTCCCGGTACAATACCGGTGACCCCCGAAACTTTCCCGGTGGCCGAAACTAGACTTCCAATATATAAATCTTTACCTCCGGACCATTCTGGAACTCCTCGTGATGTCCGGGATCTCATCCGGGACTCCAAACAACTTTCCGTTTGCTGCATACTAATATCTCTACAACCCTAGCGTCACCGAACCTTAAGTGTGTAGACTCTACGGGTTCGGGAGATATGCAGACATGACCGAGATGCCTCTCCGGTCAATAACCAACAGCGGGATCTGGATACCCATGTTGGCTCCCACATACTCCTCGATGATCTCATCGATGAACCATGATGTTGAGGATTCAATCAACCCCATATTCAATTCCCTTTGTCAATCGGTACATTACTTGCCCGAGACTTGATCGTCGGTATCCTAATACCTCGTTTAGTCTCGTTACCGGCAAGTCACTTTACTCGTACCGTAATGCATGATCCCGTGACCAGACAGTTGGTCACATTGAGCTCATTATGATGATGCATTATCGAGTGGGCCCAGAGATACCTCTCATCCATACGGAGTGACAAATCCCAGTCTTGATTCGTGCCAACCCAACAGACACTTTCGGAGATACCCGTAGTGCAACTTTATAGTGACCCAGTTACATTGTGACGTTTGGTACACCCAAAGCACTCCTACGGTATCCGGGAGTTGCACAATCTCATGGTCTAAGGAAATGATACTCGACAATTGGAAAAGCTCTAGCTAAACGAACTACACGATCTTTGAGCTATGCTTAGGATTGGGTCTTGTCCATCACATCATTCTCCTAATGATGTGATCCCCTTATCAATGACATCCAATGCCCATAGTCAGGAAACCATGACTATCTGTTGATCAACGAGCTAGTCAACTAGAGGATCACTAGGGACTTGTTGTGGTCTACGTATTCACACGTGTATTATGATTTCCGGATAACACAGTTATAGCACGAATAATAGACAATTATCATGAACACAGAAATATAATAATAACCATTTTATTATTGCCTCTAGGGCATATTTCCAACAGTCTCCCACTTGCACTAGAGTCAATAATCTAGTTACATTGTGATGAATCGAACACCCATTGCATTCTGGTGTTGATCATGTTTTGCCCTACGGAGAGGTTTACTCAATGGATCTGCTACATTCAGGTCTGTATGTACTTTACAAATATCTATGTCTCCATCTTGAACATTTTCACGGATGGAGTTGAAGCGACACTTGATGTGCCTGGTCTTCTTGTGAAACCTGGGCTCCTTGGCAAGTGCAATAGCTCCAGTGTTGTCACAGAAGAGTGTGATTGGCCCCGACGCATTGGGTATGACTCCTAGGTCGGTGATGAAGTCCTTCACCCAGATAGCTTCATGCGCTGCCTCCGAGGCTGCGATGTACTCAGCTTCACATGTAGATCCCGCCACGACGCTCTGCTTGCAACTACACCAGCTTACTGCCCCACCATTTAAAATATACACGTATCCGGTTTCTGACTTAGAGTCATCTAGATCTGTGTCGAAGCTAGCGTCGACGTAACCCTTTACGACGAGCTCTTCATCAACTCCATATACGAGAAACATGTCCTTAGTCCTTTTCAGGTACTTAAGGATGTTCTTGACCGCTATCGGTGTTCCTTGCGGGATTACTTTGGTACCTTCCTACCAAACTTACGGCAAGGTTTATATCAGTCTGGTATGGTCATGGCATACATGATAGACCCTATGGCTGAGGCATAGGGGATGACACTCATCTCTTCTTTATCTTCTCGCTGTGGTCGGGCATTGAGCCGAGCTCAATCTCACACCTTGCAATCTGAGGCAAGAACCCTTTCTTGGACTGATCCATATTGAACTTCTTCAATATCTTATCAAGGTATGTGCTTTGTGAAAGACCTATGAGGCGTCTCGATCTATCTCTATAGATTTTGATGCCTAATATGTAAGCAGCTTCTCCAAGGTCCTTCATTGAAAAACACTTATTCAAGTAGGCCTTTATACTGTCCAAGAGTTCTATATCATTTCCCATCAAAAGTATGTCATCCACATATATTATGAGAAATGCTACAGAGCTCCCACTCACTTTCTTGTAAACGCAGGCTTCTCCATAAGTCTGCATAAACCCAAACGCTTTAATCATCTCATTAAATCGAATGTTCCAACTCCGAGATGCTTGCACCAGCCCATAAATGGATCGCTGGAGCTTGCATACCTTGTTAGCATTCTTAGGGTTGACAAAACCTTTCGGCTGCATCATATACAGTTCTTCCTGAAGGTGACCGTTAAGGAATGCCGTTTTGACGTCCATTTGCCACATCTCATAATCATAGTATGCGGCAATTGCTAACATGATTCGGACGGACTTCAGCTTCGCTACGGGAGAGAATGTCTCATCGTAGTCAATCCCTTGAATTTGTCGATAACCCTTAGCGACAAGTCGAGCTTTATATATGGTAACATTACCATCCACGTCCGTCTTCTTCTTAAAGATCCATTTGTTTTCCATCGCTCGCCGATCATCGGGCAAGTCTGTCAAAGTCCACACTTTGTTTTCATACATGGATCCTATCTCGGATTGCATGGCTTCAAGCCATTTGTTGGAATCTGGGCCCGCCATTGCTTCTTCATAGTTCGAAAGTTCACCGTTGTCCAACAACATGATTTCCAAGACAGGATTGTCGTACCACTCTGGTGCGGAACATGTCCTTGTGGACCTTCGAAGTTCAGTAGGAGCTTGATCCGAAGTATCTTGATCATCATCATTAACTTCCTCTCTTGCTGGTGCTGGCACCACAGGAACATTTTCCTGAGTTGCGCTACTCACCGTTTCAAGAGGTAGTACTTCATCAAGCTCTAATTTCCTCCCACTTAACTCTTTCGAGAGAAACTCTTTCTCCAGAAAGGACCTGTTCTTGGCAACAAAGATCTTGCCTTCGGATCTTAAGTAGAAAGTATACCCTATGGTTTCCTTAGGGTATCCTATGAATACGCATTTTTTCGACTTGAGTTCGAGCTTCTCAGGTTGAAGTTTCTTGACATAAGCATCGCATCCCCAAACTTTTAGAAATGACAGCTTAGGTTTCTTCCCAAACCATAATTCATACGGTGTCGTCTCCACGGATTTAGAAGGTGCCCTATTTAAAGTGAATGTAGCTATCTCTAGAGCGTATCCCCAAAATGATAGCGGTAAATCAGTAAGTGACATCATAGATCGCACCATATCCAATAGAGTGCGATTACGATGTTCGGACACACCAATTCGCTGAGGTGTTCTAGGTGGCGTGAGTTGTGAAACGATTCCACATTTTCTTAAGTGCATACCAAATTCGTGACTTAAATATTCTCCCCCACGATCTGATCGTAGAAACTTTATCTTTCGGTCATGTTGATTCTCTACCTCATTCTGAAATTCCTTGAACTTTTCAAAGGTCTCAGACTTGTGTTTCGTCAAGTAGACATACCCATATCTACTCAAGTCATCAGTGAGAGTGAGAACATAACGATATCCTCCGCGAGCCTCAACGCTCATTGGACCACACACATCAGTATGTATGATTTCCAATAAGTTGGTCGCTCGCTCCATTGTTTCGGAGAACAGAGTCTTGGTCATCTTGCCCATGAGGCATGGCTCGCATGTGTCAAACGATTCATAATCTAGAGAATCTAAAAGTCCATCAGCATGGAGCTTCTTCATGCACTTGACACCAATGTGACCAAGGCGGCAGTGCCACAAGTATGTGGGACTATCGTTATCAACTTTACATCTTTTGGTATTCACACTATGAATATGTGTAACATTACGCTCAAGATTCATTAAGAATAAACCATTCACCAGCGGGGCATGACCATAAAACATATCACTCATATAAATAGAACAACCATTATTCTCGGATTTAAATGAGTAGCCATCTCGAATTAAACGAGATTATGATACAATGTTCATGCTCAAAGCTGGTACTAAATAACAATTATTGAGGTTCAAAACTAATCCCATAGGTAAATGTAGAGGTAGCGTGCCGACGGCGATCACATCGACCTTGGAATCATTCCCGACGCACATCGTCACGTCGTCCCTTCGATCTTCGCTTATTCCGCAGCTCCGCTTTGAGTTACAAATATGAGCAACCGCACCGTATCAAATACCTGGAGCTACTACGAGCACTAGTAAGGTACACATCAATTACATGTATATCACATATACCTTTGGTTTTGCCGGCCTTCTTGTCCTCTAAGTACTTGGGGCAGTTCCGCTTCGGTGACCACTTCCCTTGCAATAAAAGCACTCGACCTCGTGCTTGGGTCCATTGCTTGACTTCTTCTCGAAAGCGGCTTACAGCGCGGCAACTTCCTTGCCGTCCTTCTTGAAGTTCTTCTTACCCTTGCCCTTCTTGAACTTAGTGGTTTATTCACCATCAACACTTGATGTTCCTTTTTGATCTCCACCTCCGCTGATTTCAGCATTGAATATACCTCAGGAATAGTCTTTTCCATCCCCTGCATATTGAAGTTCATCACAAAGCTCTTGTAGCTCGGTGGAAGCGACTGAAGGATTCTGTCAATGACCGCGTCATCCGGGAGATTAACTCCCAGCTGAGTCAAACGGTTGTGCAACCCAAACATCTTGATTATGTGCTCACTGAGAGAACTATTTTTCTCCATCTTACAGCTGAAGAATTTGTCGGAGACTTCATATCACTCGACCCGGGCATGAGCTTGGAAAACCATTTTCAGCTCCTCGAACATCTCATATGCTCTGTGTTGCTCAAAACTCTTTTGGAGCCCCGGTTCTAAGCTGTAAAGCATGCCGCACTGAACGAGGGAGTAATCATCAGCACGAGACTGCCAAGCGCTCATAACGCCTTGGTTCTCTCGATTGGTGCTTCACCTAGCGGTGCTTCTAGGACATAGTCTTTCTTGGCAGCTATGAGGATGATCCTCCGTTCCGGACCCAGTCCGTATAGTTGCTGCCATCGTCTTTCACTTTGGTTTTCTAGGAATGCGCTGAAGTTCAGGTGGACATGAGCATTGGCCATTTGATCTACAAGACATATTGTAAAGATTTTAGACTAAGTTCATGATAATTAAGTTGATCTAATAAAATTATTTAATGAACTCCCACTTAGACAGACATCCCTCTAGTCATCTAAGTGAAACATGATCCGAGTCAACTAGGCCGTGTCCGATCATCACGTGAGACGGACTAGTTAACATCGGTGAACATCATCATGCTGATCGTATCTTCTATACGATCATGCTCGACCTTTCGGTCTTCCATGTTCCGAGGCCATGTCTGTACATGCTAGGCTCGTCAAGTCAACCTAAGTGTATTGCGTGTGTAAATCTGGCTTACACCCGTTGTATTCGAACGTTAGGATCTATCACACCCGATCATCACGTGCTGCTTCGAAACAACGAACCTTCGCAATGATGCACAGTTAGGGGGAACACTTTTATTGAAGTTATTATGAGGGATCATCTTACTTACTACCGTCGTTCTAAGTAAACAAGAAGAAAAACATGATAAACATCACATGCAATCATAATAGTGACATGATGTGGCCAATATCATATAGCTCCTTTGATCTCCATCTTCGGGGCTCCATGATCATCTTCGTCACCGGCATGACACCATGATCTCCATCATCGTGTCTTCATGAAGTTGTCACGCCAACGACTACTTCTACTTCTATGGCTAATGCATTTAGCAATAAAGTAAAGTAATTTACATGGCATTCTTCAATGACACGCAGGTCATACAAAAAATAAAGACAACTCCTATGGCTCCTACCGGTTGTCATACTCAACGACATGCAAGTCGTGATTCCTATTACAAGAACATGATCTCATGCATCACATATATATCATTCATCATTCATCACAACTTTGGCCTTATCACATCACAAAACACTTGCTGCAAAAACAAGTTAGACGTCCTCTAATTGTTGCAAGTTTTTACGTGGCTTCTATAGGTGATCTAGAAAGAACGTTTTCTTACCTACGTTAAAGCCACAACGTGATTTGCCAACTTCTATTTACCCTTCATAAGGACCCTTTTCATCGAATCCGCTCCAACTAAAGTGGGAGAGACAGACACCTGCTAGCCACCTTATGCAACTAGTGCATGCCAGTCGGTGGAACCTGTCTCACGTAAGCGTACATGTAAGGTCGGTCCGGGCCGCTTCATCCCACAATACCGCTGAAGCCAAATAAGACTAGTAGTGGTAATAATGTTGACAACATCTATGCCCACAACAAATTGTGTTCTACTCGTGCAAAGAGAACTACGCATAGAGCTAGCTCTGATACCACTGTTGGGGAACGTTGCAAAAAATAAAAAAAATTCTACGGTTTCACCAAGATCTATCTATGAGTTCATCTAGCAACGAAAGAAAGGATTGCATCTACATACCCTTGTAGATCGCGAGCGGAAGCGTTCAAGAGAACGGGGATGATGGAGTCGTACTCGTCATGATCCAAATCACGGAGAACCTAGCGCCGAACGGACGGCACCTCCACGTTCAACACACGTACGGTCAGCGTGACGTCTCCTCCTTCTTGATCCAGCAAGGGGGAAGGAGAGGTTGATGAAGATCCAGCAACACGACGGCGTGGTGGTGGATGTAGCAGGGATCCGGCAGGGCTTCGCCAAGCGTCTGCAGGAGGGAGAGGTGTAGCAAGGGGGAAGGGAGGCGCCAAGATGCAGGGTGCGGCTGCCCTTCCTCCCCTCCACTATATATAGGGGCTAGGGGGGCACATGCCCCCTTGGAGATCCCATCTAGAGGCGGCCTCTGGGCAATGGCCCCTTAGGTTTCCAACCAAGGGGGCATGCCCCTCGGGCAGCGCCCCTAGGGTTTCCAACCCTAGGCGCCTTGGGCCCTTGGGTGGGGCGCACCAGCCCACCAAGGGCTGGTTCCAATGCCACTTCAGCCCATGGGACCCTCCGGGATAGGTGGCCCCACCAGATGGACCCCCGGGACCCTTAGGTGGTCCCAAAGATAATACCGTGACTTCGAAACTTTCCGGTGGTCAAACTAGACTTCCTATATATAAATCTTTACCTCCGAACCATTCCGGAACTCCTAGTGACGTCCGGGATCTCATCCGGGACACCGAACAACTTTCGGTTTGCTGCATACTAATATCTCTACAACCCTAGCGTCACCGAACCTAAAGTGTGTAGACCCTACGTGTTCGGGAGATATGCAGACATGACCGAGATTCCTCTCCGGTCAATAAACAACAGCGGGATCTGGATACCCATGTTGGCTCCCACATACTCCTCGATGATCTCATCGGATGAACCATGATGTCGAGGATTCAATCAACCCCGTATTCAATTCCCTTTGTCAATCGGTACGTTAATTGCCCGAGACTCGATCGTCGGTATCCCAATACCTCTTTTAGTCTCGTTACCGGCAAGTCACTTTACTTGTACCGTAATGCATGATCCCGTGACCAGACACTTGGTCACATTGAGCTCATTATGATGATGCATTACCGAGTAGGCCCAGAGATACCTCTCCGTCATACGGAGTGACAAATCCCAGTCTCGATTCGTGCCAACCCAACAGACCCTTTTGGAGATACCCGTAGTGCACCTTTATAGTCACCCAGTTACGTTGTGATGTTTGGTACACCCGAAGCACTCCTACGGTATCCGGGAGTTGCACAATCTCATGGTCTAAGGAAATGATACTCGACAATTGGAAAAGCTCTAGCTAAACGAACTACACGATCTTTGAGCTATGCTTAGGATTGGGTCTTGTCCATCACATCATTCTCCTAATGATGTGATCCCGTTATCAATGACATCCAATGCCCATAGTCAGGAAACCATGACTATCTGTTGATCAACGAGCTAGTCAACCAGAGGCTCACTAGGGACTTGTTGTGGTTTATGTATTCATGCGTGTATTGCAATTTCTGGATAACACAGTTATAGCATGAATAATAGACAATTATCATGAACACAGAAATATAATAATAACCATTTTATTATTGACTCTAGGGCATGTTTCCAACAGTTTTCTCCACTCGTTTATCCTTTTTCACTCAATTTTTTTAGGATGACACAGGTATCTTCGGATCGCTTTGATATTATTGTGTCGAGAACATTGTTCTTGGTGCCTCCTGATATTTAGGGGATGTGGCAGTGTCTCGGGGGGTTGAGCTCCGAGATGTTGTCGTCACAATCTTATCATTGCAGTTCTGGTATACCTGAGCTCGCCGACATCGAAAATCTCTTATATGCAGTTAGTGGTGAGATAACCTCGACGCCACCCAGTACGGTGGAGGGAGTTCATGAGTATTGCCACAGCTCGTATATCAGATGCTTTTCGAAGATCGAGGTACATGATTTCCGAAGTTTTTCTTGGTTATGTGTTGACGGATGGATACAGTTGGAGAGTAGGATTTGTTAGTTGTGTGAGATATTTGTGCATCCCTGTATCCCCAACACCATATTGCATAGATAGAAAGTTTCGGAAGATAATAGGTGAGATTTCATGTAGTTACCTAGGATTTCTTTTCGACAGATGTATGATTTGGGATTGGGGTCCAACAGGAGTGTCGTGTCCTCCATTCAAGTTCTCTCATCTTATCAAGTCTTGCCTCTCTTTTCAATCGGAGTGCTGCCCGAATTCTTTATTCTTATTCCTTGTCTAGCTACCTTTAACCGGAGTGGCTTAAAAATTTATCTTGCCTCCTAAGCTCTTGGTTCACATCATATTCCTTGTTCCTCTTGTCCACTGGACTATTTGCAATCTTGTTTGTCTCCGTTGTATTCTTTCTTTCAAGTTTTTGCAATCTCTAAGGTTCTTTGTTTCACTCGCTTGTCGAAGAAGAAACTTTGTTTTACCTCTTCCTTTTCCGCTTCTCTCCGGTGCCATCCCTAGGATCTCGGGTTGAGATCCTCTATTAGTGTGGGAGAGTTGTGACGCGCCGAGACCGACGCTCCAGAAGACTTCCATCTATTCCGAGTTTTGTCGTGTGATTTATTTTTCTTTGTTGCATTTCAACGCGTCATCGTGACCATGCATCTGCATGTTTTCATAAAACTCATAGGCATTCATAGTTGCCGCTTCTCTCTTTGTCTCCGATGATCTGTTGTCAGCTTGTTTTTCTTTGTTGACCATTCTCAGTCCAACCCCACACTTGACCGTGACCGCCTAACCCCTCTTTGCCCAGTGCATAGACCCCTCCTGCACGTCAGAAACTTTCCCGAACCCGACCCACTCAGTCATCACCGTTGGGTCCGGATCATCCCCAAACATCCCCAAAATATCTTTGCTTATTTGTTTGGACTACCGAAGCATTTTATTCTCGACCGTCCGATTACGATCGGAGGGACGAGTTAGCCCCTAACCTAATCCCACTAATATATAAACCGACCTAACCCTAAAATCTCGGACGGCTGTCCCATCCTTCCCATCCCCGTCGCCACACTCCTCCTGTCTATTCCTCCTCGGGATCTCCTCCCGATCCATCCTGCCCGATCCATCCATCCAGTTGATCCCCACCTCCTTGAATTGAAAACCCGGCAAACCACCGAGAACCTCCCACCTTGAGCTCCTCCAAGATCACCACACCACCTCCACCAGCACTCCCCATGATCCCCACCAATCAGAGTCCCCACAGCCCTTCTCGACCAGCATAGCTCGCCCGCCTCCTCTACCTTGACGCCGTCGCCCTCCGTCTTTGTTGTAGCACCGCTGGACTAGCAGCGCTCTCGCGTCGGCCATGCTCCTCCGCGACAAGGCCAGCCCTCGTCGCCCTTCTCCTTTTCCTCCGTCCTTCATCCACCTCCCTAAGCTCTCCCCTCTCTCTCTCTGCCGCCATGGACAGGGCTTCGACGCCGCCGTCCTCATGCTGCATCATCATTGCTGCCGGATCCACCTCCCTCCGCCTCGCCAAGTCCTCGCCCTTGCGCTGGTTCTGCGCCTTGCCGTGATGCCACCACCGGTGAGTTGCTTCCGTACGACAAGGCCCCGCTCGCTATTCCCTTCTATGATTTTCTTCTCTCTGAAACTCACTCCCTCATTGAAGAGAGGATGCACAACCTTCTGCTGATCCGCCCGCAAGCCGACACCGGACCCGCCTCCATCAGCCTCCGTTCAGCATATTGCCGCCGGGATCTGCTCGCCGCCTCGCAGACCCGGTGCTTCCCGTGCCTGCCGGCCTCGCCGCAAGTTCCCAGTGCCATCTCTTTCTGCTCGAGCGAGGGAGACAAGCGACAACTCTTCTGCATCGAGCCGCTCTGACTCGAGCGCTCGCGTTGACACAGCGTTCGCGCGACCCCGACCCTGCTCAAGTGCTCATGTGGGTCGCGCCACACATGCCAGCAAGGCCGACCCAAGTAGCTTCCCTGCCCGCATCTCCACCGACCGGGCCTTGGCCCATGGTGAGCAGTCCAGTCCGTTCAGATTTCGGCCCCTTTAGTTTTTTTTAGGTTTTGCGATTTTGCTAATTATCAGGAATTATAGATTTGCAGAAGACCCTTCCATGTTCATGCATATAATAACTAATAAACTCTGCATCAGTTTAAAATGTTTTAAATATGTAAAATGCTTAGTTTTTCATGTACTTTCATAATATGCTACTTTCATCCATGTTTAATATGTTTAATTTGTTGTTTGCATTAGTTTGCATAAATATCATGCTTAAATAGTTTATTTCATAACTTAATAATCATAGCTCCGAGTTAAATAAGCTTTATATTTAAATGGGGTAGAAAATGCATAGTTTAACATGGTGGCATTACTTTGCATGTTTAACAACGCTAAAATATGGTTTAGGGTAGAACAGTAGCAAATTCTAAATATGCACATGGGGATTTTTTGGAATTGTTGTTTGTTGTACCGGCCTCATTTAAAACTGCCTAGATAGGTAGTTTTGTTATGCTTCACCTCTTGCCATGTTAACCAACATTTAAATTTGTTGTGTACATAAACGAGATCAAACTATATATGTGAATGTGGTGTTCCGTCAATATGCAACTCGTTGCATATTGAGCTCCACTTAATTAGTAGTGTTGTTTGTTGCATTTGCCATACCATGCCTCATTAAACTGGACATGCATCATACTTGGTTGTACATCGTGACATGTTTATGTGATGGTTGTTTACCTTGTTGTTTTCTTGTTTCCGGTTGTGCTCCTTCTCGATAGTTCCAGTAACGTTGCGATTGTGAGGATCCGTTCGACTATGTTGGTTCATCTACTTCACAGATTCGGTATTCTTCCTAGCGGGATTTTAGGCAAGATGACCGTTACCCTGGATCTCACTACTATCTTTGCTATGCTAGTTGTCTCGATGTTATCGCTATATCGCGCTACCTACCACTCCTTCATCAAGCCTCCCAATTTCCATGAAACAACCTCTAACCTTTTTCACCTTCCCAGCAAACCATTGTTTGGCTATGCTACAGCTTTGCTCAGCCCCTCTTATAGCGTTGCTAGTTGCAGGTGTAGTTGCAGGTTGTTCCATGTTGGGACATGGATATCTTGGGATATCAAAATATATCTTATATTTAATTAATGCACATATATACTTGGTAAAGGGTGGAAGGCTCGGCCTTATGCCTGGTGTTTTGTTCCACTCTTGTCACCCTAGTTTCCGTCATACCGACGTTATATTCCTTGATTTTGTGTCCCTAACACGGTGATGGGTATGGGGACCTCTTGACAGTTCGCCTTGAATAAAACTCTTCCAGCAAGGCCCAACCTTGGTTTTACCATTTGCCTAATATACTAAAACTTAAATTGGGGATTTTCTCCGGACCCTAGTATTCTTAATCAACCCGTCCCCCCTCCCCCGGGCCAGTGCTCCTCTGAGTGTTGGTTCGACCCGAGTAGACTACGAGGCCACCTCAGGGAAACTCGAGGGTTGGTTTTACTCATAGGATGTCTCATCCGGTGTTCCCTAAGAACGAGATATGTGCAGCTCCTATCGGGATTTGTCAGCACATTTGGGCGGTCTTGCTAGTTTTGTTTTTTCATTATCAAAATGTCTTGTGCATCGGGATCCCGAGTCTGATCGGATGTCCCGCAATGGAGGATTGTATCCACGGATCGTGAGCTTGTAATGGGCTAAGTTGGGACACCCCTGCAGGGTTTGATCTATCGAAAGTCGTGCCGGCGGTTATCTGGCAGATGGGAGTTTTTAATATCCGGTTGTAGACTTGACACTAGATTCGAACTAAAATACCCAACAGCGTGTGTAACCGTGATGGTCTCTTTTCGAGTGGGTCGAGAAGAGAACACGGTGGTGTTATGTTTGAACGTAAGTAGTTCAGGGTCACTTCTTGATCATTACTAGTTTGCGACCATTTGCATAACTTCTCATCTCATTCTTGTATTCGTAAGTTAGCCACCATACATGCTTAGTCGCTTGCTTCAGCCTCACCACTTATCCATTCCATACCCATTAAGCTTTACTAGTCTTGATACCAACGGCAATGGGATTGATGAGTCCTCGTGGCTCATGGTTTACTACAACAATAGTTGCAGGTACAGGTAATGTGATGATCTGATGCAAGTGCGATGCTTGCTTGTTTGGAGTTCTTCTTCTGCTTCTTCTTCGATCTAGGGATATAGGTTCCGGGTCAGGAGCCTGGGCTAGCAGGGTGGATGTCGTTCTTCTTTTTCATTTGATTTCTTCCGTAGTCGGATCCTGCTGCTTCTACTTGATGAATGCTATGTATTGATGTATTGTTGTATGAATGTTGTAACTTGTTGCGAGTGTAAGCCTTTATCTTGTATTCTCACCTATTCAGTACATGGTATGTTGTAATGATATCCACCTTGCTATGCGCTCGAAATGCGGTTGTGCCCCGATCATGAATTCATCGCGTGATTGGGATAGAACTGCATCTTGGGCGCTACAGATTTTTCTACCCCATTTACATATAAAGTTAATTTAACTCAGAGCTACGGTTATTGAGTTATGAAATAAACCATTTAATCATGACATTTATGCAAACTAACGCAAACTGCAAATTAAACATTTTGAACATGGATGAAAGTAGCATATTATGAAAGTACATGAAAAACTTAGCATTTTACATATTTAAAACATTTTAAACTGATGCACAGTTTATTAGTTATTATATGCATGAACATGGATTGGTTTTCTGCATATCTGTAATTCCACATAATTAGCAAAATCGCAAAACCTAAAAAAAACTAAACGAGCCAAAATCTGAACGGACTGGACTGCTCACCATGGGCCAAGGCCCGGTCGGCGGAGATGCGGGCAACGAAGCGGCTTGGGCCGGCCTTGCGGGCGTGCCTGGAGCAGCCCACACGAGCGCTTGAGCGGAACTGGGGTCGCGCGAGCGCTGGGTCAACGCGAGCGCTCGAGTCAGAGCGGCTCGATGCAAAAGAGTCGTCGCTCGTCTCCCTCGCTTGAGAAGAAAGAGACGATGCTGGGAACTTGCGTCGAGGCCAGCTGGCGCGGGAAGCGGCGGGTCAGCGAGGTGGCGAGCAGATCCCGGCGGCAACGTGCCGAACGGAGGCTGATGGAGGCGGGTCCGGCGAACGCTTGTGGGCAGAGCGGAAGAAGGTTGCGCATCCTCTGTTCAATGAGGGAGAGAGTTTCAGGGAGAAGCAAATCAGGGAAGGGAATAGGAAGGCCGAGAGGGTGCCTTGTCGAAGGGCAGCAACTCACCAGCAGCGACGCCACGACAAGGCGCAGAACCAACGCAGGGGTGAGGACTTGACGACGTGGAGGGAGGCGGATCCGGTAGCGACGATGATGCATCACGAGGATGGCGGCATCGAATCCCTGTCCATGGCGGCAGAGAGAGAGCAGAGAGCTTAGGGAGGTGGAAGAAGGACGGAGGAAAAGGAGAAGGGTGACGAGGGCTGGCCTTATCGCGTAGGAGCATGACCGGTGTGACGGGGCTGCTGGTCCAGCGGCGCTATGACGAAGATGGAGGGCGACAGGGTCAACGCAGAGGAGGCAGGCGAGCTCTGCTGGTCGAGAAGGGTCGTGGTGCTCTGGTTTGTGGGGATTGAGGGGAGTTCTGGTGGAGGCGGTGTGGTGATCTCGGAGGAGATCGAGGTGGGAGGTGGGAGGTGGTTGGCCGGGTTTGCAATTCAAGGAGGTGGGGATCGACTGGATGGATGGATCGGGAGGAGATCCCGATGAGGAAGAGACAGGAGGAGTGTGGCATCGGGGATGGGAAGGGTGGGATAGCCGTCCGAGATTTTAGGGTTAGGTCGGTTTATATGGTAGTGGGATTAGGTTAGGGGCTAACTCGTGCCTCCGATCATAATTCGACGGTCGAGAATAAAATGCTTCGGGAGTCCAAACAAGTAAACAAAGATATTTTGGGGATGTCTGGGGATGATCCGGACCCAACGATGAAGACTGAGTGGGTCGGGTTTAGGATAGTTTCAGACGCACAGGAGGGGTCTATGCACTGGGCAAAGAGCGGTTAGGCGGTCACGGTAAAGTGTGGGGTTGGACTAAGAATGGTCACCAAAGACAAACGGTCTGACAACAGATCAATGGGGAGAAAGAGAGAAATGCCAACTACGAACGACTACGAGTTTTATGAAAACATACAGATGCATGCTCATGATGACATGATGAAATGCAACAAACAAAATTAAATCACACTGCAAAACTCAGAATAGATGGAAGTCTTCTGGAGCATCGGTCTCGGGGCGTCACAACTTAGTAGGCCCACAAGTCAGCCTCCCACTATGGTGGGTCCCAGCTAGCAGGGGAGTCTTCATTTTTTGTGCGTAATAAGGAGGCACTTCCTTGCGTGCGAAGATATAGCTGGTGGGTCCGAGCTATCAGCGGGGTGAACGTTTTTTTCACGAAATACAAAGGCCCTTCCGGTGTGTCCCCACTGTCAGGTGGAGGACTAATTTTTTACACGTAATAAGGTTGCACTTCCTTGCTGCAGCCGTGGACCCAATTGTCAGCCTCTCCATGTACAGTACTCTTCCGATGGAAGTTGTTCCTTGACAACATTGATCATGTCACGCCGAGAGCACCAAGGTGGTGGACGACAGTGAGGCCTAGGAAGGGGACGATGTGGAGCCAGGGAAGACACGACAGTGGATGCCCACGCGGAGAAGAGTACGAGGGTTCACTGGTTCGGCTTCGGTGTGAGGTTGCCATCGCCGCAGAATAGCAGGGGTTGTGGGTGATTAGAGGGATGACCTAGCCAGAGGTTGGAGTAGGATGGGGCGGTGAGGCCTGCGCGGAAGCAGAGCCATCCGCGAAAGGCAGGAGCAGGTGGCACGACGACAGTTGTTTCGGCGGCTAAAGGAAGAAGACTAGAGGTTGAAGAGGCACTACGGCCATTGGATGGACATCGTACAGTCACTGGAGCTAGAATCGTTCATATTGACTAAGTTGACAAAGCCCTCTGTCCGCATCAAGTTAGTAGGCCCACATGTCAGCCTCCCACCATGGTGGGTCCCAGCTAGCAGGGAGAGTATTCATTATTTTGTTGAGCACGCCGTGCCGAGCGCATCCAGGTGGTGGACGACGGCGAGGCCCCGGGCAGCAATGAGCCGGAGATGGGAAGACGTGCAAGTGGACTCGCAGACGAAGAGGTATACAAGGGTTAAGTGGTTCTGGTGCGGTGTGGTTCGGCGGTCGGTGGAGAAGAATAGGAGGTCTGGAGGGGTGGAGGGATGACCTGGCCGATGGAGGGGTAGCGCTTCACAGCGTAGCGTGCTAAGGAGAGCCGCTAGCAGCAGGAGGCGGGAGCAGGTGGTCCCGACGATACTGGAGGAAGAAGACGAGAGATTGAAGATGGATGCCGGTTGTTGCATGTAAATACAACGACTATTGATGTCAGAATCATTTGTTGACTAAGTTGACAACGACTTGCGTTGGCTTCGACCTATTGGCCCACATTTGAGCCTCCACAAATGTGGCACATATTGAACACATTTTTTCAGAATTTACCATCCATTTGGTCTTTTTTTAAATTACAATCCATTTGCTGGGCTGGGTGAACAAATAATGTAGCGTCCATGTGGCCCATTTTCTTAGAACTATAGCTCATATTCACCTTCTCGAAATACACGAATTTGCTGGGGTGGTTGAACAAATAATGTAGCGTCCATGCAGCCCATTTATTTTTTCCTAAAAAATTGCAGCCCATTTCACTTTCTCGAAATACACAATTTTGTTGGGTTGGTTCTAATTATAATGTTGGGTTGGGCACACCAATGTTATCAAAAAAATAAACATGGGCTAAGCATTTGTATTAAATATATTTAAATAATAAGTGCTTTATTATTACATTGGTCCATAAATCTTACCAAACTTTTGTACACAATCACCAGGATTTTCATTGCCTTAATATAAAAAAATTCCAGGACGTGGGAGATTGTTTTCTTATATGTGTAAGTATCTGTTAAATATATGATGACAATAAGAATAATATATAATAACATATAAAATAATATAAAAATAAGTTGGACCAGGTGTTCCTATTCTTATATAGAAAATAGAACAGACCTCTGCGTTTTCTTGAAAAAAATATATAAGTTGGGCTGCGGATGTTTCAGGAAAAATAAAACCTAGGATGGGAGGTCCGTAAGCCAGTCATGACGGCCCTCAAGAAAATGCAAACCGGCATGTCGTTGGCTGCGCATCAAAAAAAAGAAAGCCTAGATGGGGCAGCCCACAACCCAACTGATACTTGCTGGCCCACTGATGATAAATGATACCTGCCAGCTCCCCGGCTTCATTGTAAATTTATCTCCTTTAGTAACTATGTTGAAGCACCTCAAAAAAAAATTAACTATGTTGACAAACCCGTGGGCCCCAACGTCAGTATAGCACTAGGAGGAAGTATTTTTTTCAATGAGGCACTTGCTTGCGTACGACCATAGACCTGGTGTGTCCCGACAGTTCGCCTCTCCACGTGGAGTTCTCTCCATATTCCTCTCATTTGTTCAACATATTCACAATGGCAGACAGCAGCGCCCCAGCGAGCACATAAAGGAGGAGGACGAGAACGAACCACCGAAGCCGGGGAAGGCATGCTACAGTAATGGTAGATGATGTGCCTTAATTCTATCGGAACAACTTAACTAGCCCAGTGGCCAAGTGACACTACCTGACCGTTGTTCTGCCCTGGTTCGACTCCAACTGATGCAGTGAAAATATCTCCAAAATTTTCACCTCTGCCATTCTTGACATGTGGGTCCCCATTGTCATCTATGCACACCACGTCCAACAGTTGCCAAAACTTTTTCCCTGGTTTTCTCTATTTCGCACACTCGACATTGTGTGGGTATTTTGAAAATAGCATATCTTATTGACTGTGCATCATATGAAGATGTGCTATGCATGAATGTTAATCAGCATGATGTTAACTGGATGGTAGTTCCATTTTCGACCATGAATAAAACTTCCAACATGATGTCATCCCAGTTTGAAAAGGGCGTGTTAATATAAAGGCTCGGCCTTTGAAACTTGAAGTTTCTTATCTGAAATTGAAACTTGCAGTTTCTACTCTGAGAATCACATTGTCTGCACTTTTATATGAAACTACATTTTTAAGTGCTAAAAATAGATCTCAAGAATGCATAAAATACTTCATATGCTCAATACTACAAATCTAAAATTCAAAAGACATTCATATCTGAAAGTACTCTCAAAATACACAAGAACAACAACAACAACAACAAAGCCTTTAGTCCCAAACAAGTTGGGGTAGGCTAGAGGTGAAACCCATAAGATCTCGCAACCAACTCATGGCTCTGGCACATGGATAGCAAGATTCCACGCACCCCTGTCCATAGCTAGCTCTTTGTCGATACTCCAATCCTTCAGGTCTCTCTTAACGGACTCCTCCCATGTCAAATTCGGTCGACCCCGCCCTCTCTTGACATTCTCTGGATGCTTTAGCCGTCCGCTATGCAGTGGAACTTCTGGAGGCCTGCGCTAAATATGCCCAAACCATCTCAAACGATGTTGGACAAGCTTCTCCTCAATTGGTGCTACCCCAACTCTATCTCGTATATCATCATTCCGGACTCGATCCTTCCTCGTGTGGCCACACATCCATCTCAACATACGCATCTCCGCCACACCTAACTGTTGAACATATCGCCTTTTAGTCGGCCAACACTCCGCGCCATACAACATTGCAGGTCGAACCGACGTCCTGTAGAACTTGCCTTTTAGCTTTTGTGGCACTCTCTTGTCACACAGAATGCGAGAAGCTTGGCGCCACTTCATCCATCTGGCTTTGATTCGATGGTCCACACCTTCGTCAATACCCCCATCCTCCTGCAACATTGACCCCGAATACCGAAAGGTGTCCTTCCGAGGTACCACCTGGCCATCAAGGCTAACCTCCTTCTCCTCACACCTAGTAGTACTGAAACCGCACATCATGTACTCGGTTTTAGTTCTACTAAGCCTAAACCCTTTCGATTCCAAGGTTTGTCTCCATAACTCTAACTTCCTATTTACCCCCGTCCGACTATCGTCAACTAGCACCACATCATCCGCAAAGAGCATACACCATGGGATATCTCCTTGTATACCCCTTGTGATCTCATCCATCACCAATGCAAAAAGATAAGGGCTCAAAGCTGACCCATGATGCAGTCCTATCTTAAAATACACAACAAAAAACACAATTCACAACCTGCAAATACTGACAACCCTAAGCTCCTCCTGACAATTCACAACCTGCCCGACTATTGGGTTGGGGAGGGCAGTCCCCTCCTATTCCTTGGCGGCAGATAGCCGCCCCATGAGACGATGTGAACTCGGAAGGAGAGTGTCGGCGTTCTTGGAACGGGGGTACCCAGACTTGCCTGCCTGCGATCCACGACGTGGATCCATCAATGGCCTGGTACGACCCAGTTTTGAAATCGACAACTCAAGACCCTCACGAGGGGCCTAGCCTCCCAAGGCGGACTACACCAAGACCTCCAAAAGGAACAGTCTCCTCAGCCTGGCACCCGAGGAGCGGAGATTTCCATGCAAGCCTCACCTTGCGAGGTTCGGGTGACGTGACCCATGACGACGAAGGCCAGGCGGGCGCCTGCGGGCGCAGTCTACCAGTTTCCTCTTGGGTGCTAAGGAGGCAAGCACAGGCACGGAGTACCAAAAAAATCAGCCAAAGTTTTCCATTTCCGTGCAACAAGACCAAGACCTCCAGGTTGGTAGGACTGAGGTCATCACTGAGCCCACCGCGGTGTCACGACCAGAGGCTTTTGAAGGCGAATACTATCTTTGTCAGGATAAGATGTACTAGTTGTCTCCCTTCGAATTTGGCCGTTATGGGATCCCTTCCTGCCTTCATTTGGGAAGAGGTACAAGGCAACTATAAATAGGACCTAGCCACCACCATAGGAGGGGATGGAGACGAGATCGGATCCATTCCACCCTCACCAGCTCACCAGCTCACTTGAGCTCAAGAACACACCTCCTGAGGTGGTTCTCCACTATACTAGTTCATCCTCAGCCCCTCGACGCCAATCCACCACAAAGCAGGAGTATGGTTTTACATCGCAAGGTGGCCCGAACTTGTGTAAATTGTCGTGTCCCCTTTCCCTTGAGTTTGACGAGCTAGGCTGTGAGATTTGCGAGTAGGCAGACTAGGGAGGTCTAGTTCTTCTCATGCACCGCAGATGTCGAACCTCTCAAGGGTTTGCTGAAACCCGAAATTTGACATTTGGCGCGCCACGTAGGGGTGCGTCGGAGCCTCTCTTCCACCAGTCGATTTGGCACCGCTTCCATGGCTGACGCACATCGAGCCTGTGCTGAGCACCGGGCCGCTCTCGCCGCCCTTGTCCTCGCAGGGGAGAGCGGTCTCCTGTACCTCTTCGTCAGGCGTCGAGGTCCATTCCACAACAAACTCCGCCAAGACTCTGCTCTGAATCGTCGAGGTACTTTCAAACTTCAAACTGAAACTCGACAGCTCCATGGCCCATTCCAGGATTCTCCCCATTGCATCTGGGTTGTGCAGTATCCGTTGCAGCGAGAGGCACGTGACCACCGTGATCTCGTGCGCTTGGAAGTAATGGCGCAGCTTCCTCGAAGCCATAGGGAGGCCGAAGAGCAGCTTTTGCACACCTGATTACCTCGACCTAGCCCCCTGCAAGAGGGAGTTGAGAAAGTACACTGGGTGCTGCACCATCTTCTTCTTCTGCGCCTCTTCACCTCCCTGGGAACGCCGAGGATGTCGGAGGCTTGCCATGCAAACACATCGACATTCGCCCGCAGGAAGGCGACGAGCTCGCTTTCCTATTTGCCGTCAAGGGTGGAGCTTATGGTGAACGCTCCCCCCGTGCCGTCCTCCTTGACGGGCACCCTCTTGGTCTCTAGTGGCGTGGCTCCGGACTTCTTGCTCTTTCCGGCGGAGCTCTCTGGCACGTTCTCAACGGAAGCACAACACCCCGAAGAGGTGTCCTTGCCGGAGTGGGTGCGAGGGGTCTCGCCAGTCTTCTTCTCTTCCGGGGCTCTGTCGGCAGGAGCAGGTGCCTTAGCGGCAGCTGCTGCAACTGCTTCTCGGTAGAGTTGGTTGGCGCAAATCAGCGCATCTTTCTTGTCGGAGGGGACGGTGATGATGTTCATCGGCCCGGGCATCTTCAACATGTTGTAGGCGTAGTGTGAGGCCGCCATGAACTTGGCTAGCACCGGGCGGCCGAGGATCCCGTTGTAAGGCAAGGGGATCTTGGTTACATCGAAAACAATCCTCTCCGTCCTGTGGTTCAGCTCGCCTCCGAATGTCACGGGCAGCGTGATCTTTCCCTTTGGCTGGCTCCTCCCTAGGTTAACCCCTTGGAACGTACCCTTCTCCTTGAGGTCTCCATCAGGGATCTGCAGCCTTCTGACCACAACGGGCGAGATTAAGTTCAGGCTGGCCCCGCCGTCAACCAACATCTTTCTCACCTTGAGGTTGCGGATTGTTGGTGAAACCAACAATGGCAAGCACCCGATCGTAGTGGTGCGGTCTGGGTGGTCCTCGGTGTCAAAGATGATGGGTGTGCTGGACCATTTCAGCGGCTTCCGTGCGTCAAACGACGGCTCCACCGCTGTGATCTCACGCGCCCACTGCTTGAGTTGGCGGTGGGATGTATGCAGCGAGGTGCCACCATCGATGCACATGGCCTCTGTGGCTTTATGAAACTCGTGGTCGCCGGACTCGTCATCCTCGTCATGATCATCGTCGTCCTGCTTCTTGTCGCGGCCCTGGGCGGGCCTCTCTTGCTGGTTATCCTTGCCGCGGCAGCCTCCTTGTCTGCCACGTTTCTTGCCGAATCCCTCGGCGCCATCTGGGCCTTTCTCCTTGTCCCCGCTCATACTCGGCTTTCTGCTTCTCGAAGAGCAGCTCTACCTGCCGACAGTTTTGGAGATCATGGCCCTTCGTGCGGTGGATCTTGCAATACTGCTTCTCGGAGCCTCCTGGCTTATCGGCGGCCGCCAAGGCCCGGCAAGCGGCACACCCGACAGCCTCCTTACCAGGGTTGCTTGCCTTGGGTTTCTTGGTGGCGCCGGTATCGTCGGATCCCTCGACGGCAAGCACGGTCTTGCTCCTGCGCTTCCTGTTACGGCGCCGGCCCTTCTTCGCAGGGGTGGCGGTGTCATCCGTGGAGTCGGTTTCCGCACCAGCGTCTTCGTCGGGGTACTTCCCTCCCTCCTCAGCACGGGCACATCGATCGGCCAAAACATAGAGCTCGGCCACATCCTTAACCTTGTTTATCGCCAGCTCTTCACGCATCTTGCTATTGCACACGTTCTGATGGAACACACTGATCACAGTGGCAGGATGAACGTCGGGGATGTTGTACTGCAGTCGGCTGAACCTTTGGATGTACTTGCGCAGGTTTTCTCCTTCCTTCTGGGGGATGATGTGTAAATCACTTGCCTGGCCATGAGCTTGGTGACCTCCGGTCAAGGCGCCAACAAACTCATGGCACAGATCCTCCCAAGAAGAGATGGAATCCACCTGCAAGTGCATCAACCATGACATAACATTAGGCCTGAGGGCCAATGGGAAGTAGTTGGCAAGCACCTTATTGTCGCGGGCCCAACAGCTTGCATCGCGATGGTGTAGATGCTGAGGAACTCTGACAGGTGAGTCTTGCCGTTGTACTTCTCGCCAACATCGGGCTTGAACGTACGGTGGGAGGGCCACTGGAACTGCCGCAACTCATGGGTGAAAGCTGGACAACCCACCTCGCAAGGTAGGCCACCGTGGCCTCCCGGCGCTGGGTGGTCCGTAGCAGGCCCTGCCCGCCTATCTGACTGGTGGCGTGCGTCACGTCGGCGCTCGATCGTAGTTCGGGCGTCCTCCTGAGCCCGTTCCCGAAGGACTTGACGCTGATCGCGGTTTGTTCGTGGGTCGGACGACGCGATGGAGATATCATCTCGAGCGTTGTCGCGACGAACCGACGCACGGGGTGGCTGGGACGGAGCAGGGGAGTGCACCGTGGCTGCATCGCCTCCAGCACGGTCTCCGCTAGCACACGGTGGCATGGTGGAGCGACGGCCTATGGGTCCCGCCGGCAGCAACTCATCGTTGTTGGCGATGCCGACGAGGCTTCGCATGGTGGCCCTCCACTCGTCGAGCTTCTCTGCGGCGGGAGGAAAATCGAGGAGCAGCTGCGCGCACGCTAGGTCTTCCGCTGGCGTGGGTGGCGGTGAGAGCTGGGTGGACCGCGATGCGCCTCGACTTCTAACCGCGTTAGAAGGAGCTGCATCACGGCTCCGCAGCCGTTCGCCACCTTCATCAGCAACTCGACGCGCATGCGAACCCTCTTCTTCATGTGATAGATGCATGGGACTCTTCCCAGGGCAGCGCGCAGGGCCACCGACAGGGTGACGCTGCTCATCACGCACAACCTGAGAAGAGCGCGCCGTGGACGCCGGTGTTGGCGTCTTGGAGGTCACCGTGCTGCCGCCTGGCAGGACGGTGGCACCCCTGTAGGGCCACGCCCCGCCAGCGGGGCCCCCGACTCCACCTCCGGAGCCCGCGATTGGCGGCTCGCCGCCTGGCGTGTGAACGATGCCACTTGCCAAGCCGGGACCATCGGGGAGATGTAGATGTTCGCGGGCGCACCACGGGTTCTCTCCGCGACTGGCCCGCTACCGGTCGCGCCGGTACCAACCCGATCCCGGACGAACAGATCGCCATGGTCGTCTTCTTCTTAGGAGCCATGGCGATGAAGGACAGCAAGGTCAACTGCTAGACCAGATCCTCACGATTGCGCCAACCTACCTGGCGTGCCAAAGATGTCAATGGGAAACGACACCTATGGGATCACTGGAATCCCTTCTACGGTTGTGGGGCACGGGGATCATGATGAGAGCAGGACTAGCAGACGACACAAGGATTTACCCAGGTTCGGGCCGCAAAGATGCGTAAAACCCTACGATCCTGCTTTGGTGGATGTATTTAGTGTTCTTGACCTCTTGAACTAGCTCTGGGTGCTGTGTGGTTCCAAAAAGCCGAATCCCTCCTCCTTGTGCCATGGGCCTCCTTTTATAGATGAAAGGGGCTGGCACAGTGGCACACAGGAGGTGGAAAGTGCTACAGCGTCGCGAGCTTATCTTTGGTATTACAGGACAAGACACATTTAATGCGCGGCTTAGGTGTCCTCTCGCTTTATTGGGGACGGGAGCGAGACCCGTCCCGTCCTTCGCCGCTCCTCCTTGCTTCGACACGCGCCCTGTCCAGTGATGCATGCGGCGCCATGTAGGCAGGCATGGCTTCTTTCAGCGCCACGTCGCGGGCGGCTGCAGCTAGACCGGCGACCTTCCGACCCTCCTCTACAGATGTCGCGGCCTGGCCCCAGTCCGCCCTGACAGACGCATTGACCTGGAGCAACCCCAAGATTACCTCTAGGAGACCCGACGCCCTGCGCCGGTCCAGATCCTCAAGTTCGTCCCAAAGCCGGTCCAGTGTGAAGAGGGCCTCCTCCATAACGGCGGGCGTGGCAGAAGAACCATGGCCCATTGGCGTGATGGACGGGAGAGAAGACGGCGCCAGCGTCAAGCTTGGCAAAGCAGTAACAGCACCACAGAGGGCCAGGGGCTCCGGAGCCCTTGGGCCGCTAGCAGATGAGCTGAGGGCGAGTGCCTCTGGAGTCGGCTCCACCACAGTGATTGTCTCCTCCTGAGGTTGGGCCCTAGAGCCTCGGGAGGGTAACACCAGCGCAGGAGCATCAGGGGCGACCCCGTCCATCCGAGCGGGAGTCGCTGCGACCACAGCAGGATGCTTGGCCTCAACGGATCCAGCATCCTCCTGCCTCCTCTTCGCCACCGCTGTCAACCTGGCATCAGGGTGAAGACATTGAGTATTGCATCGAGATCAAAGAGCAAGGGCAAGGACATACACTTGCTGATCCTCGGCAATGTAATTCCTCCTCCTGCCCAGGAGCGCAAGCTTCCCGGGCACGAGCGGCACCGCGCTTTGGAGGGCGGACAAGTGCCCACTCTTCCTCCTTTGCCCACTCTTGCCCCCTCGAGCTCCAGCGCCCAAGCCCAAGTCTTTTGCGCACAGCTAAACATGTCCGGAGCAGGAGGCAAGTGGGTGGCTTCCACACGCAAGGAGAAGCATATCGCAAATCTTCGAGCGGCCGGATACTTGGCCGCAGACATAGCGCACCGGCTACCAGACATCGGGCAGGTCATTCCGACCCCAGGACCCCACGAGAGGGTCGTGTTTGTCGCCCACTTCGTCCGTGGACTGGGATTTCCACTTCATCCCTTCGTCTGCGGGCTCATGTTTTACTACGGGCTAGATTTCCATGATCTAGCCCCGAATTTGGTCCTCAACATCTCAGCGTTCATCGTCGTGTGCGAGGCCTTCCTCCGCACCCGGCCTCACTTCGGCCTGTGGCTGCAGATCTTCTACGTGAAGCCGAAGATTGTAAGCGGTCAGCAAGCGGAGTGCGGAGGGGCCATGGCGGGCAAGATGCCTAATGTCACCTGACTGGACGGTTCCTTTGCGAAGACCGTAAAAGGGTGGCAATCGGGGTGGTTCTACATCACCGAGCCGCGCGGCGCCAACTGGGCGGCGTCCCCTGAGTTCCGATCCGGAGCCCCCATGCCGCTCACCTCCTGGGAAAAGAAGGGTATGACTTGGGGCAAACCTACTTAGCTGACCGGACTCCAAACCTGCATCAAGAGCATGAAGGACAAGAACATCAAGCTTGTCAACGTGATCCAGGTCATGCTCGTTCGCCGAATTCTGCCATGCCAAAGGTGGACATTCATTCTGTGGGTGTTCGTCCCGGCCGAACACCAGATGCTCCGGAAGCTCTACGACATGACACACAAAGGCGCATGGAAGGTGTTGTTCAAGGCCTCTGAAGTACCTCCTCCCACATCCGATGACCGTGGGCTTCACTCCGCGCGGCCTCCTAGTCAGGTGAGTTTTCAGACTACCACTGGGTTCGGTTCTTCCCAATATATTCATGGGGGAGTCTTAAGCGATTGTGCATATTTGTTCAGGATTATGTGGAGACAGTGGAGTAGATTGACTGTCTGGCTCCACTACCAGAAGGCCCAGCTGATACTCTCCAGACGGAGATGCTTGTCCCGGCGCCGTACAAGGTGCCGGAGAAGAAGGCCAAAAAGAAGGCCCCGGGGATCTGAAAGGGTCTCCGGCATAAGGTTGTGCCAGAAGCCTCGTCCGAAGATGACGAGGCACACTCCTCCCACGAAGGGGAGGAAGAAGAAGAAGAAGAAGCTGCCCCATCCGGAAAGGATGAGGGGCCTGGGGAGGCGGACCAGGGGGCCGGAAAAGGCCCCCGGTGCAAGGCCGTTATACCCATGTCGTCCGATGACGACGAGACAGATTCCTCCCGCGGAGGCGGGGGGAAGCAAGAAGAAACTCTACCTCCCCAAGACCGGGAGGAGAAAAGAGGAAAGCCGCCCGGGGGGAGGCTGGGACGCCCAAGAAGGGAAAGGTGTCCTTCCGCACTACTCGACCATGGCGCGCTTAGCAAGGAGGGTGGCTGCCTGGGGAAGCCCTAAGCGATCGTAAGTATCTGCACTTTATCATGACTTTACTTCATAGCCCCCTTTTTGAACCGCCGAACATATATGCAGTCCGGCCAGGGCTAATCCCGAGGTATCTTCTTTCGGGTCCCTGAGCGATTCGGAGATGAACCCGCTTCCGATGGCCACTACTCCTCAGCCCGCGGATGACACGAAGGTGTCATCCCGACGGCTCCCAGAGCAGGGGGAGGTGACTCTGGAGACGCCCCGAGGCGGAGTTCCAGATGTGGGACACACGGGGTTCAAGATCCCCGCGGATCATGTCGATGAGAGCCGCAGCAGGGCAGGTTCTCCACCGAACACTGTTCCGAAACCTTCGATGGTTCCGGACTTAGGCGGGCAGCCCCTCGTTAGGGAGGGCGAGCCGTCCGTGCCGAGGACATCCGACGTGCCAGCAACACCGGATAGTCTGGTGGAAGCGCTTCAAGGCGCTTCCATGGATGACGAGCACCGTACTCTTATGAGTGCGGTGATTCAAAAGGTTCTGTCCGCCAAAAGCGGGCTAACCGAAGTGTGTACCAGCCTCCTGACGGGCTTTGAGGTAACTAATAAAAATGTATGAAATTACCACCCAATAGGTAGTAGCCCCTGATACTCTGTTTGGTGTTCAGAAGGAAAAGCAAAACAGAGGGTCAATTATAATACGAAGGAGTCTAATAATAAATATTCATGTGAATAAACAGGCTGTGCTGCTTGCCACTGCTGCCCGCACAGCCGAGGTTGCTGAACTAAAGTGGGACCTGGAGTAGGCGCAGGGAGAGCTCGACCTCACGAAGAGGCAGCTCGAAGAGAACAAGGGTAAGTGATTCCCCGCTCTTATGTATTTGAGGATAGACAAAATTGGTTAGTCTAACGCCAAAGCGTTGTGACTGTGTAACAAGGGCCACCGCTGAAGTGGCGTTCCTGAAGAAAGCGTTGTCCGAGACCGAAGACAAAGCGGCCTTGGAATGCAGGGAGCGCGAGAAGCAGAGTGCTAGAGTGGGCGAGGTACAACAAGAGCTCCAGGACCTCGGCAAGAAGTTCGAGTCCGTGGAGCATGATCTCAAGATGAAAGAGGCCGAGCTTGCGAAGGCCCTTGTGAGTATGAAAGACACCAAGGCCGAAGCCGAGAAGGCGCAACAGGAAATCCAAGAGGCCAAAAAGATAGCGACGGGTAAGAAATTCTTTATGCAAAGCAAACATGTGGAGGAGGCATTTCTTTTACTCACTCGAATTCGGAGCTCTCCAGGGGCATTCGCAGATCTGCCACGCTGCATATCAGATGCCGCAGAGTTCTACCTGTCCAGGAGGGGAGCTCAACGGAGAAGCTGTTCTGGTCCCAAGATGTCAGTCGAACACCCTATGCCTCGAGTGACCAATCAAGCAGCTTGGTCGAACTCCATTGGCGGTCGGAGTGGCTATGAAAGATTTCATAGTCCGGATGTGGCCTGGTGAGCCCCTGCCGGCTAGCTACTTCGGCCTGATCAAGCGGATGGTGAATGCCTGTCCGTGGCTCGAAGTCATCAAGCGCTCTGTTTGCATTGAGGGTGTCCGCCGGGCCTTTGCCCGTGCGAAGGTGCACTGGGGCAAGCTGGATGCTGAGAAGCTGGTGAAGGACAGTCCGCCAGAGGGCAAGGAGCATCGCCACCCCGAGAAGTACTATGATGGCGTTATGAAGGGCGCTCGTCTTGTGGCCGATGAGTGTACCAAGGACAAGATCTTTGACTAAATGTACCTCTGCCGCTGTTGTAATTTAAAGACAAAGTTACTTGTGCTATGTAGCACTGTTTGATTTAAAATATTACCTTCTGTGCGGCTGTTTATAAAATTCTGAATGTAGACCAGTCGTCGGCTTCTGCCCCCATGTAACTAGTATTGGGGTGTTCGTGGAAAACCCGGACACTCTTTATCCAAATGTTTGGTCCCTGAAGGAGATATCCGGCGCAGCGAACAAGGCAATCGGACTATGCGGCTTTATAACTTTCACTTAGCCATAGAAGTCTACAATTTTAAATTTCGGCGAAGCCCATAGAATCCAGACGGCCGAATTGGGGCGCTATATACGCCTAGATCGGACGAAGCCGATTTATCACCTAAAGCAGAAAAATCTTTAAGGATTTTAAGACCTCTCGAACAGCGACTAGCTCTTGCCACATCATGCCGGTCAGTTTTCGGCTTTCTCTACTGAGGTGCTCGTCCAGAAGAACCGGGACACAATCGCAGTAGTTCTCCCTGCGCTACCTTAGCGGATATAACGGAACGTAAGGTACCAAAACAAGGGGGCCAGGCTAACCCAACTGTAGACGCAAGACATGATTCGGAGCTGATGCATATAGTCTTATAAGTTCGGGGTGCCGCACTGTTGAAAGTGTTCAGACTTGTCTTGCCGTATTATGGGGCGCCATAAGAAGCCCCTGGCAAACTGACTGTACCAAGGTGTACGGATGCAATATCAAATAAACATTTATAAGAAAAAATGCTCAAATAAGAATAATAAGCTGACGCTATATATGATCTCCCATTGATGAATAATACGTTTAAGCGTATGTTTACAATGGATGCATTAAGCGGAGATAAATAGGACTATTTGACATGTCCTATCAAGGGGCAGGCCGCGCACAGATAGATAAAGCAGGTATTAGGATCGTAAATAGATTCCACCTGGGTATTTCCTTCTGTGCGCAAAGCCTGTTGCCTCATTGGTTTTCTCCCCTGTATAAGTCCGACAATCCGACTCTTCAAAAGAGGCTGCCCTAAAGCAATGTCCTGGAAAATAAAAAAGGGAGATTTATGAAGGTGTGTTGCGGTGATACTACACTGTTGACCGAGTCGTTGTTGTGCCTCCGCCTACGCCCATGGTATCTTGAGTGCGTAATGGTGTACGCGTGGCACGAATGCTGCTTTGATGGGGCTTGAACGGAGGCCAGACTGCTAGTCACGCTCTTGGCGTGCCTGATGATCCTATTGCGGGGTGTTCCGGAGTCGCTTGACGGTGCTCGAGGTTTGTTCCGGATTGGTTTGTCGAAGGAGGTCGCATTGTACTTCCGCCGCGAGGGCTCCAGTATGCTCTTCTGTTCGGAGAGAGCGGTCCATGTTTCTGTTGACAGTTATGACCCCGCGCAGACCTGGCATCTTGAGATTGAGGTATGCGTAATGTGGTACCGCATTGAATCTAGCGAATGCGGTTCGTCCCAGTAGTGCGTGATAACCACTTCGGAAGGGGACGATATCGAGGATAACTCTTTGCTTTAGAAGTTATCCGGAGATCCGAAGACCACTTCCAATGTTATAGAGCCCGTACAGCGGGCTTCTACCCCAGGAATTACACCTTTAAAGGTTGTTTTGGTGGGCTTGATCCTTGAAGGGTGAATGCCCATTTTGTGCACTGTGTCCTGATAAAGCAGGTTCAGGCTGCTGCCGCCGTCCATGAGGACTCGCGTAAGGTGGAATCCGTCGATGATTGGGTCTAGGACCAATGCGGCTGAGCTGCCATGACGGATGCTAGTAGGGTGATCCCTACGATCAAAGGTGATCGGACAAGCTGACCATGGGTTGAATTTGGGGGCGACTGGCTTCATCGCATAGACGTCCCGTAGTGCCCGCTTCCGTTCCCGCTTGGGGATGAGCGTGGCGTAGATCATGTTGACCGTTTTCACCTAGGGGGGAGGGGGTAATTTCTTCTGGCCCCCCTGTGTTCGGATGCCGGGGCTCCTCGTCATCGTCGTTGTACAGCCCCTTGTCCTTGTTTTCGGCGTTTATTTTGCCGGCCTGTTTGAATACCCAGCAGTCTCTGTTGGTGTGGTTGGCTGGCTTGTCCGGGCTGCCATGAATTTGGCATGAGCGCTCCAGTATACGGTCCAGAATGGACGGTCCTTGATTGTTTCTTTTGAATGGCTTCTTCCGATGACCGGATTTGGATCCACTAAATCCGGCGTTGACTGCCATGTCTTCGGTGTTATCGCCATTGTTCCGTCGCTTATGTCTGTTGCGTCGTGGCTTGCCATTGTTATCGCGGACATCCGAAGTGCCGAAATGTGGCGTGGTGTCGCTGCGAGCCAACCAGCTGTCCTCGCCCGCGCAAAAGCGGGTCATTAGTGTTGTGAGAGCTGCCATGGACTTGGGTTTTTCCTGGCCGAGGTGTTGAGCAAGCCACTCGTCACGGATATTATGCTTAAAAGCCACCAGGGCTTCGGCGTCCGGACAATCGACTATTTGGTTCTTTTTAGTTACGAACCGAGTCCAGAATTTCCTGGTTGACTCTCCGGGCTGTTGAGTAATGTGGCTCAGGTCATCAGCATCCGGTGGTCGCACATATGTACCCTGGAAGTTGTCGAGGAATGCGTCTTCCATGTTTTCCCAACTGCCAATGGAATTTGCTGGCAGGCTGTTTAGGCAGTGCCGGGCTGGTCCTTTGAGCTTAAGGGGAAGATACTTGATGGCGTGTAAATCATCTCCGCGGGCCATGTGAATGTGGAGAAGGAAATCTTCGATCCATACTGCGGGGTCTGTTGTGCCATCGTATGATTCGATGTTTACGGGTTTGAACCCTTTTGGGAATTCATGATCCATCACTTCATCAGCGAAGCAGAGGGGGTGTGCGGCGCTTCTGTGCCGGGCTATGTGGCTACGCAGCTCGAATTGGTCTGGGTTGCTGTGTTCGGCCCGGCCGGACTTGTTGATGATGTATCCGGCATGACGGTCATCGTCGCGCGCTATGGCGCGCCCCCGCGATCCGTAGATCGATCTTGGCTGTCCTGCTTTGTTTTCCAGAATATCTTGCAGGTCTTGCCTGTTGCCCTGGGCCATAGTGTATTGGTGTGGGGGTGCGGGCTGGTATTCGGGCTGATATCCCGTTTTATCCCGGCCACGGGGTGGCCGGTCAGCTGTTTGGCGCTCGAGTCCGTATTCCTCGGCTGCCAGGACTTCAGTCCATCTATCTGTGAGCAAGTCTTGATCAGCCTGGAGTTGCTGCTGCTTCTTCTTTAGGCTCCTCGCAGTGGCAATAAGCCGGCGCTTGAAGCGCTCCTGCTCTGTGGGGTCCTCAGGCACGCCGAATTCATCGTCGCCGAGGCTATCTCGTCTTCGGAGGGGGCATATAGTTGTCCTCCTCCAGGTACCCGTCAGTCGCTTATTCCTCTAGGCTGACCTGCTCATCTTCCTGTTCGGAATGCTCGAAGGCGGGCTGATCAGGGTTGTATTCTTCTTCGGCACCATCTGGATTGTTTTCGTCTCCTGGGCTGGTATTGCTGTGGCGGGGCTTGGAGCAGCGCTGACGATGCCCGTGCTTTGTTTTTCTCCCTGAGGGGTTATCCTCCGTTGCCTCGTCGCCATCAGTTTCCTTCGGAGTGTCCACCATATATATCGTATGAGGAGGTGGCCTTCCACCGCCCTGTGAGCGGTGGCTCCTGTAGTTCTCCTGCATCGTCGTCCATACCGTTGATGTCTTCGGAGTCGAAGTCAAGCACGTCGGTTAAATCATCGACCGTGGCAGTGAAGTGGGTGGTAGGTGGGCAGCGAATTCCTTCGTCGCCTGCTTCCCGCTCAAGCCGGACATAGTTCAGCCAAGAGCCTCCTGACAAAGAGAGAGACTTTAACGAGTTCAGTACGTCGCCAAAGGGCGAGTGCTGGAAGATATCCGCAGCGGTAAACTCCATTAACGGAGCCCAACCAGGCTCGGCGGGCTCGGGAGCGTGCGGACTGGAACCTACAACCGGATACGAATCCGGGGGTCCTGAGTCACAGGCTTCCTCAAAAGTGAGGCCTATGCTCGGCTCCACCGCCGATGAGGGTACGGCCTGTGGGGCGGGGTCCATCCCTCCGTCCTTAGGAAACGCAGCCTGCTCCGGATTTGAGTCCGGGGCTACTGCAGGGGTGATATCCCGAGTGTTGTCCGACAGCAGATCAAAGCCATGCTCGTCGTGACTGTCCGGTGCTCCTGGCATGGGCCCGAATTCGTCGAAGATCAAGTCTCTGCGGATGTCCGTCGTGTAGTTCAGGTTTCCGAACCTGATCCGTGGCTGGGCGCGCTTGTCGATCTGCTCCAGATGGCTGCGAATTGGCCCTTGAAGGCGGCCGCCAACACAGTATCTATCCGGGAGGAAAGTCTCACCTCGACCGTGTCATTGATTTATGATTGAAGGACCCATTGAGCCTTGCAGCGACGACACAGAGGAACTCTCAATGAAAGCACCAATGTCGGTGTCAAAACCGGCGGATCTCGGGTAGGGCGTCCCGATCTGTGCGTCTAGGCTGATGGTAACAGGAAGCAAGGGACACAATGTTTATATAGGTTCGGGCCCTCTCGATGGAGGTAAAACCCTACTTCCTGCTTGATTAATATTGAAGATATGGGTAGTACAAGAGTAGATCTACCACGAGATCGTAGAGGCTAAAACCCTAAGAGCTAGCCTATGATGGTATGATTGTAATTGTGATCGGCCTTCTAAGGACCAACCTCTCCGGTTTATATAGACACCGGAGAGGGCTAGGGTTTACATGGAGTCGGTTACAAAGAAGGAAACATAACATCCGGATCTCCAAGCTTGCCCTCCACGCTAGGGAGAGTCCTATCCGGACACGGGACAAAGTCTTGAGTCTTGTATCTTCAGGCTTCAGTAGTCCAGACGTTGTACACAGTCCGGCTGTCCGGATACCCCCTAATCCAGGACTCCCTCAGGGGGTACCCAAACTTGCCTGCCTACGATCCATGGTGGTACGGCCCAGTTTCAACATCGACAACTCAAGACCCTCGCGAGGGGCCAAGCCTCGCGAGGCGGACTACACCAAGACCTCCAAAAGGAACAGCCTCCTCAGGCTGGCTCCCGAGGAGCGGAGATTTCCATGCAAGCCTCACATCGTTTTCGTGTCATGACGACCAAAGCAAGGTGGGCGCTAGCATGCGCAGTGTACCAGTTTCCGCTTTGGTGCTAAGGAAGCAAGCGCAGGCGCGGAGTCCCAAGGAATCAGCCAAAGGATTCCATTCTCATGCAACAAGACCAAGACCGCTAGGATGGTAGGATTGAGGTCATCACCGAGCCCACCGCGGCGTCACGACTAGAGGCTTTTGCAGGTGAAGACTACTTTCATCAGGATAAGATGTACTAGATGTCGCCCTTCGAATTTGGCCGTTGTGGGATCCCTTCCCGCCTTCATTTGGGAAGAGTGCCAAGGCCACTATAAATAGGACCTAGCCATCACCAGAGGAGGGGATGGAGACGAGATCAGATCCATTCCACCCTCTCTAGCTCACTAGCTCACATGAGCTCAACAACACACCTCCTGAGGTGGTTCTCCACTGTACTAGTTCATCCTCAGCCCCTCGAGGCCAATCCACCACAAAGCATGAGTAGGGTTTTACACCGCAATGTGGCCCGAACCTAGGTAAACTGCTGTGTCCCCTTTCCCTTGAGTTCGATGAGCTAGGCTGTGAGATTTGCGGGTAGGAAGACTAGGGAGGTTGAGTTCTTTGCACGCACCCCAGAGTTCAAACCTCTCAAGGGTTTGCACAACCCGGAATCCGACAGAGAGGATGGAGGGGAAGCGTCATCGGGCCAACTAATTTTCTCCTCTTGCAGTTGGATTCGGTCGACAAAGACTCCACCAGCTCGCTCTGGCATGGCACCCTCACGAACGACACCCTGTAGATGCTCGATCCTTCAATCTCTGGTGGATGCTCCATCTTGGATCGATACTCCCACCACTGCCACCTCACAATTGGATTTGGTGAATCTGTTTGCTCCGTGGCCTTTTCACTGTGTTGCAGATATTTGGCAATGGATGTCGCCATCGCTGCTAGTTGGTCCTTGTTGTCAAACCAAGATTATATCTTCAACATCCTAGCTAGCTTCATAGGGTTGCCGTCTGCGATCCTCACGTATCGATTGTACTCCTCCATCAATCTACTTCTCCACAGCACCTTCACTCACCGGCGTTGGTTTTTGAATGGAAGAGGAGAGAGCAATGCTGGTTTTGGATTAGAATGGGAGAGGAGCGGCGCTGGTTTTGGATTGGAACATGAGAGGAGGGGCGGTGGGTTTGAAATGGAAGAGGAGAGGAGCGGCGTTGGATTTAGATTGGAACAGGAGAGGAGCGGTGCTAGTCTTGGAAGTATTTTTTGGTTTTGCGTATTTTGGGTCAAAGTCTGACCACGTACTGTATTTGAAGCAAAATGTTAATGCATGTCACCAAAAATTGTATCGTTTGGTTCGTATCTGAGTGTACTTTCAAATTATATTATTTTTGCAACGTATAACATAGTGTACAAATAAAGAAAAATAGATTGGTGCTTCTTTCAGAAAAGAGTACTCCTTAGAAAAGTGCCAATATAAGCTACTAGTATTTGGTTAGATGATTTGCTGCCGAGAAAGATATGTCCACAGAGAGCGCCACACATCCCACTGGTGGTGGTGGATACCAATGCTTACATGGAGCATGGTTGGTGTTGGTAATTTTTACTTGGCACACCTTGGACTCTGCATTATGTCGGTTCCATCCGTACATTTGTGCAGTTCCACCAAAATGCAGCTAAATAACCTTGTTTGCACAGATAATGAAAAAGCGTCATTACATTATAGTGGCACTAGTTGATGAAACATACACTAATAAATAGAAGAAAATATTCTGATAGTATCATAGTATGCCATGCTGCGAGGAAGAGATGGGCCCTGCGACGCCTCATATAGTAGGCCTCATACTGGAAATTGACCCAATTCTCCCTGATACACCTTCTGCCAATGATGAACATCAATATATAGAGGTAATACAAGGAGGGGCCTTGGGACATTCCAATCTGTATTTTTGTGCAGATCAACTAAAATTAAGCACTCTAGTTTGCAGAAACACTTAAACATTAACAATGCGACTAGTTGATGAAACATATACTAACAAAGAGAAGCACTTTCTTTATGTACATTGGAAATGAAATGATAGAGAGGACACTCGCTCTATTTTAACTGTATTATTACTTCATTTTATCAGTGGCACTAGGTTTCGAGCAGGTGACAAGCAAGGTGTACCGTGCGTCACAAGGATGGAGGGCGGGGGTGCTTAGACTGGGATGCTGAAGCTGCCTCTTTTAGTCCCTATCCACCCCCCTAATGTTTCTGTGGTAGCATTTGGGTTGTAATCCAAACTTGGTCGAGCTGGTGCTCCGCCCCCTACCAGCCTAGCTTAAGTGGCGAACTTGTCTCCTGCTAGTACTCAATCCGTTCTAGTGGTAGTTGCATAACTGCCCATTTACATTGAGATGTTGTCGGAGAATGGTTCTCTATGGTTGGGTTTCTTTAATGAAATCGGAGGAAACCTCCCCTTTCGATATATAAAAAAAATCAATGGCACTAGCGGTGCCAAAACATTGCCGCAAATTAAGGTGCAAAATAATAACATTACTGCTTTATCATGGAAGTTCCAAAATAGTAGCACAAGAGCAGACTCAACATGGAGGATCTTTGGCAAATGGTCAGACCAAGAAGGAACATACCTCATGATGGGAACCATATCTGCAGTCAACGCCATCATAGAAGGGATGACACCAGTCACCAACATGGATGATTCAATTCATGGGACCTTTTTGTGCACTTCACCTAAAATGAAGCAATACCCGATGAGCTAGCAGCTTCTTCTTCATTAGTTGCAATAAAGTTGAGCAACAACAAGGATGGTTATGAAGCTTGTGGAATGCTCAACTATAATTTGGATATCATTTGTGCAGTTCAACTAAGATCAAGCATGAAATGTATATCTCTGTTTGCACAAAAAGGTGGAAAGGAAGGTGACTAACAAGTGATGAAACATACATCAAATGAAAAGAAGCATGTTCCTTATCTGAATGGCGATCCTACAAGGACAGTAACAATTTCTAAAGCAGAAGCATTGCGAGATATTAGTGTGGGCATTAGGATTAACTATAGCAACTGTTAAATATGACATTACCTTAATGGTGCCATTACTTCATTTTACCAGCAACATCACATTAACAGCTGCTAAAGAGTTGGTATTTGGGCACGGGAGAGTAGGCAAACCAAGACAGTTGCATTTCTAGCGAAAAGAAGCAACTTATCATAATGGGAAATTTAGCAAGACATCAAAAATAGTGGCATTGATTCATATTACTGGAGGCATTACATTGAAAACAACATCGGTTTAACGTGTCCTTACTTTTAATAGTGTGACTGCTATATTTTACCAGTGGCATTACATGAGAGGGGCTCGGGGCAACAAACATCATAACAGGATATCTGGGTTCCCATTTTTATTCGGTATTGCCACCTTATACCGTGTGAGGCTAGCAAATCTAGTGCTGGACATACTCTGTCGACTTGTCTCCCAGTCCCCACTTCCTTTCCTTTTCAACCAATAGATTGGTTTATATTGAGTTTGTTCTTCATTTCCCTTTATTTCCCTATTAGACTGACAGACCAGTTCGATAGCCAGTCTCTACTACTTTTTGCCCCCATTATTTCCACTTTCGACCAAGTCCTAGATTCAGGTAGCAAATCTTCCCCCAACCCCACCCCTTTCTTCCCTGTTTGGACCAAGTAGTACTAGATTCGACTGCATGAACTAGTTTTACCTCTTAACAGTAAAAAATTAGGTGGCTTTCAAACAGAGATCGATCCTATCTACAAGGGGGCCTGAGAAATAGTAAACGATACAAATGCAGCGACATCAGGAGCTGGGGAAGTAGAGCAAGGCGGTTTCGAAGGAAGTTACACCTGAGGGTCGCCGGGATGTCGATAGGTGGGCGGCAGGAGGACGAATCTGCCCACACTATGGTAGCAAGGAAGAAGGGGTCGGAGGCCCTCCCTAGCCGGCGCTGCATGGGAGAGAATGACAAGGCATGCTGATCGGGATGCGCCGACAGTGGGTAAGAGCCGTCGCCAAGGACGACTACGTGATCATTGCAGCTTCTTACCTTCCCCGGCGGACAGGATCCGGCTGGATATGTGACCAGCGGTAAGCAAGGAGAGAGTGTGGCCACTGCTGTTGTGTTTAGATCTGGAGAGGATGAGATGGTGTGAAGAGAGAACCACTAGCAAGCAAGGCTCCTGCCTATATAGTGGAGTAGTTTTCTTTTATCTACCGGAGTCGGCTTGACCTCATGAATGACTGTCGAGAAGTCTTCATGCACGTGCCCCAGAGGCGCACTTGTCATCATTTTGATCTGAAGCACCGGATTAACATATAACATGAAAAAATGCCACATGATAAGAACCCATAACCTAACTGCCCCAAGGAGACAACATGAATCCCGACGGACAAACTAGACGAGGATCAAAGCTCAAATTAAAGATAAACTCATAGAAAAGGGGTCCATCTGTAACATCCCAAATTTTCAATTTGGAATGTTATACATTAGATCATCATTGCATATCATATTTTATTGCAGTTTGGCTCGATCCTAGAAATTTTACACAACTCAAGGACCCACGGAGAGAGTTGGGGATTTCGTTATTTTCATATTTGAGTTTTCTCAAATTTTGAAAATAGGATCATTTGATTTTAGTTATTTTATCTTCAATTATTTCTATTATAAAAATATGAGAGAGGGAATAAAATGACTTTCCCAAAATAAAGAAATATTGAGGATTTAATAATAAAATTAAATAAGGTTTTATTTTGGAGTTTATCGCTAGTTTATTTGAATTTAGGAAAAATGCGTGTTTTTCAAAATTGCATTTAGGCCCCAAATAAATGTTCATCTTATCCGACTTGATTTTGGAAGTCGGGGAAAATTTATTTCGGGATTTTTGGAGTCCGTTTAGTATTTCTTTTATTCGTTTTTCTGCGCGTAATTTTTTTTTAAAAAAACTAACCGACCTACCGGGCCGTGTCCGCCTAGGACTCTAGGCCCGGCCAGCCTTTATAAGCCGGGGGAACCCGAGCCACAGCCTAGCCCCCCCGAAACCCTAGCCCGGCCGGACCCGCCGTCTGCTGCTTGCCGCCACTGGCGATCCCACGACCTCGCTATCGCCCGCCGCCGACCCGCCGACCACCGCCGCCCGCGGACCCGCCGCGGAGTTGCCGCCGCCTCGCCGGTGTAGCCCGCCGTCGCCGCCGCCATCACACATCCCGAGGTAGTCGTCGGTTTTTCTTATAAAACCGTTTGGTTTATTTTTTCAAAACCCTAGATCCGTTTTTTAGATCCGGTTCAGTTTATTTTTTTTCCGGTTTAGTCTATATACCGGACGTTTGTCCATACGTTTGTTTTAACGAACGATTTACGTCGTTTAGCCGCTGATAGCGAACGTTCATTCGTTAGCCTGTTCGTTCGTTTTTCTTTTTCTCGGTTTTCCGCGATTATTTCTCATCGCGATTTCTGATTCGATTTTCATTTTAGTATAACTTTTCGCTCGTTTTATCGGAATCAGGTGATTCAAGCGCCTAGAGTTTCTTCTCGAAGCACTCTTTCCTTTTAACAAACTCAAACAAGTTTTTGCTACTGTAAATTGTTTCTTAGGTCCGGATTAGTAAAACAAAGTTTGTTTCTTTCGCCATTTGACTTTCGTTGCTTCGTTTGTTTTGATTCTTTTTGCAAACCCGAGTTCTTAAGTTGAACTTTCTGGTTAGATCTCTTATTTGAGTTTTACCTGGGCATTAGATGAGTGCTTATTGTATGCTTGTTCGTTTGCGATAGAGTACCCGGAGTGTACCGCTTGCTACTTCGAATCTCTAGGTTTCACGGATCATCAGCAAGGCAAGTAACACTTTGATCATACCTCTTTACTACCCAGTTTTATTGCATTAGATCAATCCTCAAACAATTGCATGATTAGGATCTGATTAATATGTGGGTTTTGGGAAGTAGATGAGGTAGAACCTATTACCTGTTTTATTATCAAACCTTTGGGAGTTACTTCTACGTTTGCTTATATTGCCATGCTATGCTAGTAGACGTGGATTGGGTGAGTTTATCCATGACAGATGTGAGATTTGTTAATTACTAATGGTTTACTTAAGGTGGCAACTTAAATTCACATCTGGGTGGATTGAGGCACCTGGGGAACCCAGTGTGGTCCATATTTTTGGAAATCCCGGGGTACCGTGTGATTCTCCTATGGACCGCCACCCAGGCTCAAAGGGATCATGAGATTATTCATGCTAGAAACTTCTGTGTGCAGCCGCAAGCTACTATGGGCTCTAGCATAGTTGATTAAGTTGCGTGAGCTCTTGAAGAGGTAGACTAGCAGATGTAAGGGATGTAGGTTGGTACTGTCTACCCGAAGAAGAGAGTTAATGCTTCTGAAAGACTATGTCTCGGTCATCCGTTTCTCAAAAACCATGTAGTGCGAGAAATCAAGCGGAGGAGATCGAGTCTTGCAGCGAAAAGTGCGCAAACCTCTGCAGAGTGTATAAACTAATCATTGTTAGCCGTGTCCCTGGTTATGGACGTTTTGAGTATCGAGTACTTGGATTATCATGTGAATCTCATCATGTTACTTTAATTTAATTTTGTTGGGTTTAATGATGATGCTTAATTGGGATTGAGTTGTAGTACCCTTCTCAATGTTTAACAACCACCATGATAGTTAAATAAAATTTATTCCTTTGCAGTAGGGAAAAACTGGCTTTATGCAAAATTGTAACCATAGAGCTTACCACCAGCCATATATGCATGTAGTGATAGCTTTATTCTGTTCATTACTCTCTATGTGTTACATTGCCAGCATATTCCATGTGCTGACCCATTTTCGGGCTGCAACGTTCATGTTGCGGACTTTTTAGACGACGAGTAAGGTGCCTTAGGTCGTGGTCTTATACTCAGTGATGCCGCTGGAGTTGATGGACTCGCTTATCTTCCAAGCCTTTCGCTGTTATCGTTATTAGATGGCCTTAAGCCATATTTATTGTGATAAGTTCTCTTTTGAGACATTTGATGTAATAAGTGTGTGATTGCTACTCTGTTATAAATCCTTCAAGTACTTTGCGTGTCAGCATTACCGGTCCAGGGATGACACTGATGCACGGAGATCAGACTGTTTGAGGTCTGGTCGCTACAAGATGGTATCAGAGCACACGCTGACTGTAGGACACAACCACTAAGCTAAAGCCCTAGACCACTACTCTCTTCTCATTTTTGACTCCTCATCTTTTCTACTCTTTTAGGATGGCGGATGCAAGGAACAAGTTCACACAACCTGATGAAGATACACCCTTTTGACGCCACTTGAAGGAAGTTACTAGATACCTGAACATCGAAGTACCAAGCTTCACCGGGACCTACATCGCCACTTTACCCGAAGAGGAGCGTTGGATGATTCAAGTTTAAGTTCCAAGAAGGACGTTCATGCCAGTCACTGAGCCCATAGATTTTTCCTTTGATGCACCAACCTGGAGTTTAGCAAAGAGCATGGTAGCTCACATCACCATGGGACGCATTGGAGAAGTTTACCACAAGGATCTCAAGGATACTATCTACCAGATTTGTGGGCACCGAGATGAGCAATGGGAGATGATCAACACCAAGAAGGATAGATCAATTGCAGCTTTCATCCAGGAGTTAAACCAGCACATTCGCTGCCAGGAGAACCAGATGTGTGCAGGCATGATAGACCTGAAGAAGGCTATGACCAAGATCACGGAGATGGAGGAAGAACTTAAATCTACACGCGATGGATATGAGGAGGAAATAGCGATGCTTGTGGAGAAGAATGATGATCTGAAGAAGAAGCTAAAAGTATTCATGGGATTTCCCGCGACTGGAGGAGAAGACGAAGATTGCACTTGCCCAGAGAACTACATCATCATCGACGACACCGACTCCGACCCCGACGATAGCGATGATGACTTTGTTGATGAAGCTGGAGCAGATATCATGGAGTCTTCGACCGAGCAGTTTTTCTAGTCGACCACCATAACAGTAGTAGTATTCCCCCATGTATATAGTATAGTCCGAGCACTTTTGCAACGATAGCAAGACCGTTGTATGCCCTTGTTTCAATTGATTAAAGTGATATTGATTGCAATTGTCTCATGTGCATGTGGGTAGTGTTTTTCTCTCTAGACCTCATTCTATTCTATATTCTCACCTTTTCTAAACCCTCACATGCCTCTGAGACGTGACAATGGATTTGCTTTCCCACCGGAGCTCACCCAGTTGATCCAGCAGCAGAATGCATTGATGCAGATGTTAGTCCAGAATCAGAATCAGGGGAATAACAACAACAACCCACCACCACCACCAACTGTTGATCACTTAGCCCATTTCTTGAGGCTGAATCAGTCGGTGTTCTCCAGTAGCACTGAGCCGATAGTTGCAGATGATTGGCTCCGCAAGATGGGAAGGGAGTTGACCACTGCAGGATGCGCAGATGCGGAGAAGGTGAGTTTTGCCGCACATCAACTTGATGGACCCGCAGCATCATGGTGGGAGAATTTCACAGCCACGTATCCTATCGACACTGTCACATGGGATCAGTTTCAGTAGGCTTTCCATACTACTCATGTTTCAGCAGGAGCTATGGCCATGAAGAAGCGTGAGTTTTGCAACTTGCGTCAAGGAGGACGTACTACTGGCCAGTATGTGGATGACTTTAGTGCGCTAGCACGTTATGCCCCAGATGACGTTGCTACGGATGCAGCTAAGCAGGAGAAGTTTCTGGAAGGACTGAATGATGAGTTGAGCATGCAGTTAATGGTAGCAACCTTCAACAACTACCAGGAGTTGGTAGATAGAGCTCTTATGATTGAAGGGAAGCAGCAGCAGATTGACAACCGCAAGAGGAAGTATGGACAAGGGAAGTACAATTCTGGAGCTCAGGAGAAGCCTCATATTACCCCGAACTCGGGAGGACATTTTCAGCATACCCATGGAGGAGGTAGTTCGCACAACCATAGTGGACACAAGAATGGTAATGGGAATGGAGGGAGCAACAGACAGAACCGCGCCAACCCATCAACACCAGCCAAGAGGGATCTGAGCCACATTACCTGCTACAAATTCCAAAACACTGGACATTATGCCACTAAATGTCCTGAAGCGAAGAATGGAAACGACAATGGAAGCTCTGGGAAGAAGCCCAATCCTTTCAACAAAGGATAGGTGAACCACGTTAGCATGGAGGAGGTTGAAGCCTAGCCAGATGCAGTAATAGGTAAGTTTTTGGTTAAGTCATTTACTGCAATCGTTCTTTTCGATACTGGTGCATCGCATTCATACATATCAAGGGGATTTGTGGATAAGTATAAACTGCCAACCTAAGCCCTTAGATCGCCCATGTTAGTAACCTCGCCAGGAGCAGAGTATATGGCTAGTCTATGGTGTGATCGGTTACCATTAAGGATTGGTAACAACGTGTTTCCCTCAGACCTAATAGTATTGGAATCACAAGGACTGGATGTGATATTAGGCATGGATTGGTTATCTAAGTATGGTGGGAACATCGAATGCGCCAGTAAGTCAATTTTGCTTACCACGCCAGAAGGAAGAAGGATCAAATATGTATCCCGGCATGTGCCAAAGAGGACTTAAGTAAATTCCTTATCAGTAGTTGTACAGGAGGAAGTACAAGTGGTGAAGGATTTTCCTAACATATTTCCAGAGGAGTTGCCAGGCATGCCACCGGATAGAGACATTGAGTTTTTGATTGAGCTTTTGCCAGGCACAGGGCCGATATCTAAGAGACCGTACAGGATGCCCGCAAAAGATTTGGAGGAAATTAAGAAGCAGATTAAGGAGTTACTGGATAAAGGCTATATTCGCCCAAGTTCTTCACCTTGGGATCGCCAGTGCTTCTAGTGGAAAAGAAGGATGGATCGTTATGGATGGTTGTTGATTATCGAGGATTGAATGAAGTGACAATCAAAAATAAGTACCCACTGCCGATGATCAATGACTTGTTTGACCGATTGCAAGGAGCTAAGGTATATTCCAAGATCAATTTGCGATTAGGATACCACCAGTTGAAGATTCGAGAGCAGGATATACCTAAGACGGCTTTTACCACCAGGTACGGGCTGTATGAGTATACCGTTATGCCATTTGGTCTGACTAACGCACCTGCCTATTTCATGAACATGATGAACAAGGTGTTTATGGAGTTTCTGGATAAGTTCGTCGTGGTGTTCATTGATGATATTTTGGTCTACTCAAAGAATGAAGACGAGCATAAGGAGCATTTGCGTTTGGTATTGGAGAAGCTCAGAGAACATCAGTTATATGCCAAGGTCAGCAAGTGTGAGTTTGGTTGAAGGAAGTTGGATTCCTCAGACATGTTATATCCGGAGAAGGGATAGCAGTAGACCCCACCAAAGTTGTCACTGTGACAAATTGGGAAGCCCCAACAACAGTTGGAGAGATCCGGAGTTTTCTTGGACTCGCAGGATACTACCGGAGGTTCATTGAGAATTTCTCAAAGATTGCAAAGCCCATGACGGAGTTGTTGAAGAAGGACACCAATTTTGAATGGACAGAGGAATGTGCGGCCAGTTTCCAGGAGTTGAAGAAACATTTGGTTACATCACCAGTGTTGGTTCTGCTTGATCAATGTAAGGATTATGAAGTATATTGCGACGCTTCTCATCGAGGACTTGGAGCAGTGCTTATGCAGGAGGGAAGAGTTGTTTCGTATGCCTCACGACAACTTAAGCCCCATGAGTTAAATTATGCCACCCATGATTTGGAGTTAGCAGCCGTAGTTCATGCCTTGAATACATGAAGACATTTTCTCATTGGAAACCATTGTGAGGTGTACACGGATCACAAGAGTTTGAAGTACATCTTCACTCAGAAGGAGCTGAATCTCAGGCAAAGGAGATGGTTGGAGCTCATCAAGGATTATATGAGATTGCATTATCACCCCGGAAAGGCTAGCGTACTAGCCGATGCGTTGAGCCGCAAGAGCCATGTCAACACACTCATGACCAGAGAGTTACCGAAGGAGTTAGCCGAGGATCTTCATGAGCTATGTTTGGAGATAGTTCCGAGAGGCTATGTAGCAGCATTAGAGATTCAGTCTACCTTGATGGATAAGATCAGAGAAGATCAGATGACTGACAAGGAGATTGCCGAGATAAAGGAGAAGATGAGCAAAGGAAAAGCTAAGGGATTTTGTGAGGATGAGCACGATACCTTATGGTTTGAGGACCGCGTTTATGTGCTTAATGACCCGGAGATCAGGAACTTGATTCTGCAAGAGGCTCATGATTCCCTATACTCGATTCACCCAGGTAATACCAAGATGTACCTGGATTTGAAGGACACTTTCTCGTGGACCGGAATGAAGAAGGATATTGCGGAGTATGTAGCAGTATGTGATGTATGTCAGAGAGTGAAGGCAGAGCATCAGAAGCCAGCAGGATTGCTACAGCCATTGTCGTTACCCGAATGGAAGTGGGATAAACTAGGCATGGATATTATCACGGGATTGCCCAGGACTCGTTCAGGCTATGACTCGATATGGGTTGTAGTCGATCGTTTGATGAAGGTAGCTCATTTCATCCCAGTGAAGACCACTTACACCAGTGCTAAGTTGGCAAAGATATACATGACCAGGATCGTATATGCGCATGGAGTTCCGAGGAGCATTGTATCGATAGAGGAACCCGGTTTACCGCAAAGTTTTGGATTGATTACGAAACCTTGGGTACCGAGCTAGAGTTGATCTGCCTTTCATCCATGAGCGGATGGACAGACCAAGAGAGTCAACCAGATTCTGGAGGACATGCTTAGAACTTGTGTGCTAGATTATGGATCTAGTTGGGACGACAATTTGCCATATGCGGAGTTCTCTTACAACAACAGTTATCAATCTAGTTTGAAGATGGCCCCTTTAGAAGCTCTGTACGGGAGGAGGTGCAGGACACCGTTGTTGTGGGATGAAGTAGGAGACCGTCAGTTGTTTGGACCAGATTTAATTAAGGTGTCTCAAGAAGGTGAAGTTGATTCGCGATAGGCTCAAGGTAGCCAGTCCGAGCAAAAGAGCTACATGATTCTAAATGCAAGGAGGCAGTTCTGAAGTCGGAGCGAGTTTATCTTCGATGTATCTCCACTTGAGGAGTTAAGCGCTTTGGAGTTAAGGAAAGTTAAGCGCCACGTTTTGTTGGACCATATAAAGTTTTGGAGCGTATGGGAGAAGTTGCTTACAAATTGGAATTGCCTAAAGGATTGTCAAGAGTTCACGATGTGCTCCACGTTTCCTAGTTGAAGAAGTACCACGCAGAGATGGCTGATATACCGCTGAGAGATACCGTGCCACAGGAAGCGATTCAGTTGGATAGTGATTTGACCTATGAGGAGAAACCAGTCAATATTCCCGAATATGCCAGCTGAGTCACCCGCAGCAAGGTTATCAAGCTTTTCAAAGTTCAGTGGAGCCACCATACCGAGGATGAAGCCACCTGCGAGAGAGAGGAAGATCTACTGAAGGACCACCCTCACCTATTTTCTAGCCAACCCGAATCTCGAGGGCGAGATTCATCTTAAGGGGGGTAGGTTTGTAACATCCCAAATTTTCAATTTGGAATGTTATACATTAGATCATCATGGCATATCATATTTTATTGCATTTCGGCTCGATCCTAGAAATTTTACGCAACTCAAGGACCCACGGAGAGAGTTGGGGATTTCGTTATTTTCATATTTGAGTTTTCTCAAATTTTGAAAATAAGATCATTTGATTTTAATTATTTTATCTTCAATTATTTCTATTATAAAAATTTGAGAGAGGGAATAAAATGACTTTCCCAAAATAAAGAAATATTGAGGATTTAATCAAAAAATCAAATAAGGTTTTATTTTGGAGTTTATCGCTATTTTATTTGAATTTAGGAAAAATGCGCGTTTTTCAAAATTGCATTTAGGCCCCAAATAAATGTTCATCTTGTCCGGCTTGATCTTAGAAGTCCGGGAAAATTTATTTCGAGATTTTTAGAGTCGGTTTAGTATTTCTTTTATTCGTTTTTCTGCGCGTATTTTTTTTAAAAAAAAACTAACCGACCTACCGGGCTGTGTCCTCCTAGGACTCTAGGCCCGGCCGGCCTTTATAAGGCGGGTGAGCTCGAGCCGCAGCCCAGCCCCAACCCTAGCCCTAGCCGGACCCCGCCCGCGATCCCATGCCGCCATCCGCGACCCTACCGCCCCGCCGTCGACCCCGCCGACCGCCGCCGCCCTTCCGGACCCCAAGCCGGAGTTTCCTGCCGCCTCGCCAGAGTAGCCCGCCGCCGCCGCTGCTGTCACACATCCCGAGGTAGCCGCCAGTTTTTCTTATAAAACCGTTCGGTTTATTTTTTTCGAAACCCTAGATCCGTTTTTTTAGATCGGGTTCGGTTTATTTTTTTTTCCGGATTCGTCTATTTAGCGGACGTTCGTCAGTACGTTCATTTTAGCGAACGATTTTCGTCGTTTGGCCCCTGATAGCGAACGTTCGTTCGTTAGCCTGTTCGTCCGTTTTTCTTTTTCTCGGGTTTTCCGTGATTATTTTTTATCGCGATTTCTGATCCGATTTTCGTTTTAGTATAACTTTTGGCTCGTTTATCGAAATCAGGCGATTCAAGTGCCTAGAGTTTCCTCTCGAAACCCTCTTTCCATTTAACCAACTCAAATAACTTTTTGCTACTATAAATTTGTCTTAGGTCTAGATTAGTAAAACGAAGTTTGTTTCTTTCGCCGTTTGACTTTCGTTGCTTCGTTTGTTTTGATTCTTTTTGCAAACCGGAGTTCTTAAGTTGAAATTTCTGATTAGATCTCTTATTTGAGTTTTACCTGTGGATTAGATGAGTGCTTATTGTACGCTTGTTTGTTTTTGATAGAGTACTCGGAGTGCACCGCTTGCTACTTCGAATCTCTAGGTTTCACGGATCATCAGCAAGGCAAGTAACAATTTGATCATACCTCTTTACTACCCAGTTTTATTGCATTAGGTCAATCCTCAAACAATTGCATGCTTAGGATATGATTAATATGGGGGTTATGGGAAGTAGATGAGGTAGAACCTATTGCATATTTTATTATCAAACCTTTGGAAGTTACTTCTACGTTTGCTTATATTGCCATGCTATGCTAGTAGACGTGGATTGGGTAAGTGTATCCATGACAGATGTGAGATTTTTTAATTAATGGTTTACTTAAGGTGGCAACTTAAATTCACATCTGGGTGGATTGAGGCACCTAGGGAACCCAAGTGTTATGCGTATTTTAGAAATCTCAAAGGTACCGTGTGATTCTCCTATGGACCGCCACCCAGGCTCAAAGGGATCATGAGATTATTCATTCTAGAAACTTCCGTGTGCAGCCGCAAGCTACTATGGGCTCTAGAATAGTTGATTAAGTTGCGTGAGCTCTTGAAGAGGTAGACTAGCAGATGTAGGGGATGTAGGTTGGTACTGTCTACCCGAAGTAGAGAGTTAATGCTTCTGAAAGACTGTGTCTCGGTCATCCATTTCTTAAACACCATGTAGTGCGAGAAATCAAGCGGATGAGATCGAGTCTTGCGGGAAAAAGTGCGCAAACCTCTACAGAGTGTATAAACTAATCATTGTTAGCCGTGACCTCGGTTATGGATGTTTTGAGTATCTAGTACTTGGATTATCATGTGAATCTCATCATGTTACTTTAATTTAATTTTGTTGGGCTTAATGATGATGCTTAATTGGGATTGAGTTGGAGTACACTTCTCAAAGTTTAACAACCACCATGATAGTTAAATAAAATTTATTCCTTTACAGTAGGGAAAAATTGGCTTTATGCAAAACTGTAACCATAGAGCTTACCACCAGCCATATATGCATGTAGTGATAGCTTTATTCTGTTCATTACTCTCTATGTGTTACATTGCCAGCATATTCCATGTGTTGACCCGTTTTTGGGCTGGAACGTTCATGTTGCAGACTTTTCAAACGACGAGTAAGGTGCCTTAGGTCGTGGTCTTATACTCAGTGATGCCATTGGAGTTGATGGACTCGCTTATCTTCCAAGCCTTCCACTGTTATCGTTATTAGATGGCCTTAAGCCATATTTATTGTGATAAGTTCTCTTTTGAGACATTTGATGTAATAAGTGTGTGATTTCTACTCTGTTATAAATCCTTCAAGTACTATGCGTGTCGGCATTACCGATCCAGGGATGACACTAATGCACAGAGATCAGACTATTTGAGGTCTGGTCGCTACACCATCGATAGATGTCCTAACTAACACGGCTTGACCTAGATGGCAGCCGAGTATTCTTCGTGCATGTGCCCCTAATGACCAGCGCCTTGGAGGAACTCAGTTGTCGCTGTTTAACCCTCGCAGTGTTCTGATGCACACGACACCTAATATTGCGAGATGACAAGAAAGCTTTTTTTTAATTTCTCATCAGAAGTAGAGCCCTGTACAAACACAACCTGCACGATATGTAGCCGATAGCCAATCCAACCATCTGATGGAGTCTGGTCTACATGGACGAACTGATCTTCTGTGTAATGCAGGGATCCTCCAAGCACCAACACTTGTATAAGACTGCTCCAGTACTATCGCTCGTCTCTCTCTTATACTAACTCAGCAGACTTGCGGGGCCGGGGTATGTGCCTATGGTCGGTTCTCAATTGCGGTCCCACATGTGTGTGCAAACTCAATATGATGCACGTTCCATTCAGAGAGCGGCGTGCTAGACCGACCGACCGTCTAGGGTGCGATGCGAATGTGATGGGCGTGTTGTATACATGTGGGCTCCCGTTTTCTTGAAAATTTGCTCCATGGTGCAATCCATGGATACAAAATTATATTTAAAAGTCAAGGGCGGGGCTTTTCTCACGTAGTAGACGGGGCAGTTCCGCCTAGTCGGTTCGATAGAGAGGCGAGAATATGAGGGAGTAGGCAGATCCAAACGTAGGGCAGTGTGATTTGATGGTGAGTTACTACTGGACATGCTCTGTTGGAAAAGGAAGTGCCTAGGAGGCGCTTAGGCACGCCTAGGAGCTAGGCAATGGCCAAACGCCTCGCCTAGGGCATAAATGGAGGTCTAGGCACAACAAGCATGGAATTGCCTACCCAAGCAAGAAATCATGCCCCATACTGCACTGATATGCGAAACTGGTTATATTCCAATGGCAATAGACAGAAATTAACTTATTTATATGCCATAAACTAATATCAACACCCATATAATAATCACAGATACACTACGAGTAAAAACTATATTACCGCCTAGGGCGCTTAGGCACTGCCTAGGCACTAGGCGAAGGCCAACCGCCTCGCTTACGCCTACCGCTTTTTCCAACCTTGTGGACAGGTCGGGCCCTGTGATTTGACTTGTCATTATTATTTTAACTACGACACTACGATTGGTGTGAGTCTCCCTATTCCTGACCACCTCCATGGTATACAGGTGCCAAGTACTGTACTCCTTACACCTTTTGGAAATGCAATTAATACTACTACGAAGAAAGAGATAGAGAGAAGTAAAAAATATTACTGTTATAGCCAACCTTACAGCTAACCTTGTTGTATGAGTGACTAAGTGATGACTATGTATGACATGCCAACATCAGATAGCCTAACACACCTAGATGGAGGAAATAGTTTCATGTAGTTGGAAATCCACGTCTAGGCTGTGTAGTCACTTGACTATATATCTCTTTGGCAAAAACATAACACATCAAGTATAAATCATGCAAGAAAACATAAAAATATGTATATTTGACTACACAACTTTGTAGTGACCACACACGATTTTATTTCTGGCACTCCCATTGGTTTCATGCACGCGATGTAGGCAAAAAAGCACATTTATAACCGTCTGAAATCTCGAAGGGCGCGACCGCGCGAGCGAGGCGACGGTCATGGTAGGCGCGACCATGATACGGGATGCTGACAGCCCATGGATCTACGATCAAACGGCCGCATGCTAAGTTGCTGCAAATTTGCAGAATAACCCTACAGGATAGGATATTCACCCATCGGACTAGAATCACGGCATGCAACCGTTCGATCTAAGGTCCATGGTTCTCAGAAGCCCGTATCATGGGAGCATGGAAAGCTTCGTATCACCTGTAATTTTCCCAACACTTGACGTGTGAACACGCAGATGCATGAAGCCCTTTAATTGGGCGTCTAGTTGACATGACATCTAATTGGGCCCCCATAGTACCGTGCATGAATCCATTTATATCCACCGGGCAAGCCACTACCCTGCCGTTCATACGCCCCACTTAGGATTTTTTTAGCGAACCCACTAAGATTTTTTCTATCAAAAACCGCTAGCAATTCGCTCCTACTCGTCCCCGGTCGTCCTTTAACATTATGGCAGTTCGCTCCTAGTCGTCCCGTCCTTTCACATTACAACAGTTCCACTAATCCTAACCCTCCTCCCAAATCCATGGCGTCCCAAATCTCCATGATCGGCGGTGAGTACAAGATTAGAACCATCACCGGTGATGAGTTCAACGTCATCTACACCAGTTCTTCCGCGACGGTGAAAGGTGTAGGATTTCGGGTTCCGCAAACCCTTGAGAGGTTCGAACTCTGGGCTGCGTGCGGAGATCTTATCCTCCCCAGTCTGCCTACACGTCAATCTCACAGCCTAGTGCGTCGAGCTCGAAGGAAAGGGGACACAACAGTTTACCCAAGGTCGGGCCACCTTCCCGTGTAAACCCTACTCCTGCTTTGCGGTGGATTTGCCTCAAGGGGCTGAGGATGAACTACTACAGTGAAGAACAACCTCAGGAGGTGTGTTCTTTAGCTCAAGCGAGCTAGTGAGGGTGGAATGGATACGGTCGACTTGATCTGTCCTCTCCCTTGCCCATGGTGGCTAGGGATCCCACAACGGCCAAATTTGAAGGAAGACAACCAGTACATCTTATCCTGACTAAAGTGGTCTTCGCCTGCAAAAGCCTCTAGTCGTGACGCCGCGGTGGGTTTGGTGATGATCTCTATCCTGCCGTCTTGGCGGTCTTGGTTTTGTTGCACGCGAATGGAAACCTTTGGCTGCTTCCTCGGGACACCGCGCCTGGTGCTTGCCTCCTTAGCAACAAAGAGGAAACTGGCACACTGCACCCGCTGGTGCCCGCCTAGCCTCGATCATCATGGCTCACGTCACCCGAACCTCACGAGGTGAGCCTTGCATAGAAATCTCCACTCCTCGGGAGCCAACCTGAGGAGGCTGATCCCTTTGGAGGCCTTGGTGTCGTTTGCCTTGCGAGGCTTGGCCCCTCGCGAGGGTCTTGAGTTGTCGATATCGAAGCTGGGCATACCAGGCCATCGATGGGGCCATGCCTCGGGCCGCATGCAGGCAAGTCTGGGTACCTCCGTATCCAGAATGCCAATAGTCGCCCGCGGGCCCAAGGTGCGCTCGGACTTGGCTTCTAGGCGAAGCCAAAGGGCAAGTTTAGAGTGCCACGAGCCCTAACCGCCTGCAGCCTTGGGCGACGTGTGGCGATTGATGGGACATGGGCGTCTCCGCTTCCCCATGCCGCCTTGAAATTTGCCAGGCCTAGCGGCCGCCTGTTGCCAGTGCGGTCTTGCCTCCATTGATTGTCACGCTTGGCCTTGGCCCCTTCTATCCCCCGAGCTTGTAGCCCCTCTTGCAGATTCGGCGCTAGCGTTTCCTCCCCTTTTTGCTTCCGCCATTGCTCTACGGCAGAGGAAGAAGGGGAAGTCCCCCGCTCCGGCTGAATCCCTGCTGGCCTTGGAACCTTCTCTCAAGCGGTCGACGGTGATCCATCAAGACGGGTTGGCGAAGGTACACCCAGCTCTTGCCGCCGATTCCAATGAATAGTAGGCTACGATTGCCTGGCCTGCTGCGGTTGACATGGATGTCACCGAGATCCCCATCCATTTCACGCCCTCTTTGCGGGCCTGATTCCTCCTTTCTCCCCTTTCTTCAACGCCATACTTTCGCACTACCATACCCATGCGCTGCACTTGGACCCTCAATCCATCATCCTTCTCGCCGTCTTCGCCTTCCTTTGCAAAGCCATGGTCGGCATCGCTCCTTTCGTATCCATGTTTAGCCACTTCTTCTTGCTTCGTCTAGTTGACGCCCGCCAACGCTCAGGGTGCGTGGCCTTCCAGGCTGTAGCGGCGACGGCTGGCTCGGGGATTGACTTTGAGCTCTCGCCAGATGCGGAGGGGTTCCGGAAACAATGGCTGTTCGTGGACGCCAGCACGTGCATTCCCCTACTCTTGCTCCCTTGGGCGCCAGCGATGCCTAGCTCTGGCTGGGGGCTTGTGAAGCTTGTCGACCATCAGCTTGCCTGTGTATGGACTCGGCTGACCAGGCTGAAGAAGCTCGGGGTGACAGCGCTGATGGTGGTGCAGTAATTCATCCGATGGCGCATCGCCCTGCTCCAGCACCATTCTCGCCCAATGTGGGCCTTCACCAACATTAAGGACCCCATGAGGCTCCAGGTGCATGTGCTTCCTTCCAAGACGCTGCGCACGGTGCTCGGGCTCCTGATGGGCGACCCAGAGCCAGACACACTTCCGGGGGATGGCTGTCTCCTGTAGCAGTGCTCGAACAAGGTGGACTTCGTGAGGTAGGTGATGTAGGGTAGAACCCTAGGAGGGACCTTTTCACACTTGGAGGGGGAAAAGGAGAGAAACAACAAGAACAACAAGAACACAAAGGGGCAATCACTCCAACAACTCCCAGTTACACATCCACTAGGGTAACAACACAAGATCCACAAGTCACAAACACAATCAAAGGAAAGATACAATGGCAAAGTTCATCCCAAATCCAAAGGAAGTGGGGGCTTGAAGGTAGTTGAGGGAGTCCTGGACTAGGGGGTGTCCGGACAGCCGGACTATCATCGTCCGCCGGACTCCAAGACTATGAAGATACAAGATTGAAGACTTCGTCCCGTGTCCGGATGGGACTTTCCTTGGCGTGGAAGGCAAGCTTGGCGATAAGGAATTTTTAAATCTCCTACCATTGTAACCGACTCTGTGTAACCCTAGCCCTCTCCTGTCTATATAAACCGGAGGGCTTTAGTCCGTAGGACACAACATCCATTACAACAATCATACCATAGGCTAGCTTCTAGGGTTTAGCCTCCTTGATCTCGTGGTAGATCCACTCTTGTAATATACATCATCAATATTAATCAAGCAGGACATAGGGTTTTACCTCCATCAAGAGGGCCCCGAACCTGGGTAAAACATTGTGTCCCTCGTCTCCTGTTACCATCCGCCTAGACGCACAGTTCGGGACCCCACCCGAGATCCTCCGGTTTTGACACCGACATTGGTGCTTTCATTGAGAGTTCCTCTGTGTCGTCACCGATAGGCTTGATGGCTCCTCCAAACAACAACGCCGTCCAGGGTGAGAATTTTCTCCCCGGACAGATCTTCGTATTCGGCGGCTTCGCACTGCGGGCCAATTCACTTGGCCATCTGGAGCAGATCGAAAGCTACGCCCTTGGCCATCAGGTCAGGTTCGGAAGCCTAAACTTCACGGCCGACATCCGCAGAGACTTGATCTTGACGGACTCGAGCCACGCCGGCGTGCCGCCTTTATCACGATGGGCATGATTTAGCTCTGCCGCCGGACAGTGCCTTGGTGGCCGCACACAAATCCGCTCCGGCCCTTAGTCCGGAGCCGATCGCGCAGACTGAGGACCGGTGGCTGGACACCGCCTCGGGGGCTGCAACTTCCACGGATATGGAGCCGAACACTAGCCTTGTCCCGTGTAAAGCTCGTGACTCTGAGGTGTCGGACTCCCTGCCGGACTCCGAACCTCCTGCGCCCCTGCCAATCGAATCTGATTGGGCGCCGATCATGGAGTTCACCGCCGCAGACATCTTCCAACACTCACCCTTTGGCGACATCCTAAATTCGCTAAAGCATCTCTCTCTATCCGGAGAACCCTGTCCGGACTACGGCCAGGATGGTTGGGATGCGGACGACGAAGAAATTCAAACCCCACCCACCACCCACTTTGTAGCCACTGTCGACGATCTAACCGACATGCTAGACTATGACTCCGAAGACATCGACGGTATGGACGGCGATGCCGGAGCGATCGAGAACCAGCGCCTACTGCAATCGGAAGTCCACCTCATCATATGACATATACATGGTGGACACCCCAAAAGATGGGGACGGCGAAGAAGCAACGGAGGCAGATTCCTTAAAGAAACAGCCCAAGCACCGATGTCAGCGGTGCCGCTCTAAATCCCGCCATAGCAAGAATGGAGATTCCGGCACCGGAGATAATAACACCCCAGAAAGTGCCGAAGAAAATCCCCTCCAGCAAGATTCAGCGCAGGAGGATGCAGAAGCAAGCCCTCACGAGAGAGCGGCAGACGAAGAGGTCGAGGATGATAATTACATACCTCCCTCCGGAGACGAGGCAAGCCTCAACGACGACGAATTCGTTGTGCCGGAGGATCCCGTCGAACAAGAGCGTTTTAAACGCAGGCGTATCGCCACGGCAAATAGCCTAAAGAAAAAGCAGCAGCAGCTTCAAGCTGATCAAGATCTGCTGGCCGACAGATGGACCGAGGTCCTCGCGGCCGAAGAGTATGAGCTCGAACGCCCCTCCAAAAGCTACCCAAAACGCAAGTTGCTCCCCCGATTAGAGGAGGAAGCATGCAAACCTTCATCACCAGCGCACAATACGGCCAACCGACCACCCCGTGGTCGCGATAGAGAGGCATCCAGGCCCTCCATCAAGACCATACCCCGGCATCGCTCGAAAAGTACGAAGTCACGGGGGAATGCACCGGACTTGCGGGATATATTGGAGGACAAGGCCAGACAATCCAGATCTATATATGGATCACGTGGGCGCCCGACCCACTGGCGAATACCGTCGAGCGGATACAACAACTCCGGCGGGCGAACACAGCGATAACGCTCCCTTGAGCTACGTCGTGATATTGCTCAATACAGAGGCGCCGCACACCCGCTATGCTTCACTGACGAAGTAATGGATCATCAAATCCCTGAAGGGTTTAAACCCGTAAACATCGAATCCTATGATGGCACGACAGACCCCACGGTTTGGATCGAAGATTATCTCCTTCACATCCATATGGCCCGCGGCGACGATCTCCACGCCATCAAGTATCCCCCACTCAAGCTTAAAGGACCAGCTCGGCATTGGCTTAACAGCTTGCCCGCAGAGTCAATTGGGTGTTGGAAAGACCCGGAAGCCGCATTCCTCGAAAACTTCCAGGGCACATATGTGCAACCACAAGACGCTGATGACCTAAGCCACATAATTCAGCAGCCAGATGAATCGGCCATACAGTTCTGGACACGGTTCTTAACAAAGAAAAATCAAATCGTCGACTGTCCGGATGTAGAGGCCCTCACAGCCTTTAAACATAACATCCGCGACGAATGGCTAGCCCGGCACCTAGGACAGGAAAAGCCGAAATCCATGGTAGCCCTCACGTCACTAATGACCCGCTTCTTCGCGGGAGAGGATAGTTGGCTAGCTCGCAGCAACAACCTCAGTAAAAATGCTGGCAGTCCGGATAACAAGGACCACAACGGCAGGTCGCGTCGAAGCAAAAAACAAACGCCGCGTTAATGGCGACAACAATGAGGATACGGCAGTCAACGCCGGATTCGAGGCTCAAACCGGTCGTGGAAGAATCCATTTAAAAGAACCACTCCGGGTCCGTCCAATTTGGACCAAATACTCGACCGCTCATGCCAGATACATGGCAGCCCTGAAAAACCAGCCAACCACACCAACAGAGATTGTTGGGTATTCAAGCAGGCAGGCAAGTTAATTGCCGAAAACAGTGACAAGGGGCTGCATTGCAACGACGAGGAAGAGACTCGGCTGCCGAACAATAGAGGACAGAAGGGTTTCCCCCCACAAGTGCGGACGATTAACATGATATAAGCAACCCATATACCCAAGAGGGAGCGGAAGCGTGCACTAAGGGACGTATATGCGATGGAGCCAGTCGCCCCGAAGTTCAACCCATGGTCCTCTTGCCCGATCACTTTCGATCGAAGAGACCATCCGACCAGTATCCGCCATGGCGGATTCGCCGCATTGGTTTTAGACCCAATCGTCGATGGATTTCACCTCATGAGAGTCGATGGGCGGCGGCAAAGCAACTGAACCTGCTTTATCAGATACGGTCGCAAGATGGGCATAGACCCTCAAGGATTAAACCTACAAAGCGACCTTCAAAGGCGTCATACCAGTGTTGAAGCTAGTTATGCAGGCTCGATCCGCGCTGGAAGTGGTCTTGGATCCCGGACAATTTCGGGCGAGAGTTAATCTTCGACATAGTCCCGTTCCGCAGCGGCTATCACGCTCTGCTCGGACGAACCGCGTTCGCAAAATTCAACGCGGTGCCGCATTACGCATACCTCAAGCTCAAGATGCCAGGCCCTCGTGGAGTCATTACGGTCAACGGAAATACGGAGCGCTCCCTCTAAACGGAGGAACATACAACGGCTCTCGCAGCACAAGTACAGAGCAGCCTTCTAAGGCAATTTTCGAGTCCGGCCATTAAACGACCGGACACGGCCAAACGCGCCCGGAGCAACATCAATCAAGACCACCTGGCACGTTCCGAGCACGCGTAGCAATGCGGCCCCAACCCCAGCCCTCGCATGATTGCAAGACCAACCCTCCGTGTACATCATTATGCTCTGGAGATACCATGGGCATAGGGGGAGGGGCACGACCACAACAGACCCAGAGTGCGGCTCGACCACACCAGGGGCTCCCAAGTGTGTCACTCTTTTTATTTTCATTTTCCTTCTTCTTATACACAGGACTCCGCTCACCAGAGGCCCTATCCGGCGGGGCGCCCGCCGAACTCACGATGCAACAGCCAGGGAGGGAAAAAGGGCTGCGACGAACACTCAGGTGGTCTCCATTACGAGCATTAAATTTGATTATACACACTAGTCCGCAGCCCACCCCTGGAGGGGGACATGTTTAATTAGTCCAATCCCTTGCTTACCGCACTATTTGTATCATTCCACACTCATAACAGAATTCCTTAAATAAATAATGCAGCATTTTTTGCCTATAATTGCATCATTTTACATATATGTTCATTAATGACATCTTGCACCCGTATATTTTGGTACGGCCAAATACACCAGGGGCTTATGTTCCCTGCATTATGGTGTGATAAGTCTGAACACTTTCACAACTGCGGCACCCCGAACTTATAGCATTATATGAACCGGCTCCGAATCATGTCTTGGGTCAATAGTTGGGTTTGCGGCTCCCATGTTTTGGTACCTTATGTTCCGTTCCGTCGGCTAAGGTAGCTTTGGGAGAACCACGGCGATTGCACCTGGTTGAGCTGGGCGGCGCCTCGATGGAAAGCTAAAACCGGCGGCATGATAAGGCGATAGACTGGTCGCTGTCGAGAGGTCTTTTGGGTCCCTAAAGACTTATGCCGCTTGAGCGAAGAACGGATAATGTCCGCGAAGCGTGGATAAGCGCCCAATTGGTCTTCGAATACTAGGGGCTTCACGAAATTTAAAATTATAGAATTCTATGGCTAAGTGAGAGTGTTCAAGCACTATAAGTCCGGTTGCCTTGTTCGTTGTGTTGAGCGCCTCCCTAGATGGACCCAAAAATGGGAACAAGAGTGCTCAAGTTTATCTCGAACACCCCAACACTAGTGGCATGGGGGCTGAAGCCAACGACTTGCCATCTCTCAGATTTTATAAACGGCCGCACAGAAGGTAATATTTTAAATTAAACAAGCGATGCTTAGCGCATATGAACAAAGTTTTCAGCGCACAGGATAATACATAGCGAGTTTACTCAATAATTACATGTTTGGGGCACTCATCCGCAATCTTGCGGGCACCCTTCAGGACAGTCTTATAGTACATCTCGGGCGTACAATACTCCTTGCCCGCTGGCGGCGCGTCAGTGGTAAGCCTCTCCGCATCCAGCTTGCCCCAGTGCACCTTTGCGCGGGCAAGGGCCCGACGAGCACCTTCAATACAGGCGGAGCGCTTGATGACCTCCACCCAAGGGCACACATCCACCAGCCGCCGCACGAGGCCGAAGTAGCTCCCAGGCATGGCCTCTCCAGGCCACAGCCGGACTATGAGGCCCTTCATGGCCTCCTCAGCTACCTTGTGGAGCTCGACCAGCTGCTTCAGTTGGTCGCTAGGGGGGCACCGGATGGCCGGCCTCAGCGTACTGAGACCAGAAAACCTTCTCCATTGAGCTCTCCTCGCCACGGTAGAATGCGGCGGCATCGGACACACTGCGAGGCAGATCTGCAAACGCCCCTGGAGAGCTCCGAATTCGGGTAAGTGTCAGGTAGTTTACATTAACATGCTTGCTTTGCATGAAAAATGCCTTACCCGCCGCTATTTTCTTCACATCCTCAACCTCCTGAAGGGCCTTACGGGCCTCGGCCTTGGCGGACTTGGCACTTTCGAGAGCCGAGGCGAGCTCGGACTCTCGAGTCTTTGAGTCGCGCTCCAAACTCTCATGCTTCTCCATGAGAGCCTGGAGCTCTTGCCGCACCTCCGCCACCCGCGCCTCCTGCTTCTCTCGCTCTGCCCGTTCCGTGGCCGCATTGCGTTCGGCCACGGACACAGCCTCCTTCAGGGTTGCCACCTCGTTCGTGGCCCCTGCAGTACCCATGTTATCGTTGTTAATTTTTGTTGCAACCTAAATCCTTTTCTGTAAGGTAACTATTCAAAGAGGTGTTACTCACCTTCTCGTCCTCGAGCTGCCTCTTGGCACGGCCGAGCTCTGCTTTCGGACCGCTCGAGGTCTGCTAACACCGACCTCCATGATCGGTCTGGCGAGAGATCAGCAGCGCAGCCTGCAAACCCATATTGACATAATTTTTAGCAACCTGCGTATATCTTTTTAGATCCTCGGTCGGCTTTTCTTTCCGAACACCGGCGAGCATCGAAACTCTTGTCTATGCGGTATTACATTACATAATTTTAACTTCTTACCTCAAAGCCTGTTAGAAGGCTCTGCGAGCTTCGGTCAGCCCGCTCTTGGCGAGTGAACCTACGAATCACCGCACTCATGATAGTGCGGTGTTCTTCCTCAATGGAGGCACCTTGGGCGCCTCCGGCCAAGTTGTCCGGCGCCTCCGGTTGGGCAGGGCCGCCCGGTGTCACGGTCTTGCCCTTCTTGCGAAGGGGCGCTGCGGACTCTGGAACCACTGCAGTTTAAATCGTGAGAGTCGGCGCCAAAGTCGAGAGGCTACCTTGTGGCGCCTCCGGAGCCTCCTCGATGGGTCCTTTCTGGGACCCCACCTCGGTGTCCTCGGCGGCGCGGGGTGGGCGGTGCGGATGGAATCTACATCCGGCGGAGCCAACGACCGTTCGATGAAGCGGGGAGATCATCATCGGCGGACTGCGGCGGTGTGCGGCATTAGAAGGACACTATGTGACATAAAAAGAAATTATCATCGTTCAGAATCCGGATACTTACGATCTCGCGGAGGCTGGCCCTTGAGGCCATTCTTCGCCGCCAACGTTGGCGTTGGCGGAGCTGTCGAGGAATAGTCCTTCCCCTCTTGGACCCTTCGGCCTCCCCTGTTGGGGAAGCCTTCCTCTTCCTCTCTCCCTCCTCTGGGAGAGAATCTTCTTCCTCCTCCTCATCTTCGGGGGAGGAATCCGCCTCGGAGTCGTCGGACACTGAAAGCAGGAACACATGTCGTGTACCGTGGCCACCTCTTGGCCTTCTTCTCGGCACCACATGCGGTGCGGAACCATCAGCCCCGCTAGGCAGGCGTCTCTGGGTTTTCGGCATGGGGCCAGGCGGGGCGAGCTGATCGGCCTTCTTCATCGATCTGTCAAAGGAAAAGGGAGATTGAAACCCGCTTAAAGTTAAACTATTAACAACAAGTGTCCCGTAAAGGGTAGAATCACTTACCTCGTCACCTGGGACGCTGCGAGTGAAATCCGCGATCTTGATCGCGGATGCGAAACCAGCGCCCTTGAACAGCACCCTCCGGGCACCTTCATTACATCGTGTCGAAGAGCCCGCTCAACGCTGGTCTTTGTGCGGATCGAACTCCACAGGTTGAATGCCCGTTGTTGGCGGGGAGAATCCGCGGACGAGCATGACTTGAACCACGTTAACAAGCCTGAGCTTCTTGTTCACCAGCTTCTGGATACAGGCTTGGAGTCCCGTCAGCTCCTCCGAGCTACCCCATAGCAAACCCTTCTCTTTCCAGGAGGTGAGCTGCACAGGGATACCAGATCTGAACTCGGGGGCCGCCGCCCACGTAGGGTCACGCGGCTCGGTGATGTAGAACCACCCCGATTGCCACCCCTTGAGGGACTCCACGAAGGCCCCTTCGAACCAGAGGACGTTGGGCATCTTGCCCAAAATGGCGCCTCCGCACTCCGCCCGCGTGCCCTTTACTACCTTCGGCTTGACATTGAAGGTCTTGAGCCACAAGCGAAGTGGGGCGGATCAGAGGATGGCCGCTACCCGACGATAAACGCCGAGATGTTGAGGATGAAGTTCGGCACCGGATCGTGGAAATCAGGCCATAGTAGAACATGAGCCCCCGGACAAAGGGGTGAAGTGGAAAGCCCAGTCCGCGGAGGAAGTGGGGAAGGAAAACGACCCTCTCATGAGGCCTGGGGGTGGGGATGAGCTGCCCCTTGTCGGGCAGCTGGTGCGTGATGTCGCCGGAAAGGTATCCGGCGCAGCGCAGCTTTGTGATGTGCTCCTCCTTAACGGTGGAAGCCAACCACTTGCCTCCCGCTCCGGACATGTTCGGAGAAGGTCGAGATGAGATGCGCGAACTTGGGCGCTGGAGCTCGAGTGTGCGGAGATGGATAAGCAAAGGAGGAAGAAGGCGTAGGTGAAAAGGTGGATCCTTATCCCCTTATATATAGGCGGACGAAGACTATGCATCCCCACCGGCCTTGTAAAACCCGCTTATCTCCCAAGCGCCACCATCAATGGCGCGGTTGGGTTACCCACGTCCGTATTGATGAGAATCCCGGAATAAGGGGAACACGATCTCTGCTTCGACAAGACATGCCAAGGAAACCACTTCGCTAAACGCGCTGAGGTGGTATAATAAAAACCGGTTCAAGTAAAGCCTTGGTAGTGGCGTGACGTCATGCCACGAAATACATCAGCGGATTGAACTTGTGTACATTTTATTCTCTCTATGGTGGAATGTGGAATTTATTTTGCAGAGCCGGACACTATCCAGGTGTTCACAATCTTCTATGGATTATTCGGAGGATGACCCCGCCTTGCAATGCCGAACATTATGCGTGCCGGACTCATCATCATTGAAGCCAGGTTCGAGGACTCTTGAGGAGTCTGGACTAGGGGTGTCCGGACAGCGGACTATCATCGTCCGCGGACTCCAAGACTATGAAGATACAAGATTGAAGACTTCGTCCGTGTCCGGATGGGACTTTCCTTGGCGTGGAAGGCAAGCTTGGCGTCTGAGATATGTAGATCTCCTACCATTGTAACCGACTCTGTGTAACCCTAGACCTCTCCGGTGTCTATATAACCCGGAGGGCTTTAGTCCGTAGGACACAACATCCATTACAACAATCATACCATAGGCTAGCTTCTAGGGTTTAGCCTCCTTGATATCGTGGTAGATCCACTCTTGTAATATACATCATCAATATTAATCAAGCAGGACGTAGGGTTTTACCTCCATCAAGAGGGACCGAACCTGGTTAAAACATCATGTCCCTCGTCTCCTGTTACCATCCGCCTAGACGCACAGTTCGGGACCCCCTACCCGAGATCCGCCGGTTTTGACACCGACAGTAGTCTTCTCCTTATGGAGGTCTTGAAATCCTCAAGGATTCTTCCCTAGGGGTTCTTGATCCTCCAAGAGGGAAGGTAAAGGAGCAAAGCTCACCAAGATCTCATCTAATACTTTGCTAACCCTAAACATGGTCCTAGGCACGGAATATATAGCCTTGGGGTCGAAGGAGATGAAGAGGAGCCGAAGAAGCAATCTCAGCCGGCTATCCTGGGAGGCCCGTGCGCACGGGGTAAGTTGGGCCCGTGCGCACGGGGGTCCCGTGGGCACGGTACAGGCCCGTGCGCATGGGGTGCTGCAGCTTCAGTTTCCTGTGTAGTCCATGGGCACGGGGTTTGGGGGGCCCGTGCACACGGGGTCGCCTGGAGCCTCCTGTGCTGCTGCTGTTGTCCTTCTTCTTGGTTCGCACGGCCTTGGGGTGGTCCTACTTCTCCTTGGTGATGCTCCTGAGCTTCTTGGTGATGTTCCTCTTCATACCTAAGGAGGCATAGCATATTTTAGTGAGGTAGTAACCATGTTCCGTTCGTGTCCATATGCAAGTCTAGTAGGAAGGAATTCACCTCGGTTTCCAAAGCACGTGCTCTAGCTCTTGTCATGGGTCCTCGTGGGGTTGGATGTGTCAGTGTAGAGCCCATGGGGATGATGGAAGGATGCTACGCATCATCTCCCCTCCCTTGGGAAAGATCCGACCTTGGATCAAAATATTCATCACCATGAAAAGGCGAGAGGTCTTTGACGTTGAAGATGTCGCTCACGTTGTACTTGTCTCGTGGCAGTTCAATCTTGTAGGCGTTGTCATTGTAGTGTGCTAGCACTTTGAATGGTCCATCGGCTCGAGGGAGAAGTTTGGACTTGCGTTCGTTGGGGAAGCGGTCCTTACGAAGGTGTAGCCACACGAGATCGCCTATGTTGAAGATCATGGGTTGCTTGTTGACGTTTAGCTTGGTTGCTAGTTTTTTACTTGGCGCTCGATGATGTTCCTTGTATCTTCATGCATCTTCTTGATGTATCTTGCTCATGCACTTGCATCCATGTTGGTGCGCTATTGTAGACGAAGAGGTAGAATGTCCAAAGGGGACAACGGGTTGAAGCCGTAGACGACCTCGAAGGGGGACTTGCCGGTAGTTGAATGTCTTGCACGGTTGTAGGCGTATTCGGTGATGGGTAGACACGCCTCCCACTCCTTGATGTTCTTCTTGATCAACACGCGAAGTAGAGTGGATAGTGTCCGGTTCGTCACCTCCGTTTGGCCGTCGGTTTGAGGATGTCATGCGGATGAGAACAAGAGCTTGATTCCAAGCTTGGCGCATAGCGTCTTCCAAAAGTAACTCAAGAACTTGACGTTGCGGTCGGAGACGATTGTCTTTGGTACTCCATGGAGGCGCAGGATTTCCCTACAAAAGAGATTTGCAACGTGTGAAGCATCGTCTATCTTGTTGCAAGGAATGAAATGTGCCATCTTAGAAAATCGGTCCATAACGACAAATACGGAATCCTTTCCATTTTGAGTTCTAGGCAAACCAAGTACAAAATCCATGCTAATGTCTTCCCAAGGTTGATAAGGAATAGGAATAGGCATGTAAAGACCATGGGATTGAGCTTTGGACTTAGCTTTGCGACATGTAGAGCATCGGGTGGTGAAGCATGAGACGTGGCAGAACATCTTGGGCCAAAAGTAGTTCTTGGAGAGCATGGCGAAAGTCTTGTCGCGACCAAAGTGTCCCATGAGTCCGCCTCCATGAGCCTCTTGCAAAAGGAGCAAACGAAGAGAAGACTCGGGAATGCATAGTTTGTTAGCTCTCATAAGATAACCATCCTTGATGTAATATTGTTCCCAAGATGTATGCATCAAACATTTAGCAAAATGAGTTGCAAAAGATGGATCATTAGCATACAAGTCTTTTATGTGCTCAAAGCCAATAAGATTCAACTCAAGTTTGGTGACAAGCGTGCATATATACGTGAAAGTGCATCGGCAACTACATTTTCCTTACCCTTAATGTACTTGATCACATAGGGAAAAGATTCAATAAATTCACTCCATTTGGCATGACGCTTGTTCAACTTAGTTTGACCTTTTAAGTATTTAAGTGTTTCATGATCGGTATGGATGACAAACTCATGAGGTCTAAGATAATGTTCCCAAACATGTAGCACACTCACTAAAGCATACAATTCTTTGTCATAGATGGGATAGTTAAGTTGAGCACCGGAAAGTTTTTCACCAAAATATGCAATTGCTCGTTTTTCTTGCATCAAAACTCCGCCCATTCCGGTACCACTTGCATCACAATGAACCTCAAAAGTTTTGTCGAAGTTGGGCAAAGCATGAATCGGAGCATGAGTAAGCAAAGACTTGAGCTCATCAAAAGCAGTGGATTGCAAAGATCCCCAAACAAAAGGAGCATTCTTCTTACTCAAAGCATGCAAAGGAGCGCAATAGTGCTAAAGTCTTTCACAAAGCAACGATAAAAACCCACAAGACCAAGAAAACTACACACTTGTTGCAAATTGGTAGGTTGGGGCCAAGTTTTAATTGCTTCAATTTTAGTTTCATCAACATGGACACCCTTGGAAGAGACAAAGAAACCCAAGAAAACCACTTTGTCAACACCAAATGTGCACTTTTTCATGTTGGCATGAAGACTTTCCTTGCGAAGTGTTTGCAAAACAGCCCGAACATGATCAAGATGTCTTTCATGGTTTTGCTAAACACAAGAATATCATTGAAGTAAACCACAACAAAGTCTCCAATGTAATGGTGAAGTACATGATGCATGAGACGCACGAAAGTACCGGGAGCCTTCGATAAACCCATAGGCATGACTAACCATTCATATATGCCAAATTTTGTTTTGAAAGTGGTTTTTCATTCATCACCCTCTTGTATGCGGATTTGATAATAGCCACTTTTAAGATCAATTTTTGAGAAAAATTAGGCTCCACTAAGTTCATCAAGCATATCATCTAAGCGAGGAATGGTATGCCTATAGCGAACGGTTATAGCATTTATAGGTCTACAATCGGAACACAAGCGGAAACTTCCATCGGACTTAGGCACAAGTATAACGGGAACGGCACAAGGGCTTAAGCTTTCACGTACATGACCGTTGTCGATTAGTTGTTGTACTTGCCGTTGAATCTCCTTGGTTTCTTCGGGATTGACACGGTATGGAGCTTTGTTTGAAAGTGGCGCTCCAGGGATGAGGTCAATTCGATGTTCAATGCCTCGTAGAGGAGGTAGACCCGAAGGTAGCTCATCGGGGAAAACATCTTGAAATTCCTGCAAAAGAGATTGAAACACCAAAGGTAGCTCGTGAGTGGTGTTAGTTTTTGGTTCTCCATCCTTGCACACAAGGACAAAGTGCATCACACTCGATGGGTTCTCACACACTTCTCTCATCTCACTTTTTGTGGCAAAGAGTATGAGGTTTTTCTCTCTAGGCGAAGAGGCGCTCAAGTTTGGCTTGTTGCTCTACTCATGTTTAGTTGGCTCACTTTCTCACTCTTCTGTCTATGGTGGGTGGCTTGCTTGTCGGCTATTACTTGACTAGGAGACATAGGTCGTAGCACATATTCCTTCCCTTTCATCTTGAAGCTATAGTGATTGGTATGCCCATTGTGGATAACACCACGGGCGAATTGCCATGGTCGACCAACAAGGAGGTGGCAAACGGTCATTGGGACCACATCACACTCCAAAGTGTCCTCATATGCACCAATTTTGAAGGAGACTTGGACCGTATGCTCAAATCGGATAGTGCCGGAGTCACTTAGCCATTGAACCTTGTAGGGGTGCGGGTGCTTCCTCTTGACCAATTGAAGCTTGGAGCATAGTTCTTCACTTGCCAAGTTGTGGCAACTACCTCCATCGATGATGACCTTGACGGGCCTTCCATTGATGTCGGCCTTGGTGTGGAAGATGTGGCATCGTTGGTCTTCTTCTTGTTGATGTTGAAGAGTCAAGACCTTGGAGACAACAAGAGCGGGGCTCTAATCCTCATCACAAAAGACTCTATCATCTTCATCCTCGTTAACTCGCCGGTGCATGGCCACTTACTCAAGAGCTTCCATTTCATTGAGTCGTAGGTGCCATCGTCGCTGAGGATCATGGTGCGCTCGTTTGTGCATTCATAGGACTTGTGGCCTCGGCCGCCGCAAGTGAAACACTTGAAGGAGCTCGTATTGACGGTCTCATCGGTCGGAGTAGATGAAGAAGCACGCGGCTTGTAGTTGCTTGTGGTAGGAGGAAGACGACTTGTACTTGACGAAGGTTTCTTGTAGCTTGGCTTGTCGTCGTTGCTTGGAGAAGGCTTGGTTGATGTAGATGTTGGAAGAGTTTTTGAAGCTTGATTGTTGGAGAAACCGTATGTCTTGGATGAGTACTTGGCATACTTGAAGTCATCTTGCACTTGACGTTCCGCCTTGGTCGCTTGATGCACGAGCTCGATGAGGTTGGAGTAGGATTGGAAGTCGGCGATCTTCTTGATTGGATGGTTGAGTCCATTCAAGAATCGTGCCATTGTTTGCTCATCATATTCCTTGACATTGCCTTGAATCATGGCTATCTCCATCTCCTTGTAGTATTCTTCAACACTCTTTGTACCTTGCTTGAGGAGTTGTAGATTTTTGAAGAGATCGCGGTTGTAGTAGGTGGGCACAAATCGTGCTCGCATGACATCCTTCATTTGAGCCCAAGTGGTGATTGGAGGGTCACCTCTTGCTTCCCGGCGCTCAAGGACTTGTTCCCACCATATGAGCACATAGTCTTGGAACTCAAGTGATGCCATTGCAATCTTCTTCTCTTCCTCATAGTTGTGCAAACGAAAGATTTTGTCGACCTTCAATGCCCATGAGAGGTATTCTTCCGGATCATTGATTCCATTGAACTTGGGCATTGTGAATTTAAGCTTTCCATAGCGTTGCTCTTCATTGTGTTGTTGGCGATGGTGATGATGACGCCCTTGACGTGGAGGGTAATCATCCTCATATTGTTCTTGGCATGGAGGAAGTCCAAGATCAACTTGCTCTTGTTGAACTTGAGGTTGAGGTGGAGCTTGACGAGCTTGTGGAGGAGCTTGAGGAGCTTGACGGTGCACACGTGGTTGGTAGTTCCTCTTTTGGATTTCTTCTTGAAGGGCTTCCTCTTGATTGTGTCGTTCGCGATTGCGGTTGGCGATGGCTCGACTTTATTCTTGGAGGGCACGTTCCACCTCACGAGTTTGTGCTTCTCGTTGTTGTTGTTGAAGACGTTGATCCTCGGCGTCTTGTTCCTCTTGGTGCAGACGCGCTCGTTCTTCCTCTTGGCGCCGTAGTTGTTTTCGTTCTTGAGCTTGAGCAAAAGCGACTTGGTTTGATTGAGGACGAGGAACTTGCTCATCGACTTGCTCTTGTGAATGCTTGACGTATAGTGGGTTGCGAGATGCATGACAGTCTTGACGCGCGGCTCGTCGAAGAGTGTTCGATGATGGTGTACTTGAGCCGGAGGTGTCGTCGGAGTGTCGACTTGAGTGGCTCCGTCTTGAGTAGGAAGAAGTTGAAGGACGCCGGTTGACCAACAAAGCTCGGATCTCGTCCATTCTTGCATCGTTCTCTTGCTTGTGCGCGTTGAGCTTGTTGTCGAAGTAGTCTCGTGTACGTTGCTCGGAGAGTCGCAAGTCGGTGGCGAGGTTGTCGATGCGGTCGTTCAGTGCTTGTTGCTCTTGATGTAGCGCTCGTTGTGCATGAAAGAGGTGGCTCTTGGTGACGAATGATGACATGTCGCCGTCTTGCTCGATGAAGAGTGGGTTGGTAGAGGAACTTGGCCTATCCATCATAAGAGAGTGGTGGTGAGTAGGAAAATGAGAGAACAAAACCAAAGTTACCTTTTCCGAAGATTGTGGATGTAACAAGTACGATCCCACATCATGTTACAATAGGGGAATTGGTACCGGGAATTGTTTCTCACACCTACAAGTAAATGGTCTATTGGGGCGCTTGGTTAGGAAAGGCACAAATAATTCAAGCAAATGTTAGTCAAGATGTTGATAAAGTTGAGAAGATTCACAAATGGCAAGTAAGACAAATATATCAACCTCCAAAGTTAACACGAGGAACACACACACGGAAGATAAATGGGATCCGTACAACCAAGGGGTGAGCTCGACGGTGTCGAACCACGGGAAAAGCTCTTGTCGTACGGATACTAGAGAGACGCTAGCTCGATTGCACTAATGGGCTAGATACGCTAGTGCGCCAACCTAATAGAGAAATCACTCGTCTCACTATCCCAAGTATGCTTATGTGATGACCAAGATGATGCACGTATGCTAAGAGGCTCGATGCTATTGCTTATAAGCTCTTTGCTTCTCTTCTCTTTTGCTTAAAAGCCTTTTCTCTTTTTATTGACTATGCCACGATGCTTGATATACGAGCCACACAACGAGGTAACAAGTAGTAAATGCACGGGATGGACGGAACACTAAATGGTGCACTAAGGCGTGGCCCGGCAATACTAAACAAGCTAGTCTCGATGGGTAAGCTACGCAAAAGGGCTCGAAGCTATCAAGTTAATGGCAAGGGAGTACAAGGTGTCGTCGAGGTTACCGTCCTTGCGTACGGTCGAAGATGATCTTGTCGACGCCGATTTGTTGTCCGAGTCGAAGATTGGTGGCGATGATGACCAACTCGCGCCTAAGTAGCCGAAACACCTTAGGACACAAGATAAATCGCGACCGACCACTCAAACAAACACGTGGAATGGTGTGGAAGAACGCCAGTGGTGGTGGTGAAATTAAATGAGGAAAAACAGAAAATGGCCGAAACTCCCTGGATAGTCCGTGCGCACAGGGTAAGTGAGGCCCATGTGCACGGGGTCCCGTGTGCACGGGGTCCCGATGGCCCGTGTGCACGGGGTCCTCTGTGAGCGGACGAACTCATCTGATTTCTTGGTGATTCCCAAGTTTTTGGTCAAATTCAAACGGTGGAAGGGTGGGGATGATGGTGGAGGGGTAGATCCAATTGCCAAACACCAAATTCATGGATCAAAACAACCAAATCTCACAAGATCAACAAATTGCAAGAAAAAATTTGGGGCTATTTTTGGTGGGGATTTTCGGATTAGGACGAAAAACAACAAAATCAAGCTAGAAAGTGGAAGGTAGGGACTCCAAGATGTGAATCAACCTGGCTCAGATACCAAGATGATGTAAGGTAGAACCCTAGGAGGGACCTTTTCACACTTGGAGGGGGGAAAAGGAGAGAAACAACAAGAACAACAAGAACACAAAGGGGCAATCAGTCCAACAATTCCTGATTACACATCCACTAGGGTAACAACACAAGATCCACAAGTCAACAGACACAATCAATGGAAAAGTTCATCCCAAATCCAAAGGAAGTGGGGATTGAAGGTTGTCTTCTCCTTATGGAGGTCTTGAAATCCTGAAGGATTCTTCCCTAGGGGGTCTTGATCCTCCAAGAGGGAAGGTAAAGGAGCAAAGCTCACCAAGATCTCATCTAATACTTTGCTAACCCTAAACATGGGCCTAGGTACGGAATATATAGACTTGGGGTCGAAGGAGATGAAGAGGAGCCGAAGAAGCAATCTCAGCCGTCCATCTGGGAGGCCCGTGCGCCTGAGGTAAGTTGGGCCCCGTCTTGCAGGGTCCGTGGCACGGTCTGAGCCCGTGCACACGGGTGCTCAGCGTCGATTTCTGTGTAGTCCATGGGCACGGGGTTTCGGGGGCCCGTGCGCACGGGGTCGCCTAGAGCCTCTGCCCTTCTTCTTGGTTCGCACGGCCTTGGGGTGGTCCTCCTTCTCCTTGGTGATGCTCCTGAGCTTCTTAGTGATGTTCCTCTTCATACCTAAGGAGGCATAGCATATTTTGGTGAGGTAGTAAACATGTTCCGTTCATGTCCATATGCAAGTCTAGTAGGAAGGAATTCACCACGGTTTCCAAAGCACGTGCTCTAGCTCTTATCATGGGTCCTCGTGGGGTTGGATGTGTCGGTGTAGAGCCCATGTGGATGATGGAAGGATGCTCCGCATCAGTAGATGCCCCTCTTTGACGAGTGGGGGCTATGCCTGGTGATAACCCACAAGTGTAGGGGATCGCAACAGCTTTTGAGGGTAAAGTATTCAACCCAAATTTATTGATTCGACAAAAGGGGAGCCAAAGAATATTATTGAGTATTAGCAGTTGAGTTGTCAATTCAACCACACCTGGATAACTTAGTATCTGCAACAAAGTATTTAGTAGCAAAGTAATTTGATAATAAAGGTAACAGTAGCAAAAGTAATATTTTTTGGTTTTGTAGTGATTGTAACAGTAGCAACGGAAAAGTAAATAAGCGAAGCACAAGATGTGAAAAGCTCATAGGCATCGGATCAGTGATGGATAATTATGTCGGATGCGACTCCTCATGTAATAGCTATAACATAGGGTGACACAGAACTAGCTCCAGTTCATCAATGTAATGTAGGCATGTATTCCGTAAATAGTCAAACGTGCTTATGGAAAAGAACTTGCATGACATCTTTTGTCCTACCCTCCCGTGGCAGTGGGGTCCTTACGGAAACTAAGGGATATTAAGGCCTCCTTTTAATAGAGAACGGGAACAAAGCATTAGCACATAGTGAAAACATGAACTCCTCAAACTATGGTCATCACCGAGAAGTATCCCGATTATTGTCACTTCGGGGTTGTCGGATCATAACACATAATAGATGTCTATAGACTTGCAAGATAGGATCAAGAACACACATATATTCATGAAAACATAATTTCAGATCTGAAATCATGGCACTCGGGCCCTAGTGACAAGCATTAAGCATAACAAAGTCATAGCAACATCAATCTTAGAACATAGTGGATACTAGGGAACAAACCTAACAAAACTAACTTGATTACATGGTAAATCACATCCAACCCATCACCGTTTAGCAAGCCTACGACAGAATTACTCTCGCACGGCGGTGAGCATCATGAAATTGGTGATGGAGGATGGTTGATGATGACAACGGCGATGAATCCCCCTCTCCGGAGCCCTGAACGGACTCCAGATCAGCCCTCCTGGGAGAGATTAGGGCTTGGCGGCGGCTCCATATCGTAAAACGCGATGAAACTTTCACTCCGATTTTTTTTCTCTGCGAGACGGAATATATGGAGTTGGAGTTGAGGTCGGTGAACTTGGGGGCCACGAGACAGGGGCGCGCCCGAGGTGGGTCGCCCCCCCTCGTGGACAGGTGTGGGCCCTTGGTCTTGATTCTTTCGCCGATATTTTTATATTTTCCAAAAAGTGCCTCCGTGGATTTTCAGGACATTCCGAGAACTTTTGTTTTCTACACATAAAACAACATCATGGCAGTTCTACTGAAAACAGCGTCAGTCCGGGTTAGTTTCATTCATATCATGCAAGTTAGAGTCCAAAACAAGGGCCAAAGTGTTTGGAAAAGTAGATACGTTGGAGACGTATCAACTCCCCCAAGCTTAAACCTTTGCTTGTCCTCAAGCAATTCAGTTGATAAACTGAAAGTGATAAAGAAAAACTTTTACAAACTCTGTTTGCTCTTTTTGTTGTAAACATGCAAAGCCATCATTCAGGTTTCAGCAAATATTATGAACTAACCATACTCACAATAACACTTAGGTCTCACAACTACTCATATCAATAGCATAATCAGCTAACGAGCCATAATAATAAAACTCGGATGACAACACTTTCTCAAAACAATCATAATATGATATAACAAAATGGTATCTCACTACCACTTTTTGAGACCGCAAAACATAAATGCAGAGCACCTTTAAAGATCAAGGACTGACTAACCATTGTAATTCATGGCAAAAGAGATCCAATCAAGTCATACCCAATATAAACCAATAATAATGAATGCAAATGACAGTCTGCTCTCCAGCGGGTGCTTTTTAATAAGAAGGTTGATGACTCAACATAAAAGTAAATAGATAGGCCCTTCGCAGAGGGAAGCAGGGATTTGTAGAGGTGCCAGAGCTTGATTTTAAAATAGAGATTGAATAACATTTTGAGCGGCATACTTTCACTGTCAACGCAACAACTATGAGATGGTTGTATCTTCCATACTACATGCATTATAGGCAGTTCCCAAATAGAATGGTAAAGGTTTATACTCCCCCAACCACCAACAAGCATCAATCCATGGCTTGCTCGAAACAACGAGTGCCTCCAACTAACAACAACCCTGGGGGAGTTTTGAATAATTATTTCGATTTGCTTTGATCTTTTTGGATCATGGGAGTGGGCATCCCGGTTACCGGCCCTTTCTCATGAATGATGAGCGGAGTCCACACTCTTGAGAATAACCCACCTAGCATGGAAGATATAGGCAGCCCTAGTTGTAACATGAGCTGCTCGAGCATACAAAACAGAATTTCATTTGAAGGTTTGGAGTTTGGCACATACAAATTTACTTGGAACGGCAGGTAAGTACTGCATATAGGAGGGTATGGTGGACTCATATGGAACAACTTTGGGGTTTAAGGAGTTTGGATGCACAAGCAGTATTCCCACTTAGTACAGGTGAGGGCTAGCAGAAGACTGGGATGCGACCAACTAAGAGAGCGGCAATAGTCATAAACATGCATTAAAATTAATTCACACCGAATACAAGCATGAGTAGGATATAATCTTCCATGAACATAAATATCATGAAGGCTATGTTGATTTGTTTCAACTACATGTGTGAACATGTGCCAAGTCGAGTCACTCAATTCATTCAAAGGAGGATACCATCCCATCATACCACATCATAATCATTCTAATAGCATGTTGGCATGCAAGGTAAACCATTATAACTCATAGCTAATCAAGCATGGCACAAGCAACTATAATCTCTAAATGTCATTGCAAATATGTTTACTTCATAATAAGCTGAATCAGGAACAATGAACTTATCATATTTACAAAAACAAGAGAGGTGGAGTTCATACCAGCTTTTCTCATCTCAATAAGTCCATCATATATCGTCATTATTGCCTTTCACTTGCACGACCGAACGATGTGTATAATAATAATAGTGCACGTGCATTGGACTAAGCTGGAATCTGCAGGCATTCAACTCAAGAGAGAAGACAAAATAATATGGGATCTAAGTTAAATAAATAATCATGCATAAGAGAGCCACTAAACAATTTCAATATGGTCTTCTACTCTCGACCACCAAAGAAAATAAAAGAAAATAAAACTATTTACACGGGAAAGCTCCCAACAAGTAAAAGAAGAACGAGAAATCTTTTTGGGTTTTCATTTTGATTACTACTACAAGCATGGAAATTAAACTAAGTAACTGTTTTGATTTTTCTTAAGTTTTATCAAACATGCAAGAAGAAAACTAGAAAAAGAAATTTAAACTAGCATGGATAATACAATGAAATAGTATGAGCACCGACAAATAGATAGTGTGTGGACATGAATGTAAAGTCGGTGAGAAATACGTACTCCCCCAAGCTTAGGGTTTTGGCCAAAGTTGGTCTAATGCCAAGGACATGGCTGATATCCATAGTTGTAACTGGGGTCGTACTGAGATGCACCAGCGAATGCCTCCTGAGCTGCGGCATGTTGGCGAGCTGCCTCCGCTCTCCCCTCGTGTTCAGTTGCTTCCTCCCTAGTAACAACATATCTTCCTTTTGCCTGGTAATCAAAAAGGAGAGGAGCAGGAAGAGTAACATGGACAGCGTTGCGTCCGTCATAGAATAGTCGATATTGGAGGAATTGTTCATTCCTCTTAAGAAAATGATGTTGGACCATAGCGTCATAAATTAAATAAGTAGGAGGTAACATCATATCCCCCTCTCGTGGGGCTATACCAAGATAATTAGCCACACGGGTCGCATAAATTCCTCCAAATAAATCTCCCGCTCTACCATTACTATGCAACCTATGTGCAACTATTGCCCCCAAGTTATAATATTTATAACCTAACACAACACTCTTGAGGACACAAAGATCAGGGACACACATATGACATGCTTCATCTTTACCCTTAATGCATCAACCAATGAAGAGAGCAAAATAATGTATAGCAGGAAAATGAATGCTCCCTATGGTAGCTTGTGCTATATCCCTGGATTCTCCCACAGTAATACTAGCAAGGAAATCACTAAATTCAGATTTGTGGGGATCATTAATATTACCCCACTGCGGAAGTTTTCAAGCAGTTGTAAAATCCTCTAAGTCCATGGTATAAGATGTATCATAGATATCAAATAGGACACTAGGAGAATTACGTGTACAATTATATTTAAACCTTCGCACAAAGGAATAAGTCAATTGATAGTACTGAGGACACTTATCTTGTAAGAAGTCCTCCAGATCAACATTACGCACATACGCGTCAAATTCCTCCTTAAAGCCCGCTTCAACCATAAAATCATCGGATGGCCACTCACAAGCTCGAACATCTGCGTCCCTCGGTAATTCAACGTCTTGCTCACGTATAGCAATCCTGGGCCCTTTCTTCAACGAGGAACCACCTTGGTACATTCTCCTAGACATAATTCTTTTTCTGAAAAATTTCTGAAATTTTAGTAACTTCAAAATAAAAGTGAATGAAACTAAACAAGATTGAGAGCAACTACTCCTACAAGTGCCTAGAGCCTATATCATGCATTGGAATTACTTGGGACCTCATAAATTTAACATGCAAGGTCAAGAACATGGTCACCTGTGCAGCAAAAATTTGCAATGAATAAAGCACTAGAGCAAAAACTAATTGGACCAGTGGAGGAGTCACATACCAAGCAACAATATCCCAAAGTAGTTTTGTGAATGGAGCTTTGAGCAAGGAGATCGAAAATCACAGCAAAATGAGCTAGAACTCGTGCTTGAGCTGGATGGGGATTTTTTGGGAAGAAGATGGAGTGTGTGAGTGCTGGCATAAGTGGAGGGGGCCACCAGGGCCCACGAGGCAGGGGCGCCGGGGGTGGGCGCCCTCCACTCTCGTGGCCTGGTGCTTGCCCCTCCTGGAGTTATTTCAGTGCCTAAAATCCTCAAATATTCCATAAAAAAATCATACTAAATTTGTAGGGCATTTGAAGCACTTTTATTTTCAGGATATTTTTTTATTGCACTGATAATTCAGAAAACAGACAGATAATACTATTTTTGCTTTATTTATTCTAAATAATAGAAAGTAAAAAGAGGGTTGTGCCTTCTAGTTTCATCGATCTCGTGATCATCAAAATGAATCCACTAACAAGCTTGATCAAGTCTTGTTAACAAACTCATTCCGAATAACACGGAACCAAAGAAATTTTGAATAACACTAAGTTACCTCAACGGGGATATGAACATCCCCAACAATAAGAATATCATACTTTTTCTGATAGGGCAAAGGTGTCCCGATGTTTTGATGAGATAGCAATCGTTTTCTGTGGGAGTCGACTTTGACGATCCGACTATGAACGTGTGAAGACGTCGCGCCTTAGCAATCGCTAAAACAACTTCCGAGGGGTTACTGACCACGCCGAAGCCTGATAAACCTGACCACGAGGCTCTATTTCCTACGAGCAAACGAAGAACAAGCAAGAAACTGAGATTCCAATCTGGATATTGCGAATAAAAGAGGAAAGCTTTATTAATGAAGGTGGGGTTCTGTGACGCCTTGGTCTGGTCGTTTAACACAAACGAAGTAGCATCTATGGCGAACTTTTAATCTAAACAAAACCCAAAGTCTAAACGACGCCCTAAGGGCTGTATATATGGAGGAACAGGGGGGAATTTCGTGGCCCTTGGAGGAGGGGTCCGAAACCAACCCTAACTCTTGTTTCCCCACACATACGGACTCTAAAAACAGCCTATACTTAAGTATTTCGAAAATACATGGGCCTGGCCCAATAATAAGGTGACGCAGCACCTAAAATAACCTCTAGACGAAATTTATGAAGTGGCATCTTGTTCCAAGGCTTCATGCACTCCTTATGGTGGCTTCAACATCCTGAAATCATCACTTGTAACTCCGTTCTTGATCCCCTTGCGCATGCCATCAACTCCATGCGTGTTCTTGCTCCAATGTTCATCCTTCTCCATGCTAGGCCCTTCATTTGTAAGCAAAACAAATGTATCCAATTTAGGCAGCATCATATTCTCATGAACATTACAATCATTACCAAGAAACGAAAGTACCTGGTAATTTAATTGGCGTGCGCGAACTCTAGTAATTGGTCCAGTATATATAACAGTAGGGGCTGTGGGTGTAACAACGGTATTGATGTCCTCATCATCCTCCCCTTCTTGAAATGAAGTCGTCCTCGACGGAAGCTCATCTTCCTCACCCAAATAAGGCTTCAAATCTGCAATGTTAAAAGTGGGACTAACCACAAAATCTACAGGTAGCTCAAGTTTATATGCATTATCATTTATTTTGTCTAACACCTTAAAAGGACCTTCAGCACGTGGCCTTAGCTTTTATTTGCGCAAATTAGGAAATCTATCCTTGCGCAAATGTAACCAAACAAGATCTCCAGGTGCAAACACAACATGTTTTCTACCCTTACCTCCAGCAAGTTTATATTTAGCATTCATACGCTAAATGTTTTCCTTAGTTAACTCATGCATTTTTAAAATCAATTCAGCACATTCTTTAGCATCAAAATTAACCTTCTCCAAAGATGGAATAGGCAACAAATCAATAGGTGCACGAGGTAGGAAACCATACACAATTTCAAAAAGGCACATCTTAGTAGTAGAATGCAATGAACGATTATAAGCAAATTCAATATGAGGCAAGCATTCTTCCCACATTTTCTTATTATTGTTCAAAACAGCCCTAAGCATAGTAGACAATGTTCTGTTGACTACTTCAGTTTCTCCATCAGTTTGGGGGTGACAAGTAGTACTAAATAGCAGTTTAGTCCCCAACTTAGCCCATAAACATCTCCAAAAGTGGCTAAGGAATTTAGTATCATGATCTGAAACAATAGTATTTGGCACACCATGCAAGCGAATAATTTCCCGAAAGAACAAATCAGCAACATTAACAGCATCATCGCTTTTATGACATGGTATAAAGTGTGCCATTTTCGAAAATCTATCCACGACAACAAATATGCTATCCCTCCCCTTCTTTGTTCGAGGTAAACCTAAAACAAAGTCCATAGATATATCCTCCCAAGGAACACTGGGTACAGGCAAAGGCATATATAAACCATGAGGATTGAGTCGTGACTTAGCTTTTTGACATGTAGTGCAGCGAGCAACAAAACGCTCAACATCCCATCTCATCTTTGGCCAAAAGAAATGCGTAGCAATTACGTCCTCCGTCTTCTTCACGCCAAAGTGTCCCATTAATCCTCCCCCATGTGCCTCCTGCAACAAGAAAAGACGAACAGAGCTAGCAGGAATGCATAGCTTGTTAGCACGGAACACAAAGCCATCATTAATAATGAACTTGTTCCATGTTCTTCCTTCTTTACAATTCTGCATTACATCTTTAAAATCAGCATCATGCACATATTGATCTTTGATGGTCTCCAAACCAAATATTTTGAAGTCAAGTTGTGAAAGCATAGTATAGCGACGAGACAAAGCGTCAGCAATAACATTTTCTTTTACCTTCTTGTGTTTAATGACATAAGGGAAAGTCTCAATGAATTCCACCCATTTAGCATGTCTACGATTCAGTTTAGCTTCACTTTTAATATGTTTCAAAGATTCATGATCAGAATGTATAACAAATTCTTTGGGCCATAAATAATGTTGCCATGTCTCTAAAGTCCGAATAAGAGCATATAATTCTTTATCATAAGTAGAATAGTTCAGACTAGGCCCACTCAATTTTTCAGAAAAGTATGCAACAGGTTTTCCATATTGTAATAACACACCTCCTAATCCAATTCCACTAGCATCACATTCAAGCTCAAAAGTCTTATTAAAATCAGGAAGTTGGGGTAAAGGAGCATGTCTCAACTTATCTTTCAATACCGTGAAGGCTTCTTCCTGTGCGGTACCCCAAACAAAAGGCACATCCTTCTTTGTATGCTCGTTGAGAGGTGTAGCAATGGTGCTGAAATCTCTCACAAAATGCTTATAGAAACCAGCGAGGCCAAGGAAACTCCTCACTTGTATTACCGTTTTGGGCTGCGGCCAACTCTCATTAGCATCAATCTTGGCTTTATCAACTACAATTCCCTGTGGAGTAATAACATAGCCAAGAAAAGATACTCGGTCGGTGCAAAAGGTGCACTTCCCAAGGTTACCAAACAAACGTGCATCACGTAGAGAAATAAAAACAGCACGTAAATGTTCCAAATGTTCTTTCAAAGATTTGCTATAAATCAGTATATCATCAAAATAGACTACCACAAATCGTCCAATGAAAGCACGTAAAACTTCGTTCATTAGTCTCTCGAAAGTACTAGGCGCATTAGTGAACCCAAAACGCATGACTAACCACTCATATAAACCAAACTTAGTTTTGAATGCTGTTTTCCATTCATCACCCAATTTCATATGAATTTGATGGTATCCACTACGCAAATCAACTTTGGAGAATATTGTAGAGCCGTTCAATTCATCAAGCATATCATCTAGCCTAGGAATAAGATGACGATAACGAATAGTAATATTATTAATGCCTCTACAATCAACACACATACGTGACGTACCATCCTTTTTAGTCACTAGTATAATAGGAACAACACAAGGACTAAGAGATTCGCGTATATAACATTTGTCGAGCAGCTCCTGTACTTGACGCAAAATCTCCTTCGTCTCATCTAGATTGGTACGGTATGGTTCACGGCTGGGTAGCGATGCACCGGGAATTAAGTCAATTTGATGCTTAATCCCTTGAATAGGTGGTGATCCCGGTGGCACATCTTGTGGAAAGACGTCAGCGAACTCCTGCAAAATGTTAGTGACAGCAGGGGGCAAAGAGGAAGGCACATCCTCGAATGAAAAGAATGCCTCTTTGCACACAAAACCATAGCAAACAGATTTGCTAAAATCTAGCTCATCAATATCAGATTTGGTGGCAAGTAAACATGCACTTTTCAATTTAATTTCAGAAGCAACAGTAGATGGTTTATTATTAGGCTTCATTTGTTGCTCAAATTCTTTTGCCACAATCTGATTTTCACTCTTATTTTTCTCTTGTTTTGCTTTACTAGCTCTATTAATATCATCTTTCAAAATGGAATCAGGAGTCATACGAAGCAAAGTAATATTTTTATCCTTATGAACAAGAGTATACTGATTGTTTCTACAATGGTGTACAGAATTTTTATGAAATTGCCATGATCTACCAAGTAATAAGGAACATGCTTGCATAGGTACCACATCACAATCAACATAATCAGCATATGTGGAGATACTAAAATGCACACGAATAGTACGTGTTACCTTAACCTTGCCGCTGTTGTTGAACCATTGGATGTAGTAAGGATGTGGATGTGGTCTTGTGGTGAGAGATAGCTTCTCCACCATCTCCATGCTAGCCAAGTTGTTGCAACTCCCTCCATCTATGATCACGCGAACAGAACGTTCCTTCACAACTCCCTTTGTATGGAACAAATTATGCCTCTGATTCTGCTCAGCTTGTGTAACCTGCACACTCAAAATATGTTGAGCAACTAAACATCATACCTGTCAGCATCTTCAGGAGCCATGTATTGCGTCTCATGATCAGAATCGTCTCCACCGTGTTCTTCCTGTGTAATAAGAGCCAAAGTCTCCTCATCACAGTCACTAGCGGACTCATACCCACCATCCTCAGTAGCAATCATCACATGCTGAGATTTGCATTCTCTCGCAAAATGTCCTCTTCCCTTACAACGATGACAAATAATATCACTGGTGTGCCCTGTTTATGCCATGGAAGAAGACGAACTATGTGCAGGCCCGATAGGTGTGCTCTTGGTAGATAATGGTGGTTGTGCCTGCTCCCTTGTATCACGGCTGGAGGTAACAGCTGATGGAGGTGTCGGTGCAGTAGAATGTGTGGAAGTAGAGGATGCACGCGGTGTCCATGATGAAGGTCGACCTGCAGAAAAGTTAGTCCGCACCAATGCCTATCGATCCTGCACTTCACGTTCAGCTTTACAAGCAAGATGGAATAAACGAGTGATATTATTATAATCCTTATACTCTAGAATGGTCTAAATCTCTCTATTTAATCCACCCATAAAACGTGCAAGCATAGCTTCATTCTCCTCAACAATACCACATCTAATCAAGCCAGTTTGTAATTCCTGATAATATTCTTCTACAGAATTTTTTCCTTGTCTTAAGCGCTGCAATTTTTGAAGTAATTCACGTTGATAATATGGTGCAACCCAACGAGTATGCATAGCAGTTTTCAAAGTAGCCCAAGTAGCTGGAACAGGAAAAAATCTACAATGTTCAGACCACCAAACACATGCAAAGCTAGTGAAAGCACAAACAGCAGCAGGAACACGTTTCTCCTCAGGATATTGTAAACATGTAAATCGTTGTTCAGTTTCTAACTCCCAAGTAAGATATATATCAGGAACATATCTACCCTCAAATGGTGAAATATTCAATTTCAGTTTTGGGAGATGGTCATGATCTCATACCTGAGGGGGAGCCCTAACATTGCCATTATTTGCATGTGGACGACCTGGTGGTTGTGGTGCTGGTGGTTGCACATAGTTCTGATTTTGATCAACCTCATCCTCGTAATCTCTCGCATAATCATCGTCCTCCCCATCAGCAGCAGGAGCCATAGAATTATCAACAGCAGCACCAACAGTTTGGCCAGGCTGAAGAGGAACATGGCTCGCTCGGCGGAGGGCTGTTTCATGATGTGGAGGTAGTCGTTGTTGTTGTTGTTGCAGAGGTGCTGCAGGTGCAGCCGGTGGTGGAAGACGTGCAAGCAGTTCATTAAATTTGTTATCGAGCTTTGTTTCGAACGTCTTCTCAAGGCCAGTGATCTTCTCCATGGCCTCTTCAAAATTGTTCAGCACATCTTGCACTTGTTCAATCATCATTTGCTAAAACTTATCATGAAGCTCCTTGTTCGTTAAGTTCTCCCAGTCCATCTCGTCGGCTTGTGATCCTGGCATGGTTAGCAGCAATAGAAACACACAAGAATATGATCCTACAGACTACTAACAAGTTGTGGTGGTGGTGGATGTCACAAATCCGTCAAGCAAAACTCAAATTCTTACCAGTTCTTACCCAGCAGCAGGCGGTGATCGGCAACCGATGTAGTAAAAACTCTCAAAGCTTGGATAAAGCGATTACCAGGGAGAGTCAAACGCACAATGTAGATGTATCTGGAGCTGGGAAGGCTTATAATATGGTAGCAAAAATGGTCAGCAATAATCAATTCAGGTATGCAAAGTTGAATAAACGCTCAACGACGATATTGTGCTGGTCCTAGGCTAGACCGTACTAGAGACGCGAGCCTAGAACACTAACAAAATCACGGCGCTGCAAGTAAACAAGGGAGGAGCACACTCTATTTTTTTTTCTTTTTTTTCACTTTTTTGCACTTTTTTTCCTCTTTTTTTTGCTCCACAACAAATTTTTTTCGAAGAAGTCTACAAATGTCCTAAAAACTCCTAGCCAGAATTTTCCAGACTTAGTTTTTTTTAAACTAGAACTATTTTTCTTCTGCGGATGGCTCGAAAGTTGGGGAGTCCTACTCTGTCACGACTCGAAGTACCGCGTGATCTGGAAATCGAGAACAAAGTAACAATTACTGGACTCGGACTAGGACTGGTGGCGGAGATGAATCTGGTGGAAACTCGGACTGGTGGCGGATATATGCATGGCGGTGGAACACGGACTGGTGGCGAATCTATGATGGAGGTGGACTCGGATTAGCGTGATGGCGGTGGATATGTGGTATATGGGAGCGGTGATGATGATGGTGGTATATGGCAGCGGTGATGACGATGGGGCGGCGGCGGCATGACAACTTGTGAGCATAACTCGAAACTCTAAAGAACTAGACTCTAGGAACAGCAACTTGACACGACGATGCAACCACAAATTCAACAGAGCAAATACCAAAAAGAATATGCAAAGGCTCAGATTGGTTCGGATAAGATGAACTAACCCTAACTTTTTTTGGCTTTTTCGTGGACTATAGGTATGAAGAACAGACTCGATCTAAACTACGAAAAACTGTAAAATCTCACCGAGCAACCTGGAAATCTGATACCACTTGATAGGGGCAAAGGTGTCCCGATGTTTAGATGAGATAGCAATCGTTTTTTGTGGGAGTCGACTTTGACGATCCGACTACGAACGTGCGAAGACGTAGAAATCGCTAAACCAACTTCCGAGGGGTTATTGACCACGCCGGAGCATGATCAACCTGACCGCGAGGGTCTATTTCCTGCGAGCAAACGAAGAACAAGCAAGAAACTGAGATTGCAATCTGGATATTACGAATAAAAGAGCAAAGCTTTATTAATGAAGGTGGGGTTCTGTGACGCCTTGGTCTGGTCGGTGAACACAAACGAAGTACGCGAAGTTGCGGCTATGGTGAACTTTTAATCTAAACAAAACCCAAAGTCTAAACGACGCCCTAAGGGCTGTATATATGGAGGAAGAGGGGGGAATTTCGTGGCCCTTGGAGGAGGGGCCCGAAACCAACCCTAACTCTTGTTTCCCCACACATACAGACTCTAAAAACAGCCTATACTTAAGTATTTCAAAAATACATGGGTCTGGCCCAATAATAAGGTCACGCGGCACCTAAATTAACCTCGATGAAATTTATGAAGTGGCATCTTGTATATTTCGTCCAAGGCTTCATGCACTCCTTATGGTGGCTTCAAAGTCCTGAAATCATCACTTGTAACTCTGTTCTTGATACCCTTGTGAATGCCATCAACTCCATGTGTGTTCTTGCTCCAATGTTCATCCTTCTCCAAGCTAGGCCCTTCATTTGTAAGCAAAACAAATGTATCCAATTTAGGCAGCATCATATTCTCATGAACATTAGAATCATTACCAAGAAACGAAAGTACCTGGTAATTTAATTGGCGTGTGCGAGGTCTAGTAATTGGTCCAGTATATGTAACAGTATGGGCTGTGGGTGTAACAATGTTATTGATGTCCTCATCATTTTCTTGACAGTAGGAAGAGGAAATTCAAAACCTCCAATAATGATAGTTGGAACTTTTCCAATAGGATTGATGCTATGAACTTGAGATTGTTTCCTCGGAAAGTGTACCGTATGCTCATTTCCATTAACATGAAAAGTGACCTTGCCTTTGTTGCAATCAATAACAGCCCCTGCAGTATTCAAAAAGGTTCTACCTTGGATAATCGACATAGTATCGTCCTCGGGAATATCAAGAATAACAAAGTCCGTTAAGATAGTGACATTTGCAACCACAACAGGCACATCCTCACAAATGCCGACAGGTATAGCAGTTGATTTATCAACCATTTGCAAAGATATTTCAGTAGGTGTCAACTTATTCAATTCAAGTCTACGATATAAGGAGAGAGGCATAACACTAACACCGGCTCCAAGATCACATAAAGCAGTTCTAACATAATTTCTTTTAATGGAGCATGGTAAGGTTGGTACCCCGGGGTGATGAGGACATCAATACCATTGTTACACCCACAGCTCCTACTGCTACATATACTGGACCAATTACTAGAGCTCGCGCACGCCAATTAAATTATCAGGTACTTCCGTTTCTTGGTAATGATTCAATTGTTCATGAGAATATGATGATGCCTAAATTTGATACATTTATTTTGCTTACAAATGAAGGGCCTAGCTTGGAGAAGGATGAACATTGGAGCAAGAACAAGCATGGAGATGATGGCATGCGCAAGGGGAACAAGAACGAAGTTACAAGTGATGATTTTAGGACTTTATAAGCCACCATAATGAGTGCATGATGCCTTGGACGAAATATACAAGATGCCACTTCATAAATTTCGTCCAGAGGCTATTCTAGGTGCTGCGTTACCTTATTCTTGGGCCAGGCAAATGTAATTTCAAAATACATAAGTATAGGCTATTTTTAGAGTCCGTATGTGTGGGGAAACAAGAGATAGGGTTAGTTTCGGACCCCTCCACCAAGGGCCACGGAATTCACCCCCTCTTCCTCCATATATACAGCCCTTAGGGCACCGTTTAGACTTTGGGTTTAGTTTAGATTAAAAGTTCGCCATAGCTGCAACTTCGCGTACTTCGTTTGTGTTCAACGACCAGACAAAGGCGTCACAGAACCCCACCTTGATCAATAAAGCTTTGCTCTTATATTCGCAATATCCTGATTGCAATCTTAGTTTCTTGCTTGTTCTTCATTTGCCTGCAGGAAAAAGACCTTCGTGGTCAGGTTGATCGTGCTCCGGCGTGGTCAATAACCTCTCAGAGTTGGTTTAGCAATTGCTAAGGTGTGACGTCCTCTCACGTTCGTAGTCGGATCGTCAAAGTCGACTTCCACCAAAGCGATATCCATCATCTCATCGAAAGACGGGACACCTTTGCCTCTATCACGGGGTCTCCAAGTTTCTTTGGTATTCCACCCTTGAAAGTGTAATTAGCAAGCATGGTGGAAATTTCAGCTTCTGGTATCTTTCTTTTATTTGTAATGATATCGTTCATATACTTAGCATAAGGATTTACTTTGAGCATATCAGTTAAGCGCATACGTAAGAAGATAGGTCTAATCATTTCAGCAAAGCGCACAAAATCCTCATCATCCTTTGTCTTGGATGGTTTGGGAGGAAAGGGCATGGGTTTCTGAACACATGGTTCTCTTTCTCTACCGTGCTTCCTAGCAACAAAATCTCTCTTATCATAACGTTGATTCTTTGATTGTGGGTTATCAAGATCAACAGCAGGTTCAATCTCTACTTCATTATTTTTGCTATGTTGAGCATCAACATGAACATCATCATTAACATTATCACTAGGTTCATGTTCATCACTTGATTGTGTTTCAGCATCAGAGATAGAAATATCATTGGGATTCTCAGGTGTGTCTACAGTAGGTTCACTAGAAGCATGCAAAGTCCTATCACTTTTCTTTTTCTTCTTTTTATAAGAACTAGGTGCCTCTAAATTATTTCTCCGAGAATCTTGCTCAATCCTCTTAGGGTGGCCTTCAGGATACAATGGTTCCTGAGTCAATCTACCAATTCTAGTAGCCACTCTAACAGCAAAGTCAGGTTTATTATTTAATTCATCAAGCAAGTCATTTTGAGCTTTAAGTACTTGCTCAGCTCGAGTAGCAACCCTAGAAGCATATTTGCTAACAAGTTTAAGTTCACCTTTAACTCTAGCCATATAATCGCTCACGCGTCCAATCTCGAAAGCATTATTCTTCTTTGACTCTCTACCAACATAAGCATTAAAACTTTCTTGTCTAGCCATAAAGTCATCAAATTCATCTAAGCATGGGCTATGAAATTTAGTAGAGGGGATTTCAACTTTATCATATCTATAGAGAGAATTTACCTTTACTAGCTGTGTTGGGTTGTCAAGACAACGTGGTTCTTCAACAGGCGGTATATTAAGACCATGTATTTCTTTAATAGGTGGTAAATTCTTAACATCTTCAGCTTTTATACCTTTTTCTTCCATTGATTTCTTTGCCTCTTGCATATCTTCAGGACTGAGAAATAAAACACCTCTCTTTTTCGGAGTGGGTTTAGGAATAGGCTCAGGAGTTGGCTTAATTGGTTCAGGAATTGCCACAGGAATAGGCTCAGGAAGAGTCCAATTATTTTCACTAGTCAACATACTATTCAATAGTAATTCAGCTTCGTCGACTATTCTTTCCCTGAAAACACAACCAGCACAACTATCCAAGTAGTCCTTGGAAGTATCGGTTAGTCCATTATAAAAGATATCAAGTATTTCATTTTTCTTGAGAGGATGATCAGGCAAAGCATTAAGTAATCGGAGAAGCCTCCTCCAAGCTTGTGTGAGACTCTCTTCTTCGATTTGCACAAAATTATATATTTCCCGCAAGGCAGCTTGTTTCTGATGAGCAGGGAAATATTTAGCTGAGAAGTAATAAATCATATCCCGGGAACTACGCACACAACCAGGAGCAAGAGAATTATACCAAGTCTTAGCATCACCCTTTAATGAGAACGGAAATATCTTAAGGATATAACAATAGCGGGATTTATCATCATGAGTAAACAGGGTGGCTATATCATTTAACTTGGTAAGATGTGCCACAACAGTTTCAGATTCAAGGCCATAAACTATCAGATTCAACTAAAGTAATAATCTCAGGATCAACAAAGAATTCATAATCCTTATCAGTAACATAGATAGGTGAAGTAGCAAAAGCAGGGTCAGGTTTCATTCTAGCATTAAGAGATTGCTGCTTCCATTTAGCTAATAATTTCTTAAGATCATATCTATCTTTACATGCAAAGATAGCTCTAGCAGCTTCCTCTTCCATAACATAACCCTCAGGAACAACAGGCAATTCATAATCATTAGGAGAACCTTCATCATCACTATCATCAATAATAGCATCTTCAATAATTTCATTCTCTCTAGCCCTAGCAAGTTGTTCATCAAGAAATTCACCTAATGGCAAAGTAGTATCACGCATAGAAGTAGTTTCATCATAAGTATCATGCATAGCAGAAGTGGCATCATCAATAACATGCGACATATCAGAATTCATAGCAGCAGCAGGTTTAGGTGTCGCAAGCTTACTCAAAACAGAAGGATAATCTAGTGTAGAGCTAGATGGCAGTTCCTTACCTCCCCTCGTAGTTGAGGGAAAAATCGTAGTTTTCGCGTCTTTCAAGTTCTTCATAGAGATCAACAGATATAAATCCCAAGTGACTCAGAGAATAGATCTATGCTCCCCTGCAACGGCGCCAGAAACTAGTCTTGATAACCCACAAGTGTAGGGGATCGCAACAGCTTTCGAGAGTAAAGTATTCAACCCAAATTTATTGATTCGACACAAGGGGAGCCAAAGAATATTATTGAGTATTAGCAGTTGAGTTGTCAATTCAACCACACCTGTATAACTTAGTATCTGCAGCAAAGTATTTAGTTGCAAAGTAATATGATAATAAAGGTAACAGTAGCAAAAGTAATATTTTTGGGCTTTGTAGTGATTGTAACAGTAGCAACGGAAAAGTAAATAAGCGAAGCACAAGATGTGAAAAGCTCGTAGGCATCGGATTTGTGATGGATAATTATGTCGGATGTGATTCCTCATGTAATAGCTATAACATTGGGTGACACAGAACTAGCTCCAACTCATCAATGTAATATAGGCATGTATTCCGTAAATAGTCATACGTGCTTATGGAAAAGAACTTGCATGACATCTTTTGTCCTACCCTCCTGTGGCAGCGGGGTCCTTACGGAAACTAAGGGATATTAAGGCCTCCTTTTAATAGAGAACCAGAACATAGCATTAGCACATAGTGAATACATGAACTCCTCAAACTACGGTCATCACCGAGACGTATCCAGATTATTGTCACTTCGGGGTTGTCGGATCATAACACATAATAGGTGACTATAGACATGCAAGATAGGATCAAGAACACACATATATTCATGAAAACATAATAGGTTCAGATCTGAAATCATGGCACTCGGGCCCTAGTGACAAGCATTAAGCATAGGAAAGTCATAGCAACATCCATCTTAGAACATAGTGGATACTAGGGATCAAACCCTAACAAAACTAACTTGATTACATGGTAAATCTCATCCAAACCCATCACTATCCAGCAAGCCTACGACGGAATTAATCACTCACGGCGGTGAGCATCATGAAATTGTCGATGGAGGATGCTTGATGATGATGACGGCGACGAATCCCCCTCTCCAGAGCCCCGAACAGACTCCAGATCAACCCTCTCGAGAGAGATTAGGGCTTGGCGGCGGCTCGGTATCATAAAACGCGATGAAACTTTGCCTCCAATTTTTTTCTCCGCGAGACGGAATATATGAAGTTGGAGTTGAGGTCGGCGGAGCTTCAGGGGGGCCACAAGACAGGGGGCGCGCCCAGGGGGGTGGGCGCGCCCCACCCTCGTGGATAGGGTGTGGGCCCCCTAGTCTTGATTCTTTCGCCAGTATTTTTTATATTTTCCAAAAAGTGCCTCCGTGGATTTTCAGGACATTCCGAGAACTTTTGTTTTCTACACATAAAACAACATCATGGCAGTTCTACTGAAAATAGCGTCAGTCCGGGTTAGTTTCATTCAAATCATGCAAGTTAGAGTCCAAAACAAGGGCCAAAGTGTTTGGAAAAGTAGATACATTGGCGACGTATCAACTTCCCCAAGCTTAAACCTTTGCTTGTCCTCAAGCAATTCAGTTGATAAACTGAAAGTGATAAAGAAATTTTTTTACAAACTCTGTTTTGTCTTGTTGTTGGAAACATGCAAAGCCATCATTCAGGTTTCAAATCATGCAAGTTAGAGTCCTAACAAGGGCAAAAGTGTTTGGAAAAGTAGATACGTTGGAGACGTATCACCCGGCAGGCCCTGAAGGGCCTCGCGAGAAACCCATCCTCGTCTCTCCCTTGCTCATCGACCCCGCGCAGTGTGCCGCGAGTGTGGATGCAGGCGGGCGCACGCCATGGGGTGCCCTCGAGACGACCACCGGGGGGTAGGTGCCGCCGGTCGCCCATGAGGCAAATGCTCCTGAGGTCTTGGCAAGGGCCCTTGAAGGAGTCCTGAGGGGCTGGCATGACCTACTGCCCTTGAGGCTACCGCTACCGAGACTCGGGTGAGCGGTCCCGAGGCAGTGGATGGCGGGAAGGTGCCACCTGGCGCTCCTGAGGCTGCTGCCCAAGGAGCCCCGCCGAGCACTCCATCTGCTAAGGATTACTCCCCGAAGCCCGGTCGGCCTCGCCAGAATCTTTAAGCACTCAGCAAGAGAAAAGGGCCTCCGAACTGTAATGGTGACATCTATCAGCCGCTGATGTAGAGGAAGTACATAGCCGTGGACGAGTAAGTACCTTATTCTAGTGACTTCTCGCGCATTGCGTCTTTCCCTGACCAAGGCTCCGCATGATCCCTTCGGCTGCGGGAGCTAGACCTCGGGAGTGGCGTCCTCCGAAAGCCCTTGGCCTGCTCTTGACTCCAAGCCCCCCATGCTCGACTTCTGCACGAGGCACGGGGACAATCCAAGTGGCCTGGCCTAGGGTGCGGGAGGCATGCCAAGGGCCCCTTCGTTAGCCACTACTGACGGTTGGGCGCCCTCGGCATTGGCCTCATCATCAAGTAGTAGGACCGCGCCTCCCAGCCCCCTGCCGAAGGAAGGAGAGATGCTCCACGCCCCTCCGACATCCCCCAACATGGAGGGAGGGCCCGGCCGCGTGCTGGAGTTCGCGCGCGGGCGCAGCACTGTCCGCCACGAGCTTTTTGGTAAGGCGATGTCCGCGCTACTTCAACTTGGAGGTGAGCTTGCTGATGTCGACGCCCGCCTGGTGCGCGAGTGGCACCAGCTGAAGGCCGCCATCAAACTTGGGCACCTCCAGCATGAGCGAGCGAGTGAAAGTGCTGCGGCATCCCTTGTAGTTTCTTGCACAGCTTGCGCCCTCACCCAGGAAGAGGCAAGGGCCGCCAACCGTCGTCGCAAGGTGGCTGAAGAGCGCGAGCGGGAACTCCAGGCTTCAAATGCTGCCCTTGAGCAGCAGATTGAAGCATGCTGTGTTGCCTTGGCTATGTCACCAGGCGAAGCATTTCCTCATGAGGCAGAAATCCAGAAGCACGAGGAGGAACTGGCGCTAGACGTTGTGGAGCCAAGCCTGGAGCTTGAACGACAGGAAGTGAGGGAGCGTCTGGCAGCCACGGTTGAGGACGACGTTGCCACCCAGGAGGATAGGGTCGAGCAGGAGGCCAATCAGAAGTTGGCGGGGGTTCGCGCGGCTTTTGCCGATGAATATCGCCTGAAGTTGGAGCTCCTGGAGGCCGAGCTTGACAGCCAGACCATCGCCCTAGAGATGAAGCTGGAATCTGCGGAGCAGCATGAGAGGGCCGCCAAGGAAGCTCAGGCCTCTACCGAGTCCGCCTTGGTCTCTGCTCGCGCTGACCTGTCTTCCCTTCAACAGTAGATCGAGGGCGTCACGTCCCTCACGGAGAAGACCGCAAACGAAGCAAATCGCCGCAGGATGATGCAGCGCGAGCATGCCTTGATGCTGTAGGACTTCAGAGTCAGAGCCAACCGAGCCTTGGGTGCCATTTGCAATGAGAGCGCTCCTCATCCGCACGAGGATGACTACGCCAGCCACCTCCGCTTCTTCACCGACATTGCTACATGCCTGGAGGATCAGGTCGCAAGGGCTCACGAGCTTGTCGAAGAGAGGAGCCAAGGTCTTCTTGGGCACGCGTTCTCACGCATCTTCATCCACCTCCTCTACCTTGATCCTCACTTTGACTTCGACGCCGTGATAGCCCCCGTGCTCGTGGTCATTCAGGACAACCTGGCCGGCTGGGTGGAAGATCATGTGTATGCCCTAGTAGCGGAGTTTGCTCCCAAGGATGACGCAGTCATGATTGCGGTTGAAGAAGACGGTGCGGGTAGCGAAGATGAGGAGGATGATCATGATAGCACGGGCAGCGCAGATAGAGATGATGAAGACGGTGCATCCAGCTAGGCCTGTGTTTCTTCTTTGCTTTGACATGTATGAAAAAGAAACTCCAGACACAGCCTTGTGGGGCGTGAGAGCATTTGTTGAAGGGGGGCCCTTACAATGTATGAAATGATGAAAGGCTTTTGAAGTAGGGTCCGGGTGTATCCCAGCGAGACTGCGGGCTCCCAAGCAGGGTAGTTGTTGCAACTTATCTTTGGTTCTACGGGTCTTGAGATGGTCCTGATGTCGCAGTGGCGCTCTTCTCTTGAGGTGAGCCTACCGCAGGCTCACGAGGTTTTAAGCCTCCTGAGGAGCTTGCTGACCTGCCCTAGAGTGCCTCGCGGGGAGCTGATTGCCACATTACGGCAAGGTACGCGCGTGGTGGTCATATGCCTAACCCCATTGAGGGGCCTTAGCATCTTCCGGGCTGGCCCAAACATGCTCAACGTGCGCGTATCACACCCAGCCCGCGCTCGTGGGACGCTCACAGGGGGGCAGTAGGCATGAGCCTCACTTTTAAACACAAAGCCAGAAAGCAAGAAACCAGGGTGAGTCAAGAAAAGTTCCCCCAGTTTTTCTTTTGGTAAGCACACGAAACTTCAAATTCATTCCAAGAAGACGGCAAATTGGGTTACAGAAAAAGGGGCGAAAGCAAATAGCCACGTCCGACGCCTACCTAGTCTTCTGGTCTTCTCACCAGCGTGGAGCTAAGTGCTTCCACTGGGTGTGGGCATAGTCATTGGGGGATAGTGTCGACGGCCAGCACGGAGCATGGTGCTTGCACTTGGACTCGGGTGGGAGCCCCCGTGAGGCCCTAGGGCGGCACTCAGGAGACTCCGGGGCATGTACAGCCCCACTCATTATTACGTGAGAGTGTCACGAGTGGAGACCTTCATAGGCACGGGGCCTTGCTTCATGTCGCCCGACGAGGACCCCGCCCTGCGCAACCCCTTGCTGGCGACGCCCTCGGCGACCGTAGGACCTCTGCCGGGAGGAAGGGCTCACAGGTGCCTTCCCCGACAGAGGACCTACCTCTGCCCTGCGCCTTGCTCCATGCGGAGTGGGGGAGGCCCTGGCCCCGGGCTCCCCTCGAGCTGCTCCCAGGGCTCTCTGCCCGCCTGCGGCGAGGCCATCACCCTGGGGGCCCTAGCGGAGGGTTGTGGCTTGGTTCACCTTCGATTCATGGTTAGTGTAATCGTGCTCCTGAGGCATCGGCTATACCCAGTGACTGTTGTCATTGAAGGTGTTGGTGAAGCTCTTGGGCGGCTCAAGCGAGCCTTAGCTTCATGCGCGCCTAGCACACAGCCTGGTGAGGGGGACCGGCTGGGGTCTTTCCTTGACGTGTATCGCAGATCCATCGCGGTTGGTATGTAGGCCTCAGGGCTCACTGTGCCTGAGTTGCTGCCCGGGTGCCCCACTCCGTCGTTCCTGGGCCTTCCAGTAGGTTCTGACGGCCGAGGGCTGGGGCCCCAGCACGGCCCGAGGGGAGGCCGCCCGGGTCCGCCTCGCCCTGAGGCAGCACGGTCGTTGTAGGACGGGTGGCGCCGTGGGCCGGGCTGGCACCGAGAGGCCCTCGAGGAGCTCCGAGGGGGGGGGCGTGCGGTTGCAGCGGGGGCGGGTGTGCACCCCCACCACGGCTTGTGACGTAGACAAGGCGTAGAATGCACGACAAAAAAAGACACATCCATTACATTTTGGGCCGAACAAATTTTTTTTCTGTCATACTTATGGCACTTCTATGACGATAATTTTGACAAAACCCGGTATCATCATAGATGTGGTGGGCTCCTACTTCTATGACAAAAAATCATGACAGAAAATATGCTTTTCGTCCTGGGCGGGCCGGAGATGCAGCTGCATGACTTTCTTTGGGCCATCCATGACGAAAAAACCGTGGTGGAAGCAAGGGCGAGGAAAATTTCGGTGAGTTCCCGGTTATGGTGGGTGGTCGGGGGCCGAGCGATGCGCGTTTCTCTCGTACACATACGAGAGTGTGCGGGGCGTTGGCTATAACGGAACTGGCGAGCGCGTTGGGCTCTAGCGAACCCGGCGATTACCTTTGCTGCTCTGCGTTCTTGAACCCGAGCGATCGATCGATGATGGTTAAGCGAACCGGTCAGCGATTCGCCGCTCTGCTGCTAACTGGAGGCAATCGATGTTGCCTCTGGATGAACAATGAGCGTTGTAAGGGGGGGTGGTTGAACAGTGAGCAGTGGGGGTGGATGAACAGGCCCCCGTGGTGTTGTCTCTGGATGAATAGGACCCCAATCGATCGAGCCGGTTGGGGCTAGATGAACAGGACCCTGTGGAGGGCTGGATGAATAGGATGACCCCGTGGAGGGCTGGACAAACAGTAGACAGTGGAGGGGTGGATGAACAGTACTCTGTGGAGGGGTGGTTGAACAGGAGCCTGTGGAGAGGGGTGTTTGAACAGTAGCTGGTGGAGTAGCGCGTGGTGGAGGCTGGATGAACAGGAGTCCATGGATGAACAGTTGCAGGTGGAGGCGTGAGGAGGTCGACGGTGGATGAACAGTATCCCGTGGAGGCTGGAGGAGGTCGACGGTGGAGATGAACAATATCCCGTGGAGTCCCGTTTGCGGTATGCCACATCCCTCCCGATGAACAGGACCCCCGTTTCAACCGTAGCGCTCCAACACAAGTCCGTTTCCTCCGTTTTGCGGTACACCACACCCCTCCCGATCAACAGGACCCCGTTTCGACCGTAGGAGGTCCAACACAAGTCCGTTTCCTCCGTTTTGTGGTACGCCAGACCCCTCCTGATGAACAGGATCCCATTTCGAATGTGGCTGGTCGAACACAAGGCCGTTTCCTCTTTTCTGCGGTACGCCAGGCCTCGTTTCCATCGCCTGTTCCATCCAAGCCCTCCTGATGAACACGACAACGCATTCCGTTCTGACCCAGCCGGTTGGCTCCCCAGGAACACGACGACAACGTTGTTTCTCCGTTCCAACTCAGCCATGTACACAAGCCCTACCCGTACGTATGCGCAAGTAGGCATTTGAGACCCCGCCCATATGTACGTACGTGGCCGTATTTTCTTTCGTGCACACTGGCCGTTGTACATACGTGTACATGCTATGTACCCGCCTCTACTACGACACGAGCGCGCCTCTACGTCCACCAGTATGTACGCACACGTTCGCGACTAGAATGACAACGCTACGTACGCTTTGACCAGGTGGGTCCCGACCATCAGGCACTTCCTTGCGTGCAAAGATGTAGCTGGTGGATCCCAATAGTCAGGGGCGAATCATTTTTTTTTGCCCGGACGCACTTCCTTGCGTGCGAAGATGCAGCTGGTGGGTCCCAGCAGTCAGGGGGGGCGAATCGTTTTTTCGGACGGACTTCCTTGCGTGCGCAGATGTAGCTGGTAGGTCCCAGCAGTCAGGGGGGAAACATTTTTTTTCCTGAAATACAGTGGCCCGTCCGGTTGGTCCCAGCTGTGAGGTGGAGGAATCATTATTTTCTGCGTAATAAGAAGGCACTTCCTTGCTCCGGCCATGGACCCAGCTGTCAGCCTCTCCACGTACAGTCCACGTCCGATGAAAGTCGTTCCTTGACCACGTTGACCACGCCGCGCCGAGAACACCACGGCGGTGGACGACAGCGAGGCCTAGGAAGGGGACAACGCAGAGCAGGGGAAGACGTGGCAGTGGACACCCATGCAGAGAGGAGTACGAGGGTTCACTGGTTCGGCTGCGGTGTGAGGCTGCCGTCGCTGCAGAATAACAGGGGGTGTGGGTGAGTGGAGGGATGGCCTGGCAAGCGGTGGGAGTAGTAGGGCGCGGTGAGGCCTTGGCGGCAAAGACACCCGCCATGAGAGGCGAGAACAGCAGCACGACACGACCGGCGCTGCTTTGGGCGGTGGAGCAAGAAGATCAGAGGTTGAAGAAGCACGACGGCCGTTGGATGGACATCGTACGGTCACTGCAGCTAGAATCGTTTATATTGACTAAGTTGACAAAGCCCTTGGTACGCGTCAACTTAGTAGGCCCACAGGTCAGCTTCCGAAACGGTGCGCCCCAAATGTCAAGGGGAGGAGTCATTTTTAGGTTGGGTGAAGATAGAATATCCAAGATTGAAGAAGAAGCACGGCATCCATTGGATGGACATCCAACGACCACTGCTGCTAGAATCGTGTGTTGACTATAAGTTGACAAAGCCTTGCATACGCGTCAACTTTCTTTTTTAGGGGACGCGCCAACTTACTAAGGCCACAAGTGTATGGCGGAGAACTTATAGCCCATTTGAGATTTGTAAGAATGTGCAGCCCATTTTTTGAATTCTAATGGAATTCACTACAGCCGATTTACAGTTTCCTAAAAGTACAACCCATTTCAACCAACCGTTCAAAACAGAATTCAATAAAATTTCCCACATTTTGATGCGATCCGAAATATTTTTATCACCAAATTTCTAGTCACATTAAATACAATTTCAATATAAATTTATATTAGGTAAAAATGCAACGAAACATTGCGCTCGCAACAATTAATGAAATTAAAATTTTCAATATTCAAAAATAATATTTTATAAAGTAATTACGTGTTTGGTGCATTTTTTTATAGTTACTGCCCAGTTTTTATAATTACATCCCATTTATTATTTCTTAAAGCCCATTTTCTTGTTAAGCCTAATGCATCCTTCCTAGGAAAGATTGGCAGCCCAGCGGGGCGGAGAATAACAACTTGACCTTGCCTGGGTATTCCTACAAAAAGTATAGCTGGGCTAGCCATTTCCAGCTTGAAAAAAATTAATATCTGGGCTGGATATCTGGCCTAGGCTAGACGGGCCACAGCCCGCCCAGTTAATACCTGCAGCGATGTTTTCTTTGTTATTCAGAGGAGAAAAATTAATATCTAGGCTAAACATCAAAAAACTCTGCAGTGCTCACACCTCAAAAATACAAATACTGCTCGAGCTGGTTGGTCCCAGCTGTCGGCTGCTTCTTGTGCAATTGTCTCGTTTATTGACTACATAGGTTGACAATGGTGTGGGACGCTGATGTCAGGAAACCAGGAGGAAGCAAAAAAATTGTAGTTTTATATAATAAGGAGGCACTTGCGTACGTGAGGCTATGGCCCTGGTGGGTCCCCATTGTCATCCTCTCCAAGTAAAGTCATCTCCTCGCCCGTGCGCGCTTTCCGACCAAAACAGTCAGTGCCACCCGCCCCGCTTCCCGGTGCAGGCGATTGCTCCACCTTCAAACAACACAAGTGCCGTCCGTCCGTCCATCTGCCGCCCACATTAATGATACACGGTTGCCGAGGCGGCTACTTCGGAGCCACACGTCCGTCCCTCTGCCGCCCACCATTGCTATATAAACTATTGTGCCGGCCATAGCCGTAGTGATCCGCATCCGTTCCCTTTCTCCTGACCACACCACTACTTCCCACCATGGCTTCCCCGCACTCTAGCGCTCATTGGGACGGGCGAACGACGGACCACAAGGAGATGGCAACCATTGCTGCCGACCGGCTGGCCGGCAGGCAGCCGGAGGACGACGACGTCCCAATGGAGAACATGGTAGTCGACGATCCGGCACCAACCCCCTCCCCGTGCCATCCTTGCTGGTGCATTGCACCATCACCATCGGCGAAGCCCGTGCCCAATATATGGACACGGTGAGGCAGAAGCATGAGGAGCAGTTCCAAGAGGCGCAGGCCGACGCCGCCTACAACCACCATCTCCTCCAGGAGCACCTGCAGTCGGAGGAGCAGATCGCCGCGGAGCGGGTGGAGCAGGAGGCTCTACTCGACTCGTACCGCTCCGCCCGCGAGGGCCGCCTCAAACGCTGGCGGTACCGCATGCGGGTGTCGGAGGCTGCGGCCACCTACAAAGAGGGCGACGAAGCGGGCGAGGCGCTATTTGGCGAGACCGAGGACGAGGGAGAGGACAAGGCCGGCTCCATCGAGTCCTCGCTCCGCTGGCGTCGACGAGGACCTACTCCGCCGAGGCTCTGTGGCGCCAACAATGAGGCAGAGGACACCGCCGGCTCCATCGAGGCCCTGCCCCGCCAACAACGAGGCAGAGGACATCGCTGGCTCAGCCGAGGCCCCACCCTGCCAGCAACAAGAAGGAGGATTTCCATCGCTCCACCGAGGCACCGCCCGCCGAAAACGAGATAGAGGACATCACCGGCTCTGCTGAGGCCCCGCCCCACTACCAACAAGGCCGCGCCACACAGAAAATGAGGAAGAGTAGAACACGGTAGGTCGCCGCCGCTCGGATCCAAGTAAGGCCACCGCTGATACCCTCCAGTTGAAGCCAAGCTAGGCAGGTTGACCATTGACGGTCGGTTAGCTTCTTGGCGGCGACGTGGAGTGGGAGAGCTGTGTTGGAGAAGGATGCTGCTTCTACTTAACTGCTGGTGTAGTTGGCTGACTGACACGTGGGCCCAACAGGCCACATGTCAGTTATGCAATTGCACTGCAGATTAAATCATCAAGCTTCTGTTCGCTCGGTGGACACGGTGAGTAACCGGTTGATTAATTATACCTCCAGCGCACCCCTTTTTAGTTGAAGAATGTATGAAATGTAATGAAATCCGGCATGTTTATATGAAATCCGACCATGTATGAATGAATTTATTTCGATTAGTTCGAATTCCTGTGTCACTGGCATTGGATGAAGACATGCAAAACAATATGTACTAGCATTATTCCTAGGGTGATTACCTCGTTTGCAGCAATTTCACATGTACTCCCTTCGGTCCTTTCTAGTCTGCATACAAGGTTTGTGTGCAGTCAAAGTATCTCTACGTCGACCAATCTTATAGAAAAAAGTATGCACTTTCACAATGTGCGAAGTAAAAAGGAACAGAAGGAGTACAAAGAGTTTGAGCAGCTTTTTAGCGTTTCTATACATTGCAATCAAACACACAGGGCTGGCAATTCATAAAGAACATTCAAAACAATCGATAATTATGCATCTCAGTGACTCACATGTCAGAGCCAATATTTACTTCACAACTAAGGAATAAAGAAAAAATTGATCGACGCTGCTGACAACAAAGGGCGTCCCATTCGAAAATATCAAACGCATGTCTTCTTGCTAAAATCAATGAGCAAAATTTGACAAGGTTATCCCATTCCAAAATATCAAATCCCTACGATTGTGGAATGGGCAAGGTTTTCCATCAGTTCGGACATTGACATGGCACCTCGTGCTAAATAAACCAGTTGTTCTTTTTTGTGGTGTTCCACCAAAATCAACCAAATTCGCGCGTAGCTTGTATGATTTCGCCCTTATATGTTGCAACGCCTTGAGCTTATCAGCACCTCCTTTCTTGTGGTGGAAATGAATGATTCGATGTATTCATGAACGCTTTGTGCAGATTCCACTTGAAATCAAGCTGAGCACCCTATTTGCACAAAAAAGTGATTAGTATAAAGCAAAGCGTACTATGAATTGACAGGTTTAAGCGAGCACCTACATGGTCCATGTAGATCACACTTTTAGAAAAATGGAACTCACCAGAAAGAATCCTAGAACAACATTGTACTCGCGCATCACAGCAAGAAAATGGAGATTTGTCAATCCTTCTGAGCTAAAGTTAGTTTCGTCTTGTGGGGAGTAATGTAACCATCCTTCAACTGCTCCTTCTGATGAGAAGATAGACAGGGCTTCTTCATCCTGGCATAATCGGAACTAGTCACTTCACGTACTCCATATTCTTCTTCAGAGGAGGATGATCCTGTTGTGCAAAGACAAGAGGACAACTAAATGCTAGCATCCCTGTTTGCTCAAAAAAAAGGAATGGAAATATTTAAAACTGCACAGATGAACCACTTCTCAAGAACAATACCACTTTTTCATGACAGTATCTAAACAGTAGCACAACACCAATAGAGATGACAAAGCTCAATCATATGGATGAAATCAGTGGGCGAGTACCAACCTTTGTCAGGAGGCTTATTGTGTAGAGCATACTGATGAAGCAGTTCTCCGGAACCACTTGTTGCTATCTACTGTGGTGGCCATGCTTAGTATATAGTCCTCAATTAGTTTAATGTTTCCAAAATCTTCTTGTGCAGTTCCACTAAAATATATGGTAACTACAAAGAAGATCCCTGTTTGCACAAGTAGAGATAATTACGTATTACATTAAGAGTGGCATCAAATCAGTGGCAAAAGAATTGCTCGTTCCAGCCATAGCAATAAATTAAGAGGCAGAACTATATCATTACTTGTGTCATCACAGTTCCAGTGCTTCATTACAACACCGGGACTTGATCTTTGTTTTTCTTTCGCTTGTTCTTCCCCTTCATCACTTGGTTCAATAAAAGACAAGCTTCGCCTTCAATGTAAGATTTGGCATGTCAATTAGGGAGCACAAGTATAGCACTAAGCAATGACATTAATTTTCTGATGAAAGTTGCAAAATACAGGCCAACAGTTGTGAAATACCCTTATCTTACCTCAATGGGATATTACGGTGCACATACAGATTGGAAGTCTTCTCTCCATTTGTGCAGTTCACTAAAATCAAGGAACATTAGCGTACAAGTAGCACAACATACGAAAGCACACTGCAGAATCATGTGAAAGAAGGCTAGTATTGACCTCTCATGATGCGGAATTCAAACAACTCACAAGAAGAAGATCTGAACCAAATTGCCAACATGGATAGGAAGTAAGATCTCCTCTTGTGCAATTCCACTAAGATCATGCAATCAAGCAACGTTGTCGGTGTGACATTTTGGTTGAACTGCACAAAACACTCCTTAAACGAAAATGTTTGTGCAATGCAACAAAAGGTCACAATGGCAACGAGGTGAAGTAGATAACCCTGTTTACACAGAGGTGCAAAGGAAACAACTAGTGGTCAATAACGGTGGCTGACACAGAAGCCAACAAAAAGAAGCATATACCTTATCTAAAAGGGAAAGAAAGCAAGACAGTGGCATTTCTCAAATGGTGGCATTGATTAATATTAACATAACGATTATATTAACAATAAAATTCATTAAACATGTAATTTTCTTTTAACTGTGGCATTACATCAATTTTCCAGTGGCATTATTAGAGGGTGTTTGTTTACAGGGACATTTTGGTGTAGGAACTAAAAAACTCCATGTCAGTCCCATCTAAACCAAACAGGAGGGACTTTTAGGGACTAAAAGTGGGCATTTGGGACTAATGAAAGAAGACCCCGAGGGAGTCTTTTTGGGGCTTTTTCCAATAGTTGCCCCTGCCATGCATCGCACCTTGTCTCTATTAGTTCATTACTAGGGGTAACATGGTCTTTTAGCATGTCATTTAATAACCTCTAGTCTATGTTTAGTCTCTAGAACCAAGCAGGTAGGGACTAGGGAGTTTTTAACTAAACAGGGCCTTAGATTAACAACAGCTACGGAGTTGCACGGGACAGTGGACACACCAGCACCCTGTGCATCTACCGATGTATGGTGGTCATGCACAGTCTGTTGCAACAAAGAACAAACAACCAAGGAGCATATTTGTGTTGGTCCTAGTTTTCTTATCTTTAGACACCTTTCCCTATGTGAGCGCAGCAAATGTAGTCCTGCTCAAACTCTACAGCCTTGTCCCCCAAAACAAAAGATCAGTTCGTTATAGATGTGCATACTACATTTGTCATTGTATTCCCTTTTCGACCAATGTAGGTGCTGGATAGCCAGTCTGTACTAGTACTTTCGCCCCTTCCTTTCCTCTTTGAACTACGTCCTAGATTTATGCTATACAACTTTCCCCACTACTTTCTCTCATTCCTATCCTCTTTGAACCACATCTTAGATTCATGCGATACAACTTTCCCCACTACTTTCCCCTTGCCTTTCCTTTTTGAGCCACGTCCTAGATTCATGCTATACAACTTTTCCCACTCCTTTCCTCTTTGAACCACGTCCTAGATTCATGGTATACAACTTTCCCCACTACTTTCCTGTTTGATCCAACACCTAGATTCGAGTGCAGAAGCGGAAAAAGCCCACATGCAGCTAGAGCAATGCATGTGGAATAAGTAAATTAGACCTTAAGGTTCTTGGGGCGTGGTCTGGTGGGCGACGGGACGACGGCGAAGAAGGGGTCGGAGGTCCTCCCGCGCCACCGTTGGGTGAAAGTGAACAGCTGCACCGGTAGTGGATTCCCTCCCTCGCCGACGGCGACATCATTAAGCCTCCTTCCCTTCCCGACGGACGGATCCTGCCGGATCTTTGACTAGCAGTGAGGGGAGAGAGAGGCCAATGAAGTCTTTTTTAGATCTTGAGAGGGTGAGAGAGTGTGAAGAGAGCAACTACAAACGCTGAGGCTCCAGCGTGTATATATATATACTAGAGAGAGAGTGTGAAGCGTCCAAACCCTAGAAAACAAGCACCGAGGCTGCAGCTTATACGTGATGAGGTGATTATACGGTCACTACGAGATCGTATAGCTCCGTATCCATTCATTTTGGCCAGTCAAAGAATCCTCCTGGAACAAATTATGCTCAAGTGTAGTTATCGTACCCGAGACCTCAAGTTTGATGAGCGAATAGGCTAACCAGCTACACAACCCTCCCGTTATGTTCAACGAGAGGAAAATAACCTTTTATACATTCCTGCATTCGTGTGACAAGCATGCCATGTTTTTTTTGTGTGGGAGTCATTGGGATTTAAATCATAATCGTGTCATGTGGCTTTCGTGGTAAGACTATCCATAGTCATATATATCCACAGTGGTGCAGAAATAATGTAGCCTTAGTCACCTTACCTCCCTCCATGTAGTACGTTGGGTCCCACCAGTCAGAGGGTGTAACAAACAAATTAATAAGAAAAATTAAAAGCGCGAGCGGTGTATCTGACCTCACACATCTCGCTACTGCTCGGGAACGCTGTCCAATTGATCCCACTGTTCATGATAGAGGCGAGGCGTCCCGATCTTTCGATTAGATGATAACTATCGCTTTGGTGGAAGTCGACTTTGACGATCCGACTACGAACGTGCAACGACGCTGCACCTTAGCAATCGCTAAACCAACTCCAAGAGGTTACTGACCACGCCGAAGCGCGATCAACCTGACCACGAAGGTCTACTCCTGCAAGCAATCGAAGAACAAGCAACAATATGATTAAGCAATCTGAATATTGCGAATATGGATGAAGTATTGATAAAAGTGGGGTTTCATAAGCGGTCTTGGTCTGGTCGTTGGACACAAATGAAGTACATGAAATTGCAACGATGGCTAACTTTTAACTAAATAAAACCCAAGGGAAAATCTACTAGATGGATCTACTTATATAGGAGCAAGGGGTGGCGGCCAAGGAGGTGGGAGGACGTCCCAAGGCAGCCTAAAACTAACCCTAGGTCGTACAAGGCAAATGGGCCCAAGTGGAGGTGACGTAACACCTTTGGACTTGTAGTTTGACTCAGATTTTGCTGCAGTATCAGATTGTTTCGTCCAATTGGTTTGGAAAGAGCATGAAATCTGCTTTCCAACAAAAAAGAATCACCCAATTCGGAGTCCGTATGAAAAAGTTGTTGACGTTTTGAGTTAGATATGTCTGTGCAGTCTGAATCTGAGTCCAGAATGTGAGAGACTTGGACTCTATCTTCTCTTGGGCCAAAAGTGACGTGAGAGAACTTTTTGAACAGCAAATAAACCTCTTTTTCTTCCTTATCTTCATATGTGGATTGTACAAATGTCCCACACACCTGCAATTAGACAAAACACAAAGTGTGTGAAGTATTTTTGTTCTGGATAACATAAATAGATTATTGAATAGTTTGCACTAGAAATCACCTGACAAATATGTATGTATGCAATATTTTTGGTCATATCCAAGGTAGTCATGTCCTCACCAATTCTCTCACATACTCCCTCCGTCCGGGTTTGTTGGGCCCAAAAGACGCATCACAGTGACCAAGGAAAAGCAGGATTCGGGGAATAAATATCCTATATTTACTCCTTAATAGCCCCTATTAATCAGCCTAATTAACTAACTGCACGCATGCATTGGCTATCTCGCGCATGCAGCGTGCATGCATACCCAATCAGCCAGGCGTGCGAGCTGGCTTCCATCTACCGATGTCGGAAGGAATGAATAGAGGAGATAAATTAGTGCGGCGGCCTAAGAAATGCGTACACCTTCTGGTGGCTCACGGGCCCAATAAACCCGGATGGAGGGAGTACTATTTTAAGTGAATCCTTATTATAACATGCACACAATTTTCGCCACTTGTATTCGACCTAAGTCAGTGTGCCACCGTATCTCGTACTTACTACTCCCTTCGTCTAGATGTAATAAGTCATGTTAGAAGGTGCAGCGGGACCAAGGTGCAAGAAGATTGGAGGAGAAGGAGAAACTTGACCGGTCATTTGATGAGGACATCAATACCATTGTTACACCCACAACCCCTACTGCTACATATACTGGTCCAATTACTAGAGCTCGCGCATGCCAATTAAATTATCAGGTACTTTCTTTTCTTGGTAATGATTCTAATGTTCATGAGAATATGATGCTGCCTAAATTGGAAACATTTGTTTTGCTTACAAATGAAGGGCCTAGCTTGGAGAAGGATGAACATTGGAGCAAGAACAAGCATGGAGATGATGGCATGCGCAAGGGGAACAAGAACGGAGTTACAAGTGATGATTTCAGGATTTTGAAGCCACCATAAGAAGTGCATGAAGCCTTGGACGAAATATACAAGATGCCACTTCATAAATTTCGTGCAGAGGCTATTCTAGGTGCTGCGTCACCCTTTTATTGGGCCAGGCCAATGTAATTTAAAAATACATAAGTATAGGCTATTTTTAGAGTCCGTATGTGTGGGGAAACAAGAGATAGGGTTGGTTTCGGACCCCTACACCAAGGGCCACCAAATTCCCCCCACTTCCTCCATATATACAGCCCATAGGGCACCGTTTAGAGTTTGGGTTTTGTTTAGATTAAAAGTTTGCCATAGTTGCAACTTCGCGTACTTCGTTTGTGTTCAACGACCAGACAAAGGCGTCACAGAACCCCAGCTTCATTAATAAAGCTTTCCTCTATTATTTGCAATATCCAGATTGCAATCATAGTTTCTTGCTTATTCTTCGTTTGCTTGCATGAAATAGACCCTCGTGGTCAGGTTGATCGTGCTCCGGCGTGGTCAATAACCTCTCGGAGTTGGTTTAACGATTGCTAAGGTGCGGCGTCCTCGCACGTTCGTAGTCTGATCGTCAAAGTTGACTTCTACCAAAACGATAGCCACCATTTCATCGAAAGACGGGACACCTTTGCCTCTATCAAGTGGTATCAGATTTCCAGGTTGCTCGGTGAGATTTTACAGTTTTTCGTAGTTTAGATAGAGTCTGTTCTTCATACCTATAGTCAACGAAAAAGCCAAAAAAAATTTAGGGTTAGTTCATCATATCCGAACCAGTCTGAGCCATTGCATAATCGTTTCAGTATTTGCCTTGTTGAATTTGCGGTTGCATCGTCATGTGTAGTTGTTGGTCTTAGTGTCTAGTCCTTTAGAGTTTCGAGTTCTGTTCACAAGTTGTCACGCCACCGCTGCATCATCATCATTACCGCTGCCATATACCACCATCGTCATCCCCGCTGCCATATACCACCATCGTCATCACCGCAACCATATACCACATATCCACCGCCATCACGATAATCCGAGTCCACCTCCATCACAGATTCGCCACCAGTCCGTGTTCTACCTCCCTACATATCTCCGCCACTAGTCCGAATTTCCCCCAGATTCATATCCGCCATATATTATTGTCAGTCTAGTATTTGTTGCTTTGTTTTCGACCTTCAGATCACGCCATACTCCGAGTCGTGACAGAGAAGGACTCCCGAACTTTCGTGTTACCTGCAGTAGAAAAATAGCTCCAGTTTCAAAAAAAAAAAACTAAGCCTGGAAACTTCTGGCTAGGCAGTTTCTAGACCATTTGTAGACTTTTTCGAAAAAAATTTGTTGCGGAGCAAAAAAAAGAGGAAAAAAATTGCAAAAAAGTGAAAAAAAGTGAAAAAAAATTCAAAGCGTGCTCCTCCCTTGTTTACGTGTAGCGCCGTGATTTTGTTAGTGTTCTAGGCTCGCGTCTCTAGCACGGACTAGCCTAGGACCAGTACAGTACCGTCGTTGAGCATTTATTCAACTTTGCATATCTGAATTGATTATTACCTTTTTGCTACCATATTATAATCCTTCCCAGCTCCACATACATCTACGTCGTGCGTTTGACTCTCCCTGGTAATCGCTCTATCCAAGCTTTGAGAGTTTTGACTACAACCGTTGCCGATCACCGCTTTCTTCTTTGGGTAAGAACTAGTAAGAATTTGAGTTTTGCTTGACGGATTTGTGACACCCACCACCACGACTTGTTAGTAGTCTGTAGGATCATATTCTTGTGTGTTTCTATTGCTGCTAACCATGCCAGGATCACAAGCCTACGAGATTGACCGGGAGAACTTAACAAACAAGGAGCTTCATGATAAGTTTCAGGAAATGATGACTGAACAGGTGCAAGATGTGCTTAACAAGTTTGAAGAGGCCATGGAGAAGATCACTTGCCTTGAGAAGACATTCAAAACAAAGCTCGATAACAGATTTAATGAACTGCTTGCGCGTCTTCCACCGGCTGCACCTGCCGCACCTCTGCAACAACAACTACTACTACCTCCACGTCGCGAAACAGCCCTCCGCCGAGCGAGCCGTGTCCTTCTTCATCCTGGCCAAACTGTTTGTGCTGCTGTTGATACTTCTGTGGCTCCTGCTGCTGATGTGGAGGATGATTATGCGGGAGATTATGAGGATGAGGTTGATCAAAATCAGAACTACATGCAACCACCAGCACCACAACCACCAGGTCGTCCACATGCAAATAATCACAATGGTAGAGCTCTCCCTCAGGGACGAGATCATGACCATCTTCCTAAACTGAAATTGAATATTCCACCATTTGAGTGTAGAAATGTTCCTGATATATATCTTACTTGATAGTTATAAACTAAACAACGATTTGCATGTTTACAATATCCTGAGGAGAGACATGTTCCTGCTGCTGTTTGTGCTTTCACTAGCTTTGCATGTGTTTGGTGGTCTGAACATTGTAGATTATATCATATTCCAGCTACTTGGGCTTCTTTGAAAACTTCTATGTGTACTCGTTGGATTCCACCATATTATCAACGTGAATTGCTTCAAAAATTGCAGCGTTTGAGACAAGGAAAAAATTATGTAGAAGAATATTATCAGGAATTACAAACTGGCATGATTAGGTGTGGTATTGTTGAGGAGAATGAACCTATGCTTTCATGTTTTATGGGTGGATTAAATAGAGAGATTCAGACCATTCTAGAGTATAAGGAGTATACTAATATCACTCGTTTATTCCATCTTGCTTGTAAAGCTGAACGTGAAGTGCAGGATCGACAATCATTGGCGCGAACTAACTTTTTTGCAGGTCGATCTTCATCATGGACACCGCGTGCATCTTCTACTTCCACTGCACCAACACCTCTATTAGGTGCCACCTCCAGCCGTGATACAAGAAAGCAGGCACAACCACCACTATTTGCCTAGAGTGCACCTGCCGGGCCTACACAGAGCTCTTCTTCTTCCATGGCATCAACTGGGCACACAAGTGATATTATTTGTCGTCGTTGTAAGGGAAGAGGTCATTATGCGAGAGAATGCAAATCTCAGCGTGTGATGATTGCTACTGAGGATGGTGGGTATGAGTCCGCTAGTGACTATGATGAGGAGACGTTGGCTCTTATTACATGTGAAGAACACGGTGGAGATGATTTTGATCATGAGATGCAATACATGGCTCCTGAAGACGCTGACAGGTATGAATGTTTAGTTGCTCAACATGTTTTGAGTGTGCAGGTCACACAAGCTGAGCAAAATCAGAGGCATAATTTGTTCCATACAACGGGAGTTGTGAAGGAACTTTCTGTGCGCGTCATCATAGACGGAGGGAGCTGCAACAACTTGGCTAGCATGGATATGGTGGAGAAGCTCTCTCTCACCACAAGTCCACATCCACATCCTTACTACATCCAATGGTTCAACAACAACAGCAAGGTTAAGGTAACACGTACTGTTCGTGTGCATTTTAGTATCTCTACATATGTTGATTATGTTGATTGTGATGTGGTACCTATGCAAGCATATTCCTTATTACTTGGTAGACCATGGCAATTTGATAAAAATTCTGTACACGATGGTAGAAATAATCAGTATACTCTTGTTCATAAGGATAAAAATATTACTTTCCTTCCTATGACTTCTGATTCCATTTTGAAAGATGATATTAATAGAGCTAATAAAGCAAAACAGGAGCAGAATAAGAGTGAAAATCAGATTGTGGCAAAAGAATTTGAGCAACAAATGAAGCCTAATAATAAACCATCTAGTGTTGCTTCTGAAATTAAATTGAAAAGTGCATGTTTATTTGGCACCAAATCTGATATTGATGAGCAAGATTTCAGCAAATCTGTTTGCTATGCTTTTGTGTGCAAAGAGGCATTATTTTCATTCGAGGGCGTGCCTTCCTCTTTGCCTCCTGCTGTCACTAACATTTTGCGGGAGTTCACCGGCGTCTTTCGGAAGGCGTGCCCTTTGGGATTACCGCCTATTCGAGGGATTGAGCATCAGATTGACTTAATTCCCGGTACTTCGCTGCCAAACCGTGTGCCGTACCGTACCAATCCAGAGGAAACGAGGGAGATTATGCGTCAAGTACAAGAGCTTCTTGACAAAGGTTATATATGCGAATCCCTTAGTCCTTGTGTTGTTCCTATTAGTCTAGTGCTGAAAAAGGATGGTACATCACGTATGTGTGTTGATTGTAGAGGCATTAATAATATTAATATTCGTTATTGTCCTATTCCTAGGCTAGATGATATGCTTGATGAATTGAGTGGCTCTACAATATTCTCCATAGTTGATTTGCGTAGTGGATACCATCAAATTCGTATGAAATTGGGGGATGAATGAAAAACAGGATTTAAAACTAAGTTTGGATTATATGAGTGGTTAGTCATGCCTTTTGGCTTAACTAATGCACCTAGTACTTTCATGAGATTAATGAACGAAGTTTTACGTGCTTTCATTGGATGATTTGTGGTAGTTTACTTTGATGATAAATTGATTTATAGCAGATCTTTGGAGGAACATTTGGAACATTTACGTGCTGTTTTTATTGCTCTACATGATGCACGTTTGTTTGGTAACCTTGGGAAGTGCACCTTTTGCATAGACCGAGTGTCTTTTCTTGGCTATGTTGTTACTCCACAGGGAATTGAAGTTGATAAAGCCAAGATTGAAGCTATTGATAGTTGGCCGCAGCCCAAAACGGTTACACTAGTGAGGAGTTTTCTTGGCCTTGCTGGATTCTATAGCCGTTTTGTGAGACATTTCGAGACCATTGATGCACCTCTCCATGAGCTTACAAAGAAGGATGTGCCTTTTGTTTGGGGTACCGCACAGGAAGAAGCCTTCACGCTGTTGAAAGATAAGTTGACACATGCTCCTTTACTCCAACTCCCTGATTTTAATAAGACATTTGAGCTTGAAGGTGATGCTAGTGGAATTGGATTAGGAGGTGTGTTATTACAAGATGGCAAAACTGCTGCATACTTTTCTGAAAAATTGAGTGGGCCTAGTCTGGATTATTCTACTTATGATAAAGAATTATATGCTCTTGTTCGGACTTTAGAAACATGGAAACATTATTTATGGCCCAAAGAATTTGTTACACATTCTGATCATGAATCTTTGAAACATGTTGTCACATCCCTGGTTCTAGTCTGCTCTGGGTTAGCTAGTCTTGTGCTGCATCATGTTTAAATTTTTCTTAATCCTGAAATGGGGATTGCCTAAACCCTAACAACAAAGGAATTCACTAGGTTCAACTAAAATATTTTCAGTGAATCCAAATGGCTTTCAAAAATGTTCATCATTTCTGGAAAATGCTAGAATCATAACCAGAGGTGTTGCACATTTTTTTCCATGACATATTTGGGCTCTGAATTAAATCTTATAGTATTTGCATTTGGGCATTTAAATGCTATTAAATCTTTTAAATGCTCAAATAATCATAAACTAAAATGTTTACTGTTGTATATATCCTAAACTGTAGCCATTATTAGTTTCATGATTTTTGGATCTACTTCAGTATTTTAAATAAAGCCCTAAAGACTGAACAATAATAGAAAACAGAAACAATGAATAAAAAAAAGAGAGAGAGAGAGTTAGTACCTGGCCTCACTCGTGCAGCCCACCTAGCCGGCCCAGCTGGCGGCCCAGCCCACCACCGCCTCCTCCCCTGTCGTCTTCCTCCTCTGCCAGGAGGGGAGCGCGTTCGCCAGCGCCAAGACGGCCGTGTTGCCACGCCACCTGCCTGCCTGCGTCCCCGGGACAGCGCAACGCCTCGGGCCTTCTCTTTGGCGCCACCTCGACCCCCTGGACGTTTCAGTCTCCCCCTCTGCCCACTCTCTTGCCCCCTCCTCGCCATGGCCGCAACCGTCAAGCGCCCGCCGCAGTGAAACCGAAGCCACCATGCTCCCCTCGCCTCGCTGACCCGCCCTGAAGAACCACAGCGTTGTCCTCGTCATCTACATAGAGCCACACGATGCCTGCCGCCCTGCATCGCCGGCTACCTCGCCCTCTTCCTCCTCGGAAGCTGAGATCGCCACGGCCGTGCCGTCTGCTCCGAGCCTTCCCCGAGCCCGCTTCGATGCCCCCTGCACTCCCCGTGAGCTCCTCTTCCTCCTCCCCCTTCCCGTTCTCGCTCTCGAGCAACACAACGACAACACCGAGCTCGACCGCGCCGCCGCCGCCACCGCACGTCGCCATCGTGGCCATAACCACGTTGGCTTGATTCCGAGCACGCCATCGTCTTCACCGCAGTCGCAGAAGCCCATAGAACCTCCTCACGCGCCTCACCGTGCCTCATAGCGACGGCTTCGACCTCGCCCGCACTCCGGCGACTGCCAAGGTCATCGCCGACGACGTTTCCGGCCACCCCAGCATCTCCCACTGCCACCACTCGACGCGCGTGAGCTCTAGCTCCACGTAGCCGCTCTCCGCCGTCGATTTGGTCGCCGGAGGAGGAAACCCGCACCTCTGCGCCGTCCCTGGCCTTGCCGGCGATGAGCCCCGGGTCAACCCCGGCGGCTTTGACCCCAGTTTGACCCCTCGGGGGTCACTGACCTGTGGGCCCCAGGCCACTAACTAAACTAGATTAGTGTTAGTTTAGCGCTAATTAAATTAGATTAGTTAGGTTAGTCACTGACAGACGGGACCCACGGGTGAGGTTTGACCTGACCGTCTCCGTTGACTGCTGATGTCACAGTGATGCAGTGCTGACGCAATAAGTGATTTTCTGGATTTAATTTAATTCAGGGAATTTCAAAAAATACCCCAAACTTTTAAAAATCATAGTAAAATAACCGTAGCTCATAATGAAATAAGTTATATATGAAAAATGATCAGAAAAATCCAATCTATCCATCTGTGCTGTTTTCATGCATGTTAGAACAACTTATATCTACTGTTTAGGCCAAATCATATAAATGGCATTTGAAACACACATATGGAGTTTAGATTTGAACTTAGGGTTCAAACCAACTTCATTTAACTTTGTTGCTAGTTGCATTAGCTCAAACCACTGCATATTGCCTTGTCACACTCATGCATCATATTGTTGCATTGCATTGATTGTGTTCTTCCTCTGTTGCCGGTGTTTGTCCCCCCGCAGTAGACGTTGTTCTGACGATGAGTTCGATGACACCGATAAAGAACTATTACTATCTTCAGAAGTGCCAGGCAAGCAAAAACCCCTTGTTCATTCCGATACAATCCCACTCACTCGCTCCTGCTCTCTTTTACTACATTAGGACAACAACGATTCAATTGTTACTTGCTGCGGTAGTTGAACCCCTTTATCCTCTGCATGACCTGTCATTGCCATAGTAAATAGATGAAACCCACTAGCATGAGTAGGAGTTGTTTGAGTCCTGATGTGCCTACTCATTCATGCTTGTTGTCATGCCTGCTATTGCTTATAGTTGTGTCAGGTCTGATTCATCGGGGATGAATTGGAGGTGTGTGAACATGTCCTACTGTTGAGAGCTAAGTGTGTGAACACGATTTGGTAAAGGTAGCGGTGACAGGCCATGTAGGAGTACATGGTGGGTTGTCTCATTGAAGTCGTCCTTAGGAACTGAGTTCTGTGTTTGTGATCCATGAACAGTTACTACCACACATTGGGCTCCGGGCGTTGCAACTAGTTTCTGGTGTTTGTAGGTAGTGTTAGTAGTCTACCAAGTGGCACCCGGTACAGGTGGGCTTGGGACAGACTAGGCACTGATGTACGGTGTACCAAGTGGCACCGGATGGTGGGCTTGGGAACCCTGCTCACATCGTTTGGTGCTGTGAGCGACACCCCAGCCGGATCTCCTTGCGGATGGAACCTGAATAGGCGATAAACCTGGACGAGAGACTTGTGTGGTTAGTCAGGTCGTGGCCGACTCCCTCACCAGGCTTCCACTTGAAGGTTGCCGAGATACACGACGTGTACATGGTGGTAAGTGGCAAGAGCTTGTGTGAAGAAGTACACCCCTGCAGGGTTAATATCATCTATTCGAATAGCCGTGTCCGCGGAAAAGGACTTCTGGGTTGCCTGTACAGTTCATAGACAAGTGAAAGTGGATACTCTAAAACTCGCAAGATAAGCGTGAGTGCTATGGATGGCGTTCTCGTAGGGAGACGGGAGCGGATCCATAGTGGTGTATTGATATGGTGAATATGTGGACTCGTGTGCGCCACCTCAAAAGAGTTACTTGCAGTCGTAGTTCAGGATACCCACCGAGTAAAAGTTGGCTTGCTGCAGTTAAACTCCACCACCCCTTTGTTGATACCAATGCATATGTAGTTAGTTCTGATGAAAGTCTTGCAGGGTACATTTGTACTCACGTTTGCTTAATTTATGTTTTTGCAGAGGGACTTCAGTCCCGCTAGTAGTACCACGTGGGCTTCGACGTTTAGCTTGTTACCTCAGCTACGATCTTGTGCCCTCGGCAGGATCTGGTAGATAGTCAGGCTTCTCAGCCTTTTTCATTTATAGATGTCTGTACCCTGACATGTTAAGCTTCCGCTTGTGCTTTGACTTGTGTGCTCTGAATGTTGGGTCATGAGACCCATGTTTGTAATATCTCACTCCTTGGAGCCTGTTGAATAAAATACTTGAGTTGTAGATTCATGTTGTGATGCCATGTTGTATTTGCACATATCGAGCATATTGTGTGTACATTATTGAAATGCTTGGTATGTGTGGGATCTGACTATCTAGTTGTTTACCCTTAGTAGCCTCTCTTACCGGGAAATGTCTCCTAGTGCTTCCACTGAGCCATGGTAGCTTGCTACTGCTCCGGAACACTTAGGCTGGCCGGCATGTGTCCTTCTTCGTTCTGTGTTGGTCCCTTGAAATGTCACGCGATGAATATCGAGTCCTGTTAGCCGCTTCAGCCGGTTCATCGGAGTCTGCTAGCCCAGTGCTACAGCCTAGATTCCTCGCGATGGCCGACACGTTCGATGATGGGTCATGGATGCTGTCCTGTAAGTTTGTGCCACTTTGGGTTTATGACTAGCCATGTCAGCCGGGCTCCTTATCATATGGATGCTAGCGACACTATCATATACGTGTGCGAAAAGGCGCAAACGGTCCCGGGCGAAGGTAAGGTGACACCCCGGGATACTGCGGCGTGAGGTCATAAAGTAACATGAGGTGTTACATGCTAGATCGATGTGGCATTGAGTCGGGTCTGACAGCTTTGGTATCGAGCTTGTTGCTGTAGGATTACCAAGCCAAACTGGTCGAAGTTGAGTCTAGAAATGCTTTAGTTATATGTAGGGGGATTGATTGTGGGATGGAACGTAAGGCTCTTTTTACTCCTTTACCTTATGCCTTCTGATCTGAGTCATTTTATCTTTCCCACGGGGTTAAGGAACTAGGCTATCTCTTCTTTCTATCAGGATCACATGTTACTGATCCGTAGATTTATAGGAGTGATGGATTCAAGCCTTAGTTCAGTTCTTACCACCTCCGTGTGTTGACAGTTGGTCTCAGAACCTTGCTATTGTGATTATCGAGTGGTTATGCCACCATTTTTTGTAGCATGTCTCAAATTCTTTTCAACATTTACAATCGTTATGTTGTCCAAGTCATCCCAGGTTTCTAAATAGTCTGAAGCATTTGCAAAATCCTTTCCTCCCATTTCAATGTCCCTTTGGGCCAGAATAACCACACTAAACGGTGAGTTGAGGTACTCTATTGCCTCGACGTATATGTTGGAGCTATTATTATGACCCTAGATGTCTAGAGTATCACCTAGTAATCTGGCCATGTATTGTGTTCCCAGTGTGATCATTCTGGCCAACATTTTCGAAAGCATCTCGTGATGCAATTTAGCTAGTAGGTATTCTAGTCCTGGGTTTTGAACCCGAGATTCACTCCACCTACTCCATGTTGATAGTATTTGCCAGTCCCTTCAGGATATTAGTAACCTTGTGATAGCCTCGAGGTTCGTGGTATATCGTTCTTCCAAATACCATGAACTACTTATGGCAGCAGTTCCTCGTTGAACCAAAAGATCACAACAAGAGTGCTCTTGATAAGTTCACCATTCTATTGTGACTCTACCAATTCTACCTTCTGCATGGGTTATCCGGAAGAAATATGTTGAACTCGTTCGACATACTAATCTATGCATCCACAACTCAGACAATCATATGTTCTCTGAGTTGCCCCCCCCCCCGGTTATATTCCGACCTTCATCTATCGATTGATAGTCAAGAATAGGCGTGCGATTGCGTTCATCGATGCCTATTATTCTTGTGGTCCATCAAGCCATTTTATTCCGGATGGCTAGGAGAAACAAACTCCGATACCTCATCCATATCTAGGATTGGGTCAAAGCAGTTGTATTCCGCAGATTAAGTTTGCTAATCCAGCTTTTGTTCTGTTCTACCTTGGAGTGTCACCCTCTTTCTTATCAAGAATGTCATGGGAATTGCACCACCTCCTATGAACTCTTGACGGAGTGATACTTCTCGCCATCATTATTCATTCCTCAGTCCCGTGTTGTTGTAACCGGAATGCCGACAAGTGAACTGTGATGTGTGAAATCAATACTCCTAGCAACCTCATTGCTTGGTAGTTAATGGACAATATTCTCATACCTAGCGTGTTGGTTATTAAATCATCATCCTAAGATTGATCGTGCTACCTAGTCCTTATTTCTGGTGCACTCTTCGATCAATGAGTTAGGATTGTGTCAATCCCTCGCTCCCTTGATCATATCATCTTGCCCTGAAAAGCAAGGTTGTTCTCGAGCTTAGTAACATATCGGTGGTTCGTGATTTACCGAATATCTTCTCGGAAGTATTATCGGGTTGTTCCCTGACCGCTATGTTGATCTCGTGATCAAGTTGGTTTATTGTAAACCACCCCTTCTCCAAGAATTTGTGTTGGATATCCCTAAGCTAGTTGGTTAAACTAAACAACAACTTGGAGAGTTGGAAGATAAATGCTTTATCCGACATAGTTCATTCCAAAGGGATATCTCTTTGTATACGTGTGTTGAAGAAAGATGGTATTTTCATCGATTGACCTCGTGATCAGTTAATGGACCTATCATCTTATCCAAGCTTTGATTTCAGTGTCGGTTATCATCAAATCAAATCAGAACCAACGATATTCGTAATGTTGTCTTACTCGTGGTTGTTTCCTCGAGCATACACCATTATATCTTTTGGTCTGACCAATGCTATCACCTTGTTCACATAATTGTGGAACCCCACTTATATGGAAACCTTGATGAATTGTTGTTGATCCCTTCAGCAACATTGTTATCTTCCCCATGATCCGTGTTGAACATCCAGTTAGTATTGCAAACTTTTGAAAGCATTTCTTCATGCTAGCTCATGAAGCCTATGTTCGGATGTAAGAAGCGACTTCCTCCAGTTCATGTGCATTTGGTGCAAGTTGCCGTCGTGAATTCAAGAAAGTCAATGTTGCCTCCTCTGGAACCATCCCAAGTCAGTCATGCATGTGCGAAGTATGCTATGGTTTGATAGGCTCGCTACCCCCATTCTATATGTGTCCCTAGCACACCAAGCCACTGATTGATTTGGTTCAAGGAAAGGGAGTTGTTGTGCTAATCCTAGGTCATGCACAAGACTTCGTTACCCTAGATGATGGATCCTAGCCTGAACTCGGTAGTATTTTATCATAAGACTACTATGTGGTCATGCTTGTCCGAGACAGCGTGTTCACATGTTGTAACAGAACCAGCTCATGTTTTGGAGCTTGCTATGGTAGTTCATCTCCCAAGAATCCTGCAACGTCATCTCGTCGATTTATGTTGCAAACTTTCATCTTTCTTTCTAGACTTGATGAGTCCGGAATATCCTGACACCAACCAGATCTGAATCTCAGGCAGATATGATGGTTGGAACGTTTTCCAAGAAACTATAATATTGGTCTCTTTGTAACCTGGTAAAGTGGTTGTCATGGCCAACACACCTAGCCGGAAGACCTAATATTGTAGTATCTTGATTGAGGAAGTTGGCCACCTCCCCATAAGGATTTCGTAGGATTTACTCCCTAGTTGCTCCTTATGGATCCTTGAGCTCCCGAAGTCCAACCTTTTACTTGATGTTCTAGATACCAAACCATATGAGTGGGTTACGCTAGTACATCAAGGAGAAAATTAGAAGCGGAGTGCTAAATGTTTCTCGGTCGATCATCCAGATTTTGTTTCCTTGGCCTCGCTAAGGTGAAATCTGAGAAGCTTATCTTCCTTTGCATCTGCATTGTCCATCACTACTAGGGAAAAGGCTAGCAGCAGCGCGGGTTTTACATGTATCGATGGCGGGTACCAGCGCTACTATCTGGCCTTCTGACTAACTCATAGCGATAGCGCGTGCCCCCATCGCCATTGCTATACAAGTGTAACACAGCGCTTGGTTGTTGGAAGCTTCGCTATCGCTATTAGCGCTAAGCGCTCTTTGGCGAGACGCTCTTTGCTATAACGGCGCTGCTGCTAACTTTTGTACACTCACTCTGCTAATTTAAGTAGTTTTTTTGGCACATTTGTTTTGTATTTGCACCGGCTTTGTAGAAGAATCTTTAGCACATAGAAATTTCATCATGATACACATACAAATGCTGCGAGACCACAAATGTAATCATAGCATGTACATACAAATAGTCTCTTCATAATCATCATCCAACACAAAGTGATATCTTGTTATCATCTCGAAAATAGCAATACATGCAAGTCTCGAATACTTGCAACTACAACAACGTCATCCATCTAAACAAAGGCATACGCAAGAAGTGCTATCACTATGAGTGAGGCGGAACCATGCGATACATGAGGTGGCGATTCTGAGTCCTCTCTCGCTAGCGTGAACCTCAAGTAACTAGCTTCTCCTTCTTATGCGCTTTTGAAGCCTTTATGGCTGGCGCCGTGAACCCATTCACTTGCGCCGACACTCATGCCACTCGTTGTACACCCGGAACCTTCCCTTTGTACACGACATAGCATTTCCATCTCGCCATCAAGAAACTAGGTACTGTTAGAGATGCATGTTCATGAAGAGGATGTACAATCATATATATGCAAAAAATATACTAGAGCAACACCAAAAAGAAAGGTTAGCAACTAGATGCAACATATACGACGCAAATTAATTAACTAGAGTGCGCAGGTCATCGTGACGCCAACTAACAAAGTAGCGTTACGCAAGTTCGACATGGACCGTGGACATCACAAAGTTTCATCGCTACAAAAAGTATACAAGTTCAACCGACACATATCATCATCATCGGCATCATAACTCACTAGAAGTTCCATCCTTCCATATCATCGAGGGCGAACCCTAGCTGCTTGAGCGGCGTGAGGTCTAGGCGTTGCATGCCTATGCGAGTTGGACGTCAACTCGCGATATAGGGCCGTGGTGGAACATCCCTTCTCATCGGCGACTTCTTTCATGATGATCGCCGCAATGTCGCTTTGGATGCGAAAGAAGTCATCTCTAAGTTTATAATTCGCTTCTCCATGAGATTCTAGCCACTTGTGGATATGATCATCATTTCTGCTGTTAATCTGAAGCTTTGGTGATCCGTGTTGAACTGAATCATGAGATGGACGATGTAGAATCCATCCTTCTTGCTTGGTTTTGGGACATGGATGCAGGAGAAGTTAGTTTTATCTGTGAAACCCATCTTCTTGTTCCTTTGTTTCTGATATGCGTGGCCACCTCTATAGCTGAAGCCTTGGAGAGCATCATCTAGAATATTCATTATGTGGGTGTAGTCCTTTTCTCGTAGTCTCTCGAAGGGTCAAAATACGGCGTGGGAGACTTGCGGGTAAAGAACGATAAAACGGGCGCGCCGTTGCTGTCAAGGAAAAGACACCTCAAATTATTCCCCATATGAGAGAGAAGGAATGATTGAAATGTACGAAAGGGTTGTCGGAACTGACTTAATTTGGATGATAAGGCACGAGGACAATTTCCGGTCCTTATTCATACCATGAAGTTTTGGAGGTACTCCCTAGCAGTTTCACGCTCAAAGTCGCGAGACTCAAGAAAGACTTCGTGCATGTAATGCGGATCCGCCACACAGATTTGCGAGACTTCTTCACTCTTCACGACGGAGCTCATATGTAGCGCAAAAGGCGGACGATAGTAAAATCAAGCCGCCTTGTTAGAAACATCTCAAAGATATGGTCAAACCGCGGGAAGAACACCTCCGCGGGCCGTGTGTCGACGTAGCACTTCCCCTCGGGCACACGAGCGCGTATGTCGGATATCTGGATCCTTTGAGGCTAGTAGGCTTTTCTCGATCAACAAAGCACATGGTCGTGCGGTCTCACGAGATCCCGATAGTGCCTCCAGCGGTTTTGGCGGTAGCATTGGCTCGCCGTGAGATGGAACATGTTGCACCTTTCACGGGTACACGCTCTTGAGAATGCATCGTGCTGCTCTTTGTGTGCTCGCTTGTTTGGAGGCGATTACCTTCCCGATCTCTTCCTCTCCTTTTCTTGGGCACACCTTCCGGACCCTTCCTTAACCCCTGCCCAAGTGTTCCCGGGCTAAATCTTGACGACCCTCGCGCCCGGCTAGTTGAGCTGTGTGTTGGCGGCATCTTGAGCGTGTCTGTGAGGATTTCATGAAGAGACTTTTGCATTCCATGGTACGGCCCTGCCCGCATATCATCCATATCCTCATTAGCAAGCTGATAGCCCGATTAGTCATATGGTTGACTCATCATATCTATGTCACGATCATACTGCGTTTGTATTGAGGTAATCCATAGGGTCGACCTCCGTCTCATCATCCATTCTCATTCTCTGGTACATCAGCCAAGATACTATTGCACCCCTTCATCATGTCGTCCGCCGCTCTCACCGGCACTACTACAGAGCTGGTAATTGCGTAGGTGGGGTGGTGGTCTCCGCACATGCTTGTTGATGTGTGGTAGTTATTGGTGTGCTCTCGGCGGCTCAGACGAATAAGATTCTTGACCATAGCAGCACCCAACCCTTGCATCGTCCAATCCATGGCGGGGTCTCGTCGTCCGCTCCCACATCTTTGTCTTGGAGGAGGCAAATCCTCGTGCCCGATTTCACACCTGGTCAAGCTAACCTGAAGTGCCCAGCGAGATCGGGTGGTTGTGGAATGTGCGTTGAGAGGGTCCATTATCATCCCCTTTCCACGTCCACCTTCGGCCTTTGATCAAGTAGAGTATGGTGCATGGGGTTTCTTTTCTTTGCAAACACATATGTTTGTGGTGTAAAACAACGAAAGGCAACAAAATGGAATATTATCTATATATATATGTTGGTGCGACATGTAATTACCGTGTGGCGTCAAGCTCAGCCAAAGACGAAGGCCCACCTAGCGCTTTGAGGCCGAGGCGGGCTGCTATGGCGGAGCGGCGGCGAGGAGGCCGGTTGCTTGAGCAAGTGATGGTGCGATGGTGTTGTTGTTCATGGAGTTGCTCGCGAAACGGGCATCGGGAAATCATGTACCGTCTTATGCGGATTTTCCTTCGCCGATTGATGATAAGCTGGAACCAAGTTAGTAGCGAAATCATTTCTGCACGATTCTGGCTGCATTGATTTTCTTTGTAGCAACTCATATTTGTCCTCGGCTGCTTTATTCGCTTCCTCGGCTGCTTTTTCTCGACCGCAAGCTTCACCTTTGCATCGATGTCCGCTGACTAAACTTCTTTTTCGCTTCTTGGCCTCCGGGCGTCGTTGTAAACACCTTCCACGTGGCGCCGTCTCGGCGCCGTGCACACGACCATATTGCGGCCGCTGGTCCAGCGGGAGTCCCTTAAGTTCGTTCAAGGCCGGTTGAGAGGGTGTCCCACTTGGGCCTCATCGAGAATAGGGCTTTGGCTGCAAGCGGTGTTGCTTCTCGAGAGTCTGATCAATTTCCTCGTGATCTTGTCCGTGTAAAAACCTTTTCTCCTTGTCCCACTTGTGGCGGGCCTGATGAAGTCATGCTCCAAGGGGTTGGTGAACTTCGCGAAAGTGCAGGAGACCAGCGGCTTCACGTTCGCGTCCTCCTTATCCCATATGGGCCTTTTACCGAGGTAGCCACGGCTTCGAGGCGATGCTTCCGTGTTCGGAGCTGAAGGCTTTTGAATTTCGCAGCCTTAGCCTTGGCTGCCTCGGTAGCGCAAGTGTCCTTGAACTTTTCGAACTCCTCTTCCGTAAGTGTCGGATTTTCCTCGAGAATCTTGGGCGGGGTTCATCAGCCTCAATAGCTCGTTTCACCCTCCCTTTCCGGAGGCCAAATCATTGTTGAACATGCCCATGGCGTGATTGTTAATCTTTTTCATCTTGGATCATCTCACGGTTGTTCTATGTTATCATCCCGGTCGGGAACTTGAATCTCTTGTGCAACTTTGTTAGGAGCAAGCTGCGTCAAATGTTCCTTACTCCTTAAGTCATAAATCGTTGATGCTCGCGCATTCCGTAGGATGCATCCTACTTGGTTCCCATAGCACTTGCGAGGTTCTTCGGCTCTAACGGCTCAAACTTGCAGTGCCATCTTTGTGATCAAGTCGTCCAATCCCTAGTTTGTTAGGTTTTCGTATCCTCTGCTTCTTATGCTTCCTCTTTTCGGTATCGGCATCGAGGCGGTACCTTCCCCCGGTACCTTCCCCACGGTCTCGGCGCGCCATCGGTGCCGGCGCCCGTCGGTGCCGGGCGCCGTCGGTGTCGATGTCGGCGTCGATTACCATCATCGAGGCCGACACGCAAACCTTGCTTAGCGATCAAATAGTCGAGTACTCTTGTTCACCATCATAATCCATCTAAATCGCATCTTGGTGAGAAGGCCCAGTTTCTTCGTTGTTCGACATGTTTCCTATGATTAAGTGGCCTCATTTATTTCTAAAAGTATGAATAAATGAGAAATGGCGTAAAAAGAAATCTATGTGCCAGCACTCGATATGCCAACTATGTAGCACAAATCATGCCTTTATTCACGGAAATTTGGCATGACCTTTGCTAAAAATGGACATATCGGCGCTGAAATCACCAAGCGAAATGAATCAACATTTGGCGTAACATAGGCCACTCGGATCATTTTCCAAACATGACATGTCCAAAACATGACATATGCACATATCACATGTCAGTTCAAATTTCCATATAAATTCAGCTAATTTTGAAACCTAGCTAAATTCATAACTAAATAGATAACCTAATTAATTAACATGAACCCTAGCAGAGAGGGGGAGTTCTGAGAGTGCAGAGGCGAGGAGGGAGGCGAGGGCCGACGGGTCGGGGCGAAGGCCGGGTCGGGGCGAAGGCCTTGGGGCGAGCGCAGCCTTGAGTCGGGGCCAGCCTTGAGTCGGGGCGAGCGCTTGAGTCGGGGCGAAGGCCGAGTCGGGTCGAGGGCCGGGACGGGCGAGCGCCGGCGCCCATGAGTCGGGGCGAGCGCGCCGGGCAGGGCGGCAGGAGGACGGGGCAATGGCGGAGCGACAGGAGAGAGAGTGGGGATTTGGGGAAATGTGGCGGGATGAAGCTGCGAGTGAAAATTTTGGGTTAAGTGGGCGTAGCGAAGAGCGCGTTATGCGTAAGCAGCGCTACTACTATGATGTGTAGCTGCAGCGCTTGATGGTAAACACGCTGCTACTACTACGTATGTAGCGGCGGTTTATAAGAAACGCGCTGCTACTATGGTATGTAGCGGCAGCGGTTTATAAGAAAGCGCTGCTACTATGTTATGTAGCAGCAGCGGTTTTGTGGAAGCGCTGCTACTGCCGTCGCTTCTTGCCAGTTTTCATTTTCTTTTCCTTTATTTTATCCACTTTTATTTCCGAGGCAGTGAGCGAAGGGAGGCGATATATATTGCATCATTTGGCGGTTAAATATGTATGCAAAATAGGAACATATATATTACACATCATATGGCTAAGTGTGTATACAAAATAGGAACATATATCTATTACACATCATTGGACCCATAACATACGTTTCCTCAGTGCTGACGTTTTCGTTTTTGAGTCAGCTTCTTTCCCTTCTTGTTCGTCGAAGAATAATTGAGCCCCTCATTGTGACTTTGCCTTTTCCATGGAGTGCGATTTTTCTTAGGTAACGTAGTATTGATTCTTCTTTTGACGTATACTTCATCATCGTCGTCATCTTCCCTCATTGGGTTGCCGTACTGATCATAGTCTTCCTCGTTGGCGACTCCATCCATTCAATGATGTTCCTTTTGCCTCTCCTCACGACAACATGGCTGGGATTGCGCTGGTCGTTATGAAGAAGCATTGTGTCACGTGCTTAGCGTGTACCCATGGCTCGTTTTTTGCGATAAGCGTTAATGATGGCGCTCTTGGCGTCGGGTATAGTCATGGTAGTGAACATCCGGCTTTCTCTTTCGACATTCTTAGCCCATCGACACGGAACATCGTCGTGTTGTGCGATCGAGTAGTCAAGCTCCCAGATCTCCTCGACCCTTCCATAAAATCGTTCGGTTGTGCGTTGTCGCTGCGGTCATGCATTCCATCGTCACCCCGAGTTACGATCATCCTTGTCCATATCTTTTGCCTCCGTGTAGAGCGTGTATCCGTTGATATCATATGCACGATAGGTTCGAGGTTGGGCGAGGGCCATGTGCTAAAGGCGTATATGAGCAATCCGTCCTTAGAGCCCTCCTCCGGGATTAGCAATAATATGCTCTTTGAACCAATGCAGGAAAGTGGAGTTGTGCTCTCTAGTAACCGGCGTCCGTCCTGCATACCCCGTCACGATACTTCTTTGCGATAATTTCTTTGTGCGAGTGCCACGAAAGGATCTACCTCGTCTAGGTGTTGTAGCACTACCAAGTTTGCTCTGTCAAAATCGCTGCGTCGATCTGAGTATGCCACGTGCAGTTCCTGCGACCGTTCTGATGACCATCTCCTTGAGCCTCCCATCGTGCTTGTTAGCGGGCAAACCAACACTAACACCGGTGGCTGGTCGCACCATATAGAAAATTCTCACGAAAGAGATGCACTCTTGTGCCAAATAGCCCAGGACGATGCTTCCATCCGGACGGGACATATTCTGAAACGAATCCTTTGATGATCCCATTCATCCTCTCAAACGGCATCATGTTGTGCGGGAATGGCGGCCCCAGTCTATTATGTCATCCACAATATGGACACACAGATGCACCATCACGTCGAAGAACGCGGGCGGGAAGTACATCTCAAGCTCATTCAAGATATCTGCGATCTCTTCACGTAGCCTTTGGAGCTGCTTCACACCGATCGACTTTCGAGAGATGGCGTCAAAAAGTTGCAGAGACCAATAAGCGTTTCACGGACGTGCTTGTCCATTATCCCTCTAAGGGCAACACAGGTAGTATCTGCGTCATCATCACATGACAGTCATGAGACTTCATCCGCTGAACCTTTTCTTGTCCGTGTCTAGATATCGCTTATCTTGCCACGATGAACGGAACTAACTTTCACTCCGTAAGGCACTTAAGAATTGATTGATCTCAGCTGACTTAAGGTGAAGCAAGAGGGGGCAATAATCTTCTTTCTTTAATTTCTTGCCCTTCTTCTCCGTGCCTCTGTCTCCGTCTCTATCTCGTCGACATTTTACGGGCGGCATGTGCAGATCTTCCTGATTTTCAAATCTTGCAAGTCTTTTCTTGCCTTGGCCCATCCTTGGTCTTATCCGGCATGTTCATCGGTGTTGCGAGCAAACTCTCAAGGACATTCTTACAGATATGCATTTGATCTAGGCAATGAGGTGTATCGAGTTTGTGCGATACTCAAGTCCCGAACACAGACCTCGTCTTCCATACCTTGGCAGCGGCTCTGGCGCCTTTCTCATCGTCTTTCCCGGCGCGGGGCACTCATTCCAGTTTTTCAACAGCTCATCAATTTCGGCACCGCTCCGCTTACGTGGAGGTCCTCGATGCTCAGCGTGACCATTGAATAGATCTCCACGGTTTCTCCACGGGTCGTCCTGTTCAAGCCATCTTGATGCCCCATGTACACGATTTTCCCAGACCGCCATCTTTCCTTGGCGTTAGCTGCTGAGGCGTTGTATCATCCATGCACGCGTGCATCCGCAATATCCATGGCACACGGCCTGCCACATATCCGTAATCGAGATAGTCCTGCCTTTATCGTGATCAGCTGACTCTCATGTTGAAATACTCACCTTCTTTGGCGTCCCATGTCTTGGCGGTGTTTTCCATAACGTGTCTAACTCCTCTTGAAGTAGCCCCAGATACAAATTAATATTATTTCCTGGTTGTTTGGGCCCTTGAATAAGCATGCTCATGTGAATGTACTTGATTTCATGCACAACCAGGGGGAGGTTGTACATCCATACAAACACGGGCCATGTACTATGGTTGGTGTTCGGTTGTAAGCAGTTCATGCCATCGGTACCGCGCCCGAGCACAATGTTCCTTGCATCACATTCAAAATACCGATAGAAGCTGTTCAACGCTCTCCACCGGCTTCCATCCTTCACGTGTCTCGACCGGATCATCTCCATCGTCGGGCTTCTTCCTCTCCGCGTGCGGCGCATTAGCTTTGCTTCCTTGGGATCTACAAAATACCTCTGGAGGCGGGAGTGATCGGTAAGTACCATACAACTTTACGGGGACATTTCTTCCGGCCTTCTTGTATCGAGAAGCATTGCACACGGACAGCTTGTTTTTCGCGTGCTCCTTCCGATAAATTATGCAATCGTTGATGCATGCATGGTATCTAACGTGTGGCAGATCAAGAGGGCACACGATCTTCTTGGCCTCATCAACACTAGTAGGACATAGATTACCCATGGGAAGAACATCCTTTAGGTACTTGAGATGCTCATCGAGGCTAGTGTCGGTCCATTTGTTTTTAGCCTTCGTCTTGAGGAGTTGGGCGTGAAACTCAACCGGGTCACCTCAGATTGCAACCATCATACAATGGAGTGTTGAGTCTACCACCGTTGCTCCAGCTTAGCCTCCTCTCTAGAAGCAGCTCTCTCGGTATTCGTCTCCTTGCGAAGCAATGCTTGAACATGAGGTCCCGCACAATTGAACTTAGTACCGCAAGCGAACTCTGCTGCGTGGAGTCCATGTCGTTCTCTCCGCCGCCATGTCCGGCCCTTCTCCTCCGCCATGTCCGGCCCTTCTCCGCCGCCATGTCCGGCCTCTTCCCGCCGCCATTATCGATCATCTCTTCGTCTTGCCCGTGTCATCATTTCCTGCCCGTCGGCATCCTCAACATCGTCATCCTCATCTTCAATTATCCACCTAGTATAGCCATCCATGAAACCAGTCATGGCAGGTGCGCCGACACGACCATCGTCATGGGGGTCGAGCCAAACTATTCCTTTGCATTTTCGACACGGACATAAAACCTCTGTCCGGTTATTTTCTTTCATGTCTTGCACCGCCGACCGCAACCACCTGTCCACCATCGTTCCAATCGACCATCGTCAACTCTGCGGTAATAATAAAAAATTGATTGTAAAAATGCATGCATGCATCAAAGTCATAAAAAATTTGGCATGACCTTCACTAAAAATAGGACATATATGGATCTAGAGTTTGCGGAATTAGCGAAGCGAAATAAATCGACATTTCGCAAAACATAGGCAACTCAAAAGCACAATTTGGCGGCGTCAACTCATGCCACACACACAATTTCCACAAACATATCACACACACATAAACACATTTCCATTTTGCAAAAGCATGAAAGTTTCATCACCTCTATCTTGATGGCCGAAGATGATGTTGTAGGGAGATCAAAAGTGCACAAATTAAGCTCTTCTTGACAAAGATAGATCTAGTTAGGGGCAAATAGGTCCTTAACTAAATCCTACATCTACCTAGCTACCTAATTTGGAAGGAGACAACTTCAACTAGTGGAGGGAAGGAAAAAGAAAGGAGATGCATTAATGGAGGTGGTGTAGTTATGTAGGAGTAATGAGAGAGAGAAGGTGGATAGAGAGAGAGGGAGTAATGGGGAGAAGTATTGAGAAGAAGAAGAGTGAGAGTGGGAGCATGTGGTGGAGGGAAGAGAGGAGAGGGGAGGTAGGGGAAGGGAAAAAAAAGTGAGAGTGGGAGCATGTGGTGGAGGGAAGAGAGGAGAGGGGAGGTAGGGGAAGGGAAAAAAGCAAGGGGAGGGAGGGACGGTTTGGGGGTTCTTTGGGGTTAGCGATGGCGCTGGTGAGAAACCGCTGCTGCTGCTAAAAACGAGCAACAACGCGTTTTCTGTAAGGCGCTCGCTAAGCGGGACAAAAATGGCGGCAATTTGAAACTTACCAAAGCAGCGATCTCGAGGAAACCGCGCTACTACTATGCACTTAGCGATGGCGCTGTTTTCTGCGACCGCCATCTTGCTACTTAGAGGTGGGGGAACACCGCCGGTTGATATTTGTAGCAGCGTGTTTCTGGCCAAGCGCGCTACTGCTAAATATTTAGCAGCAGCGAGTTTACGCAAAGCGCGCTACAACTACTTACCAACAGCGCTCTATTTTGAACCGCGCTGCTGCTAAGATTCTGTGTATAGGCTTTTCCCTAGTAGTGCATCGCTGTTCATCATGGTAGTACGTTGTGTTGCTAGGATCCTTGACACGGATATTGGTAAAACCTTGATGAATATGGAAATGCTCAAGTTCTCGAGAGCACGCACAAGCGCTAGGTGTTATCATCGGCACTAACTGGGATTGCTCTCAGTTTCCTCGGTTATGCTATAACTTTTCAAACAGTGGACTCACTCTCTACTGTTGAGCTTCTCCCCAGTTACTAAATCATCCCTTGTCTTGTTTTTAACAAGGTAATCCACATCATCCATTCTAATCCAGGTATGCCATTCTACCAAACCCCTCCAAACGATCGCTCGAGAATTGCCTTAGGCTGGTATAGAGAGTTTCAATGATCTCTGAATCAAAGGTAAATTTTTTCCACTTAAGGTATTAATTCTACGAGTCACCTCCTCTAAGATATCTCGTTATGGTATCATGGCAACTCAACTCCTCACTACGTTGACAACCGTTCACCACCCTTTTAAGTGTGAAATTGTTGCCTACCAAATCGAACTTCATCGGCTGTTACTATCCATCCCTCTTGATGTATTTTTGTGTATCCCAACTCAAGAGCTGTTTCCACGTCTCATTCAATGAGTTAATCTTGAGTGCTCGATCTTTGAGGAGATCTTTTTGTAGGATCGAAAGTATGTCTAGAGGGGGGTGATTAGACTACTTGTCAATATAAAAATTCTGCCTTTTGACAAAGAACAGTTTTTGGCAGATTCACAATTATGATCAAGTCAAGCATCACCCTACACATGCAATTCTAGAGTATAGGCAGCGGAAAGTAAATTGCACATGTAGTAAAGAGAGGTGGAGAAGAGCAAACGCAATTTTGGAGACGCGGTGATTTTTCCCGTGGTTCCGATAGGTGGCGCTATCGTACATCCACGTTGATGGAGACTTCAACCCACGGAGGGTAGCGGCTGGGCGAGTCCACGGAGGGCTCCACCCACGAAGGGTCCACGAAGAAGCAACCTTGTCTATTCCATCATGGCTTACGCCCACGGAGGGCTAGCCTTACTCGGGGTAGATCTTCACGAAGTAGGCGATCTCCTTGCCCTTACAAACTTCTTGGTTCAACTCCACATCTCGACGACGGAGGCTCCCAAGCGACACCTAACCAATCTAGGAGGCACCACCCTCCAAAAGGTAATAGATGTTGTAGATGATGATGAACTCCTTGCTCTTGTGCTTCAAATGATAATCTCCCCAACACTCAACTCTCCTCACTGATTTGGCTATGGTGGAAGAAAGGATTGAGTCGAAAGCAACTTGGGAAGGCTAGAGATCAAGCTTCATATGGTGGGAGTGGAGCAACTTGATCTCAACACAAGGGTAGGTAGTTCTCTTCTCAGAAATGTAAGGTAGGAGTGGTAGTTCTTTCTGATGGCTCTCTCCACGAATGAAGAGGGGGTGGTGGGGTATAAATAGCCTCCACACAAAATCCAACCATTACACACATTTGAGCAATCTCGGTGGGACCGAAGTGGACAACTCGGTGAGACCGATAGTTCAAATAATGTGAGCGTTGGGATTTTGGTGGGACCGAATATACAATCTCGGTTAGTCCGATTAGTGCAATGACACGAGCATGCCAGTTCGGTGGGACCGACTTCATCATCTCGGTGACACCGATTTGATGATGAAGGTTCTGAAACTTGGCAACTCATGTTTGGTGAGGCCGAGTTGAATCGGAAAATCCGAGTTTACTAGGGTTTGGCTTATGGCTGAGGTGGTTCACCTCGGTGTGGTGAGTTTGGAATATCGGTGGGACCGAGACTACTTATGAGTGTCTATGGCGGTGAAAGTTCTTGATAGTTTAGGAGATGTATCACTAAGCACTTGAGCAACGGATCATCATCATAACCTCATCCCTTTTAATAGTATTGGCTTTTCCTATGGACTCAATGTGATCTTGGATCACTAAACCAAAAATGGAGTCTTGAGCTTTTGCCAATGCTTGCCTTAGCATTTTGGGGGTCCACTTCTTGATCCTTGCCATACCCATATCTTGAACTCTCGAAATGATTCTCAAGTAACTATTAGTTCAATGATATATATGTTGTTATTAATTACTAAAACCACCCGGGATTAGTTGCACTTTCAATCTCCCCTTTTGGTAATTGATGACAACATATAGATCAAAACTTCGACAAAGGATATAATCAATGAATAATATCGTCGCTTTGAGAAGTATGTGATAAGAAAGAGCTCCCCCTAAATTTGTGCATTATTTAAGATTTGCGTTTGAATGCAAATGCACAATCGATTAGGATCATGGGTCACTCTTCCATGTCACATACATCTTGGTGGAGCGCACAAAATGATAAGAATGAACAGCATGCACCCAATCACCAAGACATGAGTAAATGGTCATACGAGATAGGAATGGCATATGATAAGCATTAAGCACACATTAAAGCATAATGCGACCAAGCACTCATTAAGGTAGAATCAAGCGAGTATCAAACACCTTGAATGTCTCGAAAACCAAAAGTATCTCAAAGAAACCGCAAAAGAACGAAAGAGCAAAAGCGCAAAGACAATAGCACTCTCTCTCTCGAAGCCCTATGATCTATACAATTTCTCCCCTTTGGCAACAAGTTACCAAAAGTTCGAAAAAGCATAGAGCTAAGCGTCCTTTGTGGACTCTCACTGGCGGCTCCGTCTAGGTTGATGTCGGAGTGGATATGTGACATCGGCGAAGACTTGGTGATGTCTGTCTTTGGAGGAGTGGACTTTGGAGCTGGAGCTGGAGTAGGAGCAGCTCTTTGGGCTGTGGAGGAGTCTTTGAAGCTGTAGTCTGGTGTCGATCCTTTGGAATAGCGGTGATCGGGATCCTTTGGGAACCGGAGCGATCTGTCGATGAGAATCTGGAGTAAGTCATCCTGCAACTCACGCATAAGCTCGCCTTGTCCTGCTTTGCTTCCTCAATGTCGCCTCAAGCTTGTTGGCGGTCACTTGTACTTGATCGACTTCACGTCCAGGCGTGGATCTTCTCGTCAACAATCCTCTCTAAGCTCTCTGAGGCTGTTCAATGCTGGCGAGCGTTGTTCAATCCTTTGAGTAGCTTCAAGAATTTGCTCTCCGAAACTCTTTGGTTTAGCTGCTGCTGCTGCTGCTTTGTCAGCTTTGGCTTTCTTAGCAGCTGTGATCTTGGCTTGACCTTCAACAGATGTCGGATCCTCCTCATCCATCACAACAACATTGTCTTCATGCTCTGGCTGCAATGGTAAATGTTCTCTATCCAACAAGAATGTGCCCGTGCCAAACTTGGCATTGATAAGCATCTGAATCTGCGGGGCAAATCCACATGACCTTTTACGGTCATTGCAGTCCTCTTAATGGTCTCTACCATCTAGTCCATCACCTTGAAAGGTGCTCTCTCATCAAGTATGTGCAGCATGTTGATAGAGTATCCTCTGATCATGCGATCATCTCCAGATTTGGGCATCAAGGTATGCCTCAAAATGGTATTAGTGGTAGGTAAGCCTGCCTGGAGATGGTAGACTGAGCCGAGCTTCCAGATTTCCAAATCCTCTGCTGGAACCTCTTTGTACATGTTTTTCATGGATTCATGATTCTTCTTTGGAATCCCATATACATCAATATCATCTTCTCGTTGCACTGGAGCATTCAGAATTTCTGCCCATTCTTCAACAGAAGAAGAAAACCTTTGACCTTCAGTCATCCACATAATCTTTCCATCAGGGTAGAAGTGAGCTGTGGCATAAAATTGCATTATCATCTCATTGTTCCAACTGGTCAATTTCTGACCTACAAAATCTGCAACTCCACATGCAGTGAAACTTTCATGCACATGTGGAAAGAAATCTCTGTGCTCTTCGCTGTCAATGTACTTCCATTCCTTTTAGGCTTTGAGGTCACCTCTTCCTCAACAACAAAATCTGAATCCTCATCATCTGAATTCCTCTTCTTTCTAGCTCTGGTGGCTGCAGGAGGCATGCCACTTGGTGTACTCCTCTCACCATCATCAGATGAGCTACTAGGATCGGGACTAGTGCTGCCTCTGGAATGTCTCGCAATGGGTGTCTCGACCTGTTCTCACATCCTTTGGCATCGACATGGCTGACAACCCTTTGTGAATAGATAAGGTGTAGGCAGAGAAGAAGAGTCATCACAAAATGCAGAAGTTTTGCAAAAACAATGAGTTCAAATTCTAGTATTAAGTTTTCACAGAAGACATTTGGTCGAGACCGAGTTTGAGGTTCGGTGAATCCGAAGTGTTAAGCAGAGCTTGGCACACCACTTTCGGTTTGACCAAAGTGGGTTTCGGTCTGCCGAAAACACTAGGGTTTCACAGAATCTTCATTTCGGTCACACCGATTTTGCACAACTTCGGTTGGACCGAAGGGTGCGGTCTAATAGCCATAGGCCAAATCGGTCATACCGAAAATATAAAATCGGTCTCACCGAGATGTGTTCATGAAACCTAACCCTAAAACTTTTACTCGAATCTAGTTCAAGCGAACCAATCGGTGTACAGGAGGATTTCAATCGTGGCAAGATACTAGGCAATCAAGCGTGCATTGAATCGGAGATGGGAGCACGAGTGGGATCAAAACTCACCCTAACTTGGTGGAGTTTTTCTCTGGCGGCAACGGCTCGGAGGAGATGGCCGCCGGCGGAGAGACTCTGGCGAGGGCGCTGGCGGCAACGGCGACGATCCGGAGACCAAGGCGGCGGCAGCAAGGGTGTGGGGTGAAAGCGTTTGAAGGAGGAATCAGCGTGCGGCCCTCGGAATATATACCCCTTCGCTGTCGGTGGGACCGAGTTGTAAAACTTCGGTGGCACCGAGATGGATAACTGCTAAGCGATTATGCACTTGATCACGCCGAAAATCACAACTTCGGTTTCACCGAGATGAAAACCTAGATCAGTCTAAATGCTTTCGGTTCGACCGAGTTTGAGTGAGTTGGTCGACCGAAATCAATTAGAAGGTTTTGGAAATTAGCCCTTGACGGATCGGTGGCTCGAGTGCTCCTCACCGGAGGGTCGAAAATGACTTGTTCAAAATTTGTGATGTAAGCATGAATAGAATTTGAGACAAGAAAGCATAGATAGCTAGGGGAGGTACTTAGGCATTCTTGTCCATCCATTTGGTCGAGAAAAATCAAAACGACCAAAACAACAAATGGATGTCCTCGAATGGATAAAATCATGCATCCAACATGCTCACACAATAAGATAGCAAATGAAATATGTGTCAAACATGCACAACCAAAACTCTAGCAACTAACACACAATTTGTCGATGACTAGGTCATCTTTATATGAGTATATTGACTTAGGAGCCAAATGAGAACATTTGATCATAGGTCATACTCATCGTTTAAGCACAAGTGGGGTTACCACTTTTACATAAAGCATTGATGTGTTCACATCATTTGAAGATGCTTTAGCTCAATTTTTAGAGCAAAGCTCCCCCTAGATGTGAGAACCCCTTTAAAGGGTCAAACTAACCTTGGGTTGTCGTAGAAGACTTCATGTAGATGTTGAAGATGTGGATGCTCAATGTTGATGGAGATCATCAAGAGTTGGGAGCTATACTTTGGATTCGGGCACTTTCAATACCTACATGGGTTAGTCCCACAAGGAACAAACAAGGATATCCATGGACATAGATTGAAGTTCACAATAGATGATGTCCATGAAAGCAATGATTACCTTGTCCCTTGACTTACCAACAAGAGGGTTTGTGACTCCATGAACTAGTGCACGATGTGGAAGTTGATTGCACAAGTTTTTGCCAAAATGAATGTGAGTGAAGTATGTTGGCGGAGTCACCCTCAAGATCTTTCTAGTTCTTCTTCTTCGGGATCCACATCATCTTGATGGGAATCCTTGGGGTTGTAGTTGATCTTGACGAAGTAGAACTTGACGTTTCCTTGGGAACCCACTTGACCATGGCTGAGGTGCTTCAACAAATGCATCAATCTCCTCTTGAAGCTTTTCCTTGCCTTTTAGCTTGTGGTCTTGTGGTGGAAGGTCATCTTGAGCTTGTTCCACATTGGAAGAAGTAGGATCATACTTCTCCTTTTGAGGAACAAACTGTGGAGTAGGATATTGACCTTCTTCCCTCAACGCCTTGGCGTTGAACTTTCGCTCAAAACCAATTCCTTGATTCTTCGGTGCCTTCCTTGCTTGCGAACAATTTCCTCAAAGTTCTTGCTTCCGGCAAGGCTCTTGTAGACACCTTTCTCTATGATCCTTTCAATACACTATTCTCTTGCTCAAGTGTAACTTGGCTTGAAACATTGTTAGTGGAATCAAGAGAACTACTAGAAGCAACAACATTGGATTTAGCATGGTTATTATTACTGCTAGAGGAAGAATTTTTCTTATGCTTGTCATGCTTAGTCTTAATGGGTGGCAAGAAATTAGACAAGAGAAGTCGTTTGGCAAGATATGAAGAACTCTTCTTTGAAGATCATCATTGATTGCTTTTAGAAACTCATGTTCTTGCTCTAGAGTGAGCTTCTCGAGCGTAGCTTCTCATGAGATCTTAGGAGCTCTCTATGATCTTCTTGAGTTGTTTCATGAGCTAACTTAAGAATGTTTAGTTCTTTAGTTAGACGCTCAATCTCCTTCATTGCATTGTCATTCGACTCTTCTCGACTATAAAGACTACTAGCATGTTCATCGTTACTAGGCTCCTTTGGATTTATCATGCAAGAGCTCATCTTCACCAAGCAAGTCATCCTCATCACTATCGAAGTCAATGAATTCAGGGTGTGATACCTTGGGGCCTTTAGCCATGAAGCATCTTCCAATTCCCTCATTTGGTGAATCAAATAAGTCGTAGGAGTTGGAGTTGGAGGATCTGAGAGCAAGACCGCAACACCTTCATCTTGGCTGTAGTCGGAGTCGGAGTGATAGCTTCCTTCGGATTGATTGTCCGAGTCGGGCCGGAGACCCATTCACCTACATGAGCTTGATGTTTTCTTCTTGTGTAGCTCCTTGATGACTTGTCTTTCCTCTCCGAATCCTTGCTTCTCGAGAGGGTCTTCGTTCATAACGATCATCTCTGCTCCTTCTCTCTTTCCGAGGTGACTCATCTCTTGAGCTTCTTCTTCTTGGAGATTCTTCTCTTCTCTTGTGGGGAGCCGTACACTCATTTGAGTAGTGTCGGGTCTTCCACAATTGTAGCAGATTCGATCACGACTAGAAGATCTCTTTTCATCATATGATCTAGACTTTGAGCTTCTCTCTTTGCCTCTATTCTTGTAGAATTTGTTGAAGTTCTTGACCATTAGGCTTATCTCTTCATTGGAAACTAACTTGTCACTTGAGGTTGTGGGAGCATCACTTGTAGCTTTGTAAGCACCACTTGACTTGTTGTGAAGCTCTTCCTTATCCTTAAGTGACATCTCATGAACAACAATTCTTCCAATGACTTCGGTTGGCTTGAGAGTCTTGTAGTTTGGCATCATTTGGATCAAAGTGCACACGGTGTCATACTTTCCATTCAAAGCTCTGAGAATCTTCTTGATGATGAATCGGTCGGTCATTTCTTCGCTTCCTAAGCCGGCAATCTCATTTGTGATGAGAGCAAGCCTAGAGTACATTTCAGCGACTCCTTCACCATCCTTCATCTTGAACTTGTCAAGTTGACCTTGAAGAATATCTAGCTTTGATTCCTTCACGGACTCGGTACCTTCATGCATTTCAACCAAAGTATCCCAAATCTCTTTTGCATTCTCAAGGCGGCTGATTTTGTTGAACTCCTCGGGACACAAGGCATTGAAGAGAATGTCACAAGCTTGAGCATTGTTTTGCAACATCCGCAATTCTTCGGTGTAAGCCGCGATCCGGAACTTTTCCTTACTCGAAGAATTCACCTTGCATACCAACACAAATAATGCCCCATGCGGCTGGGTTATGACCAAGAATATGCATTTTCATTTTATGCTTCCAACTAGCAAAATTTGTACCATCAAAGTAAGGACCTCTCGAAAATTACCCTCACTAGGCGCCATACTCTCCTAGGTTGTGAAACCAAGCTTATGGAGTCAATGCAATGAAACCAATACAATGGAGACCAAAGCTCGATACCACTTGTAGGATCGAAAGTATGTCTAGAGGGGGTGATTAGACTACTTGTCAATATAAAAATTCTGCCTTTTGACAAAGAACAGTTTTTGGCGATTCACAATTATGATCAAGTCAAGCATCACCCTACACATGCAATTCTAGAGTATAGGCAGCGGAAAGTAAATTGCACATGTAGTAAAGAGAGGTGGAGAAGAGCAAAGCGCAATTTTGGAGAGCGGTGATTTTTCCGTGGTTCCGATAGGTGGTGCTATCGTACATCCACGTTGATGGAGACTTCAACCCACGGAGGGTAGCGGCTGGCGAGTCCACGGAGGGCTCCACCCACGAAGGGTCCACGAAGAAGCAACCTTGTCTATTCCATCATGGCCTACGCCCACGGAGGGCTAGCCTTACTCGGGGTAGATCTTCACGAAGTAGGCGATCTCCTTGCCCTTACAAACTTCTTGGTTCAACTCCACATCTCGACGACGGAGGCTCCCAAGCGACACCTAACCAATCTAGGAGGCACCACCCTCCAAAAGGTAATAGATGTTGTAGATGATGATGAACTCCTTGCTCTTGTGCTTCAAATGATAATCTCCCCAACACTCAACTCTCCTCACTGATTTGGCTGTGGTGGAAGAAAGGATTGAGTGGAAAGCAACTTGGGAAGGCTAGAGATCAAGCTTCATATGGTGGGAGTGGAGCAACTTGATCTCAACACAAGGGTAGGTAGTTCTCTTCTCAGAAATGTAAGGTAGGAGTGGTAGTTCTTTTTGATGGCTCTCTCCACGAATGAAGAGGGGGTGGAGGGGTATAAATAGCCTCCACACAAAATCCAACCGTTACACACATTTGAGCAATCTCGGTGGGACCGAAGTGGACAACTCGGTGAGACCGATAGTTCAAATAATGTGAACGTTGGGATTTTCAGTGGGACCGAATATACAATCTCGGTTAGTCCGATTCATGCAATGACACGAGCATGCCAGTTTGGTGGAACCGACTTCATCATCTCGGTGACACCGATTTGATGTGAAGGTTCTGAAACTTGGCAACTCATGTTTCGGTGAGACCGAGTTGAGAATCGGAAAATCCGAGTTTACTAGGGTTTGGCTTATGGCTGAGGTGGTTCATCTTGGTGTGGTGAGTTTGGAATATCGGTGGGACCGAGACTACTTATGAGTGTCTATGGCGGTGAAAGTTGTTGATAGTTTAGGAGATGTATCACTAAGCACTTGAGCAACAGATCATCATCATAACCTCATCCCTTTTAATAGTATTGGCTTTTCCTATGGACTCAATGTGATCTTGGATCACTAAACCAAAATGGAGTCTTGAGCTTTTGCCAATGCTTGCCTTAGCATTTTGGGGGTCCACTTCTTGAGTCCTTGCCATACCCATATCCTTGAACTCTCTGAAATGATTCTCAAGTAACTATTAGTTCAATGATATATATGTTGTTATTAATTACTAAAACCACCCGGGGATTAGTTGCACTTTCACTTTTCCTATAGAGTTTCTTTCTGTCGACATCATGTTGGATGAAGATCTCGAAAGCAAAGACGTCAAGATCAACATGAGGCAATGAATAAACATCTTCGAGAAGGGCAGTTGGATCTTGAAGATTGTGTTAGTTTGAGACCCCTCTTCTTTTTACCCATGCTTGAATCTCGGGACGAGATTCTTGTTTAGTGGGGATGAGTTGTCACATCCCTGGTTCTAGTCTGCTCTGGGTTAGCTAGTCTTGTGCTGCATCATGTTTAAATTTCTCTTAATCCTAAAATGGGGATTGCCTAAACCCTAGCAAGAAAGGAATTCACTAGGTTCAACTAAAATATTTTCAGTGAATCCAAATGGCTTTCAAAAATGTTCATCATTTCTGGAAAATGCTAGAATCATAACCAGAGGTGTTGCACATTTTTTTCCATGACATATTTGGAATCTGAAATAAATCTTACAGTATTTGCATGTGGGCATTTAAATGCTATTAAATATTTTAAATGCTCAAATAATCATAAACTAAAATGTTTACTGTTGTATATATCCTAAACAATATCCATTATTAGTTTCATGATTTTTGGATCTACTTCAGTATTTTAAATAAAGCCCTAAAGACTGAAGAATAATAGAAAACAGAAACAATAAATAAAAAAGAGAGAGAGTTAGTACCTGGCCTCACTCGTGCAGCCCACCTGGCCGGCCCAGCTGGCGGCCCAGCCCACCACCGCCTCCTCCCCTGTCGTCTTCCTCCTCTGGCAAGAGGACGAGCGCGTGCCCGACGTGCGCGCACGGCCGTGTTGCCACGCCACCTGCCTGCCTGCGTCCCCGGGATAGTGCAACGCCTCGGGCCTTCTCTTCGGCGCCGCCCCAACCCCCTGGACGTTTCACTCTCCCCCTCTGCCCACTCTCTGGCCCTCTCCTCGCCATGGCCGCAACCGTCAAGCGCCCACCGCCGTGAAACCACAGCCACCGTGCTCCCCTCGCCTCGCCGACCCACCCTGAAGAACCGCAGTGTCGTCCTCATCATCTAAGTAGAGACACGTGATGCCTGCCGCCCTGCATCGCAGGCTACCTCGCCCTCTTCCTCCTCGGACGCCGAGATCGCCACGGCCGTGCCGTCTGCTCTGAGCCTTCCCCTAGCCCGCTTCGACGCCCCCTGCACTCCCCGTGAGCTCCTCTTCCTCCTCCCCCTTCCCGTTCTCGCTCTCGAGCACCACAGTGACCGCACCGAGCTCGACCGCGCCGCCGCCGCCACCGCACATCGCCGTCGTGGCCACAGCCACGTTGGCTTGATTCCGAGCACGCCATCGTCTTCACCGCAGTCGCAGAAGCCCATAGAACCTCCTCACCCGCCTCGCCGTGCCTCATAGCGACGGCTTCGACCTCGCCCGAACTCCAGCGACCGCCATGGTTGTCGCCGGCGACGTTTCTAGCCACCCCAGCATCTCCCACCGCCACCACTTGACGTGCATGAGCTCCAGCTCCACGTAGCCGCTCTCTGCCGTCGATTTGGTCGCCGGAGGAGGAAACCCGCACCTCTGTGCCGTCCCTGGCCCTGCCGGCGACGAGCCCCGGGTCAACCCCAGCGGGTTTGACCCCAGTTTGACCCCTCGGGGGTCACTGACGTGTGGGTCCCAGGCCACTAACTATACTAGATTAGTGTTAGTTTAGCGTTAATTAAATTAGATTAGTTAGGTTAGTCAGCGAGACGGGACCCACGGGTGAGGTTTGACTGACCGTCTCCGTTGATCTGCGGCGTCCACGGTGGACGATCTTGGACTTAATAAGTGATTTTCTGGATTTAATTTAATTCAGGAAATTTCAAAAAATACCCCAAACTTTTAAAAATCATAGTAAAATAACCGTAGCACAGAATGAAATAAGTTATATATGAAAAATGATCAGAAAAATCCAATCTATCCATCTGTACTGTTTTCATGCATGCTAGAACAACTTATATCTACTGTTTAGGCCAAATCATATAAATGGCATTTGAAACTCACATATGGAGTTTAGATTTGGAACTTAGTGTTCAAACCAACTTCATTTAACTTTGTTGCTAGTTGCATTAGCTCAAACCACAGCATATTGCCTTGTCACACTCATGCATCATATTGTTGCATTGCATTGATTGTGTTCTTTCTCTGTTGCCGGTGTTTGTCCCCCCTCAGTAGACGTTGTTCCGACGATGAGTTCGATGACACCGATGAAGAACTATTACTATCTTCAGAAGCGACAGGCAAGCAAAACCCCCTTGTTCATTCCGATACAATCCCACTCTCTCGCTCCTGCTCTCTTTTACTACATTAGGACAACAATGATTCAAGTGTTACTTGCTGCGGTAGTTGAACCCCTTTATCCTCTGCATGACCTGTCATTGCCACAGTAAATAGATGAAACCCACTAGCATGAGTAGGAGTTGTTTGAGTCCTGATGTGCCTACTCATTCATGCTTGTTGTCATGCCTGCTATTGCTTAGAGTTTTATCAGGTCTGATTCATCGAGGATGAATTGGAGGTGTGTGAACATGTCCTACTGTTGGGAGCTAAGTGTGTGAACATGATTTGGTAAAGGTCGCGGTGACTGGCCATGTAGGAGTACATGGTGGGTTGTCTCATTGAAGCTGTCCTTAGGAACTGAGTTCTGTGTTTGTGATCCATGAACAGTTACTACCACACATTGGGCTCCGAGCGCTCCAAGCTCTCCCGACTTATTAATCAACTCAATATCTGTCCAAGAGATGCAACTAGTTTCTGGTGTTTGTGGGTAGTGCTAGTAGTCTACCAAGTGGCACCCGGTACAGGTGGGCTTGGGACAGACTAGGCACAGTGGCACCGTGTACCAAGTGGCACCCGGATGGTGGGCTCAGGAACCCTGCTCACATCGTTTGGGGCCGTGAGCGACACCCCGGCAGGATCTCCTTGCGGATGGAACCCGAATAGGCGATAAACCAGGACGAGAGACTTGTGTGGTTAGTCAGGTCATGGCCGACTCCCTCACCAGGCTTCCGCTTGAAGGTTGCCGAGATACACGACGTGTACATGGTGGTAAGTGGCGAGAGCGTGTGTGAAGAAGTAAACCCCTGGAGGGTTAATATCATCTATTCGAATAGCCGTGTTCGCGGAAAAGGACTTCTGGGTTGCCTGTACAGTTCATAGACAAGTGAAAGTGGATACTCTAAAACTCGCAAGATAAGCATGAGTGCTATGGATGGCGTTCTCGTAGGGAGACGGGAGCGGATCCATAGTGGTGTATTGATATGGTGAATATGTGGACTCGTGTGCGCCACCTCAAAAGAGTTACTTGCAGTCGTAGTTCAGGATAGCCACCGAGTCAAAGCTGGCTTGCTGCATTTAAACTCCACCACCCCTTTGTTGATACCGATGCATATGTAGTTAGTTCTGATGAAAGTCTTGCAGGGTACATTTGTACTCACGTTTGCTTAATTTATGTTTTTGTAGAGGGACTTCAGTCCCGCTAGTAGTACCACGTGGGCTTCGACGTTTAACTTGTTACCTCAGCTACGATCTTGTGCCCTCGACAAGATCTGGTAGATAGTCAGGCTTCTCAACCTTTTTCATTTATAGATGTCTGTACCCTGACATGTTAAGCTTCCGCTTGTGCTTTGACTTGTGTGCTCTGAATGTTGGGTCATGAGACCCATGTTTGTAATATCTCACTCCTTGGAGACTATTGAATAAAATACTTGAGTTGTAGATTCATGTTGTGATGCCATGTTGTATTTGCACATATCGAGCATATTGTGTGTATGTTATTGAAATGCTTGGTATGTGTGGGATCTGACTATCTAGTTGTTTACCCTTAGTAGCCTCTCTTACCGGGAAATATCTTTTAGTGCTTCCACTGAGCCATGGTAGCTTGCTACTACTCCGGAACACTTAGGCTGGCCGGCATGTGTCCTTCTTCATTCCTGTGTTGGTCCCTTCGGGGAAATGTCACACGATGAATACCGAGTCTGTTAGCCCTTCTGCCCGGTTCACGAGTCTGCTAGCCAGTGCTACAGCCTGGATTCACTCGCTGATGACCGACATGTTCGATGATGGGTCATGGATGCCTGTCCCTATAAGTTTGTGCCACTTTGGGTTTACGACTAGCCATGTCAGCCCGGGCTCCTTATCGTATGGATGCTAACGACACTATCATATACGTGTGCCAAAAGGCGCAAACGGTCCCGGGCGAAGGTAAGGCGACACCCATGGGGATACCGTGCGTGAGGCCGCAAAGTGATATGAGGTGTTACATGCTAGATCGATGTGGCATTGAGTTGGGGTCCTGACACATATTAAAAGTCAAGCTAAACTGAATCATAGACATGCTAAGTGGGTTGAATTCATTGAGACTTTCCCTTATGTCATTAAACACAAGAAGGGTAAAGAAAATGTTATTGCTGATGCATTGTCTCGTCGCTATACTATGCTTTCACAACTTGACTTCAAAATATTTGGTTTGGAGACCATCAAAGATCAATATGTGCATGATGCTGATTTTAAAGATGTATTGCAGAATTTTAAAGAAGGAAGAACATGGAACAAGTTAAATGCGTTAATGATGGATTTGTGTTCGTGCTAACAAGCTATGCATTCCAGCTAGCTTCGTTCGTCTTTTGTTGTTGCAGGAGGCGCATGGAGGAGGACTAATGGGACACTTTGGCATGAATAAGACGGAGGACGTACTTGCTACACATTTCTTTTGGCCAAAGATGAGACGGGATGTTGAGCGCTTTGTTGCTCGCTGCACTACATGTTAAAAAGCTAAGTCACGACTCAATCCTCATGGTTTATATATGCCTTTGCCTGTACCTAGTGTTCCTTGGGAGGATATATCTACGGACTTTGTTTTAGGTTTACCTCGAACAAAGAAGGGGAGGGATATCATATTTGTTGTCATGGATAGATTCTCGAAAATGGCACACTTTATACCATGTCATAAAAGCGATGATGTTGTTAATGTTGCTGATTTGTTCCTCCGTGAAATTAGTCGCTTGCATGGTGTGCCAAATACTATTGTTTCAGATCGTGATACTAAATTTCTTAGCCACTTTCGGAGATGTTTATGGGCTAAGTTGGGGACTAAACTGCTTTTTAGTACTACTTGTCACCCCCAAACTGATGGACAAACTGAAGTAGTCAATAGAACATTGTCTACTATGCTTAGGGCTGTTTTGAAGAATAATAAGAAAATGTGGGAAGAATGCTTGCCTCATATTGAATCTGCTTATAATCGTTCATTGCATTCTACTACTAAGTTGTGCCCTTTTGAAATTGTGTATTATTTCCTACCTCGTGCACCTATTGATTTGTTGCCTCTTCCATCTTCGGAGAACATTAATTTTGATGCTAAACAACGTGCTGAATTGATTTTAAAAATGCATGAGTTAACTAAGGAAAACATTGAGTTTATGAATGCTAAATATAAACTTGCTGGAGATAAAGGTAGAAAACATGTTGTGTTTGCACCTGGAGATCTTGTTTGGTTACATTTGCGTAAGGATATATTTCCTGATTTGCACAAATCAATTATAATGCCACGTGCTGATGGTCCTTTTAAGGTGTTAGAGAAAATAAATGATAATGCATATAAACTTGAGCTGCCTGCAGATTTTGGGGTTAGTCCCACTTTTAACATTGCAGATTTGAAGCCTTATTTGGGTGAGGAAGATGAGCTTCCGTCGAGGACGACTTCATTTCAAGAAGGGGAGGATGATGAGGACATCAATACCATTGTTACACCCACAACCCCTGCTTCTACACATACTGGACCAATTACTAGAGCTCGCGCACGCCAATTAAATTACCAGGTACTTCCGTTTCTTGGTAATGATTCTAATGTCCATGAGAATGTGAGGCTCCCTAAATTGGATACATTTGTTTTGCTTACAAATGAAGGGCCTAGCTTGGAGAAGGATGAACATTGGAGCATGAACAACCATGGAGATGACGGCATGCGCAAGGGGAACAAGAACAGAGTTACAAGTGATGGTTTCAGGATGTTGAAGCCACCATAATAAGTGCATGAAGCCTTGGACAAAATATACATGATTCTACTTCATAACTTTCGTCCAGAAGCTATTCTAGGTGCTGCGTCACCTTATTATTGGGCCAGGTCCATGTATTTTCGAGATACTTGAGTATAGGCCGTTTTTAGAGTCCGTATGTGTGGGGAAACAAGAGATAGGGTTGGTTTCGGACCCCTTCCCCAAGGGCCACGAAATTCTCCCCTCTTCCTCCATATATACAGCCCTTAGGGCGTCGTTTAGACTTTTGGTTTTGTTTAGATTAAAGTTCGCCAGAGCTGCAACTTCGCGTACTTCGTTTGTGTTCAATGACCAGACAAAGACGTGACAAATCCCCACCTTGATCAATAAAGCTTTCATCTTATATTCGCAATATCCAGATTGCAATCTCAGTTTCTTGCTTGTTCTTCGTTTGCTTGCAGGAAATAGACCCTCGTGGTCAGGGTGATCGTGCTCCGGCGTGGTCAATAACCTCTTGGAGTTGGTTTAGCGATTGCTAAGGCGCGACGTCCTCGTACGTTCGTAGTCGGATCGTCAAAGTCGACTTCCACCAAAGTGATATCCATCATCTCATCGAAAGACGGGACACCTTCGCCTCTATCATATATATTCCAAACAATATGATAATCTCTATAACCAAGGTAGTAGGGCCGAGGAGTAAACCGCGGGAGTAGTAAATTTTTCTCCTTGTGTTGCGAGCCACCGGGCGCGTGGGCGAGGGAGCGGGCGTAAGGCGTACAGTACTAAGCAAGCTTCACCTCATCCTGCGAGCCACTGCGCTCGCGGGGGCAACGGTGTACTAAGAAAGCTTCTCCTCGTTCTTCGAGTTGACGGGACACATCAAAAGTACTCCAGTGTATAGAGCCTTGCCTCTAAGGTAGGCCCCACATGGTTTGCCTCTCTTTTTAACATAACGTGTCAAGTCACAATTTGTTTGTTCATCCGTGGTAGACGATCCTCCCTCCACCAAGTGGACAACCAGTACACGTGCCAAACGTGGGCTGCCTTTTCGACAGAAATGAGCTCCATCGTGTACCCGCGCGGGTGTGGTTGGGACAGAGACGGGAGTACGTGCGCCGTGCATGCACCTCTTCTCTTCGTGCATGTCTCCCACCTACGTGGGTGTGTGTGAGAGATACAAACTGCGTTCGTGAGTGTTTTTTGTTTTTTTTGGGGGGTGGGTGGGTGGGGTTGATTTCGTGAATGTATTTGTGGGAATATGTGTCGATGACATCTCAAACAAAATTTTGCATGCAATGTGTGTGAAATGGAGGCCTATCCATATCATATATAGAGGGTTGGGCGATCCACGAGAAGAGAGGGAGGGGTCATAGATATCGATAGAGTTGGAGAGAGGATCAAGTGGGTGGGTGCGAGATCGATGAAGAGAGCCATCGAAATTGTGTGTGTGTGTGCAAGTCAAAGATATAGGGCGACTGACCTACTGAAATGTCGAAGGGCACATGTCAAGTTTGTGTGTGGCGGGGAGACATGACTAGAGCGCTCGATGTGTCAATTTGTGTGTGGGGGGGGGGGGGAGGGGGTGGGGGGAGGGGTAGGCAGATGCCTAACTATAGAGGTAGAACGACTCGTATGTGTGTTGAGAAGGAGAGACCCAACTATGTCTTGAGGGAGATCGGTCGACATCCATACATAACTGAAGGGAGATCGGTTCCACTTGCTTCTCCAGAGAGTTGCTCCAGGCTTGGAGCTCCCATATGCACTCCTCCGCATCTTTGCTTCGTCGGTCTGCTTCCCGGGCCTCCTTGACGGCTTGGGAGCAGGCCTCCCATGAGGCCGCCAGCGACACTTCGGCCTTCGCGTTGTCAAGGTCACGCTGATGACGCACGAGGGCGACAACTACCTTCAGCTTGCACCTCTCCTCAGTGAGGCGCATGCCCTCGGCCTCAAGGCGCGGATCCTTGCCAGCAAGCTCCGCCCCGATCCGGCTCACCACATCCGCCGCCCCCTGGAGGAACTCTTAACGAATGGTGTGACGCTCCCGAGCATGCCTGAGCACGTCTTCCATGTCACCCTCTGCTCCAGGCATATGCAGAGGGCCCTGAGACGGCATTCCCCCTCCCGGCGCGGGGCTGGTGCCTGGTGCCCCAGCAATCGCCGGACGGACCTCGCCAGGAGCTCGGCCTGGCGCCGGTCAGCCCCCAGAAGAGGATCTCAAGACCGACTTCAACCAATCACCATCCACGATCAGGGAAGGAGCACGGGGCAAGCTAGCTGTGCCCCAGGAGAGCTCGTGAAGGGAGGACAGCAGGCGCGCAGGCTTGAGGTGCCTGGCGGGACGGGCCACTTCTCCGACCGGCCGAGTGGTAGGGGCGCCGCTCGAGCTTGGTGCACCTAGGGTCAGTAGAGAGGACAAAGCTTGGGGGATCGTTCCTTGGCCGTCTCCTCAAATCTGGTAGGAAGGGCCCTGAAAGGCCGCGATTAGCTGCAAGAATAGAGAGGTAAAGGAGCAAAGAGAGAAGAGGACTTACTCCTCCATGGCAAAGTACTTCCTGCACTTTAACAGGCGGCAAGGGCGATCATCACCGCCCAAGGCCTCCTTCCTCTTGCGGAGGGCCTGGAAGTCTACGCGGAACCGGCCTAAGCGCTCGGCGCACGCGTTGGCCTGTGGCACGAAGGAGGCGTCAAGGTGATCAGCGCCGAGGGAACCGGCCTAGGGGACGTCGCGGGGCGCCGCCTCACGAGGGACGGCCTGGGCCTCGGGAGCCCCGGCCTCAGGAGCCGTAGGCCGCAACTCCACGCCTGCCGCTCCTCCAGGACGGGCTTCGGGAGATGCCGCTTTCGGGGCTCCACGTGGCGTCAGCATCTTAACATCATCCCCTTCAGCTCCTGGCGGTTCTCCTCTCCACGCTCCATCGCTAGAGACAGAGCCGCTTTGGGCAACCGGAAGAGCAACCACAATGACTGGGTTCTCGCTGGGCCCCGTGAGGCCAGCTGGGCGGAGCCCCCACTCTTCAAAGCTGGGCATCTGCCTCACAAAATTGGCCCTGCCCGAGCAAAGATACAAGAGGGCAGCATCATGTCGAAGGCTGCCTAGGGAAGGATCGCCTGTCCGGACCCTGAGCACCATCCTCAGCGCTTCAGGCGCCAGGTACTCCTCCTGAAGCCACATGCGGTCTTTGTGCCTCGCAAAGTCCCACATCCGGCGAGAGTTGCGCTGGAGAGGAGCAATGCGACGCTGGAGGAACTCCTTCACCACCTTGGGCACCGTCACGTTGAGCGTCCTCAAACTCTGGAAGCGGCGGCAGACGAAGGCGAGCCGGGGGCTCGCAAAAGTCTCGTGATCCCAGCCTGAGTTGGGAACAGCGGGCGAGGTCGGGTGCGAGAGCAGGGGGCTCGGCAATCCGACATCCACATACAACCATCGCTCTTTTAACCTGGCCTCAGGAGGAGGAAGGCCGAAGTCGATCCCCGAAGTAGCCGTCTCTGGCACGGCGAGGAAGCTCACACACCCCGAGCATTGAGTGGGGTCGCTCAGGCGCAAAGAGAAGAAGTGGCGCAGCAGGGCTATGGAAGGAGGAATGCCCACCATTGCCTCGCAAAGAAAAGCGAAGACAGCCAGGAGGGTAATGGACTCAGGCCCAAGGTGCATCATGTGGATCTGATAATGGGAGAGCACCGCATTAAGAAAGCATGGGGCGCAGGCTAGACCGTGGTCCTGCCGCACTCGTTGAAGATGGTGGCAAGAGCAGAATGGACCTTGCCCAAGGCCTCGGGGTTGAGTATGATGGACCGGTCAACGGCGGGAGCCTCCGCCGGAGGCGAGCGGGACGAAGGCGCGGGCTTCTTCCCCCTTTCCTTCTTCGGTGGTGCCATGGCAATGGGAAGGGGGGAGAATTCGAGTTGGATTGGAGGCGGAGGTTGGAGCCTAAGGAAGACGGAAGGGCAGGAAGCACGCGGACAGCAAAAGGGGAATGCTTGTGTGCAACCACGGGTCCGCCTAGCCGGGCGTGTAATGAGGCATCGTGGGGAAGCGGAGACGCCCACGTCCAATCAATCGCCACGCGGCACCCAAGACCGCAGGCTATTGGGGCCAGCGATGCTTCGCACTTGCCCCTTCGCTTCTCTGCTAAGGCAAGTCCGAGCGTGCCTTGGGCCCGGGGGCTACTGCCGGCGTTTTGGGACTGGGGGTCCCCAGACTTTCCTGCCTGCGACATGTGGAGTGGCTCAAGCGAAGGCCCAGTGCAGCCCAGCTTCATCAGCTCAAGCTCAAGACCTTCGCAAGGGGCCAAGCCTCGCGTGGCGAACGACAGGAAGCTTCCTCAGGGGCTGCCTCATCAGGCAGGCTCGCGAGGAGGCGAAGAGATCAAGGCAGGGTACCTCGCGTGGAGCCCGTGACGCAAGCCATGACGATCGAGACTAGGCGGGCGCCCGGCTCTTGATGTCCTTGTTGCCCTTGGTGCAAAGGGGCAAGCCTGAGCCAAGGCATCGAGCAAAGGTTACCGTTTCGGTGCAACAAGACCAAGACCAGCAGAACGGCAGGACGGAGGTCATCGTGGAGCCCAGGACCGCCTCATCGTCAGAGCCTTTGGCAGCCGTAGACCAACTTTAGTCAGGATAAGTGTACTAGATATTCCCCTTCAAAATGGCCAATTGTTGGCGCCCTTCCCGCTCATTATTTGGGAAGAGGCCCAGGGCCTCCCTCTATAAATAGAGCTAGCCACCACAGGGCAAGGGGACGGATCAATCAGGGAGAGAGAGAGAGAAGCGACTGAACTCACCCTAGCAGTTCATCGCAACAGCTCAAGAACAGCCCCTCGCGAGGCTGTTCTCCCTTTGTGTTGTTCATCATCAGCCCCTGAGGCAATCCACCACACCACACACTGGAGTAGGGTACTACACCACAATGGTGGCCTGAACCAGTATAAATCTCGTGTCCCTTGTGTGTTCTTCTTTCTAGCCTAGATCCTTTGCGGGACTCCGAGACGTGAGCTGGTAGGGGAAAGATCTTCGTGCGTACCCCAGAGTTCGAACCTCAAGGGTCTGCTGGAACCCGAAATGCGACAATAATAGAGCAAAAGCATATTCATCGTGAAGAAATGAAAGACAAGCACAGAGTAAAGGTCGCATGAAAACAGGATAAGCAAGCTAGAGACAATGAGACTGAAGAAATAGATTTGAGGAAATAGAGAAAGTCTTCAGTCAAAGTCTTCAAACAGTAATGATCAGGTTCATCAACACATGAATGAGGAAATGAAATGGTTGAGGTAATAGAACCAGTGGCTTCGTCAAGATGATGATATGGTAGACCAGTTCCAACTGCTGTGGCAGTTGTACGTCTGGTTGGAGTGGTTGGTATTTAAACCTGAGGACACACACTATCCCGGACACACAGTCCTCACCATATTCCCCTTGAGCTAAAGTCACACAGACCTCGCCCAATCACTCATGGTAAGTCTTCACGTGACTTCCAAAACATCACAGACTTGGTGACTTGGCGATCCACAATTCCTCTTGGATGCGCAGACCATGACGCCTAACCGTCTGGAAGATGCACAATCCTCAAAGGTAACAAGCATCGGTTCCACACAGGAACAATCTCTTCAGTGATGCTCAATCACATTGGGTTGTAGGTGTTTGGGTTTTGGGTTTTTCCTCACTTGATTATTTTCGCTCAAACACCTTGGAGGATGGGATGCTCTCAATGACAAGTGTTAGTTTCTCTCAGAGCAGCCAACCAGCTAGTGGTTGAGAGGGCGGCTATTTATAGCCTAGGGAGCAGCCCGACATAATAAGACGTAAATGCCCTTCAATGAGATGATCGTTAGGTAGGTAGATATTTTGGACAGCTAGCAAGTAGCACAACAACGGTCGAATATTTGAGTATCAAATTCCTCAGGGCTATCATGTTCCTCACTGTCTAGGCAATCCGCACTGGCAAATTCCTAGATCCTCAGTCGGAACAAATTCCTCAGGGACCAGAAGATCTTCATCTCTGTCATTGAGGAAATTGACTGAACTCTTATGACATTTTCAATGGCTTCACTCGAAAGGATTGGGTAGATGTAGGATTTTGAGTTGAGCATCACTTGGAAAGTGTTTCCTTATAACCTCTATCCCCTTTAACAGTACGGTGTATCCTATGACAGAAGAAAGGGAAAATGAAACTATGAAAACAAAAGTCTTCACGCTTCATAATCCTCGCATGAATATCCAAGTCTTCAAGGTCACACCAACTTCTTCACTTTAAAAGTCTTCAGGAGAACCAAAGTCTTCAGCCGAAGACATACATTTTTAGGGGTCGGCTTTCATCGTAAATATCAAACTCCTCATCGACTTATAGAGCATGTGTACACTCACAAACATATTAGCCCTTAACCTATAAGTCTTCAATACACCAAAATCACTAAGGGGCACTAGATGCACTTACAATCTCCCCCTTTTTGGGGACTGATGACAAATAGGTTAAGTTTTCAATGGGGATAATCATATGAAGTGTAAATGCTAATATTGAGGAATTTGATTGCAAGATATAGCAGAACTCCCCCTGAAGATGTGCATATTTTGAGGAATTTGCTTTGGATAGCAAATGCACATTGTAGAGTAATATCATGGACATCTCCCCCTATATCTTGTAATTCATACACACATTTGACCTATAATATGAACAATTTGAAATGCATGATGAAATATGGTGTATGAAGAAATTCAACATGCGTGCATTAAAGTAATTGAGGAAATAAGAATGCAGAAAGCAATCAAAAGTATCAGAGCACCGTAGGACTTAAGTTTACAACTCGGCAGAGCAAACACTTGAGAAAAGCGAGAGTTGTAACTTAACAAAAAACACCCATATAATAGACCTGCTTGAAGACTAACTCAAATTTCTCCCCTTTGTCATCAAATGACCAAAGGGGATGAAAAATGCGGACTAATGCCCCTGAAGAATATCATCATGATGTCGATGGAGGAGCGCCAACGTTATTGGGGTCGTCCGTTAGTGTAGGGCCTGCCGCAGTGTTGTCCAAATCTTCAACTTTGTCTGTCTCGCGTGATGAAGACTATGAACTGGTGACCAATTGAGGAACTTTGAACTTCTTGAATTTCTTCGATGGTGGATGAGACCAGTCAAAGTCCTACTGGAAGTCTATCTCCTTGAGTTCTTCAGCAGTGTATATATGTGAAAGAATAGCCCAGGTGCGGTCGAAGACTTGATGAAGATAATGGTGATTCTTCTTCACAGTGTGCTGAGTCAAGGTCATGTTCTGAAGAATATCACCAAACTGACGCTTGACTCACTTGTGAATTCTGTGCACTTTCTGATGAAGACTGAGGAGAAGCTCACGATCATTCATAAAACACGGAGTAGTGGCTTGAGGATTTTGCTTTGTAGCTTTGGCGGCATCACCTTGTGTTGCAGAGTCATCATTGGTCGAATATGAAGCAGCCTTGCAAAATTGACAATCCAAAGGACGAGTGCCTTCATCAATTACAGCTCCTTTGCCGTTCTCATCAGCCGAGGAAATAGTCCATTTGAGGACTTCAATTGGGGGCATATAGTTGAGATGATTTTGAAAGTCAGCCTTGTAATGAATTGAAGACCTTGATCTGATGAATTTCATGATCCAGGGAGCGTAAGGCTTCAACTCAAAAGGTGACAGAGCAGCATTGGCGAAAGTCCTCATGAAGAAATCATCGTAGTTGATAGGAATACCATGCATGATGTTAAAGAGTAGATTCTTCATGATGCCAACAACTTCTTCATCTGACTTGTGGCCCTTGATTGGACTGAGGGTTTTGGTCAATATGTGAAATACTGTCCTTAGCACATACAGAAAATTCCTTCACAGGGAATGTGGTCCTTGGAGCTTGGCCAGCCTTCAAAGGCTTCATCAGCACTTGCATCAGATGATTTGAAAGTTCGGGTTCCTCATAATGTTTCAGTGCAACTTCAGTGGGAGGACAGACTGGGACCACGTGAAGCAATTCAGAGGCCGGAGCTTTGCAGTGAGTGTTTTCTGTCATCCAGTCAAGCACCCATGAATTCACATCTTCCACATTTCAGTGAGGTGCAAAGTAGCATAGAACTGAAGAATAAGTTCTTCATTCTAGTCGCATATCTCAGAACAGAAGTTCAGCAGGCCAGCGTCATGAAGAACACTGAAGACATGTTAAAAGCAGGACAGTGATTCCATGTCCACATGAGGAATTTGCTGATGTTCAAACACCTTGCCCTTGTCAAATAGAATAGTTGAGTAGTAGTTCATCTACCTTGATGTCTGGAGGTGCTTGCAGCGAAGTCTTGCAGAGTCATAATGTCGGTGGGAAACGACACCTATGGGATCACAAGAATCCCTTCTCCGGTTGCGGGGGCACAGGGTTGTGAGAAGAGCAGGATTAGCAATCAGCACACGGATCGTTTACCCAGGTTCAGGCCACGAGGATGCATAAAACCCGAGTCATGCTTTGGTGGATGTATTGAGTGTTCTTGAGATCCTGAACTAGCCGCAGTGGCTGCGTGGTTCAGAAGAGCCAAATCCCTCCCCAGTACGCCATGGGCCTCCTTTTATAGTCGAAAGGGGCTTCCACAGTGGCACACAGGAGGCGGAAAGGCCTACAGTGCTATGATCTTATCGCTCATATACAGGACAAGGCGCATTTAATGCATAGCTTAGGTGTCATCTTGCTTTATTGGGGACGGGAGAGAGGCCCGTCCCGTCCGTCACCGCTCCTTCTCGCTTTGACACGCGCCCTGGCCAGCGATGCATGTGGCACCATGTAGGCAGGCAAGCAGCTGAGGTGGCGCGGTGGTGGAGCCTCCACAAAGACATGCATGCCGCCACGCAGGCATGTGCTGAGTTGGCCTGGAAGCTGCATGTTGCCACGCAGGTGCCTGCCCAGCTAGTTGGGCTGGCAGCTGCATGTGAACGGTGGTGGAGACTTGGTTGGCGCGGGCCTGGCAGTGGCCCCGCTGACGGCCTTGGCAATGGCCTTGCCAGGTGGCCCGGCAAGGGTCTTGCCATGGCGCGCTATCGTCCTCGGCAAGGATCTTGACGGGGGTCTTGAGGGTTTCCTCGGCAAGGATCTTGTCGGGGATCGTTGCCTTCCAATCCTCATCTGATCTTGAATATATATTGTCTTCACAAAGATCTGCATGCCACCATGGAGGTGCCTCCCAAGCCCTGTCCCAACGTAGTTGATGGTGTTGGAGACTGTGGGTTCGAGGGTGGCTCACTCCACTGGTGTGGGCGAGCCACCCCGGCAAGGGTCTTGCCGGGGAAACCTGCTTCGTCCATCTGCTCTCTATGGTCTCGGTCTTTGGCATTGCTTTGATCATCTTGCAGCTTCGACTCCTCCCTTTTGCCCTGCTAAATGTGGCTTCGGCCCATGGCTCTGACAGCCCGCGCACAAGTAAGGGGTACAAAGGAGTGCCCCTACTTTAGTACACCGACAGGAGCCCCCGGGCCTGGGCCACACATAGGCGCAATGCGTTGTTGGGCCAGGCCTAAAACAGTGCGCTGGCAGGCGGGGCGGTTTTTACCGCAGTAACTTTCCGTCTGCTGCACTTCCCCACGAGCTCCGTTGAATGCACGAAGTGGGGGTCGCACGTGTGCGCGTGATCGAAGCATGCTGGCGTCATCTTGTGGTGGAAAGTAAAGAGGCGGCTTGCATATCTCCTCGAGGGCGCAGGGCCACTTCTCATTTACTGCCCTTACTTGGGAACCGTCGCTCCACGCGTCGCATTGCGCCTGTCTCTTGCGCCATGTTTGCTCGATGCATGACGCAGAGCAAATGACGGGTGCGCGGGATACGGGAAGTCGCGCGCGCGTGGGTCGATTCCCACGCGCCTTCAATTGAGCGGGGAGGGAGGTCGACGGCCCCGCCCGTTGTCACTTCAATGGGCCGGATTGGCCGAAAGGGACGACCAAGCCCCGCCCCTGCCCCTTTATAAAGAGGGGAGCGGGAGGAACGGCGCCTCTCAAACCTTCGTCATCCGCTTCTCCCCATTCGTGCTTCCTCCTTCCTTTTGCCATGGCGAGGGTGCATGGCGATGCTTCATCGGTGGCGGCGAGGGTCTCGGCTAGACAACGCATCGCTCCTCCCCAAGAGCTCGTGGCAGCAGAGCTAGCCATTAGAAGAAGGGGGAGGGAGCGAGGTCGAGGCCGTCGCGGTGCTCGGGGAAGAGGAGGACGGGGCGGCGCATCGGCCTCACCTCCGCCAGCGGCCCCTCCCCCGGTGGAAGGCCACGTCAGGGACAACCCTTACGAGTTCTTCATCAGGCTGTGCCAGCCGCTGCGCCATTGTCTTCGCCTCCCAACCCCATTTGCGCGGGAGATGGAGCTGGACCCGCCGCAGGCGCTGCGGCTGCATATGAGGGGCTGTGGGAACAGCGGCACATGGGCCGATATCGAGTTCCCCGCCCCTCACATCATGTATCTTCACCGAGGGTGGAAGACCTTTGCCCGTATCCACAGCCTGATGGAGGGGCTCACTCTCCATTTCAAATTAATGGAGAGCGGCCTCCTCTCCGCCAAGGTCTTCGGGCACTTCAAGACTCGCGTAAGGTACTGCATGGAGAGCTCCTCCGACGAAGGAAACTCTTCCTCAAGCGAGAGTGACGAGGAGGACAGCGGGGCAGATGACGGGGATGAGTCCGACTAGGCGTTGGACGCCCCGCGCCTCGGCGGGTGTGGCAGCGGCAGCATCTGCACCTGGCCGCTCCCCCGGCGGAATCTGCTGGGGGAGGGGCCAGCTCCTTGAACTTCTCAGGGTCGTCTCCTTGGGCGGATGTCATTGGGAGGCTGCAGGAGAGGAAGAGGGTGGGCGGCAAGGCCTTCAAGTCTGAGTACGCGGGCACCGTTGCCTTCATCGCGTATTGACGTCCTGCCGCCTCGTCTTCGAGCTCTTCCCTGGCGCCGTCATGGCCAGCTAGCCTTTTGACGGCCACCGAGATGTTCGCTTGGTGCTTTCTGCCGCTCATAGCTTGCCTAGGCGCCCCTTTTGCCCCATTTCGCTTCCTTGACCTGCCTCCTGAGGAGAGAGACAAGAAAGGGATTATGGGCATCTTATCTTTTTTTAGTCTGTAAGCCTTCGGGCCTTCGTTAAATTCAGAACTTGTAATCCCCTTGCTCATGTTTTTCATTTCGTATGAACTGTACCTGTACGGGATGTTTTTAATGAAAAAGGGATGTTTGCCGGGTTTTTCGTTTGTGGGTAAACCCACGACAAGGAGTGAATCCTCGTTATTATTTAGGATAAACGTTTTTCGCCTGGCAACAGGCCTTGCCGTCCCCCCACTTTGCTCGACCTTTCTCGCGCCCTTGGCAGAGGCAGGGATGAAGTGGACTTAGGCTCCTCGTTCCATTTCCTTGCTGCCGCGACTAAAATCAAATCCGGACCTAGGAGATAATACTTGGGTGCAGAAAAAGGGGAGCACGGTAGCCTAGAAATAAAATGAGGTTTCACATATCCCAGTTCCATATCGAAATGCATGATAGAGGATAAAATACTTATCTGGATCTACAGCCCCCGACAACCTTGGCTTGCCGCGGTTGGATCCTTGTACTTGCAGCCCCCGGCAACTTTGGTTTGCCGGGGTCGGGACGCCGATCCATTCCCTTTCTTCCAAATAGCTCGACGGAAGTGCTCATGTGCCCTGCGAACCAAAGAGGACGGAAAAGAACAGAGAGATTAGCACTCGACCTCTAAGCTTAGGGTTAGCTGCCGCTAAGCACTATCAACCATAACCGAGGGAGAGACTCGACCTAGCATGCATGCTATAACTTAGGGCGCCAGCGCTTCGTTTATTTATGCTTAGCGTCTGCGCTTGGCTTTGTACAGAGGGTTACATGGCTTGCCGGCAAGGCTTGTACAAAAGGTGGCTTGCCGGGAGGCCCGGCAGCCGCGCCTTATGGGTAAAACTTGCAAAGATGTTCGATGTTCCAGGAGTTGCTCACTGGAATGGCATCTTCGGTCTCCAAGGGAACTGCGCGGGCCTGGTGACTCGTGTTACCCGATAAGGGCCTTCCCACTTCAGCGTCAACTTGTTGGAATTCTTGGCCGACTGAACATGTCAAAGAACAAGGTTGCCTTCCTCAAAGCTCCGGGCATGAACCTTGCGGCTATGGTAGCGGCGCAAGGCTTGCTGGTAGCATGTTGCTCTCATAGCCACCCGGAGACGATCTTCCTCAAGGAGTGTTGCGTCATCTTGCCGCAGTCGCTCTTGCTCAAGCTCATCATAAGAGAGCACTCAAGGTGACCCGTATATGAGTTCCGTGAGGAGAACTGCTTCTGCCCCATAGACCAGGGCAAAGGGTGTCTGGCCGGTGGCTCGATTTGGCGTCGTTCTGATCGACCAAAGAACTGCCGGCAACTCGTCAATCCAGCGCCTTCCACTCTTGCGCAGCCTGTCAAAAGTCTTCGTTCTTAAGCCTTGCAAAACTTCAGCATTTGCTCTCTCTACTTGGCAGTTGCTTCGTGGGTGTGCCACGGAAGCAAAACAGACCTTGCTGCCAAGATCCTCAATGTACTGCATGAAGGCGTAGCTTGTGAACTGTGTGCCGTTGTCGGTGATGACCCTGTTGGGTACCCCAAAATGTCAAACTAGCCCCTTGAAGAACTTGATGGCCGCCTGCACTGTCACCTTCCTCACCGCTTCCACCTCTGGCCACTTTGTGAACTTGTCGATTGCAATGTACAAGTACTCAAAGCCCCCGACGGCACGAGGGAAAGGGCCCAATATGTCGAGCCCCTAGACCGAGAAGGGCCAAGAGAGAGGGATGGTTTGAAGGGCTTGAGCTAGTTGATGAAGCTTCTTTGAATGGAACTGGCATGCTTCACACTTTGTTACTAGTGCCATAACATCCTGGAGTGCACTAGGCCAGAAGAAACCTTGTCGGGATCCTTGCCAGCAAGGGCCCTCGACCCTATGTGGGAGCCACATATGTCTCCATGTATCTCTGCCAACAGCTCTAGTCCTTCCTCCTGGGAGATGCACTTCAATTTCACCCCATTCGGTCTTTTTCTCTACAAGACGTTGTCAACAAATTGGTACAGAGCAGACCGGCGGGCTACTCTCTCTGCTTCTTCCTGCTCCTCGGGAAGCTCTCCTTTTTGGATGAATCGGACGGTGTGCTGTGCCCATGCCGAAGCCCGTGGCTCGACGACAAGGACCAAAGGCATCTCTTCTGCCACAGGAGCGGACGTCTCTACGGCTATGGCCTGAGGCCCTGCCAGAGTCGGTTGCCCTGCGGCAGGATCGACATCCACAGCAACATCTTCGCCAGTGGCTCCGGGGAGCTCGGTGGGGAAGTACTTCCTGGGACCTAGCTTCCTCCGCTTGTTTCTGCCCGGTTGATGGTTCGACGGATGGTTGAGTTAACCAAAGCACAAAAGTACCTGGTTCCACAGGTAGCTTGAGGGCGGCGCGCTTTGACAGGTAGTCGGCGATGTCGTTTTCCGTCCAAGGGACGTGCCCTGCTCATATACCGTCAAAGCGCTCCTCCAGTTTCCTCACTTCATCCACGTAAGCTTCCATCAACGGGCTTTGATAATCTTTGTTGATTTGCCTGATGACGAGCTGCGAGTCGCCCCTGACGATGAGATTTTTGACTCCGAGGTCCGCCGCGATTCTGAGACCAGCAAGCAAGCCCTCATACTCGGCGGTGTTGTTAGTTGACATCTACCGGGAAAAGTGCATTTGGATGACATACTTGAGGTGCTCTCCGGTGGGTGCGACAAGCAGCACACCAGCACCGGCGACTTGCAGCGAAAAAGCCCCATCGAAGTACATGATCCAGTTGGGGCCCGTTTCCTTGCCGGGGAGAGCGGTCTCCTGTACCTCTTCGTCGGGCGTCGAGGTCCATTCTGCAACGAACTCCGCCAAGACTCTGCTCTGAATCGTCGAGGTGCTTTCGAACTTTAAACCCAAACTCGACAGCTCTAGGGCCCATTCCACGATTCTCCCCGTTGCATCTAGGTTATGCAGTATCCGTTGCAACGGGAGGCGGGTGACCACGGTGATCTCATGCGCTTGGAAGTAATGACATAGCTTCCTCGAGGCCATAAGGAGGCCGAAGAGCATTCTTTGCACACCTGAGTACCTCGTCCTAGCCCCCTGCAAGAGGGAGCTGACAAAGTAAACTGGGTGCTGCACCATTTTCTTCTTCTATGCCACTGCACCCGGTCACGTGGGCCCTATCGCCCTGGCGTCAGCCTCAGCTAGGGACTCGGTCTTGCCAGGACCGAGCCCTGCTGGGGAGGGTTCCGGTTCGCCATCTGTTGACTCTGCCGCTGCCACTGCCTCTTCATCAACCTCTCTCTGCACCACTAGTGCGGCGCTAACCACCTGATTCATTGCCGCTAGGTACAGCAGCAACGGTTGTTGTGGTTTGGGCGCAACCAGCACTGGGTTTGAGGATAGGTACTTCTTCAAATCTTGCAGCGCTACTTCGACCTCCGGGGTCCACTCCATTGGGCCCGTCTTCTTCAAGGTCTTAAAAAAAGGAAGGGCATGCTCCGCGGATTTTGAGATGAATCCGCTCATGGCGATGAAGAACTGCTAGGCCAACTACTAGACCAAATTCTCACAATTGCGATCTGCTACGTTTTGAGCATGTGTTGGTTTTCCTCGAAGAGGAGAGGGTGATGCAGCAATAGTAGCATAAGTATTTCCCTCAGTTTTTGAGAACCAAGGTATCAATCTAGTAGGAGGCTCCTCAAAAGTCCCACGCACCTACACAAACAAACAAAGAACTCGCAACCAACGCAATAAAGGGGTTGTCAATCCCTTCACGGCCACTTGCGAAAGTGAGATCTAATAAAAATAGTATGATAAGATAAATATATTTTTGGTATTTTATAATATAGATGCAAAAAGTAAAGATGCAAATAAAGGTAGATTGGACGCAAACATGATAAGAGATAGACCCGGGGGCCATAGGTTTCACTAGTGGCTTCTCTCAAGATAGCATAAGTATTACGGTGGGTGAACAAATTACTGTCGAGCAATTGATAGAAAAGAGAATAATTATGAGATTATCTAGGCATGATCATGTATATAGGCATCACGTCCGTGACAAGTATACCGACTCCTGCCTGGATCTACTACTATTACTCCACACATCGACCGACTCCTGCCTGCATCTAGAGTATTAAGTTCATAAAAACAGAGTAACACATTAAGCAAGATGACATGATGTAGAGGGATAAACTCAAGCAATATGATATAAACCCCATCTTGTTATACTCGATGGCAACAATACTATCGTGCCTTGCAACCCTTTACATCCTTCGGGTAAGGACACCGCAAGATTGAACCCAAAGCTAAGCACTTCTCCCATGGCAAGAAAGATCAATCTAGTAGGCCAAACCAAACTGATAATTCGAAGAGACTTGCAAAGATAACTCAATCATCCATAAAAGAATTCAGAGAAGATTCAAATATTATTCATAGATAAACTTGATCACAAACCCACAATTCATCGAATCTCGACAAACACACCGCAAAATTAGTTTACATCAAATAGATCTCCACAAGAGAGGGGGAGAACATTGTATTGAGATCCAAAAAGAGAGAAGAAGCCATCTAGATAATAACTCTTCGGACCACAAGTAAAGTGTCCGGACATCACCGAGATGCGGGCCTGAGCAGCAACCGCCCAGATACCCAAGTGAGCGACCTAGAAACCGAACACTTCATTTATATTTATCACAACATTATTCTGAAAACCATCCGCGGCCAGGATTGGCTCAGCAAGGCGGAGAGAATCAGGTGTCCGGCACCACTTCTCGAAGGCTCGCCTAGTCCTGCAATAGCCAGGATGCTTAGTTGTGTACTAAGTCAAGAGCCCTCGGGGGAAGACGAAGGGAAGAACAGGGAAGCAGAGCTTCACACATTGCACATGCAAACCGGGGGAAATACTATTTCCATGAAGGAGGATAGTCGGGGAGGGGAATCTAAGGCCTCCTCCCCCGCGGGAAGAAGAGGGCCGCCTCTGAAGACTTGGAGACGGAGGTGCATAGACAAGGGAAGAAAACTTCACCAGGGGGCCCTGCCCCGGAGGGCGTCCTCACCGCGCCATGCCCAAAAACAGGCCAGCCCTCCACCGAGCTGTAAGTTAATTGTAAATACTAAGCTACTGCTTCCTCCTCTGAGAAGCATAACAAGGATCCATTCTTTGTAGTCCGGCTAGTAGCTCTTCTCGACAGAGTTCGTCTTCAAGGGATCTTCTTCCGGAGATGATGGAGAGTGAAACCCCACCTACCTCTCCGCCTCACGGGGCAGGCGACCCCGAGGTGTCGTCACGGAGGAGTCCAGATTCGCCGAGGCTAGAAGCTAATACTACGGCCGCCCTGAGCCCGGAGCGTTCGGCTCCCACGGGGGGCAATAGGAAGGGTCCGGCATAGTCCCGCGACTGGCCAGACACGCTGACGGGCCTCCTAGAGCAAGCTGCTCTTTCGGAGGATCACCGTTCATTAATGGGCATGGTGCTTGAGAAGATTTCATCCGCCACAAGCAGGTTGAATGAAGCTTTTACGAGCCTGCTGTAAGACTTTGAGGTACATAATGAAATACGTAATTTTTTGGTTTGTCGCGCACGCGCTAGGTGTGCTCTGTATTGATACTAGCCCCTGAGACTCTGGTTGCCAGCCCTAGGCGGCAAACGGAGGATCACACTCTTAAGTAATGATTGCACTGCATTCATGCGCAGGTGGCGAAGGGTCCAGCGGCAGGCCGGACCGCTGAAGTCGCCGAGCTGAGGCGAGACATTGAAGTTGTGGACGCCGACATTATGCTTGTGAACGAACGGCTTAATGAGTCACAGAGTATGTGCTCCGTTTTCCTTATTTCTTATAGGAAATAATAAGAGGAGCATAATGTTAATGTGATATGCTTCGGCTGCAGGCGGAGCTGCTGCCATGGAGGCCCTGAGGGCGGAGCTTGCCGTAGCCAAGGAACAAGCCCGGGCTAGCAATGTGGCTGCCCTAAAGGCGGCCGAAGATTTGAGAGCCGAACATGCTGCTCATCGCCGAAGCAAAGATAAAATAGCCAAGATGGCTGTGGAGCTGAAAAACGTCGCTGGCCTGTATGAGCTCCTTGAAAAGGAGAATCAGGCGCAGCCGGCTGACCTGAAGAGGGCCCTTGATGCAGCCAAGGAGACACGTTCTGAAATTAGGGATGCGCGAGAGGAGCTTCGACAGGCCGGAGAAATTGTAGCTGGAAGACGCTATTTGTTGCGGATGAAGTTCTTAGATCCAAAGTATGCTCCTCTGGATCGGCGCTGGAGCCCTGTAGATGCGTATGCGGATCTGGCAAAGAGTACGGCTGATGCGGCCATGTTTTTCGAGGATCAAAAAGATAGTGAAGTAGAAAGGCTGTTCTGTTCGCAATTCAGTGCTCCAATGCGCCCGTTGCCATTGAGTAAAAGGATGGCCGCTGTGGCCAAGCTCCATAGGTTATCCGGTCTTGCAATGAGGTCTGTAATTGACCATCTATGGCCGAAGGGGCCGAAGCCGGACAGTTATTTTGGTTTAGTGCAACAATTCCTTGGTGCCGTATCACGAATCGATACCATGAAGAGGTCGACGTGCATAGAGGGTGTGCAGATGGCTCTTGCCTGTGTTAAAACATATTGGGCAGATATGGAGGCCACCATCATTGCAATCCAGAATCTGGCGGGAAGCCAGGATCCAGCCGAGAACGACTTGGAGCAGGTAACAGAAGGTGCTCGTTTAATAGAGGCTCAGTGCTCGAAGAGTGTCATGTTCGAGTGACAAGTCGTTCCGTTGTAAAAACAATTCTATTTTAATTATAGAGGCTATGTTTATACTTTCACCCGAAAGTGTTGTTGTGCCTCCTGTGCGGCCGTTTGATGTATATATAACCTGAAAGTTAGCAGTCGTTGGCTTCAGCCCCCACGCATAAAATGCGGGGGTGTTCGCAAAAATATGCATAATCACACTTGATCCAACGTCTTGGTCCATTAAGGAGGTAATGGCATGTCGAACTAGGCAATTTCCATATGCCTAGCTGTATCCATTGACGTCCTTTCTCATTGTCATTTTGAGTCTTTCGATTTGATATGTTTGTGGGTAGTCACAATCATCAGTTGGTCCTTATAAATTTTCATTCCGGCTTAAACGTCTTCCTAAACATGATCTGGTTCTCGGCCAATCAGATTGCCATCGGTTGTGCCCTACGTCTATTCAACCTATCCATTCTTGATCAGAGCGTTTGCTTCTGATCCCTTGATTTGGGAATCATAATTCCTTTGCATTCGAGCTTTGAATTAGTTATTTGTTTTGATAATCTGATTTCTTTGCATGTTTTCTTCTACTGGCTGAGTATTAATACTCACATCAGATCCCTCATGTACCACCAGATCCTTTGTTGGGTTTTGTCCAATAGGGTCCTTCATATTCAGTAACCTTGTGAGCTTTTCCTCGGATACATAATGCCTTTGGTAAATTGTATCCCCTGCTTTTGTCAACCATGCTCTGCTTCCGAGCTTGAGTTATTTATTCCCAAAGTTTGTGGTATGTGTTCGTAAGATGCCCCGATGGGTTGAACCTATGCCTTCCACAAGATGTATGAACCCGGAAATTTCTACGGGTCATACTCTACTAGTGTTATGCTAGATAAAATCTGAACGCTATGGCTTTGTCAAAAATGAGAAGTGAATGATAGGTTATGCATTGATGAAGTGGGAGTCGACCTTGATCCTTTGCGTTCATGCCCATGGACCCGATGTGGAACTTATCATGGAAGCTTCTTGAAATAATAATAATCCCCTTTTGATAAGTTCATCTTGTATCTATGTTTGGTCCTTTGCAACCGTGGTTCCAACCAGATAGTTCTTCTCTGATCTCAGTTCTCGGACAGGTTAAAGTACTTGTCTTCCGCAGATCTTCTCATCTATCCAACCTTTATCCGGTTCTACCTTCGAGTATTACCCTCTGGTATCTCGAGTATATCATGGAACTACATAGCTTCTTATGAGTCCTTCATCAACTATTATTTCTCGCTGATTCTAATTTTTCACCGGTTCGGAGTTGTTAGACACTCGAGAATACAGATAACTGATTCGAGTCTACGCTTCCTTTCCATTGTTTTGTTTAATGTTTCTTGTAACCTATCTTATCTGAGCAGTGATAATTCCCTGCTTATGTAAAACCTCGGTGTACAAGCTCTGTCAGTAAGACCTTGTTTTGGTAGCCACCGATGGACGAGAACTTTTCCTATTGGTCCGCCTTGTCTTAACGAGCAGGAAAATGGTTCTCTTTGACCCTCGCCCTTGGTACCAACGTTGTTGCCAACATAACTAACAGGCTATCCTCTGACCTGCCTTGCTATCATGGCCATGCAAATGTTAGGACCCTTCCTGCTTTTAGCCCACATGGTGGGCCCATAACCCACAGTTCTACAGGATCGAAACGTGACTCTCCTATACATCCATGTTTTTCTAAGTTATTCCTCGCACTTGGCTTCGTATGTAAATCATGAGCCATCTTCCTAGTGATCTATTCTGGTATCAGACGCAATACTTTCCCATTGCTCTGAACCCCTTTCACCCTCTGTTTCAGACATCGAACGATTGTCTATCCGCTTGAAACTTCTTATGGTACATTCTTGCTCTCGATGACTTTCTTGAATTTCAACTCGAGAGATGCCTCTATGCCACCTTCACTCAGATAGCCCCCAGGTACCTATCTTGTGTTGAGCTCTGTCCTTCCCGAGTCTTCCCCCTTACTCTACCTCCTAAATCTCGGGACGAGATTTCTTGTAGTGGAGGAGAATTGTAATGCCCGGATAATCAAGCTATAGTAATCCCCTAGTAGTGATGCCAAGTCATCATTGTTACTGTTGCTAATCTCACTTTGATTCAAAACCAATTCAAATTCAATATTAAAATAAAGTCAAATAAATTATCTCTTAAATATTAAAACTTAGCTTTTTTCCATTTATTTTCGAATTAAAGTAATTTTAGAATAATATTAAAACTTTGAAAAATCATAGAAATTAAACCGTAGCTCAGATGAAAAACTTTTCTACATGAAAGTTGCTCAAAACGACGAGACGAATCCGAATACATGGTCCATTCATCCGCCACATGTCCCTAGCATAGCAAACTATGAACTTTTCCCCTCGGGTTCATCTGTCTGACAGACGTCCGGAACCGGGAAAACTTTCCCGAATGTTTTCCCCTTCGCCAGTATCGCCTAACGCTACGTTAGATCACCTCTTGCACCGCTTATTGTCTTGTTATGCATATGTTTGCATGTATTTACTGTTTGTTCCCCCTCTTCTCTCTGGTAGACCCCGAGACCGCTGCTGATGCCATTGTGATCGACTACGTCGACAATGACCCTCCTTCTTGTCTGAGCAACCAGGCAAGCCCGCCCTTTGAACATCCCGATATCGCCCATTCTATACTCTCATGCTTGCATTAGATTTTGCTACTATTATTGTTTTCTCCTATTCTGATGCATAGCCTGCTTTTGTACGTGCTATTGTTACCTACCTACTTATCCTAAACTGCTTAGTATAGGTTGGTTAGTGATCCATCAGTGACCCCCACATTGTCCTTGTCGCCCCTCCTTCATCTCCAATGACTCGATCAACGTGATCGATTACCAGAGCCTGACACCTCACATCACAGCACGCCCCTTTAGTTGGTCGACTCTACAGAGCTACTATCGAGTGCCGAGGGTGATCCCTCATAACGCACTCCTGGTGTTAATTATGTTGTGTAGCTATTCGGTCATGGTCATCGAGGGTGATGTCCTCTTTCACCTTTCCCGATATGGCTATGTCGTTCAACACCTCAAGTGTGAACCTCGAGGGTGGTCCCTCTTATGTTCACCTTGATGATTACATTGAGTGGAATCCACCGGGGGTGATTCCTCTGGTTTTCCCCATGATGTTTGGATAAACGGTTACCTTGACTTCACTTGAGACCATTGATGAAGTCAGGTCGGCCCTGAGGGGTACCCGCGAATTGATGTGAAAGTCGGGCGCGCCCGTAGAGCACCCACGAGTTTTCCACGTGGCACGGCCGGGCAGTCTGGGCCCTTGCCATGAGTCCATGATCCGGGGCGACGGGGTCACCTTATCGTTTCCGCAAGCCCCGAATGCACTAACAGGTTTGTGTATTTGTTCGGAGTTGGCCTCTAGCCTTTACGCACTAACCACAACGCGATAATAGATATGGGCCTCGACGCCGCGATGTCGGCGAAGCTTTGTCGACGCCCGTCCGGTTCGGCGCGGCACGGTTGGATCGTGCTGGCCATCCGAGGTAGTGCTGGTATCCACCCTGCTCTCAATGACCCGGAGTGCTGCGGGCGATGGGCCCAAGACCCCGCAGTGCTTAGGATGTAGACCGGCAGGGACCTCTCTGCTAAGCCTAGGTAGGGCTATGACGTGTTGATCTTCCGAGGCGGGGCATTGACCCCAGAAAGGTGTGTCCGGCCAGAGTGATCGAGCGTGTTGGGTAACGTGGTGCACTCCTGCAGGGATGATATATATTCGAATACCGTGTCCACGATAATGGACGTTCAGACTTATATCCTGATCCTATATTACTAGAAATGGATACTTGAGATATGTGATGGATATGTGGCCCCGGGATTGCTTTCTCGCGGGGAGTCGAGGAAGGATCTCTGGGCGTTGATGTTACAACATGTTCGGTAAATATTAAACTGCTATTCTTTACTCTTCTACATGCTGCAAGATGCTCGGAGCTGCATGAAGATGCTAGTCTTCGATAGGCTAGGCCCTCCCCCTCTATTCTGGCTTTCTGCAGTTCAGTCCACAGATACAAACCTTCCATTTGATACCAATGCATACTTAGTATAGATCTGATGCTTGCGAGTACTTTGGATGAGTACTCACGGTTGCTTTGCTTCCCCTCTTCCCCCATCTTTCTTGTTTCCGGTTGATGCAACCAGATGGTGGATCGTTGGAGCTAGATGCCGCCACTGATGGATGCTACTATGTGAAGACCGCCTACGTCCAGGAGCTTTGCTTTCCTGTTGAACAGGACGACCTCTGCTACCTAGCGGGCTTCGTTCACCTCAGTGATGGACCAGATGGATGGCTCTGTGGACGCTCAGCGTCCGGATCCGGCTGCCACCCTTCAGGAGGCGCAGGAGAGGAGCGCGCGGGAGGCGCATGAGGTGTAGGAGGCCTAGGATAAGGCGCGGGCTGACGCGCAGGCGGAGGCCCGGGCAACGGCGGAGGCGGAGGTAGAGGCGGCGAGGAAGGCCCAGGCGTAGGCCGCGACCGAGGCGCAGGCGGAGGCCGACGCCAGGGGCACGGCGGATCTGGCTGGAGGAAAGGTCCCAGAGACCATCCCTCTCGACCGGTCGGAGGTGGAGGTGGTGGAGAACCAAACACCGCCTGGAGCGGCCGGGGCATCAGCCGGGGTCAGAAAATGGAGTTCCCCGACACTGTCGTTCCTGAGGTGTACGGGATCCAGCATGAGCCGGCTACCTGCGAGCGAGGAGGCAGCGAACCTACCCAGTCGGAGGCTCCACCAGTCGGTGTCGGCCAGACGGCAGGTTGGGCCTTGGTGTTGCGTGCTCCTGCATGCTGTCGTGCGGGAGCCAAGGCAGTAGGTGGATGTCGTGTCCTCGAGCTTGCGGAGGCTGGAGCCAGGGCCACAAGCGTTGTCTCCTCGAGCCAGGTGGAGGAAGCCGGCCCTACCGCCTTGAACTTGGCGGTGCGGGAGATGGACGGACGGTTCCTCGCCCAGAACGCCTCCATTCTGAAGGCGAGGGATGACATGCTGCCGACGTGGTCGGCCACTCGGGTATGTATATCTTCTTTTTGCTTCTTCGTCTTGTAGTTTTCCGTGGGGCCGTGCTACCTCTTGAGCTTGCGTTGGTTTTCCCATAAGAGGAAAGGGTGATGCAGAAAAGTAGCGTAAGTATTTCCCTTAGTTTTGAGAACCAAGGTATCAATCCAATAGGAGACAACGCACAAGTCACTGAATACCTGCACAAACAATCACAACTTGCACCCAACGTGATAAAGGTGTTGTCAATCCCTTCACTGTCACTTGCAAAAGTGAGATCTGATAGAGATAGATAAATGGTAAAGTAAATATCTTTGGTATTTTTGGTTTATAGATTGGAATGTAAAGATCGCAAAATAGTAGACCGGAAACTAACAAGATGCAAATGAAATTCAGTAATATGCAAAAGAGACCCGGGGGCCATTGGTTTCACTAGTGGCTTCTATCAAGATAGCAAATATTATGGCGGGTGAACAAATTACTGCCGAGCAATTGACAGAAAAGCGCATAGTTATGACGACTTAGGCAATGATCATGAACATAGGCATCACATCCGTGTCAAGTAGACCGACTCCTGCCTGCATCTACTACTATTACTCCACACGTCGACCGCTATACAACATGCATCTAGAGTATTATGTTCATAAAGAACGGAGTAACACATTAAGCAAGATGACATGATGGAGAGGAATTAACTCAAACAATATGATGAAAACCCCATCTTTTTATCCTCGATGGCAACAATACAATACGTGCCTTGCTGCCCATACTGTCACTGGGAAAGGAGACCGCAAGATTGAGCCCAAAGCTAAGAACTTCTCCCATTGCAAGAAAGGTCAATCTAGTAGGCTAAACTAAACCGATAATTTGAAGAGACTTGCAAAGATATCAAATCATGCATATAAGAACTCAGAGAAGAACCAAATAATTTTCATAGATAATCTTGATCATAAATTCACAATTCACTAGATCTCGGCAAACACACCGCAAAAGAATATTACATCGAATAGATCTCCAAGGACATCGACGAGAACATGGTATTGAAAATCAAAGAGAGAGAAGAAGCCATCTAGCTAATAACTATGGACCCGAAGGTCTGTGGTAAACTACTCATGCTTTATCGGAGAGGTAATGGTGTTGATCTAGAATCCCTCCATGATCGAATCCCCCTCCGGCAGGGCACCGGAAAAGGTCCCTAGATGGGATCTCACGGGTATAGAAGGTTGCGGCGGTGGAAAATTGGTTTCGTGGCTCTCCTGGATGTTTTCAGGTTATAAGTGTATATATAGGCGAAGGAACTAGGTCAGGGGAGCCACAAGGGGCCCACGAGGGTGGGGGTACGCCCTATCCCCCTGGGCACGCCCTCCTGCCTCGTGGATTCCTTGTTGCGTCTCTAACTTTATCTCCAAGTCTTATGATTTTCTTTCGGTCCAAGAAAGATCATCACGAAGGTTTCATTCCGTTTGGACTCCATTTGGTATTCTTTTTCTGCGAAATTCTAAAATAGGCAAAAAAATAGAAACTGGCCCTCGGCCCTCGGTAAATAGGTTTGTCCCAAAAATAGTATTAAATAGCATATAAATGCCTATTAAACATTGAAAACAAATAATATAATAGCATGGAACAATAAAAAATTATAGATATGTTGGAGACGTATCAAGCATCCCCAAGCTTAATTCCTGCTCGTCCTCGAGTAGGTAAATGATAAAACAGAATTTTTGATGTGGAATGCTACCTAACATATTTATCCATGTAATTTTATTTATTGTGGCATGAATGTTCATATCCAAAAGATTCAAGACAAAAGTTTAATATTGACATAAAAATAATAATATTTCAAGCATACTAACAAAGAAATCATGTCTTCTCAAAATAACATGGCCCAAGAAAGCTATCCCTACAAAATCATATAGTCTGGCTATGCTCTATCTTCATCACGCAAAATATTTAAATCAAGCACAACCCCGATGACAAGCCAAGCAATTTTTTCATACTTTTGGTGTTCTCAAACTTTTTCAATCTTCACGTGATACATGAGCGTGAGCCATGGATATAGCACTATAGGTGGAATAGAATGGTGGTTGTGGAGAAGACAAAAAGGAGAAGATAGTCTCACATCAACTAGGCATATCAACGGGCTATGGAGATGCCCATTAATAAATATCAATGTGAGCGAGTAGGGATTGCCGTGCAACGGATGCACTAGAGCTATAAATGTATGAAAGCTCAAAAAGAAACTAATTGGGTGTGCATCCAACTTGCTTGCTCATGAAGACCTAGGGCATTTTGAGGAAGCCCATCATTGGAATATACAAGACAAGTTTTATAATGAAAATGCCCACTAGTATATGAAAGTGACAACATAGGAGACTCTCTATCATGAAGATCATGGTGCTACTTTCTAGCACAAGTGTGGAAAAGGATAGTAGTCTCCATCATCATGTCCTCATTTTTATCTCTTTTTCTCTCATTTTTTTTATTTGGGCCTTCTCCTTTTTATGGCCTCTTTTTTTCGTCCGGAGTCTCATCCCGACTTGTGGGGGAATCATAGTCTCCATCATCCTTCCCTCACATGGGACAATGCTCTAATAATGAAGATCATCACACTTTTATTTACTTACAACTCAAGAATTACAACTCAATACTTAGAACAAAATATGACTCTTGAGTTGGTTTAGGAATAGGCTCAGGAGCTGGCTCGGGAGGTGCCCAATTATTTTCGTTTGCCAACATATTATTCAATAGAATTTCAGCGTCATTTGGTGTTCTTTCCCCAGCACAACTATCCAGGTAATCTCTGGAAGCATCGGTTAGTCCATTATAAAAGATATCAAGTATTTCAGGTTTCTTAAGAGGATGATCAGGCAAAGAATTAAGTAGCTTGAGAAGCCTCCCCCAAGCTTGTGGGAGACTTTCTTTGTCAATTTGCACAAAATTATATATATCCCTTAAAGCAGCTTGTTTCTTATGAGCAAGGAAATATTTAGCAGAGAAGTAATAAATCATATCCTGGGGGCTTTGCACACAACCAGGATCAAGAGAATTAAACCATTTCTTAGCATCACCCTTTAATGAGAACGGAAATATTTTGAGTAAATAAAGGTAGCGCGATCTCTCATTATTAGTAAACAGGGCAGCTATATCATCTAACTTACGAAGATGTGCCACAACAGTTTTAGATTCATAGCCATAAAAAGGATCAGATTCAACCAAAGTAATTATATCTAGATCAACAGAAAAAATCATAATAATTCTGATCAGGAACACAGATAGGTGAAGTAGCAAAAGTAGGGTCGGGTCTTATCCTATCTCTAGAAGATTCTTTACTCCAATTAACTAGCAACCTCTTACGTTCAAGACTATCCTGGCAAGCAAGAACAGCTTCAATAGATTCAGCATTAAAAAGATAACCCTCAGGAATAGAAGGCATAGGTTCATCATCACTAACATCATCGTGTTCAGGTTCAATAATTTCTCTTTCTCTAGACCTAGCAATTTGCTCATCAAGATATTCACCAAGTGGCACAATAGCATCAAGCATAGAAGTAGTTTCATCATAAGTATCATGTGTAGCAGAAGTGGCATCATCAATAACATGCGACATATCAGAATCAATAGCAGTAGTAGGTTTAGATGTCGCAAACTTACTCATAACAGAAGGAGAATCTAGTGCAAGGCTAGATGGCAATCCCTTACCTCCCCTCGTAGTTGAGGGCAAAATAGTAGTTCGATCATCTTTCAAGTTCTTCATAGTGTCCACCAGATATAAATCCCAAGTGACTCAAAGAATAGAGCTATGCTCCCCGGCAACGGCGCCAGAAAAAGGTCTTGATAACCCACAAGTATAGGGGATCTCAACAGTTTTTGAGGGTAGAGTATTCAACCCAAATTTGTTGATTCGACACAAGGGGAGCCAAAGAATATTCTCAAGTATTAGCAGCTGAGTTGTCAATTCAACCACACCTGGAAACTTAGTATCTGTAGCAAAGTGTTTAGTAGCAAAGTAATATGATAGTAGTCGTAATGGTAGCAAAAGTAAAGACAGCAAAAGTAATGTTTTTGGTATTTTGTAGTGATTGTAACAGTAGCAATGGAAAAGTAAATAAGCGAGAACCAGTATATGGAAAATTCGTAGGCACCGGATTAGCGATGGATAATTATGACGGATGTGGTTCATCATGTAGCAGTCATAACATAGGGTGGCACAGAACTAGCTCCAGTTCATCAATGTAATGTAGGCATGTATTCCGTATATAGTCATACGTGCTTATGGAAAAGAACTTGCATGACATCTTTTGTCCTACCCTCCCGTGGCAGCGGGGTCCTATTGAAAACTAAGGGATATTAAGGCGTCCTTTTAATAGAGAACCGGAACAAAGCATTAGCACATAGTGAATACATGAACTCCTCAAACTATGGTCATCACCGGGAGTGGTCCCGATTATTGTCACTTCGGGGTTGCCGGATCATAACACATAGTAGGTGACTATAGACTTGCAAAATAGGGTCTAGAGCACACATATATTCATGAAAACATAATAGGTTCAGATCTGAAATCATGGCACTCGGGCCCTAGGGACAAGCATTAAGAATAGCAAAGTCATAGCAACATCAATCTCAGAACATAATGGATACTAGGGATCAAATCCTAACAAAACTAACTCGATTACATGATAAATCTCATCCAACCCATCACCGTCCAGCAAGCGTACAATGCAATTACTCACGCACGGCGGTGAGCATCATGAAATTGGTGATGGAGGATGGTTGATGATGACGACAGCGACGAATCCCCCTCTCCGGAGCCCCGAACGGACTCGGATCAGCCTCCGAGAGAGATTAGGGCTTGGCGGCGGCTCCGTATCGTAAAACACGATTATTTCTTCTCTCTGATTTTTTTTCTCCCCGAAAGCCAATATATGGAGTTGGAGTTGGCGTCGGAGGGCCACCAAGGGGCCCACGAGGTAGGGGGCGCGCCGAGGTGGGAGGGGCGCGCCCCCCACCCTCGTGAACTGGGTGTGGGCCCCCTGGTCTTCATCTTTGGCGAGGATTTTTTATTATTTATTCTAAGATATTTCGTGGAGTTTCAGGTCATTCCGAGAACTTTTGTTTTCTGCACATAAAACAACACCATGGCAATTCTGCTGAAAACAGCGTCAGTCCGGGTTAGTTCCATTCAAATCATACAAGTTAGAGTCCAAAACAAGGGCAAAAGTGTTTGGAAAAGTAGATACGACGGAGACGTATCAGCACCCGATGCCATGGAGTGGAGCTGCCCGGGACGCCGCTCCTTTGTCAAGGACAAGCAGCAGCAGCCGACGGCATCTAGGTCCAGCCCGCCCTCTGAATGTGCTCCAATTCCTTCCCTTACCTGATGCATGGTCACGGTTTTTTCATGGATGGGATGGGTTTGTCGCAGGACTCCACTCACGGAGGAGGAGAAGAAGGAGCACGACTCCACCCGTGTGGGTGCGGTTTCCCCCGCGCCTCCGGTCCCTCTCTCCGTCCCCGACAGGAGCGTCATCCACCTATCGCGGCTGGTGCAGCAGGGGCCCGACCGCAACCTCAAGTTCTTCAACAAATATACAACACACGATACCTCAAGCACGACGATTCTGTCTCCCTCGACTGCCTCAGGATCCGTTCCATCATCCTCTCCATTCTCCATTCGGAGCAAGTCAGGTACCACCACATAACTCAATCTTCCAAGCCATCTTCAGTTCCTATCCAAAGTTTTCCTCTTTACATCTCAACTTTAATAATGTTCTGTTACATATATATATGTGCAGATCCTCGCTGTACTGGGAGCGCGTTCGGTGCAAGGCGTCTCAAATCGTCCAACACTTGGCTTATAAGGCTCCAGAGTTGAGAACCTCTTCCACACTTGGCTTATCTGCACCTCACCCACTCGAGACTCTATGCGTCGCTCTGCACCAACCTCCCCCACGAGTCCATGGGCTTCCTCCACAAACCCTTCATCGCCGACTTCTCTTCCTCCTCCGGTGACCCGCGCAGGTTCCCCGGGCACCAGGAGGTGCTCCGGTACCTCGAGGCGCTCGCGCGGTGCTCCGACCTCCTCGCGTTGGTCCGGTTCAAGACGGAGGTCGTCAGCGTCTGCCGTAGCAGGGACGACAGCGTGGGCACGACGGGCTGGAGTGTCTCATACCGCTCGAGGAGGCCCGACGGCGCCGGCGGCGAGCCGGAGGAGGAGGTGTTCGACGTCGTGGTTGTCTGTATCGACCACTTCACCGATCCGTGCATCGCTGCCATCGCCGGTAATTAGCTCCGTCCGATCTATTCTAACCCCCACTGATGGCCAGCACTAGTAGTAGGCAGTAGGTAGCTTTGGCTAATTGTGGCTTATTTTCTCTTCTGCCTTGTGGTAGTTATCTTAGTACAGTTTTAATGGAGCAAGTACCTCTAATCTGACCTTTGTACATTCCTTCCATGATATATATTGTAAGTTCTAATCTAATTTTTGTACCACTACAGGACTCACAACAGTCATATTAAGTGCACCAGTAAGTCTTTTCCTTATAAATGGACCGATAAAAAGTAGAATGAAGGTTTTCATTTAACATCTGTGTAAGGGTACTGCTGGGAATTTTTATGTTGAGGAACGCGGGCTGCTCTTACCAGGGCAAACACACGCGCCTTCATGTCTTATTTGCGATATATAAATCATCTGAAACAAATCATTTTCATGAATTTGGTCGAGTTCCTCATATAGTGTATATTTTGACAGCATATGTCCTCACAAAAGAGAAAGGAAAAAAACAATATTTCATATGTCTCTGCATTTCAGTTCCATACTTTTGAGCTCAGCAAGCTGAACTTGTTTCAAACATTTAGATGGATCACATCAGACAACCAGTAACTTGAGCATTACATGTATAAGCTGATGGAGGAATGTCTTCAGCTAACCATAGATAACTGGTGCTGTGCACATCTTCCTTTGTTCAAAAGATCAGTAGTTGCATAGACTTGCGCAAAGCCTGAATTTTTGTACTCAGGTGGCCAGCGTGGTGTCGCGACATGATCACTAACAGAACTGAATCTGTCTTGCAACTAGCAGGTTGTTGATGACCAGGTTGCTTGTATCCAAAGATGTTAGGTAGACTCTGTCCAGCTCCATTCAAGCATTTTCATGAGACTGCCACTTGAATGAAATTGCCAAATAAGTGCGTACTCCTTACTACTTTTATATATTCGCCTGCAATGTGCAACCACTTATTGGCTTTTGGTTGACACAATTGTTATTGCTAAAAAACTTGTACATGTACAATAACTACAATTCTGCTGAATGTGTACTGCATGTAAGTTAGTCTGCAACATACTTTGATTAACAGTTCATTACCATGTTTATTTGTTGAATGTTTTAGGCCTTTCGAGGCTGTTCATCACTGTCCTATGCAAAAGAGTGCTAAAATGCCATCACTGTCCTGTATAGAGAGTAGTGTCTACTACTGCAATCGAAATATAGTTGCATGATTATGTCCCAATCAGTTAAAAAAGATTTTGTTCTCAAACTAATGGGCTCTCTTGTTCTCTCTCTTTGGCTGGTATAGTGATAGCGATACCCATTTAAAGCAGTTGAGGAGATATGCAGTAACTTTAAAGTGAGCACATAATGCTCTTTCTTGGTTCACAATTGGTCTAACCCCCCTTGTTTTTTTGCTTGTCTTACTATGTTCATATTGTATAGCCAATCATATGTTGATGCTGGATAGCTTGATAGATCATCTAAATATCTACACAGATACATCATCAAAGATAATAGAAAGGTAAGATGACACTGCATGACATAGATGTATTGGCCATACACCGTGAACAACAGAGCTGTGCATCTGATATTGTCCTGTAGTATATCTTTTGCTTCTAGAGAAGGCACTTTTGCATCTGTTTTTCTAGCTGCCTTTTAGTTGCGCCATTCATTGATGTTGTGATGGATAATGACTATGGATTTGCCAAGCCATGCATTGGTTGCAATTGTTATGGCCACAACAGTACAACAAGTATTGGTTCAATTTTTATGCGAAATTTGATTGTGAGTGTGCTGTTTGATGATGCTTTCCTCATCAATTGTTCATGTCTTGTGTGAAATCTGTACCCTATTAGAAGATGCCACCATCAAGTTAATAATAGCACTATTGATCATTTGATTCTAGTCTAGAGATACAACAACATTAGTTAGATCCATGGATGGATGGATGAACACACACAACTAGCAGCTTAGCAGTGTAGCAACCACAAAAATTAGCCTTGTGATTCATTATGTTGAGGCAAGCATGCTCTATTCATTTTGGATCCCAGCCATGTACGTGCTAATAAGCTAGCTCAAGCACAAGCACATGCTCTGTACGTGCTAATAAGCTAGCTCAAGCACAAGCACATGCTCTATTCTGCTATAGTAGCAGTACGTATGTGTCTCCTATACTAGATTAATTTCTAGTATGTCCTGCATCACAAATGGATCAAGTTCCAGTTTTAGTTTTGTTGTTATTAACCTCTACAATCCTGTCAGCATAATAAGTATGTGAATGAATCCGTTTGAGTATCTGAAACTAGATGTTTTCTTGCTCATAGTAATTAAAAACAACGACCAGTTTCTCATCACCCACTCTTATTGTCACTTCATGTCTTGATCTGTTGTATCAGGCTGTTGTAGCTACTGAACTGTGATCATTGCAAGGAGGAACCACTGTTTGGCTTCAGTCCTTCCCCATTTGATCATAATATGGCCCGCATGCATGCTACATGTTGGCCGACCTGGCATGACTTGCACGAAAACATGAGGGCATTGATACTAAATAGATATTCAAGTTATGTAATAATAGCTGGGTTATATGGGCATTGTGAACACTAGAATTTCATGTATCTTCTCTCTGTTTCTGGATGAAATGTTGTATGTTTCAGAATTTCTGTTTCATATGAAATAGTAATTATGTATGTGATTTGAAAATGTGTGCAATGGAAACATTACTCATGCGAACCACTTATCAAAATAATTTGAGCACATTTGAAATTTCCGATGTGTGGGACCAGTGTATGATATTTGGGACCAATATAAAATGGTGGAAAATAAAATGGCGAAAAATAAAAGATCATACGTTGTAAAAGGCCGCACCCAGAAATAAATGGCCGAATTGCTGGCCTAGGCCCTTGTAGCTAGCGTAAATTGACAGGAAAAAATATATAAAAGGCTGAATTAATGGGCTCGGCCCATGTAAAATACTCAATCGGACCGGGCTGAATCTTGTCAACGACCTTTTCAATTGGTCACAATTTCGCCACCTCGGATTTCCACGTCGGATCCGACGTGGCCTGGGCAGACAGCCAGTGACCAAAACAAAATGTCATGGGTTCAACGACCTTCTGTTTTGGTCATAAACATCTATGACCTTATCCCGAAGAAGGTCGTTAATTTCAGTTTACGTCCGCAAGCTTTTGACCTTCTGTTTTTGGTCACAAAAAGGTCGCGAAGGAAAAACAATGACCTTTCAGTGACCAATAGTGATGGTAGCAAGTTGACATATTTCTTGTAGTGCATGTTACCAAAATGGATAAAAATGGATGTATCTAGAACTGAAATACGCCTAGACCCATCCATTTATTTCCGGATGGAGGGAATACATGTCAATATGTCATGCCTTTCTATTCTTCGTTACCTATTCCATCTCTTTGCTCTAGCATGTTTTATAATTGAAGCACTGCTCTTCTATATAAGGCATGCAAGGGGAAGAAGGCTATGTTCGAATCTGAAGGATTACAAACAAGGTCTTTGCAAAAGATCCAAATGCCGGGAGATAGTAAACCAACTCCAGTTTTAATAGATACTCCTCGAGCACAGAGAAACCCAACTCCTACTGATAATAAGCAGATTCCAGTGGCCAAAGAACTAGTCCGCTCCAGTCCAGCAAAAATATGTCAACTCCATTCTAAGAAGCGTGTGCGTATCCTCGCATCATGAAATTTTATAGCATGCTAATCATATTTTTTACATGTTTATTACCCATCTCTCTTTTAGAAAATAATCTTAATAGATAGAACAATTTCTGCACTAGTATCGTCTTTGAGGAAAGTATCTTCCGGGAATTCTCTGTGCTCCAATGCTGATGTAAGTACTTGTTGTAAATCACTATATTTCTACATCAGCATGTATTTTGTTAATTGGCGTGAATCCAACCTTTATCTGATATAAATTTAGTTGTAGCAAAATGTATAATTAAAGGCCACAATGTTGATTTTTGTAAGGGAAACTGCTTGGTAGTTTTCCATACTGAGCTGCATGAGTGTACTATCTCATATCATGCACATTAATGAACAGTAGTGCTGCTCTGGTTGCCCATTCATTCATTATGCCAATGTTGCTTTCGTATTACCTTACCTGGCTGATGATACCTATGCCATATTGTGTTAATTTGGTTTGTAGCCCATGTATCTAGCTGGTGTGGTCTGGTTGACCAAACATTTGTTGTGTCAATGTTGCTTTCCTATTATCTGACCTAACCAATGATAGCAATGCTACCTTCCAATAAATCTAGGCTAGGTAATATGGCAAACTCTTGATTAATCTATTTGGTTCCCCTCCTAATTTATGTTATGATGCAGTGGTCGAGACACTCTCCACTATCAATAATACAAGCCTGCCAAAATTGCCATCTATATCTGCTCAGTTTCATCTGTCTCGAATGCAATGGAAAAGATGTATGTTTGTGAACCAATTACTGGATAAAGCAATGATGAAGATCGTGGAGGAATCAGAGGTGCACATTCTTGTGCAAGAAGAACTGATCAATGTTTTCAGAGATAGTGTAGCAAAGAAGGAAGAACTTGCTCCAATGCTTATGGGCCTCATCCGTGCTGAGGATGCAGATTGTGATGTTGTAGATCGTTAGGTTCTGTTCATTTATTTGCACTGGCATCAATCTTTGATTGCCCAGTGAATGTTATTTCCTATAATATATGCTGGATGTGCAACGTTTTTTCTTGTATGCCGTACCTTTTCTTAACGCTTCTTCCATTCCAACTAATTGGTTGCTAGGAAGCTAAAAAAGCAGTGAAATTATTAGTTAGCCCGAACAATCGTGGGCCCTATATGAAGGAAGCAGCCCACTGCCCTTAATGGGCTTCCCTAATGGGCTCTCAGGGGCCAAAATTCTCACAGGCCTTTGATTGATCGGTTTTGGTCCTGTGCATAATTGCTCATCGTAATGGGCTCAAATTATCTAATTGGGTCTACAGTCATGTTCGAACTTTAGTGGGACCATTAAGTTAATGGGCTGTAACCCGGCCGAAAGCTCTATTGGGTCGCTATAATTGAAACAGGCTAATAGTTAATGCTTGACCTTGTTGCCTCCCGGGTCGTTGACAGGTGGACATCGAAGTGAGCAACAGGTGGGCCCATTTGATTTCATGGGTCGTTAACAGACTGATACTAAGGTCGGCCTACATATGGCCTAACTATACTATGGGCCTTTAGCAGGCTGAAAGTGAAAGCAGGCTCTTACTGGACCATGAAGAGCATGGGCCGCTAAGACGCCGAAATTCAGGTCGTACAGTATATGGCCCAACTGTGTTGTGGGCCTTTAGCAGGCCGAACGAGAAACTGGCTAGTATTGGACCATGATGAGCATGGACCGTTAAAAGGCCAAAACTCAGGTCTGACTGCAAGTGACCCAGCTCATTTATGGGCCGTTAACAGGCTGAAAGACACATCGGGCTGGAAATTGGCCCAACACTTAAAAGGGTCGATAAAAGGCCGAAAGTCGTACATCCTGAAAATTGGCCCATCCCTTGGATGGGCTGTCAACAGGATGAAACCACATCGGGCCGATATTGAGCCCAAATATATAGTAGGTTGTTAACGGGCTCGAACTGAAGATGGGCTGCAATGGTGTCAAATCGTTAACGGGTCGTTGACGGGCCGAAGTGGCACATCTCGTATGGTCCATGGGCTTAAATGGACCTGACACAAGAAGGCCTTATATGGGCCAGCCTGCTAATTTTTACTGGGCCGACCTTTTTCACTGGAATGGGCCACTGGTGGGCCTTGCCACGTGCTGACATATCACAGGCGCCTCCCGTACTACGAGGGGTTGACATCTGTCCCAACGCTAGGCAGACACGTTGATCCTATGGCGAGTGAGAATTTTACACGTGGAAAATCCCCATTGGGTGGGGCTATTAACGCGTTATTGGCCAGAACCCGATAGCTTAACGGTGACCCGTTACGATGGACGCCATGTGTCAACCACCCTTAACGAAAGAACTTCTATGACGCGCGATTTATCGTCATGCAAGTGGACACTTCCGTGATGGTAATTTTGGTAATGTCATGGAAAAATTCTATGAAAGAACAGGTATTACTATCTTGATTCTGTCATAAAATCGTCATGGATGTACATGCTTGACAAAAAACGTGACCTACTCTGACAAACACGTATCATCACGAAAGTGTATTTTTTTGGTAGTATAAGCAATAAGGAGAAAAGTAGGAGTAGGTTTTTACCTCCACTGTGAGGGGCCTAACCTGGGTAAACTCGTGTCTCTCGACCCGCTCAACCCCGACAAGCTAATCACCTAGTTTTGATGGCCTCACGTCAAAGTCCTCACACTAATACATTGATGAGGACATCAATACCATTGTTACACCCACAGCCCCTACTGTTACATATACTGGACCAATTACTAGAGCTCGCGCACGCCAATTAAATTATCAGGTACTTTTGTTTCTTGGTAATGATTCTAATGTTCATGAGAATATGATGCTGCCTAAATTGGATACATTTGTTTTGCTTACAAATGAAGGGGCTAGCTTGGAGAAGGATGAACATTGGAGCAAGAACAAGCATGGAGATGATGGCATGCGCAAGGGGAACAAGAACGGAGTTACAAGTGATGATTTCAGGACTTTGAAGCCACCATAATGAGTGCATGAAGCCTTGGACGAAATATACAAGATGCCACTTCATAAATTTCGTCCAGAGGCTATTCTAGGTGCTGCATCACCTCATTATTGGGCCAGGCCCATGTAATTTCGAAATACATAAGTATAGGCTATTTTTAGAGTCCGTATGTGTGGGGAAACAAGAGATAGGGTTAGTTTCGGACCCCTCCACCTAGGGCCACGAAATTCACCCCCTCTTGCTCCATATATACAGCCCTTAGAGCACCGTTTAGACTTTGGGTTTTGTTTAGATTAAAGTTCGCCATAGTTGCAACTTCACCTACTTCGTTTGTGTTCAACGACCAGACAAAGACGTCTCAGAACCCCACCTTGATCAATAAAGCTTTCATCTTATATTCACAATATCCAGATTGTAATCTCAGTTTCTTGCTTGTTCTTCGTTTGCTCGCAGGAAACAGACCCTTGTGGTCAGGTTGATCGTGCTCTGGCGTGGTTAATAACCTCTTGGAGTTGGTTTAGCGATTACTAAGGCGCGACGCCCTCGCACGTTCGTAGTCGGATCATCAAAGTTGATTTCCACCAAAGTGATATCCATCATCTCATCGAAAGACAGACACCTTTGCCTCTATCAAGTGGTATTAGATTTCTAGGTTGCTTGGTGAGATTTTACAGTTTTTTGTAGTTTAGATCGAGTCTGTTCTTCACACCTATAGTCCACGAAAAAGCCAAAAAAAATTAGGGTTAGTTTATCATATCCGAACCAGTCTGAGCCATTGCATAATCTTTTCTGTATTTGCGTTGTTGAATTTGCGGTTGCATCGTCGTGTCTAGTTGCTGGTCTTAGTGTCTAGTTCTTTAGAGTTTCGAGTTCTGTTCACAAGTTGTCACGCTGCCGCCGCATCATCATCATTACCTCTGCCATATGCCACCATCGTCATCACCGCTGCCATATACCACCATCATCATCACCGCAGCCATATACCACATATCCACCGCCATCACGATAATCCAAGTCCACCTCCATCACAGATTCGCCACCAGTCCGTGTTCCACCGCCCTACAGATCTCCGCCACCAGTCCGAGTTTCCACCAGATTCATATCCGCCATATATTATTGTCCGAGTCCAGTATTTGTTGTTTTGTTTTCGACTTTCAGATCACGCCATACTCCGTGTCGTGACAGAGAAGGACTCCCAAACTTTCGTGTTACCCGCAGTAGAAAAATAGCTCCAGTTTCAAAAAAAATCAGGCTAGGCAGTTTTTAGGCCATTTGTAGACTTTTTTGAAAAAAATTTGTTCCGGAGCAAAAAAAAAGAGGAAAAAATAGTGCAAAAAAAAGTGAAAAAAAAGAGAGAGAAAATTCAGAGTGTGCTCCTCCCTTGATTACGTGCCGCGCCGTGATTTTGTTAGTGTTCTAGGCTCGCGTCTCTAGCACGGTCTAGCCTAGGACCAGCACAGTATCGTCGTTGAGCGTTTATTCAACTTTGCATCTCTGAATTGATTATTGCTGACCCTTTTTGCTACCATATTATAAGCCTTCCCGGCTCCACATACATCTGCGTCATGCGTTAACTCTCCCTGGTAATCGCTCTATCCAAGCTTTGAGAGTTTTGACTACAGCGGTTGCCGATCACCACCTGCTGCTGGGTAAGAATTGGTAAGAATTTGAGATTCGCTTGACGGATTTGTGTCACCCCACCACCACCATATTCCAGTAGTCTGCAGGATCATATTCTTGTCTGTTTCTATTGCTACTAACTATGGCAGGAACGAAGTTTATTTAGATTATTTCGGGAGAACATGACGAACAAGGAGCTTCATGATAAGTTTCATCAAATGTTGGGTCAACAGGTGGAAGATGTGATGGCCAGCTTTGGAAAGGCAATGGAGAAGATGGATGACATTGAGAAGTCAATTGACACCAAGTTGGATGCTAAGTTTGATGAATTACTCAAACGTCTCCCACAACCAGCTCTACGCCGCGATACAGTAGGGCGAGCACAACGTGTTCCTATTGAGCCAGGACAAAATTCTGGTGTCATTGCCATCGCTGTTGGTGCTTCAGAGCTCCTGCTGTTACTGCAGAGGTGGAGGACTATTACGAGGATGAGGTTGATCAAAATCAGAACTACGTGCAGCCACCAGCACCACCACCAGCAGGTCGACCTCAGGTATATATTCGCAATGGTAGGCCTGCACCACCACCTCAGGTACGAGATAATGACCATATTCCTAAACTGAAATTGAATATTCCACCATTCGAGGGTAGATATGTTCCTGATATATATCTTACTTGGGAGTTAGAAACTGAACAACATTTTACATGTTTACAATATCCCGAGGAGAGACGGGTTGCTGTTGCTATTTGTGCTTTCACTAGTTTTGCATGTGTATGGTGGTCTGAACATTGTAGATTATATCCTATTCCAACTACTTGGGCTGCTTTGAAAACTACTATGCGTACTCGTTGGGTTCCACCATATTATCAACGTGAATTGCTTCAAAAATTGCAGCGTTTAAGACAAGGGAAAAATTCTATAGAAGAATATTATCAGGAATTACAAACTGGCATGATTAGATGTGGTATTGTTGAGGAGAATGAAGCTATGCTTGCACATTTTATGGGTGGATTAAATAGAGAGATTCAGACCATTCTAGAGTATAAGGAGTATACTAATATCACTCGTTTATTCCATCTTGCTTGTAAAGCTGAACGTGAAGTGCATGATCGACAGGCATTGGCGCGAACAAACTTTTCTGCAGGTCGACCTTCATCATGGACACCGCGTGCATCTTCTACTTCCACTGCACCAGCACCTCCATCAGGTGCCACCTACAGCCGTGATACAAGAAATCAGGCACAACCACCACTATCTGCCAAGAGCGCATCTGCAGGGACTGCACAGAGCTCTTCTTCTTCCATGGTATCAACAGGGCAAACAAGTGATATTATTTGTCGTCGTTGTAAGGGAAGAGGTCATTATGCGAGAGAATGCAAATCTCGGTGTGTGATGATTGCTACTGAGGATGGTGGGTATGAGTCCGCTAGTGACTATGATGAGGATACTTTGGTGCTTATTACAAGTGAAGAACATGGTGGAGCTGATTCTGATCATGAGACGCAATACATGGCTCCTGAAGACGCTGACCGGTATGAATGTTTAGTTGCTCAATATGTTTTGAGTGTGCAGGTCACACAAGCTGAGCAAAATTAGAGGCACAATTTTTCCGTACAAAGGGAGTTGTGAAGGAACGTTCTGTGCACGTCATCATTGACGGAGGGAGCTGCAACAACTTGGCTAGCATGGAGATGGTGGAGAAGCTCTCTCTCACCACAAGACCACATCCACATCCTTACTACATCCAATGGTTCAGCAACAGCGGCAAGGTTAAGGTAACACGTACTGTTCGTGTGCATTTTAGTATCTCTACATATGCTGATTACGTTGATTGTGATGTGGTACCTATGCAAGCATGTTCCTTATTACTTGGCCGACCATGACAATTTGATAAAAATTCTGTCCACCATGGTAGCAACAATCAGTATACTCTTGTTCATAAGGATAAAAATATTACTTTGTTTCCTATGACTCCTGATTCCATTTTGAAAGATAATACTAATAGAGCTAATAAAGCAAAACAAGAGAAGAATAAGAGTGAAAATCAGATTGTGGCAAAAGAATTTGAGCAACAAATGAAGCCTAATAATAAACCATCTAGTGTTGCTTCTCAAATTAAATTGAAAAGTGCATGTTTACTTGCCACTAAATATGATATTGATGAGCTAGATTTTAGCAAATCTGTTTGGTATGCTTTTGTGTGCAAAGAGGCATTATTTTCATTCGAGGACGTGCCTTCCTCTTTGCCCCTGCTGTCACTAACATTTTGCAGGAGTTCGCTGACGTCTTCCCACAAGACGTGCCACAGGGATTACCACCTATTCGAGGGATTGAACATCAAATTGACTTAATTCCCGGTGCATCACTACCCAACCGTGCACCATACCGTACCAAACCAGAGGAGACGAAGGAGATTATGCGGCAAGTACAAGAGCTTCTCGACAAAGGTTATATACGCGAATCCCTTAGTACTTGTGCTATTCCTATTATTTTAGTGCCGAAAAAGGATGGTACATCGCGTATGTGTGTTGATTGTAGAGGCATTATAAATATTACTATCCGTTATCGTCATCCTATTCCTAGGCTAGATGATATGCTTGATGAATTGAGTGGCTCTACAATATTCTCCAAAGTTGATTTGCGTAGTGGATACCATCAAATTCGTATGAAATTGGGGGATGAATGGAAAACAACATTTAAAACTAAGTTTGGATTATATGAGTGGTTAGTCATGCCTTTTGGGTTAACTAATGCACCTAGTACTTTCATGAGATTAATGAACGAAGTTTTACGTGCTTTCATTGGACGATTTGTGGTAGTTTACTTTGATGTCATATTGATTTATAGCAGAACTTTGGAGGAACATTTGGAACATTTACGTGCTGTTTTTATTGCTCTAAGTGATGCACGTTTGTTTGGTAACCTTGGGAAGTGCATCTTTTGCACCAACCGAGTATCTTTTCTTGGCTATGTTGTTACTCCACAGGGAATTGAAGTTGATAAAGCCAAGATTGAAGCTATTGAGAGTTGGCCGTAGCCCAAAACAGTCACACAAGTGAGGAATTTTCTTGGCCTCGCTGGATTCTATAGGCGTTTTGTGAGAGAGTTCAGCACCATTGTTGCACCTCTCAATGAGCTTACAAAGAAAGATGTGCCTTTTCTTTGGGGTACCGCACAGGAAGAAGCCTTCACTGTATTGGAAGATAAGTTCATAATGCTCCTTTACTCCAACTTCCTGATTTTAATAAGACTTTTGAGCTTGAATGTGGTGCTACTGGAATTGGATTAGGGGGTGTGTTATTACAAGATGGCAAACCTGTTGCATACTTTTCTGAAAAATTGAGTGGGCCTAGTCTGAATTATTCTACTTATGATAAAGAATTATATGCTCTTGTTTGGACTTTAGAAACATGGCAACATTATTTATGGCCCAAAGAATTTGGTATACACTCTGATCATGAATCTTTGAAACATATTAAAAGTCAAGCTAAACTGAATCGTAGACATGCTAAATGGGTTGAATTTATTGAGACTTTCCCTTATGTCATTAAACACAAGAAGATAAAGAAAATGTTATTGCTGATGCATTGTCTCGTTGCTATACTATGCTTTCACAACTTGACTTCAAAATATTTGGTTTGGAGACCATCAAAGATCAATATGTGCATGATGCTGATTTTAAAGATGTATTGCAGAATTGTAAAGAAGGGAGAACATGGAACAAGTTCGTCGTTAATGACGGATTTGTGTTTTGTGCTAACAAGCTATGCATTCCATCTAGCTCTGTTCGTCTTTTGTTGTTCCAGGACGGGCATGGAGGAGGATTAATGGGACACTTTGGCGTGAAGAAGACGGAGGACGTACTTGCGACACATTTCTTTTGGCCAAAGATGAGACGGGATGTTGAGCGTTTTATTGCTCGCTGCACTACATGTCAAAAAGCTAAGTCACGACTCAATCCTCATCGTTTATATATGCCTTTGCCTGTACCTAGTGTTCCTTGGGAGGATATATCTATGGACTTTGTTTTAGGTTTACCTCAAACAAAGAAGGGGGGATAGCATACTTGTTGTCGTGGATAGATTCTCCAAAATGGCACACTTTATACCATGTCATAAAAGCGATGATGCCGTTAATGTTGCTGATTTGTTCTTTCGTGAAATTATTCACTTGCATGGTGTGCCCAATACTATTGTTTCAGATCGTGATACTAAATTTCTTAGCCACTTTTGGAGATGTTTATGGGCTAAATTGGGGACTAAACTGCTTTTTAGTACTACTTGTCACCCCCAAACTGATGGACAAACTGAAGTAGTCAATAGAACATTGTCTACTATGCTTAGGGCTGTTTTGAAGAATAATAAGAAAATGTCGGAAGAATGCTTGCCTCATATTGAATTTTCTTATAATCGTTCATTGCATTCTACTACTAAGATGTGCCCTTTTGAAATTGTGTATGGTTTCCTACCTCGTGCACCTATTGATTTGTTGCCTCTTCCATCTTCAGAAAAGGTTAATTTTGATGCTAAACAACATGCTGAATTGATTTTAAAAATGCATGAGTTAACTAAGGAAAAAATTGAGCGTATGAATGCTAAATATAAACTTGCTGGAGATAAGGGTAGAAAACATGTTGAGTTTGCACCTGGAGATCTTGTTTGGTTACATTTGCGTAAGGATAGATTTCCTGATTTGCGCAAATCAAAGCTAATGCCTCGTGCTGATGGTCCTTTTGAGGTGTTGGAGAAAATAAATGATAATGCATATAAACTTGAGCTGCCTGCAGATTTTGGGGTTAGTCCCACTTTTAACATTGCAGATTTTGGGGTTAGTCCCACTTTGGGTGAGGAAGATGAGCTTCCGTCAAGGATGACTTCATTTCAAGAAGGGGAGGATGATGAGGACATCAATACCATTGTTACACCCACAACCCCTACTGTTACATATACTGGAGCAATTACTAGAGCTCGCGCACGCCAATTAAATTATCGGGTACTTCCGTTTCTTGGTAATGATTCTAATGTTCATGAGAATATGATGCTGCCTAAATTGGATACATTTGTTTTGCTTACAAATGAAGGGGCTAGCTTGGAGAAGGATGAACATTGGAGCAAGAACAAGCATGGAGATGATGGCATGCGCAAGGGGAACAAGAACGGAGTTACAGGTGATGATTTCAAGACTTTGAAGCCACCATAATGAGTGCATGAAGCCTTGGACAAAATATACATGATGCCACTTCATAAATTTCGTCCAGAGGCTATTCTAAGTGTTGGGTCACCTTATTATTGGGCCAGGCCCATGTAATTTCGAAATACATAAGTATAGGCTATTTTTAGAGTCCGTATGTGTGGGGAAACAAGAGATAGGGTTAGTTTCGGACCCCTCCACCAAGGGCCACGAAATTCACCCCCTCTTCCTCCATATATACAGCCCTTAGGGCACCGTTTAGACTTTGGGTTTTGTTTAGATTAAAGTTCGCCATAGTTGCAACTTCGCGTACTTCGTTTGTGTTCAACGACCAGACAAAGACGTCTCAGAACCCCACCTTGATCAGTAAAGCTTTCATCTTATATTCGCAATATCCAGATTGCAATCTCAGTTTCTTGCTTGTTCTTTGTTTGCTCGCAGGAAACAGACCCTTGTGGTCAGGTTGATCGTGCTCCGGCGTGGTCAATAACCTCTCGGAGTTGGTTTAGCAATTGCTAAGGCGCGATGTCCTCGCACGTTCGTAGTCAGATTGTCAAAGTCGATTTCCACCAAAGCGATATCCATCATCTCATCGAAAGACGGGACACCTTTGCCTCTATCACACATCTGCCATGAAAAAACTAGGACAGTTGGCTACCACCGTGGGGCCAGTGCACGGTTGTTTCGAGTTCTTGAAGGGTTCTTTCCCAGGGATCAAGGGATACGCCATTGCCAGGATGACCAAGAGGCACCGCGGCAGGCTCTACATCGACGACGCTGGCTGGCGCCCGGAGGCCGAATCAATCGAGTGCGGGTGTCGAGTCCCCTTCGGCGGAATCCATGTCTTCACCAGCAAGATCGGCGGATCTGAGCCTGAGCTGGACATCTGCGCTGACCTCGTTGAGCCGGCTCATCCCACCCGGGTCAAAGCCGGCCGGAAGCATGCCTTCGTCGGGTTCACACAAGGTGTGGAGCCCATAGAAGATTCCCTGTCTGGAGGAGAGACTCTCATCTACTCCGATGGTCAATCTTCGATCGGAGAGACGGAGTCAATCGACCAGGTTCAAGACGGTAGGCTTGGGGCTGTTCCGATGGCAACTGTATTCCGAACCCCTAGAGTCGTCGTGCCGAGCCGCCATCTTTATGGCAGGGATGGCGCCTGATCTCAATACCTCGATGATTGGGGCAGCATCGACGGCACATCCATTAGCGTCCGGCTCAGCCAGGCACCAGGCTCAAGTTCTATTTGAGTGGATGAACACCCTAACAACCTTGCTAGCAACCGAGGTCACGGCGGAAAACGAGGCGGAGCACAATACAGAGATTGCTAAGCTTCGAGAGTAGATGACCAAGGCCCAGGAATGGGATATTAACACTGAGAATGCTCGAACTGCCGAGTTACGTGCATAGATTAATGCATAATCAGTACGTCTGAAGGCGCAGGCTTGGCAGTTGAACCTTGAGCAGCACGCATCTAATGCGGTCTATCAGCGAAGGTACCGGAGTCATCTGCCTCCGAGTTATGAGCCCGCACGGTTGTTCAACACGCCATGTGTAGGCACAAGCACTCCAGGAGCATCGGTTATACCCCAGTTAACCTCTACTGCGCAAGGGAATAGGGCGTTAGCTTAGCCACTCCAACTAGAGCCGGCCCGAAGGGAAGAGCCGACTCCTGACCCCGGTCTTGGTCGGACGCCTCCGCTGCACTTTCCGACACCACCCGGGCACTTTTCCAACTCGGTGGATAACATGATAGCAGTGGCAACCCGACTTACTATGATTCCTATCACTGGCAAGCCACGAGTCTTAGTAGAGACCCCAAACACCATAGAGCTGTTGTAGATGGTGATTGGTCAGCAAGCTAACTATTCCTACAGCCGGTATCATGTGCATTCAACACCACTGCAAAATCGCAGCTACAGTTAGCATGGAAAGTCACCGGCGGTTTCAAGCAGTGAACGACATCGTAACCCGCCCCTTAACCCAAGGACTAGAGGTCAAGCGATTGTGAACGGTGCGAGAGCACGTCGAGAGTCAGAGGCAGCAAACTAGGGAGCTTATTAGCTACCCCCCTTCAGTTCCTTCAGATTCGACAGGAGCCGACTTTAGCGCCAGAAGCGTTGGAGTGTCGTGCCTAGTGTCGGCTATGCGTAATTAGCGTATGCGTAAGGATTTTAAGGGTCCGCACAAGATACCTAATTACACGACGGATCTCCCTCCAGAGGCTTGGATTGAGAGCTACGAGCTGGCGAAGGATATGTTGGATGTCAGTGATGTAGTATGTGCCAAATACTAAACTATGAAGTTTGAGGGGGCGGCTTGCACTTGGTTGAAAAACCTGCCCCCAGTTACATCAACACTTGAGCGGAACTAAAAGAGCGCTTTATTAGGAACTTGCAAGGGACTTGTAAGCAGCCAATGACAATCGTGGATTTGGAGTACTGTGTGCAGCGTGAGGATGAGTCGGCCCATCATTTTGCCCGCCGAGTCGCCGCTATTATCCACTCTTCCGACAATATCGGGGCGGCTCAAGCTATTTTTATCTTCGAGAAGAACTGTCGCTTTGAGCCCCTAAAGCAGAAGCTCTGGCGGCTTGAGCACAAGTACACAAATATGGGTGACCTCATGGACATGCTTACTAGATAAGTCAATTCTGAAGTTACGAAGGACCCTGGTTCTGATGATTATAAATCTCGCAAGGGCAAGAAAAACGGCGACGGTAAGGGTCACCAATAGCATGTCCAGGCGTAGCATGGTTAGCATAACAACCAGGGTAATGGTGGAAAGTGTAGATACCGCAATGGCGGGTCAGATCTGGTGGCTAACACTAATGCAGGGTATGAAAACTAGGGTCGCAATGGCAAGCAGCCGTATAATGGCGGAAAGCCCAAGAATTATGAGGAAGCCCTAAATAGGCCATGTCCGAAGCACTTTTATCCTGACAAGCCATCTAGTCATGCTTGGAAGGATTGTTATATCATGCAAGAGTATAGGAACCAGTATTTTCAGCACCACAACAACAATGGACCATCTGGCGGGTCAGGCTCTTGAGGATTCCAGGGAGCCGGCTTCGGAGGTGGCAATTCAAATTCTGGTTATCAGAGCCAGTATAGTCATAATCAGCCGTCTGGGCACGGTAATCAATAGCAGAATAATCAGTCAGGATACCAGAGTAATCCTAAGCAGCTTAATAGTGGCCAGTATCAAGTTTTCACTATGAACACGTGCAAGCGTGGCCGGAAGGCCCATAAGTGAGCAGTCAAGACAGTTGAGCCGGTGGTGCCCCAATACTTACAATGGTCGGAGCAGACAATCACATGGAGTTGGGCGGATCACCAGCCTCGGGTTGATGATCTGGGTCATCTAGCCCTGGTGGTAGCCTCTCAAGTGGGCGGTTATAAGTTCACAAGGGTACTTATGGATGGTGTCAGCAACATCAACATATTGTACTATGATACTTTTCGTCGGATGAGTCTAATAGACAAGGACCTCAAGCCGTCCTCAATAGTGTTTCATGGAGTGGTGCCTAGCAAGTTAGCTTACACTGTTGGAAAGATAGCTCTGGAAGTGGCTTTTGGTGATGAGTACAATTACAGAATAGAGACGTTGTGGTTTGAGGTGGTCAAGATCAAGAGCCCTTATCATGTTCTATTTGGACGGTTGGCTTATGCTAGATTCATGGCTCACCCTTACTATATCTATTTGCAGCTTACGATGCCAGGGCCACTAGGGACGATCATAGTTCATGGGAATTGCAAACTCGCCCTGGAGTGTAAGGAAGGAGATGCTTCTTACACCGAGTTGGCTTGTGCTACTGAGGATCTCAAGTTTGATGAACATAATGTTGACCCAGCAGATATGACCCCTCTGACGAAGCCCACTACTGAGAAAGACCCTCTGCTCAAGTTTGAGTCGGTGACGGACTCGCAACAAGTGGATTTGTCCCTGGCGATTCCTCTCATCAGTTCACCATTGAGACCGGGATGGATCCCAAATATGAAAGCCTTCTCATCAAGTTCATTCATGAGAATGAGGAAATCTTTGCATGGAAAGCTTCTGACATGTACCCAGAGAATTCACTGAGCACCACCTTAATGTGGATCCCAAGATGAAGCTTGTTCGGAAGTTCCTTCGTAGTTTTAATGACGAGAGGCATAAGGCTATTGGCGAAGAAGTGGCCCGACTCCTAGCTATTGGGTTCATATTGAAGTTTTTCACCCTCGGTGGTTGGGTAATACAGTGATTGTGCTAAAAAAGAATGTCACTTGGCGTATGTGTGTTGATTACACGGATCTTAATAAGGCTTGCCCAGCTGATCCGTTTGCTCTGCCCTATATAGATCAGATCATTGATGTCATGGCTGTTTGTGAAAGTCTCTGTTTCCTAGATGCTTATTTTGTTTATCATCAGATCAAGATGGCAGTGGAGGATCAGGAGAACACGGACTTCATCACACCTTTTGGAGCTTTCTGCAATGTATCTATGCCTTTTGGGGTTAGGAGTGCTTAGGCGACTTACCAGCATTGTGTTCAGAATTGCTTCCACGGGCAGATTGGGCGCAACGTTCATGCTTATGTGGACGACATTGTAGTTAAGTCCAGGAAGAAGGAAACCTTGCTTGGTGATCTGAAGGAAACCTTTGAGAAAGTCTGGGTGTACAGAATGATGCTTAACCCGGCCAAGTGCATCTTTGGGGTGCTAGCAGGCAAACTGATGGGTTTTCTGGTTTCAGAAAGGGGCATCGAAGCTAACCCAGAGAAGATTGAGGCCATTACCTCTCTCTCTAAGCCAGCATGTATCAATGATCTTTAGCACCTGGCCGGTTGCATTGCATCCTTGAGCCGGTTTATAAGCCGCAGAAGGCGATTCCTCTATATCAGATGATGAAAAAGACCGATCACTTCGTCTAGAGCGATGCTACTAATGAGGCGCTTGAGGCACTTAAGAAGAAGTTGGTTGAGCCGCCCATATTGGCTTCTCCAATTGACAAAGAACCTCTGCTCCTGCACATGGTTGCTAACAATAAGGTTGTTAGTGTGGCAGTAGTTGTGGAGCGTAAGGAAGTCGGCCAAGAGTATCCAGCCTAGTAGCCGGCTTATTATGTCAGTGAAGTTTTAGTGGAGTCTAAGTAGAGATATCCACATTGGCAGAAGCTAGTGTTTGGGTGTTCATGGCCAGCCGCAAACTCAAGCATCATTTCCTTGGGCACCCAATCACCATGGTCATCTCTTCTCCGCTGGGAGATATCATTCAAAAGAGAGAGCTACAAACACCTAAGGAGAAGCCAGACAATATGTACTGGACGATACACTTTGATGGATCCAGGCAATTGGAAGGCTCAGGGGCTGGAGTTATTTTATTCTATCTTCCCCACAAGGTGATAAGTTTTGTTATGTCCTGAGGCTTATGTTTCCCTATACTAATAATGCAGCTGAGTATGAAGCTTTATAACATGGGCTCCATATGGCCAAGGAGATGAACTTGAGCCGAGTCAGATGCCTAGGCGACTCAAACCTTGTTGCACAGCAACTATCGGGGAAGTGGGATTCTAAAGACTCGCTCATAGTGGCTTATCGTCAGGAGGTGACTAATATTGCTGGTCGCTTTAAAGGTTATCAATTGGATAACATAGACCGACGGTAAATGAGGCAGCTGATGCACTGTCCCGGCTGGGGTCTCGGCGTAAGCCGGTTCCCCCCAATGTGTTCCTTATGTGCTGCATAATCCGTATGTCAAGTTACCTTCAGAAGAAGATCTAGCCATCCCTGACCCGGAGGGGCAGTTGGTGGAGGCTCTACGTGCTATTCAGATTGGACAGTGTCTTATCTAGCTTACTTGACCAGGGTAGAGTTGCCAGAAGATAAGCTTTTTGCGAGACAAATCATAAGGCAGGCTAAGTCCATGAAGATCATCAATGGCGAGTTACACAGATGTAGTGTGACTGGTCTATTTCAACGCTATGTTTCCCCTGATGAAGGCCGAGAAATATTACAAGAAGTTCATGCAGGAGATTGTGGTCATCATGCCGGGTCACAGTCTCTCGTGGCTAAGGCTTTTTGACATGCTTTTCTGGTTGACGCTTCACGCTGATGCAGAGGACATAGTCTGTAAGTATGATGTTGTCGGTGCAACAAACCCCTGGTATGTTTCCTGGACTGCACACATGCTCAAGAGCAAGGTTACGACATCCAAGACAAGACCAAGCAGAAGAGATAGCTCTTTCAGAAATCAAAGGGCAGATCAAGAACACCAAGTCAAGCTAAAGGAGCAAGATACCACTAAGAAAAAACCTCCCTTGCCGGTCAGGCAAGCCTGGCAGGGTTGAGGTTGCCCTGAAGACAAGTCTCAAGACTACCCCGGCAAGCTTGCCGAGGATGCTGAGGGTGGACTACCCCACCAAGGCTCCACCGCTCCACCTTGCAACAATGCAAGTCATCGTTTGGTGCGGTGTCGAGCCCCCAAGTGACTAAGTGGCTATTATTTGGCACGTGGCAGCCACTTCCGAAGGAAATCACCTCCAAATAACATTCGTCCAGAGACATGTCACGCAGGCAGGTGAGAAAGTGGCTGAATGGCCCGGCAAGGTTGTCATGTCCTGCAGAGTTAGGTATGATAGTACTATTTGCTATCCAATCAGGATGCAAGGACTGATTTGCCATTGTGGAGACCCCTTGATCTATAAAAGGAGGGCTATAGCAACCTTAGAAAGGATTCGGACCCTTGTAATCTTGTACGCGCGTAGCTGCTCTCGCCTCGAGGCAACCTTGTCGGGCTAGAGCACTACGTCTCCACCACGGTCCCCTAGTCAATCCACCAAAGTAGGAGTAGAGTTTTATGCCTCGCGGCGGCCAAACCTGGGTAAAACTGCCCGTGTGATTGTTGTCGTGCTGCTCTGCACTCTCCGCTCTTTGTGCAATGTGCTCTTCCCCCTGCCGAACCACAAGGGGCTGATGGCCCCATAGGTGGCCGTGTTTTCCCACGACATCTTCGGCGCGCCAGGTAGAGGGAACGCGCTTGCGTGAACCCGAGAGTGTATGCAGCGCGTCATCTTCATCATCGTTTTCTTCATCGACGGCTCCATCATTCATGGTGCTGAAGAAGAAACCCAGTGTTGTAGCTCACCCGTGCACCTCAAAGGTCCCTCCGCCCGTGGCCACTAAGGCTGTGGGGGCTACAGGGACGCATGGGGATGTGGACGTTGAGGGAGGGCGTGGTCGGCGCAGGCTGCGTCGTCGCCACCTCCCCTGTGGCCAAAATGGGAGCAGGAGGCAGCGAAGAAGGACAGCGCTGGCAGCATCCCATCAGCCACGCTCCATAGGGTGTGGGTGGAGAGATTATTCAGTCTCTACCCCTCGACCCCACCAAAGGACATAGCCGCAGCGGCGACGCTCGCTCTGGGGCGAACTGCAACCCTCTGGCTGCCCCCTGCCGCGAGTGCAGCCGCAGAGCACGGGCCACCCCTAGAGCGAGCTGGCCGAGCTGATGCACCAAATGGAGTCGTCGATCCCCAGGCTCATCCACCTCGTCACCATGCCACCCTGGAGACTGGCTCACGGCGACGAGAGCACGATGCTACCACTACCGGCACCATCAGGAGCCAGACGACATTATAGTCTGTGTCGTCATCCTTGCCGAGCACCGCTTTGGAGGCCATGGCACATGCCCAACTCCTATTGAGATTCCCGCCGGCGGCCGATCAGATGGATGAGTGGAGAGCCACCATTCAGAGCTTGATTGGTATAGCCAAGGCCGAAGGATCACATCGAGGAGACCCGGCACGACCTCCACAGGTGGTGACAACGGCCTGAGCCACTAGCCGTACCGGAGGAGCCACCCCCACGGTGCAATCCCCTCCGCGGCGGCAACCTCATGGGCCACAGCCAGAACCACACGACCAAGATCCCGACGACGTATCGATGGCTTCATCCGATCCTCGAGCATGTCGAGACCAGCGGTGAGTCCTAAAAGACAGACGGAGGGAAGACGCGCGCTTCACCATCGAATGATGCTGCGAAAACCGCCGCCAGTCTGATAGGCGCAATGGCCCCGATGTCGACGATCCCACGCCCGGTGAGAGCGGGTACCTGCCTCTCGAGGTTGGGTGACCCACCTTCACTCCTAAGCTACGGCATGTCCGTTGGCCATCTGCTCGCACATTTAAGCTAGAAATACCAGAGAAGTACGATGGAAGATTGAACCTGGCAGAGTTTTTGAGCATCTACACCATCGGTGTTCAAGATGTCGGGGGAAGAGACGAGAAGGTGTTCTCCAATTACTTCCCTTTGGCACTCAAGCGAAACATGAGGTCTTGGCTGCTGCACATGCCAGAGAACTCCATCTCGACTTGGGCTGAGTTGTGCCATGAGTTTGTTGGCGCCTTCATGGGCGGCCATCAAGAACCTGGGCGGCCCAGCGACTTGTAGCTCCTCCCGGAGAAGTAAAGAGAAATCCTGCAGAAGTACATGCAGAGGTTCAGTCGCGTGCACAGGAACATCCAGGACATCCACCAGGCACTTGTGATAGCTGCATTCTAGTGCAACATGCACAACCGCAGAATACGTTCAAAAATGAACGTACGGTTGCCCAAGACTGTGAATAAGCTGTACACTCTAGTGGATAAGTGTGCCCGCGTAGAGGAGGGGAGGCGGCTCCCTGGTTAAGAGGATGGCGTTGACATTTACTCAGAGTACGACGATGATGCCACCAACCAGAAGAAGAACAAGAAGCGCAACGATAAAGCCATGATATTGCAGGATCGAGCACGCCTAGTACGGACAAGAAGGCCAAGAACGAGGCCCTCGGCAAGGAAGCTGCCACGTGCACTGATTGCCGGTAAGCCGCGGCTGCCAAGAAAGCTGGGAAGGGTGATGGGCCATAATGTCAGATTCATCGAACCAAAGGCCTTGATCTTTAGGAGTGTCATGAGGTTGAGCAACCCTTCAAGAAGCAGAGGGCTGAGTACAAGAAGCTTGATAAGGAGAAAGACCAAGATGGCGCTAGCGGGAAGGGCCGATGCGGCAGAGCAAGTCGCCCAGGCAAGGCTCCTCAGTATCAAGGGAAACCCGCCAAGGGCCATGAGAAGAAGGATTGCATTGACGAGGGTGATGGAGGAGATGAAGAGGAAACCAGTGAGCAGGAATTCTAGAAAGCCACTGACGCCCTATGCATTGACGGGGGGTGCGACTTTGCAACCCTCTCACGGCCAACTTAAACACTGGGTGCGTGAAGTCAATGCCGTGGAGCCAGGGAGATTCTCATAAGCCGCTCAAGTGGTCACGCACGCCCATCATCTTTGATGAAGAGGATCAGCCTGACCACACCACCGCGGTAGGGTGCTTGTCGTTGTTGGTCTCACCAACAATCCGCAACCTCAAGGTCACAAAGATGTTCGTTAATGGCGGGGCTGAGTTGAATCTGATTTCTCCATAGGTCATCAGCAGACTCCAGATAGCAGATGAAGAACTCAAGGTTACTGGTACATTTCAAGGGATCAACCCCGGCAGGATTCGCCCGAGGGGGAAGATCACACTGCCAGTAACGTCCGGGGGGAGTTGAACTACCGGACCGAGAAGATCATATTTGATGAGGTTGACCTCCCCCCGCCATATAATGGAATCCTTGGCCACCCAGCCCTTGCCAAATTCATGGCGGCATCCCACTATGCCTACATCACTCTGAAGATTCCGGGGCCAATGGGTGTCATTTGCACTCCATCGGACAAGAAAGACGCAATCATATGCATGGACAAGATGTATCGGGAAGCAATCGCTGTAGGGGTCGTGGAAGCAGCTGCTCCTGTGAAGGAAAGCAAGAAAAAGAAGAAAGCTAACAAGGACGCCAGCGAGGAATCCGGAAAGCGCACCTCTTCGGGATGCGCTGTGCCTGTTGATAACTTGCCGGAGAGTTTATTTTCAATAGCAAGAGATCCAAGGCTGTTGCACCCCTTGTTAAGAAGGACCCAACAGGGCTGGCTCGCACTAATGGTATATTTACTATCAGCGCCACCCTCGACGACAAATAGGAAAGTGTGCTCATTGTCTTCCTGTGACCAAATGTCGATGTGTTTGCATGGCAACCATCTGACATCCCCGGTGTTCCCTGGGAGGTAATCAAGCACCACCTTGTTGTCTGCCCACATGCCCGACTCATCAAGCAGAAGGTTCAGAAGCAAGCTTTGGGCAACAGCGGTTTATTGCCAAAGAGATCAAGAAACTTGAGGCAGCTGGTTTGCTCAGATGAGTATTCCATCCAACATGGCTTGCGAATCCTGTGGTGGTGCGCAAGGCGAATGGGAAATGGAGGCTTTGCATAGATTTCACAGACTTAAATAAAGCATGCCCGAAGGACCCATTCCCCATGCCGCGCATTGATGACCCACAAGTATATGGGGTCAATTGTAGCCTTTTGATAAGTAAGAGTGTCGAACCCAATGAGGAGCAGAAGGAAATCACAAGTGTTTTCAGCAAGGTAATGTCTGCAAGTGCTAAAACTGTAAGTAGCAGACTAGTTTGATAGCAAGATAATTTGTAACGAGAAAGTACCGGTAGTAGTAACAAAAGTGCAGCAAGGTAGCCCAATCCTTTTGAGGCAGAGGACAGGCCAAAATGGTCTCTTATGATAACCAAAGTGTTCTTGAGGGTACACGGGAATTTCATCTAGTCACTTTCATCGTGTTGGCTTAATTCGTGTTCGATACTTTGATAATTTGGTATGTGGGTGGACCGGTGCTTAGGTGCTGTTCTTACTTGAACAAACCTCCTACATATGATTAACCCTCTCGCAAGAATCCGCAACTACGAGAAAAGTATTAAGAATAAATTCTAACCATAGCATTAAACTTTTGGATCCAATCGATCCCTTACGAAATAGCGCATAAACTAGGGTTTAAGCTTCTGTCACTCTCGCAACCCATCATCTAAGAACTACTCCACAATGCATTTCCTTAGGCCCAAATATGGTGAAGTTTCATGTAGTCGACGTTCACATGACACCACTAAGGGAATCACAACATACGCATGATCAAAATATCGAACACATACCCAGTTCCCATGATTTCTCCCGTGACCTCAAGAACCAAAGTAACTACTCACAAATGATAAGCATGCTCAAGATAAGAGGGGTATTAAATAGCATAATGGATCTGAACATATAATCTTCCACCAAATAAACAATAAAGTAATCAACTACAAGATGTAATCAACACTACTACTCACCCACAGGAACCAATCTATTGTTCCAGTACAAAAACTGAACACAAGAGATGAACTAGTGTTCTAGATGAGATGGTGTTGTTGAAGATGTTGATGAAGATAGCCCTCCCCAAGATGGGAGAGTTGTTAGTGATAATGATGACGATGATTTACCCCTCCGGGAGGGAAGTTCCCCCGGTGGAATTGCTACGCCGGAGGGCAAAAGTGCTCCTACCCAGGTTCCGCCTCGAGACGGCGGCGCTTCGTCCCTAAAGTCCTCTCCTGATTTTTTCTAGGTCAAAATGGCTTATGTACTAGAAGATGGGCACCAGAGGTGGGCCATGGAGAGCACAACCCACCAGGGCGCGCCTGGGGGCCCAGGTGCGCCCTGGTGTCTTGTGCTCACCAGGGTGGCCCCCTCCGGTACTTATTTGCTCCAATATTCCTCAAATATTCCATAAAAACTCTCCGTAAAATTTCATCTTGTTTGGAGTTGTGCAGAATAAGTGGCCTGACGTAGCTTTTCCAGGTCCAGATTTCCAGCTGCCGGAATTCTCCCTCTTTGTGTGTACCTTGCATATTATGAGAGAAAAGGTATTAGAATTACTCCAAAAAGCATTATTATGCATTAAAACAACATAAATAAAAGTAGGTAAACATGATGCAAAATTGACGTATCAACTCTCCCAAGATTAGACCTTGCTTGTCCTGAAGCGAAAACATAAATCGAAAAACATGTCCACATGCTTAGAGAGAGAGGTGTCGATTAAAAAAATACAGACGTAGCAGCATCATGTAACTTATTATAACAGCAACAAACTTTAACATAAAGCTTTTATCATAGAACTTTTATCATAGACTTCTCATGAACAAGTGACAATTCATCACACAATCGAAGTATAAAGCATAAACTCTATTGGAAACCAACAAACTATGTTCTCGGTCAACTTTGCAACTAAAATTCATCATCTTTTTAGGATGGGTCACGTATCGAAGCCTTTAGGCAAGTCCACATACTCAACCATCATTTAGTCTTCTATGATTTCTAACAGTCACCGCGTACACATGGGCAAAACATTTCAACTAGACACATAGAAAGATGGGGTCTTATAGTTTCCGTCCCAACGTATTCACCTCGAGGGTGATGTCAACAATACTAACTCATGCTACCCATATTCAACTGGATATATGTGCCTAGATGTTTCCTCACCACATGATGCTTGCGGAAGGAGAAAACAAAAAGGAATAGAGAGAAGAACTTTGACTCTTGCATGAAAGTAAATACATAAAGGTAAAAGATAGGCCCTTCGCAGAGGGAAGCAGAGGTTGCCATGCGCTTTTTGTTCATATGCCCAACCCCTTAGTGCAAGAGAACGTCATGTTATATTGCCCCTTATGATGGCAACTCTATGCAGTCTGTCGCTTTTATTCTTTGCCATCACAAGTTCATACAACGCTCAATTTTCCCTTACACTAAAGGATCTCACACTTTTAGATGCACTTTTTATTGCCTTTTTGCACCGATGACAAATTACTTGAAGGATATTACTCAATCCATAGGTAGGTATGTGGATTCTCAAATAAGATTTGGCTTTCAGGGTTTTGGATGCACAAGAAGTATCTCTACTTACTGTAGAATTTTCGGATAGCAAAGATAGGGGCAAGCACCACATGTTGAAGGATCTATGACAATATAACTTCTATTTGAATATGAACAAACATAAATAATTATGTTGTCTTCCTTGTCCAACGTCAATAATTTTGGCATATAATATTTTGATTGGTGGTCACAATCACAAAAGATTTCCAGGATAGTGTATTTGCATGTGAATCTTCTCTTGCCTTATTAATTCTTTCATGAGTTGCATCATTGACCAATGCTATGTTTGTCAATCTACAATAATGTTTACTACTTATACTTTTCATTGTGTAATGTCATCACTTACCATAAGATTAGCATATGATCTTTTTCATTTATTTCCTTTCTTTTTATTGAGACAAGAAAGTAAAGAAAACAAAACTCAAACCAAACTTTATTATATATATCGCACACGATTACAAAGATAGATCACTAAGAAAACTCTTGAAAAGTAAGGAACGAACTAACTTTTATTCATCTAAAGCAAAAGATAACTATGGATCAAACTAAAAAAAGTAAAGGCAAAAGATAGAGGGGATGATACGATACCGGGGCACCTCCCCCAAGCTTGGCGAAAGCCAAGGGGAGTGCCCATACCCGATACTCAATTTTCTTTTGGTGATGAAGAAGGAGGTGGTGGTGATGAAGTAGCGATCTTGTCCTCAGGTTTCCACGACAGAGACTCACCATCATAAGAGGAAGAGTGAGTCTCCCGGGTCCTGCAACTGGCATAAGTAAATTGTTGTTGATCCACTTAAATAATTCCCAAGGGAATTTTGAGAATCCAAATGAGGTTGGATTCTACATGATAAACACTTAGGGATTATTTGTAAAATTATGAACTATTTAGTTTGCACTTTTGAAAACGAAAAAAAATTGAGTTGCATTACAAAGTGAATTTTGAATTTGATTTTTGACAAGTGACAACTTGGAAAGTAATTATGATGACATGGCCACCATTAGGGGGAGATTACTGTAGCATGATTCTCGGGGTGTTACAAATCTCCTCCACTACAAGAAATCTCGTCCCGAGATTTAAGAGGTGGAGTAAGTGGAAAGGATTGGTTACGAAATTCTAACGAGTCTTCACTGTCTTGGTTGCTTTTGTCGAAGAGGCCGGTCGATTGTGTTGATTCATCATGACGAAGCTGCCATCCTTTCTTTGGGGTCTTCATCGTATTTACGGAAGGGGAAGGGGTAACTTTGGAAGAACAGACCTCTACAAGGGTGCTTATTTAGGAGATATCTCAGGGGAGGTGGCGAAAGGTAACTCTCGAATAGAACTTTAGCAAAACATTGAGAGCAAAATAAGAAGGCACAATAAGAAGTTTCAAGTAGTTAGACAATCATTTGATGCCTAAAACAGAGCGTGAAAGGGTTTCAGAGCAACAGGAATAATATTGCGTTTGATACTAAGAGTAGATCATCTCTAGGAAGGTGCTTCATGAATTACATACGAAGCCAAGTGCAAAGGATAACTCAGAATCAAGGATGTATAGGAGAGTCAGGTTTTAATCCTATGGAACTATGGATTATGGGCCCACCATGTGGGTTAAAAGTAGAAAGGGGGTGAGATCTTGCATGGTCATGGTAGAAAGGCATGTCAGGGGATAACCTGTAAGTTATGTCAGCAACAACGTTGGTACCAAGGGCGAGGGACTAAGAGAACTATTTTCTTCGTCGTTGAAATGAGGCAGACCAATAGGCAAAGTTCTCGTCCATCGGTGGTTACTGAAATATCATCAACAATAGTAACAGGGTTTTACTGATAGAGTTATACATGACGTGTTTACATAAGCAGAGAAATATTACTGCTTATATCATATAGATCACAAGAAAGTTTAAACAAAATAATTGAAAGGAACATGTGATTATTATAATAATCAGACAAAAGGAAAGGAAAAGGTGTTTATACTCACATATTAGAGTTTACCCTTCCAAAGGACAAGCAAAGATTGATATACCCATCAAGACAGCAAGCAGATAACGATTTGGAAAAAGGGGCGACGAAACTCCTGACGTTACCCATGCCATGGTGTTTGGATAATTGATCAAGAAACATTTAGTATTGCGCTTCCAATGTTCTTGTTGATGAATAGAGTACCACCATCATGTTTGGGATAGCATTGACATGATCATCAGGTAAAGTTTAGTCTTTGGATACACAAAGGATCCATCGGAAACAACTTATAAATTAAGTCGTACAATTTCAGCAAGGAAAAGATGAGGATAGGGCCCATGGGCTCAGTAACAATTCATCGGGGGGGTCAAGGATGGTATTTCTCATCATGAATTCGATTCATAACCTGGAAGAGCTCTGAATATTGATGATGATCATGACATATTTGTCAAGAGGTTTCATGATGATGTAATCGATCAGTGATGACATCAAGTCAAAGGAATGATGAAGTGAAAGGTTATTGGTACCACGGGTACGACACAAACTCGAAATCAAGCTTGCTTTTCAAGGAGAATGATATGACGAGGAAGATTGAGGTAGGCTTAACCCACTTCAAAGTTTGTGCTCTGGGAAGAAGGACCAGGTAGCACAGTTAAAATTTAGTACGGCAATGATATACTCGACCAGGTTAGGAATGACTTGAAGGATTATTAAACTCGTAAGCAACAAAAATTTACTTAGAGTTATTGAATCAGACTTATCAGTGTTCTCGGTTGACAAACAACCTAGAACCCATGAAGTGACAAAGACAGGGTAAGGTAGTACTCCATCAAAATTTCATAATATGTAGTGCAATGGCATGATATCCTCGAGATACCAGGGGTAATACTCGAAGGTTGATCATAATAGAGGTTGGGCAGGCGTATTGACCTGCAGAAGACAAGTGATTTAACTTGTCCGAGAAATGGGACCAAAGAAGAACAATCATTGTTGGAACCACGGTTGCGAGTGATCAATTCACCGATACTAGGTGATATTATATCAAGGAAATAGTTATTATTACAAGAAGCTTCCATGATAAGTTCCACATCGGGTCCATGGGCATGAACACAAATGTTCAAGGTTGACTCCCACTTCTTCAATGCCTAACCTTTCATTCACTTCTCGTCTCTGAAGAAGTTGTAGTGTTGAAATGTTATCTGGCTAAACACCAGAAGAGTAAGACTCGTTAAAACTCTCGGGTTCAAACGGATTATGGGAGGCATAGTGATGTAGGGCAGAACCCTATGGTGACAATCTTTCACGTTTGGAGTGGATCCTACAGGGAATCACGAAGAACACGCAGAAGCACAAAGGGGAAACATGGGGAAAACAAGACAGAATCACTAAACCGACAAGGAATCAATCACACAAGTGCTAGATCACCGAGAGCAAATAGTAACACATGATCCAAATTCAACAAAGGTAAGGATACAAAGGAACCGTTCTTCTCCGTACGAAGGTCTTGATGGTCTTCCCTAGAAAGGGGTCTTGAATCCGCTTGGGGGATCTTCTCCGAAGAGGTCGTGAACTCCGAGGAGAAGTATCCAAGTGGATGAGCAAGTCTCTCACACAAATATGAGCTAAACCAATGCTACCCTAGAAAGGTGTGGACAAAAGAGTATATATAGTCTAGGGGGCGAAGAGGTACATGGGCTGCGGCCCAACACGAAATCAGCACTCAGGTGTCGGACGTCCGGAAGGCGTCGGACGTCCGGGGCTTCGGAACGGTCCGGACGTCCGGGGCTGTCGGACTTCCGTAAATTCGGCTCTGGTCCCGGTCGTCCGGTGGCTTCGGTCTTCCGTTAATTTCTTCTCGAGTGCCCAGTTGCCGGACGTCCGGAGGGCGTCGGTCGTCCGTGGCCATGGGAGTCGTCGGACGTCCGGGAAGTGCCGGTCGTCCGTGGCCTGTAGCTCTGTCCTGTCTTCCTTCCCTCGCTGAAGCACCTCCCAGGGCTCGGACGTCCGGGGCCGGCCGGTCGTCCGGTGCCTGTAGCTTCACAAACGGCCTTTCTTCTTGATGTCCGTGCTTGACGTCCTTGCCACCTTGGCCATTAGGTGTAGCTGTCCCGTGGCTCTCCTCCAGGTACCTGATCACACAGAGTGTCCATATGAGGTAGTAGCCAAGTCTCGTGAGTAGGAAGAGGGAGTTCAGAAAGGAGCGAGTTCACCTTATCTTCAATAGCCTTTGCTCTAGCTCTTGTCATGGGTCCAAGTGGTGTTGATGGAGATGTAGATACGTCCATGGGGATGAGCGAGGGATGCTCCGCATCATCTCCCCCCCCCCCTTGGTAAAGATCCGACCACGGATCAAATGCTTCATCTCCATGGTATGGCGCAAGGTCCTTGACGTTGAAGATGTCGCTCACATTGTACTTGCCTCGTGGTAGGTCTATCTTGTAGGCGTTGTCGTTGTAGCGTTCTAGCTCCTTGAAGGGTCCATCGGCTCGAGGGAGAAGTTTGGACTTGCATTCATTGGGGAAGCGGTCCTTTCGAAGGTGTATCCACACAAGATCGCCAATGTTGAAGATCATGGGTTGCTTGTTAACGTTGAGCTTGGTCGCTAGTCGTTGTACTTGGCGCTCGATGGTGTGCCTTGTATACAAGAGCTTGATTCCGAGCTTGGCGCATAGGGTCTTCCAAAAGTAACTCAAGAACTTGACGTCGCGGTCGGAGACGATTGTCTTTGGTACTCCATGGAGACGCAAGATTTCCCTACAAAAGAGATTTGCAACGTGTGAAGCATCGTCTATCTTGTTGCAAGGGATGAAATGTGCCATCTTAGAAAATCGTTCCACAACAACAAACACGGAATCCTTTCCATTTTGAGTTCTAGGCAAACCAAGTACAAAGTCCATGCTAATGTCTTCCCAAGGTTGATAAGGAATAGGAAGAGGCATGTAAAGACCATGAGATTGAGCTTTAGACTTAGCTTTGCGACATGTAGAGCATCCGGTGGTGAAGCATGAGACATCTCCAAACATCTTGGGCCAAAAGTAGTTCTTGGATAGCGTGGCGAATGTCTTATCTCGTCCAAAATGTCGCATGAGTCCGCCTCCATGAGCCTCTTGCAAAAGTAGCAAACGAAGAGAAGACTCGGGAATGCATAGTTTGTTAGCTTTCATAAGATAAGCATCCTTGATATAATATTGTTCCCAAGACGTATGCGTCAAACACTTAGCGTAAGGAATAGCAAAAGATCGATCATTAGCATACAAGTCTTTTATGTGCTCAAAGCCAATAACATTCAACTCAAGTTTAGGGACAAGCGTGCATATGCGTGAAAGCGCATCCGCAACTACATTTTCCTTACCCTTAATGTACTTGGTCACATAGGGGAAAGATTCAATAAATTCACTCCATTTGGCATGGCGCTTGTTCAACTTAGTTTGACCTTTTAAGTACTTAAGCGTTTCATGATCGGTATGTATAACAAACTCATGAGGTCTAAGATAATGTTCCCAAACATGTAGCACACGCACTAAAGCATACAATTCTTTGTCATATATGGGATAGTTAAGTTGAGCACCGGAGAGTTTTTCACTAAAATATGCAATGGCTCATTTTTATTGCATCAAAACTCCGCCAATTCCGGTACCACTTGCATCACAATGAACCTCAAAACTTTTGTAAAATTGGGTAAAGCAAGAACCAGAGCATGAGTAAGCAAAGACTTGAGTTCATCAAAAGAGGTGGATTGCAAAGATCCCCAAACAAAAGGAGCATTCTTCTTACTCACGGCATGCAAAGGAGCAGTAATAGTGCTAAAATCTTTCACAAAGCGACGATAAAAACCTGCAATACCCAGAAAACTTCGCACTTGTTGCAAATTGGTGGGTTGGGGACAAGTTTTAATTGCTTCAATTTTAGTTTCATCAACATGGACATCCTTGGATGATACAACAAAACCCAAAAAAACACTTTGTCAACACCAAATGTGCACTTTTTCATGTTGGCATAAAGACTTTCCTTGCGAAGGGTTTGCAAAACAGCCCTAACATGATCAAGATGCTCTTTTATGGTTTTGCTAAACACAAGAATATCATTGAAGTAACCCACAACAAAGACTCCAATATAAGGTCGAAGCACATGATGCATGAGACGCACAAAAGTACCGGGAGCCTCCGATAAACCCATAGGCATAACTAACCACTCATATAAGCCAAATTTAGTTTTGAAAGCAATTTTCCATTCATCACCCTCGTGAATGGGTATTTGATAATAGCCACTTTTAAGATCAATTTTTGAGAAAAAGTTGGCTCCACTAAGTTCATCAAGCATACCATCTAAGCAAGGAATGGGATGCCTATAACGAATGGTGATATCATTTATAGGTCTACAATCGGAACACGAGCTGAAACTTCCATCGGGCTTAGGCACAAGTATAACAGGAACGGCACAAGGGCTTAAGCTTTCACGTACATGACCGTTGTTGATTAGTTGTTGTACTTGCCGTTGAATCTCCTTGGTTTCTTCGGGGTTGACAGGGTATGGAGCTTTGTTTGGAAGTGGCGCTCCGGTGATGAGGTCGATTCGATGCTCAATGCCTCGTAGAGGAGGTAGACCCGGAGGTAGCTCATCGGGGAAAACATCTTGGAATTCCTGCAAAAGAGATTGAAACACTAAATGTATCTCGTGAGAGGTGTTAGTTTTAGGTTCTCCATCCTTGCACACAAGGACAAAGTGCATCACACTCGATGGGTTCTCACACACTTCCCTCATCTCACTTTTTGTGGCAAATAGTATGAGGTTTTTCTCTCTAGGCGAAGAGGCGCTCAATTTTGGCTTGTGGCTCTCACTCACTTTTTGGTGGATCACTTTTTCACTCTTCTCTCTATGGTGGGTGGATTGCTTGTCGGCTATCACTTGACTAGGAGACATAGTTCGTAGCACATACTCTTTCCCTTTCATCTTGAAGCTATAGTGATTGGTACGCCCGTTGTGGAGGACACCACGGTCGAATTGACATGGTCGGCCAAGAAGGAGGTGGCAAACGGTCATTGGGACCACATCACACTCCAAAGTGTCCTCATATGCACCAATTTTGAAGGATACTTGGACCGTATGCTCAACTCGTGTAGTGCCGGAGTCACTTAGCCATTGAACCTTGTAGGGGTGCGGGTGCTTCCTCTTGACCAATTGAAGCTTGGAGCTTGTTCTTCACTTGCCAAGTTGTGGCAACTACCTCCGTCGATGATGACCTTGACGGACCTTCCATTGATGCCGGCCTTTGTGTGGAAGATGTGGCATCGTTGGTCTTCTTCTAGTTGATGTTGAAGAGTCAAGACCTTGGAGACAACAAGAGCGGGGCTCGAATCCTCATCACAAAAGTCTTTATCATCTTCATCTTCATTTACTCGCCTATGCATGGCCACTTGCTCAATAGCTTCCATTTCATCTTCACTCATGGATTCGTAGGTGCCATCGTCGTTGAGGATCATGGTGCGCTTGTTTGTGCATTCATAGGACTTGTGGCCTCGGCCGCCGCCAGTGAAACACTTGAAGGAGCTTGTCTTGACGGTCTCATAGGTCGGAGTAGATGAAGAAGCACGCGGCTTGAAGTTGCTTGTAGTAGGAGGAAGACGACTTGAACTTGACGAATGTTTCTTGTAACTTGACTTGTCGTCGTTGCTTGGAGAAGGTTTGGTTGAAGTCGAAGGTGGAGTAGTTTTTGAAGCTTGGTTATTGGAGAAGCCGTAGGTCTTGGATGAATACTTGGCATACTTGAAGTCTTCTTGCACTTGACGTTCCGCCTTTGTAGCTTGATGCACGAGCTCAATGAGGTTGGTGTAGGGTTGGAAGTCGGTGATCTTCTTGATGGGATGATTGAGTCCATTCAAGAGTCGTGCCATTGTTTGCTCATCATCCTCCGTGACATTGGCGCGAATCATGGCAATGTGCATTTCCTTGTAGTATTCTTCAACACTCTTTGTTCCTTGCTTGAGGAGTTGTAGCTTCTTGAAGAGCTCGCGGTTGTAGTAGGTTGGTACAAAACATGCTCGCATGACATCCTTCATTTGAGCCCAAGTGGCGATTGGAGGTTCACCTCTTGCTTGTCGGTGCTCAAGGACTTGTTCCCACCATATGAGCACATAGTCTTGGAACTCAAGTGATGCTATAGCGATCTTCTTCTCTTCCTCATAGTTGTGCAAACGAAAGATTTTGTCGGCCTTCAATGCCCATGAGAGGTATTCTTTGGGATCATTGCTTCCATTGAACTTGGGCATTGTGAATTTGAGCGTTGCTCTTCATTGTGTTGTTGGCGATGGTGGTGATGACGCCCTTGACATGGAGGGTAATCATCCTCATGTTGCTCTTGGCGTGGAGGAAGTCCATGATCAATTGCTCTTGTTGACCTTGAGGTTGAGGTGGAGCTTGATGAGCTTGTGGAGGAGCTTGAGGGCCTTGACGTTGCATGCGCGGTTGATAGTTCCTCTCTTGAATTTCTTCTCGAAGGGCTTCCTCTTGATTGCGCCATTCGCGATTGCGGTTGGCGATGGCTCGACTTGATTCTTGAAGGGCACGTTCCGCCTCAAGAGCTTGTGCTTCTCGTTGTTGTTGTTGAAGACGTTGAGCCTCGGCGTCTTGTTCTTCTTGGTGTAGACACGCACGTTCTTCCTCTTGGCTCCGTAGTCGTTGTCGTTCTTGAGCTTGAGCAAAAGTGACTTGGTTTGATTGAGGACGATGAACTTGCTCATCGGCTTGCTCTTGTGAATGCTTGACGTGTAGCCGGTCTTGAGATGCATGACGGTCTTGACGCGCGTCTCGTCGAAGAGTGTTCAATGATGGTGTACTTGAGCCAGAGAAGGAGTCGTCGGAGTGTCGACTTGAGTGGCTCCGTCTTGAGTATGACGATGTAGAAGGAGGCCGGTTCACTAACAAGGCGCGGATCTCGTTCATTCTTGCATCGTTCTCTTGGTTGTGCGCGTCGAGCTTTTTGTCGAAGTAGTCTCGTGTACGTTGCTCGAAGAGTCGCAAGTCGGTGGCGAGGTTGTCGATGCAGTCGTTCATTTTGTTGCTCTTGATGCAACGCTCGTTGTGCACCAAAGATGTGGCTCTTGGTGACGTATGATGACATGTCGTCGTCTTGCTCGATGAAGAGTGGGTTGGTGGAAGTACTTGGCCTATCCATCATTCCAAGCAAAATGTGAGTGGTAGAAGGAGAAGAACTTATAGCAATGTACCTTTGACCGATGTTGAAGAGGAATCAAGTTCACTCAAATGCGGAAAATGAAATAGCACTATTGGTACCAATTCTTGTCGGTTCTCACACCTACACAAGTAAAAGCTTATGGTGGAGCTTGGTTAGGATGGTGGCATAAAATTTGATGCAATAGTAAGTGAGCTTCAATAATGTTGGAAATGATTCACAAATTTGCAAATGCAACAAGTAGACCAAGCAAATATTGGAACACGGGAACACACACGCAAATAGATAGATGCGATTGTGCAAACCAAAAGTGAGCCAAAATGTGGAACCCACGAAAATGCTCTTGTTGCACAATACTAGGGAGACGCTAGCACGATTGCACAATAGGCGGATACGGAACTTGTGCACAACCTACTAGGCAAAAATGCAACAATCTCTATCCCAAGTATGCTATATGTATAGTATTTCGGTGCTATGATCCAAGATGATCTTATATGACAATCTTAATGTAGTATGATGCTATGGTTCTTGCTCATAAGCTCTTTGCTTATCTTTTCTCTTTGCTTAAAAGCTTGGGTGGCTCTTTCACTTTTGAGCTCTTTTCTCATGCAAAACTTCACGAACCAAGATAGCAATTGTGTATGCGATGACAACTTTGTGACACACAAGTTGATGCCAAGATATGCACCACAATGGTATGGTATGTATGCTATGGTGTATGATCACTAATGTGCACAAGTCACGTTGCCGGCAATACTCAATGGCTAGTCTCAATGGGTAAGCTACGCAAAAGTAAGGCCATGTGGGGTATCAATGCAATTGCAAGGTATGACAAAGATGTCATCGAAGTTACCATCCTTGGCGATGATGAGACCCTTGCGAAGATGAGCCGTGGTGATGATGATGTCCAACCGTACCTAAATAGCTGAAACACAATAGGACACGGGAGCCACACTCAAAATCTCAAGGACCAAAATATGTCAAAATCGTTAGCAGAGGTATTGGGGAGGATGGTGGTGTATGTGGGTTTGGAAGATGTGGTGGAAGGTGCGGTTGTGGTGGTGGCCGAACTGAAAAATTCAGTTTCGTCAGAGTTTCACGGACGTCCGGGTTTTATGGTCATCCGGTCGTCGGACGTCCGGCAGGGTCCGGTCGTCCGGTGCCTGGGTGAAATCGGGCACGGGATGAACTGCGCGATTTCGGGGTGGATGGAGATGGTGAGGTCGAAATCGAGCGGATTGGTGGTTCGAAAAGGGTGGGGAGGGTGGGGAAAGCTAGATCCACACGTAGCAACTCAAATCCATGAACCAAATCCAACAAAATCTCAACTCACCAACAAATCACCAAAAAAATATGCGGCTATTTTTGGTGGGGAATTTTTGGATTTAGGACAAAAACAACAAAATCAAGCTAGAAAACACGAGGTAGGTGCTCCAAGAACGTGATCAACATGGCTCATGATACCAAGATGATGGAGACTCGTCCCTAAGTAGTCGAAACACCTTAGGAAACGGAAAAACCGCGAACTCAAAATCTCAAAGACAAATGTCAAATGGTGGTAGCGGAAAGCGGTGGAGGTTTGCACTTGGCAATGCGGAAGTGGTGGTGGTGGTTGATGAAGAAGCAATCGTCCCTAAGTATCGGAAACAAGAATCAGCCGAAGTCAAAACCTACAGGTTATGGACGTCCGGGAAGGTCGGATGTCCGGGGCGTCGGATGTCCGGGAAAGTCGGAAATCCGTAAATTTGGCTCAGGTTAGGTGTTCCGGTCGTCTGGAAAGGTCGGACGTCCGGTGCTCCGTGGGGGTCCGGACGTCCGTAAAACGCCGGTCATCCGGTGGGTCAGGGTCAACGCTAAATTTCAGATCCGGGACGCGATTTTGGGCGGAAATTGGAGATTTCAGGGTCAAAATTGATGAGATTTCGTGGATGGAAGATGGGGAAACTTGGGGAAATGCTAGATCCACTTGAAACCAAGCAAATCCATGGATCAAAATCAACAAAACATTATCAAACCAACAAATCACTAAAAAAATTGGGGCTATTTTGTGGGGATTTTCGGATTTTGGGGATCTTACTCAAGGCATGCAAAGGAGCGGCAATAGTGCTAACATCTTTCACAAAGCGACGATAAAAACCTGCAAGACCAAGAAAACTTTGCACTTTTTGCAAATTGGTGGGTTGGGGCCAAGTTTTAATTGCTTCAATTTTAGTTTCATCAACATGGACACCCTTGGATGATACAACAAAACCCAAAAAACCACTTTGTCAACACCAAATGTGCACTTTTTCATGTTGGCATAAAGACTTTCCTTGCGAAGGGTTTGCAAAACACCCCTAACATGATCAAGATGCTCTTTCATGGTTTTTCTAAACACAAGAATATCATCGAAGTAAACCACAACAAAGACTCCAATATAAGGTCGAAGTACATGATGCATGAGACGCACAAAAGTACCGGGAGCCTCCGATAAACCCATAGGCATAACTAACCACTCATATAAGCCAAATTTAGTTTTGAAAGCAGTTTTCCATTCATCACCCTCATGAATGCGTATTTGATAATAGCCACTTTTAAGATCAATTTTTGAGAAAAAGTTGGCTCCATTAAGTTCATCAAGGATATCATCTAAGCGATGAATGGGATGCCTATAACGAACGGTGATAGCATTTATAGGTCTACAATCGGAACACAAGCGGAAACTTCCATTGGGCTTAGGTACAAGTATAACGGGAATGGCACAAGGGCTTAAGCTTTCACGTACATGACCGTTGTCGATTAGTTGTTGTACTTGCCGTTGAATCTCCTTGGTTTCTTCGGGGTTGACATGGTATGGAGCTTTGTTTGGAAGTGGCGCTCCGGGGATGAGGTCGATTCGATGCTCAATGCCTCGTAGAGGAGGTAGACCCGGAGGTAGCTCATCAGGGAAATCATCTTGGAGTTCCTGCAAAAGAGATTGAAACACTAAATGTATCTTGTGAGAGGTGTTAGTTTTAGGTTCTCCATCCTTGCACACAAGGACAAAGTGCATCACACTCGATGGGTTCTCACACACTTCCCTCATCTCACTTTTTGTGGCAAATAGTATGAGGTTTTTCTCTCTAGGCAAAGAGGCACTCAAGTTTGGCTTGTGGCTCTCACTCACTTTTTGGTGGATCACTTTTTCACTCTTCTCTCTATGGTGGGTGGCTTGCTTGTCGGCTATCACTTGACTAGGAGACATACGTTGTAGCAAATATTCTTTCCCTTTCATCTTGAAGCTATAGTGATTGGTACGCCCTTTGTGGAAGACACCACGGTCGAATTGCCATGGTCGACCAAGAAGGAGGTGGCAAACGGTCATTGGGACCACATCACACTCCAAAGTGTCCTCATATGCACCAATTTTGAAGGATACTTGGACCGTATGCTCAACTTGTATAGTGTCGGAGTCACTTAGGCATTGAACCTTGTAGGGGTGTGGGTGCTTCCTCTTGACCAATTTATGCTTGGAGCATAGTTCTTCACTTGCCAAGTTGTGGCAACTACCTCCGTCGATGATGACCTTGACGGACCTTACATTGATGCCGGCCTTTGTGTGGAAGATGTGGCATCGTTGGTCTTCTTCTTGTTGATGTTGAAGGGTCAAGACCTTGGAGACAACGAGAGCGGGGCTCGAATCCTCATCACAAAAGACTTGATCATCTTCATCTTCATTTACTCGCCTATGCATGGCCACTTGCTCAATAGCTTCCATTTCATCTTCACTCATGGAGTCATAGGTGCCATCGTCGTTGAGGATCATGGTGCGCTTGTTTGTGCATTCATAGGATTTGTGGCCTCGGCCGCCGCAAGTGAAACACTTGAAGGAGCTTGTCTTGACGGTCTCATCGGTCGGAGTAGATGAAGAAGCACGCGGCTTGAAGTTGCTTGTAGTAGGAGGAATACGACTTGAACTTGACGAATGTTTCTTGTAACTTGACTTGTCATCGTTGCTTGGAGAAGGTTTGGTTGAAGTCGAAGGTGGAGTAGTTGTTGAAGCTTGGTTATTGGAGAAGCCGTAGGTCTTGGATGAATACTTGGCGTACTTGAAGTCATCTTGCACTTGATGTTCCGCCTTTGTAGCTTGATGCACGAGCTCAATGAGGTTGGAGTAGGGTTGGAAGTCGGCGATCTTCTTGATGTGATGATTGAATCCATTCAAGAATCGTGCCATTGTTTGCTCATCATCCTCCGTGACATTGGCTCGAATCATGGCAATGTCCATTTCTTGTAGTATTCTTCAACACTCTTTGTTCCTTGCTTGAGGAGTTGTAGCTTCTTGAAGAGATCGCGGTTGTAGTAGGTTGGTGCAAAATGTGCTCGCATGACATCCTTCATTTGAGCCCAAGTGGTGATTGGAGGTTCACCTCTTGCTTGTCGGCGCTCAAGGACTTTTTCCCACCAAATGATCACATAGTCTTGGTACTCAAGTGATGCCATAGCGATCTTGTTCTCTTCCTCATAGTTGTGCAAACGAAAGATTTTGTCGACCTTCAATTCCCATGAGAGGTATTCTTCGGGATCATTGCTTCCATTGAACTTGGGCACTGTGAATTTGAGCTTGCCATAGCGTTGCTCTTCATTGTGTTGTTGGCGATGGTGGTGACGACGCCCTTGACGTGGAGGGTAATCATCCTCATGTTGCTCTTGGCGTGGAGGAAGTCCATGATCAACTTGCCCTTGTTGACCTTGAGGTTGAGGTGGAGCTTGACGAGCTTGTGGAGGAGCTTGAGGGGCTTGACGTTGCACGCGCGGTTGATAGTTCCTCTCTTGAATTTCTTCTCGAAGGGCTTCCTCTTGATTGCGCCGTTCGCGATTGCGGTTAGCGATGGCTCGACTTGATTCTTGAAGGGCATGTTCCGCCTCAAGAGCTTGTGCTTCTCGTTGTTGTTGTTGAAGATGTTGAGCCTCGGCGTCTTGTTCCTCTTGGTGTAGACGCGCTCGTTCTTCCTCTTGGCACCGTAGTCGTTGTCGTTCTTTACCATGTGCAAAAGCAACTTGGTTTGATTGAGGACGATGACCTTGCTCATCGGCTTGCTCTTGTGAATGCTAGACATGTAGCGGGTTTCGAGATGCATGACGGTCTTGACACGCAGCTCGTCGAAGAGTGTTCGATGATGGTGTACATGAGCCGGAGAAGGAGTCGTCGGAGTGTCGACTTGAGTGGCTCCGTCGCCGGTTCACCAACAAGGCGCGGATCTCGTCCATTCTTGCATCGTTCTCTTGCTTGTGCGCGTCGAGCTTGTTGTCGAAGTAGTCTCGTGTACGTTGCTCGGAGAGTCGCAAGTCGGTGGCGAGGTTGTCGATGCGGTCGTTCATTGCTTGTTGCTCTTGATGCAATGCTCGTTGTGCACCAAAGAGGTGGCTCTTCGTGACTTATGATGACATGTCATCGTCTTGCTCGATGAAGAGTGGGTTGGTTGAAGTACTTGGCCTATCCATCATTCCAAGCAAAATGTGAGTGGTAGAAGGAGAAAAACTTATACCAATGTACCTTTGACTGATGTTGAAGAGGAATCAAGTTCACTCAAATGCGGACAATGAAATAGCACTATTGGTACCAATTCTTGTCGGTTTTCACACCTACACAAGTAAAAGCTTATGGTGGAGCTTGGTTAGGATGGTGGCATAAAATTTGATGCAATAGTAAGTGAGCTTCAATAATGTTGGAAATGATTCACAAATTTGTAAATGCAACAAGTAGACCAAGCAAATAGTGGAACATGGGAACACACACGCAAATAGATAGATGCGATTGTGCAAACCAAAAGTGAGCCAAAATGTTGAACCCACGAAAATGCTCTTGTTGCACAATACTAGGGAGACGCTAGCACGATTGCACAATAGGCGGATACGAAACTTGTGCACAACCTACTAGGCAAAAATGCAACAATCTCTATCCCAAGTATGCTATATGTATAGTATTTCGGTGCTATGATCCAAGATGATCTTATATGATAATCTTAATGTAGTATGATGCTATGGTTCTTGCTCATAAGCTCTTTGCTTATCTTTTCTCTTGGCTTAAAAGCTTGGGTGGCTCTTTCACTTTTGAGCTCTTTTCTCATGCAAAACTTCACGAACCAAGATAGGAATTGTGTATGCGATGACAACTTTGTGACACACAAGTTGATGCCAAGATATGCACCACAATGGTATGGTATGTATGCTATGGAGTATGATCACTAATGTGCACAAGTCACGTTGCCGGCAATACTCAATGGCTAGTCTCGATGGGTAAGCTACGCAAAAGTAAGGCCATGTGGGGTATCAATGCAATTGCAAGGTATGACAAAGATGTCATCGAAGTTACCGTCCTTGGCGATGATGAGACCCTTGCGAAGATGAGCCGTGGTGATGATGACGTCCAACCGTACCTCAATAGCCGAAACACAATAGGACACGGGAGCCACACTCAAGATCTCAAGGACCAAAATATGTCAAAATCGTCAGCGGAGGTATTGGTGAGGATGGTGGTGTATGTGGGTTTGGAAGATGTGGTGGAAGGTGGGGTTGTGGTGGTGGCCGAACTAAAAAATTCAGTTTCGTCAGAGTTTCACGGACGTCCGGGTTTTACGGTCGTCCGGTCCTCGGACGTCCGGCAGGGTCCGGTCATCCGGTGCCTGGGCGAAATTCGGGCACGGGATGAACTGCGCGATTTTGGGGTGGATGGAGATGGTGAGGTCGAAATCGAGCGGATTGGTGGTTGGAAAAGGGTGGGGAGGGTGGGGAAAGCTAGATCCACACGTAGCAACTCAAATCCATGAACCAAATCCAACAAAATCTCAACTCACTAACAAATCACGAAAAAACTTTTGGGGCTATTTTTGGTGGGGAATTTTCGGATTTAGGACAAAAACAACAAAATCAAGCTGGAAAGCACGGGGTAGGGGCTCCAAAAATGTGATCAACGTGGCTCATGATACCAAGATGATGTAGGGCGGAACCCTATGGTGACAATCTTTCAGTTTGGAGTGGATCCTATGGGGAATCACGAAGAACACGCGGAAGCACAAAGGGGAAACACGGGGAAAACGAGAGAGAATCACTAAACTGACAAGGAATCAATCACACAAGTGCTAGATCACCGAGAGCAAATAGTAATACATGATCCAAATTCAATAAAGGTAAGGATACAAGGAACCGTTCTTCTTCGTACAGAGGTCTTGATGGTCTTCCCTAGAAAGGGGTCTTGAATCCTCATGGGGGATCTTCTTCGAAGAGGTCGTGAACTCAGAGGAGAAGTATCCAAGTGGATGAGCAAGGCTCTCACACAAATATGAGCTAAACAATGCTACCGTAGAAAGGTGGGGACGAAAGAGTATATATAATCTAGGGGGCGAAGAGGTACATGGGCTGCGGCCCAACACGAAATTAGCGCTCAGGTGTCGGACGTCCGGAAGGCGTCGAACGTCCGGGGCTTCGGAACGGTTCGTACGTCCGGGGCTGTCGGACTTCCATAAATTCGGCTCCGGTCCCGGTCGCCCGGTCGTCCGGTGGCTTCGGTCTTCCGTTAATTTCTTCTCGGGTGCCCAGTTGCCGGACGTCCGGAGGGTGTCGGTCGTCCGTGGCCCTGGGAGTCATCGAACGTCCGGGAAGGGCCGGTCGTCCGTGGCCTGTAGCTCTATCCTGTCTTCCTTCCCTCGCTGAAGCACCTCCCAGGGCTCGGACGTCCGGGGCCGGCCGGTCGTCCGGTGCCTGTAGCTTCACAAACGGCTTTTATTCTTGATGTCCGTGCTTAAAGTCCTTGCCACCTTGGCCATTAGGTGTAGCTGTCCCGTTGCTCTCTTCCAGGTACCTGATCACACACAGAGTGTCCATATGAGGTAGTAGCCAAGTCTCGTGAGTATGAAGAGGGAGTTCGAAAAGGAGCGAGTTCACCTTATCTTCGATAGCCTTTGCTCTACCTCTTGTCATGGGTCCAAGTGGTGTTGAGGGAGATGTAGATACGTCCATGGGGATGAGCGAGGGATGCTCCGCATCACATAGGTTCAACCCAGAGGGGCAATTTAGGAACCTATTCCACAAACTTCATAAGTAAACAACAGAAGCTCAAAAGCAGAGCATGGTTGACAAAAGGAGAGGATACAATTACCAAAGGCATTATGTATCTAGGAAAGAACTTCACGAGGTGATTAAATATGAAGGACACTGTCGGATGGTAGTCCAACAAAGGATCTGATGACCCATAACAGAGCTGATGTGGGTATCGTACCCAACCAGAAGAAGAAAGAATGCAAGGAGATCATATTATAGATATATCTGGATAACTTCAAAGCTTGAATACAAAGGAATTATGATTTTCAAAATGAAGGATCAAAAGCAGACGCTCTGATTAAATGATGGGTAAGTTGAACAGAATTAGAATGGAATTCAACCAAGGTTTGATTTGCCGAGAACCAGCTCCTATTAAAATATCGTCTGAGCCAAAAGTATAATTTCTAAAGATCAATTGAAGACTATGAGTAATTCACACATGTTGAATCAATGGCTCGGAATGACAACCACAAAGGATTTCAATGAATATTGCTATACATATGAAATTAACCATAATGCAAGCAGGTAAAACTTCCCAGAGCAATAGGTTGCAAAGGATTCTTGGAAGGTCGCATAGCATTTTGGAATATTTTCTGGAACACATGAATAACTGGGGATGAACGAATCCCCGGTAAGAGTGAGAAATTATTCATACATGTATTCATGCGGAAAAGCAGCTGCAAGGCAGCAGGCACAAAGGATGCTCGGAATATCCAAAGTATTTCAGGGTATCTTGTAATAACAAGAACAACTGGAAAAGAAAAGAAAGTATGGATGACAAGTGTATGCAGGTATCCGTACGGATTTATAAGTGATATGGAATTGCAACGGTGAAGGGCACAACTGTTTCGGGGAAACATCAGAGAGTATCTTCAGGATCTTCTGGTGCACCAAGAGACCATCTGGAATGAGGGGCTCTCCGGGTGGAAGTAGTTACGAGAACCTAAGGTTAGAGTTAGTAAATTTTTAACTCGAATAGAAGAGAGATCGGAGTCCAAGAGTAAAGACGAGGAATAAAAGATCCTAATACCACCCAATGGCGACGTGGGCCTGTAAGACACACAGCCATGTTAATAAAAGTTTTGTAGTGACTAGACTCGACTTCGGCCAAGGAGTTGGAAAGGGGGCTACCTACTGGCCGTCGGCTCTGATACCAACTTGTCACGCCCTTGATTCAATCGTAGACTAATCATACACGCAAATGTGTACGATCAAGATCAAGGACTCACGGGAAGATATCACAACACAACTCTAGACACATATTAAAATAATACAAGCCTTATATTACAAGCCAGGGGCCTCGGGGGCTCGAATACATCAGCTCAAATACAAAAGAGTCAGCGGAAGCAAGAATATCTGAGTACAGACATAAGTTGAACAAGTTTGCCTTAAGAAGGCTAGCACAAAAGCAACAGAGATCGAAAAGGGAAGGCCTCCTGCCTAGCAGCCACCTAGCTTATAGCGACCCGACCTCAGATGGTCAAGTCTCTGTGCTCAGGTGTCATCCCTGGATCAGTAATGCTGACACCACACAGTACTTCAAAGGATTTATAACAGAGTAGCAATCACACACTTATTACATCGTTTGTCCAAAGAGGACTTATTACAATAATCATGGCTTAAGGCCATCTAATAACGATAACAGTGAAAGACTTGGAAGATAAGTGAGTCCATCAACTCCAACAGCATCACTGAGTATAGAACCACGACCTAAAAGCACCTTACTCGTCGTCTGAAAATTCTGCAACATGAAAGTTGCAGCCCGAAAACGGGTCAGCACATGGAATATGCTGGCAAAATAACACATAGAGAATAACGAATGGTAAGCCTATACTACATGCATATATGGCTGGTGGAAAAGCTCTATGGTTACAGTTTTGCGTAAAGCCAGTTTTTCCCTACTGCAAAGGAATAAATTTATTTAACTATCATGGTGGTTGTTAAACATTGAGAATGGTTGACAGCATCCTCAATCCCAATTAAAAAGTACTCATTAACAAACCCAACAACATTTAATTAGAGTAACATGTTGAGATTCACATGATATTCAAGTACTAGATACTCAAGATGTCCATAACCGGGGACACGGCTAATCATGATTAGTTTGTACACTCTGCAGAGGTTTATGACTTTTCCCCACAAGACTCGATCGCCTCCGCTTGGTTTCTCGCACTACATGGTGTTTGAGAAACGGATGACCGAGACATAGTCTTTCAGAAGCGCTAGCACATTACGATGGGTGGACCCGTACACCTACATCCCCTACATCTGCTAGTCCACCACTATAAGAGTTCGCACGACTTAGTCAACTATGCCGAGCCCATAATGGCTTGTGGCTGCACACGAAGTTACTAGCATGAATTATCTTATGATCCCTTTGAGCACGGGTGGCGGTCCATAGGAAAATCACACGGTACCCGGATTTCCAAAAAACAGCAATCATTGGATTCCCCTGTGCCTCAATCAACCCAGATGTGTATTTAAGTTGCCACCTTAGATAAACCATTTAATATCAAACTCACATCTGTCATGGATATCACTCACCCAATCCACGTCTACTAGCATAGCATGGCATAATAAGCAAACGTAGAAGTAACTCCCAAAGGTTTCATAAGTAAATCAGGTAATAGGTACTACCTCATCTACTTCCCATCCCAAAATTTAATTAGATCCTAATCATGCAATGTTTGAGGATTGATCTAATGCATAAAAACTTGGTAGTAGAAAAGGTATGATCAAGTGTTACTTGCCTTGCTGATGTTCCGCGAAACCTAGAGATTCGAAGTAACAAGCGGCGCACTCCGGGTGATCTATCGCAGACAAAGAACAAGCATACAATAAGTACTCATCTAATGCATAGGTAAAACTCGAATGAAAGATCTAACCAGAGAGTTCAACTTAAGAACCCTGGTTGCAAAAAGAATCAAATCAAATAAAGCAACGGAAGTCAAACGGCGAAAGAAAACAACTCGGTTCTAGCAAGTTGAAACTAGGTCAAATTTTACAGTAGCAAAACTTAGTTCAAGTTGATTAGTCAGAACGGCGGTTTCGAAACGAAACTCCAGGCGCTTGAATCACCTGATTCCGATAAACGAGCGAGAAGAAAAACTAGAACGAAGATCGGATCTGAAATCGCGATCAGAAAAATAGCGGAATAAATCCGACTAAAAGAAAAACGACGAACGGTTAAACGAACGGACGTTTGTTAACCGGGAATAACCGGTGATCACGTTCGTTAGGACGAACGGTCCGGCGAACGCTCGCGAAACAACAAAACCGGAATGAAACCGATCTAGGGTTTCGGAAAAAAAACCGAACCGATGAAAAAGAAAACCTGAATGGTTTTTATATAAAAAACCGAACCGAGGGGAGGGTGGCGGGGCGCGGCTACCTCGACGAGGCGGGGCTCCGGCGAGGCGGCGGCTAGGCGGCGACGCGGGCGGTGGCGGCAGCGGCTTGGCGGCGGCGCAAGTGACGGCGGCGGCGGTATTAGTCTTCTTCTTTGCTGGGGGGCGGCGGTGGGTTGAGGAGGAGAGGGGGGCCTTGGTTATTTATAGGAGGGGGTGCTGCTTGGGGAGGGGCAGAAAACGGAGTCCGAATCGGACTCGGCGACGGGCGGCGGCAGGCGGGCGGCGGCGGCGCTTAGCGTCTTGCGGAGGCGGGCGATCGGGCAGGCTGGGCTTTGGCCCAAAGTGGGCGCTGCAGTTTTTTTTTATAAATACCGTGCTTAGAAAAACAAATAAAATAAAATCTAAACGAACTCCAAAATTACAAAGTAAATTTTCCCCGACTCCTAAAAATGAGTCGAACAAAATGAACTTTTACTCGGTCCTAAAATGCAATTTTTTAAAACACGCAATTTTTTCCTAAGGCAAATAAACTCCGAGAAAATCCAAAATTTGATTTTTTTTTTTTTTATTAAATCTTCATTTTTCCTGAATTTTGGGAAAGTCATATTATTCCCTCTTATATTTTTTTATATTGGGAAAATTATTTGAAGATAAAATAAATAAAATCCAATGATCCTCTTTTCATGATTCGAGAGAACTCAAATATGAAAATTTCGAAATCTCCACTCTCTCCGAGGGTCCTTGAGTTGCGTGAAATTTCTAGGATCGACAAAATGCAAGAAAATATGATATGCATGATGATCTTATGTATAACATTCCAAATTGAAAATTTGGGATGTTACAAACCTACCCCCCTTAAGATGAATCTCGCCCTCGAGATTCGGGTTGGCTAGAAAATAGGTGAGGGTGGTCCTTGAGCAAATCTTCTTCTCTCTCCCAGGTGGCTTCATCCTCCGTGTGGTGAATCCACTGAACCTTGCAAAACTTGATAACCTTGCTGCGAGTAACTCGGCTGGCATATTCGAGAATCCTGTTGGTTTCTCCTCATATGTTAAATCATCCTTCAATCAGTATTGCTTCAAAGGGCATCAGATTCTTAACGGAACCTCTGCCATCTCGGCGTGACATTTCTTCAGCTGAGAAACATGGAATACGTCATGAACTCCTGACAGTCCTTCAGGTAATTCGAACTTATAAGCGACTTCTCCCATGCGTTGCAAGATTCTATACGGTCCAACAAAACGTGGTGCTAACTTTCCTTTAACTCCAAAACGCTTAACTCCTCGAAGTGGGGATACTCTAACATAAACTCTGTCTCCAACTTCGTATTCTATCTCCTTGCGTTTTGAATCCGCATAGCTCTTCTGTCTGGACTGGGCTACCTTGAGCCTATCGCGAATCAGCTTAACTTTCTGTTCAGACTCCTTAATCAAATCTGGTCCAAACAACTGACGGTCTCCAACTTCATCCCATGACAACGGTGTCCTGCACCTCCTTCCGTATAAAGCTTCGAAAGGTGCCATCTTCAAGCTGGTTTGGTAACTGTTGTTATAAGAAAACTCCGCATACGGCAAGTTATCGTCCCAACTAGATCCATAATCTAGTGCACAAGCTCTCAGCATATCCTCCAAAATTTGATTTACTCTTTCAGTCTGTCCATCATGCTCAGGTGAAAAGTCAGATGAATTCCAGCCTGGTCCCTAATGTTTTGTGCAACTGATTCCAAAACTTTGAGGTAAATTGGGTTCCTCTATCTGATACGATACTCCTCGGAACTCCGTGTAAACACACAATTCTGGTCATGTATATCTTTGCCAACTTAGCACTGCTATAGGTAGTCTTGACTGGAATGAAATGAGCTACCTTCGTCAAGCGGTCGACTATAACCCAAATCGAGTCATAGCCTGAACGAGTCTTTGGCAAACCCGTGATGAAATCCTTGCCTAGTTTATCCCACTTCCATTCGGTATCGGCAATGGTTGCAACAATCCTCGCCGGCTTTTGATGTTTCGCCTTCACTCTCGACATACATCACAAACCGCTACATACTCCGCAATATCCTTCTTCATTCCGGTCCACCGTAACGCTTCCTTCAAATCCAAATACATCTTGGTATTACCGGTGAATCGAGTAGGGTGAATCATGTGCCTCTTGCGTAATCAACTTTCGATCTCCGGGTCATTTGGCACATAAACACGGTCCTCAAACCATAGGGTATCGTGCTCATCCTCACGAAATCCCTTTGCTTTTCCTTCGCTCATTTTCTTCTTTATATCCGCGATCTCTTTGTCATTTTTCTGAGCTTCCCTGATTTTATCCATCAAGGTAGACTGAATCTCCAATGCTGCTACATAGCCTCTCGGAACTATTTCCAAACATAGCTCACGAAGATCTTCTGCTAACTCCTTTGGTATTTCTCCAGTCAATAGCGTATTGACATGGCTCTTGCGGCTCAATGCGTCAGCTACTACATTAGCCTTTCCGGGATGGTAATGCAATCTCATATCATAATCCTTGATGAGTTCCAACCATCTCCTTTGTCTAAGGTTTAACTCCTTCTGCGTGAAAATGTACTTCAAACTCTTGTGATCCGTGTACACCTCACAATGATTTCCAATGAGGAAATGTCTCCATGTCTTCGATGCATGCACTACGGCTGCTAACTCCAAATCATGTGCGGCATAATTTAATTCATGAGGTTTCAGTTGTCGTGAAGCATACGAAACAACTCTTCCTTCCTGCATAAGCACCGCTCCAAGTCCTCAACGTGAAGCGTCGCAATACACCTCATAATCCTTGGTCTGATCTGGCAAAATTAACACTGGTGAGATAACCAATCTTTTCTTCAACTCCTGAAAACTTGCCTCACAATCCTCAGTCCATATGAACTTGGTATCCTTTTTCAGCAACTCCGTCATAGGCTTTGCAATCCTTGAGAAATTCTCAATAAATCTCCGGTAGTATCCTGTGAGTCCAAGAAAACTCCAGATCTCTCCAACTGTTGTGGGTGCTTCCCATTCGGTTACAGTCTCAACCTTTTTAGGGTCAACTGCTATACCTTCTCCGGATATAACATGTCCAAGAAATCCAACTTCCTTTAGCCAAAATTCACATTTGCTGAACTTGGCATATAACTGATGTTCCCTTAGTTTCTCCAAAACCAATCGCAAATGTTCCTTATGTTCATCTTCATTCTTCGAGTAAACCAAAATATCATCAATGAACACCACGCATTTAACTTATCCAAAAACTCCATAAACACTTTGTTCATCAGGTTCATGAAATAAGCAGGTGCGTTAGTCAGTCCAAAGACATAACGGTATACTCATACAATCCATATCTTGTGGTGAATGTCGTCTTAGGTATGTCCTGCTCTCGAATCTTCAACTGATGGTACCCTGATCGCAAATCGATCTTGGAAAACACTTTAGCTCCTTGCAAACGATCAAACAGATCGTTTATCATTGGTAGTGGGTACTTGTTCTTGATGGTTACTTCATTCAATCCACGATAATCAACAACCATCCTTAACGATCCATCCTTCTTCTCCACTAAGAGTACGAGTGATCCCCAAGGCAAAGAACTTGGGCGTATATACCCTTTATCCAATAGCTCCTTAATCTGCTTCTTGATTTCCGCCAAATCCTGTGCGGGCATCCTGTATGGTCGCTTCGATATAGGGCCTGTACCTGGCAAAAGCTGAATAAAAAACTCAATGTCTCTATCCGGTGGCATTCCTGGCAATTCCTCAGGAAATACATCAGGATAATCCTTCACCACTAGTACCTCTTCCTGCACAACTCCTGATAAGGAATTTACTTGATTCCTATTTGGTCCATGTCGTGATATATACTTAATCCTTCTTCCTTCTGGCGTCGTGAGCAAAATCGTCCTACTTGCGCAATCGATGTTTCCTCCATACATCGACAGCCAATCCATACCGAGAATTACATCCAAACCTTGGGATTCCAGAATGATCAAATCCGTCGGGAACACATGCCTTCCTATACTCAATGGCACTTGAAAACATCCTTGCCTGGCCATGTACTCTGCTCCTGGTGAGCTTACTAGCATAGGTGTTATAAGAAGCTTAGTGGGCAGGCTATACTTTTCTACAAATCCCCTTGATATGTATGAATGCGATGCACCAGTATCGAAAAGAACAAGTGCAGTAAATGACTTAACCAAAAACTTACCGACATCGCATCGGGCTGAGCTTCAACCTCCTCCACATCAATGTGGTTCACATCCCCTGTTGAAAGGGTTTGGCTTCTTTCAGAGCTTCCATTTCCACCTTGGCCTTGGGACAATCATTTGCATAATGTCCGGTCTTGGAACACTTGTAACAAAGCGACATGGCTCAGTCTTTCTTGGTTGGGGTTGATGGTGTGGTCCGGTTCTCGCTGTTGCTTCCTCCATTCCCATTACCATTCTTGTGGCCATTATGGTTGTGCGAACTTCCTCCTCCATGGGTATTTGAAACCGAACTCCTGCTTAGGGGTATAGCGGGCTTCATTGGGCTCCGAGTTATACTTCCCTTGCCCATACTTCCTCTTACGATTCTCAATCTGCTGCTGCTTTCCTTCAATCATGAGGGTGCGGTCTACCAACTCCCGGTAGTTATTGAACCTTGCTACCATCAACGCATGCTTAACTCATCATTCAGTCCTTCCGAAACTTCTCCCGCTTAGTCTGCATCCGTAGCAACGCTATCCGGGGCATAACGTGCTAACTTACTAAAATCATCCACATATCGCCAACAGTCCTTCCTCCTTGGCGAAGTTGCAAAACTCATGCTTCTTCATGGCCATAGCTCCCGCTGAAACATGGGCAAGGCGGAAAGCTTGCTGAAACCGATCCCATGTGGCAGTGTCTACAGGGTAAGTGGCTGTGAAATTCTCCCACCATGCTTGCTGCGGGTCCGTCAAGCTGATGTGCAGCAAACTTCACCTTCTCTCCATCTGTACATCCTGCAGTGGTCAACTCCCTTCCTATCTTGCGGAGCCAATCATCTGCTACAATCGGCTCGGTGCTACTAGAATACACCGGCGGATTCAGCCTAAGGAAACGAGTCAAGTGATCCGCAGGTGGTGGTGGCGGTGGGTTGTTGTTGTTGTTGCCTTGGTTCTGCACCAATGTTTGAATCAAAGTATTCTGCTATTGAATCAACTGAGTGATCTCTGGCGGGAAAACAAACTCGGGGTCGCGTCTCGGAGGCATCTGAAGGGTTTAGAAAAGGCGAGAAATTAAGAATAGAATGAGGTCTAAGGAGAAACACTACCCAAATGCTCATGAGACAAAATGCACACAAAATCACTTCATTCATTTCAAACAAAGGGCATACAACGGTTCTAACTATCGCAAAAGTGCTTGTACTATAATGTTTACATGGAGGGAATACTACTAATATGTGGGGGTCATCTATTAATTTGAACCGGTGGAAGACTCCATGATGTCTGCTCCAGCTTCGTCTTCAAAGTCGGGTTCACTTGGATCCGAATCGGTGTCATCGATGATGATGTAGTTGCTCGGACAGTCGACGTACTTGTCTTCATTCTTGAGCGCTAACTTCTTCTTGAGTTCTGCAATCTCATACTTAAGATCGCTATTGTGCCTCACTACTGCTACGATCTCGTCCATGTAGTCCTTGTGTGTGGTCTTCAACTCTCCTTCAAGTTCGATGATCCTTCCCTTCGCATTCTTCAATTCTATCATATCATTGCACATCTTGTTCTCCTGGCGTCGAATGTGCTGGTTTAACTCCTGGATGTAAGCTGCAATGGATCTATCCTTCTTGGTGCTGACTATCTCCCAGTCTTCAATCCTACGTCTGCAAATCTGGTAGATAGTGTCCTTGAGGTCTTCTTGATAAACTTCTCCAATGCGTACCATGGTGATATGAGCTGCCATGCTCTTTCCCAGACTCCAGGTTGGTGCACTGAAAACACTATCTTGGGCTTGGTGATTGGCGCGAATGTCCTCCTCGGAACGTGAGCTTGAATCTTCTAGCGCTCCTCTTCAGTCAGAGTGGCGTTGAAAGTCCCAGTGAAGCTCGGTAGTCCAATGTTCAGGTACTTGGCGACTTCCTTCAAGTGGGATCCAAAAGGTGTGCCTTCATCCGATTGAGCGTACTTGATCTTTGCGTCCGTCATCATAAAAGAGTAGAAAAGATGAGGAGTTAGAAAATGAGATGAGAATAGTGATCTATGGCTTTAACTTAGTGGTTGTGTCCTACAGTTAGCGTGTGCTCTGATACCATCACTGTAGCGACCCGACCTCAGATGGTCAAGTCTCTGTGCTCAGGTGTCATCCCTGGATCAGTAATGCTGACACCACACAGTACTTCGAAGGATTTATAATAGAGTAGCAATCACACACTTATTACATCGTTTGTCCAAAGAGGACTTATTACAATAATCATGGCTTAAGGCCATCTAATAACGATAACAACGGAAGACTTGGAAGATAAGTGAGTCCATCAACTCCAACGGCATCACTGAGTATAGAACCACGACCTAAAAGCACCTTACTGTCGTTCGAAAAGTCGCAACATGAAAGTTGCAGCCCAAAACGGGTCAAGACATGGAATATGCTCGCAAAATAACACATAGAGAATAATGAATGGTAAGCCTATACTACATCCATATATGGCTGGTGGAAAAGCTCTATGGTTACAGTTTTGCATAAAGCAAGTTTTTCCCTACTGCAAAGGAATAAATTTATTTAACTATCATGGTGGTTGTTAAACATTGAGAATGGTTGACAACATCCTCAATCCCAATTAAAAAGTACTCATTAACAAACCCAACAACATTTAATTAGATTAACATGTTGAGATTCACATGATATTCAAGTACTAGATACTCAAGATGTCCATAACCGGGGACACGGCTAAATCATGATTAGTTTGTACACTCTGCAGAGGTTTGCGCACTTTTCCCCACAAGACTCGATCGCCTCCGTTTGGTTTCTCGCACTACATGGTGTTTGAGAAACGGATGACCGAGACATAGTCTTCGAAGCGCTTAGCACCTTACGATTGGTGGACCCGACACCTACATCCCCTACATCTGCTAGTCCACCACTATAAGAGTTCGCACGACTTAGTCAACTATGCCAGAGCCCATAATGGCTTGTGGCTGCACACGTAAGTTACTAGCATGAATTATCTTATGATCCCTTTGAGCCTGGGTGGCGGTCCATAGGAAAATCACACGGTACCCCCGGGATTTCCAAAAAAACAGGCAATCACTGGATACCCCAGGTGACTCAATCCACCCAGATGTGTATTTAAGTTGCCACAGTAGATAAACCATTTAATATCAAACTCACATCTGTCATGGATATCACTCACCCAATCCACGTCTACTAGCATAGCATGGCATAATAAGCAAACATAGAAGTAACTCCCAAAGGTTTCATAAGTAAAACAGGTAATAGGTACTACCTCATCTACTTCCCATCGCACAATTTAATTAGATCCTAATCATGCAATGTTTGAGGATTGATCTAATGCATAAAAACTGGGTAGTAGAAAAGGTATGATCAAGTGTTACTTGCCTTGCTGATGTTCCGCGAAACCTAGAGATTCGAAGTAACAAGCGGCGCACTCCGGGTGATCTATCGCAGACAAACAACAAGCATATAATAAGTACTCATCTAATGCACAGGTAAAACTCGAATGAAAGATCTAACCAGAGAGTTCAACTTAAGAAACCTGGTTGCAAAAAGAATCAAATCAAATAAAGCAACAAAAGTCAAACGGCGAAAGAAAACAACTCGGTTCTAGCAAGTTGAAACTAGGTCAAATTTTACAGTAGCAAAACTTAGTTCAAGTTGATTAGTCGGAACGGCGGTTTCGAAACGAAACTCTAGGCGCTTGAATCACCTGATTCCGATAAACGAGCGAGAAGAAAAACTAGAACGAAGATCGGATCTGAAATCGCGATCAGAAAAATAGCGGAATAAATCCGACTAAAAGAAAAACGACGAACGGTTAAACGAACGGACGTTCATTAACCGGGAATAACCGGTGATCACGTTCGTTAGGACGAACGGTCCGGCGAACGCTCGCTAAACAACAAAACCGGAATAAAACCGATCTAGGGTTTCGGAAAAAAACCGAACCGACGAAAAAGAAAACCGGAACGGTTTTTATATAAAAAAACCGAACCGAGGGGAGGGTGGCGCAGCGCGGCTACCTTGACGAGGCGGCCTCGGGCGGGCGGCTAGGCGGCGGCGACGGCGACGCTGGCGACGGCGGCGGCGGCGGCGCAAGCGACGGCGGCGGCGGCAATGCCTGCTGCTGCTGGGGGGGCGGCGGGTTGAGGAGGAGAGGGGGCCTTGGGTATTTATAGGAGGGTGCTACTTGGGGAGGGGCAGAAAACGGAGTCCGAATCGGACTCGGCGACGGGCGGGCGTAGGCGGGCGGCGGCGCTTAGCGCATGGAGGCGGGCGGCCGGGGGCTGTGGGCAGCAGGCCTTTGCCCAAAGGGCGCTGCAGTTTTTTTTAATAAATACCATGCGCAGAAAAATAAATAAAATAAAATCTAAACGAACTCCAAAATTACAAAGTAAATTTTCCCCGACTCCTAAAAATGAGTCGAACAAAATGAACTTTTACTCGGGCCTCAAATGCAATTTTTGAAAACACGCAATTTTTTCCTAAGGCAAATAAACTCCGAGAAAATCCAAAATTTGATTTATTTATTAAATCTTCATTTTTCCTGAATTTTTGGAAAGTCATATTATTCCCTCTCATATTTTTTTATATTGGGAAAATTATTTGAAGATAAAATAAATAAAATCCAATGATCCTCTTTTCATAATTCCAGAGAACTCAAATATGAAAATTTCGAAATCTCCAACTGTCTCCGAGGGTCCTTGAGTTGCGTGAAGTTTCTAGGATCGACAAAATGCAAGAAAATATGATATGCATGATGATCTTATGTATAACATTCCAAATTGAAAATTTGGGATGTTACATAGCTACTCCTGGTCGTCAGCGGTCTCCACGTAGTAGTAGGCACCCTCGGGGTAGTATTAGTTGTCGGTGGGGTCGTCTGGATCCTGGGCTCCACCATCTGGTTGCGACATCCGAGAAGAATGTAAAAGGGGGAAAAGAGGGAGCAAAGCAACCGTGAGTACTCATCCAAAGTACTCGCAAGCAAGGATCTACACTACTTATGCAACGGTATCAATGAAAGGGGTAGTATCTATGACCAACTGCAGAATGCCAGAATAAGAGGGGGAGAAGCTTTTCCTATCGAAGACTAGCATCTTCTGGGAACCACCGTCTTGCAGCAAAAGGGAGTAGAGTAGTATAATAGAAGTCATATATATGTTGTTGTCAACGCCTCGAGATCCATTCTCGACTCCCGGAGCCACATATCCATTTCATGCCTCGCCCTCTCGTTCTAGTTGTATCAATCGGGATACAACTCCGAGTGTCCGTTACCGTAGGACAGGCTATCGATAGATGTCTTTTTCCCTGCAGGGGTGCACCAACTTACCCCCCACGCTCGATTAACTCCGGCCGGACACACTTTCCTGGGTCATACCCAGCCTCGGCCAAACAATACTCTGCAACCCGACCTAGGCTAAAGAGAGAGGCCAGCACGCCGGACAAAATCTATGCCCCCAGGGGTCATGGCCCATCGCCCCGGGAACTCCTGCACGTTGCTTACGCGGCCGGTGAGCAGACCTAGCTACCTCCTTAAAAATGCAGGAGCTTACACAGTCCAAACCGGCGCGCGGCACTCAGTCGCTGACATCTATTAAGCTTTGGGTGATGCATACGACGCAGACCGCCCACACTATGCCCACGTGATGGTTAGTGCTATCAGGCCAGAGGCCCCTCGTATCAAATATCCAAATCGTAGTGGATTAGGAATGCGCGATAACAAGCAGAGACTCACGAAATATGTGACCCTGTCGCCCCGTCTCTAGGACTTGCGGCAAGAGCTAAGAATGCCCAGCCATGCCTCATAATTATCTAGCGGGCACCTTCCAGGTCAACCCGACTCCACATCACTCGCAATTAAGCTCACACGGGTACGCCTCAGGGCCGACCCATCTTTAGTAGCATGGTTCAGTGTAAAATCATAGTAATCATAGTAACCGTGTGTCTAACACCAAGGGGAACCCTGAGGAACCGCTCTCAGTGGATTCCACTCGATGTAATCATCAAGGTGAACGTAAGAGGAACCACCCTCAAGGTTCACCCTCGAGGGGTTGCACGACTGAGTCGTATCGGAAGTGGTTAAGGAGGAAATCACCCTTGATGACCATGACCGAATAGCTACACTACAGAGATCTCATCAGGAGTGATGTAAGAGGTACGACCCTCGGCACTTGATGGTAACTCTATAGAGTTGAGCAACAAAAGGGGCATGATGTGATGTGAGGTGTCGGGCTCTGGTCGTCGATCACGTTGATCAAGTCGTCGATGATGAAGCAGGGGCAACAAGGACAACGTGGGGGTCGCTGATGGATCGCTAACCAACCTATACTAAGCAGTTTAGGATAAGCAGGTAGGTAACAATAAGCAGGTTACAAAAGGAGGCTATGCATCAAAATAGGAGCAATATATTATAGTAGCAAAATCTAATGAAATCATGAGAGAATGGAATGGGCGATATCGGGATGATCAAAGGGGGGGGCATGCCTGGAAGCTCTGCTGAAAGAGAAGAAGGGTCGTCGGTGACGTAGCCGATCACAGTGGCATCAGCAGCGGTCTCTGGGTCTACCGAAGAGAAGAGGGGGAAGAACAATAAATACAAAGCAAGTGCAATGTATGCATGACAAGACAAAAGGCGGTGCTAGGGGTGTTCTAACGCAAGGCTACACGATACCGGTGAAGGCGGATAACATCCGGGAATGTTTTCCCGGAGTATGGTATTTTCGGACAAATGAAACGAAGGGGGATGATTGCATCTTTGCTAAGCTAGGGTCATGTGACAGACGAACGGACCGCGTATTCGGATCCGTCTCGTAGTTCTGAGCAACTTTCATGTACAAAGTATTTTCATCCAATATACGATTTATTTTCTATTATATTTTGAAGTTTAAAACAAATTCTAGAAATAATATTAATTAAACAAAAGTAAACTGCAAATACTATGGGTACATAGAAGTGTACCCAGCATCTCACACGGTGTGCATGACAGGTGGGGCCCCAATGTTGAGTCAGCAGCTGACTCAGCCAATCTTATCCATGTGAATAGTGCGGGTGGGTCCCACCTATAGGTGCCTCATCTTTATTTTTATTTTTATTTTTTTGGATAGGGGCGTGGGGCCTGGCTGCCGGTGGCACATAAGGCCACTTGAGCAGGAAAAACGGGCGCGGGCGGGCGTGCCCGCAGGGGCGGACCCGGGAGATGGCGCGCCGGTGGCTTGAGGCCTCGGTGGCGGCGAGAATGGCAGCGAGGAGAGGCCGGGCGGCCGGAGGTGTGCCAGCAATGGGGAGGGGGCGGCCTTGGGCCTGCAGCAGGGGTCACGGGCGACGCGGCTTGGCGGCGCGTGAGAGCAGAGAGGGAGCAAGCGCGCTTGGCGAGCATGCGGGCCGCGAGGCAGGTGGTTGTCTTGGGCGAGCAAGTCGGGCGACGAGTGGCGGACGCAGCGCGGGCGCAGGGGCGCGTGCAGGCGTGGAGAGGGATGGCCGGTGGGCGTGGCGCGGCGCGGACCGGAGCGGGTAGGCGGGAGCAAAGGGAGCAGCGGGCGGCAGTGGCGGTGGCAGTAGGTGGCATCGGCAGCGGCGCTAGAGGCGAGCACGGGCGTGAGCGGGCACGGGTAGCTGCGAGGGCGCAGCCAGGGAGCAGCAGTGCAAAGGCAGTAGGAGCAGTGGCTGAAGCACGCACGTATGCGATAGCTCGGACGAGTTCGGAGACGGCGGCTACGGAACCGAATCGAGGCGGGAATTCAGAATGGGGATTCGGGGGAGGAGCTCACAGTGAGCATGTAGGGGTGCATAGCGGACTCGGGGGAGGCTCGGAGGTGACGAATTCCGGCAATGGCATCGGCGGTGCAGAGAAGGGGAATGACTCGATCCGGTCGAAGCAGAGGCACTCGGCTTGCGTTCTTCAACATAGAGGAAGCAGTGGAGGCGGGAGGAGCTCCTGGCATAGTCCTAGGGGACGGGGAGGGCAGTGGCCACGGGATCGATGAGGGCCATGGCGATGATGGCGTTGGGCACGTCCAGAACGGGACGAGGAAGTAAGGAGAGGGGCGAATGGAATCTAGGGTTTGCAGGGGGTCAACGGCAACCTAATAGGCACTAGGGAGCGGCGGATGGCTACTACGTGGAGGATCCGGCCATGGACGCGTGGGCAATAGCAACGGAGCCATTGGTGAACATGGATTGAAGATAATGGTGAGATGGGCTAGGCTGGGTACTGCACATAGTGGGCCAAAGTGTACAGGAGATGAATTTTGTTTTTATTCCTTTTCTGCCTGTTACTTTCTTTTAATTATGTTTGCATTTTAAAAGATAACAAAACATTTCTTTTGCCCGTGATATTTGTCAAATAAATCAAAGGCAATATTCTGGAGTGTCTCGCAACGTTTGGGGACATTTGGAAAACTTTAAACATTTTTAGAAAAAGAAAAGGTCAAGTAAATTGCTGTTGATCCACTTAAATAATTCCCAGGAGCATTTTGAGAATCCAAAGTTGGATTCTACATGATAAACACTTATGGATTATTTGTAAAATTATGAACTATTTAGTTTGCACTGTTGAAAACAAAAAAAAAATGAGTTGCATTACAAAGTGAATTTTAAATTTGATTTTTGACAAGTGACAACTTGCAATGTAATAATGATGACATGGCCACCATTAGGGGAGATTACTGTAGCATGATTCTCGGGGTGTTACAAATCTCCTCCACTACAAAAAATCTCGTCCCGAGATTTAAGAGGTGGAGTAAGTGGAAAGGATTGGTTACAAAATTCTAACGAGTCTTCTCGGTCTTAATTGCTTTTCTCAAAGATGCCGGTCGATTGTGTTGATGCATCATGACGAAGCTGCCATCCTTTCTTTGGGGTCTTCATCGTAGTTACGAAAGGGCAAGGGGTAACTTTGGACAAACAGACCTCTACAAGGGTGCTTACTTAGGAGATATCTCAGGGGAGGTGGCGAAAGGTAACTCTCGAATTGAACTTCAAAAAAAGATCGAGAGCAAAATAAGAAGGCACAATAAGAAGTTTCAAGTAGTTAGACAATCATTCGATGCCTGAAACAGAGCATGAAAGGGTTTCAGAGCAACGGGAATAATATTGCGTTTGTTACTAAGAGTAGATCATCTCTAGGAAGGTGCTTCGTGAATTAGCTACGAAGCCAAGTGCAAAGGATAACTCAGAATCAAGGATGTATAGGAGAGTCAGGTTTTGATCCTATGGAACTGTGGATTATGGGCCCACCATGTGGGTTAAAAGTAGAACGGGGGTGACATCTTGCATGGTCATAGTAGAAAGTCATGTCAGGGGATAACCGGTCAGTTATGTCGGCAACAACGTTGGTACCAAGGGCGAGGGACGAAGAGAACTATTTTCCTCGTCGTTGAAACGAGGCGGACCAATAGGCAAAGTTCTCGTCCATCGGTGGTTTCTAAAATATCATCAAGAATAGTAACGGGGTTTTACTGACAAAGTTATACACCGACGTTTTTACATAAGCAGGGAAATATTACTGATTATATCATATAGATCACAAGAAAGTTTAATCAAAACAATAGAAAGGAAAATGTGATTATTATCAAATGGAAAGGAAAAGGTGTTTATACTCACATATTAGAGTTTACCCTTCCAAAGGACAAGCAAAGATTGATATACCCATCAAGACAACAAGCAGATAACGATTTGGAAAAAGGGGCAACGAAACTCCTGACGTTACCCATGCCATGGTGTTTGGATAATTGATCAAGAAACATTTATCATTGCGCTTCCAATGTTCGTGTTGACGAATAGAGTACCGCGGTCATGTTTTGGGATAGCATTGACATGATCATCAGGTAAAGTTCAGTCTTTGGATACACAAAGGATCCATCAGAAACAACTTATAAATTAAGTCGTACAATTTCAGCAAGGAAAAGATGAGGATAGGGCCCACGGGCTCAGCAACAATTCATCGAGGGGGCAAGGATGGTATTTCTTATCATGAATTCGATTCATAACTTGGAAGAGCTCTGAATATTGATGATGATCACGACATATTTGTCAAGAGGTTTCATGATGATGTAATCGATCAGCGAGGACATCAAGTCAAAGGACTGATGAAGCGAAAGGTTATTGGTACCACGGGTACGACACAAACTCGAAATCAAGCTTGCTTTTCAAGGAGAATGATATGACGAGGAAGATCAAGGTAGGCTGAACTCATCGTCAAAGTTTGTGCTCTGGGAAGAAGGACCAGGTAGCACAGTTAAAATTTAGTACGGCAATGATATAGCCGATTAGGCTAGGAATGACTTGAAGGATTATTAAACTCGTAAGCAACAAAAAATTACTTAGAGTTATTGAATCGGAGTGCGAAATCGATTCACTTATCGGTGTTCTCGGTTGACAAACAACCCAGAACCCATGAAGTGACAAAGACAGGGTAAGGTATTACTCCATCAAAAGTTCATTAGATGTAGTGCAATGGCATGATATCCCCGAGATACCAGGGGTAATACTCGAAGGTAGATCATAATAGAGGTTGGGCAGGCATATTGACCTGCAGAAGACAAGTGATTTAAGTTGTCCAAGAAAGGGGGCCAAAGAAGAACAATCATGGTCAGAACCGCGGTTGCGAGTGATCAATTCACAGATACCAGATGATATTATATCAAGGAAATAGTTATTATTACAAGAAGCTTCCATGATAAGTTCCACATCGGGTCCATGGGCATGAACACAAAGGTTCAAGGTTTACTCCCACTTCTTCAATGCCTAACCTTTCATGCACTTCTCGTCTCTAAAGAAGTTGTAGTGTTGAAATGTTATCTATCTAAACACCAGAAGAGTAAGACTCGTTAAAACTCTCGGGTTCATACGGATTATGGGAGGCATAGGTTCAACCCAGAGGGGCATCTTAGGAACCTATTCCACAAACTTCAGAAGTAAACAACACAAGATCGAAAGCAGAGCATGGTTGACAAAAGGAGAGGATACAATTACCAAAGGCATCATCTATCTGGGAAAGAACTTCATGAGGTGATTAAATATGAACGACAGTGTCGGATGGTAGTCCAACAAAGGATCTGATGACCCATAACAGAGCTGATGTGGGTATCGGTACCCATCCAGAAGAAGAAAGAATGCAAGGAGATCATATTATAGATATATCTGGATAACTTTAAAGCTTGAATACAAAGGTATTACGATTTTCAAAATGAAGGATTAGAAGCAGACACTCTGATTAAATGATAGGCAAGTTGAATAGAATTAGAACAGCATTCAACCAAGGTTTGATTTGCTGAGAACCAGCTCCTATTAAAATATCGTCTGAGCGAAAAGTAAAATTTCTAAAGATCAATTGAAGACTATGAGTAATTCACACATGTTGAATCAATGGCTCGGAATGACAACCACAAAGGTTTTTAATGAATATTGCTATAGATATGAAATTAACCATAATGCAAGCAGGTAAAACTTCCAAGAGCAATAGGTTGCAAAGGATTCTTGGAAGGTCGAATAGCATTCTGGGATATTTTGTGGAACACATGACTAACTAGGGATGAACGAATCCCCGGTAAGTGTGAGGAACTATTCATACATGTATTCATGTGGAAAAGGAGCTGCAAGGCAGCAAGCACAAAGGATTCTCGGAATATCCAAAGTATTTCAGGGTATCTCGTAATAACAAGAACAATTGGAAAAGAAAAGAAGGTATGGACGACAAGTGTATGCAGTTATCCGTAAGGTTTATCGGTGATATGGAATTGCAGCGGTGAAGGGCACAAGTGTTTCGGGGAAACATTGGAGAGTATCTTCAGGATCTTCTGGTGCACCAAGCGACCATCCGGAATGAGGGGCTCTCCGGGAGGAAGTAGTTACGAGAACCTAAGGTTAGAATTAGTAAATTTTTAACCCGAATAGAAGAGAGAACAGAGTCCCGGAGTAAACACGAGGAATAAAAGATCCTAATACCACCCAATGGCGACGTGGGCCTGTAAGACACACAGCCATGTTAGTAAAAGTTTTGTAGTCACTAGACTTGATTTCTGCCAAGGAGTTGGAAAGGGGGCTACCTACAGGCAGTCGGCTCTGATACCAACTTGTGACGCCCTCGATTCAATCGTACACTAATCATACACGCAAATGTGTATGATCAATATCAATGACTCACGGGAAGATATCACAACACAACTCTAGACACAAATTAAAATAATACAAGCCTTATATTACAAGACAGGGGCCTCGTGGACTCGAATACATCAACTCAAATACAAAAGAGTCAGCAGAAGCAACAATATCTGAGTACAGACATAAGTTGAACAAGTTTGCCTTAAGAAGGCTAGCACAAAAGCAACAAAGATCGAAAAGGCAAGGCCTCCTGCCTGGGAGCCTCCTAGCTACTCCTGGTCGTCAGCGGTCTCCACGTTGTAGTAGGCACCCTCAGGGTAGTAGAAGTCGTCGGTGGGGTCGTCTAGATCCTAGGCTCCACCATCTGGTTGCGACATCCTAGAAGAATGGAAACGAGGAAAAGAGGGAGCAAAGCAACCGTGAGTACTCATCCAAAGTACTCGCAAGCAAGGATCTACACTACTTATGCATCGGTATCAATGAAAGGGGTAGTATCTGTGGACTAACTGCAGAATGCCAGAATAAGAGGGCGAGAAGCTAGTCTTATCAAAGACTAGCATCTTCTGGGAACCACCGTCTTGCAGCAAGAGGGAGTAGAGTATAACAGAAGTCATATATATGTTCTTGTCAACGCCCCGGGATCCTTTCTCGACTCCCAGAGCCACATATCCATTTCATGCCTCAGCATCCAGCTCTAGTTGTATCGATCGGGATACGACAGGCTATCGATAGATGTTTTCTTCCCTGCAGGGGTGCACCAACTTACTCACCATGCTCGATTAACTCCGGCCGGACACACTTTCCTGGGTCATGCCCGGCCTCTGGCAAAAATTACGCTGCAACCCGACCTAGGCTAAATAGAGAGGCCAGCACGCCGGACTAAACCAATGCCCCTAGGGGTCATGGGCCATCGCCATGGAACTCCTGCACGTTGCGCACGCGGCTGGTGAACAAACCTAGCTACCTCCTTAAAAAGGCAGGAACTTATGCAGTCCAACCCGGTGCGCGGCACTCAGTCGCTGACGTCTATTAAGCTTCGGCTGATGCATACGACGCAGAACGCCAATACTATGCCCATGTGATGGTTAGTGCTATCAGGCCAGAGGCCCCGCAGATCAAATATCCAAATCGTAGTGGATAAGGAACGCGCGGTAACAAGCAGAGACTCACGAAAGATGTGACCCCATCGCCCCATCTCTAGGACTTTCGGCAAGGGCTAAGATGCCCGGCCACACCTCGTAATTATCTCACGGGCACCTTCCAGGTCAACCCGACTCCACATCACTCACAATTAAGCTAGCGCGGGTACCCCTCAGGGCCAACCCGTCTTTAGTAACATGGTTCAGTGTAAAGTCATAGTAATCATAGTAACCGTGTGTCTAACACCATGGGGAACGCTGAGGAACCACCCTCGGTGGATTCCACTCAATGTAATCATCAAGGTGAACGTAAGAGGAACCACCCTCGAGGTTCACACTTGAGGGGTTGCATGACAGAGTCGTATCGGAAGTGGTTGAGGAGAAAATCACCCTTGATGACCACGACCGAATAGCTACACTACAGAGATCTCGTCAGGAGTGATGTAAGAGTTACCACACTCGGCACTCAATGGTAACTCTGCAGAGTCGAGCAACTAAAGGGGCATGATGTGATGTGAGGTCTTGGGCTCTGGTCGTCGATCATGTTGATCGAGTCATCGATGATGAAGCAAGGGCAACAAGGACAAGGTGGGGTCACTGATGGATCACTAACCAACCTAAACTAAGCAGTTTAGGATAAGCAGGTAGGTAACAATAAGCAGGTTACAAAAGCATGCTATGCATCAGAATAGGAGCAACCAATTATAGTAGCAAAATCTAATGAAAGCATGAGAGAATGGAATGGGCGATATCGGGATGATCAAAGGGGGGGCTGCCTGGAAGCTCTGCTGAAAGAGAAGAAGGGCCGTCGGCGATGTAGCCAATCACAGTGGCATCAACAGTGGTCTCTGGGTCTACCGGAGACAAGAGAGGGAAGAAACAATAAATATAGAGCAAACAAGTGCAATAGTATGCATGACAAGACAAAAAGCGGTGCTAGGAGGATAACATCCAGGAATGTTTTCCCAGAGCTTGATATTTTCGGACAGATGAAACGAAGGGGGGTGGTTGCATGTTTGCTATGCTAGCTTCGTGAGACAAACGAACGGACCGCGTATTCGGATTCGTCTCGTCGTTCTGAGCAACGTTCATGTACAAAGTAATTTCATCCGATATACAGTTTATTTTCTATTAAATTTTGAAGTTTAAAACAAATTCTAGAAATACTATTAATTAAACAAAAGTAAACTGAAAATACTACGGGTACACAGAAGTGTACCCAGCATCTCACACGGTGTGCATGACAGGTGGGGCCCTGGTGCTGAGTCAGCAGCTAACTCAGCCAATCTTATCCACGTGAACAGTGCGGGTGGGTCCCACCTGTAAGTGCCTCCTCTTTATTTTTATTTATTTATTTTTTGATAGGGGCGTGGGGCCTAGCTGCCAATGGCACATAAGGCCACTGGAGTGGCAAAACGGGCGCGGGCGGGCGAGCCCGCAGGGGTGGACCCGGGAGATGGCGCGCCGTTGGCCAGAGGCCTCGGCGGCGGCGAGAATGGCAGCAGGGCGAGGCCGGGCGGCCGGAGGTCTACCAGCAAGGGGGAGGGGCGGCCCTGGGCCCGCTGCAGGGGTCGCGGGCAACCCAGCTTGGCCGGCGTGTGGCGAAGAGGGGAGCAACGAGCGGTGCGGCGAGCATGCGGGCCATGGCGAGGCAGGGTGGTGCGGGGCAGGCAAGTCGGGGCGACGAGAGTGGCGGGGCCGCAGGCACGGCGCAGGGGGCGATGCAGGGCGCGGGAGTGGGATGGCCAGTGGGCGCGGCGCGGCGCAGACCAGAGCGGGTAGGCGGCAGCAAAGGGAGCAGCGGGCGGCAATGGCGGTGGAAGTAGGCGGCTTCGGCAGCGGCGCTAGAGGCGAGCACATGCGTGCGCGAGCACGGGTAGCTGCGAGGGCGCGGCCAGGGAGTAGCAGTGCAAAGAAAGTAGGAGTGGTGGCTCAAGCACGCACGTACGCGTACGCGAGAGCTCGGACGAGTTCGGGGACGGCAGCTACAACAATGAATCAGGGCGGGAATTAAGAAGGGGGATTCGGGGGAGGAGCTCACAGTGAGCCTGCAGGGGTGCATAGCGGGCTCGGGGGAGGCTCGGAGGCGACGAATTCCGGCAATGGCGTGAGCGGTGCAGAGAAGGGAAACGACTCGATCCGGTCAAAGCAGAGGCACTCGGCTTGCGTTCTTAAGTGTAGAGGAAGCAGCGGAGGCGGGAGGAGCTCCTGGCGCGATCCTAGGGGACAGGGAGGGCATTCGCCATGGGATCGACGAGGGCCATGGCAATGGCGGTGTTGGGCACGTCCATAACGGGACGAGGGAGTAAGGAGAGGGGCGAATGGAGGCTTGGGTTTGTAGGGGGTCGACCACGACCTAATAGGTGCCGGGGAGCGGTGGATGGCTGCCGCGTGGAGGATCCGGCCATGGACGCGTCGGCAATAGCCATGGAGCCATGGGTGAACAGGGATTGAAGATAATGGTGAGATGGGCTGGGCTGGGTACTGCTCACAGTGGGCCAAAGTGTACAGGAGACGAATTTAGTTTTTAGTCCTTTTCTTCCTGTTACTTTCTTTTAATTTTGTTTGCATTTTAAAAGATAACAAAACGTTTCTTTTGGCCATGATATTTGGAAAATAAATCAAAGGCAATATTCTGGTGTGGCTCGCAACGTTTGGGGACATTTGGAAAACTTTAAACATTTTTAGAAAAAGAAAAGGTCAAGTAAATTGTTGTTGATCCACTTAAATAATTCCCAGGGGCATTTTGAGAATCCAAATGAGGTTGGATTCTACATGACAAACACTTAGGGATTATTTGTAAAATTATGAACTATTTAGTTTGCACTTTTGAAAACAAAAAAATGAGTTGCATGACAAAGTGAATTTTGAATTTGCTTTTTGACAAGTGACAACTTGCAAAGTAATTATGATGACATGGCCACCATTAGGGGGAGATTAATGTAGCATCATTATCGGGGTGTTACAACTTGGTCCTAAAGAAAAGAAGTGAAGACAAGCCTGCATAGTGATCCCCGGCAAGCCAAACAAATAAGGTCTCTCTCTTATCGATCTGTGTTCTGTGAAGATAAACTTGTGCATATGAAAACCTTGCCACCTTCGAAACGTAGGTGCTCCCATCCTTTGACTCGAACGTTGCTTTAGTCAGGATAGTCGTAGTGGCCTTTGGCGGAAAAGGTTTGGTGGGGGGCTAGTCCCTCTTTGTGTTTTCGTGCCCAGCAGGCATTGCCCAGCGGCAACAAACTGAGGGTACCAGCAGGATAGCCTACCGGGGAAAACTTGTTTACTTGAATGTATAAAGGCATTTCACCTCTGCATGGATGTGATACATGCACAAGTACCCGGCAAGGCTTGTCTTTTTCATTAATGTGCTAATAAGCAAGTACAGATCTTACAAAACACAAACATGGGTAAAGAAGATTAAATAATTTAGACTAAAATTTTGCCAATGCCAACATATTTTTAGGCTGAAAAGAGATAAGTGCCCCATGATGCCTTTGCTCCGTTCCCCTCCTCCTCAAAACTGCAGGGGAGACGAATAAGATGGAGGGAAGGTCGAGCTGGGATTCGGTGCCTCCCTAGGATCAAGAGGGCACCGTTCTCGGGCTGAAGGATGAAACCGAGGGGCAGGTGTAGATGGTGGTGTTGCCGAGGCCCGACCGGTGATGATGGTGTTGCCGGCAATCATGACACGTTGGAGTGATTGTCCTCGCTCTTGACGCGTCGTGGGTTGCTTCCATCTTCCTTGTAGCTGTCGCTCAAAGAGGCACATCTGTCGTTGCTAGAGCCCCCGTCGCGGCAGCCATGGCAGGCATGGGAGACTCCACAGAGAGCATGGTCGTCTCCATTGAAAGTGCGTTATATTGACTAGAGGGGGGTGAATAGGCGATTTTTATGAATTCTTCACTGAGGAATTTGCTGGTGAGGAAATTCCTAAATGAAGAACTACTAGCAGCGGAATAAGTACTCAGAAGTAAACATAACAGAACACAAGCATAGTCATCATGATGAAGTGAAGACAAGGACAGAGTACAGAAAGCGTAAACAATGGATAACACAAGAAAGAAGACGGACAGACTGAAGAAATTGATCTGAGGAAATTGAGAAAGTCTTCACTCAAAATCTTCAAACAGATATGAACAGGCACACAACAACATACATGAGGAAATGAAAGAGTTGAGGAAATAGAACCAGTTAGCTTGGTGAAGACAATGATTTGGTAGACCAGTTCCAACTGCTGTCTCAGTTGTACATCTGGTTGGAGCAGCTGAGTATTTAAACTCGAGGACACCCAGTCCCAGACACACAGTCCTCATCGTATTCTCCTTCAGCTAAGGTCACACAGACCTCGCCCAATCACTCGTGGTAAGTCTTCAAGTGACTTCCGAACCTTCACAAACTCGGTCACTCGGCGATCCACAATTCCTATTGGATGCTCTAGACCTTGAGGCCTAACCATCTGGAAGAAGCACAGTCTTCAAAGGAAACAAGTGTCGGATCCACGCAGGATCAATCTCTTCAGTGATGCTCAATCACTTTGGGTTTGTAGGTGTTGGGTTTGGGTTTTCCTCACTTGATGATTTTCGCTCAAAGTCCTCGGAGGATGGGATGCTCTCAATTGACAAGTGTCAGTTTCTCTCGGAGCAGCCAACCAGCTAGTGGTTGAAGGGGGCGGCTATTTATAGCCTAGGGAGTACCCCGACATGATAAGACATAAATGCCCATGTTTGATATGACCGTTAGGTGGGTAGATATTTTGGAACATCACAAGATAGCACAAAGAACGGTCGGAATTTTGACTATCAAAATCCTCAGGGCTATCATGATCCTCACTGTGTAGGCAATTCACACTGGTGAATTCCTAACTCCTCAGTCAGAACAAATTCCTCAGAGACGAGAAGAACTTCGTCTCTGTCACTAAAGAATATGACTGAACTGTATGAGATTTCCAATGGCTTCACTCAATGGGATTGGTAGGTGTAGGATTTTGAGTTGAGCATCACCTGGAAATTTTTCCTTAGTATTTCCTCGACCCCCTTTAACAGTCCGGTGTTTCCTATGACTTAAGAAGGAGAAAATGAAACTACGAAAACAAAAGTCTTCATGCTTCATATTCCTCGAATGATTGCCGAGTCTTCAAGGTCACACCAATTTCTTCACTTTCAAAGTTTTCAGAAAGTCTTCAAAAATCCAAAGTCTTCAGTTGAAGAACTTCATTTTTTTGGGGTCGACTTTCTCTATAAATATCAAACTCCTCATAGACTTATAGACCTGTGTACACTCACAAACGCATCAGTCCCTTAACCTATAAGTCTTCAATACACCAAAATCACTAAGGGGCACTAGATGCACTTACAATCTCCCCCTTTTTGGTGATTGATGACAATATAGGTTAAGTTTTCAACGGGGATAAACATATGAAGTGTGAATACTGATGTTGAGGAATTTGATTCCAAGATATAGACGAACTCCCCCTGAAGATGTGTATAGTGAGGAATTTGCTTTTGAAGCAATGCACACTCGAAGAGTATAATCATGGAGATCTACCCCTATATCTTGTAATTCATACACGCATTTGATATATAATATGAAGAATTTGAAATGCATGATGAAATATGGAGACTGATGTGATTCAGCATGCGTGCATTAACATTACTGAGGAATAAGCATGCAGAAGAACACAGCAGAAGTATTAGGTCACCATAGAGTTTAAGATTACAACTCGATCCAGCAAAGTCATCAGAAGAACGAGAGTTGTAACTTAGCAAAAAAAACATATGAGATAGACCCGCTTGAAGACTAACTCAAATTTCTCCCCCTTTGTCATCGAATGACCAAAAGGGTTGAAATTGAGGACTAACGCCCCTGAAGAATATCATGAAGATGGAGGAGCGCCAGCGTTGTCAGGGTCTTGAGTCGTTGTAGGGCCTGCTGTAGTGTCGTCCAAGTCTTCATGCTCGTCTGTGGCGCGTGATGAAGAATATGACCTGGCCACCAAGGAAGGAACCTTGACCTTCTTGAATCTCTTTGGTGGAGGTGCAGACCAGTCAAAGTCCTCCTTGAAGCCCATTTGCTTCAGATCTTCTTCGCCATATAGATGTGACAGAATAGCCCAGGTGTGATCAAACACTTCATGGAGGTAGTAGTGGTTTTTCTTCACTTCGTTATGTGTATAAGTCATGTTGTGAAGAATAGAGCCAAACTGACGCTTAACCCACTTGTGGTTTCGATCCACCTTCTGGTGAAGACTTATCAGCAGTTCACGATCAGTCAGCACATGAGGAGTAGTAGCTTGAGGACTTGTCTTGGTGGCATTGGCAGCAGTATCATGAGTGGCAGAGTCATCATTGGTGGAGTAAGATGCAGTTTTGTGGAACTGACCATCCAATGGACGAATGCCTTCATCGATAACGGCTGGTGACTTGCCCTTCTCATCAGATGAGGAAATTGTCTGCTTCAGGACTTCAATAGGGGGCAAGTAGCTGAGGTGATTCTGAAAATCAGCCTTGTAGTTGAGTGAAGACCTTTTTCTGAGGAATCTCATGATCCACGGCGCGTAGGGCTTCAGCTCAAATGGAGAAAGTGCAACATTCGCCAGAGTCCTCATGAAGAAATCATGATAATTTATGGGGGTGCCATGCATGATGTTGAAAAGCATATTCTTCATCATTCCGATAATTTCTTCATCGGATGAGTCATGGCCTTTGATGGGACTCATGGTCTTCGTCAGAATGCGGTAGATTGTTCTTGGCACATAGAGCAATTCCTTCACGAGGAATTTGGTCCTTTGAGCTTGACCAGGCTTCAGCGGCTTCATGAGCACTTGCATATAGTGATCAGTGAGTTCAGGCTCATCATACAGACAACGAGCACCGTCAGGTGGAGGACTGATTGGTAATGCACGAAGCAATTCAGAGGCTGGTGCCTTGTAATGAGTGTTTTCAGTCATCGATCCAACACCCACGAGTTGACGCCAAGAAGATCGCTGTGATATGCAAAGTTGCGTAGAACTGAAGAATAAGCTCTTCATTCCAATCAACTATGTCAGAGCAGAAATTGAGCAAGCCAGCGTCATGAATCATGTTGAGGACTTGAGAGAAGCAAGGCATGGATTCCATGTCCACATGAGGAATATGCTCATGATTGAAGACTTTGTCCTTGTTGAAGAGCACCGAGGAATAGAAGTTGGCCTGGCTGGCAGTCCAGAAACGGTTCCTTCTAAGACGAGCATTGTCATAGGGGTTGAAGTCAGTGAAGAACACGTGCTCGCTAAAGAAATCATCAGCCTTGAATTTTTGCTTCTTGGAGAAAAGATAATGTGGCTTGAGCTGAGGAGTGGCAGTCAGTTGCAGCACCACTTCAGGAATCGCAATCTCAGGTTCCTCAGGCTGAGGAATTTTAGGCTCTTCAGCAGCTTCAGCCTGGGTCGTCAATTCTTCATTGACAATTTCTTCAGCACTAGTGGCTGGAATTTCTTCATGAACACTTGGGGTTGCATGAGGTTCTTCAGATCCCATTTGCACTTCAGTGGCAGCAGGGGACTGAGGAATATCTTGGAGTGGAGTGAACATTGGAGAGTTTGGATGTTGACTGTCCCAAAATTCATCATTGAGCACAGGAGTGGTACACCCAATGTCCACATCCTCATCTTCAATTTCTTCAACACCTGCCTCTTCAGTAGTAAACTGAGGCATAGGTGAGGAAATGACTGGGGTTGAAGGGATCTTATCGACTTCAATTTCTTCGTCCAACTGTTCTGACGAAGCAGCAGAAAGAGTTTCTTCATCAGATTCATCAGGAATCACATAATCTTGACCAAAAGGAACAAGGTCCTTTGATGGCATTGATGAGACTAGAACGACATCAATTGGGTTGTCAATTGAACTGATCAGAGTCTTGTCACACCCTGCATTTTGTACATTTCGTTTTCATTAATAAAGCATGAAAATTTGGACCAACAAAAACTTTTTGCATTATTTGGCTATTATTTGGAGTTGGTTTTCTCTCTGTGATTCTTTCAAGTGCTTCTTGAAGTCAACTACTCCACCCTCTATATTTCATCTCCTTACCCCAAGCTCCTGACCAATGACCATGCCATGTGTATAGTGCAATATAGAATTTTCTTACAAAAATAATTTGGCCGTAAAGTATTTTCTAAATTTAGTTTTCCAAACACCCCCGAGTTGAGGTTTGCAACCGCAAGTACTTGATTAAGGGCAGTAAAAATCTTTCCAAAAATATATTTGACTCCTATTAGATATAGGATACCCAGAAACCACAAAAATATAATTTTAAAAGTTGTTTTACTATTTTATTTAAAAGCTTTTTCTTAAGGCCAGAAATGGTCTTTAATAAGGAAAAATTATTTTATTGTTTTAAAAATATTTTACAAAATTTAGGGAAACTCATAGGACATATATTGTCCATATATAAGAGTTTCAACACATGGTCATGTTCAAAATATTGGTCAAATCCCTCTAAAACCCTTCCTGGATATTTCAAGCTTTTGAAATATTTACAAAGGAAATATTCTTCAAAAATTCCAGGAAAATTCTATCATGTCACATATGACAAATTAGATGATCTTGCCAAGTCTCATGACTTGGAGAACAAGATAACATCATCAAAACCCCTCAAAACTACTTCTGTCCATTCTGAAGTTTGATCAACTTTACATTGCCAAATGTGTACAAATGTGCTCAAACTTGGTGAACATGCTTCATGGGTCCAATGATGCATCTAGACCAAATGGCACAGGTTGGAGAAGAGGAAATCTTGGTCAAAGTGCCTCAAAACCCTCTCGACTGTAATCAAATTTGAACAACTTTGTTCTACCAACTTCTTCTCCAAGACCCCAACTTTTGTGATCATGTTCACATGACCAAATGAGGCCACTACACAAAGTGGTGAATCAAGGAGAAGTGTTATGCTCAACTAGATCTACTCAAGTCTATTTCTGCTCATTTCTAGGGTTTGCAAAAGTTGCATTGGCAACTTTTCCCAAATAATCTCCAAATTGGTGGAAGGCTATATTTTTATGAGTAATTTCACCCTGTGGAGTCTCATGGAAATTGGAGTCCATTTGCTTACTCAAAACTCTATCAAACACCTTCTGACATTTTGCAAAAACCACTGTTTTGACCCCTTTCACTATTCTTGGAGAGCTCCAATTTTTACCACAGCTCTTTCTAGTCCTCTTTCACCTCCTGTAACAATGGCAAGTCCATATCTCATTTATGGAATGGGTAAAATCCCTCTTTCCCTCTCTGGTCAGCCCTTTTTCACTTTTCTTCTTCTTCCCTCCTCACTCCTTTGGCTTACCAGGCATCCAATGCCTCCCCTCCTTCTTTACTACCCCCGCACTATCGACATCGGGGTCATACCATTGTGGCATATAATATGCCATGGCATGCCAACGAAGCGCTCAGAAGCGCTACTGATCTTGGCTAGGCATCAGAGCCGCCCTCCGCCCAATGCTTCCGCCACCTCGGCCCTCCCCTCACGCCAACCGACACGCTCGACGTCGCGACACGCCACGCTGCGCTGTCCCCTCCTCTCTCCTCCTCCTGCGCCTCGCGCTTAGCGTAACAAGGGCCGCCCGAAGCGCACCAGTGGCGTGCTCACACGCTGTGCCTCGCCCCTTCTCCTCTCTCTTTTCCCCAGGCGAGACGACCCCACGAACGCCCTAGACACGGCGCCAGCCCTCCCGAGGGCCCGTGAGCGGCGAGCACAAGCCCTTGGCGACGAGCCCACGGTGGACTGCCGTTCGCCTACTTAAGGGCATCCCGAGCCCCTCTCTCGCCAATCACTCCCTGCACCACCAAGTAACCCCCCTGCACCCCAGTTCTTCTCCAGGAGCGCCCGAGCTCGAGATCGAGCTCGAGCTCCGCCGCGTCGGCTCGCCGGAGATCGCGAGGTATAAGCCTCCCCCGCTCCTCCTTTGCCTCGATCCGAACCCCTGATCCTCGACTCTTTTCCCTCGCCTCTATGTAGCTGCGGAAACGACCGAACCACCGCCTCCGAAGCTCCTCCGCCCTTGAACCTCGTCGCCGGCGAACCAGCACCCCGCCGCCAAGTCCACGACCCACCGACGCGGCGGCCCCTCGGCCATCCCAAGACTCGCCGGAGCTCGCTGTCGTGCAGATTGCCGCCGGTGAGCACCGCGACCCCAATCCACGGGTTAGTGATGACAGTGGGCCCCCTGTCATCCTCTCCCACATTCCCGCGCCTCTCTCTCTCGACCTGCGGGCCCGGCCGTCGGGTTTGAAATGGTAGATACATACACAGGCGCTGCTCGTCTGGGCCGGCTCTCTCTGCTGGCTGGGCACGCTCCTGGGCTGTTTCGCCCAAAGAGTACAAGTGTTCTTTCCTTTTTCCTTTCTGTCACTTTTTCCAAAAATTCCACAGGATTAAATAATAATCCAAATGCAATGATTCCAACTCCTAAAATCCTAGAATATTGCAACCTATTTAATGGTGCAACTTTCATTCAAATCCAACCAACTTTTATGTACTGTTCAAATTTAAATTCAAATTTGAGCATTTAAATCCATCTTTGAAAATCCATTTCTCCCATTCTGCTACACCAAATCCCAAACTAGGAATTTTTCCCTTCTTAGTTTTCACCCTAGCATTTTACAAAATCAAGTTGACATTTTTTTGAGCACTTTGAATTTCTGGTTCTATTATTGCCTTATTTTTTTTCTCGTTATTATTTTGCGACGATAGATTGCGTTGTTGACGAAGGAGTTGGACCAGAGGACTTTGAAGACCCAGAAGACTTTGTTGAGCGTGCAAGCAGCCCTTTGACCATGTTTATGAGACCCTTTTATGCATGACATTTAGCTCTTTATTATTGCTGCATCGGAATCATGATGAGATGGTGAACCACGTGGTTGGTTGCCTCGGTTACATTCCTCGTTGATACTTGCATTGTGCATGGCCCTACCTTCTTATGAGGGTTATGCCGGTGGGAGTAGGTAGGATGCAAATATAGATGCTTCGCAAGCAGGATGGGTTTATGCATGGTGAAGGAGGCAAAGTGATTTCAAAAGTCTTTTCCAAAACCCCGTCGGGTGCCGCTTATGCCCGAGGGAGATGATGAGGTGGGTGACCACTTGATGACGAAGTGGTGTGCCAAGGAAAGGGTGTGTTGTTTTCAAAACGGATTGGTCGGAGTTGCGACCGTTATTCCAACCATACATGCGCGACCACTCTACCCTTATATGGGAAAGGGCATTATTGAGTACCTAGTCCGATACTAGCTTGGAGCCGCATTACTAGTGACGGGGGAGAGTTGGTGCTCTCTCTTGGGACGGGGTCGTGCCAGGTAGGGCGGCCATGACTGTTTTCACGTGGCACCGGACACACCGCTGGTACCCGTGCTTGTGGCATGTGATGAATATGGGAGCGAGGCTCCACAACTTTATGATGTGAAATGTTTGGCACGGGGTTACTACTAATCGAGTGGACTCCATGTTAGTGTCGTCTAGGAAAGGTAGTGATCGGGTGCTTACCCCGGTACTTGAGGTACCGCGGGTCGTGGATGACACGGAAGTTCCCCGGATCTTGTGGGTACAGTGTGCAACCTCTGCAGAGTGTAAAACTATTCGAATAGCCGTGTCCACGGTCATGGACAGTTGGGTAACCGCTCTTGGGCTACGTCCACCTTTTCAAACCCAGTGTGTGTGAGATGATGGAGATGTCTTGGATCAAGTCAAAGGACTTGACACGATTGAGATGGGTTGGTGCCCACTCTGTTTATGATAAATGGGTTGGTGCCCATTCTATTTATGTTGATATCTGTGACCAGATCTCATGGTTACTTGAATTCTCTTGATGCATGCTTTATAGGTTGTTGAACATGTCCTTGCACTCAAAACTAGCTTTATGCAAAAACTTTACCTATGTCATGCATTATCGTACCTTGAACCAAATCATGGGTTGCTTAAGTAGTACATTCAAAGTACTCATTGGCTTGCCATTGGTTATTTAATTGACCAGGCATGGAAGAACCGGAGTTCAAGAAGAGTTCTTTGGAGACTAACATGCTAACTAGGACGTTTTCCCGGTGTAATGCCCTGTAGGGTTAAGGCAGATGGCATGGGTTCTATTTCTATCTAAGATTTCCGCTGCTTGTGTTTCATTTGATGTTCAGCCCTTAAGGCTTTATCAATGTAAGACTTGACCATAATGGTCATAATTTGTGTAAGACGGTATGTATGGATGTAAGACTCTTGTTATTCAGCTTTTGTGTGTTCAAGTGAGCATTGATCTCGGGATCATCAGACACGTGCATTCGGTGATCACGACTTGTGAGTCGGGTCCCCACAGAGCTGGTATCAGAGCCATCCTGACTATAGGAAGCCTTAGTTAGCATGGACGTTAGTTAACTTGAGACCATCTAAACCTCTCTTCTTTTCTCAAGCTTACCCCACCCAAGATGCATTTTCCTTATCGACCTCTCCCATTCAACCTTTGTAGATGGCTGCGCACCAAGACTTCGACCACGGATTTCCGTGCTTCTCGAGGATAGCCTCAAGAGGTGCAGCCCACCGAGCCCCCACTTTCACCTACCATGAGCACCGGATCAATGACGCCGAGACGGAGTATCATGTGGAAGTGATCGTGAAGGCCAATGACTCTCCAACAAGCTGGTTCTTCGAGGGACCCCAGATGGCAACATTAGTTCTTGCCGTCGAGACGGCAACCTCAAGGCACTCACTGCCTCCGAGACCTTCTTCCGAGATGGCGACGAGTTGGCAACCCGTTTCTTGCCTTATCGGAAGGAAGGCGAGGATGAGAGCAATGCACCAGCTCCACCATTAGAAGAAGGACTTCCACTCCGATTCCGCACTCTATTTCAGCCTTTGTGCCAATAGTTTGGCACAACACTTGGCCGCGGAATCAATGGAACTCCGAAAGGAACTTCATGAGACCAAGGCACTTCTTCGCCAAGCACAAGAGAAGACGGGTAGGATCAAGAAGGAAGGTGCTCCCCATGGACAGCCCGCAATCGCATACAGAGGCGGAAGACCCCCAAAGGATGGAGAACCACCACAGCAACACCGCATGAGCGCAAGGGATTACCGCAAGCTCTTCACCCCATCAGCAAAGCAACGCCGTGTTGAGCTCCTTCACTCCCCCACCCCTTCAAGCAATGAAGAAAGCCGCCATTGATGAAGAGGAGGAAGACCCAGTAGAGCCAGACTACGCGACCGAGCATTCCACCACTTAGGCATCATTCACAACTTGGATATGCCCGTTAGTAACCCTACGGTAGGATAGGTCGTGTACCCCTATGCGAAGTCGAGTCCATGTGATGGTTCTTATGAAACAATGTAGTGTTGTGTTTGCTTTTGTTGTGTTTGATGGATGTCGTGCTTTCCTTGGGAACTTGTAAACCTACATCACCCATTTGGACTTTAATGAATGTGTTTGGCCCTTTTGGCCCTTGCATGAAAACAATTAGTGTCATACCAACCCCTTACTAGGCATCCCATCTATGTTGCTTTCCCCATCTTTCCCCAATCCTCAAACCTTGACCACTCCAACAGATGCTGTTGTAACACGATCGGTACCTCTACCCAGCAAGAAGAAGCCGGAGGTTCTGCTGAAGCGGAGTCGGCAGACCAAGCCCAAGGACGACTCCACCCCCACCACCTCCAAGCATGGACATGGCTCAGCTTCTCCAAGCCTTCCGAGAGGAACGCCAAGCCAACACCGCAGCCCTCCAGATGATTGCTCAAGTTGTCAATCGCCCACCGATGGGCACGGCCATGGACGCTCCACACCGGTGGAGTTCAAGAAGCATGCACCACCCACTTTCATCGAGGCGCTGAACCTCGGATGCGCACGATCGGGTCCGCACCATTGAGGATCTGCTGGCACTAGTCGGATGCACCGAGGACCATGATAAAGTGGCGATGCTGCCCATCGCCTCGGGAGGACTGCCAGAGCTTGGTGGGATGGATTCAAGGCTATGCATGTTGAGCAAGACATCACTTGGGACACCTTCAAGACAGATTCCGCAAGGCCCACATTCCTTCCGAATCATGGCCATCAAGAAGCGTGAGTTCCGAGCCCTCAAGCAAGGTAGTAGCACTTGTCAAGGAGTACATGCGAAGTTCAGTGTTCTCTCAAGGTATGCCTCGAGGATGTCAAGACTAATGTCGCCAAAAGGAGCGCTTCATGGAAGGCCTTAACCAGACTCTGCGAAGATTTCGCTTGTTGTGTGTGACTACCCAACCTTTCTCGATCGGTGAACAAGGCACTCATGCTTGAGGACAAGCGACGTGCCTTGATGACACTCAGAAGCGCAAGATGATCGCAAGGGTAGCTCCAAGAACTGAAGCCTCGCCTGTGGCAGCCAGCCCCGGTCAAGCCTACCTATCGGCAACCAAGAGCTCCCGCACCCCGCACCAACTATCCACCTCAAGAAGATGCCAACCCCTGTGCCAGCTTACAACAACCCCAATAACAATGTTGGTAAGGGCGCCATCCCCAACCAAGTCACTTGCTTTGATGTGGACAGCCAGACACTACTCCAAGAATTGCCCCAACAAGAAGCCCGACGCCTGCCGCCCCAATGCGCAGAACCCAGACAAGGCCGTGGAATGCCACCAAAGAACCAAGCTCCCGCAACCTGCCCAACAACGGCAGGGTCGTGTGAATCATGTCATCGCAGAAGAAGCCCAGAAGACCGGACGTCGGCCGGGTAATGCGTTTGTCAATTCAGCACCAAGAATCGCTTTTGTTTGATTCTCGAGCCACGATTCTTTTGTCACCCAAAGTTTTGCATTAAAAGTGGCATGACCCCTACACTCGAATAACCCTATGGTGGTACAAACACCCGAGCAGAGATGAGAGCCAAGATAGGATGTAAGGGAGTCGGGATTACCATTAACGGGTAGATTTCTAGCGACCTTATCATCCTAAAATCACAAGGCTTGATGTGATCTTGGGAATGGATTGGCTCAGCAAGCACCAAGGCTTGATAGATTGCGCCAACCGGGCTGTCACTATGACCAATGATCAAGGAGTCGAAGTTAAATTTGCCTCCAACCCCTCCTCGGCTCAAGCCAACCAAGTCAACTGTCTGACTGAAGTTGGGTTGGAACAAGTGCCGGTAGTCTGCGAATATCCCGATGTTTTTCCTGATGAATTACCAGGAATGCCTCCTGACCGAGACATTGAGTTCATCATCGAGCTCATACCCGGGGCAGGACCCATCTATAAGAAGCCTTATAGGATGGGATCGGAGGAGTTAGCAGAATTGAAGAAGCAGCTGGAAGAGCAGTTGAGGAAGGGATTTATCCGCCCTAGTGCCTCCCTTGGGGATCACCATTCTGCATTTGTGGCGAAGAAGGACGGTACCATCCGCCTATGCATTGACTACCGCTCCCTCAGTGAAGTTACAATCAAGAACAAGTACCCACTTCCCAAGATTGAAGATCTGTTTGATCAACTCAATGGGGCCAAGGTGTTCTCCAAGATCGACCTCGATCCGGTACTACCAATCAAGATCGACCTCAAGATATTCAAGACGGCATTCAGAATCAGATATGGCTCAGATGAATGCACGGTCATGTCCTTTGATCGACCAATGCCCCACTTACTTCATGTATCTCATGAATAAGGTCTTCATGGAATATTTGGACAAGTTTGTCGTTGTCTTCATTGATGACATCCTTGTCTTCTCGAAGTCGGAAGAGGAGCACGAGCAACACTTGAGGATGGTCCTAGACAAGCTTTGAGAGCACCAATCGTATGCCAAGTTCAGCAAGTGTGAATTTCGGCTGCGTGAAGTTGGATTCTGGGTCATGTTCTAAGCGAAGAGGGATTGTCAACGACCTCGCTAAGATTGAAGCCGTGATCGAATGGCAATCCCGAGCAATGTGAAGGAAGTCGAAGCTTCCTCGGACTCGCAGGATATTACCGCAAGTTCGTTGAAGGATTCTCGAGCATTGCCCACCCATGACTCAGCTCTTGAAGAAGGACAAGAAGTTCGAATGGACGCCGAAGCGCGAAGAGAGCTTCCAGAGCTAAAGAAGAGGCTAACCATCGCCTGCCCGATTCTCGACACACCAGATATACACAAGGAGTTTGTGATATATTGTGATGCATCAAGAATCGGATGGGAGGTGTTACGATGCAAGAAGGCGAGTCGTAGCCTACCTTTCAAGGCAACTACGACCTCACGAAGAGAACTATGCTACTCACGACCTCGAGCTAGCAGTGGTTCATGCCCTAAAGACTTGGCGACATTACCTCTTGGGGAAGCGATGTGAGATATACACGGATCACAAAAGTCCGATGTATATTTTCACCAAAGGAATTGAACATGAGGCGAGAAGATGGCTGGAGTTGATAAAGGATTATGACCTCGGTGTTCAATACCACCTCGAAAGGCTAATGTGGTAGCAGATCGCTGAGCAGAAGGCTTGCTCCTTGAATGCTATGCTAAAGCATAAGCTACCCGCCTTGTATGAAGAATCGAAAGCTTGGGTTGGAGCTGGTTGCACCAGATTCTTTGCCAACCTCGAAGTTAAGCCTACCTTGATGGATGATATCAAGAAAGCTCGGAAGGGGCATGAGAGTATTGAAGGCGCCAAGAGGAAGATCAAGGCAGGCAAAGCCTCGTGGATTCTCAGAGGATGAGGAAGGAATTGTGTGGTTTGGGAATCGTGATCTGCGTGCCCAACAAGGTTGAGCTCAAGAACCTGATCTTGCAAGAAGCTCATGACAGCCCATATTCCATCCACCCTGGAGGCACCAAGATGTATCAAGACCTGAAGGAAAGATTTTGGTGGCATGGGATGAAAAGGTAGATTGCCACCTATGTTGCAAAATGTGACGTATGCTAGAGAGTCAAAGCTGAACATCAGCGACCCGCTGGGTTGTTACAACCCCTCAAGGTACCTGAATGGAAGTGGGACAAAGTCGGGATGGACTTCATCACCGGTTTACCCAGGTCAAACAAGGGACATGACTCCATCTGGGTCATCGTTGACCATTTGACCAAGGTGGCCCACTTCATTCCTGTCAAGACAACCTACAAGGGGAACCAGTTAGCCAGTCTCTACATCAACCGAATTGTGAGCCTTCATGGTGTTCCCAAGGAGATTGTGTCGATCGAGGAACCCAGTTCACCTCAAGGTTTTGGAAGAAATTCCAGAGGCCATGGGGACCAAGTTGTCCTTCAAAGATCGCTTCCACCCACAGCACCGGAGGTCGACCGAGCGAGTGAATCAAATACTCAAGACATGCTCCGAGCCTGTGTCTTAGCTTATGGGGCTAAGTGGGAAAACTGCCTCCCTTTCGCCGAAGTTCTCTTACAACAACAACAGTTACTGTGCAAGCCTTGAGATGGCACCATTTGAAATGTTATACGGGCGGAAGTGCCAGACACCTCTCAATTGGTCGAGACCGGTGAAGGACTTGTCTTTGGGCCGGATATCCTCCGTGAAGTCAAGAGCAAGTCCAGCTTGTCGAGAGCGCCCAAGTCCGCCAAGTCAAGACAGAAGAGCTACGCCGACTCACGTCGAGAGACATAAACTTTCGAGTTGGAGACCATGTCTATCTCCGGTCACCCTCTCAAAGGAGCCTAGCGCTTCCATGTCAAAGGAAAGCTCGCTCGAGATACATTGGCCCCTTCAAGATCGTGGAGCGACGAGGAGAAGTGGCTTACCGCTTGGAACTTCCACCGAACTTTTCGATGTGCACAACGTGTTCCATGTATCACAACTCCGAAGTGTCTCCAAGTTCCGCATAAGCCCGATCTCTACAAGGACGCCAATCACCAAGCCATTGACCTTCAGCCTGATTTGACTTATCGTGAGAGGCCCATCTCGCATTCTCGATGATGCCGAGCGACGACTCGAAGCCGAACCATCAAGTACTTCAAGGTCCAATGGAGCAACCACATCAAGCGTATAACTTGGGAGCGTGAAGACTACCTTAGATCCGAAGTTCCGATCTCTTTAAAGTTTAGTTTAGGAATCTCGGGACGAGATTCTTGTAAAGGGGTAGGTCTGTCACACACCGCATTTTGTAACATTTCATTTTCATTAATAAAGCATGAAAATTTGGACCAACAAAACTTTTTGCATTATTTGGCTATTATTTGGAGTTGGTTTTCTCTCTGTGATTCTTTCAAGTGCTTCTTGAAGTCAACTACTCCACCCTCTATATTTCATCTCCTTACCCCAAGCTCCTGACCAATGACCATGCCATGTGTATAGTGCAATATAGAATTTTCTTACAAAAATAATTTGGCCAGAAAGTATTTTCTAAATTTAGTTTTCCAAACACCCATGAGTTGAGGTTTGCACTGCAAGTACTTGATTAAGGGCAGTAAAAATCTTTCCAAAAATATATTTGACTCCTATTAGATATAGGATACCCAGAAACCACAAAAATATAATTTTAAAAGTTGTTTTACTATTTTATTTAAAAGCTTTTTCTTAAGGCCAGAAATGGTCTTTAATAAGGAAAAATTATTTTATTGTTTTAAAAATATTTTACAAAATTTAGGGAAACTCATAGGACATATATTGTCCATATATAAGAGTTTCAACACATGGTCATGTTCAAAATATTGGTCAAATCCCTCTAAAACCCTTCCTGGATATTTCAAGCTTTTGAAATATTTACAAAGGAAATATTCTTCAAAAATTCCAGAAGATTCTATCATGTCACATATGACAAATTAGATGATCTTGCCAAGTCTCATGACTTGGAGAACAAGATAACATCATCAAAACCCCTCAAAACTACTTCTGTCCATTCTGAAGTTTGATCAACTTTACATTGCCAAATGTGTCCAAATGTGCTCAAACTTGGTGAACATGCTTCATGGGTCCAATGATGCATCTAGACCAAATGGCACAGGTTGGAGAAGAGGAAATCTTGGTCAAAGTGCCTCAAAACCCTCTCTGACCAGAATCAAATTTGAACAACTTTGTTCTACCAACTTCTTCTCCAAGACCCCAACTTTTGTGATCATGTTCACATGACCAAATGAGGCCACTACACAAAGTGGTGAATCAAGGAGACGTGTTATGCTCAACTAGATCTACTCAAGTCTATTTCTGCTCATTTCTAGGGTTTGCAAAAGTTGCATTGGCAACTTTGCCCAAATAATCTCCAAATTGGTGGAAGGCTATATTTTTATGAGTAATTTCACCCTGTGGAGTCTCATGGCAATTGGAGTCCATTTGCTTGCTCAAAACTCTATCAAACACCTTCTGACATTTTGCAAAAACCACTGTTTTGACCCCTTTCACTATTCTTGGAGAGCTCCAATTTTTACCACAGCTCTTTCTAGTCCTCTTTCACCTCCTGTAACAATGGCAAGTCCATATCTCATTTATGGAATGGGTAAAATCCCTCTTTCCCTCTCTGGTCAGCCCTTTTTCACTTTTCTTCTTCTTCCCTCCTCACTCCACTGGCTTACAAGGGCATCCAATGCCTCCCCCTCCTTCTTTACTACCCCCGGCACTATCGACATCGGTGGTCATACCATTGTGGCATATAATATGCCATGGCATGCCAACGCAAGGCTCAGAAGGCCTCTGCAGCTAGGCATCCTGTAGCCGCCCTCTGCCCAATGCTTCCGGCCACCTCGGCCCTCCCCCTCACGCCAACCGATACGCCTCGACGTCCGCGACACGCCACGGCGCTGTCCCCCTCCTCTCTCCTCCTCCCCGCGCCTCCGCGCTAGCGAACAAGGGCCGCCCGAGTGCACCAGTGGCGTGCTCACACGCTGTGCCTCCGCCCCTTCTCTCTCTCTTTTTCCCCGGGCGAGACGACCCCACGAACGCCCTAGACACGGCGCCAGCCCTCCCGAGGCCCATAGCGGCGAGCACAAGCCTGCCGGCGCACGAGCCCACGGTGGACTGCCGTTCGCCTACTTAAGGGCATCCCCGAGCCCCTCTCTCCTCGCCAATCACTCCCTGCACCACCAAGTAACCCCCCTGCACCACCAGTTCTTCCCCAGGAGCGCCCGAGCTCGAGATCGAGCTCGAGCTCCGCCGCGTCGGCTCGCCGGAGATCGCGAGGTATAAGCCTCCCCCGCTCCTCCTTTGCCTCGATCCGAACCCCTGATCCTCGACTCTTTTCCCTCGCTTCCCTCTCAGAAGCTGCGGAAACGACCGAACCCCGCCTCCCGAAGCTCCTCCGCCTTGTGAACCTCGTCGCCGCGAACCAGGCACCCCGCCGCCAAGTCCACCACCCACCGACATGCGGCGGCCTCGGCCATCCTCAGACTCGCCGGAGCTCGCCGTCGCTGCATCATCGCCGGTGAGCACCGCGACTTCGCCCACGGGTTAGTGATGACAGTGGGCCCCCTTATCATCCTCTCCCACATTCCCGCCGCCTCTCTCTCTCGACTGCGGGCCCCGGCCGTCGGGTTTGAAATGGTAGGCACGCACACAGGCTGCTGGCTGGCTCTCTGGGCTGGGCCTGCTGGCTGGGCCTGCCTGCATGGCTGTTTCCGCCCAAAGCAGCACAAGGTTCTTTCCTTTTTCCTTTCTGTCACTTTTTCCAAAAATTCCACAGGATTAAATAATAATCCAAATGCAATGATTCCAACTCCTAAAATCCTAGAATATTGCAACCTATTTAATGGTGCAACTTTCATTCAAATCCAACCAACTTTTATGTACTGTTCAAATTTAAATTCAAATTTGAGCATTTAAATCCATCTTTGAAAATCCATTTCTCCCATTCTGCTACACCAAATCCCAAACTAGGAATTTTTCCCTTCTTAGTTTTCACCCTAGCATTTTACAAAATCAAGTTGACATTTTTCTGAGCACTTTGACTTTTCTGGTTCTATTATTGCCTTATTTTTTTTTCTCGTTATTATTTTGCGACGATAGATTGCGTTGTTGATGAAGGAGTTGGACCAGAGGACTTTGAAGACCCAGAAGACTTTGTTGAGCCAGGCAAGCAGCCCTTTGACCATGTTTATGAGACCCTTTTTATGCATGACATTTAGCTCTTTATTATTGCTGCATCGGAATCATGATGAGATGGTGAACCACGTGGTTGGTTGCCTCGGCTACATTCCTCGTTGATACTTGCATTGTGCATGGCCCTACCTTCTTATGAGGGTTATGCCGGTGGGAGTAGGTAGGATGCAAATATAGATGCTTCGCAAGCAGGATGGGTTTATGCATGGTGAAGGAGGCAAAGTGATTTCAAAAGTCTTTTCGAAAACCCCGTCGGGTGCCGCTTATGCCCGAGGGAGATGATGAGGTGGGTGACCACTTGATGACGAAGTGGTGTGCCAAGGAAAGGGTGTATTGTTTTCAAAACGGATTGGTCGGAGTTTGCACTGCTATTCCAACCATACATGCGCGACCACTCTACCCTTATATGGGAAAGGGCATTATTGAGTACCTAGTCCGATACTAGCTTGGAGCCGACATTAGTGACGGGGAGAGTTGGCGCTCTCTCTTGGGACGGGTCGTGCTGTAGGGCGGCCATGACTTTTCATTGTGGCACCGGACACACCGTTGGTACCCCGTGCTTGTGGTATGTGATGAATATGGGAGCGAGGCTCCACAACTTTATGATGTGAAATGTTTGGCATGGGGGTTACTACCAATCGAGTGGACTCCATGTTAGTGTCATCTAGGGAAAGGTAGTGATCGGGTGCTTACCCCGGGTACTTGAGGTACCGCGGGTCGTGGATGACACGGAAGTTCCCCGGATCTTGTGGGTACAGTGTGGAACCTCTGCAGAGTGTAAAACTATTCGAATAGCCGTGTCCACGGTCATGGACAGTTGGGTAACCGCTTGGGCTACGCCCACTTGTTTTCAAACCCAAAGTGTGTGAGATGATGGAGATGTCTTGGATCAAGTCAACGGACTTGACACGATTGAGATGGGTTGGTGCCCACTGCTTATGATAAATGGGTTGGTGCCCATTCTATTTATGTTGATATCGTGACCAGATCTCATGGTTACTTGAATTCTCTTGATGCATGCTTTATAGGTTGTTGAACATGTCCTTGCACTCAAAACTAGCTTTATGCAAAAACTTTACCTATGTCATGCATTCTTGCACCTTGAACCAAATCATGGGTTGCTTGTGAGTACATTCAAAGTACTCATTGGCTTGCCACTGGTTATTTAATTGACCAGTGCATGGAAGAACCGGAGTTCAAGAAGAGTTCTTTGGAGACTAACATGCTAACTAGGACGTTTTCCGGTCGTAATGCCCGTAGGGTTAAGGCAGATGGCATGGGTTCTATTTCTACTAAGATTTCCGCTGCTTGTGTTTCATTTGATGTTCAGCCCTTAAGGCTTTATCAATGTAAGACTTGACCATAATGGTCATAATTTGTGTAAGACGGTATGTATGGATGTAAGACTCTTGTTATTCAGCTTCGTGGTGTTCAAGTGAGCATTGATCTCGGGATCATCAGACACGCAGCATTCGGTGATCACGACTTGTGAGTCGGGTCCCCACGATCTTCGCCTTCTTCGAGTCAAGAATTTGAAGAAGTTGATGCCTTCCTTTTCTTCACAGCTGCACATTCTGCAGCCTTGGTCTTCTTCGCATCTGATGCAGATGGAAGGATTGGAGTTGGTGTAGGCGCAGGAGGTGCAGAGGACTTTGGTTCATTTTCCTCAGGCACAACTGATGCAGTTATCCTGACTTGTTCACTTTCCTCGGGCGCATCACTAGAGGATGCCCTGGCAATATCTTCAGCGGCTGGAATGGAATCATCAGCCCTGGCACTCTCATTTTCTTCAGTAGCCTGAATGTCATCAGCGGTGCTGGCATGTTTTTCAATAGGCTGAGCAGATGCCTCAGCCTAAGAAACTTAAACGTGCACAGGTGGAGCAGCACTTGAAGTGAATTTCTTTGTCAGATTGACGAAACTCACCTTGGCGCCCTTCCAATCAGCATGGTAGCGATGAAATTCATCACTCAGCTGTTTGATTTCAACTTACAAGGCAAGGAGCTGATCAGGAGTGAGAGTGAGGACATTGTCCTTGAGGTAGCGCTGTTTCTTGTACTGCGCTTTCTTCAAACTTCTGCCTTGTTCAAATTTCCATTTTTCTTCCTCAATGAAGGCAGTAAGAACATGACGTTGACCAGGAGTGAGGTTCATCTCCGGCAAAGGCGTGTTCGGATCTTGGTGCCACATGTCAATGTAGTTGAGGATCAACTTTGGATCCAGCATCAACGGCACATTGCCGCCTTTGGCTCTAGCGGCCCTGGCTTGCCTGTCTCTGATGATTTTGGCAAGTTCTTCATCATCAGCCTCATCATCATCAGAGGGTACGTGGAAGGTGACCTGTTTCTTGTGAGGACTTGGTCGAGTGCCTCGTCTAGCAGTGGCCTTTTTCTTTAGCAGAGAGGGACCACCTAAGGAATTACAAGCAGTTGAGGAGCTTACAGATGCTCCTGAGGCAATAGAGAAACGAATCAAGAGCCGATGACGTGTGAGGTGTTCATGTGTGTGAAGATTTGAAGAATAAACACCTTTGTAGATTTTCAGGAAAACTTGAGAATCAAAGCGAGTAGTAAAAGTAACTTTTATTTACCCAAAGTGAAGAACACGACGAACTGGGAAGAACAGATGTGAAGTTCGTCAGGTCAGATCTTCCACACCCTAACTCGGTAGAGGAAGACGGCTACGACAGCGGGGGAGTGAAGAAATCCGCAACAGGCGAGAGTACGACGGCGACGAGGTCGAGGCAGTGAAGCTCTTCCTCACCGGCGATGATGAAGTAGCGGCGGCGCTAGGGTTTTGGGGAGCTCGAGCTAGAGAGAGAAAGAGAGCGCGAGCGAGGTGAAAGTGAAGTGAGGAAGAGACAGGGGTATTTATAGAGGGAGTGAAAAACTGTTCAACCGAGGAAATCGGACGAACATGCCCCTGGCCCCTTCTCATTCACTTGAAATGTGTCACCCACATACTGAGAGGTGGCGATCGTGTATGATCATGGGTGAATAGATAAGTATTGTCGTGAGAAGCGGAACGGTTTGAGCGGCAAAGCCAAAAATTCAGAGAAGATAAGTTAAAAGTTCCGTTCGCAATTTCTTCAACTGTCAAGGACATAGTGAAGAATTTGAACGAGTTTCAAACAGAACACATATGAGGAGTTTGTGAATAGACTGGGTTGAGTTTAGCAGAGGGGGAAGGGTCTGATCACATTCACTTAGCAGAAGAAATCAACTTGAAGAAATAACAATAAGTGAATGTTGTAGAGGACATTAAACTCATATATATATATATATATATATATATATATATATATTCAAATGAAGAACAACACCGGAAAGAGTGAAGACAATGCAAAGTTCAAGAATTTGAAAAACTGAGGAATTTCAAAAACGAAGAAAAACTCATATTGAAGATTTTCAACTTTGGTTGGTGGCGTAACCCACCGTATAAGAAAGCTGAGTTCAGACACCGCGTACAATTGTCGTAGGGCTCTGAGAATCAATTTCTTCATTCATTTCTTAACACTTAGAGGGTTAGTCTTCATTGATTTGAAGAAAAACGTTACTTCGTGTGTTGCGCATCTAAGTCATCAAGTCAACATAAGTGTTAGGAGGTGTGTCCATTTCAGAGAACATTCGAAGATTCTAGGATATTTAGCTCACACCGCAACTTGCTAAATCTCTTCTCATCCAAGGGCTTAGTGAAGATATCGCCACCGATCTTGATCTACGACGTGGTCGATGGAGATGTCGCCCTTCAACACATGATCACGAAGAAAATGATGATGAATCTGGATGTGCTTGGTCTTCGAGTGCTGAACTGGGTTATGAGCAATCTTGATGGCACTCTCATTGTCACAGTAGAGAGGCACATTCCTCACGTTCACGCCATAGTCCTTGAGTATTTGCATCATCCATAGTAGTTGAGCACAGCACAATCCAGCAGCAATGTACTTAGCTCCGCGATGGAGAGTGATACGCTGTTTTGTTTCTTCGAGGACCAATAGACCAAAGATCGTCCGAGGAAATGGCATGTGCCTGATGTTGACTTGCGGTCCATGCGATCGCCAGCATAGTCAGAGTCTGAATATCCAATGAGATCAAAAGTAGAGCCCTTGGGATACCATTATCCAAGTGTTGGTGTGTGAGCTAAGTATCGAAGAATATGCTTCACAGCCTTATGGTGTGATTCCTTCGGTGTAGCTTGAAATCTGGCCTAGATGCACATAGGTACAATAAAGAACCAATCATGGAGCGGTATACCTTTTGATCGAAGTCTTTACCATTTTCATCAGTGCATAGATGGCCATTTGTGGGCATTGGAATTTTGATCCCTTTGCAATCTTGCATGCCGAATTTCCTCAATACGTCCTTTAGGTATTTCTCCTGAGATATGCATATTCCATTGCGCTGTTGACGAATTTGAAGACCTAAAAAGAATTTCAACTCTCCCATCGTAGACATTTGATATTCTTCACTCATCATATAGGAAAATTCATCACTATAACGTTGGTCAGTAAAGCCGAAAATGATATCATCAACATATATTTGGGACACAAACAATTCACCATCATAAGATTTAGTGAAAAGAGTTGGGTCGAGTGAACCGGGTTTGAAGCCTTTCTTCATGAAGATTTCCTTCAAAGTATCATACCACGCCCGAGGGGCTTGCTTGAGGCCATACATGGCCTTTTTGAGCTTGAAGACTTTGTCGGGATTCTTTGGATCTTCAAAACCTGGGGGTTGAGCAACATATACTTCTTCCTCAAGCTTACCATTGAGGAATGCACTTTTCACATCCATTCATTGTAATATAATATCATGATGGTTAGCATAAGCAAGTAATATGCGAATAGCCTCAAGTCTAGCAACAGGTGCAAAAGTTTCATCGAAATCAATTACTTCAACCTGTGTGTAGCCTTGAGCTACAAGCCGTGCCTTATTCCTCATCACAAGGCCATTTTCATCTTGCTTGTTGCGGTAGATCCACTTTGTGCCAATAATGTTGTGCTTGCGAGGATCTGGACGTATGACCAGTTCCCAGATGTTGTTCAGCTCGAACTGATGTAATTCTTCTTTGCATAGCTTGAATCCACTCAGGCTCCAGAAATGCTTCATCTACCTTAGTGGGCTCTGTGATAGAGACAAACGCAAAGTGCCCACAAAAGTTAGATAAATGTGAAGCTTTTGAGCGTGTGAGAGAACCTGGTGCTTCAATGTCATCGATGATCTTCTCGATTTTCACTTCGCTTGCAATACGAGGATGAGCGGGTTGTCTTCGAGGAATTTGATCTGCATTTTCTTTAGGAGCATTTTCCTCAGCACCATTTTCTTCAAAAGGCCACTCGACGCTCATCACGCTCGAATGAATTCTTCAGCAGATTCTTCAAGACTGAATGACATCCTCAAGTGGCTTTGAACTTGATAGAATCCTCGGTGCTGGTTCATCTATCACAGAAGGTAGGTGCTCTCTTTGTGAGCCATTAGTTTCATCGAACCGCACATCCACAATTTCAACAACCTTGTGAAGAACGTTGTTGAAGACTTTGTAGGTGTGTGAGGCCTTTCCGTAAACAAGCATGAAACCCTGATGTGCTTTCGGTGCAAATTTAGAATTGTGATGAGGATCTCTAATCCAATATTTAGCACCGAAGACTTTGAAGTAAATCACATTCGGTTTCTTGTCAGTGAGGAGTTCATACGCAGTCTTCTTGAAGAATTTGTGAAGATATACTCTGTTGATGATGTGGCAGGCAGTATCAATTGCCTCACTCCAGAAACGACGAGGCGTCTTGTATTCATCAAGCATAGTGCAAGCCATCTCAACAAGAGTTCTGTTCTTGCGCTCCACGACGCCATTCTGTTGAGGAGTATAAGGAGACGATATCTCATGAGTAATACCAAGTTCATCAAGATAGTCATCAAGACCGGAATTCTTGAACTCAGTTCCATTGTCACTCCTGATGTGCTTGATCTTCACCCCAAAGTTGGTTGAAGCCCTCGAGGAAAATCGTTTGAAGACTTCCTGCACCTCATGTTTGTAAGTGATAATATGTACCCATGTGTAACAAGAGTAATCATCAACAATAACAAAGCCATATAGAGATGCATCATTTCTAACAGCAGAATAATGATTAGGACCCAAGAGATCCATGTGAAGCAATTCAAATGGTCGAGTGGTAGTCATGATAGTCTTCGCTGGATGTTTGGCCTTTGTCATCTTCCCAGCTTCACAGGCTCCACATAAGTGATCCTTGAGGAATTTGACATTCTCAATGCCAATGACATGCTTCTTCTTCACAAGCGTGTGCAAATTCCTCATGCCAGCATGACCAAGTCGTCGATGCCATAGCCAGCCTTCTGAAGCTTTTGCAAGTAGACATACGGCCGGTTGTGGTCCTGTAGAGAAATCAACAATGTACAAGTATCCTCTCCTAAAGCCTTCGAAGACTTTGGAATTGTCAGCTTCCATGATCACAACACAACGATACTTGCCAAAGACAACAACCATATCAAGATCACAAAGCATTGAGACAGACATGACGTTGTATCCTAAGGACTCGACAAGCATGACTTTGTACATGTGTATGTCCTTAGAGATCGCAACCTTACCTAGACCCAATACCTGACTTTTGCCTTTGTCAGCGAAGATGATATGCTTCAGATGTGACGGTGATAAGGGAGCATCCATCAATAGATTCTTGTCACCAGTAATGTGATTTGTACATCCACTATCGAGGACCCACTCATTGTCTTTGGGTTGACCATCCTGTAGATGAATTAGTGCAGAGTACAAACTCATATACTTCATCAGTGAAGAATATGACATCAATATCATCAGATCAATTTCATCAAGCAATTAGAGCAGATAATCAGTATGAGGACGTGAGAAATGAAGGTTCATTTCATCATGCTTAGCTCAAGGCCCTATCGAGCAATGCTCAGTCTCCAAAGAAATTCTTCACCGTTTTGAGCATGACTGGAGACCGAACCCTGCATAAGAGATTAGTTCTTTTTCTTCACCACCCACATCTGGAGGGGTGGCAAAGAATTCATCACTCTGCGAGCACCATATGAGACAGGTGGCATGGACGCCAGTCCACTTTGTTTCACATAAGAGGGGTTAGGGTAAGCATATGAATAAGCACAGTAATTCTTCGAGGACTTATGAACATAATGATTTGAAGAATAATGCACATATTCATAGCCCTTAGCTCTACCCTGCAAAATAGAAGGGTTAGCACGATGATGATCATATGAGGACTTTGATCCTTTTGATGAATTTGATCCATGTGAGGACTTGGATCCATATGAAGAATTTGGTTCATATGAAGAATTTGATTTGGAGTTCCTATTCTTCACAGGTGGTGTCATGAGGACATTCACCTGAAGACTTTCAAGGCAACTTTTGGGAACCCAGATTTTCTTCATAGGGGAACCATTCCTGCAGTTAGTCCCAACATATCTAGCAAATACTTCACCTTTCTGATTTTTGAACAGTTTCTAGTTAGAGTCAAATGACTCATCAGAAGAATGAGGAGATTCACATGTAAAGCCAGATAAGTTGGATGGATCAACTGGAGGTCCCTTTGCACTAACCCATGAGGTTTTGGGGTACTGCTCAGACTTCCAATATGTTCCATCAGCATTGAGTTTCCTGTCAAAGGAAATACCCTCTTTCCTAGGGTTTCTATTGAGGATTTGTTTTTTGAGCACATCACAAAGAGTCTGATGCCCTTTGAGGCTTTTGTACATGCCTGTCTTGTACAATTCCTTCAGCCCTGCATCATCAGTGATACTTGCATTGTCCTCAAATGAGGAACTAGTGATAGAAGAGACATATTAAGAATTTGTAGCATTAGAAGCATTTGAACATTTAGCTGAATTATTAGCAGTTTCACGTTCAATGCACTTCAGACATGGAGGAACAAATTCTTCCTGGGTAGCGCTGATTTGTTGAGCAAGTAATGAATCGCGCTCCTTCTGAAGATCCTCATAATCCACTCTTAGGTTTCCAAGATCTTGCTTTCTTTGAAGAAATTCATAAGAAAGCTTCTCGTGATCAGATAAGAGAGTGTTATGATGACCTTGAAGATGAAGTCTCTGAAGATTTTCAGTGAAGGTTTTAGTGCGATCCATTTCTTCACCCAACATATCATCACTTTTGTCTAGCCTGTTTTGAACCTTTTCAAAGGCCTTTTGTTGTTTCACAACAATTTTAGCAAGTTTAGAGTAGCTGGGTTTGAGATTTTCATCAGATTCATCCTCACTAGAGTCAGAGGAGGCGTATTTAGGTACCTTGGCACCCTTTGCCATGAAGCAATAGGTGGGAGCATAGTCATCGTTGCCTTCATCAGCCTTGTTGGTGAAGTCGTTTTCTTTAGAGGTGAAGATAGACTTGCTGACGAATGCAGTAGCGAGAGCTAGGCTCGCCACACCAGACTCAGACTCCTCAGATGCCTCCTCGTCCTCATGTTCCTCAGATTCAGCCTCAGGGTCCATTTCCTTGCCAATGAATGCCTGAGCCTTCTTGGAGCTGCTCTTCTTGTGAGATGAAGACCTCGAGGATTTTGATGATGAAGACTTTGAAGATTTCTTCTTCTTCTTTCCGTCATTAGAACTGTAATCCTTGTATTTCTTCTTCTTTGACTCCTTATCCCACTGAGGACAATCTTGGATGTAGTGACCAGGTTTCTTGCATTTGTGGCATAGCCTCTTCTTGTAATCACTGGATGAGGAATCATTGCTCCTTGATGGTTTTCCAAAGCGACCACGTCTTGAGAAGTTCTGAAATTTCTTCACGAGCAGTGCAAGTTCCTGGCTCAGTTCTTCGGGGTCATCAAGGCTGCTAGCAGAGTCTTCATCTTCAGACTCAGAGATTTCCTTGGCTTCAAAGCACGTGATCTGCCATAGCTCGAACCGTAGAGATCTCTCTTCTCAGCAAGCTGGAACTCATGAGTATTTAGCCTCTCGAGGATATCAGCGGGATCAAGTGACTTGTAGTCAGCACGCTCTTGAATCATCAGTGCCAGAGTATCAAATGAAGAATCTAGCGATCTCAGCAATTTCTTCACCACCTCATGGTCAGTGATGTTAGTGGTGCCAAGTGCTTGAAGCTCATTTGATATGTCAGCGAGGCGATCGAAGGTTTGCTAAACATTTTCATTGTCGAGTCTTTTGAAGCGGTTGAAGAGATTGCGAAGAACGTCAACACGAGAGTCACGTTGAGTTGAGACTCCTTCATTCACTTTGGACAACCTATCCCAGATAAGCTTAGCAGTTTCCAAAGCACTCACTCTTCCATACTGTCCTTTGCTCAGATGGCCACATATGATATGCTTCCCTTGAGAATCGAGTTGCTTGAATCTCTTCACATCAGTAGCGTTCAGAGGGAACACCATTTTCCACAACATACCAGAGATCGTTGTCAATTGCCTCAAGATGCATTCGCATCTTGTTCTTCCAGTAGGGGTAGTCCGTTCCATCGAAGATAGGACACCCAGCAGAGACCTTGATCATACCTGCGATCGACATAACTAAAACTCCAGGCGGTTAAAACAAAATCACACAGAACAAGGGAGTACCTTGCTCTGATACCAATTGAAAGTGCATTATATCGACTAGAGGGGGGTGAATTGGCGATTTTTATGAATTCTTCACTGAGGAATTTGCTGGTGAGGAAATTCCTAAATGAAGAACTACTAGCAGACTTTTATTCCTAAATGAATTTGCTGGTGAATAGGCGATTTTTATGAATTCTTCATTGAGGAATTTGCTAGTGAGGAAATTCCTAAATGAAGAACTACTAGCAGCGGAATAAGTACTCAGAAATAAACATAACAGAACACAAGCATAGTCATCATGATGAAATGAAGACAACCATAGAGAATAGAAAGCGTAAACACATGATAACACAAGAAAGAAGACGGACAGACTGAAGAAATTGATCTGAGGAAATTGAGAAAGTCTTCACACAAAGTCTTCAAACAAATATGAACAGGCACACAAAAACAGATATGAGGAAATGAAAGAGTTGAGGAAATAGAACCAGTTAGCTTGGTGAAGACAATGATTTGGTAGACCAGTTCCAACTGCTATCTCAGTTGTACATCTGGTTGGAGCGGCTGAGTATTTAAACTCGAGGACACCCAGTCTCGGACACACAGTCCTCACCATATTCTCCTTGAGCTAAGGTCACACAGACCTCGCCCAATCACTCGTGGTAAGTCTTTAGGTGACTTCCGAACCTTCACAAACTCGGTCACTCGGCGATCGACAATTCCTCTTGGATGCTCTAGACCTTGACGCCTAACCGTTTGGAAGAAGCACAGTCTTCAAAGGAAACAAGCATCGGATCCATGCAGGATCAATCTCTTTAGTGATGCTCAATCACTTTGGGTTTGTAGGTGTTGGGTTTGGGTTTTCCTCAATTGATGATTTTCGCTCAAAGTCCTCGGAGGATGGGATGCTCTCAATTGACAAGTGTCGGTTTCTCTCAGAGCAGCCAACCAGCTAGTGGTTGAAGGGGGCGGCTATTTATAGCCTAGGGAGCATCCTGACATGACAAGACATAAATGCCCTTGTCCGATATGACCATTAGGTGGGTAGATATTTTGGAACCACTGGCACATAGCACGGCAACGGTCGGAATTTTGACTATCAAAATCCTCAGGGCTATCACAATCCTCACTGTGTAGGCAATTCACACTGGTGAATTCCTAACTCCTCAGTCAAAACAAATTCCTCAGAGACCAGAAGAACTTCGTCTCTGTCACTGAAGAATATGACTGAACTGTATGATATTTCCAATGGCGTCACTCGAAGGGATTGGTAGGTGTAGGATTTTGAGTTGAGCATCACCTAGAAATTTTTACTTAGTATTTCCTCGACCCCCTTTAACAGTACGGTGTTTCCTATGACTCAAGAAGGAGAAAATGAAACTACGAAAACAAAAGTCTTCACGCTTCATATTCCTCGAATGATTGCCGAGTCTCCAAGGTCACACCAATTTCTTCACTTTCAAAGTCTTCAGAAAGTCTTCAGAAATCCAAAGTCTTCAGTTGAAGAACTTCATTTTTGGGGGTCGACTTTCTCTGTACATATCAAGCTGCTCATAGACTTATAGACCTGTGTACACTCACAAACGCATCAGTCCCTTAACCTATAAGTCTTCAATACACCAAAATCATTAAGGGGCACTAGATGCACTTACATCCATCGACCCGACGCTAGAAGGATGTTGTCCTCTGAAGAAGCATGCACGGGTACAAGGAACCCGCCCATACACAAGGCAAGCGATACCCCAAAAGAGGGAATATTCTATAACCAATGGCGCACCAATTCCGCGGCCTACCTTCGTCACCACGGGTGAAGAGAGGATAGGCCACGGTTGATCACCATGCTTCGTGTCTATTATGGACTTCGGCCCAGTATCACCTCTGTGCCCCTCACAAGGATTAAGACTGCAGGCGGGCTAGTGATCACCTCCGACACTGCCGCCGCGCCGCCCGCGCGCCCACCTAATGTCGGGGAAAATAGACAGGGTTATATATTTTTCCCCTGACTTATGCACGGACGACATCAGGTCGTGCCAGAGAACAAAAGACCAAAATCTTCAATGGACCAGGATGGAGAACAATAAGGCCAAGATCAAGCCAGAGGAGCCAGATACCACCAGGATAAAAGCCTCCCCTAGCCGGGCAAATGGGTTCACTAAGGGGAGAGCCACCCCAGAAGAAAGCAACCAAGGCGTCCCGATAGGGCATGCCGGGACTCACCGAGGCAAGAAACACCTCATCAACCACTCCCCCACAACTCACATCATGGATCAGTGCGGTGTCAAGCCGCAAAGTGATTAAGTGGCCTCCACTCGCCACATGGCAGCCCCTTGCTACAGGAAAACCTACAGATGACACCCGTCCTCTGATGTGTCGAACAAACAGGTGTGGAGCTAGCAGAATAAGCCCGACAAGTCTTGCCAGGCGAGCAACAATGTGTCATTGAGCAGCACATTTAATGCGCCCTATCAACCTGCAGAGTTAGGGATGGTAGCAATGGTTGCTATCTTATTTGTGTATAATGACTGATTTGCCATTGTAGTGACCGCTTAACCTATAAAAGGAGGCCTATGGCAATCGTAGAAGGGGTTCGGCTCACAAGGCTGGAGAGTTAGACACCCATACGCGCGTAGCCACTATTGCCCCTGCCGGGCAAGTGTACTACGCTCCACCACCATTCTTCCACCATCAATCGACCAAAGAAAGAGTAGGGTTTTATGCCTCGTGGCGGCCCGAACCTGGGTAAAATTGCTCATGTGATCCCTGTCGTGCTGCCCGACGCTCCTCTGCTCTTTGTGAAACAAGACATCCACCCTGCTGAACCAGCAAGGGGCCCCTTGGTCCCACAGGTGGTTGTGGTTTCCCACGACATATTTGGCGCGCCAGGTAGGGGGAGCGTTTGCCCGAACCAGGCGGTGTGGGTGGTGTGCCCAGTCTACGGTAACCCGCTTGAAGCCTTTGGCGTCCACGATGCCTACAAAGACGCGAAGACCAAGCGGAGCCACCTCCACGCCCGCTTTACTTCATCACTGTATCCCGCCGTAGCCATGGTTACGGCGGGGTTTGATGCAGAACAATGATGTGCTCCCCTCAGTGACCCGAGCAACGAGCCCGCTGTCCGGCGTCGTCCAAGGGAAGAAGGCAATGCACGTGAGTGCAAGGCCCCTCTCTTTCCCATCCCTTCCCTTCGCCAGTAGTCAAGCCGTCTTGGCCCTGGCATCACCAACGTCGATGATTTCCACGCGATGCTCGGTCCAGTACTTACTCTATTTCAGGGAATCCAGAGCGAGGCACAGGAATGAATCTATTGGATGATGCCTCGGCCAACGTGCTACGAAAAGGCCGTCTACATGGATACGATACGCACGACAGCCGCCACCTGGCTATTTTGAAGAGGAAGGGTGGAAGGAATGGAGGGACGGAAGGGCCCGACATCGTACCCCACTACCCGCGAGACACACTTGGCGTGTATTGGTCTCTGCCGGGAACAAGGAAAGATACCTATTTAGCTATACTCCTCCGAGCGTCTCAAGCAAACCAAGCACGCGTGGCCCGGTAGAGAAAGAAGGGACCTAGAATAAAAGTCTAAGTTTACGCCATCCTATCTGGTCGATGCATTTAGATTTATGCGGTTGTTTACCCCTTTGACTTTAGCAGCGTTCATATTGTGACAATCTTAATGTGATGGAACCTTGGCCAGTTTCTTTGATCGCACCCTCGTCTTGTCCCGAGCCATGCTCACATGACGTGAGGCTGCATCGAGAGCTACCTAGGAAAAACCTTCCGGGACGCATCCATGCCAAGATGACTGCTAAGGGCCAGACCCTTACAACAATTGCGGCAATATGATACTGGCAGGCATCCAGAACAGATATAGGAATTGATCATGCGAACGCAAGTATAAAAAGCTCAAAGGAATAAACGCGCATTTAAAGATTCAACAAAGAGTAACAGTTTTACGCAAACACAAGAGGTATAGTGCCTGAACACAAAATGAACATCATGTCTTATTACAGGGCAACATAGGAGCGATGGTGACATGTTACTTGGTCTGGCGGCCGGGCGAGGCAGCTATGATATGGAGGGCCCTGCCAGCTTAAGGGGCGGCTTTCTCCTTAGCAGTTGTGACTTCGGCACCTACTGCAGGCTTCTTGAATCCATCGTTATGATCGAGGTCCAGGTGGCGGCAAGCGATCTTGCTCAAAATCATGAAGAGTGTGTCACGGGCAAGCTTTCGGGCCTTGGTCGCGAAGCGCTCGGTCCTCCCTTCTTCATACACCTTCAACTTCTGGAAAAACTCGTTGAAGAAGACTACCAACTTGGCACTTGGGACCTCGTGCTGGGTAAGCGAGAAAGTTGGGCCATCCATACCCATCGTCGTAGCTTGGACATCAAGGCGCTTGGCGATGTCGATCAGGCTCTTGATACAAAGGCCGACTTGCTCAAATTGATTCTTCAGTTTGGCTTCTGCATATTTCCGGAGGCGCCTAACAGTATCCAAATCTTTGGCCTCAGTGGTTGACGGGATTCAGTGGACTCTGCGGTGCTCTCCAAGGATCCGATCTTGGCCTTTAGGTCGGCAAAGGTGCTGTTGGCGGTATCGAGACTCTGAGCCTTGGAGGAGAGTTGTGACTGCACATTGGCCAAGACAACTTATGCCTTCCATGTTTTCTCTTTGAGGGCTTCCAAATCCTGGGCATTCCCAGCAAGATCTTCCGTCATCTTAGCCACCTGCTGGTCAAGGTCAGTCTTGGCGGCAGATGCGGCAGCCAGGTCATCAGTGAGCTTCTTCAGTTGGGCAGCAGAGTCAGCGGCAATGGCGTCCAGGTTGCTCCATGCTTGTTCTCCAGATCCTTGGTGCATTGGCGCATAAGGGCCTCTAGATCGTCATCCTTGTCATGAAGAGTGGCTTCTAGCTTCTCCTCTCGGAGGGAAATCTCTTGTTCTCTAGAGTCCAGGGATGCCTTGCGGTCCGCCAGGCGCGCCTCGCGGGCGATGACGTCTTCCCGCGTCATCAGGAGCGTCTCTTACTGCCTCAGGAGCACCTTGAACTACTTGTCATGCCACTCGCGCAGCTCCAGACATTTATCCTTGTGTTTCTGGTTCATCTTGCTGGAGGACTCGTGCTGCTCCTGGAGCGCCTGCCATTTCTAGTTGTGTCGGGCCTGCATCTCCTTTACGCCCACCACCATGGACTCCAAGAAGGACTAGTCCATTGCAATAGCACTAGAGTCGTCGGCCTCCCCAGCTTGTTGGTACAGTGGTGCCAAGAGGCGTTGCAGTTCTTCGTCAAGCTTAGCGCTCATCGGCAAGGATGGGCCGGAGGCTCCAGTCTCAAACGAAGACAGCACCATGGCCAACATGTTGGAAGGAGGAGGCGGACTGTCCGTAAGGACTCTACGGGAGGGGAGTGGATCCATGCTCTGGAGGGGAATTTTCACCTCCACTGCCGCCTCCTTTTCCAGGGCCTCCTTCGAAGATTGGTCCACTACCGCCAAGGAAGCAAGGCCTTGCCCCTTTGTGGCAGCAATCTCAACAGCCTTGCCCGTGACAACCTTGCCTATGTCAGCTGCCACCTCCCGTGGTTCTGGCTCTTCAGCTTGGGGACCTACGGATGAGGAGAATAGAAGACAACAAAGAAGCAGAAGTTTGAGGTGATGGAGAAATAAGAAGTAATCAAAAAAGAGAGGAAGAGAGAGAAGAACAAAAGTGGAGTACCGAGAGAAGCTTACCAGGTAGGAACTTCAATTTCCCCGGCAGTACCTATTGCCGGGCTCTGCACTTCACCTCTTACCGAGGCAACCCCAGCAGCTCTCTACATGGTTCCACCCATGGAGGGCTCTGTCGGAGGATCTTCAACTCGATCGGCAGAGGATACGTGCCCCTCCAAGTGGGGCTCGCCTTGTGTTGTCTCACCACCATTACCGAGAGGGAGAACCAAGTCCCCGCTTCCGGGCAGAGGGCTGAACTGGGGACTTCGCACGGGCTCCCGCGCATCGCTCTCCGCCAAGGCCGGGCTCTCCGCGGCCTTCAGTGATCCAAGGTGTCAGATCTCCTTCTGGGGATTATAGATGAGGGTCTCCGTTTCCTCCTCCACTTCCCTGGTGACAACAACAAAATAAGAGGTTAGCCAACAAGGATAATCAAGCAGACCAGAGTTGTTCATGAAAAGAAGAATCTTCCTTACTCTTCTTCAATAAGCATGGAGTTCAAATTGAACTCCTTGGGAGGTGAGGGCTCCCTTCTCCTCCTCGGGGGTGGAGGAGCAGAGCTCTCCGATAGATTTGGCGCCGGGCATGGCACCGGGGGCTCAGGTGGAGACGAGCTCTGTGAAGAACTCGAGCCCGAGCTAGAACCGGAATCATGTTCCACATCCACTGCTCGCCTGGTGGAAGAGGTCTTGATCCTGGCGAGAAGAGGAGATTGACGAAGCGCCACCTCCACCTTGGTGACCTTGGTGGTGGTCTTCTTCACCCTCTTGGTGACCGGCGCTGGATTGGGGACTGCTGCTCCATGACTGCCGGCGTGCCTACGGGGGCGCTGGTCTAGGATTGGCTCGCGGGGTTGGGGCCCAGCAGCCAATGTAACGCCCTCGATGCGGCTATATCTCCCACGTGTCGAAGCACGACTTAGAGGCATAACCGCATTGAAAGCAATGTCGCAAGTGAGGTAATCTTCACACAACCCATGTAATACATAAGGGAAAGAGATACATAGTTGGCTTACAATCGCCACTTCACACAAATACATGAATAAAGCATTACATCATCCAGTACAATCAAGGTCCCATTGCGGAACCAAAATAAAAGAAGAACCCCAAATGCGATAAAGGTCACCGATCGACCCTAACCGGGCTCCACTCTCGATCAACTAGAACGAAACAACACAAAGGACAAGATCTTCATTGAGCTCCTCCTTGAGCTTGGTTGCGCCACCGCTTTCGGTACATAGGCACCGCAAACTGGTTTTGAAGTATCCGTGAGTCACGAGGACTCAGCAATCTCGCACCCGAGATCAAGACTATTTAAGCTTATAGGAAGGATGGAGTAATGAGGTGGAGCTGCAGCAAGCGACTAGCATATATGGTGGCTACAATCGCAAAAGAGAGCGAGAAGAGAAGGCAAAGCACGGTCGATAAAAGTATGATCAAGAAGTGATCCTATAGCAACCTACGTCAAGCATAACTCCAACACCGTGTTCACTTCCCGGTCTCCGCCGGAAAGAGACCATCACGGTTACACACACGGTTGATGTATTTTAATTAAGGTCAATTTCAGGTCTTCTACAACCGGACGTTAACAAATTCCCATCTGCCACATAACCGCGGACACGGCTTTCGAAAGTTCAAATCCTGCAGGGTGTCCCAACTTAGCCCATGACAAGCTCTCACGGTCAGCGGAGGAATAGACCTCCACCCGAGACACTCCGATCGACTCGGTATCCGGTACAACAAGACATTTCGACAGGTAAAACTAAACCAACAACACCGCCCGAATGTGCCGACAAACCCGATAGGAGCTGCACATATCTCTTTCTCAGGGCACACTCAGATGAGTCTAGCTACGAGTAAAACCAACCCTCAAGTTTCCCCGAGGTGGCCCCGCAGGTATCTCAGTTCGGACCAACACTCAGAGGAGCACTGGCCCGGGGGGGGGGGGTTAAAATAAAGATGACCCTTGAGTCTGCAGAACCCAAGGGAAAAAGGCTTAGGTGGCAAATGTTAAAACCAATGTTGGGCATTGCTGGAGGAGCTTTACTTAAGGCGAACTGTCAAGGGGTTCCCATAATAGCCCAACCGTGTAAGGAACGCAAAATCCGGGAACATAACACCGATATGACGGAAACTAGGGCGGCAAGAGTGGAACAAACACACTGCATAAGGCCGAGCCTTCCACCCTTTACCAAGTATATAGATGCATTAATTAAATAAGATATATTGTGATATCCCAACAAGTAAACATGTTCCAACAAGGAACAAAATCTCCATGTTCCAACAAGGAACAATCTTCAATCTTCACCTGCAACTAACAACGCTATAAGAGGGGCCGAGCAAAGCGGTAACATAGCCAAACAATGGTTTGCATAGGAAAGGTGTCAAAGGTTAGGGGTTTGACATGGCAATTTGGGAGGCTGACAAGCAAATGGTAGGCATCGTAGCATTGGCATAGCAAAAGAGCGAGCAAACTAGCAAGCAAAGATAGAAGTGATTTCGAGGGTATGATCATCTTGCCTGCAAGGTTCTCAGAGTTGTCGAAGGCTTGATCCTCGTAGGCGTTCACAACAGGTTCCTCGTTCACGTACTCGTCTCCGGCTCTACCCAAAGCAAGAACACAAGCAACGGAACCACAATCAAACAAGGAACAATGCACAAGCAATATGATGCAAAACATGACATGCGATGCGAGATGTGATATGCAATGCATATGTGTGCTCGAAGGAAAATGATGAACTGGCATCAACTTGGCAAACCAAGTATGCCGCTGAAAGATGAGATGATTTCGGTGAAATCGATATAAAGATCACCGGAATCGGATGCACGGTTTGCAAATGACAAGCAAAACAAGAATGACGAAAGCTGCGTTTAATGCCCGATGCTACTTAGCACGCAACAAGAAACTATGCTACAGCACCCCAACATAAAAGCAAAGCATATGGCAGCGAACTACAGGAGATGCTTAACAAAAGAGGAACACTGAGATACGGCTAAATCACATCATAACATGTTCAAACAAGCATGGTGAAAGTGCTAAAATATCAGGTTCACAGACTTAGTGAAAATACTAACATGCCAGAATTAACATCAGAAGGCATGTTTAGAGCAAGCAAACAACATGCTACAGGAACTTATAATAGCAAAACAAGGCATGACATGATTCTACTCAAAGCATATATCAATAGTCCCTTACTGACCATAAGCCAAAAAGGACCTTAAGAAAAGATGGCACCCATGTAAACATAGCAAGTTTTATTACAGATTTCAGACTTAGCAGAAAAACTGGGCATGGCAAAAACAGTTAACGAGTAGGCATGTTCGTGAGCTCGATGCACTCACTACAGAGCAATACATGGCATGTCAAGGCAACCAAAAGTAAGAAGGCATGATTATGAAGCTAAGCATGGCAAGAGCAAGGTCATAGCATACACGGATCAACTACAACGACCTCGTGAAAATTGAATCTCATGCAAACAATCTGCCAGGAAACATTTTAAGCAAAAGTAGAGCACGAAAATGACATGCTAGACTACTCCATAAATACCAAAAAAGGCATGGATGGATATAGCACATCCATATGTTCAAAACACCCTTACTGATCATGCTCAAAAAGGCCATAGATCTCTCTGTAACAACATGAACATATGGCATAAAATTAACAGCAGGACAAGACTTAGTGAAATCACTAAGTACCTGAAATCAGCAACATCATCATCCCTACTTTGCATGCTTGTTCTAGTCAACACATAACTCACAAAAATACATGGCAAACACCCCTGGAAAGATGGCATGGCAATGTTTAACTCACATGTAGGGCTCAAGTTCATAAGGTGCACACTTAATTCATGGCAAAAATGACAAAAGAGCTCGAGCTGATAAGATTCTGAAACTAACGATCTGAAGCCATCTTCCAACAGCATTTCGGGAATCAAGATGAGCTCAAATGCAAATGATGCAATGGAATGAAATGATGTACTCTTCAAGGCGAACAATTTGGCATATTATACGCGCAAAACGGAGCCACGGATGCGGAGATGTGATGCTAAGAAAATGCACGAAAATGTTGCAGATTAAGGGACTTAGCAGTTTTTTTACCCTTCGAAAAGTCAACAGTGGCACGGAAAACGAGGCGGCCGGAGTTCCTCGCCGGAACTTCGCCGGAGTTCGCGGGGAGAGGCCGGATCCGGGGCTGGAGGGGTCGATGACGGCCGGGGAGGTAGCCCCGGACGGATCCGGCGGATCCGGCCGGCGACGCGGCGCGGAGGCGGCGGAGGCGCCGGGCGACGCAGCTCGGCGGAGCTTCGGCCACGCGCGACGGCGGAGATGGCAGCGAGGCGCGCGCGGTCGGTCGTCGGGCTGGGCGCTGGCGGCTAGGGCGAGGGCGAGGCTGGCGGCGGCGGCGAAGCGGCGGCGTGCGGCGGCGCGTGGCGGGAGGTGCTGTGGCGGCGGCGGCACCGGCGATGCGGGGCGCGGCGGCGAGGCCACCGGCGGCGGGACCAGCGGAGTGGGCGCTGGCACTGCAGGCGGCAGTGGTGGCGGGGAGATGGGCCGGGCGGGCGACGGGCCAGCGGGCGGGCGGCGCGGGCGGCGGACGCGCCACGTGGCAGCTCGGGATTCGTGCGGCGCGGCGGGCGACGTGTCCGGCGCGGTCTTGGATATGCCCGCCTTGTGGAGGAAAAAATCTAGGGTTTCGGGGGGATCATCCGTGAATTTCGGGGGAGGGGCTATATTTATAGGTAGAGGGAGCTAGGATAGTCCAAATGAGGTGTGGTTTTCGGCCACGCGATCGTGATCGAACGACCGAGAACATGGAGGGAAGTTTGGTGGGTTTTGGGCCACTTTGGAAGGGGTGTTGGGCTGCAACAAAAGAGGGCTTTGCGGTTACCCGGTTAACCGTTGGAGTACCAAACGACCTCCAAATGGCACGAAACTTGACAAGCGGTCTACCGGTGCTATACCAAGGCCGCTTGGCAAACCTCGGGCCATTCCGAGAAAGTTTAATACCCGCACAAGAGAAGAGGCAAAAGGGGGACACCGGAGGGCATAGGAGTGCCGGATTGCAAAACGGACAACGGGGAAAAGGCTCGGATGCATGAGGCGAACATGTATGCAAAATGAAATGCACATGATGACATGATATGAAATGCAGATGATGACATGGCAAATGCAACACGCAAGCAAATGACATGGCAAGGACGACGAATAACTGGCGGACACCTGGCGCATCGGATCCGGGGCGTTACAACACTCCACCACTACGAGAGGATCTCGTCCCGAGATCTAGGATGGCACCGGAGGGAAAACGGAAGAGAAAGAGAAGAGGTAAAACTAAGTTGCTTCTTTGACGAACGAGTGAAACCACGAACCTTGAGAGGTTGAGCAATTTAGAAGAAAGAGTATAACAGAGATGAACGAGATTGCAAAACAATCCGTTAGAAAAGAGGAACATTACGATAACTTGAAGGTTGCAACGGCATGACTCAAGAGTTTAATGGACAAGATAGAATTCGAAACCACTCCGGTTAAATGGATAAGCAAGAAAAGAACACGATCCTCACAAAACGAGGTGATGGGTTAAAAGAGCAACATCACAATGCCTCCGGAAGAAAGAATGGAAGATAGATCATTGGAATAACAGAATGGAGAAGAAAATGACAACTTTTGCCACAAGTGAACTTGGAAAGCATCCTTGCAAGAAGGTTAGAATAGAGTTGTTGGAAGACCAACAACAAAAGAATAAGTTTGTAGTGGGCTTATGGAAATATCTCAAAATTATGAGGTGACAAACAGCCACTAACAGAAACAATTGCTTTCTTGAGATTAACGAAGAGATGAAAGCTTGTTCCATCAAGATGGAAAAGAGATAACTTGGGTCATTTATAAGCACCATGAATAGCAACACTCCTTAGGGAAAACTTTAGGTGAAATATAATCCAAGATAACTCCAATGAAGAGACTGATGGATTTAACATACCTCATTCTTGACAACAATAAGAATCATGAAACATGAAGGAAATTGTCAAGAGTGACATAAAACCATCTCAAAAGATAAGGTAGAAAGAATTGCACTTTGGAATGCAAGATGAAGAATGCTTGAACTCCTCAAAACAAAACATGTGTTGAGCACCATGTTTATTTTGAAGTATGGCTTGACGAATCTTAACTTCGAGAGAAATCTTGAAGAACAATTGAAGAATGAAAGGAATCCTTGATGAACCACCATGAAGAAACTCCGGTATACAAAAGGGTGATAGAAAGAAAGAGAAGTTGAAAACACAAGGTGAATCCTTGCAATGATTTAGATGGAGCTTCGCGATAATTAGAGCTTGGAACTCCGGGAAAAAGAGAAGATGAAACAAATGAAACCGAGAATTTATTCATCATGAACAAACTCCGAAAGAAGGAATTAATCACTTGGATGAATCAAGAATAAGAATTATGTTATGCGTATCCTCCACCAATTTAAATTGATGACAATCAACGGATTTGGCATACCACTTATTCCCATTGAAAAAGGATTAAGAGAGATATGGCGTAAACTTGAGAAGGTCTTCAACGAACCACCGGTAGGATTGGAACAACAAATGAATTGATATGATGAACAAGGAAGAGAGATCTCGAAAGAACCACCGTAAGAATTGAAATTGAACGTAGCAAAGGCACAATTCACCGGTAAGAGTTGGAAAACGAATGAAGATATTTGAGGGGATTTAGATACATGAGAACGAAGAGAACATGAACTGATTAGAGGATATTTGAACGATTCACCGATAAGATTTGGAGAACGATAGCTACACGATGAGAATGAAGAATTATAACATGATGGCCTTCGGAGGAAAGAAATGGAAACAACTCATGAAATGCTCCGGATGGGCGGAAAAGATTCTCACAATCGAAAACAATTATGAGAGGATGGCAACAAGCTAGCACTATGAATCTTGAAGAGAATAGAGCAAGATTAAAGAGAAACTCTTCTTCGGTCTTCAAATGATGAGAATGACAACGAGAAACACCACCAAGAATTATTGAGGCACACCGGAAGAATCAAAAGCGAAGAGGTTAAGCCAACTATGAAAATAATTTGAAAGATCTTGGAGAAAAAGCATTTGACTGATGATAACTCATTCTTACATCAAACTTGGAGAAGACTTTAGGATAGCTCTGGGAAAATAGAAGAGTCAGGTAAGATCCTGGGAAAAGACCTGTGGGTTAGGGCCCACTCAAAAGAATACCGTTGAAAAGATTTAAAAGAGATGTTGCACCGGTTGAATTAGATGACTTGAATGAGATACCAATCTCGAAAGAGCTTGAAAGAATGCAGAGTGGACACACGAATCTTCGAGATATCTTGAGCATTCCGGAATAACAAATAGCGAGAAGTAGAATGATTAATAGATACACCGGCATAAGAATGCACTTGAAATGAGAAAAAGAATATGATCAACACCGAAAGCTTGAGTTAATCCACCGGAAAAGAATACGAGAATGAAGTATGATGAACCAGTAGAACATCTTCTTGAGAACCACCGGGTAAGAACATTGACAGAAAAGAATGGAGAAACTTCACAAAAATAAAAGGATACTTGGTTAACAAAATCTGAGTCCTTGAAGAAAAAGGGTGGGAGGGCGGGAAAAAAACAAAGGCAACTTGGAGACGGATGAAACAAACACCGTTGAGAAAACTTAGAATTGATCTTGCGGGTGGGAAAAATGATGGGATCCACTTGAAGAGAAGCACACCGGTTGGAAAGGAGTTGACATGACAAAATCAATGATCAAAAGGATTAGTATTCACATAGCAATATGAGAACACCGTTTAGGAAAGGTATGGATTCAACATTTGACTTCGAAGCAACTCGAATACCACAAACAAAACAAAACAAAGGATTTGGCTTGCAGAATAAGCCGGAACAAACATATGATAGAGATTTCGTCCGAAGTTTTCGTGGTGGGGCCTACACGGGCTCAATCGTACAACACCATCATGTACAAGGCAGTGCACATGACATATGAAGCGTCCCCGAGTCGGCATAGCCAAGGACTCTTTAAGACACAACGAGACCACTGTAAAACCAACCGTGAATAGGCGGACCACTAGACGTCGAACCCCAATTTCATATCATACATCCGTCGGAAAGATATCCTAGGAGCTACTTGAATTCCCACCTATGAAACTCCGAAACTTTCGGTTATGCAATCTGGTGTTGGGGATCAGGGAGCAATAATATCTCACACAAACTAACAATCCCTACATCCAGTTGTATCCATCCGTCAACACATAACCAAGAAACCTTCGGAAATCATCTACCTCAACCTTGAAAAGCATCCGTTATACAAGTCATGGCAATACTCCCGTACTCACCTCGAGATTGGGTTAGCGGGTTATCTCACCAACAAGCGCATAAAAGAGATTTTCGATGTCGGTACTAAACTCGGTATTCCGAATCTGCAACGATAAAATTATGACGACAACACCTCGGAGCTCAACTCCGGGACACCGCCACAACCCCTAAATGTCGAGGCACCAAGACAATGTTGTCGTCATAAGAATATCGAACGATTCCAAGATACCAGCGTGATCCTAAAAAAAATTTTTAGTGAAATTTGAGAAGAGAAGAGTCAAAACTCTCGTCGGGATACCTCACCGAAGGTCGAAGGACTGGGAGTAAAAAGAATTCCTAAACTCTCCGATATATATAATCCTAAATGACTCAAAACATTTTTCTAGACACAACTCGGCCGCTAAAAACGATCTAGCAGTGGGGCTCCTAAGGTCGGGGATGGCTCTGATTACCAACTTGTAACGCCCTCGATGCGGCTATATCTCCCACGTGTCTAAGCACGACTTAGAGGCATAACCGCATTGAAAGCAATGTCGCAAGTGAGGTAATCTTCACACAACCCATGTAATACATAAGGGAAAGAGATACATAGTTGGCTTACAATCGCCACTTCACACAAATACATGAATAAAGCATTACATCATCCAGGTACAATCAAGGTCCGACTGCGAAACCAAAATAAAAGAAGAACCCCAAATGCGACAAAGGTCACCGCTCGACCCCAACTGGGCTCCACTACTGATCAACTAGAACGAAACAACACAAAGGACAAGATCTTCATTGAGCTCCTCCTTGAGCTTGGTTGCGTCACCTGCTCGGTACATAGGCACCTGCAAACTGGTTTTGGAAGTATCTGGTGAGTCACGAGGACTCAGCAATCTCGCACCCGTGAGATCAAGACTATTTAAGCTTATAGGAAGGATGGAGTAATGAGGTGGAGCTGCAGCAAGCGACTAGCATATATGGTGGCTACAATCGCAAAAGAGAGCGAGAAGAGAAGGCAAAGCACGGTCGATGAAAGTATGATCAAGAAGTGATCCTATAGCAACCTACGTCAAGCATAACTCCAACACCGTGTTCACTTCCCGGACTCTGCCGGAAAGAGACCATCACGGTTACACACACGGTTGATGTATTTTAATTAAGGTCAATTTCAGGTCTTCTACAACCGGACGTTAACAAATTCCCATCGCCACATAACGCGGGCACGGCTTTGAAAGTTCAAATCCTGCAGGGTGTCCCAACTTAGCCCATGACAAGCTCTCACGGTCAACAGAGGAATAGACCTCCACCCGAGACACTCCGATCGACTCGGTATCCCGTACAACAAGACATTTCGACGGGGTAAAACTAAACCAGCAACACCGCTTTGAATGTGCCGACAAATCCCGATAGGAGCTGCACATATCTCTTTCTCGGGGCACACTCAGATGAGTCTAGCTACGAGTAAAACCAACCCTCAAGTTTCCCGAGGTGGCCCCCAGAGATATCTCATTCGGACCAACACTCGGAGGAGCACGGCCGGGGGTTAAAATAAAGATGACCCTTGAGTATGCACAACCCAAGGGAAAAAGGCTTAGGTGGCAAATGTTAAAACCAATGTTGGGCATTCTTTGGAGGAGCTTTACTTAAGGCGAACTGTCAAGGGGTTCCCATAATAGCCCAACCGTAAGGAACGCAAAATCCGGGAACATAACACCCATATGACGGAAACTAGGGCGGCAAGAGTGGAACAAAACACTGCATAAGGCCGAGCCTTCCACCCTTTACCAAGTATATAGATGCATTAATTAAATAAGATATATTGTGATATCCCAACAAGTAAACATGTTCCAACAAGGAACAACATCTCCATGTTCCAACAAGGAACAATCTTCAATCTTCACCGCAACTAACAACGCTATAAGAGAAATTTGAGCAAAGCGGTAACATAGCCAAACAATGGTTTGCATAGGAAAGGTGTCAAAGGTTAGGGGTTTGACATGGCAATTTGGGAGGCTGACAAGCAAATGGTAGGCATCGTAGCATTGGCATAGCAAAAGAGCGAGCAAACTAGCAAGCAAAGATAGAAGTGATTTCAAGGGTATGATCATCTTGCCTGCAAGGTTCTCAGAGTTGTCGAAGGCTTGATCCTCGTAGGCGTTCACAACAGGTTCCTCGTTCACGTACTCGTCTCCCGGCTCTACCCAAAGCAAGAACACAAGCAACGGAACCACAATCAAACAAGGAACAATGCACAAGCAATATGATGCAAAACATGACATGCGATGCGAGATGTGATATGCAATGCATATGTGTGCTCGGAAGGAAAATGATGAACCGGGCATCAACTTGGCAAACCAAGTATGCGCTGGAAAGATGAGATGATTTGGGTGAAATCGATATAAAGATCACCGAATCGGATGCACGGTTTGCAAATGACAAGCAAAACAAGAATGACGAAAGCTGCGTTTAACACCCGATGCTACTTAGACGCAACAAGAAACTATGCTACAGCACCCCAACATAAAAGCAAAGCATATGGCAGCGAACTACAGGAGATGCTTAACAAAAGAGGAACACTGAGATACGGCTAAATCACATCATAACATGTTCAAACAAGCATGGTGAAAGTGCTAAAAATATCAGGTTCACAGACTTAGTGAAAATACTAACATGCCAGAATTAACATCGGGAAGGCATGTTTAGAGCAAGCAAACAACATGCTACAGGAACTTATAATAGCAAAACAAGGCATGACATGATTATACTCAAAGCATATATCAATAGTCCCTTACTGACCATAAGCCAAAAAGGACCTTAAGAAAAGATGGCACCCATGTAAACATAGCAAGTTTTATTACAGATTTCAGACTTAGCAGAAAAACTGGGCATGGCAAAAACAGTTAACGAGTAGGCATGTTCGTGAGCTCGATGCACTCACTACAGAGGAATACATGGCATGGCAAGGCAACCAACAGTAAGAAGGCATGATTATGAAGCTAAGAATGGCAAGAGCAAGGTCATAGCATACACGGATCAACTACAACGACCTCGTAAAAATTGAATCTCATGCAAACAATCTGCCAGGAAACATTTTAAGCAAAAGTAGAGCACGAAAATGACATGCTAGACTACTCCATAAATACCAACAAAGGCATGGATGGATATAGCACATCCATATGTTCAAAACACCCTTACTGATCATGCTCAAAAAGGCCATAGATCTCTCTGTAACAACATGAACATATGGCATAAAATTAACAGCAGGACAAGACTTAGTGAAATCACTAAGTACCTGAAATCAGCAACATCATCATCCCTACTTTGCATGCTTGTTCTAGTCAACACATAACTCACAAAAATACATGGCAAACACCCCTGGAAATATGGCATGGCAATGTTTAACTCACATGTAGGGCTCAAGTTCATAAGGTGCACACTTAATTCATGGCAAAAATGACAAAAGAGCTCGAGCTGATAAGATTCTGAAACTAACGATCTGAAGCCATCTTCCAACAGCATTTCGGGCATCAAGATGAGCTCAAATGCAAATGATGCAATGGAATGAAATGATGTACTCTTCAAGGCGAACAATTTGACATATTATACGTGCAAAACGGAGCAACGGATGCGGAGATGTGATGCTAAGAAAATGCACGAAAATGTTGCAGATTAAGGGACTTAGCAGTTTTTTTACCCTCCAAAAAGTCAACAGTGGCACGGAAAACGAGGCGGCCGGAGTTCCTCGCCGGAACTTCGCCGGAGTTCGCGGGGAGAGGCCGGATCCGGGGCTGGAGGGGTCGATGACGGCCGGGGAGGTAGCCGGACGGATCCGCCGGATCCGCCGCATGGCGGCGCGGAGGCGGCGGAGGCGCCGGGCGACGCAGCCCGGCGGAGTTTCGGCCTGCAGCGGAGATGGATGGATGAGCGCGCGGCGGTGGTGGCTGGGCGTGGCGGCGCGCTGGGCGAGGGCGAGGCTGGGGCGGCGGCGGCGAAGCGCCGGGCCGGCGGCGGCGCTGGGCGGGGAGGTGCCAGGCGGGCGGCGGCACCGGCGATCGCGGGTGTGGTGGCGAGGCTACCGCGGCGGGGACCAGCGGGCGCTGGCGGGAACCCGCAGGCGGGCGGTGGCGGGAGATGGGCCGCTGGGCGGGCGACGGCCAGCGGGCGGGCGGCGTGGGCGGCGGACGCTTCACGTGGCAGCTCGGGATTCGGCGGGCGTGGCGGGACGTGTCCGTGCGGTCGGTTTATGTCCGCCAGCGCGAGGGGAAAAAATCTAGGGTTTCGGGGATCATCCGTGAATTTCGGGAGGGCTATATTTATAGGTAGAGGAGCTAGGAGAGTCCAAATGAGGTGTGGTTTTCGGCCACGCGATCGTGATCGAACGACCGAGAACATGGAGGGGAGTTTGGTGGGTTTTGGGCCACTTTAGAAGGGGTGTTGGGCTGCAACAAAAGAGGGCTTTGCGGTTACCCAGTTAACCGTTGGAGTACCAAACGACCTCCAAATGGCACGAAACTTGACAAGCGGTCTACCGGTGCTATACCAAGGCCGCTTGGCAAACCTCGGGCCATTCCGAGAAAGTTTAATACCCGCACAAGAGAAGAGGCAAAAGGGGGACGCCGGAGGGCATAGGAGTGCCGGATTGCAAAACGGACAACGGGGAAAAGGCTCGGATGCATGAGGCGAACATGTATGCAAAATGAAATGCACATGATGACATGATATGAAATGCAGATGATGACATGGCAAATGCAACACGCAAGCAAATGACATGGCAAGGACGACGAATAACTGGCGGACACCTGGCGCATCGGATCCGAGGCGTTACAGCCAGCCACTCCTCCTCCTCGAGCCCTGCCACCTCGCCTACCTCCTCCTCCTAAAGCTTTGTTGCCACTTTGGCTAAGGCATCAAGCCCGGCAAGGTCGTCCCTGATAAGCTCTTCCCCGGCAACCCCTTCCGTGACTTGCGCCTCACTGCCGCCACGAGAAGAGCTTTCATCCTCAGCTCCCCCCTTGCCCTTTCCGGCCTTCGTGGCCCTTGCCATATCCGCAAGATGGGCCGCCTTGTCCTCCTCAACCCTCCTCCAAATATACGCCACCTCCCAGAGGAGGTGCGTTTATACATCACACCCTCAACCTTGGTGGCCCTCTCTGCCAAGGTGCTCGACCACTGGAGCTCTTCATCAAAGGAGGGCAGCTGCCAATCGCTTGTTACCCCATGAGCATTGCAGTCCGGCATCCACTTTAGTATCTGATCCCATGCTGAATTGACATTTAGACGGATCATGGTTTCTGGGAGTTTGAACAGATCAAAGCGGCCGGACAACTTGATAGAGGCGAATGTGTCCCGTCTTTCGGTGAGATGGTGGCTATCATTTTGGAGGAATTCGACTTTGACGATCCGACTACGAACGTGCGAGGACGTCGCGCCTTAGCGATCGCTAAACCAACTCCGAGAGGTTATTGTCCACGCCGGAGCATGATCAACCTGACCACGAAGGTATGTTTCCTGTAGGCAAACGAAGAACAAGCAAGAAACTAAGATTGCAATCTAGATATTGCAAATATAAGAGGAAAGCTTTATTGATCAAGGTGGGGTTCTGTGACGCCTTTGTCTGGTCATTGAACATAAACGAAGTACGCGAAGTTGCAGCTATCGCGAACTTTAATCTAAACAAAACCCAAAGTCTAAACGATGCCCTAAGGGCTGTATATATGGAGGAAGAGGGGGGGAATTTCGTGGCCCTTGGTGGAGGGGTCCAAAATCAACCCTATCTCTTGTTTCCCACACATACGGACTCTAAAAATAGACTATACTTATGTATTTCGAAATTACATGGGCCTGGCCTAATAATAAGGTGACGCAGCACCTAGAATAGCCTCGGGACGAAATTTATGAAGTGGCATCTTGTATATTTCGTTCAAGGCTTCATGCACTCATTATGGTGGCTTCAAAGTCCTGAAATCATCACTTGTAACTCCGTTTTTGTTCCCCTTGCGCATGCCATCATCTCCATGCTTGTTCTTGCTCCAATGTTCATCCTTCTCCAAGCTAGGCCCTTCATGTGTAAGTAAAACAAATGTATACAATTTAGGCAGCATCATATTCTCATGAACATTAGAATCATTACCAAGAAACAAAAGTACCTGGTAATTTAGTTGGCGTGCGCGAGGTCTAGTAATTGGTACAATATGTATAGCAGCAGGGGCTGTGGTTGTAACAATGGTATTGATGTCCTCATTATCCTCCCCTTCTTGAACTAAAGTCGTCCTCGACGGAAGTTCATCTTCCTCACCCAAATAAGGCTTCAAATCTGCAATGTTAAAAGTGGAACTAACCCCAAAATCTACAGGCAGCTCAAGTTTATATGCATTATCATTTATTTTCTCCAACACCTCAAAGGGACCATCAGCACATGGCATTAGCTTTGATTTGCGCAAATCAGGAAATCTATCCTAAAGCAAATGTAACCAAACAAGATCTCCAGGTGGAAACACAACATGTTTTCTACCCTTATCTCCAGCAAGTTTATATTTAGCATTCATACGCTCAATGTTTTCCTTAGTTAACTGATGCATTTTTAAAATCAATTCAGCACGTTGTTTAGCATCAAAATTAACCTTCTCCGAAGATGGAAGAGGCAACAAATCAATAGGTGCACGAGGTAGGAAACCATACACAACTTCAAAAGGGCACATCTTAGTAGTAGAATGCAATGAACGATTATAAGCAAATTCAATATGAGGCAAGCATTCCTCCCACATTTTCTTATTATTCTTCAAAACAGCCCTAAGCATAGTAGACAATGTTCTATTGACTAATTCAGTTTGTCCATCAGTTTGGGGGTGACAAGTAGTACTAAAAAGCACTTTAGTCCCCAACTTAGCCCATAAACATCTCCAAAAGTGCCTAAGAAATATAGTATCACGGTCTGAAACAATAGTATTTGGCACACCATGCAAGCGAATAATTTCACGAAAGAACAAATCAGCAACATTAACATCATCATCGCTTTTATGACATGGTATAAAGTGTGCCATTTTCGAGAATCTATCCACGACAACAAATATGCTATCCCTCCCCTTCTTTGTTCTAGGTAAACCTAAAACAAATTCCATAGATATATCCTCCCAAGGAACACTAGGTACAGGCAAAGGCATATATAAACCATGAGGATTGAGTCGTGACTTAGCTTGTTGACATGTAGTGCAGCGAGCAATAAAACTCTCAACATCCTGTCTCATCTTTGGCCAAAAGAAATGTGTAGCAAGTACGTCCTCCGTCTTCTTCACGCCAAAGTGTCCCATTAGTCCTCCTCCATGCGCCTCCTACAACAACAAAAGACGAACGGAGCTAGCTGGAATGCATAGCTTGTTAGCACGGAACACAAATCCATCATTAACAACGAACTTGTTCCATGTTCTTCCTTCTTTACAATTCTGCAATACATCTTTAAAATCAGCATCATGCACATATTGATCTTTGATGGTCTCCAAACCAAGTATTTTGAAGTCAAGTTGTGAAAGCATAGTACAGCGACGAGACAATGCATCAGCAATAACATTTTCTTTACCCTTCTTGTGTTTAATGACATAAGGGAAAGTCTCAATGAATTCAACCCATTTAGCATGTCTACGATTCAGTTTAGCTTGACTTTTAATATGTTTCAAAGATTCATGATCAGAATGTATAACAAATTCTTTGTGCAATAAATAATGTTGCCATGTTTCTAAAGTCCAAACAAGAGCATATAATTCTTTATCATAAGTAGAATAATTCAGACTAGGCCCACTCAATTTTTCAGAAAAGTATGCAACAGGTTTGCCATCTTGTAATAACACACCTCCTAATCCAATTCCACTAGCATCACATTCAAGCTCAAAAGTCTTATTAAAATCAGGAAGTTGGAGTAAAGGAGCATGTGTGAACTTATCTTTCAATACCGTGATGGCTTCTTCCTGTGCGGTACCGCAAACAAAAGGCACATCCTTCTTTGTAAGCTCGTTGAGAGGTGCATCAATGGTGCTGAAATCTCTCACAAAACGCCTATAGAATCCAGCGAGGCCAAGAAAACTCCTCACTTGTGTGACCGTTTTGGGCTGCGGCCAACTCTCAATAGCTTCAATCTTGGCTTTGTCAACTTCAATTCACTGTGGAGTAACAACATAGCCAAGAAAAGATACTCGGTCGGTGCAAAAGGTGCACTTCCCAAGGTTACCAAACAAACGTGCATCACGTAGAGCAATAAAAACAGCACGTAAATGTTCCAAATGTTCTTCCAAAGATCTGCTATAAATCAATATGTCATCAAAGTAAACTACCACAAATCGTCCAATGAAAGCACGTAAAACTTCGTTCATTAATCTCATGAAAGTACTAGGTGCATTAGTTAACCCAAAAGGCATGACTAACCACTCATATAATCCAAACTTAGTTTTAAATGCTGTTTTCCATTCATCTCCCAATTTCATACGAATTTGATGGTATCCACTACGCAAATCAACTTTGGAGAATATTGTAGAGCCACTCAATTCATCAAGCATATCATCTAGCCTAGGAATAGGATGACGATAACGAATAGTAATATTATTAATGCCTCTAGAATCAACACACATACGTGATGTACCATCCTTTTTCGGCACTAGAATAATAGGAATAGCACAAGGACTAAGGGATTCGCGTATATAACCTTTGTCGACCAGCTCCTATACTTGACGCATAATCTCCTTCGTCTCCTCTGGATTGGTATGGTATGGTGCATGGTTGGGTAATGATGCACTGGGAATTAAGTCAATCTGATGCTTAATCCCTCGAATGGGAGGTAATCCCGGTGGCACGTCATGTGGAAAGACGTCAACGAACTCCTGCAAAATGTTAGTGACAGCAGGAGGCAAAGAGGAAGGCACGTCCTCGAATGAAAATAATGTCTCTTTGCACACAAAAGCATAGCAAACAGATTTGCTAAAATCTAGCTCATCAATATCAGATTTAGTGGCAAGTAAACATGCACTTTTCAATTTATTTTCAGAAGCAACACTAGATGGTTTACTATTAGGCTTCATTTGTTGCTGAAATTCTTTTGCCACAATCTGATTTTCCCTCTTATTTTTCTCCTGTTTTGCTTTATTAGCTCTATTAATATCATCTTTCAAAATGGAATCAGGAGTCATAGGAAGCAAAGTAATATTTTTATCCTTATGAACAAGAGTATACTGATTGTTTCTACCATGGTGTACAGAATTTTTATCAAATTGACATGGTCGAACAAGTAATAAGGAACATGCTTGCATAGGTACCACATCACAATCAACATATTCAACATATGTAGAGATACTAAAATGCACACGAACAGTATGTGTTACCTTAACCTTGCTGCTGTTGTTGAACCATTGGATGTAGTAAGGATGTGGATGTGGTCTTGTGGTCAGAGATAGCTTCTCCACCATCTCCATGCTATCCAAGTTGTTGCAGCTCCCTCCGTCTATGATGACGCGCACAGAACGTTCCTTCACAACTCCCTTTGTATGGAACAAATTGTGCCTCTGATTTTGCTCAGATTGTGTGACCTGCACACTCAAAACACGTTGAGCAACTAAGCATTCATACCTGTCAGCGTCTTTAGGAGCCATGTATTGCGTCTCATGATCAGAATCATCTCCACCATGTTCTTCACGTGTAATAAGAGCCAAAGTCTCCTCATCATAGTCACTAGCGGACTCATGCCCACCATCCTCAGTTGCAATCATCGCATGCTGAGATTTGCATTCTCTCACATAATGACCTCTTCCCTTACAACGACGACAAATAATATCACTTGTGTGCCCTGTTGATGCCATGGAAGAAGAAGAACTCTGTGGAGGCCCGGCAGGTGCGCTCTTGGCAGATAATGGTGGTTGTGCTCGCTTTCTTGTATCACGGTGGAGGTGGCACCGATGGAGGTCTTTGGTGCGATTGAAGTAGAAGATGCACGCGGTGTCCATGATAAAGGTCGGCTGCAGAAAAAGTTAGTTCGCGCCAATGCTTGTCGATCCTGCACTTCACGTTCAGCTTTACAAGCAAGATGGAATAAACGAGTGATATTAGTATACTCCTTATACCCTAGAATGGTCTGAATCTCTCTATTTAATCCACCCATAAAACGTGCAAGCATAGCTTCATTCTCCTCAACAATACCACATCTACTCATGCCAGTTTGTAATTCCTGATAATATTCTTCTACAGAATTTTTCCCTTGTCTTAAGCGCTGCAATTTTTGAAGCAATTCACGTTGATAATATGGTGGAACCCAACGAGTACGCATAGCAGTTTCCAAAGCAGCCCTAGTAGTTGGAATATGATATGATATACAATGTTCAGACCACCATACACATGCAAAACTAGTGAAAGCACAAACAGCAGCGGCAACCTGTCTCTCCTCAGGATATTGTAAACATGTAAATCGTTGTTCAGTTTCTAACTCCCAAGTAAGATATATATCAGGAACATATCTACCCTCAAATGGTGGAATATTCAATTTCAGTTTAGGAAGATGGTCACGATCTCGTACCTGAGGGAGAGCCCTACCATTGTGATTATTTGCATGTGGACGGCCTGGTAGTTGTGATGCAGGTGGTTGCATGTAGTGCTGATTTTGATCAACCTCATCCTCGTAATCTCCCACATAATCATCCTCCTCTGCATCAGCAGCAGGGGTCACAAAAGTATCAACAGCAGCACCAACAGTTTGGCCAAATGCAAGAGGGACACGGCTCGCTCGGCGGAGGGCTGTTTCACGACGTGGAGGTAGTCGTCGTTGTTGTTGTTGTAGAGGTGCGTTAGGTGCAGTGGGTGGTGGTGGTGGAAGCCGCGCGAGAAATTCATTAAACTTGTTATCGAGCTTTGTTTCGAACGTCTTCTCCATGCCATCTATCTTCTCCATGGCCTCTTCAAATCTGTTTAGCACATCTTGCACCTGTCCACTCATCATTTGCTGAAATTTATCATGCAACTCCTTATTCGTCATGTTCTCCCAGTCAATCTCGTCGGCTTGTGATCCTGGCATGGTTAGCAGCAATAGAAACAAACAAGAATATGATCCTACATACTACTAACAAGAGGAGGTGGTGGGTGTCACAAATCCGTCAAGCAAATCTCAAATTCTTACTAGTTCTTACCCAGCAGCAGGCGGTGATCGGCAACCGTTGTAGTCAAAACTCTCAAAGCTTGGATAGAGCGATTACCAGGGAGAGTCAAACGCACGACGTAGATGTATGTGGAGCTGGGAAGGCTTATAATATGGTAGCAAAAAGGGTCAGCAATAATCAATTCGGAGATGCAAAGTTGAATAAACGCTCAACAATGGTACTGTGCTGGTCCTAGGCTAGACTGTGCTAGAGACGCGAGCCTAGAACACTAACAAAATCATAGCGCGGCACGTAAACAAGGGAGGAGCACACTCTGAATTTTTTTTTTCTCTTTTTTTTTCTTTTTTTTTTCTTTTTTTCCTCTTTTTTTTTGCTCCGCAACAATTTATTTTCAAAAAAGTCTACAAATGGTCTATAAACTGCCTAGCCAGAATTTTCCAGACTTAGCTTTTTTTAGTTTGGAACTATTTCTCTACTGTGGGTAACACGGTAGTAGGCGAGTCATGCTCTGTCCCGTCTCAGAGTATGGCGTGATCTAGAAATCCAAAACAGAGTAACAAAATACTGGACTCGGAATAGGACTGGTGGCGGAGATGAAACTGGTGGAACTCGGACTAGTGGCGGAGATGAATCTGGTGGAACTCGGACTGGTGGCGGATATATGTTGTAGGTGGACTTGGATTGGCGTGATGGTGGCGGATATGTGGGGGCGTCTATGGACTCGGATTGGCGGTGAATATGTGGTGGTGGTATATGGCAGCAGCGATGATGATGATGCGGTGGTGTCATATGGCAGCGGCGACATGACAACCTGTGAACAGAACTCGAAACTCTAAGGGACTAGACGCTAAGACCAGCAACTTGACACGACGATGCAACCGCAAATTCAACAAAGCAAATACAGAAAATATTATGCAAAGGCTCAGATTGGTTCGGATGGGATGAACTAACACTATTTTTTTTGGCTTTTTTGTGGACTATAGGTATGAAGAACAAACTCGATCTAAACTACGAAAAACTGTAAAATCTCACCGATTAACCTGGAAATCTGATACCACTTGATAGAGGCAAAGGTGTCCCGTCTTTCGATGAGATGGTGGCTATCGTTTTGGAGGAAGTCGACTTTGACGATCCGACTACGAACGTGCGAGGACGTCGCGCCTTAGCGATCGCTAAACCAACTCCGGGAGGTTATTGACCATGCCGGAGCACGATCAACCTGACCACGAAGGTCTGTTTCTTGCAGGCAAATGAAGAACAAGGAAGAAACTAAGATTGCAATCTGGATATTGCGAATATAAGAGGAAAGCTTTATTGAAGAAGGTGGGGTTCTATGACGCCTTTGTCTTGTCGTTGAACACAAACGAAGTACGCGAAGTTGTAGCTATGGCCAACTTTAATCTAAACAAAACCCAAAGTCTAAACGATGCCCTAAGGGCTGTATATATGGAGGAAGGGGGGGGGGAATTTCATGGCCCTTGGTGGAGGGGTCCGAAATCAACCCTATCTCTTGTTTCCCCACACATACGGACTCTAAAAATAGCCTATACTTATGTATTTAGAAATTACATGGGCCTGGCCCAATAATAAGGTGACGCAGCACCTAGAATAGCCTCGGGACGAAATTTATGAAGTGGCATCTTGTATATTTCGTCCAAGGCTTCATGCACCCATTATGGTGGCTTCAAAGTCCAGAAATCATCACTTGTAACTCCGTTCTTGTTCCCCTTGCGCATGCCATCATCTCCATGCTTGTTCTTGCTCCAATGTTCATCCTTCTCCAAGCTAGGCCCTTCATGTGTAAGTAAAACAAATGTATCCAATTTAGGCAGCATCATATTCTCATGAACATTAGAATCATTACCAAGAAACAAAAGTACCTGGTAATTTAGTTGGCGTGCGCGAGCTCTAGTAATTGGTCCAATATGTATAGCAGCAGGGGTTGTGGGTGTAACAATGGTATTGATGTCCTCATCACAACTGGTCGCATAATCAGGCATAGCTATAGACTGATAAGTTGTTGGCCAATCCCGGGAGCAACCTTATACTATCTGCAGCATCACCATACAACCAAGCGCACCTGTCCCTCGCTTGCAGCGGTGAAATGCGATGCAGGAGAAAATCTGACCCCACATGCTCAATGGTTAACCCGACAGTCTTCAAACAGGTAATCCTGTTGATTGCTGGGCGAAGCCTATCTTCAGTGAGGCCGAGAGAGCTCCATTCCTTGCTGCGCTCAACACACGCCATCTGTGCTTCGCAGAACTCGGGGGCTTCCTCATCCTGGATCCAGCACCAGTCCCGTCTCCACTCATCCCACCTTTCCCGCTGCCTTCCAAGGATATAATCCCAGAGTTTCCTCACCGACCGTGGCATCCAGCTAATGTTCCCAGAGCGGTGGCCCTTGTTTTCCACAAGCAGAACAAAATAATGTCGGAACAGATCCACATTAGGGAAGACTCTGACGAAGTTCTCACACAAATGCACAAAGATGGTCATGGTCGCCATTGCATTCGGCATAAAGTCGAGGAGGTGGAACCCATATATGGTCATGATCGCCTTGAAGAAATTAGAGAAGGGGAGACAGAGGCCGCAGATGAAATAAGTGTAGAAGAATCGATACGAGTTTGGAGGATCTTCTTGCCCATCCGCATAAACTACAGGTGCTCTTTGCCCTTTTGGGACAGGCCTTCCCCGCAGATATCTGTACCTCGTCTGGAGAACTGGGCGGCTCAAGGTCAACGGAAGAAAGACGACATCTTCCATCCGCTTCTTGTTCAGCTCTTCTACCCTCTTGCTCCCCTCCACGGCCACTTCCTTCACTGCAGCCACATGCTTCCCTTTCTCCATGGGCTTCTTCCCCATTCCCGCAGCAATGATGCGGATGCGAAAGGGGAAAGGGGTCGGCGAGAGGGGCAGCGGCGGACGGGAGGGAGAGAGGGGGGGACTGTCGCTTGGCTTGCGGAGGAAGATGATGGAAGGGCGTATCGAGCAATAGGTAAACCATGCCGCTCCGTTTTCCCCTGTTTTTAAGGGGGGGAAGTGCGGAACACAGGCGCAACTCTTCAGAAAGTTACTGTTTTACCATTAACTACAACAAGCCCACGACCCCATGAAGCGTAGTAATTGCGCAAAGCGGACGTTGGGTTGACTGGTCGCCATGGCGAACAGACATGTGTGGCTCTTTCCTGCCACGTGTCTATGCATAGTTTGGGGCCTAACCCAACATGTCACGCCGAAACGTATGGCTTAGGCCCGGGGCCTATGTCGAGGAAAATAGACAGGGGTATATATTTTCCCCTGACTTATGCACATTGACATCAGGCCATGCCAGAGAACAAAAGACCAAGATCTTGAAAGGACCAGCATGGAGAACAAGAAGACCAAGATCAAGCCAGAGGAGCTAGATACCACCAGGAGAAAAGCCTCCCCTTTCCAGGCAAATGGGCTTAGCAAGGGCTGAGCCAACCCCAGAAGAAAGCAACCTAGACGTCCTGGCAGGGCCTGCCGGGACTCACGGAGGCAGGAAACACCTCATTAACCACTCCCCCACGACCCACGCCATGGATCAATGTGGTGTCAAGCCGCGTGGAAACCACTTGCCACATGGCAGGCCCTTTCTACAGGAAAACCTACAGCTGACACCCGTCCTGCGATGTGTCAAACAAACAGGCGTGGAGCTGGCAGAATAAGCCCGGAAAGGCTTGCCGGGCGAGCAACAATGTGATGTTGAGCGGCGCATTTAATGCACCCTGTCAGCCTGCAGAGTTAGGTATGATAGCAGTATTTACTATCTTATTAGTGTATAATGACTGATTTTCCATTGTGTGACCTCTTAACCTATAAAAGGAGGCCCATGGCAAACGTAGAAGGGGTTCGGCTTGCGAGGCTAGAGAGTTAGATGCCCATACGCACGTAGCCACTGCAGCCCCTTCCGGGCAAGTGTACTACACTCCGCCACCATTCTTCCACCATCAATCCACCGAAGCATGTAAGTGCATCTAGTGCCCGTTAGTGATTTTGGTGTATTGAAGACTTATAGGTTAAGGGACTAATGTGTTGTGAGTGTACACAGGCTCTATAAGTCGATGAGGAGTTTGATATTTATGATGAAAGTCAACCCCTAAAAATGTATGTCTTCAGCTGAACATTGGTTTTCTTGAAGACTTTGAAAGTGAAGAAATTGGTGTGACCTTGAAGACTTGGATATTCACGCGAGGACTATGAAACGTGAAGACTTTTGTTTTCGTAGTTTCATTTTATCTTTCTTGAGTCATAGGAAACACCGTACACTTAAAGGGGGTCGAGGTAATACTATGGAAACACTTTCCAAGTGATGCTCAACTCAGATCCTACACCTACCCAATCCTTCAAGTGAAGCCATTGGAAATCTCATACAGTTCAATCGATTTCTTCAAGTGATAGAGAGGAAGATCTTCTGGTGTCTGAGAAATTTGTTCTGACTGAGGAGTTAGGAATTCGCTAGTGCGGATTGCCTACAAGTGAGGAACATGATAGCCCTGAGGAATTTGATAGCTCAAATTTCCGACCATTGTTGTGCTACGTGCCAGTTGTCCAAAAATGTCCTACCACCTAGCGGTCATATCATTGAAGGGCATTTATGTCTTATCATGTGGAGTTGCTCCCTAGGCTATAAATAGCCGCCCCCCCCCCTCAACCACTAGCTGGTTCGATGCTCTGAGAGAAATTGACACTAGTCATTGAGAGCATCCCATCCTCCGTGGACTTTGAGAGAAAATCATCAAGTGAGGAAAACCAAAACCCAAACACCTACAACCCAAAGTGATTGAGCATCACTCAAGAAATTGTTCCTGTGTGGAACTGATGCTTGTTACCTTTGAGGACTGTGCATCCTCCAGACAGTTAGGCGTCAACATATGGAGCATCCAATAGGAAATTGTGGATCACCGAGTGACCATGTCTGTGAAGGTTTGGAAGTCACCTGAAGACTTACCATGAGTGATTGGACAAGGTCTATGTGACTTTAGCTCAAGGAGAATATGTTGAAGACTGTGTGTTCGGGACTGTGTGTCCTCAAGTTTAAATTCCCAGCCGCTCCAAGCAGACGAACAACTAGCACAACAGTTGGAACTTGTCTACCGAATCATCGTCTTCACCAAGCTACTGATTCTATTTCCTCGACTCTTTCATTTCCTCATTCATGTGTTGATGAACCTGATCATTATTGTTTGAAGACTTTGATGGAAGACTTTCTCTAATCCTCAACCCTATTTCTTCAATCACATTGTCTTCAACCTGCTTATCCTGTTTTCATGCTACCGGTACTCTGTGCTTGTTTTCATTTCATCATGATGATTATGTTTTTGCTCTGTTATTGATGAGGACATCAATACCATTGTTACACCCACAACCCCTACTGTTACATATACTGGACCAATTACTAGAGCTCGCGCACGCCAATTAAATTATCAGGTACTTTCGTTTCTTGGTAATGATTCTAATGTTCATGAGAATATGATGCTGCCTAAATTGGATACATTTGTTTTGCTTACAAATGAAGGGGCTAGCTTGGAGAAGGATGAACATTGGAGCAAGAACAAGCATGGAGATGATGGCATGCACAAGGGGAACAAGAACGGAGTTACAAGTGATGATTTCAAGACTTTGAAGCCACCATAATGAGTGCATGAAGCCTTGGACGAAATATACAAGATGCCACTTCATAAATTTCGTCCAAAGGCTATTCTAGGTTCTGCGTCACCTTATTATTGGGCCAGGCCCATGTAATTTCGAAATACATAAGTATAGGCTATTTTTAGAGTCCGTATGTGTGGAGAAACAAGAGATAAGGTTAGTTTCGGACCCCTCCACCAAGGTCCACGAAATTCACCCCCTCTTCCTCCATATATACAGCCCTTAGGGCACCGTTTAGACTTTGGGGTTTTGTTTAGATTAAAGTTCGCCATAGCTGCAACTACGTGTACTTCATTTGTGTTCAACGACCAGACAAAGACATTTCAGAACCCCACCTTGATCAATAAAGCTTTCATCTTATATTCATAATATCCAGATTGCAATCTCAGTTTCTTCCTTGTTCTTCATTTGCTCGCAGGAAACAGACCCTCGTGGTCAGGTTGATCGTGCTCCGGTGTGGTCAATAACCTCTCGGAGTTGGTTTAGCGATTGCTAAGGGGCGACATCCTCGCACGTTTGCAGTCGGATCGTCAAAGTCGATTTCCACCAAAGCGATATCCATCATCTCATCGAAAGACGGGACACCTTTGCCTCTATCAAGTGGTATCAGATTTCTAGGTTGCTCAGTGAGATTTTACAGTTTTCATAGTTTAGATCGAGTCTGTTCTTCATACCTGCAGTCCACGAAAAAGCCAAAAAAAATTAGGGTTAGTTCATCATATCCGAACCAGTATGAGCCATTGCATAGTCTTTTCAGTATTTTGCTTTGTTGAATTTTCGGTTGCATCGTCGTGTCTAGTTGCTGGTCTTAGTGTCTAGTCTTTTAGAGTTTCGAGTTCTGTTCACGGGTCTTCACGCTGCCGCCGCACCATCATCATCCGCTGCCATATACCACCACCACACCAGATACGTCGTTCCTGCCATCTACCATCCCGCTTATCCTCCACCGCTCCAAGTCCATATACCAACACCGATCTGAGTCCATATACCACCATCGGCCCACATCTATATACTACCACCACTCCGAGTCCATCTCATATTAGGTTAACTTTTGAGATCCATCTATTTCCAGATTTGTGTTTTCCTTGTCTGGGTAGGTTTCGGATTCCAGCAATCTTTTGTCGTCTGTAGAAGAGGTTGGTTTCCAAAAAAAAAGAGTCCGGAAACCACCCTCCGTTTAGGCCCAAAATTTTTCAAAAAAGCACTGGAAAAAAAAAATTCCGGCTATCCTATTTTTAGGTGTTTCTAAGCGTATTGAGACAGTCGCCGTTATAGAAAGTTTTTTTGACCCGTTTCCTGTTTTTGGGTCCGGGCAGTCCAAAAAAAAAATTGGTCGAAAAAATTTCGTGCCTATCCTGTTATGTTGACTTGGGAAGAGCTTTGAGACACTCCCCATTATAGTGATTTTCGGTAAAAAAAAGAGGAGTGCAAAAAAAAGAGCAAAAAAACATTCTAGAGTGTGCTTCTCCCTTGTTTACGTGCAGCGCCGTGATTTTGTTAGTGTTCTAGGCTCGCGTCTCTAGCACGGTCTAGCCTATGACCAGCACAGTACCGTCGTTGAGCGTTTATTCAACTTTGCATCTCTGAATTGATTATTGCCGATCCTTTTTGCTACCATATTATAAGCCTTCCCAGCTCCACATACATCTATGTCGTGTGTTTGACTCTCCCTGGTAATCGCTCTATCCAAGCTTTGAGAGTTGTGACTACAACGGTTGCCGATCACTTCCTGCTGCTGGGTAAGAACTGGTAAGAATTTGAGTTTTGCTTGACGGATTTGTGACACCCACCACCACCACTTGTTAGTAGTCTGTAGGAGCATATTCTTGTGTGTTTCTATTGCTGCTAACCATGTCAGGATCAGAAGCCGATGAGATTGACTGGGAGAACTTAACGAACAAGGAGCTTCATGATAAGTTTCAGCAAATGATGACTGAAGAGGTGCAAGATGTGCTGAACAATTTTGAAGAGGCCATGGAGAAGATCACTGGCCTTGAGAAGACGTTCGAAACAAAGCTCGATAACAGATTTAATGAACTGGTTGTGCGTCTTCCACCACCGGCTGCACCTGCCGCACCTCTGCAACAACAACAACAACGACGACGACTACCTCCACATCGTGAAACAGCCCTCCGCCGAGCGAGCCGTGTTCCTCTTCAGCCTAGCCAAACTGTTGGTGTTGTTGTTGATAATTTTGTGGCTCCTGCTGCTGATGGGGAGGAGGATGATTGTGTGGGAGATTATGAGGATGAGGTTGATCAAAATCAGAACTACGTGCAACCACCAGCACCACAACCACCAGGTCGTCCACATGCAAATAATGGCAATGTTAGGGCTCCCCCTCAGGTACGAGATCATGACCATCTCCCTAAACTGAAATTGAATATTCCACCATTTGAGGGTAGATATGTTCCTGATATATATATCTTACTTGGGAGTCAGAAACTGAACAACGATTTACATGTTTACAATATCCTGAGGAGAGACGTGTTCCTGCTGCTGTTTGTGCTTTCACTAGCTTTGCATGTGTTTGGTGGTCTGAACATTGTAGATTATATCCTATTCCAGCTACTTGGGCTGCTTTGAAAACTGCTATGTGTACTCGTTGGGTTCCACCATATTATAAACGTGAATTGCTTCAAAAATTGCAGCGTTTGAGACAAGGAAAAAAATCTGTAGAAAAATATTATCAGGAATTACAAACTAGCACGATTAGATGTGGTATTGTTGAGGAAAATGAACCTATGGTTGCACGTTTTATGGGTGGATTAAATAGAGAGATTCAGACCATTCTAGAGTATAAGGAGTATACTAATATCACTCGTTTATTCCATCTTGCTTGTAAAGCTGAACGTGAAGTGCAGGATCGACAAGCATTGGCGCGAACTAACGTTTCTGCAGGTCGACCTTCATCATGGACACCGCGTGCATCTTCTACTTCCACTCCACCAGCACCTCCATTAGGTGCCACCTCCAGCCGTGATACAAGAAAGCAGTCACAACCACCACTATCTGCCAAGAGCGCATCTGCCGGGCCTACACAGAGCTCTTCTTCTTCCATGGCATCAACTGGGCACACAAGTGATATTATTTGTCGTCGTTGTAAGGGAAGAGGTCATTATGCGAGAGAATGCAAATCTCAGCGTGTGATGATTGCAACTGAGGATGGTGGGTATGAGTCCGCTAGTGACTATGATGAGGAGACGTTGGCTCTTATTACACAAGAAGAACATGGTGTAGATGATTCTGATCATGAGACGCAATACATGGCTCCTGAAGACCTTGACAGTTATGAATGTTTAGTTGCTCAACGGGATTTGAGTGTGCAGGTCACACAAGCTGAGCAAAATCAGAGGCATAATTTGTTCCATACAAAGGGAGTTGTGAAGGAACGTTCTGTGCGCGTCATCATAGACGGAGGGAGCTGCAACAACTTGGCTAGCATGGAGATGGTGGAGAAGCTCTCTCTCACCACAAGACCACATCCACATCCTTACTACATCCAATGGTTCAACAACAACGGCAAGGTTATGGTAACACGTACTGTTCGTGTGCATTTTAGTTTCTCTACATATGCTGATTATGTTGATTGTGATGTGGTACCTATGCAAGCATGTTCCTTATTACTTGGCCGACCATGGCAATTTGATAAAAATTCTGTCCACCATGGTAGAAACAATCAGTATACTCTTGTTCGTAAGGATAAAAATATTACTTTGCTTCCTATGACCCCTGATTCCATTTTGAAAGATGATATTAATAGAGCTAATAAAGCAAAACAGGAGAAGAATAAGAGTGAAAATCAGATTGTGGCAAAAGAATTTGAGCAACAAATGAAGCCTAATAATAAACCATCTAGTGTTGCTTCTGAAATTAAATTGAAAAGTGCATGTTTACTTGCCACTAAATCTGATATTGATGAGCTAGATTTTAGCAAATCTGTTTGCTATGCTTTTGTGTGCAAAGAGGCATTATTTTCATTCGAGGACGTGCCTTCCTCTTTGCCCCCGCTGTCACTAACATTTTGCGGGGAGTTCACGACGTCTTCCCACAAGACGTGCCACCGGGATTACCACCTATTCGAGGGATTGAACATCAAATTGACTTAATTCCTGGTGCATCGCTACCCAACCGTGCACCATAGCGTACCAATCCAGAGGAGACGAAGGAGATTATGCGTCAAGTACAAGAGCTTCTCGACAAAGGCTATATACGCGAATCCCTTAGTCCTTGTGCTGTTCCTATTATTTTAGTGCCGAAAAAGGATGGTACATCGCGTACGTGTGTTGATTGTAGAGGCATTAATAATATTACTATTCGTTATCATCATCCTATTCCTAGTCTAGATGATATGGTTGATGAATTGAGTGGCTCTACAATACTCTCCAAAGTTGATTTGTGTAGTGGATACCATGAAATTCGTATGAAATTGGGGGATGAATGGAAAACAACATTTAAAACTAAGTTTGGATTATATGAGTGGTTAGTCATGCCTTTTGGGTTAACTAATGCACCTAGTACTTTCATGAGATTAATGAACGAAGTTTTACATGCTTTCATTGGACGATTTGTGGTAGTTTACTTTGATGACATATTAATTTATAGCAGAACTTTGGAGGAACATTTGGAACATTTACGTGCTATTTTTATTGCTCTACGTGATGCACATTTGTTTGGTAACCTTGGGAAGTGCACCTTTTGCACCGATCGAGTTTCTTTTCTTGGCTACGTTGTTACTCCACAGGGAATTCAAGTTGATAAAGCCAAGATTGAAGCTATTGAGAGTTGGCCACAGCCCAAAACCGTCACACAAGTGAGGACTTTTCTTGGCCTTGCTTGATTCTATAGGCGTTTTGTGAGAGATTTCAGCACCATTGCTGCACCTCTCAGTGAGCTTACAAAGAAGGATGTGCCTTTTGTTTGGGGTACCGCACAGGAAGAAGCCTTCACGGTATTGAAAGATAAGTTGATACATGCTCCTTTACTCCAACTTCCTGATTTTAATAAGACTTTTGAGCTTGAATGTGATGCTAGTGGAATTGGATTAGGAGGTGTTTTATTACAAGATGGCAAACCTGTTGAATATTTTTCTGAAAAATTGAGTGGGCCTATTCTGAATTATTCTACTTATGATAAATAATTACATGCTCTTGTTCGGACTTTAGAGACATGGCAACATTGTTTATGGCCGAAAGAATTTGTTATACATTCTGATCATGAATCTTTGAAACATATTAAAAGTCAAGCTAAACTGAATCGTAGACATGCTAAATGGGTTGAATTCATTGAGACTTTCCCTTATGTTATTAAACACAAGAAGGGTAAAGAAAATGTTATTATTGATGCATTGTCTCGTCGCTATACTATGCTTTCACAACTTGACTTCAAAATATTTGGTTTGGAGACCATCAAAGATCAATATGTGCATGATGCTGATTTTAAAGATGTATTGCGGAATTGTAAAGAAGGGAGAACATGGAGCAAGTTCGTCGTTAATGATGGATTTGTGTTTCGTGCTAACAAGCTATGCATTCCAACTAGCTATGTTCGTCTTTTGTTGTTGCAGGAGGCACATGGAGGAGGATTAATGGGACACTTTGGCGGGAAGAAGACGGCGGACATACTTGCTACACATTTCTTTTGGCCAAAGATGAGACAGGATGTTGAGCGTTTTATTGCTCGCTGCACTACATGTCAAAAAGCTAAGTCACGACTCAATCCTCATGGTTTATATATGCCTTTGCCTGTAACTAGTGTTCCTTGGGAGGATATATCTATGGACTTTGTTTTAGGTTTACCTCAAACAAAGAAGGGGAGGAATAGCATATTTGTTGTCGTGGATAGATTCTCGAAAATGGCACACTTTATACCATGTCATAAAAGCGATGATGTCGTTAATGTTACTGATTTGTTCTTTCATGAAATTATTCGCTTGCATGGTGTGCCCAATACTATTGTTTCAGATCGTGATACTAAATTTTTTAGCCACTTTTGGAGATGTTTATGGGCAAAATTGGAGACTAAACTGCTTTTTTGTACTACTTGTCACCCCCAAACTGATGGACAAACTGAAGTAGTCAATAGAACATTGTCAACTATGCTTAGGGCTGTTTTGAAGAATAATAAGAAAATGTGGGAAGAATGCTTGCCTCATATTGAATTTGCTTATAATCGCTCATTGCATTCTACTACTAAGATGTGCCCTTTTGAATTTGCGTATGTTTTCCTACCTCGTGCACCTATTAATTTGTTGCCTCTTCCATCTACAGAGAAGGTTAATTTTGATGCTAAACAACGTGTTGAATTGATTTTAAAAATGCATGAGTTAACTAAGGAAAACATTGAGCGTATGTTGGGGATGTGACTATTTGTGTAAGCCGCCCAGGAGGGGCCGGGTTACGCAAAGAGTATTCGTCAGAGGAAGCCCAAGACCAAGCATGAAGATGGTGGTTCAATAAAGAGCTTAAGTCCCACGGGCGGCTTAAGCCCATTGTAGTAAACTGCCATGACGGCATGACTTGTAACATAAGGTAGATTTTACTGGTCACCGAGCCGGACTCTGTTTATAAGCCGGCTGGGACTCTGTAAGCCAGAGGGCGTCAACCCGTGTATATAAGGGGATGACCTGCTGGCGACTTAGCGCAAGAAACAACTCATCGAGAGCCAGGCATAGCGTATCTTGCTCCCTGGTTATCGAAACATCAATACCAACCCAACTAGACGTAGGCCTTACCTTCACCGTAAGGGGCCGAACTAGTATAAACCCTCTCGTGTCCCTTGTCCTGATTTAACCCCTTCAAGCTTCCTAGTTGCGATGGCTCCACAACTAAGTCCTTTCACGAGGACATCTAACGTGACTATTCCACGACAGTTGGCGCCCACCGTGGGGCCAGCGCATGGTGGATTTGAGTTCTTGAAGGGCAACTTCAAAGGGCTCAAGGTGTACGTAGTGGGCTAGATGACCAAGAGTCGTCGCGGCAAGATCTACATCGACGATGAAGGCTGGGGTCCCGACGCTGGCTCAATTGAGTACGGATACCGGGTCCCCTTCGGCGGAATCCACGTTTTCATCGGCTGGATCAGTGAGCCGGGCCCTCAGCCAGACAACTACACCGACCTCGTCGAGACGGCTCAGCTTGCGAGGAGGACTCGAACTTAGCCGGTCATGAGGCGTGCCTTCGTGGGCTGCGTCCACGGAGAGGAACTTTCTGGATCTAAAGATATGGGTGAGACAGCCGTCCTTTCAGACGGTGACTCGTCCGCCGGCTCAACAGATTCGTTGTATCAGGTACAAGACGGCGCACTCGGGGGCTGTTCCGATGGCATCAGTATTCCGGACCCCGATGAGCCGCCAAGATGGGCCGGAATCTTCATGGGTGGAACTCAGCCTGGTTCAAACTCTACAGCAGCCGTAGCGATCACGTCTGGATCAGGAGCAGCCGGGGCAGGCGGCCCCGTGCGCCCACCGGCTCAGGTGCTGATGGATCTCATGGGCAAGCTTACGGCCCTGTTAACTGCTACGGTTATTCCTGCCGACAAAGATGAGCATGACGCAGCGAGAGCTCGGTGCGTGAGGAGATAGCTCGAGCCAAGGAGGCCTTGGCAGGTGAGGATACTAGACTAGCTGCGAGCAGGCGGCTCGATGCCCGTGCACAGCGCTTGCAGTCAGAAGCTTACCAGCTCACGATGAGCTTAAACGCATCCAATGAGGTAATGAGGAGGAGACATCAGAAAACGCAGTCCCGTTTACCTCCGAATTACGACCCCGGGTTCTCTTTGCTACACCCGGAGCCGGCCCTAGTAACCCGCCAGATGCCGATCAACTTATGACAACCGGAACAGGAGGACCGGCTCAGCCTCGGGATATGGTGCCGCCTCACTTGAGAATTCCACCGCCGCGTTATGTGCCAATTCCACCGGGTCACTTTTCCAACCCCATGGAGAATTTAATAGCGGCTCTTCCTATGGAAGGTGATGACCCGACGGCGGTGGAAACCCGGAGGGTCAGAGAGCTCCTCCAGACAGCCCTGGCTCAGCAGGAGACCTATTCTTACAGCCAGGACCGGAGCCCGAGTTACAGCAGACGCATGGAGTCGGAAGCTTTGTCGAGCAATGCCCAATGACGTAACCAGCCTGGGGGCTCTAACCCGACGCAGGATCAAATACGCCAGGAGAACGATCACCCGGAGTATCCCATGACATCTGTCGAGGCGGGAGTAGCCACTAGAACCAGCAGTGTCCCTTGCCTGGTGCCGGCTCTGCGCGATATATGTCTGCCCAAGGACTTCAAGGGACCTTGAAAGGTACCGAATTACACGGCCGACTTACAGCCCGGGGCGTGGATCGAGGAAGGATTGTGCGATCATGAAGGCGTTTAAAAATTCCAACACCTTTGATGGCGGTCACGGATCTGGCGGTGGTTCAGAGGCCGGCGGTTTTCATGGCCCGAGAGGCGGCTCAAATTCCGGTTTCCAGGGGCATCCGGGTGGTAATAATCAGCAGCAATCCGGTCAAGGTGGACATCAGCAACAACAGTCAGGCTATCAAAGCCATCCGAAGCAGTTGAGTGGTGGACAATATCACGTGTTTACCACTAGTTTGTAAAAACATGACCAGAAGGTTCATAAGAGGGCTGTAAATTCTGTTGAGCCGGCAATTCCTCGTTATCTAAGGTGGTCAGAGCGGCCCATCATATGGAGCAGGGAGGATCATCCTCTGCGGGTCGATAACCCGGGTCAGTTGGCTTTGGTAGTGGCACCTCAGGTTGGTGGGTATAAGTTCACCAAGGTGCTTATGGATGGGGGTAGTAGCATGAACATCCTCTACTATGAGACCTTTCAACGCATGGGGTTGACTGATAAAAATCTGAGAACATCCAACACTGTTTTCCATGGAGTTGTTCCTGGTAAGTCGGCTTACCCAGTTGGCAGGATTGAGCTGGAGGTAGCCTTTGGAGACGAACATGACTCCAGGGCTGAGAAGCTAACGTTTGAGGTGGTCAAGATCAGGAGTCCACACCACGCTCTGTTTGGACGGCCGCCTTATTCCAAGTTTATGGCCCGGCCATGTTAAGTTTATTTACAGCTCAAGATGCCGGGTTACAAGGGCACCATCACTGTACATGGCAGTCATAAGGTAGCATTGGAATGTGAAGAAGGAGACACGGCTTATGCTGAGTCGGCCTGCGTAGCAAAGGAGCTCAAATTTTATCAAGATAATGTTGACCCGGCGGATATGACATCCCTGAAGAAGCCAACTACAGAGCATGACCCGGCGTTGAAGTTTAAATCGGCAGCTGAGATAAAGCTTGTCGACTTTACCCCGGGTGACTCTTCTAAACAGTTCAGCATCAACAGCAACTTGGATCCCAAATAGGAAAGCACGCTCATCGAGTTCATCCGTGAGAACCGGGACATCTTTGCATGGAAACCTTCTAACATGCCGGGTGTACCGAGGGAACTCGCTGAGCACACTCTCAATATTGATCCAAAGTATAAGCCGGTCAGGCAGTTTCAAGTAAAAAAGCTCTCTGAACAGCAGCAGACTTGGTTCCTCTCCTAAGTATACCTCGCAGAAGACTTGGAAATTACACAGATTGGACACGGAATTGGGTCCAATGTCTTGAGGCCTCAGGTCAAAGAAATCCAGAACTTCCCTGAAGAATTTTGAGGCGGGAGGGGAAAATCCCCGGTTCATATGGTCTGTGAAAACTACTACCTCCCCGTCTTTGGGTTGAGGTATCTCCTCAGACGGGTGAGGGGCACGATAGGACATGGCCTCCTTTTTTGGCAGATGGCCAGACGGTACAAACTCGGCAAGTTTGCTTTTGGTTACTGTGGATGGAACCCAGATGCAAGTCACAGGGGCCTTGGCCGCCTTAGGAGCCATAACGGCAGTGGCCTACGACAAAGTAAGAAAGTTCTGGTTCAAATTTAACCCGGGAGAAATATTCAAATTTATTTAAAATAGCGGCTTAAGCAAGGGGCCAAATGATATAAGGGTGGTTGCGCAGTAAAAGTTTAAGCCGCTATCAGGATCAACAGTCATTCAAGGACACCTAGACAGTGGTGATAAAAGTAAGTTTTCCAGAAGAAGCTTTCCGGGTGATAGAAACAAGTTTCACGGACAACAGCTCTTATTATGGATCAAACTATTGTTCTAAAGAAGAAAATTTCTAGACCTAAACACAGGGCAGAGAAGTTCATGTATTCAAAGGAGGTTTCCAAATAAGAGAAATGAGATCTATTTCTATGCAAGATCAACACAAACAACTACCGCAGCGGTTCTGCACGATTTTACAATCTAAACAGGCTGTGGAAGTGCAAACTAGCAAGGATTCGCATCGGGCGGTGTCGGGGCGGCTCTCTGTGCGGCCACGAGCACCTATGGGCACGGGGGCCCCTTCTAGTCCGGCAAGGGAGAGGGGGGCGTGCGCAGAGCAGATCGAGGCCGAGCGCGCGGGGGAGACGGGCGATTTTTTACCCAGCTTCGGGGCTCTCCGGGGAGATAAAACCCCTACTGCTGCTTTTGTGCTTGTATTTGATCTTGCTCGAGAGCGCGAGCGTATGGTGTTGTTGTGGGTGTCGAATGGACCGAACCCCTTCTACGTGCACATGGGCCTCCCTTTTATAGTCTGAAGGGGGCATCCACAGGTGGCAGCGTAAGAAGAGGGGTAGAAAGGTAAAATCGCAGGTTGGTACAACTTGATGACAAAGGTGCTCCTACCTAACTCGACGGCGGGGACAAGGGCATTTAATGCCCGTCCGGTCGCCCTAACAAAGGCAAAGAAGCGACCGTTAGGTGAGCCACGGTTGCCACGATGGCGTCTCTGTCGACTTCACTTGCCACCTTGCCTGCATGGCTGCGAACGCCTTGCCACGTGCCCTGGGGCGACCACAGGGTGACACGTCGCTGGGTGCGCTGGACTTTGAGTGGCAGCCTTGCGCGGCAAGTGCCTTGCCGCTGACCCTTATCTTGCTGTGCGGCAAGCTTGCCGTTGCTGGCCTTCTTAGGGACTTTCGGGCGCCGCGGCAAGTCTTCCGAGATGCCTTGTCGGCCTTCGGCAAGCTCCTCTTGCCGAGGCCTTCATTTTCTTGGTTAATACTTTGTTCTTGAATGGCAGTAGTAGGTATGATGGAGTGTCTTGGCGGGCGCCCAGCAAGCCTTGCCGCGGGGTGCTGCGACTGCCCGTGCACAAGTTCAGGGTACTAAGGTACCCCTACTTTAGTACACCGACAGGAGCCCCCGGGCCTGGGCCATACACGGTGCCGAGCGTTGTTGGGCCAGGCCCAAAACAGTGCACGGGCACGCGCGGCCTGGGTCCGCCCACAATCGGACTCCGTGTCCACCGCGCTCTCCCGCAACGGCACGCGTCGATTGCGGCGTCGTGGGAGAGAACGTGGTCAATACTTAATTCCAGGAAATGCGTAACGTTCGCATCCCCCGTTTTTAAGCAGAGGAAACGGGGCCATTCCCCCACTTCCGCCACTTGCAGTTCCTTCCTCCGAAAGCTCCGCCATTCTCCCCCGTCTCCTGAATCGAGAGGAAAACAGTGCTCCGCCGCCCGTCGTCGCCGTCGCTTTCGCCTCCCCCGCCGCCCCCGCCATGGCTCCGAAGGCTGGGAAGGCTACGAAGGCCGCGAAGGCTGCGAAGGCCGCGAAATCGGCCGAGGCGCTGGAGCTCGAGGCGCTGCGCAAGAAGTAGGTGCTTTTCCCCCCCCCGAGCTCACTCCGGAGGCGTTGCGGGCGGAGTTTTACCTCTTCTGGTCGACGGAAACGCGTGCGCATCCGCGCACGCCGGTGCTTTCCGCGGAGGCCTCCAAATCGAAGAAGTGCCCCAGAGGGTACTACTTCTTCCTTGTGTTCTTCTATTGCGGGCTCTGCCCACCTTTTTCCGATTTCTTTTGCGACATCATGAACACCTACGGGTTTCATCTGCTTGATTTCACCCCCAACGCCGTTCTGACAATGGCGGTTTTCGCACACCTCTGCGAGAACTTCGTTGGTATCCTCCCCAATGTGGCCCTTTTCCGTCATTACTTCTCCCCTCGGGCCGAGAAAGGGGAGCCACTGGCTGGCGGAATCGCCTGGACCTCCCGGATGGGCATGAAGGAAGTGTACTTGTCGGGCGAACTCCGCAGCAAGTGGGATGAGTGGAGGGCGGAGTGGTGTTGGATCTGTGATGACAATCCGCCGTCGTTCACCGAGCTGCGCAAGACTCGGGTGGTGCGCGGCAACGACTGGAGTGCTCTGTCGTCGGACGATGCCAAGCTGACGACCGCCACCACCCGAATCCTCCGACTCAGGCATGCCGGACTCACAACAGGGGCGGTTGGCGCGGATTTCCTTCATCGCCATATCGCCCCTCTGCAGGCGAGGGGGAGGCCCGCCTAGCAGTTCAGCGGCCCGGCAGATTTCATGAGGCTGCGCCCAGGCCTCAACTTCAACTTCACGGTCATGGAGCTTGGCGCGATGCTGAGGGAGATGTTCAAGCATGACCCCAATCATCCAGAGTGGTTCCAGTTGGCGTAGGGCGTCGTCCCCTGTGCAACAATTCCCAGCACGATCGCATCTGCGCAATGATGCCAGAGTGCGACTCGCATGGGATAAGTGCAAACTGGATAGAGCCTGCTGCCGAGGTCGTGCAGCAATTCTTTGATAACTTGTCGGAGGTGGCAGTCAACTCCGACGAGCAGAAACTCCTCACCCGCGCCACCACTGCCGATGAACTAGCGTACATTGCTAGCAGGGCCGAAGAGGCGGCTGCAGCCGCCGCAGCGGGCGAGTTTGGATTTACGTTGCCGGAGGCGGATGCAGCTACGGCGGCGAGCCTTGCCGCCCGGGAAGCACTTGCCGGGGAAGGCGATGGCGAAGGGGAGGTCGAGGCCGGAACGGGCGAGTCCGCCGAGGGCGCGAGCGACCAGCCGTCTTCGAGTAACTTGCCGCAGGCGGAGCCCACAGCACAGCCCCAATTCCGTCCGAGAAGGCGCCTCCGTCGAGTCGGAGAGCTGGCGTAGGAGCAGGCCGCCCAGCAGCCGTGGCGCCGTGGGACACGTTCCACCGCGGCAAGTGCATCCGCGGGAGGGTCCCAGGCCGCGCTGGCAACCGAGGCGGGGTCTTCTTGGGCCGCCACGCCTGATCCTGCCGCAGCCCTTGGCAAGCGCCGGAGGGAGCCTACTCCTCCGCCGCGTCGTGCTGAGAGGGTACCGGAGTTCGACCTCTCCGCGCTGAGCTCCGACGACGACGAGGAGGAGGAGGAGGAGGGGGAGTAAGGCTTTCTTCATACCGTTCTTGTCTTTCTTTTGATCCTTATTATTGTTCGTCTTGTATCTAATCTGTTTTTCTCCAAACCCCTGCTCTGTATCAGGACTTTGGCGGAGAGGGAGGCGAAGAGGGCCAAGGTCCCCGTGGTTAACATCGAGGACGATCCTGCTGTGGTGGCAGAAGATACGTCCGAGACCACTTTGACGGACCCGGTCCCTTCTCCTCGCAGCAGCTCCCAGCACAGCCCCCAGCGTGAGTGCCTCGATTCACTTCCTGTCGTGGGGCGCGCATGGTCGCTTCTTCTTCTGCTAGTATCTCGATTATTGACTCTTCTATATCAGAGGCAGCGAACAGGCCCGGCGGGGAGCGATCGGAGGCCGACCCGGAGGTGTCGTCAGCCTCGACTACGCCACCAAGGGCCGATTCCCCGATATGGGAGCCATCTCCGGCGAGGAAGGGGTCTTCGGCAAGGGGTGGGACCAGTGAGCCCCCAGTGGTGGAGCCCATGATCACAGAGCCCAGCACAAGTGACCCTCCTTGCCGGGGACTCTCTCCCTTGGGTTCCGCTGATCTCCCTTTTTCTTCTTTTGGGTATTTGCTTGATTGTCTCTTCCTTTCTCTGCCGTCAGATCCTCCCCTTGGGGACCCGATGGAGGCTGAGGCCACTGGCGAGGAGGGCGGGAGCGGCAATACTGGGGATGCCGCTGCCGCTGAGGGAGAGGCCGGCGTGGAGGAGCTCGACGGCGAAGAGGCCGCCAAGGCCGCTGGCACAGGGGCCGGCGAGGGGTCCGGCGACCGCACTGACGGCCCGGGGGACGCAGGAGCGCGAGGCGCAGCACCGACTGCCGACCCCTCCGCCGCGGACGCAGCGCTGGACTCCGAGGAGCCCCAGCCCGGCGCTTACTTGAAAGCCGGTGAGGGTGTGTATATCAAGCTCCCCTGGGCATCAATCTCCAGGGCGCCGGTCGAGGGGGAGGAGTTCGACGGGGAAATACTTGCCTCTGCTGGGCTGTCAGTGGTCGACAGGCCGAGCAGCAGTAGCGGCGAGTCCGAGGAGGAGCAGCTGCTCCGGAAGCTGGTGTCACTCTACCGCGCCCGGCAAGCGAAGCTTGAGTCCCGGGAAGTGCTTGTCGTGCAGGCGGGAGCTGATATAGAGAAACATGCGCAAGAGCTCAAGAGCCGCAACCAGGAGGCCCTTCGGTCCATTGCCGAGGAGAGGGCGCAGCTCGACGAGGCGAAGAAGGCGTTCATCCTGGAGAAGGCTGAAGCCGTGGAGCAGCAGAGGCTTGCCGCCGAGGAGCTGTCCAAGTGGGACGGCGAGCTGATACAGAGGAAGGCGTACTTGGACAGCCATGACGAGGAGCTCGCCGTCCGGGAACAGTCACTTGGCGGGGCACTCAAGGAGGCGAAGGATGCCGCCGCGGCTGCCGAGGCCGCCAAGAAGGAGTTGGAGGAGAAAGTGACGCAGCTGGAGGCGGACGCGACAAGGAAGAACGAAGAGCTTGCCGCACTCCAGCGCGATCGCGAGAAGGATGCGCGTGCTCATGGCGATCTGCAAGCCCAGCTCTCCGAGAAGATCAAAGAGCTGAACGCCGCCAATGACTTGAGCGCTGATCTAGAGCTGAAATTGGCCACCTTGACGGAGACGCTGGACACCCCCAAGAAGCGAGAAGATATCTTGAGAAAAGACCTCAAGGGCAACGAGGAGGTGCTGACGAGGGCCGCCGAGGCCCAGAACACCTTCAAGACCACGGTGGAGCTCTGGACGGAGGGCCTCGTCAACATCGCCGCGCTTATTGACGAGGAGTTGGCGGAGCTGAACTTGACGGGCTTCGGGTACTCTACAGAGGGGAATCTCCAGCCCAGCGCCAAGCTCACGCTTTTCTTCAAGGATGTCGTGACGGCTCTCCGGCAGCTCCGGGAAAGAATCCCGAAGCAGTTGGCCGCCGAGTCGCGCGCGATCTGCGCTGGGGTTTTGGAGAAGGTGCTGGTGAAGGTCCTCTTCCGCAACCCGGGCATCGACCTCTCCCGCGTCACCGAGAAGCTGCCGGAGGGCCTGATGTTGAAGAGCTCAAGGCCATCGTCGCACCCATCGTGGACAAGGTGAACAAGGTTAGGAGGGTCGATGGCGAGCGCGTGGATTAGGCTGCCCTTCTTCTCCGTTTTTCTTCTTTGCTGCCATTTTGGTCACGAGAACAATTTCGATCGATGCCACAATAAGTCATTCTTGTAATATAACTTTATTCTAGGTACTGCTTGCTATGTTATTCCCTTTATTTTGTTGCGTCCCTTGTATGCTTTTATCCTGTGTTTTGAGGGCCCTTGCCGGCGTGAGCACACTTCTTTGAGTCTGCGGAACATCGGCAGCCTCATTTGGCGGTCTTGTTTCCGCAAGGAATCTCGTCGGGGCTAGTTGCAGCTCACTTGTATTGTTGAGCGGGCTCAGAAACAACGCAAGGGCGCGACTTAGCCGCGAGTCAATTCCTCCGCACACAGGTTTTCCATACAAGGCACGAACGCTCGAGGGACATAACTTTAAAAAATTTAAGATTGACTAAGCTCAAACTTCGGCTACTTAGCTTTTCTGTTTTCTTCGTCCCGGCAAGGCTTGATTCTTTTGGACAGCGCCTGGTCCAAACCTTTATCTCCCCTGGTTAACTTGTGGGCGGAGGGATCTTCTTTTGAGAAGAAAGAAGAGAAAATAACGATATGATACCTTAAGATTCCTTATCGCTTACCGGGGGCAAGTGCTGCACAAATTGTCAGGTATTTATGCAAAAAGATAGAAAATGCACTAAATTTTGACAAAGCGTGCAAGGCACATAAACTTTATTTACGCACGGGGGCTGCGCCTGGCTTTGTACAAAGGGTTACATGCGACAGCGGCACGGCTCATACAAAAGGTGGTTGCCGGAACGGGTCCGGCAACCGCACCTTATGGGTAAAACATGCGAAGATGCTCTATGTTCCAGGAGATGCTCACCGGAATGCCATCTTCGGTCTCAAGGCGGACAGCGCCGGGCCTAGTGACTCGTTTCACCCGATAAGGGCCCTCCCACTTCGGCGTCAACTTGTTTGAATTCTTGGCGGATTGAACACGCCGAAGAACAAGGCCGCCTTCCGCGAAGCTTCTGGCATTGACTTTGCGGCTATGATAGCGGCGCAAAGCTTGCTGATAGCGAGAAGCTCGCACAGCAGCCTGAAGATGATCCTCCTCGAGGAGCAGCGCGTCATCTTGCCGCAGCTGCTCTTGCTCAAGCTCATCATAAGCGAGCACTCGTGGCGACCCGTATACGAGTTCCGTGGGGAGAACTGCCTCTGCTCCATAGACAAGAGTAAAGGGTGTCTGGCCGGTGGCTCGATTTGGCGTCGTCCTGATCGACCAAAGAACCATTGGCAGCTGCTCGATCCAATTCCTTCCGCACTTGTGCAGCACAGTCGAAAGTTACGGTCTTGAGCCGCGCAAGAGCACTTCAGCGTTCGCCCTCTCCGCTTGACCGTTGCTTCTCGGGTGAGCAGCGAAGCGGCAGATCTTGGTGCCAAGATCTTGGGCGTATTGCATGAAGGTGTGGCTCAGAAGCGTGTGCCATTGTCGGTGATGATCTGTTAGGGATCCCAAACGGCAAACAATCGACCGAAGAACTTGATCGCTGATTGAGCTGTCACCTTCCTCCTTGGTTCCACTTCCGGCCACTTTGTGAACTTGTCGATTACAGCGTACAAGTACTCAAAGCCCCGACAGCTCGGGGAAAGGGCCGAGGATGTCGAGCCCCTGCATCAAAATGGCCGGGACAAAGGGATTGTTTGGAGAGCTTGAGCTGGTTGATGAATCTGTTTGGAATGGAACTGCACGCTTCACACTTGGTTACTTGTGCGGTTGCATCTGGAGGGCTGTCGGCGGAAGAAACCTTGCCGGAAAGCTTTGCGGCAAGTGCTCTTCTTGCCAATGTGGTGGCCACATATGCCTCCATGTATCTCCGCCAACATTTGTTGTCCATCGTCCCGGGAAATGCACTTCAATTTCACCCCGTTGAATCTCCTTCTGCAGTATGTCATCGACAAACTGGTACATACTTGATTGCCGGGCTACTTTCTCCGCTTCTTCTTGTTCCTTGGGAAGTTCCCCTGTTTGAAGGAAATGGACGATCTGTTGTGCCCATGCCGGAGCCTGAGGCTCGACGACAAGGACTAAAGGCGCAAGTCTTTGCCAAGGGAACATCTACCTCCACGACAAGGTTACGGGACCTGCCGGGCGTGATGCTCCCGGCAAGCGTGTCGGGACACACTTGTCGGGGCGTCTGCTTCAACGAACAGCCACAGGGCTTGCCGGGCGGGTCGCTCCTCGGCACTTTGTGTTGATCACCTGGGACCTTCTTGGCGGCGGCTTCGGGAGTTCTGCGGAAGGTAGTCGCGGTGACCAACTTTCTTTTCTTGTTACATCCGATTGATGGCGTCACGAGATGGCTGAGTCAGCTTGAGCACAAAATCCTGGTTCCACGTGTAACTTGAGTGCGGCGACTTGACGAGCCATCTGCAATGTCGTTCTGAGCTCTTGGAACATGTTCCATCTGCAGGCCGTCAAAGTGCTCTTCTAGCTTTCTCACTTCATCAATGTACGTTTCCATCAACGGACTCTGATAATCTTTGTTAACTTGGCGGACGACAAGCTGTGAGTCACCCCTGATGATAAGCTTCCTGATCCCAAGTTCTGCCGCGATCTTGAGTCCGGCAAGCAAGCCCTCGTACTCTGCAGTATTGTTTGTCGCTTGCTCCTTGGGAAAGTGCATCTGGACCACGTACTTGAGGTGCTCTCCGGTGGGTGCGACAAGTAGTACGCCCGCAACGGCGCCTTGCAGCGAGAAGGCACCATCAAAGTACATGATCCATTCCTTGCCGGCCTCTTTGACGGGGATGCTCCTCTCTGAAGCTTCTTCATCGGGTGTTGGCGTCCATTCTGCTATAAATTCTGCCAATGCTCGGCTCTGAATTGTTGAGGTACTTTCAAACTTGAGGCCGAAGCTTGACAACTCCAGTGCCCACTCGACAATCCTTCCCGTTGCTTCTGGATTCTGCAATATCCTCTTCAACGGGAAGCGAGTGACCACTGTGATCTCATGTGCTTGGAAGTAATGGCGCAGCTTCCTTGAGGCCATAAGGAGGCCGAAAAGCAACTTTTGCACACCAGAGTACCTTGACCTAGCCCCCTGTAGAAGGGAACTGACAAAGTAAACTGGGCGCTGCACCATCTTCTTTTGCTCCCCTTCTTTTGGCTGCGTAGACCCATCTTTGCCGGCACCAGAGCCTGCCGGATCAGAGCTTGTCGGGCCAGAACTTGTCGAGGAAGCCCCCTGCTTGTCGCTGGACTCGCTTGCCGCGGCCGCTGGTTCATCACCTGCCTCCCTCTCCGCCACTAACGCACCACTAACCACTTGATTGGTTGCCGCCAAATATAGCAGCAACTTCTCTTGTGGTTTAGGTGCGACCAGCGTTGGAGTGGAGGACAAGTATTTCTTCAAGTCCTGCAGCGCAGCCTCCACTTACGGAGTCCACTTCATTGGACCTGCCTTTTTCAAGATTTTGGAAAACGGCAGGGCGCGTTCAGCGGACTTGGAGATGAACCTGCTGAGGGCAGCAACGCAGCCGGCCAGCCTTCGTACGTCCTTGACTCGCTTTGGTGCTTCGATTTGCTCGATGGCCTTGATCTTGTCGGGATTGGCTTCAATCCCCCTCTGTGACACAAAGAATCCGAGAAGCTTGCCGGAAGGGACCCCGAACACGCACTTCTCGGGATTCAACTTGAGGTTGATCTTGCGCAGATTTATGAAACTTTCGTCCAAATCTTGGATCAGAGTCCCTTTGTCCTTGCTCTTGACTACTATGTCATCCATGTAAGCTTCTACATTTCTGTGCAACTGTGGCTCAAAAGCATGGCTGACTACTCTTGCAAACGTCGAACCTGCATTCTTCAGCCCGAAAGGCATCCGTACAAAGCAGTACCTGCCACATGGGGTAATGAATGCGGTTTTCTCCTCATCCTCTTCTGCCATGAAGATCTGATGATATCCTGAGTAAGCATCAAGGAATGAGAGCAGATCACATCCTGCTGTGGAGTCAACAATCTGGTCGATGCGTGGCAGAGGGAATGGATCCTTGGGACAGGCTTTATTGACATCAGTGAAGTCAATGCAAAGTCTCCACTTCCCGTTTGCCTTACGCACTACTACCGGGTTGGCTAGCCACGTCGGATGGAGTACTCCTCGGACCAGGCCCGCTGCTTCCAACTTTCTGATCTCCTCTGCTATGAATTCTTGACGCTCTACTGCTTGCTTCCTGACTTTTTGCTTGACGGGCCGCGCGTGAGGGCAGACGGCAAGGTGGTGCTCGATTACTTCCCTGGGAACACCGGGGATGTCGGATGGCTGCCATGCAAACACATCGACATTCGCCTGCAGGAAAGCAACGAGCGCGCTTTCCTATTTAGGATCAAGCGTGGCACTGATGGTGAAGGTACCACCGGTGCCGTCCTCCTTGGCGGCCACTTTCTTGGTCTCGGGTGAAGCTGCCTTTGCCTTCTTGCACTTGCCGGTGGAGCTCGATGGTGCGTCCTCGACGGCAGCGCAGCATTCCGGAGAGGCGCGCTTGCCGGAGTGGGCACCAGAGCTGCTCTTGACGGACTTGGCTTTCTTCTTCCCCCGGGGAGCTTCAACGGCGAGTGGCTTGCTCTCTGCCGCGGCTGCTACTTCCCGGTAGATCTTGTCGGTGCAGATAAGTGCATCCTTCTTGTTGCCTTGGACAGAGATGACACTTAACGGACCAGGCATCTTGAGCACATTGTATGCAAAGTGAGAAGCTGCCATGAACTTGGCAAGCGCTGGTCGGCTGAGTATCCCATTGTAGGGTAATGGGATATCAATAACATCGAATGTGACCCTTTCTGTCCTGAAGTTCAGCTCGCTGCCAAACGTTACCGGCAGCGTGATCTTCCCCTTGGGCTTGCTCCTTCCCGGATTTATCCCTTGAAAGGTACCAGTTTCTTAGAGCTCGCTGTCGGGGATATAGAGCTTCTTGAGCACTGCGGAGGAAATCAGGTTCAGGCCGGCCCCGCCGTCAACCAACATCTTCGTGACCTTGAGGTTTGCGGATTGTTGGTGAGACCAACATCGGCAAGCACCCGACTGCAGTGATGCGATCAGGGTGGTCCTCAACGTCGAAGACGATGGGTGTGCCAGACCACTTCAGAGGCTTGCGCGCCTCGACGGACGGCTCCGCTGCATTTACCTCTCGCACCCACTGCTTGAGTTGGCGGTGCGAGGTGTGCAGAGAGGCGCCGCCGTCGATGCACAACACCTTTGTTGCCTTCTGAAACTCTTGGTCATCAGTCTCATCTTGCTCCATCTCATCATCCTCATCTTCATCTTCGCTCTTGTCGCGACCACGGGGAGGCCTGTCTCCTTGTCGCGGCTTGACCTTGCCGCGGAGCCCTCCCCGGGCGGGAAGCTTCTTGCCGGATCCCCCGCCACCTCCCTGGGCTCTCTCCTTATCGCGGCGCTCGTACTCAGCTTTCTGTAGCTCCGCCATCTGCTCGACTTTCTTGCCAGTTTGGAGATCATGGTCCTTGGTGCGGTGAATCTTGCAATATCGCTTGCCGGAGCCATCCTGCTTGTCGGCGGCTACCACAGCCTCGCCGGAGTCATCGGCTTTGGCCTTGTCAGAGCCGCCTCCGTTCCGGAATGCTCGGCAGCTAGCACATCCTTGGCCTTTCTCTTCTGTTGTTCCGCCGCGGTTCTTCCTTGCGGGCGGCATCCTCCTTGTCGAGACCCTTACGCTCCTGCAATCTCTCCGGAATTTTCCTCCTTCCTCATCCGTGCACACTTGTCGGCGAGCATAGAGCTCACGACATCTCGATCTTGCACATCGCCATCTCCTCCCTCATCCTGCAGATTCGCGACGTTACGGTGGAACGCGCCGATAACATGGCAGGGTGGACGTCTGGGATATTGCGCTGCACCTGGCTGAATCTCTGTATGTACTTGCGCAGGGGCTCTCCCTCCTTCTGGACGAGCAAATGCAGATCGCTCTCCTGGCCATGGGGTTTGTGGCCGCCCGTAAAGGCGCCGACAAACTGGTGACATAGGTCCGCCCATGAAGAGATGGAGCCGTCCGGCAAGTGCATGAGCCAAGATCTGACGTTGGGCTTGAGTACCAGCGGGAAGTAGTTGGCGAGGATCTTCTCGTCGCGCCCCGCAGCTCGCACCGCGATGGTGTAGATGCTGAGGAACTCCGACGGATGTATCCTGCCATCATACTTCTCGGGCACGTCTGGCTTGAAGTTCTTGGTTTTGGGCCACTGGACTTGCCGCAGCTCGCGGGTGAACGCAGGGCAACCTGCCGCGTACGGCAAATCGCTTGGTTCCCCTGGTGCATGCATATCGGCGATGGGCCCGTCGCTGGTCGGATTGACGTCGCGCTTCCTTCTGCGCTGCGAAAAGTGAAGCGTCTTCGTGCCGTCGTTCTTGGAGAACGTGGCGTTGATCTCGGCGAGTTCGCGGGTCCGACGACGCGGTGGAGTCGCCGTCGGGGTTGGTCCGACGAGCCGGCGATCTTGGCCTTCGGGGCTGGGAGTGTACGGAGGTGGCACCCCCAGCGGTCTTGTCGGCGTTGGCTTGCGCCTGGGCGCCTTGCCGGGGCCTTGATGCGCTCGGTTGCCGGGGCTTGTCGCCGTTGGCAAAGCCGATGAGACTGTATATGGTCATCCTCCAGTCGTCGATCTTGTGCGGCGCCGGAGGGTAGTCAAGCAGTGGGCTCGGGCGGCGCTTCCTTCAGTATCTGGCTGGCGGTGGCGACGAGCGGCGCGAGGAGCGGGATGTGCTCGGACTCCCAACCGGATTGGGAGGTGCCACACCCCGTCCGGGCGACCGTACCTCACTCGCGCCAGCATGCTGGCGTGCATGCTGACATCGAACGTCTCGCGACCCACCAGCTTGGCCTTGTTCCAACGCGAGCACGGTGCTAGGAGCACCGGGGCGTTGTCGACCTTGCACCTCCTGGGAAGGGTGCGGTGTCTGCACGGTCGCCGACGCTTGCGGGGCCTTGTTTTTGGACCTGGTGACGACGTGAGTCCCACCGTCGGCGCCCGCTCCTCCGCCGGCGTACACTCCACCGCCCGTTGGCTCCGGCGGCGGTGGCGGAATCGATGTAGACGGAGCCGCCACCTCCGAAGGCTTCTTCTTCGGTGGCATGTTGATAAAGTCATTGATGTAGCGCGCGTGGAGACCGGATCAGATGCTCACGACCTCGACGCACCCCTACCTGGCGCGCCAAAGATGTCGGGGCGGCTCTCTGTGCGGCCACGAGCACCTATGGGGCACGGGGGCCCCTTCTAGTCCGGCAAGGGAGCGAGGGGCGTGCGCAGAGCAGATCGAGGCCGAGCGTGCGGGGGAGACGGGCGATTTTTACCCAGCCGGGGCTCTCCGGGAGATAAAACCCCTCTCGCTGCTTTTGTGCTTGTATTTGATCTTGCTCGAGGCGGCGTATGGTGGTGTTGTGGGTGTCGAATGGACCGAACCCCTTCTCGTGCGCATGGGCCTCCTTTTATAGTCTTAAGGGGGCATCCACGGTGGCAGCGGATAAGAAGAGGGGGTAGAAAGGTAAAATCGCAGGTTGGTACAACAGTGACCAACAGTGCTCCCTACCTAACTCTGACGGCAGGGGACAAGGGCATTTAATGCCCGTCCGGTCGCCCCAACAGTGCAAAGAAACGACCGTTAGGTGAGCCACCGGTTGCCACGATGGCGTCTCTATCAGCTTCACTTGCCACCTTGCCCTGCATGGCTGCGCAACGCCTCGCCACGTGCCCCTGGGACGGCCCTGGGGTGACACGTCGCTGGGTGCGCTGGACTTTGAGTGGCAGCCTTGCCGCGGCAAGTGCCTTGCCGCGGCCCTTCTCTTCTTTGTGCCGACAAGCTTGCGGCGCGCGGGCCTTGCCGGACGCTTTCGGGCGCCGCGGCAAGTCTTCCGAGATGCCTTGAGTCGGCCTTCCCGGCAAGCTCCTCTTGCCGGGGCCTTCGTTTTCTTGGTTAATACTTTGTTCTTGAATGGCAGTAGTAGGTATGATGGAGGGTCTTGGCGGGCGCCCGCAAGCCTTGCCATTGGTGTCTTCTGTTGCCGTGCACAAGTTCGGGGTACTAAGGTACCCCTACTTTAGTACACCACAGGCGGTGATGAACCCGATGAACTTGGCAGAGCTTCAAGATAGATCTAAGAAAGGGGAAGAAAGGAACTCACAGATGAGGATGAACTTCGGAGGCTCGCCGTCGATCTTTGGTTACAGTCAGGTTGATGCAGTGGCCTGAGTCGATGAAGACGAGGGAGTCGATGGTAACGGCGGTGGAGCTTGAGAGGCAGAGAGGAGAGGAAGAAGACGATTGAAAGGTAAAAGGGAAAGGACCCAAGTCGTGGCTATTTATAGGGAGAAGATAACTGAGACGGCGCGGGAAACGAGGAGATAACAATTATTATCTAGTGGCCCTGACGCCTCGATTTTCGGAGTAGTCAGTAAAGAAGAGATCCGTTGAAGGATTTGGTGGAATAAAAAATGAGTTAAAGGAAGAATGACGTCACGACGAGTTAAGACGGATCCAGAAGATGACGTCATGGCGGGTTAACAAAAACCCTCTATATAGTCAGAAGACGGAAGATTTAATTCTTTAAAAATATTTTTTAGATTGACATGAACAGGTTCAAATCAATCTGGGGCCTAATGTTGGGGATGTGACTATTTGTGTAAGCCGCCCAGGAGGGGCCGGGTTACACAAAGAGTATTCGTCAGAGGAAGCCCAAGACCAAGCATGAAGATGGCGGTTCAATAAAGAGCTTAAGGCCCACGGGCGGCTTAAGCCCATTGCAGTAAACCGCCATGACGGCATGACTTGTAACATAAGGTAGATTTAACTGGTCACCGAGCTGGACTTTGTTTATAAGCCGGCCGGGACTCTGTAAGCCAGAGGGCGTCAACCCGTGTATATAAGGGGACGACCTGCTGGCGACTTAGGGCAAGAAACAACTCATCGAGAGCCGGGCATAGCGTATCTCGCTCCCTGGTTATCGAAACATCAATACCAACCCAACTAGATGTAGGCTTTACCTTCACCGTAAGGGGCCGAACTAATATAAACCCTCTCATGTCCCTTGTCCCGATTTAACCCCTTCAAGCTTCCTAGTTGCGATGGCTCCACAACTAAGTCCTTTCACGAGGACATCTGACGTGACTATTCCACGACAGCGTATGAATGCTAAATATAAACTTGCTGGAGATAAGGGTAGAAAACATCTTGTGTTTGCACCTGGAGATCTTGTTTGGTTACATTTGCGTAAGGATAGATTTCCTGATTTGCGCAAATCAAAGTTAATGCCACGTGCTGATGGTCCTTTTAAGGTGTTGGAGAAAATAAATGGTAATGCATATAAACTTGAGCTGCCTGCAGATTTTGGGGTTAGTCCCACTTTTAACATTGCAGATTTGAAGCCTTATTTGGGTGAGGATGATGAGCTTCCGTCGAGGACGACTTCATTTCAAGAAGGGGAGGATGATGATGACATCAATACCATTGTTACACCCACAGCCCCCACTGTTACATATACTGGACCAATTACTAGAGCTCGTGCACGCCAATTAAATTATCAGGTACTTTCATTTCTTGGTAATGATTCTAATGTTCATGAGAATATGATGCTGCCTAAATTGGATACATTTGTTTTGCTTACAAATGAAGGGGCTAGCTTGGAGAAGGATGAACATTGGAGCAAGAACAAGCATGGAGATGATGGCATGCGCAAGGGGAACAAGAACAGAGTTACATGTGATGATTTCAGGACTTTGAAGCCACCATAATGAGTGCATGAAGCCTTGGACGAAATATACAAGATGCCACTTCATAAATTTCATCCAGAGGCTATTTTAGGTGCTGCGTCACCTTATTATTGGGCCAGGCCCATGTAATTTCGAAATACATAAGTATAGTCTATTTTTAGAGTCCGTATGTGTGGGGAAACAAGAGATAGGGTTAGTTTCGGACCCCTCCACCAAGGGCCACGAAATTCACCCCCTCTTCCTCCATATATACAGTTCGCCATAGCTGCAACTTCACATACTTCGTTTGTGTTCAACGACCAGACAAAGACGTCTCAGAACCCCACCTTGATTAATAAAGCTTTCATCTTATATTCGCAATATCCAGATTGCAATCTCAGTTTCTTTCTTGTTCTTCGTTTGCTTGCAGGAAACAGACCCTCGTGGTCGGGTTGATCGTGCTCCGGCGTGGTCAATAACCTCTCAGAGTTGGTTTAGCAATTGCTAAGGCGCGACGTCCTCGCACGTTCGTAGTCGGATCGTCAAAGTCGATTTCCACCAAAGCGATATCCATCATCTCATCGAAAGACAGGACACCTTTACCTCTATTAGTTATGCTTGTACCTGAGTACTTATTGCACTACTAGTGTGTCGTTGCTAAGGAAATTTCTGACCTAGAATTTCCTCAGTGATGAATTTGTAAAAATCGCCTATTCACCCCCCTCTAGTCGATATAACGCACTTTCAATTGGTATCAGGGCAAGGTACTCCCTTGTTCTGTGTGATTTTAGTTTAACCACCTGGAGTTTTAGTTATGTCGACTTCAGGAATGATCAAGGTCTCAAGTGGGTGTCCTACCTTCGATCGGACGGACTACACCTACTGGAAGAATAAGATGTGCATGCATCTTGAGGCAATTGACAGCGACCTCTGGTATGTTGTGGAAAATGGTGTTCCCTCTGTCACTCCGTCCGTGAACGCTACTGAAGTGAAGAGATTCAAGCAACTCGACTCTCAAGCAAAGAATATCATATGTGGTCATCTGAGCAAAGGACAGTACGGCAGAGTGAGTGCTTTGGAAACAGCCAAGCTTATCTGGAACAGGCTCTCCAAGGTCAACGAAGGAGTCTCTACTCAATGTGATTCCCGGGTTGACGTTCTACACAATCTCTTCAACCACTTCAAGCGACTCGACAACGAAAATGTTCAGCAAACCTTCGATCGCCTCACTGACATCTCAAATGAGCTTCAAGCACTTGGTGCCACTGACATCACCGACCATGAGGTGGTGAAGAAATTGCAGAGTTCACTTGTTTCCTCATTCGATACTCTTGCACTGATGATTCAAGAGCGTGGAGACTACAAGTCACTTGATCGTGCTGATATCCTCGAGAGGCTAAATACTCATCAGTTCCAGCTTGTTGAGAAGAGAGACCTCTACGGGCCAAGCTATGGAAGATCATGCGCAATGAAGGCCAAGGCAGTCTCTGAATCAGAAGGTGAGGATTCTGGTAGCAGCCTTGGTGATCATGAAGAACTAAGCCACGAGCTAGCAATGATCGTGAGGAAATTCCAGAAGTTCTCAAGGCGTGGTCGCTGTGACAGCCTGGTTTTTGCCTTCTCTCTTTTTCCGGATTTGTTTGCCTTTGGTTTTGAAGTTGGAGTTTTTGAATCAACTCTCATGGACTTAAACACTTGGGCATGTCCTTGATCTTCACCCAAGTGACCCATCTCTCTTCGAATCATCATTTCCTCTCTGATAAATCCCAAATTGGCCTTTGGAATATTTATCATTCATAAATGAAAAATATTAATGTCCTCCTCTAAAAAAATCATTTCAGCCACATATACTCCAAAGCAACCCTCAATTTTCTTGCTCCCAAAGATCTGAGAAAATTCCCGAATATTCTTTGAACCTTGGCACACCTCCCTGTGCAAAAATATTTCATACTTATTTGGAATATTTTTGCTACAAAAAATCATTTCTGTTCTGGCCTCAGAATGCAGTTTCTACAACAAGTATATTATTCCTTGATCTAATGAGGCTGATTTTTCTTGAGCTTCATTACCCTCCTAAGAAAACCTTCACCCCAAGAGATTAGCCCTAAACTCCTTCTAGAACCTCTTCAAGCATAGTGCCCAAAGTTTCTGACCAGAAACTTGCTGGTTAGCTCACGTTCAATCTGGTCGGCCCGACAGTGTGCCATCTCCTCTCCTAGACTAAACACTGCATGAACAACACACTAGACATGACTTGGCATCGCTTGGGTGTAGGTTTGGCAGAGCTAGGATGGTGACCGCGTGTGGATACAGGCTCTGGACACGAACCCTCCTCACCGGTGTGAGCTCCGGCGGAGCACCACCACACCTCTGTTTCCCTCTCTCTCTCCACACCCGACAGGAGGGGCCCACTGTCAGCCTCTCTACTCGCTCCCGAAGTGGTACGAGTGGAGGCGTATTCACAGAATACGTCTTTGATGTCACCCCCTGGATTTCTTTTATTTAAACTTTAATGCAAATACTTTGACCAGAAACTTTAACCAACCATAACTTTTAATCCATAAGTGCAAATGAATTGATTCTTTTTGCATTGTGTTTGTATTGAAAATTTCTAGTAGCACACCAAATTGGAGATTTTTCTCTGCTGTCTAGAATTTCAGAATGATTCTTGATATTTTCTTTTGCTGTTTTAAATGTTTTCAGAGGGAGAAGCTTGTCTTGAAGATAACCAGGAGGAGTGTGAACCTCCTCTGCACTAAGGCAAGCCGCACCAACATTAGCATGGTGTCATTTCAATATTTATGATTTTTCCAACTTGAATATGAGTTATTTCATGCATTTAATTATTTAAATGAATATTGCTCATGCTAGTTACTTTGTGATGGTTGAAATGCTTAGTTCACAGTAGTGTTTGAATGCATGAACTAGTGTGGGATGGTAGAAGTAGTTTGATTGTGTGGTTATGATTTGGTTATGATCAGTGTTATTTTTCATATGTGAGTTATTGACTTTAATATGTTAATGGCATAACTAAAATGATGAATGTTAAAAACCAGTGAATTAAAATCGGTGAAGTTAAGTGATGACTAGTGCAAGTAGAAAACTTTCATGATGTTGATCTGCTTACTTAAAGTGATATGTGATGCATGTCGAATAGTTGCATGTTCATGGCATATTGTGACTCGACTTATTTTCATTTCAAGTTAAACCTGATGTTAATTCAACTTGAACATAATGTTGATCGAGTCATGGTGCCACTGAATCGAGTTTTTCCCAGTGCAACTATAACGCCCCGAGACCGATGCGCCAGGTGTCTTCCAGTTATTCGCCGTCGTTACCATGTCATTTGCTTGCGTGTTGCATTTTTCCATGTCATCCTGTGCATTGCATCATCATGTTTTTCAAAACTTCCATCCGGTCTCTTTCTCCGTGGCCTGTTTCGTCATCCGACACTCCCACATGCACCCACGGCACCCCTCTTATCTTGTTTCATGAGCGGGAGAAAAACGTTCTCGGAATGGGCTGAGATTTGTCAAGTGGCCTTGGTATATCACTGGTAGACCGGCTGTCAAATTTCATTCCATTTCGAGGTCGTTTGATGCCCCAAAGGTTAACTGAGTAACCGCAAAAGCATTCTCTTGTTGCAGCCCAACACCCCTCCAAAACAGCCCACTAACCCATCTAAACCCCCTCCATGCTCTTCGCTGTTGGATTACGATCGTGTGGGAAAATACCACACCTCATTTGGACTCTCCTAGCTCCCTCTATCTATAAATAGGTTCTCCCCATCCATTTTCGCAGATGAAACCACCCTTAACCCTAGCTTCTTCCCCTCCCCGCCGCCGAACATGTTGCCCCCGCCGACGGACATGTACAGCCGCCGTCGCCCGGCCAATCAGTGCGCACCGCATGTCCCACGCGCCTCCTCTCTCTCCTCCGCGCCTCCGCGACCCGCCCAGGCCCGGGGCAGGCCCGCCCGAGCCCATCGTGGCCCTAGCCGCCCCATGCGCCGCCCGCTCGCCTCGAGCTCTAGCTCGCTCCGCCGCCTCCGTCGCCGTCGGCCCGCCTCGGCGGGCGAGCCACCGGAGCTCGCCAGCTCTGCCCCGCCGCCTCTTCTCTGCCCAGCAGCGTCGCCCCGACTCCGAGCCGCACCTCGCCCCGCCTTCCCCTCCCGCCGGCTCCCTGTCCTCCTCGTCGCTCGCCGGAGGGAGCCGCCGTCCGCTGCTCGGACCAGATCGGGAGGAGCCCGATCCACCTCGCGCAGCCGCGGATCCGCTCCCGGACCCGATCCGACCCGTCTCCAGCCCGACCCGTTCCACTCCATTGACTTTTCGCGAGGTTGAATTTCCCCCAAGTCCCCAGGATTTTCAGTGTCATGTGTGCATCTTTATCTGCTCATAACTTCATACATGTTGCTCCGTTTTGCATGCATAATATGTCAAAATGTTCATCTCCTGATGCTCTACAAGATGGTTGATTTTCCATTCATGCTGATGTTCATAATGATGTTTTAATCTTCGTTGCAAAACTGCTAAGTGATATAAACTGTTGTAATCTGCTGATTATTAACATCATGTATGCATCTTGTGAGTGGTGTAACTTTGTACCTATTGATCCTATGATTACGATCTTGATATGAAAATGTTCTTCTCTTCATGATCTACAAGTTGGTGTGCTTTTCATTCATGTTAGGGTGCATCTTGATACCTTAAAATCTGTTTCAGAAGTGCATGTTGATGTTAACTGCTAAAAACTGTTGTAACTTGCTTATTTGTCATTTTTATATCTTTTTGTGTGATTTTCTTTGGAGAAGGATGTCTACATGTTTTAGGGGAATAATAATGCCATCTTTACAGTGGTGCAATTCCTGTATTTTGGTATGCCCTGTAGTGAGTGCATCAAGCTTGTGAAGTGGGCTACTCGCTGTTAATGTTTTGTCAACTCTGTTTCTGTCATATCATGATGCCATGTGTGCTTGATGCTACCAATTAATCCCTGCATAATTGGGAGAGGCTTAGTTGACATGTTTTGTTTTCCATTCTATGATCTATAATGCCATGCCTTTTGATGCCCTATATATGTCCCGTAGCATATGTGTTCATTGCCACGAACATGTTTATATAATGTTCCAGATTTCTGTTAACTTCACGATGCCATGTTGATATTAGTTAATCTATGCCCCTTTGGGAGATTCTTCGAACAAATGTTTTGAATTATGTCATGAGTACTCTATTCACATTCCATGGTTGTTAATTTTTGGATAGCATATGCCTATGTTCCATGCTTGCAAACATGCTATCATAATGTTGCTGTTTTACACTTGCTGAAACTGTTTCAACATTCAATCTTGTCTGTTGGTTCCTACTAATCCATGAGCCATATGTATATGATGCCATGATGTTATTTGCTCTTTGTTATGTGTACTTTGATTCCTTGACCTTGGTTGCTATGTTTACTTGTTGTACCTTGTCTCTTTGTTGCTCTTGTGTTATAAAGTTTCTTTTTGCATTGATCATATTGGTTTAATCTTGATGCCTATGAACATGAACCTTAATGATATTTTAAGTATGTTATTTGTACAGGAATTGCATGTCAAGTGTATGTGTTGCACCGTTGCTCCGGTTTGAGCATGCTCTATATGGAACTTTCTTAGAATTGCATGTAGTTTCATATTATCTTGTTACATCATTGTTTTGGGTGTGTTTGCTTGATGTTTAAATGCATTTTGCTTCAATGTCATGTTCAACTTGTTTTGCTCATATCTTCTAGGCCGTAGCTCCGAATTAAATGAACTTTATATGTAACCTGACTAGAATTTAGTGTAGATCATCATGGTGCATCTTAACTTGCTGTTTAAATACTTGAAAATAAGGTTTATTCAGATCTGGACCAATTTCGAAATTACCATATGAGGACTTACCAGATTAGTTATATGTTGTTTCCGGGCTTATTTAAACTTGCTTTGATGTGTTGTTCTTGTATGCATCATCTCTTGCCATGAGTAGAATCATATAGCATTGACATGCATTATACCTGGTTGAGCATCATGTCATGTTTATGTGTTGTGTGTTTACCGTGTTGTTTGCTTCTTTCCGGTTGTGCTTCTTCTCGATAGTTCCTGTTTCATTGTGATTGTGAGGATTCGTTCGTCTACGCTTGGTTCGTCTTCGCCCATTCGTCTTCTTCATGGACTTGCCTTCTTCCTAGCAGGATTTCAGGCAAGATGACCGTTACCCTGGATCTCACTACTATCGTTGCTATGCTAGTTGTTTCGATGCTATCGCTATGTCGCGCTTCCCACCACTTGTTTAGCAAGCATCCCAAATTGCCATGTCAGCCTCTAGCCCTTTTCACACTTCCTAGCAAACCGTTGTTTGGCTATGTTACCGCTTTTGCTCAGCCCCTCTTATAGCGTTGTTAGTTGCAGGTGAAGTTGAAGATTGCTCCATGTTGGAATAGGATTATGATGGGATATCACAATATATCTTATTTAATTAATGCATCTATATACTTGGTAAAGGGTGGAAGGTTCGGCCTTATGCCTGGTGTTTTGTTCCACTGTTGCCGCCCTAGTTTCCGTCATACCGGTGTTATGTTCCTTGATTTCTCGTTCCTTACGCGGCTAGGTTTATGGGAACCCCTTGACAGTTTACTTTGAATAAAACTCCTCCAGCGAGGCCCAACTTTGGTCTTACATTTGCCCAACAACCTATAACCTTCCCTTGGGCAGGCCAACCCAAGGGTCATCTTTATTTTAACCCCCCCGGGCCAGTGCTTCTCCAAGTGTTGGTCCGAACCGGGCGATGTCCGACGCCCCCTGGGCAACCAGGGTCTATGCCAACCCGACGTCTTGCCCATCCGGTGTGCCATGAGAACGAGATATGTCCAGCTCCTATCGAGATTTGTCGGCACATTCAGGCGGTCTTGATGGTCTTGTTTTACCATTGCCGAAATGTCTTGTAACTGGGATTCCGAGACTGATCGGGTCTTCCCGGGAGAAGGAATATCCTTCATTGGTCATGTGAGCTTATAATAGGCTAAGTTGGGACACCCCTATAGGGTTTACATTTTTTAGAGTCGTGCCCGTGGTTATGTGGCAGATGGGAGTTTGTTAATATCTGGTTGTAGAGAACTTGACACTTGACTTAACTAAAATGCATCAACCGCGTGTGTAGCCGTGATGGACTCTTTTTGGCGGAGTCCGGGAAGTGAACATGGTATGGGTTATGGTTGAACGTAAGAATTTCAGGATCACTTCTTGATCATTACTAGTTTGCGACCGTTTGTGTAGCTTCTCATCTTATTCTTGTATTCGTAAGTTAGCAACCATATCATGCGTAGTCGCTACTACAAACTCACCACTTATCCTTTCCATACCCATTAAGCTTTGCTAGTCTTGATACCCATGCTAATGGGATTGTTGAGTCCTCGTGGTAATGCGATGATCATGATGAGAGAGCGATGTTTACTTATTTTGGAGTTCTTCTTCTGCTTCTTCTTCGATCAGGGGATAGGTTCTGGGTCGGCAGCCTGGGCTAGCAGGGTGGATGTCCTTTGAGGTCATGTTTGTGTTTCATCTATAGTCGGATGTTGCTCTTATGTATGATGTTGTTGTATTCATGTGGCATTGTAAGCCTCTTGTATGTATCCCCCACTATTATGTAATGGTATGATGTAATGATATCCACCTTGCAAAAGCGTCTCCAATATGCGCTCGAGTTCCTTTAGGATAGGGTCGCATATTGGGCGTGACAAGTTTGGTATCAGAGCCTCGACGGACCATAGGAGCCCCCTTGATTGTTCGTAGTTTGGCCGCTGTCGAGTCTAGAAGAAAACTGTTTTCGGAGTCTAGTTATATCGGAGATTAGGAATTATTTTTACTCCTCAACCCCTTCGTCGCTCTGGTGTGGAATCTTGACGTTGGTGTTTTGACTCACTCCTCTTCCCCTTCAAATTTTTCTTTAGGATCACGTGGTTAGATTTCCGATCGTTGGTTCTCAGCTCTTTCTATCCGGTGCATTTCTCATCAAGTTGACTCGAGCCTCTTCATCTTTTCCAAGTTCAATCCTTAGTTGTTTTCTTTTTCCCACCCACCCACCCTTTTTCTTCTCGGAGCCGGAGTCCGTAATCGAGTATCCATCCTACTCGTGCGAAGCCTTTGCATTCTTTCCTGAAGTATTTCAACCGCTGCTTTTCAATTGAAGTTATTCATCGGTTCCCCCTTCCAAGTTGCCTTAGTTTTTCCCACCCTCCCACCCCTTTTTCTTCCCGGAGTTTGCGTCTCTATTCGAGCAACAATTTCGATCGTATGGAGCCTCTTCAGTCTTTCCTCAATCATTTCAACCGGTGAATTCTCGTCAAGCTCATCATTGATTCGTCTTGTTTTCTTTCCGAAGGATTCAATTCAAGTTTTTTGGGTTGATCATATTCTTTTCCTTGGATCAAGTGTTTTCCCTGCTCGTTTCCCTCTCGCCAGTTTATCCTTCCGGAGTGCTCAAGACATCTCAGGAGATTCATTTATGTTCCAATTAATTTGAGGTTGACACCTCATTCAAGTCTTTCAGTTATTCCGGTGCATCATCTCCTCTTCAATCCTTTCCAACGGTGTTTTCTCTTCAGTGGGCCCTAACCCACAGGTCTTTTCCCAGGATCTTACCTGACTCTTCTAATTATTCCGGAGTTATTTTCAAATTCTTTTCAAAGTGTGATGTAAGATTGGATTCCATCAGTCACATGCCTTCTCAAAGATCGCTTTCAAATTCTTTTCATTGTTGGCTCAACCTCTTTGCTTTTCATTCTCCTGGGGTATCTCAGTAATTTTGGTGGTGTTCCTCGTCGTCATTCTCAACATTTGAAGATCAAAGAAGAGTTCCTTCTAAGTCTTGCCCGTTCTCTCGAAGATTCGTGGTTCTAGCTTCATGTTATCCTCTCGAATTATTCCATTTATCAGATATTCTTTTCTTACCCATCATGAGTATGTCAGGAGTTGTTTTTCCATTTCTAATCACCGGAGGCCATCATTCCAGAAGAATTCTTCGTCCTCACATTCCAGCTGACGTTCTCAAATTATCCCGGCGCTTCGTTCAAGTGCTCTTTAATTAGCTCGTGATCTATTTGTTCTTTTGCATCTAAATCCCCTCAAGCATATTTGTTCTTCCAATTCTTCCCGGTGATGCCTTCTCTTTCATCATTCATTTAACTACTTGAACATAAGATTTATTCAGATCTGGACCAATTTTAAAATTAGCATATGAGGACTTACCAAATTAGTTATATGTTGTTTTCGGCCTGATTTAAACTTGCTTTGATGTGTTGTTCTTGTATGCATCATCTCTTGCCATGAGTAGCATCATATAGCCTTATAATGCATTATACCTAGTTGAACATCATGTCATGTTTATGTGTTGTGTGTTTACCGTGTTGTTTGCATCTTTCCGGTTGTGCTTCTTCCCGATAGTTCCTGTTTCATTGCGATCGTGAGGATTCGTTCATCTATGCTCTGTTCGTCCTCGCCTGTTCATCTTCGTCATGGACTCGTCTTATTCCTTGCAGGATTTCAGGCAAGATGACCGTTACCCTGGATCTCACTACTATCATTGCTATGCTAGTTGTTTTGATGCTATCGCTATGTCACGCTTCCCACCACTTGTTTATCAAGCCTCCCAAATTGCCATGTCAGCCTCTAACCTTTTTCACACTTCCTAGAAAACCGTTGTTTGGATATGTTACCATTTTGCTCAGCCCCTCTAATAGCGTTGCTAGTTGTAGGTGAAGTTGAAAATTGCTCCATGTTGGAACAGGATTATGATGGGATATCACAATATCTCTTATTTAACTAATGCATCTATATACTTGGTAAGGGATGGAAGGCTCCGGCTTATGCCTGGTGTTTTGTTCCACTCTTGCAGCCCTAGTTTGTGTCATACTGGTGTTATGTTCCTTGATTTTGCGTTACTTACGCGGCTCGGTTTATGGGAACTCCTTGACAATTCGCTTTGACTAAAACTCCTCCAGCAGGCCAACCCAAGGGTCATCTTTTTTTTAACCCTCCCCCTGGGACAATGCTTCTCCAAGTGTTGGTCCAAACCGGGCGATGTCCGGCGCCCCCTGGGCAACCAGGGTCTATGCCAACCCAACGTCTTGCCCATCCGGTGTGCCCTGAGAATGAGATATGTGCAGCTCCTATCGGGATTTATCGGCTCATTCACGTGGTCTTGCTGGTCTTGTTTTACCATTGCCGAAATGTCTTGTAACCGGGATTCCAAGACTTATCGGGTCTTCCCGGGAGAAGGAATATCCTTGGTTGGTCGTGAGAGCTTATAATTGGCTAAGTTGGGATACCCCTGCAAGGTTTAAACTTTCGAGAGCCGTGCCCGCGGTTATGTGGCAGCTGGGAATTTTTTAATATCCGGTTGCACAGAACATGACACTTGACTTAACTAAAATGCATCAACCGCGTGTGTAGCCGTGATGGTCTCTTTTTGGTGGAGTCCGGGAAGTGAACACGGTTTGGGTTATAGTTGAACGTAAGTAGTTTCAGAATCATTTCTTGATCATTACTAGTTTGTGACCGTTTGCGTAGCTTCTCATCTTATTCTTGTATTCGTAAGTTAGCCACCATAGTGTGCTTAGTCGCTGCTGCAACCTCACCACTTATCCTTTCCATACCCATTTAGCTTTGCTAGTCTTGATACCCATGGTAATGGGATTGTTGAGTCCTCGTGGCTCACAGTTTACTACACAACAGTTGCAGGTACAGGTAATGCGATGATCATGACGAGAGAGCGATGTTTACTTGTATTGGAGTTCTTCTTCTGCTTCTTCTTCGATGAGGGGATAGGTTCCGGGTTGGTAGCCCGGGCTAGCAGGGTGGATGTCGTTTGAGTTTCTGTTTGTGTTTCATCTGTAGTCGGATGTTGCTCTTATGTACGATATTGATGTATTCATGTGGCAGTGTAAGCCTCTTGTATGTATCCCCAACTATTATGTAATAGTACGATGTAGATATCCACCTTGCAAAAGCGTCTCCAATATGCGCTTCTATCCTTGGTGAGACCTTCGAGTTCCTTTAGGATAGGGTCGCATATTGGGTGTGATAGCAACCACATTTGCCTTTATGGGAAGGCCTTTATTCGGTCCGTTGTCATGCCTCTGGTCGATACCTCCAACAAGTGAAGGTTATGGGCGTGCGGTATCCTGGCCTGGTAAGCAGACATAACCTTGTGTGTCCATTATTGATATGGTACCTTGTCCCGTTTGGGACCGTTTAAGTTTTGCCATGACGGTGGTCGTTGATGTCTTTGGTAGACACGGGGCCACCCATGATTTAGCCCAGAAGGGAGTTGGTCGTAGTGGCCGGGAGAGTGTCATGGCAACGAGAGGGTTCTATTGGAATGTCGTTGGTCCACCCGAATGGGAGTGCGAGGCCATGAGTTCCGTGGTGTTGGTACAGTGTGCTAACCCCTGCAACGTGTTTATTACATCTATCGATAGCCGCGTCATCGATTGCAGACTTAACCCATGAGTAAGTCACACCATGGATCAACATGATTAAGTAAACTTGCACACTAAATATTATGCTTGGCACGTATTACATGATGAGGTTTGTGTGACCCTGAAGATGGTTGATATCGTGGGAACCAAAGTGCTGGTTGGTTTGTGATTCGGAACTGATCACCGTATGATGATGTTGGTTACGAGGTAACCCGTTTGGTAAGAGAGTCAAAGGGATTCGGTGCACAAGTTTGTTTCACTGCATCAGTAGTATGTTATTGCGTTGCATTTAAATTGATTAATTGTCATGATATTGTTTGTCATTATGCTTATGCTTGTTGTGAGCTTGCAAGCACATTTAATGTACTAACCTGGCGTGTCATGCCAGATTTTGGGAAAGTCTTGCCGGATCAGAGTGCTTCTCGAGTCTAGATCGTGTCCACATCGGTGTCCCTGTGCTATGGAGTTCCGTTTCATCGTCGTTCTGCTGCCGCATAGTTACTGTGATTGAGGCCCCTTCATGTTGATTAAATAATGTACATATTGTTCAGCTGCACCATGTGTGCCACTTGGCCTCGCTACTTGATGTAACATTGAGCCTATGTTTCCACTAGTATCAATAAAGCGGTTGTTTTCTATACGAAGTTGTTGTGTGTTGCCAGAAGACTTGATCACTGGGCTGGCAATGCAAGGTAAACTTGTTGCTCTGAGCTAGGGTGCCACAACGCTTGGTATCAGAGTCGCACTAACTATAGGACACACTAGACTGTCGATGCACTAGTTGAATGGTAGTTAGTTTAGTTTGGCGTGCCGGTAGTAGTAGCAATTTTTTGCTGCATTGCATGCATTTTATTTATTGTTATTGCTAATCGTCTAATGATTGTGAGTGTTGATGGCTCCGGTTCCGTTCCTGTACCAGTCCGAGACAGCCCCCTACACCTCGCTGCATCTGCTTCAGAACGTGTGGTGTCGACTCTATCCGGAGGGTGCCGATCCATTATACCAAGCATATTGGGAGCATGCCGGCACACTGTATGAGTATTACGCAAAGGTCACTTTACACCACAGTTCCCCTTCCGGTGCTTACACTCGTTCGTCTAAGGGTTGTTTCGCTTCCGCGCCATCTCAGGCCATCCATTTTGCTGCACTCGAGGCTCTTATAGACCTACGCTATAATGAGGTTCGCATGCAGACTCATCCAGGTTTCTTCTTCTACCCGTCTCTGCACGAGCACGGCCGTATCTGCTTCCCTTCCATTGATCCGGCGTGCGATCGTCCTCCTAGCCACCTTTCTCGCTATATCACCACCAGTTATCTCTTGATCTATGAGTTGGCCTGAGAGCTAACCCGAGCCTGTATAGCTCTTGTCACTGCTCGGAATAGGAACCCTCCACCTTCTGTCAGATTTACCCCATTCGTTTTGCCAGCCTCCGTTTCCCCTGTTACTCCGGTGACCACTCAGGGTACCACGAACGCTTTGGCAGTGACTCCTCGCTGTGCCCCTGCTGTGTGGGCTTCCTTTAACGCTACTCCTGCAGCCCCTATGCTCCAGACTCACCCTGCACCTGCCCCTGAGGGAGGGTCCTCGAGGCAGTGTTGTCATGTCACTTTTGACCCAAAGGTTTCCACTATCAGTTCAGGATCTGAGTCCGGCTCAGGAGTAGACCCAGTAGAGCCCGCATAGCACTAGATCGTTAGAGTATCTGTAGTGTCATGAGGCTGATGTACGGATATGGTCGTACGTGTCATGATGTTCAGTTTCATGTATGAGGGTAGTCGAACCCGTCATGATGTTTACCTTTCATGTATGAGTCTATGTATAATTATGTTGGAACTTCTTTTTATTCGCCTTGGTTTTCGCTGTCTTCTTTCGGGTTTGACGCTGGCTTTTCTTCCCATTTTTGGATGTTGCTTGCTAAGTCTTGAGCTTGCGTTGGTTTTCCTTGAAGAGGAAAGGGTGATGCAACAATAGTAGCGTAAGTATTTGCCTCCAGTAGGAGGCTCCTCAAAAGTCCCACGCACCTACACAAACAAACAAAGAACTCGCAACCAACGCAATAAAGGGGTTGTCAATCCCTTCACGACCACATGCAAAAGAGAGATCTGATAGAGATAGTATGATAAGATAAATATATTTTTGGTATTTTATAATATAGATGCAAAAAGTAAAGATGCAAATAAAAGTAGATTGAAAGCTTATATGATAAAAGATAGACTCGGGGGCCATATGTTTCACAAGTGGCTTCTCTCAAGATAGCATAAGTATTACGGTGGGTGAACAAATTACTGTCGAGCAATTGATAGAAAAGCGAATAATTATGAGATTATCTAGGCCTGACCATGTATATAGGCATCACGTCCGCAACAAGTAGACCGACTCCTGCCTGCATCTACTACTATTACTCCACACATAGACCGACTCCTGCCTACATCTAGAGTATTAAGTTCATAAAGAACAGAGTGATCCTTGATCAGGAAAAATTGGACCTGCGTCCCCCCCGGGGCGGCCAGGAGGGAACCCTAGCCGCCGCCGCCGGGGCTCCCCCTCCTCCTCTCCTCCCTCCGCCGCCCGGGGCGGCGCGGCTGCCTTGGTGGCACCGGCGGCGGCCGGAGATCTCGTCTCTCGCGGGGCCTGATGTGGGGACAGGCGGCCGAGCTGGGTGCGGTCTTGGCGGCGGCATCTGCGGCGTGGCGGGGAGCCGGAGCTGAGCGGCGACGAGCTCTTGCTGGCTACGCGACGGGCGTCATGGTGGCGGTGCATGCTGGGCGGCCGGTGGCGGCGGATGGTGCGGGTCAACGCAGCTCCGCCAGATCTAGCCGCGTCGCGACGCGGGCTGTGGGCGGCGAGGATGCGGACGGCGCCGTGGGGTCCAGCGGTGGTCGTCCGTGGCAGCGGGTGCGGTGGTGCGTGCTTGGCGGCAGCAGCCCCGTCCAGCACCATTCTGGTCTGGCGGGCGTGTGGGCGCAGGGCGGCGCGGGGCGGGCTGCGACCGGGTGTGGTTGTGGCCATATCCGTGGGCCACGGCGGCGCACTAGCTGCTGCCGCTGGCGGCGGCGGTGGTGGCAGGTTGATTGTGGGGCGGCCAGATCTTCCTGTCGTCGGCCCGTCTGTAGGCTGCCTGTATCGGCCTTCGACCCCTCTCCTCGGCGTCCGTTCGCTTCTCTCACCAAAGGGCTGGCCCTCTCCCGGCTACGGTCCATCATCCGACTCGCACCCGGTGACGTAGGACCGAGCTGGTCTCGCGCCCGGCAGCAGGACCGGCTCGTCTCGCGCTCGGTAGCAGGACTGCGCTCATCTCGCGCCCGGCAGCAGGACCGGCCCATCTCGCGCCCGGCGGCAGGACTGCGCTCGTCTCGCGCCCGGTGTAGCAGGACGGCTCGATGGAGGCTTGTTGTGGCCGGCCTATTGGGTCTCGGCGTTGGGACCGGCCAGGGTTGTGAAAGGCAGATCCTTTCCGCACATCTCTGCGGCGGGGGTAGCGGTGGGGCTCGGGGGACTCGGTGTCAAGGTCTTGGATTCCGGGGCGGCGGCCCTGGTGGTGGTGGCGCGGTGCTCTTGGGCAGAGCTTGTGCCTCGGTGCTGCCCGGCTACTACGGCCGTGTGGGCGGCGTGGTAGCCGGGGTGTGGCGTTCGGCGGCGGTGAATGTTGGCCGGGGTGAAAACCTCTCAATCTTCGGACGGATTGGCGACGGCGAAGATCGCTCCCTTCTTGAAGGCGTCGTCGCGGCTATCATTGCCCGTCGTGGTGCTCCTGGGGAAACTTTGATCCACGGATCAGGCGGTGGCGACGCTCCGGTGCCGTATCCTTCCTGAAGACATCGCTTTGGGGCCCATGGTTCGTCATATGCGGCTTCCCTTCTTCGGATGAAGTGCCCGGCGGCTCTTGTAGTGCTAGGGTGTGTGTTGCTGCGCTCAGCGCCTATGTATCCTGCCTTGGGTGCGTGTGTGTGTTTGTGGTGGGTGAGTGCGATTGTACCGGGCACTGTGGATCTTTGCTTTATATATAAAGCGGGGCGAAAGCCTTTTTGGTAAAGAACAGAGTAACGCATTAAGAAAGATGACATGATGTAGAGGGATAAACTCAAGCAATATGATATAAACCCCATCTTTTTATCGTTGATGGCAACGATACAATACGTGCCTTGCTGCCCCTGTTGTCACTTGGAAAGGACACCGCAAGATTGAACCCAAAGCTAAACACTTCTCCCATGGCAAGAAAGATCAATCTAGTAGGCCAAACCAAACTGATAATTCGAAGAGACTTGCAAAGATAACTCAATCATACATGAAAGAATTCAGAGGAGATTCAAATATTTCTCATAGATAAACTTGATCATAAACCCACAATTCATCGGATCTCGACAAACACACCGCAAAAAGAGTTTACATCGAATAGATCTCCACAAGAGAGGGGGGAAACATTGTATTGAGATCCAAAAAGAGAGAAGAAGCCATCTAGCTAATAACTATGGACACAAAGGTCTGTGGTAAACTACTCACAACTCATCGGAGGGGCTATGGTGTTGATATAGAAGCCCTCCATGGTCAATTCCCCCTCCGGCGGAGCGTCGGCGAAGGCTCCAATATGGGATGTCGCGGATACAGAAGGTTACGGTGGTGTAAATTGTGTTTCGTTGGCTCCGTGGATGTTTTCGGGGTACGTAGGTATAAAATAGAGGAAGAAGTACGTCGGTGGCCACCTGTGGGGCCCAGGAGATAGGGGCGCGCCCAGAGGGGGTGGGCGCGCCCTCCTGTCTCCTGGCCGCCTCGCAAGCTTCTTGACTTACACTCCAAGTTCTCCGGATCACGTTCGTTCCAAAAATCACGCTCCTGAAGGTTTCATTCCGTTTGGACTCCCTTTGATATTTCCTTTTCTTCGAAATACTAAAATAGGCAAAAAAAAACAGCAATACGGGCTGGGCCTCCGGTTAGTAGGTTAGTCCCAAAAATGATATAAATGTGTAAAATAAAGCCCATACACATCCAAAAGGGTAATATAATAGCATGGAACACTCAAAAATTATAGATACGCTGGAGACGTATCAAGCATCCCCAAGCTTAATTCCTGCTCGTCCTCGAGTAGTGAAATGATAAAAACAGAATTTTTGATGTGGAATGCTGCCTAGCATAATTCTCAATGTAATTTTCTTTATTGTGGCATGAATGTTCAGATCCAACTGATTCAAGATAAAAGCTTATAAAACATAAAAATAATAATGCTTCGAAGCATACTAACAAATAATCATGTCCTATCAAAATAGCATAGCCAAAAAAAGCTTATCCCTACAAAATCATATAGTTAGGCCATGCTTCATTTTCATTACACAAAATACTCCCATCATCCACAACCCCGGGTTCAGCCAAGCAATTGGTTTATACTTTTTAACGCGCTTCATCTTTTTCAACTCTTAGGCAATACATGAGCGCAAGCCATGGACATAGCACTATGGTGGTATAAGGTGGTTGAGGGAGTCCTGGACTAGGGGGTGTCCGGACAGCCGGACTATCATCGTCAGCCGGACTCCAAGACTGTGAAGATACAAGATTGAAGACTTCGTCCCGTGTCTGGATGGGACTTTCCTTGGCGTGGAAGGCAAGCTTGGCAATACGGATATGTAGATCTCCTACCATTGTAACCGACTCTGTGTAACCCTAGCCCTCTCCGGTGTCTATATAAACTGGAGGGTTTTAGTCCATAGGACACACAACCATGACAACAATCATACCATAGGCTAGCTTCTAGGGTTTAGCCTCCTTGATCTCGTGGTAGATCCACTCTTGTACTACCCATATCATCAATATCAATCAAGCAGGAGTAGGGTTTTACCTCCATCGAGAGGGCCCGAACCTAGGTAAAAACATCGTGTCCCTTGTCTCCTGTTACCATCCGCCTAGACGCACAGTTCGGGACCCCCTACCCGAGATCCGCCGGTTTTGACACCGACATTGGTGCTTTCATTGAGAGTTCCTCTGTGTCGTCACCGATAAGCTTGATGGCTTCTTCAATCAACAACAACACCGTCCAGGGTGAGACTTTTCTCCCCGGACAGATCTTCGTGTTCGGCGGCTTCGCACTGCGGGCCAATTCACTTGGCCATCTGGAGCAGATCGAAAGCTACGCCCCTGGCCATCAGGTCAGGTTTGGAAGCCTAAACTTCAAGGCTGACATCCGCGGGGACTTGATCTTCGATGGAGTCGAGCCACGGCCGAGCGTGCCGACTTGTCACGATGGGCATGATCTAGCTCTGCCACGGACAAGACTCGAGGCCGACACAAGTCCGCTCCAACCCATAGTTCGAGCCGATCCAGAGATCGAGGACGGTGGCTGGACACCGCCCGGGAGCTTCAACTTCCACGGCGATGGAGCCGAATCGACCTTGTCCCTTATAAAGCTCGTGACTCGAGGCGCCGACTCCTTGCGGACCAACCTCCTGCGCCCCTGCCAATCGAATCCGATTGGGCACCGATCATGGAGTTCACCGCCGCGGACATCTTTCAGCACTCACCCTTTGGCGACATCCAAAATTCGCTAAAGCATCTCTCGTTATCAGGAGAACCCTGGCCGGAATGCGGTCAGGACGGTTGGGATGCGGACGACGAAGAAATTCGAAGCCCACCCACCACCCAGTTTGTAGCCACTATCGATGATCTAACCAACATGCTAGACTATGACTCTGAAGACATCGACAGTATGGACGACGATGCCAGAGACTATCAAGAACCAGCGCCTACAGGGCACTGGAAGACCACCTCATCATACGATATATACATGGTGGACACCCCGAAGGATGGGGACGGCGAAGAAGCAGCGAAGGCAGATTCCTCTAAGAAACAGCCCAAGCGCCGATGTCAGCGGCACCGCTCTAAATCCTGCCACAACAAGAATGGAGATTCCGGCACCGGAGATAATCACACCCCAGAGAGTGCTGAAGACAACCCTCCAAAGCAAGATTCAGACAGAGGATCGGGAAGCCAGCCCTCAAGAGAGAGCGGCAGACGAGGAGTTAGAGGATGACAATTACATGCCTCCCTCCGGAGACGAGGCAAGCCTCAACGATGACGAATTTGTCGTGCCCGAAGATCCCGTCGAACAAGAGCGTTTTAAACGCAGGCTAATGGCCACGGCAAATGGCCTAAAGAAAAAGCAACAACAGCTTCAAGCTGATCAAGACCTGCTGGCCGACAGATGGACCGAGGTCCTCGCGGCCGAAGAGTATGAACTCGAACGCCCCTCCAAAAGCTACCCAAAACGCAAGTTGCTCCACCGACTAGAGGGGGAAGCATACAAACCTTCATCACCAGCGCACAATGCGGCAGACCGACCACCCCGTGGTCACGACAGAGAGGCATCTAGGCCCTCCATCAGGACCGCACCCGGCCTTCGCCGAAAAGTACGGTTACGGGAACGCGCGGACTTGCGGGATATATTGAGGACAAGGCAAGACAATCCAGATCTATCTACGGATCACGTGGGCCCCACGACCCACGACGACTACCGTCGCGCGGATACAAAGAACTCGGCCGGGCGAACACAGCAGACAACCCTCTCTTGAGCTACGCCGTGATATTGCTCAATATAGAGGCGCCAAGACACCCACTATGCTTCATGACGAAGTAATGGATCATCAAATCCCTGAAGGGTTTAAACCCGTGAACATTGAATCCTATGATGGCACAATAGACCCCGCGGTTTGGCTCGAAGATTACCTCCTTCATATCCATATGGCCCGCGGCGACGACCTCCACGCCATCAAGTATCTCCCACTCAAGCTTAAAGGACCAGCTCGGCATTGGCTTAATAGCTTGCCCGCAGAGTAAATTGGGTGTTGGGAGGACCTGGAAGCCGCATTCCTTGACAACTTCCAGGGCACATATGTGCGACCACCAGACGCCGATGACCTAAGCCACATAATTCAGCAGCCAGACGAATCGGCCAGACAGTTCTGGACACGGTTCTTAACAAAGAAAAATCAAATCGTCGACTGTCCGGATGCAGAGGCCCTTGCAGCCTTCAAACATAACATCCGCGATTAGTGGCTGGCCCGGCACCTAGGACAGGAAAAGCCAAAATCCATGGCAGCCCTCACATCACTCATGACCCGCTTCTGTGCGGGAGAGGACAACTGGCTAGCTTGCAGCAACAACCTCAGCAAAAATGCTGGCAGTCCGGATACTAAGGACCACAATGGCAGGTCGCGTCAAAACAAAAACAAACGCCGCGTTAACGGCTATAACAATGAGGATACGGCAGTCAACGCCGGATTCAGAGGCTCTAAACCCGGTCAACGGAAGAAGCCATTCAAAAGAACTACTCCGGGTCCGTCCAATTTGGACCGAATACTCGACCGCTCTTGCGGATACATGGCATCGCCGAAAAAGCCAGCTAACCACACCAACAGGATTGTTGGGTATTCAAGCAGCGAGTTAATTAATCAAAATAAAGTGACAAGGGGCTGCATAGCGACGACGAGGAGGAGACCCGGCCGCCAAACAGTAGAGGACAGAAGGGTTTCCCCCCACAAGTGCGGACGGTAAATATGATATACGCAACCCACATACCCAAGAGAGAGCGGAAGCGTGCACTTCGGGACATATATGCGATGGAGCTAGTCGCCCCGAAGTTCAATCCATGGTCCTCTTCTCCGATCACTTTCGATCGAAGGGACCACCCTACCAGTATCCGCCATGGCGGATTCGCTGCATTGGTTTTAGACCCAATCGTCGATGGATTTCACCTCACTAGAGTCCTCATGGACGGCGGCAAGAGTTCTGAACTCGCTTTATCAGGATACAGTGCGCAAGATGGGCATAGACCCCTCAAGGATTAAACCTACAAAGACGACCTTCAAAGGCATCATACCAGTTGTCGAGACCAATTGTACAGGCTCGGTCACGCTGGAAGTGGTCTTCGGATCCCCGAAATTTCGAGCGAGGAGTTAATCTTCGACATAGTCCCGCTCGCGATGGCTATCACGCCCGCTTTCGGACGAACCGCGTTTACAAAGTTCAACGCGTGCCGCGATTATGCATACCTCAAGCTCAAGATGCCAGCCCTCGTGGAGTCATCACGGTCAACGGAAACATGAACGCTCCCTCCGAACGGAGGAACACACAGCGGCTCTCGCGGCAGAAGTACAGAGCAGCCTCTTAAGGCAATTTTCGAGTCCGACCGTTAAAAGACCGGACATGATTAAACGCGCCCGGAGCAACATACATCAAGACCACCTGGCACGTTCCGAGCACGCGTAGCAATGCGGCCCCAACCCCAGCCCTTGCATGTTTGCAAGACAAGCTCCCCGCGTACATCATTACGCTCTGGAGATACCTTGGGCATAGGGGGAGGGGCACGACCACGACAGGCCCAGAGTGCGGCTCAACCACACCAGGGGCTCCTAAGTGTGTCGCTCTTTTTCTTTTCCTTCTTTTATTTTATTTTATCCACAGGACTCCATTTACAAGAGGCCCTGTCCGGCAGTAGATCTGCCAAACTCACGATGCAACATCCAGGGAGGAACAAGGGCTACGATGAACACTCAGGTGGTCTCCATTACGAGCATTAAATCTGTTTATTACACCATTCCGCAGCCCACCCCTGGAGGGGGACATATTTAAAATAGTGCACTCCCTTGCTTACCGCACTATTTGTATCGTTCTGCACTCATGGCAGAATTCCTTGAATAAACAATGCATCATTTTTCGCTTATAATTGCATTCCCTTTTTATATATATGTTCATTTATGACATCCTACATCCGTACAATTTGGTACGGCCGAATACACCAGGGGCTTATGTTCCCCGCACTATGTTGTGAAGTCCGAACACTTTCACAAGTGCGGCACCCCGAACTTATAGCACTATATGCATCGGCTCCGAATCATGTCTTGGGTCAATAGTTGGGTTTGCCCAGCTCCCATGTTTTGGTACCTTACATTCCGTTCTATCGGCTAAGGTAGCACTGGGAGAACCACTGTAATTGCGCCTCGGTTGAGCTGGGCGAGCGCCTTAGTGGAGAAGGCTAAAACTGACCGTCATGATAAGGCGAGAGCTGGTCGCTGTTGGAGAGGTCTTTTCGAGTCCCTAAAGACTTATGCCACTTAGAGCGAGGAACCGGATGTGTCTGGCCCAGGCATGGATAGCGCCCCGAACTCGGTCTTCTGACACTAGGGGCTTCGCCGAAATTTAAAATTATAGAATTCTATGGCTAAGTGAGAGTGTTCAAGCATTATAAGTCCGGTTGCCTTGTTCGTTGTGTTGAGCGCCTCCCTAGATGGACCCAAAATGGGAACAAGAGCACTCAAGTTTATCCCGAACACCCCACCACTCGTGGCATGGGGGCTAAAGCTGACGACTTGCCATCTCTCAGATTTGATAAACGACCGCATAGAAGGTAATATTTTAAATCAAATAAGCGTTGCTTACCGCATATGAACAAAGTTTTCAGCGCACAAGATAACACATTGTGAGTCTACTCAAAAATTACATCTCTGGGGCACTCATCCGCAATCTTGCGGGCACCCTTCAGGACAGTCTTATAGTATATCTCGGGCGTATGATACTCCTTGCCCGCCGGCGGCGCGTCCGTCGAAGCCTCTCAAGATCCAGCCTGCCCGGTGCACCTTTATGCGGGCAAGGCCCGACGGCACCTTCAATGCAAAGGAGCGCTTGATGACCTCCACCCAAGGGCACGATCCACCAGCCGCCAAGACGAGGCCGAAGTAGCTCTGTGCATGGCCTCTCCAGGCCACAGCCGGACTATGAGGCCCTTCATGGCCTGCTCGGCTACCTTGTGGAGCTCGACCAGCTGCTTCAGCTGATCGCTAGGGGGCACCGGATGTCCGGCGTCAACATACTGAGACCAAAAGACCTTCTCCGTTGAGCTCCCCTCCTCGGCCCGGTAGAATGCGGCGGCATCGGACACGCTACAAGGCAGATCTGCAAACGCCCCTGGAGAGCTCCGAATTCGCGTAAGTAACAGGTAATTTACATTCACATGCTTGCTTTGCATAAAAATGCCTTAACCGCCGCTATCTTCTTCATCGCCTCAATCTCCTGGAGGGACTTATGGGCCTCGGCCTTGGTGGATTTGGCACTTTCAAGAGCCGAGGCAAGCTCGGACTCTCGAGTCTTCGAGTCGCGCTCCAAACTCTCATGCTTTTCCATGAGAGCCTGGAGCTCTTGCCGCACCTCCGCCACCCGCGCCTCCTGCTTCTCTCGCTCCGCCCGTTCCGTCGCCGCATTGCGTTCGGCCACGGACACGGCCTCCTTTAGTGTCTCCACCTCATTCGTGGCCCCTGCAGTACCCATGTTATCCTTGTTATTTCTATTGCAACCAAAATCCTTTTCTGTAAGGTACAAATTTCAAAGTGGTGTTACTCACCTTCTTTGTCCTCGAGCTGCTTCTTGGCAAGGCCGAGCTCTTGCGCGGACCGCTCGAGGTCCTGCTTCAAAGCACGGACCTCCGCCGTCAGTGCGGCAGAGGTCAGCAGCGCAGCCTGCAAAACCATATTGACATAATTTTTAGCACTCCTGCGTATATCTTTTTAGATCCCCAGTCCGGTTTTTCTTTCCGAACACCGAACTGAGCATCAGGGGCTACTGTCTATGCAGTATCACATTACATATTTTAAACTTCTTACCTCAAAGCCTGTTAGAAGGCTACCTCAAATGCCCTTCACAACCTTCGGCTTGACATTGAAGGTCTTGAGCCACAAGCCGAAGTGGGGCTGGATGCAGAGGAAGGCCTCGCACACGACGATAAATGCCGAGATGTTGAGGATTAAGTTTGGCGCCAGATCATGGAAGTCCAGGCTGTAGTAGTACATGAGCCCCCGGACGAAGGGATGAAGTGGGAATCCCAGTCCGCGGAGGAAGTGGGGAAGAGGAATACGACCCTCTCATGGTGCCTGGGGGTGGGGATGATCTGCCCCTCGTCGGGCAGCCAGTGCGCGATGTCGCTGGAAAGGTATCCGGTGCCGCGCAGCTTTTCGATGTGCCCCTCCATAATGGAGGAGGCCAACCACTTGCCTCCCGCTCCGGACATGGCTGGAGAAGGTCGAGGCGAGATGTGCGGGCTTGGGCGCTGGAGCTCGAGTGCGCAGAGATGGATAAGCAAAGGAGGAAGAAGGCGTAGGTAAAAAAGGTGGATCCTTATCCCCTTATATATGGACGGACGAAGACTATGCGTCTCCACCGGCCTAGTAAAACTCGCTTATCTCCCAAGCGCCACCATCAATGGCGCGGTTGGGTTACCCACGTCCGTATTGATGAGAATCCCGGAATAAGGGGAACACGATCTCTGCTTCGACAAGACGTGCCAAGGAAACCGCTTCGCTAAACGCGCTGAAATGGTACAATAAAAAACGATTCAAGTAAAGGCTTGGTAGTGGTGTGATGTCATGCCACAAAATACGTCAGCAGATTGAACTTGTGTATATATTATTCTCTCTATGGTGGAATGTGGAATTTATTTTGCAGAGCCGGACACTATCCTGGTGTTCACAATCTTCTATTATTCGGAGGAGGAACCCGCCTTGCAATGCCGAACAATATGCGCGCCGGACTCATCGTCATTGAAGCCTGGTTCAGGGGCTACTGAGGGAGTCCTGGACTAGGGGGTGTCCGGACAGCCGGACTATCATCGTCAGCCGGACTCCAAGACTGTGAAGATACAAGATTGAAGACTTCGTCCCGTGTCCGGATGGGACTATCCTTGGCGTGGAAGGCAAGCTTGGCAATACGGATATGTAGATCTCCTACCATTGTAACCGACTCTGTGTAACCCTAGCCCTCTCCGGTGTCTATATAAACCGGAGGGTTTTAGTCCGTAGGACACACAACCATGACAACAATCATACCATAGGCTAGCTTCTAGGGTTTAGCCTCCTTGATCTCGTGGTAGATCCACTCTTGTACTACCCATATCATCAATATCAATCAAGCAGGAGTAGGGTTTTACCTCCATCGAGAGGGCCCGAACCTGGCTAAAAACATCGTGTCCGTTGTCTCCTGTTACCATCCGCCTAGGCGCACAGTTCAGGACCCCCTACCCGAGATCCGCCGGTTTTGACACCGACAGTGGTGGTTGTGAGGACAAAAAGAGGGAGAAGATAGTCTCATATCAACTAGGCGTATCAACGGGCTATGGAGATGCCCATCAATAGATATCAATGTGAGTGAGTAGGGATTGTCATGCAACAGATGCAGTAGAGCTATAAATATATGAAAGCTCAACAAAAGAAACTAAGTGGGTGTGCATCCAACTTGCTTGCTCACGAAGACCTAGGGCATTTTGAGGAAGCCCGTCATTGGAATATACAAGCCAAGTTCTATAATGAAAAATTCCCACTTAGTTTATGAAAGTGACAACATAGGAGACTCTTTATCATGAAGATCATGGTGCTACTTTGAAGCACAAGTGTGGAAAAGAGATAGTAGCATTGTCCCTTCTCTCTTTTTCTCTCATTTTATATATTTTTTTCTTTTTTTTCTTTTTTCTTTTCCTTTTTTTCTTTGGCCTTTCTTTTTTTCTTTTTGGCCTTTAGTTTTTTCTTCTTTTTTTTCTTTTTGTAAAGTCCGAAGTCTCATCCCGACTTGTGGGGGAATCATAGTCTTCATCATCCTTTCCTCACTGAGACAATGCTCTAATAATGAAGATCATCACACTTTTATTGATTTACAACTCAAGAATTACAACTCAAAGCTAGAACAAGATATGACTCTATATGAATGTCTCCGGCGGTGTACCAGGATATGCAGTGAATCAAGAGCGACATGTATGAAAATTATGAAGGTGGCCTTGCCACAAATACGATGTCAACTACATGATCATGCAAAGAGCAATATGACAATGATGAAGTGTGTCATAATAAATGGAATGGTGGAAAGTTGCATGGTAATATATATCGGAATGGCTATGGAAATGCCATAATAGGTAGGTATGGTGGCTGTTTTGAGGAAGGTAAATAATGGGTGCATGATACCGGCGAAAGTTGCGCTATATAATAGAGGCTAGCAAAGTGGAAGGATGATTGTGCGTATATCCATGGACTCACATTAGTCATAAAGAACTTATATACTTATTGCAAAAGTCTCGAAGCAAAGTACTACTACGCATGCTCCTAGCTAGGGGAAGGGTTGGTAGGAGTTAACCATCGCGCGATCCCGACCTCCACTCATAAGGCAATTAAAAGAGCACCTCATGCAACAAATTTGACACACAACTTTTACCATACGTGCATGCTACAGGACTTGCCAACTTTAACACAAGTATTTCTCAATTTCATAATTACCCACTAGCATGACCCTAACATTACTACCTTTATATCTCAAAACAATAATCAAGCATCAAATTGATCATAGCATCCAATTCACTTCCAACGATAGTTTTTATTATACCCAACTTGGATGCTCATCATTCTAGGACTAAATTCGTAACCATAGAAAATACCATGATGTTCTAAAAGACTCTCAAAAGAATATAAGTGAAGCATGAGAGACTAGCAATTTCTTCAAAATTAAGCCACCGCCGTGCTCTAAAACATATAAGTGGAGCACTAGAGCAAAAACTATCAAGCTCAAAAGATATAAGTGAAGCACATAGAGTATTCTAGCAAATTCTAATCAAATGGGCTTCTCCCAAAAGGTGTGTACAGCAAGGATGATTGTGGTAAACTAAAAAGAAAAGACTAATATAATACACAACGCTCCAAGCAAAATACATATCATGTGGCGTATAAAAATATAGCTCCAAGTAAAGTTACCAATGAACGAAGATGAAAGAGGGGATGCCTTCCCGGGGCATCCCCAAGCTTAGGCTTTTGGATATTATTGAATATCTTGGGGTGCCATGGGCAACCCCAAGCTTAGGCTTTTGCCACTCCTTATTCCATAGTCCATCAAAACTTTACCCAAAACTAGAAAACTTCACAACACAAAACTCAACAGGAAATCTTATAAGCTCCGTTAGTGAAAGAAAACAAAAACACCACATAAGGTACTGTAATGAACTCATTCTTTATTTATTTTGGTGTTAAACCTACTATATTCCAAATTCTCTATGGTTTATAAACTATTTTACTAGCCATAGATGCATCAAGATAAGCAAACAACACACGAAAAACAGAATCTGTTAAAAACAGAACAGTCTGTAGAAATCTGTAACTAACGCAAACTTCTGGCACTTTAAAAATCCTACAAAAATAGTAAGTCCTGGAAACTTTTTCTATTGATCAGCATCAAAAAGAATCAATGCAAAAGCACATTTTTGTGATTTCATAAAACTAAATTCATGCGCGCAAAGTTTCTGTTTTTCAGCAGAATCAAATCAACTATCATCATAGGTTATCCTATAGGTTCTACTTGGCACAAACACTAATTAAAAGGTAAAAACACATCTAAACAGAAGGTAGATGCAAAATTTATTACTAAAAAGGAACAAAAACAAAAAACACAAATAAAATTGGGTTGCCTCCCAACTAGCGCTATCGTTTAACGCCCCTAGCTAGGCATAAAAGCGAAGATAGATCTAAGTAGTGCCATCTTTGGCACTACATTCATAAGTAGCTTGCATGATAGATTCATAAGGTAATTTTACTTTCTTTCTTTGAAAGTGCTCCATGCCTTTCCTTAATGCAAATTGGAATCTAATATTCCCTTCCTTCATATCAATAATCACACCAATCGTTCTAAGGAAAGGTCTACCAAGAATAATAGGGCAAGAAAGATTGCAATCTATATCAAGAACGATAAAATTTACGGGCACCAAATTTCTATTTGCAACAATGAGAACATCATTGATTCTTCCCATTGGCTTTTTAATGGTGGAATCCGTAAGGTGCAAATTTAAAGAGCAATCATCAAGATCATGGAAACCTAGAATATCACATAAAGTTTTCAGAATCGTGGAAACACTAGCACCCAAATCACACAAAGAAAAACACTCATGATCTTTAATTATAATCTTTATAGTAGGTTCCCACTCATCATTAAGTTTTCTAGGTATAGAAACTTCCAAATTAAGTTTTTCATCATAAGATTGCAACAACGCATCAACGATATGTTTGGTAAAAGCTTTATTTTGACTATAAGCATGAGGAGAATTAACAACGGATTGCAACAAGGAAATACAACCTTCTAAAGAACCATTATAATAATCAAATTCCTTGAAATCCGAGATAGTGGGTTCAATACTACTTAAAGTCATGACCTCTCCAATCCCACTTTTACCAATTTTAGCATCAAGATCTAAAAACTCAGAATTCTTGGGATGCCTTCTAACTAAAGTTGACTCATCTCCAGTCCCATTATTATCAAGATTCATATTGCAAAACAAAGATCTAATAGGAGACACATCAATAACTTTAAGATCTTCATCATTATTTTCATGGAAACTGGAAGAACACACCTTTACAAAGCAATCTTTCTTAGCATGCAATCTAGCAGTTCTTTCCTTGCACTCATCAATGGAAATTCTCATTGCTTTTAGAGACTCATTTATATCATGCTTAGGAGGAAAAGATCTAAGTTTAAGAGAATCAACATCAAGCGAAAGTCTATCAACGTTCCTAGTCAAATCATCAACTTTGAGCAATTTTTCTTCAAGCAAGGCATTAAAATTCTTTTGAGAAATCATAAATTTGTTCACACTATTCTCAAAATCAGAGGGCATCTAATTAAAATTACCATAAGAATTATTGTAGGAATCTCCATAATTATTAGAGGAATTACTATGGAACGGTCTAGAATTAAAGTTTCCTCTATAAGCATTGTTACCGAAACTATTCCTACCAACAACATTCACATCCATGGATTCATTATTATTCTCAATCAAAGTAGACAAAGACATATCATTGGGATCAACAGGAGTATTTTTAGTAGCAAATAACTTCATAAGTTCATCCATCTTTCCACTCAAAACATTGATTACTTCTATAGCATGCACTTTTTACTAGAAGATCTTTCGGTGTGCCATTGAGAATAATTAACCATAATATTATCAAGAAGTTTTGTAGCATGTCCTAACGTGATTTCCATAAAAGTGCCTCCCGCGGCCGAATCTAAAAGATTTCTAGAGGCAAAGTTCAAACCGGCATAAAATTTTTGTATGATCATCCATAAATTCAAACCATAAGTAGGGCAATTGCGAATCATCAATTTCATTCTTTCCCAAGATTGGGCAACATGCTCATGATCAAGTTGTTTAAAATTCATAATATCATTCCTAAGAGTGATAATCTTAGCGGGAGGAAAATACTTAGAGATAAAAGCATCTTTGCACTTGTTCCAAGAAGCAATACTATTTTTAGGCAAAGACGAAAAATCAAACTTTAGCACAATCTCTAAGTGAAAATGGAAATAACTTCAATTTAACAATATCATTATCCGTATCTTTCTTCTTTTTCATATCACACAAATCAAAAAAGTTTTTTAGATGAGTAGCGGCATCTTCACTAGGAAGGCCGGCAAATTGATCTTTCATAACAAGATTCAGCAAAGCAGTATTGATTTCACAAGACTCAACATCAGATTACTAAGGAAATATTATTATTGGTATTGGAGAAATCACACAATTTGGTATTATCTCGCGCCATGGCAACAAGTAATCCAACACACAAGCAAACAGAAAAAGGCAAGTGAAAAAGAGAGCAGAAGATTGGGAAAGAGAGGGCGAATAAAACGGCAAGGGTGAAGTGGGGGAGAGGAAAAAGAGAGGCAAATGGCAAATAATGTAAATGCGAGGGAGATGAGTTTGTGATGGGTACTTGGTATGTCTTGACTTGAGCGAAGACCTCCTAAGAACGGCGCCGAAACCCTTCTTGCTACGTCTTGAGCTTATGTTGGTTTTCCTTGAAGAGGAAAGGGTGATGCAGCAATAGTAGCGTAAGTATTTCCTCAGTTTTTGAGAAACAAGGTATAAATCCAGTAGGAGGCTCCTCAAAAGTCCCACGCACCTACACAAACAAACAAAGAACTCGCACCCAACGCAATAAAGGGGTTGTCAATCCCTTCACGGCCACTTGCGAAAGTGAGATCTGATAGAGATAGTACGTTAAGATAAATATATTTTTGGTACTCCCTCCGTCCCAAAATGTAGGACGTTTTTCCTCCTCATGTACAAATTTCCGAGCGTTATGAAATTTTTGACGTTTCCACTTTTGCCCTCGTGACGGCTCCCACTCCTCTTGTCTCACGTTCTCTCTTCGACAACCCCAAATCCCACTCGTCTCACGTTCCTCTCTCCGACAGCCCAAAATCCCTAGCTCACCCACTCCTCCCCGATGTCGTCGCCACCGCCTCCCTCTCACCGGCGTCGTCGCAGCCTCCCTCTAGCCGGCGTCTCCTCTCCCATCATGCTCGCTCACCTACTCCCCTCCAAAGATGGCGTCGTCACCTCTCCTCGCCTGGTGTCGTCGCCTCTCTTCCAAAGATGCCTTTTTTTACTCCGGCGGATCTGGAGAGGCGATGGGTACTGGAGCGGAGGCAGCAGCGGTGTTGTATCTGAAGCGACTGGCGGCACCATAGCAGTGGCGGTGGCGCTGGATTTGAAGCGGTTGACGACACCGTAGCGGCGGGAGGAGCTGCGGCAGGAGGAACGACTATGGCGGCCACTACCACGACCACCAGAACGATGGTGAGTCCTTGTGCTTGTCCTCTGTACTGATGCTTCTACTTAAGTGATGCCGCGACGGAGTGATTCTGCCCTGATGATGCTACTGTAGTTATGCTCTAGTGATGGTCTTGTTGTAGTAGTTCTGCTCTAGTGATGCTGCTGCTATAGATCTTCATAATTTGTGATGGGGCTCAAGTCCAGTAAAGTTCTTGTGATGGAGTAAACATCACTGACTTTTGCTTGTAGTGATGTTCACTGAATTTTGCTTGTAAAATTTTTGCTGCTCCTTGTGATGTTTACTGAATTTTACTCCATTGACATATGCTTGTAGTGATGTGCACGTAGTGAAGTTTTACTGAGCTCACTAAAGCTTGTGCTTGTGCTTCAGATCTGCTTTTGGCTTGTGAGAAACAAAGGAAACAAAAGGAGTACTGCTCTAGTGATGCTCTAGTGACTTGCTTGCATGCTTGCTTGCTGTACATTTGTAGGAGTAACTTGATTGCTTGATGTACATTTTCAGTTAAAAGATGTTTGCTTGTTGTATGCTTGCTTGTTGTACATTATGGAGTATTATTGGAGTAGTTAGAGTAAGCTTTCTTTTCACTTTGCGTTGTTGTAGTCCAAGACCGTGGATCGATGCTGCTGTTGCTGCTGTCTACACCATGTCTGAAGAAGATCCCTTTGTGGACCGACACTCTCTGGAGTACTGTAAGCATGCAGACTCTGTTCTGGAATGGAATGAAATTGTTTATGTGAAGTGTGATTTTTGATGCTCCTGCGGTAGTAGTTCTTCATTGAAGTGTGAGTCGTACTCCTACTAGTTCATGTGATTGTTTGGCTTGTTCTTTTCATTTAATCCTCTCTACTCCTTTCTGTAGGAGTAGGGGTAGATGATGTGCTGTATTATGGAGTAGTTATTGGATTTGGAAGCCAATTTCCAGTAGCTAGAGTAAGCTTGAGTTTAATTAAATTTGGATGCAAAATTCAGTTAAAAGTTTCAGTTAAGTTCAGTGTGATGATATGCTATATTATGTTAACTGAATTTATACTTATCTGAATTTCTAGGAGTATAAATGGATTTCTTTTAGGATTACTCTTAGGAATTCTTTTACTTGCTGTACAATGATGCACACAAGAAATCCACAATGATGCACACAAGAAATCCACAATGATGCATACAAACATATGGATCACATCACAAGTCTCTCATCAAGCCTCTCATTAGAAGGAGTACAAATATATGGATCATCACAAGCGTCTCATCATCCAACCTCTCATCACATGCCTCTCATCACAAGCATCTCATCATGCAACCTCTCATCACAAGCCTCAGTCTTCATCTTCTTCTAGATTTTCCAAGGCATTGTGGTACACTTCACGTGGGAAATGGACCCTAGGAGGTAGAATTCCATCTGTTTTAAATCTTTGTTTGTTGACGTGTGGAATTTTGTAAGCATTTCCTCCTGCATGATTCATGACTTCCACCATACATGTTTAGAGTGTTAGGAAGATTTTGTTGAGTTTTCCAACTTCGTAGTCATCGAATTCTTCCTGTACCCCTTGAATTAGTTCAGGGATGGTGCTAGGGGCTCTGCGGTCCGTTAGAGACTCTAGGGATCTGAAATACCCAAGGTCAAGAGCGTTCAATTCAGGAGAATTTGGGGGTTGTGGCATTCGTTTGATGTCCATTCCAGTCTTAGCCACTGCTTCTGTGAACTCAACATCATTAGGTAAATATGTGTCTTTGCATTGTCTTGTTGGATGAAGACTGTTTGTCCAACATCTTCAAAGGGCCACAGATCTTTTATTGCAGGAACAACTTTCTCAATCATGTATCGTCTCATGACTTCTCTGTTCACCATGAGTGACTTGAATTCCATGACTCCTTGTTCTCTATTTTCACTCCTTCTTTGTGCCGCAACTGTTGTGACGAAAGGCCAAACCCCAATCTTTCCTGAGAATGTGACATTCAATTCAGCGTCATATCTGGACCTTGCAACTGCTGTGAGAAACATCACTTTTCCGATCTTGTTTGGAACTGGTCTTACCGGGTCTTCTTCATCTGGCATTAGGTAATAGTTTCTGTTCCTTTTCGTCATAAGGAACCATTTTTCATCAATATGCACAATATTGTGCATAGTGTTGAAGCAAATTCTTTCATTCCCTAGGGTTGTCTGGTCAAGCATGAACATGCAAAACTGAACCCTTTCTCTCTTATTCTTCTCTTTCAAAGGAGGCTCACCCTGTTGTAGTGCCTCCTTATCTTTTTAAGCCGGAACTTCCAGTGGAGTGTGGAACGGCTGACACCCAGTGCAGCAGCAAGTGATCTTATGCTTGACCTTCTATTTAGTGGCACTGTTGAGATTTGTGATAGAAAGCCATCGACCGCTTTTCTGTCACATCTTTCTTTACTTTTGGTTGATACATCCACCTGTTGACCAAGAGCAATATGTTTCTTTGCTGTTTTCCAAATTCTTTGAATAAGCTGGATGTCTACTTGAAACAATGCAGCCACATCCTGCTTATCCTTCCCATTCAAAGCTCCACCTCTCTTCATACTTAGCGCTTGCATTGCCATGTAAGCAGCATATCTCTGCTCATTTGTTAGTGATTTTCTCTGCCTCTGTATTTGTTGAACACCTATTGTAGCAATGCAACAAGAAAATGAGGGAAATTGTGCAGTTGGAGAACATGGATGAACATATTCAGTAAAATCCACTTGACTTAGTTTAAATGCACTTGAGTGTATAAATTCAGTTAAGTCCATTTAAATCCACTTGACTGAATTCGAATGCACTCAAGTGCATATAAATTCAGTCAAATCCATTTAAATGTGCTTAACCGAATTTGAATGCACTCAAGTGCATATAAAATCAGTTAATTCCATTTAAATCCACTTGACTTAATTTTAATGCACTTGATTGCACTTAAATTCAGTTAAGTGGATTATAAACTTATTGCAAACTTGTGGTACATATAGTGCAATTAAGTTCATTTAAATGCATTTAAGTAGTATGCATATATATATTTAGTTTACCTGCTTCTCCCACTGCTTCTCCCATAGCTTCATCCTATTCTCCCATAACTTGATCCTCTTCTCCCACATCTTCATCCACATCTTCTGGTGGAGGAAAGTTTAGGTCGAAGTTCATCTTCCAAATTCAGAGTTTTGGCGCTGGAGCTGGAGTACAAGAAGCAAACATATTCAGAATTTTGGACTAAAAGTAAATTGTTGAACTACAAATAAATTGGAGTACAATTTTACTCCAATAAATTGAATTTTCCGGAGTACAAGTTTACTCAAACAAACTGAAATATTTTACTCCCTAGGAACATTTAAATGGAAGATTCATTCTGAATGTACTCCATATAAATTGAAATTCAGAATTGCTACAAATTGCATATATTTAAATGGAAGAATCTTAAAAGAATTAGCACAATCTTGCCTTGGTGGTTTGTGTTAAGTGATTTTTTTCTCTGTAAATACACATTCTCATTGAAATTGCCTAGGTTTGCCTAGGAGTAATAACATGAGCCATGTCAACACCAGTCCATTGATTTCTTGAATGCTGCACTGGCTATGAACATTGCCCACTTCAATATGTTTTATCTGTTTTCTGTTTCATGTACAATACTCTGGAATGCCTATGGCCTCCGGAATGGTAGGAGACCCATCCTGTCAGGTATCAATTGCCTTTCCTTTTGATAAAAAGCATTAATTCTTTTCTGATCCTAGTAACATGATTAAATGATGAATTAGTTACTCCAAAATCAGGGCAGAATATCATTGTAGATGAATTTGGAGTATGTAGCAGGGTTACATTTAAACACCGAAGGCAACACAAGGCAGAATAGCAACAATTAACTGCTACGGTTAGTATAAGACTGGTTAAACAATGTCTGATTTCATTTTAAAATAATTTTCTGAGTAGTTTCAGTGAGCATTTCTTGCGAGATCTGGTAAGCATGTTACAGTATGGTATAACAATCACAGATATGTCGAAGGAATTGATGCTGTAGCAGCTCACTTATACTATTGCAGTACAAAACAATGCTCTACAGTCTGTTTTCTCTGAAATCAACAAGACTACTCCTCTACATGCTCAATTTGGAGTACATGCTCCACAATTAGGAGTACTTTTAAGACAGTACTCTGCCTCCAATTTTAAGAGTTCTCTGTACATGCTCTATTTGATTCCTATACATGCTCGACTTGAGTTGTGATCAATTTGGAGTAATTATGTTCAATTTGTTTGCTATACCTGGCCAGAAGCACTGGAGATGAAGAGTAGAGTGGAGCCAGCGAGAAGATCCGGCGCAGCGAGGAGGGTGAGCCTGGGCGCGGTGTTGGCCTCCTGGGCGAGGGGCAGGGACTCCTCCTTGGGCGAGGGCACGCTGGTGCCGGGCCACGGGCGCGCTGGTGCTGGGCAACGCCCTGGTGCTGGTGCGGAAAGATCCTGGGCGAGGAGGGGGCCTGGGCTAGGAGGAGGCGCTAGGCGATGACGAGGTGGCGCTTGGGCGACGACCGATGAGCAGCTGGGAGACGTCGTAGGAGCAGCTGGCCAACGGCCGAGGAGAAGCTGGGCGACGGCCGTGGAGCATCTGGGCAACTCGCGAAGCTAGGCATTGGGGCACGTCATGCCGAGGCGTCGGACGACGGGAATTTGAATTTTTGAATTGATCGAGTGCTGCGGGACGAGGAAGAAGATCGCGGGGTACAATTGTCCTTTTCACGTAGTCGGCTGCTGTCGGAAAATCTCAAATGCGTCCTACATTTTGGGATGGAGCGAGTATTTTATAATATAGTTGCAAAAAGTAAAGATGCAAATAAAAGTATTGAAAGCTTATATGATAAAAGATAGACCCGGGGGCCATAGGTTTCACTAGTGGCTTCTCTCAAGATAGCATAAGTATTACGGTGGGTGAACAAATTACTGTCGAGCAATTGATAGAAAAGCGAATAATTATGAGATTATCTAGGCATGATCATGTATATAGGTATCACGTCCGCAACAAGTAGACCGACTCCTACCTGCATCTACTACTATCACTCCACACATCGACCGACTCCTGCCTGCATCTAGAGTATTAAGTTCATAAAGAACAGAGTAACGCATTAAGAAAGATGACATGATGTAGAGGGATAAACTCCAGAAAATGATATAAACCCCATCTTTTTATCCTCGATGGCAATAATACAATACATGCCTTGCTTCCCCTGCTGTCACTGGGAAAGGACACCGCAAGATTGAACCCAAAGCTAAACACTTCTCCCATGGCAAGAAAGATCAATCTAGTAGGCCAAACCAAACTGATAATTCGAAGAGACTTGCAAAGATAACTCAATCATACATAAAAGAATTCAAAGGATATTCAAATATTTCTCATAGATAAACTTGATCATAAACCCACAATTCATCGGATCTCGACAAACACACCGCAAAAAGAGTTTACATCGAATAGATCTCCACAAGAGAGGGGGAGAACATTGTATTGAGATCCAAAAAGAGAGAAAAAGCCATCTAGCTAATAACTATGGACCCGAAGGTCTATGGTAAACCACTCACAACTCATCGGAGGGGCTATGGTGTTGATGTAGAAGCCATTCGTGGTCGATTCCCCCTCCGGTGGAGCGCCGGCGAAGGCTCCAAGATGGGATCTCGCGGATACAAAAGGTTACGGTGGTGGAAATTGTTTTTCGTTGGCTCCCTGGATGTTTTCGGGGTATGTAGGTATATATAGGAGGAAGAAGTACGTCGGTGGCTGCCTATGGGGCCCAGGAGATAGGCGGCACGCCCTCCTGTCTCCTGGCCACCTCGCAAGCTTCTTGACTTGCACTCCAAGTTCTCCGGATCACGTTCGTTCCAAAAATCACGGTCCCGAAGGTTTCATTCCGTTTGGACTCCGTTTGATATTCCTTTTCTTCGAAATACTGAATTAGGCAAAAAACCAGCAATACGAGTTGGGCCTCCGGTTAGTAGGTTAGTCCCAAAAATGATATAAATGTGTAAAATAAAGCCCATAAACATCCAGAAGGGGTAATATAATAGCATGGAACAATCAAAAATTATAGATACGTTGGAGATGTATCATTGCTCATCTCGGTTGCTTTATATTGGGAAAAACAAACAATAGGATGACGCGGGGAGGCAGCCGCAGTCATGCTTGTGAGGATGTTCCTGTTCGTCGCTCAGCAAGACAGGCAAACATTCCCCCGAGCCGTATTCTCCACCACCGCATCCACCACCACATCCGCCATCCACTGAAAAAATCATGCGCATGTTTGAAGATAGAAGAAACAACAATCTGATTAAGTTGCTGAAAAGTGTGCAAGCTATGGTTTGGCAGAATGGAAATCAGAATGGTCATCACTCCAAGCTGTCAGATTTTCAGAGGACCAAAACTCCCAGTTTCAGTCAAGTTATCGATCCTTTGGAAGACGATGATTGGTTGTGGACTGTTGAGAAAAAGCTTGAGATTACTCGCACTGAAGAAGCTAACATGGTTCCGTTTGCTACACACTATCTTGAGGGATCTGCCGCTATATGGTGGGATAATGTTAAAGCTATGTGGTGTGTGTGGGATTACGGGTTCCGCAAACCCTTGAGAGGTTCGAACTCTGGGGTGCGTGTGGAAATCTCAACCTATCCAGCCTGCCTACTCGCGATCCTCCTAAGCCTAGCGCGTCGAGCTCGAAGAGACAAAGAGACACAACAGTTTATCCTGGTTTGGGCCACCTTCCTGTGTAATACCCTACTCTAGTGTTTTGGTGGATTGCCTCGAAGGGCTGAGGATGAACTAGTACAGTGGATGAACTGGCCTTAGGAGCTGAGGTGTTCTTGAGCTCAAGAGAGCTGGTGGATGCGAACTAGTTCCAGATCAGTTGCCCCTCTATGGTGGTGCCTAGTCCTATTTACAGTGGCCTTGGTACACTTTCCAAATATTGGCGGGAAGGGATCCCACAGCGGCCGGATTTGAAAGGGGACAATTAGTACAACTTATCCTGACAAAAGTAGTCTTCGCCTGCGTAAATCCTATGGTCGTGACGCTGCGGTGGGCTCGGTGATGACCTCCGTCCTGCCGTCCTGGCGGTCTTGGTCTTGTTGCACCAGAATGGAAACCTTTGGTTGATTCCTCGGGACTCCACGCCCGTGGCTTGCCTCCCTTGCACTGAAGAATAAACATGCGCTCTGCGCCCGCTGGCGCCCGCCTGGCTTTGGTCGTCATGGCTCACGTCAGCTGAGCCTTGTGAGGTGCACCTTGCATAGAACTCTTCGCCCCTCAGGAGTTAGCCTGAAGAGGCCGGTCCCCTCGGGGGTCTTGGTGTCGTCCGCCTCGCGAGGCTTGGCCCCTCACGAGGGTCTTGAGCTATTGTTGTCGAAGCTAGGCCGTACCAGGCCGTCAATGGAGCCATGAGGTGGGCCACAGGCAGGCAAGTCTGGATACCCCCATATCCAGTACGCCGACAGTAGTCCCCGAGCCCAAGGCACGCTGGGACTTGGCTTCCAGGCGAAGCCAAAGGGCAACTGCGGAGCGCCACGGGCCCTAACCGCCTGTGGCCTTGATAACGCGTGGCGATTGATGGCAACTGTTTCCGTCTGACAAAAAGGGCTTCCATCCGCCGCTAGGCTTTCATTGCCTCCTGTTCGTCTTGCTCCAGATCCCCTTCTCCCAACACTGGAAGAACTCACCAGATCTGCCAACTTTTCCTCCAATCTCCCGCTCCATGGCTGCTGAGAAGGCCAGTGCTTCAGCCTCGGCTGCCGGCTCCACCTGGTACAAGCCGGTGCTGTTTACGCCCTCCATGGCCGGGGAGAAGCTCTAGACCGTGCTCCTCCTGACGGTGAGCGAAGACAACGAGTGGAAGGAGACATCGCTTCGGGTCACCGCCGCTGCACCGGAGCTCGCGAACAGTACCTTCTACCCTTTCTTTCTGCACAGCGTCTACTCAGGGCTGGTGCCTCCATTCTCCCACTTCTTCTATGCTGGTCTTCACCATTATGGCCTCCACACGCTCCATATTCATCCCAACTCCATCCTCCTCTTGTCCATCTTTGCCTTCTACTGCGAGGTGTTTGTGGGGGTGATGCCCTCCGTCGCCGTGCTCCGCCACTTCTTCTTCCTCCGCATGGGCGGCGACCATCCCGCTTCCTGCCACGGCTTCGTTGCAGCCCGGGGCGGTTACGCGATCTCCCGCGCCGGGAAGAAGGTGGAGGATGCCCTGAAGAGGTGGGTTCTGATGGATGCCAACTTCTCGCAAGACATGCTAGAGCTGCCGACCGAGTTCCCCTCCTCCGGAAAGGGGTGGCTGTCTGAAAATATCACTAACCCTTCCCTAAAGCCATTGGTGAAGAAGATGGAGGAAGACCTGAAGAGCAAGAAGCTGACGAGGGCCATGTTGATCAAGGAGTTCTTGACGCAGCGCCTAGCGCTGCTCCAAGATTGCTCGCGCCCCCTGTGGAAGCTTGGGGGCGCCGATGACAAGATCCGTCAATGCCAGGATGCCCTTCCCGAGGAGGAGCTGAGGAAGGTGTTGCTTTACTTGACTGGGAAAGACCCAGGCTGTCCTCCGGAGGATTGGCTCCCGCTGTACTGCTGGGTCGACGGGGAGGAGGATGCTGCTGCCATGCCGGACTTTGCTGAGTTTGGGCTCATGCGGGCGGGGCCTCCCTCGTCACCTACCTCCTTGATGGACCTGCCCTCCGGCGACCAATCCTCCAAGGCTACTGAGGATGAGGTTGTGGAGGAATCCTCTGCCCTGAGGCAGAGGGAGATCCTCCGCGACTTCCCTGACGACAATGACGATGATGCGCCTCCGGTGATTGAGATGGCTTGCCCCTCTGGGATCACCACGAGATCCGGGGTGGCCTACTCGAGGCAGCCCAAGCGAGCAGCTACGAAGAAGGGCAAGACCGCGCTGACCCCCCCCGGGCACCGCTTCGCCTTCGCCAGCAGCGTCCCGAGTGGTGCCTACCGTGAGTTCTCCTGCTCCCAAGAGTACAGCTCCGGCTGCTCCGGCTCGGCCACCGCGGCTGAGCCTGAAAAGGAGTTTTGTCTTCACCGACCAGTAAGTCATCTTCCTTGGTCTTGTCATTGATTCCTGACACGATGCTTAGCGTCTTTGCCTGTCATCAGGAAACAGTCGTCGAAGAAGCAGAAAGAGGGCGCAGGGGTTGCCCTGGTTGAGCGCGCCGAGGTGGCCGCCGCAGCCCTGGCGAAGGAGGGCGTCACGGCACCCGCAGCTTCATCGGTGGTGCCGCCTCCCCAGAGCACGGAATCTCGTCCTCAGGAGGTGTCGGCGCCTTCAGCCGGGCTGACCCCGCGAGCGCCCATCCTTGCTGCGGCTGCTGAGATTGCCTAGTCTCCGGAGCCCTCGGTCCTTCCTACTGTAGTGGCTTCTTCTTTCTTGGCGCCGAGGGCATCTTCTCCCTGCTTGGCATGCAGCCGGGCCATTGCACTCTTGCCACCTCCAGGACCCTGAAGGAGGCAAGGGCGGTGTTGGACCTCCTCCAGGGTGAACTTCGGGGCCCGGACCGGCGCGCAGCGTTGGGATGCCTGGGGTTAATTTATGGATGGCTCCAGGCCGACGCGTCCGCCCGTGTGGCCTGGGGCTCTGCAGAAGAAGCCCAGAAGGTGCTTGGGGTGACTGCCGTCGAGCGCGACCTGGTGCGGAAGGAGGCCACGAAGGCTGAAGATCGGTGCCGCATGGTGGAGGATGAACTAAAGGCTCTTCAGGATCAACAGGCCGCCCAGGCCAGCTAGCTCCAGGAGCGTGAGAAGAAGTTGAAGGCCGAGGAGGCTGCCGTTGCGGATTGAGACTCCGAGCTGAAGAAGGCGGTCCTGGAGCAGGCTGTGGAGCGCGACCACCTGACGAAGCTGAAGGAGGAGGCGAATGCAGCCCAGGCGTCCCTTGCTGAGGCAAAGAAAGCGGCCACATGGAGCGCAGCACCCTTGCCTCCCTTGAGGCGAGGTTCCACAAGGCTCAGCGGTCACTCTTCGGGGATGACTCCATGAAGAAGGCGACGGTGACGGCCCCGAGGGAGAGCCCTGCCGCTCTGCTCCCTGACTCCTGGCAGTGCTCGAGGATGTTGTCGACGGGATTGGATCTTTGGTGGAAGGTGAGGCGTCCTTGCTTTCTTCCTCATCCCTTACATGCATCTTCAGCCATCACTATCTCCGGGACGCCGGCTTCAACTTCTCCTCCTTCCTCGCTCCCATGGACTCCGACTCCCAAGACGCTGCTACTGCCGCCACGAAGAGCTCCCTGGACGCCATGCTGAGCAAGTTCCTGGTCGTCGGTCCTCCGACCGGGGCCGAGGGGACGGGCGACACGCCTGGCGACGGGGCTCCACTGGCGGGTGACGGCGGCACCCAGGTCTGAAGAGGTGGTTTGGTGACGCTGCTCTTTCCTATTCGTCCTGTTTCATGTAGCATGCCTCAGGGAGGCGTTTAAAACTTGTCTGCTTGGAACAATATGTTTTGCAATAATTAGATTATGGTCCTTCGATATTTTCCGTTTGCTTTATTGTTCTGCGTTGGCAGAGCTCAGCCCCGCGCATACCTCAGCCGCCATTGGGTCGACCGGGTCACCAGGACGAGCCCAAGGGGTGAGGGGCCACGTAACCAGTTAGGCTCCTGAGATGCGATGCTCAGGAGATCTCCTTGACGTACGAACAACTTAGGAGTTCTGCGTCGGCAGGGCCCGGCCCCGAGCATGCCTCAGTCGCCGTTGGGTCGCCCGGATCACCAGGACGAGACCAAGGGGTGAAGGGCTACGTGGCCAGTTAGGCTCCTGAGACGCGATGCTCAGGAGTCCCCCTTGACATACGAACGGCTTGAAAAAGGGCGAAAGTCAGGCCTTGGCGTTCTGTGTCGGCAGGGCCCGGCCCCGCGCATACCTCAGCCGCCGTTGGGTCATCCGGATCACGAGGAAGAGACCAAGGGGTGAGGGGCTACGTGGCCAGTTAGGCTCCTGAGACGCGATGCTCAGGAGTCCCCCTTGACGTACGAACCGACCATCATACCTTTTCCTCGCCGAGCACTCGCTCGGGAGGGGCGCAGGAAGACCAGGCCCATGGGGCCTGGCGAGGTGGGGTATGCCAGGCGTGACCTGAGCGTAGCCCCTGATGAGGACATCAATACCATTGTTACACCCATAGCCCCTACTGCTACATATACTAGACCAATTACTAGAGCTCGCGCACGCCAATTAAATTATCAGGTACTTTCGTTTCTTTGTAATGATTCTAATGTTCATGAGAATATGATGCTTCCTAAATTGGATACATTTGTTTTGCTAACAAATGAAGGGCCTAGCTTGGAGAAGGATGAACATTGGAGCAAGAACAAGCATGGAGATGATGGCCTGTGCAAGGGGAACAAGAACGGAGTTACAAGTGATGATTTCAGGACTTTGAAGCCACCATAATGAGTGCATGAAGCCTTGGACGAAATATACAAGATGCCACTTCATAAATTTCGTCCAGAGGCTATTCTAGGTGCTGCGTTACCTTATTATTGGGCCAGGCCCATGTAATTTCAAAATACATAAGTATAGGCTATTTTTAGAGTCCGTATGTGTGGGGAAACAAGAGATAAGGTTAGTTTCAGACCCCTCCACCAAGGGCCACAAAATTCACCCCCTCTTCCTCCATATATATAGCCCTTAGGGCACCGTTTAGACTTTGGGTTTTTTTTAGATTAAAAGTTTGCCATAGCTGCAACTTCGTGTACTTCGTTTATGTTCAACAACCAGACAAAGGCGTCACAGAACCCCACCTTGATCAATAAAGCTTTCCTCTTATATTCGCAATATCCAGATTGCAATCTCAGTTTCTTGCTTGTTCTTCGTTTGCTCGCAGGAAACAGACCCTCGTGGTCAGGTTGATCGTGCTCCGGCGTGATCAATAACCTCTCAGAGTTGGTTTAGCGCTGGCTAAGGCGTGACGTCCTCGCACGTTCGTAGTCGGATCATCAAAGTCGACTTCCACCAAAGCGATATCCATCATCTCATCGAAAGACAGGACACCTTTGCCTCTATCAAGTGGTATCAGATTTCCAGGTTGCTCGGTGAGATTTTACAGTTTTTCATAGTTTAGATCGAGTCGGTTCTTCATACCTACGGTCCACGAAAAAGCCACAAAAAAATTAGGGTTAGTTCATCATATCCGAACCAATCCGAGCCTTTGCATAATCTTTTTAGGGTTTTGCTTTGTTGAATTTGCTGTTGCATCGTCGTGTCTTGTTGCTAGTCTTAGCGTCTAGTCCTTTAGAGTTTCGAGTTCTATCATAGTTTGTCACGCCGCCGCCGCACCATCTTCATCGTTGTTGCCATATACCACCACCGCTGCCATATCCCACCAACGCTGCCTTATACCACCACCACTGCCATATACCACCACCGCTGTCATATCCCACCAACGCTGTCCATATACCACCACCGCTATCATATACCACCACCGCTGCCATAGCCTACCACCATATATCCACCACCAATTCGAGTTCTTTTCATAGTAGGTTTGTTTCCGAGATCCATCTAATTTCTGATTCGTGTTTCCTTGCCTGAGTAGGTTTCGTAAAAAAGAGTCTGGAGACGCCCAGGCAGTTATTAGGCCAAAATTTCGGCGACCGAAAATATTTTTTCCCTATCCTATTTTTAGGTCCCCACGAGTGTTTTGAGACATTCGCCATCATCGTGATCTTTTGCCGCACTTTTTCGTCGTCGGTGCCCTGATTTCCGAAAAAAAATGTCAAAAAATTTCGTGCCCATCTTGTCAGTTTGACCTGGGAAGAGTTTTGAGTCACTCGCCATTATAGTGATTTTTCGCAAAAAAAGAGCAGCGCAAAAAAAAGAGCAGCACAAAAAAAAGAGCGAATCTTTTTTTCCAGAGCATGCTTTTCCCTTGTTTAGGTGCAGCGCCGTGATTTTGTTCGTGTTCTAGGCTCGCGTCTCTAGCACGGTCTAGCCTAGGACCAGCACAGTACCATCGTTGAGCGTTTATTCAACTTTGCATCTCTGAATTGATTATTGTTGATCCTTTTTGCTACCATATTATAAGCCTTCCCAGCTCCACATACATCTACGTCGTGTGTTTGACTCTCCCTAGTAATTGCTCTATCCAAGCTTTGAGAGTTTTGACTACAACGGTTGCCGATCACCGCCTGCTGCTGGGTAAGAACTGGTAAGAATTTGAGTTTTGCTTTACGGATTTGTGACACCCACCACCACCACTTGTTAGTAGTCTGTAGGATCATATTCTTGTGTGTTCCTATTGCTGCTAACCATGCCAGGATCATGTCGACGAGATTGACTGGGAGAACTTAACGAACAAGGAGCTTCATGATAAGTTTCAGCAAATGATGATTGAACAGGTGCAAGATGTGCTGAACATTTTGAAGAGGCCATGGAGAAGATCACTAGCCTTGAGAAGACGTTCGAAACAAAGCTCGATAACAGATTTAATGAACTACTTGCGCGTCTTCCACCGGCTGCACCTGCCGCATCTCTGCAACAACAACAACTACTACCTCCACGTCCTGAAACAGCCCTCCGCCGAGCGAGCTGTGTCCTTCTTCAGCCTGGCCAAACTGTTGGTGCTGCTATTGATACTTCTGTGGCTCCTGCTGCTGATGCGGAGGATGATTATGCAGGATATTACGAGGATGAGGTTGATCAAAATCAGAACTACGTGTAACCACCAGCACCACAATCACCAGGTTGTCCACATGGAAATAATCACAATGGTAGGGCTCTCCCTCAGGTATGAGATCATGACCATCTTCCTAAACTAAAATTGAATATTCCACCATTTGAGGGTAGATATGTTCCTGATATATATCTTATTTGGGAGTTAGAAACTGAACAACAATTTACATGTTTACAATATCCTGAGGAGAGACGTGTTCCTGCTGCTGTTTGTGCTCTCACTAGCTTTGCATGTGTTTGGTGGTTTGAACATTGTAGATTATATCCTATTCCAGCTACTTGGGCTGCTTTGAAAACCGCTATGCGTACTCGTTGGGTTCCACTATATTATCAACGTGAATTGCTTCAAAAATTGCAGCGTTTGAGACAAGGAAAAAATTCTGTAGAAGAATATTATCAAGAATTACAAACTAGCATGATTAGATGTGGTATTGTTGAGGAGAATGAACCTATTCTTGCACGTTTTATGCGTGGATTAAATAGAGAGATTCAGACCATTCTAGAGTATAAGGAGTATACTAATATCACTCGTTGATTCCATCTTGCTTGTAAAGCTGAACATGAAGTGCAGGATCGACAAGCATTGGCGTGAACTAACTTTTCTGCAGGTCGACCTTCATCATGGACACCGTGTGCATCTTCTACTGCCACTGCACTAGCACCTCCATTAGGTGCCACCTCCAGCCGTGATACAAGAAAGCAGGCACAACCACCACTATCTGCCAAGAGCGCACCTGTCGGGCCTACACAGAGCTCTTCTTCTTCCATGGCATCAACTAGGCACACAAGTGATATTATTTGTCGTCGTTGTAAGGGAAGAGGTCAATATGTGAGAGAATGCAAATCTCAGTGTGTGATGATTGCTACTGAGGATGGTGGGTATGAGTCCGCTAGTGACTATGATGAGGAGACGTTGGCTCTTATTACACGTGAAGAACACGGTGGAGATTATTCTGATCATGAGATGCAATACATGGCTCCTAAAGACGCTGATAGGTATGAATGTTTAGTTGCTCAACATGTTTTGAGTGTGCAGGTCACACAAGCTAAGAAAAATCAAAGGCATGATTTGTTCCATACAAAGGGAGTTGTGAAGGAACGTTCTGTGCGCGTCATCATAGACGGAGGGAGCTGCAACAACTTGGCTAGCATGGAGATGGTGGAGAAGCTCTCTCTCACCAGAAGACCACATCCACATCCTTACTACATCCAATGGTTCAACAACAATACCAAGGTTAAGGTAACACATACTGTTCGTGTGCATTTTAGTATCTCAACATATGCTGATTACGTTGATTGTGATGTGGTACCTATGCAAGCATGTTCCTTATTACTTGGCCGACCATGGCAATTTGATAAAAATTCTGTCCACCATGGTAGCAACAATCAGTATACTCTTGTTCATAAGGATAAAAATATTACTTTGTTTCCTATGACTCCTGATTCCATTTTGAAAGATGATATTAATAGAGCTAATAAAGCAAAATAGGAGAAGAATAAGAGTGAAAATCAGATTGTGGCAAAAGAATTTGAGCAACAAATGAAGCCTAATAATAAACCATCTAGTGTTGCTTCTGAAATTAAATTGAAAAGTGCATGTTTACTTGCCACTAAATCTGATATTGATGAGCTAGATTTTAGCAAATCTGTTTGCTATGCTTTTGTGTGCAAAGAGGCATTATTTTCATTCGAGGACGTGCCTTCCTCTTTGCCCCCTGCTGTCACTAACATTTTGCAGGAGTTCGCTGACGTCTTCCCACAAGACGTGCCACCGGGATTACCGCCTATTCGAGGGATTGAACATCAAATTGACTTAATTCCCGGTGCATCGCTACCCAACTGTGCACCATACCATACCAATCCAGAGGAGACGAAGGAGATTATGCGTCAAGTACAAGAGCTTCTCGACAAAGGTTATATACGCGAATCCCTTATCCTTGTGCTATTCCTATTATTTTAGTGCCGAAAAAGGATGGTACATCGCATATGTGTGTTGATTGTAGAGGCATTAATAATATTATTATTCATTATCGTCATCCTATTCCTAGGCTAGATGATATGCTTGATGAATTGAGTGGCTCTACAATATTCTCCAAAGTTGATTTGTGTAGTGGATACCATCAAATTCGTATGAAATTGGGGGATGAATGGAAAATAGCATTTAAAACTAAGTTTGGATTATATGAGTGGTTAGTCATGCCTTTTGGGTTAACTAATGCACCTAGTACTTTCATGAGATTAATGAACGAAGTTTTACGTGCTTTCATTGGACGATTTGTGGTAGTTTACTTTGATGACATATTGATTTATAACAGAACTTTGGAGGAACATTTGGAACATTTATGTGCTGTTTTATTGCTCTACGTGATGCATGTTTGTTTGGTAACCTTGGGAAGTGCACCTTTTGCACTGACCGAGTGTCTTTTCTTGGCTATGTTGTTACTCCACAGGGAATTGAAGTTGATAAAGCCAAGATTAAAGCTATTGAGAATTGGCCGAAGCCCAAAACGGTCACACAAGTGAGGAGTTTTCTTGGCCTTGCTGGATTCTATAGGCATTTTGTGAGAGATTTCAGCACCATTGCTGCACCTCTCAATGAGCTTAAAAAGAAGGATGTGCCTCTTGTTTGGGGTACCGCACAGGAAGAAGCCTTCACGGTATTGAAAGATAAGTTCACACATGCTCCTTTACTCCAACTTCCTGATTTTAGTAAGACTTTTGAGCTTGAATGTGATGCTAGTGGAATTGGATTAGGAGGTGTGTTATTACAAGATGGCAAACCTGTTGCATATTTTTCTGAAAAACTGAGTGGGCCTAGTCTTAATTATTCTACTTATGATAAAGAATTATATACTCTTGTTCGGACTTTAGAGACATGGCAACATTATTTATGGCCCAAAGAATTTGTTATACATTCTGACCATGAATCTTTGAAACATATTAAAAGTCAAGCTAAACTGAATCGTAGACATGCTAAATGGGTTGAATTCATTGAGACTTTCCCTTATGTTATTAAACACAAGAAGGGTAAAGAAAATGTTATTGCTGATGCATTGTCTCGTCGCTATACTATAATTTCACAACTTGACTTCAAAATATTTGGTTTGGAGACCATCAAAGATCAATATGTGCATGATGCTGATTTTAAAGATGTATTGCAGAATTGTAAACAAGGGAGAACATGGAACAAGTTCGTCGTTAATGATGGATTTGTGTTTCTTGCTAACAAGCTATGCATTCCAGCTAGCTCTATTCGTCTTTTGTTGTTGCAGGAGGCACATGGAGGGGGATTAATGGGACACTTTGGCTTGAAGAAGACGGAGGACGTACTTGCTACACATTTCTTTTGGCCAAAGATGAGATGGGATGTTGAGCGTATTATTGCTCGCTGCACTACATGTCAAAAACGTAAGTCACGACTCATTCCTCATGGTTTATATATGCCTTTGCCTGTACCTAGTGTTCCTTGGGAGGATATATCTATGGACTTTGTTTTAGGTTTACCTCGAACAAAGAAGGGGAGGGATAGCATATTTGTTTTCATGGATAGATTCTCAAAAATGGCACACTTTATACCATGTCATAAAAGCGATGATGTCGTTAATGTGGTGATTTGTTCTTTTGTGAAATTATTCGCTTGCATGGTGTGCCCAATACTATTGTTTCAGATCGTGATACTAAATTTCTTAGCTACTTTTGGAGATCTTTATGGGCTAAATTGGGGACTAAACTGATTTTTAGTACTACTTGTCACCCCCAAACTAATGGACAAACTGAAGTAGTCAATAGAACATTGTCTACTATGCTTAGGGCTGTTTTGAAGAATAATAAGAAAATGTGGGAAGAATGCTTGCCTCATATAGAATTTGCTTATAATCGTTCATTGCATTCTACTACTAAGATGTGCCCTTTTGAAATTGTGTATGGTTTCCTACCTCGTGTACCTATTGATTTGTTGCCTCTTCCATCTTCGGAGAAGGTTAATTTTGATGCTAAACAACATGCTGAATTGATTTTAAAAATGCATGAGTTAACTAAGGTAAATATTGAGCGTATGAATGCTAAATATAAACTTGCTGGAGATAAGGGTAGAAAACATCTTGTGTTTGCACCTGGAGATCTTGTTTGGTTACATTTGCGTAAGGATAGATTTCCTGATTTGCGCAAATTAAAGTTAATGCCACGTGCTGATGGTCCTTTTAAGGTGTTGGAGAAAATAAATGACAATGCATATAAACTTGAGCTGCCTGTAGATTTTGGGGTTAGTCCCACTTTTAACATTGCAGATTTGAAGCCTTATTTGGGTGAGGAAGATGAGCTTCCGTCGAGGACGACTTCATTTCAAGAAGGGGAGGATGATGAGGACATCAATACCATTGTTACACCCACAGCCCCTACTGCTACATATACTGGACCAATTACTAGAGCTCGTGCACGCCAATTAAATTATCAGGTACTTTCGTTTCTTGGTAATGATTCTAATGTTCATGAGAATATGATGCTTCCTAAATTGGATACATTTGTTTTGCTTACAAATGAAGGGCCTAGCTTGGAGAAGGATGAACATTGGATCAAGAACAAGCATGGAGATGATGGCATGCGCAAGGGGAACAAGAACGAAGTTACAAGTGATGATTTCAGGACTTTGAAGCCACCATAATGAGTGAATGAAGCCTTGGATGAAATATACAAGTTGCCACTTCATAAATTTTGTCCAGAGGCTATTCTAGGTGCTGCTTCACCTTATTATTGGGCTAGGCCCATGTAATTTCGAAATACATAAGTATATGCTATTTTTAGAGTCCGTATGTGTGGGGAAACAAGAGATAGGGTTAATTTTAGACCCCTCCACCAAGGGCCACAAAATTTACCCCTCTTCCTCCATATATACAGCCCTTAGGGCACCGTTTAGACTTTGGGTTTTGTTTAGATTAAAAGTTTGCCATAGATGCAACTTCACGTACTTCATTTGTGTTCAACGACCAGACAAAGGCGTCACAGAACCCTACCTTGATCAATAAAGCTTTCATCTTATATTCGCAATATCCAGATTACAATCTCAGTTTCTTGCTTGTTCTTTGTTTGCTCGCAGGAAACAGACTCTCGTGGTCAGGTTGATCGTGCTCCGGCGTGGTCAATAACCTCTCGGAGTTGGTTTAACGATTGCTAAGGCGCGACGTCCTCGCACGTTCGTAGACGGATCGTCAAAGTCGACTTCCACCAAAGCGATATCCATCATCTCATCGAAAGACGGGAAACCTTTGCCTCTATCAGCCCCTGTGCCCAGCCCCCTCGCGCTACCCTCCCGAGGGAGAGCAGTGCGGTGAGGCTGGTGTCGGTGTCAAAACCGGCGGATCTCGGGTAGGGGGTCCCGAACTCTGCGTCTAGGCGGATGGTAAATGGAGACAAGGGACACGATGTTTTTACCCAGGTTCGGGCCCTCTCGATGGAGGTAAAACCCTAATCCTGCTTGATTGATATTAATGATATGGGTAGTACAAGAGTGGATCTACCACGAGATCAAGGAGGCTAAACCCTAGAAGCTAGCCTATGGTATGATTGTTGTAATGGTTGTTCGTCCTACGGACTAAAACCCTCCGGTTTATAGAGACACCGGAGAGTGCTAGGGTTACACAGAGTCGGTTACAATGGTAGGAGATCTACATATCCGTATTGCCAAGCTTGCCTTCCACGCCAAGGAAAGTCCCATCCGGACACGGGACGAAGTCTTCAATCTTGTATCTTCATAGTCTTGGAGTCCGGTGATGATGATAGTCCGCTATCCGGACACCCCTAGTCCAGACTCCTCAAGTAACCCTGAACCAGGCTTCAATGACGACGAGTCCGGCGTGCATATTGTCTTCGGCATTGCAAGGCGGGTTCCTCCTCCGAATAATTCATAGAAGATTGTGAACACCAGGATAGTGTCCGGCTCTGTAAAATAAATTCCACATACCACCGTAGAGAGAACAATATGCACACAAATTCAATCTGCTGACGTATTTTGTGGGGTGACGTCACACCACTACCAAGCCTTTACTTGAATCGTTTTTATTATACCACCTGAGCGCATTTAGCGAAGCGGTTCCCTTGGCACGTCTTGTCGAAGCAGAGATCGTGTTCCCCTTATTCCGGGATTCCCATCAATACGGACGTGGGTAACCTGACCGTGCCATTGATTGTGGCGCTTGGGAGATAAGCGAGTTTTACCAGGCTGGTGGGGACGCATAGTCTTCGTCCACCCATATATAAGGGGATAAGGATCCACCTTTTTTACCTACGCCTTCTTGCTCCTTTGCCTATCCATCTCTGCACACTCGAGCTCCAGAGCCCAAGTCCGCACATCTTGCCTCAACCTTCTCCAGCCATGTCCGGAGCGGGAGGCAAGTGGATGGCCTCCTCCGTTACGGAGGGGCACATCGAGAAGCTGTGCGGCGCCGGATACCTATCCAGCGACATCGTGCACTGGCTGCCCGACGAGGGGCAGCTCATCCCCACCCCAGGCCCCATGAGAGGGTCGTATTTCTTCCCCACTTCCTCCGCGGACTAGGATTCCCACTTCACCCCTTATTCCGGGGGCTCATGTACTACTACGGCCTGGACTTCCACGATCTGGCGCCAAACTTCATCCTCAACATCTCGGCGTTTATCGTCGTGTGCGAGGCCTTCCTCTACATCCAGCCCCATTTCGGCTTGTGGCTAAAGACCTTCAATGTCAAGCCGAAGGTGGTGAAGGGCGTCCAAGCGGAGTGTGGAGGCGCCATGGTGGGCAAAATGCCCAACGTCATCTGGCTCGAGGGTGCCTTCGTGGAGTCCGTCAAAGGGTGGCAATCGGGGTGGTTCTACATCACCGAGCCGCGTGACCCTAAATGGGCAGCGGCCCCCGAGTTCAGATCTGGTACCCCATGCAGCTCACCTCACGGAAAGAGAAGGGCTTGCTATGGGGTAGTTCGAGGAGCCGAGGACTCGATCCTGCTCTGCAGACCACAGTGAACAAGAAGCTTAAGCTTGTCAACGTGATCCAGTCATGCTCGTCGCCCGATTCTCCCTCGCCAAACAACGGGCTTTCAATTTGTGGGAGTTCGATCCGCACAGACCGAACCTTGAGCGGGCTCTTGACACGACGTCTGAAGCTGCACGGAGGTGCTGTTCAAAGCGGAGAGCCCCGCATCCATAGCGAAGATCGCGGATTCAAAGACTTGCGCCCGCCGCGACGTAAGCTATGTTATCCTTTATGGGACACTCATTTCTTTCATAGTTTGACTCTATGTGGGATCTAAAACTCCCAATGCCTTTAACAGATCTGGCGAAGACGTCCGGACAGGTTAACTATCCGCTCCCTTCCGAAGACCAGCGGACACCCGTTTGACGGGGCTGCTGGTCCCGGCCCTTTACATGGTGCCGGAGAAGAAGGCCAAGAAGAAGGCCACGGGAACCCGAAGGAGTTCCCGGCGCCAGGTGATATCGGAATCATCATCCGATGACTCCGAGGCGGACTCCTCCCCCGAGGAGGAGGAGAAAGAGGCCTCTTCCCCCGCAGGGGGAGAGAAGAAGAGGAAGGCTTCCCCAACAGGGGCGGCCGAAGGGTCCAAGAAAGGACGGACCCTTTCTCCGGACTGCTCCACCAACGCCGACGACAGCGACGAGGAGTGGCCCTCAAGGGCCAAGCCCCTAGCAAGATCGTAAGTGTCCGAATTCCTGGGTGATTTATAATTTCTCTTTTTGCCACGTGGTGTCCTTCTACTGCCGCATACAACCTGTAGTCCGGCCAAGGACGATCTTCCCGCTTCATCGAGCGGTTCCTTGGCTCCGTCGGATGTGGATTCCCTTCCGACTGCCTCCACCCCTCGCGACGCTGATGGCCGAGGTGGAATCGAGGAGGGACCCACCGGAGGGGAGGCTCCGGAGGTGCCACAGGGCAACCTCCCGGACTTCGCACCGGACTCCGCACCGGAACCCGCAGTGGTTCCGGAGTCCGGCAGGCGGGCCCTTTGTAAGAAGGGCAAGACTGTGACACCGGCGGCCGCCGTCCAACCGGAGGTGCCGGATAACTTGTTGGAGGCGCTCAACGGCGCTTCCATCGAAGAAGAACGCCGCACTGTCATGAGTGCGGTGATTCAGAAGGTTCAGCTCGCCAAGAGCGGGATGACCGAAGCCTGCAGCAGCCTTCTAACAAGCTTTGAGGTAAGAGTTTTAAGACATGTAATATAATATCGCATAGACAGTAGCCCCTGATGCTCGGTTTGGTGTTCGGAAAGAAAAGCCGGACTGAGGATCTTACAAAGATATACGCAGGAGGTCTAAAAAATATGTCAATATGGGATTGCAGGCTGCGCTGCTGACCTCTGCTGCACTGATTGCGGAGGTCGATGCTTTGAAGCAGAACCTCGAGCAGTCCGAGAGCGAGCTCGGCCATGCCAAGAAGCAGCTCGAGGACAAGGAAGGTGAGTGACACCGTATTAAATTTGTACCTTACAGAAAAGGATTTTTGTTGCAAGAGAAATAACAAGGATAACGTGGGTATTTCAGGGGCCACGAACGAGGTGGCGACCCTGAAGGAGGCCGTGTCCGCGGCCGAACGTAATGCGGCCGTGGAACGAGCTAAGCGAGAGAAGCAGGAGGCGCGAGTGGCGGAGGTGCAGCAAGAGCTCCAAGCTCTCGTGGAAAAGCATGAGAGTTTGGAGCGCGACTCGAAGACTCGAGAGTCCGAGCTTGCATCGGCTCTTGAGAGTGCCAAAGCCGCTAAGGCCGAAGCCCATAAGGCCCTCCAGGAGATTGAGGCGGTGAAGAAAATAGCGGCGGGTAAGGCATTTTTCATGCAAAGCAAGCATGTGAATGTGAATTACCTGCTACTTACCCGAATTTGGAGCTCTCTAGGAGCGTTTGCAGATCTGCCTCACAGCGTGTCCGATGCTGCCGCATTCTATCGGGCCGAGGAGGGGAGCTCAACGGAGAAGGTCTTCTGGTCTCAGTATGCTGAGGCTGGACATCCGGTGCCCCTTAGCGACCAGCTGAAGCAGCTGGTCGAGCTCCACAAGGTAGCCGAACAGGTCATGAAGGGCCTCATAGTTTGGCTGTGGCCCAAGGAGGCCATGCCTGGGATCTACTTCGGCCTGGTGCGGTGGCTGGTGGATGCGTGTCCCTGGATGGAAGTCGTCAAGCAGTCCGCCTGCATTGAAGGTGTCCGTCGGGCCCTTGCCCGTGCAAAAGTGCACTGGGACAGGATGGATGCTGAGAAGCTTCTGACGGACGCACCGCCGGCGGGCAAGGAGTATCACACGCCCGAAATGTATTATAAGAGTGTCCTGAAGGGAGCCTGCATGATTGCGGATGAGTGCTCCAAGGATGTAATATTTGAGTAAAATCGCATTATGTTATCCTGTGCGCTGAAAACTGTGTTCATATGCGCTAAGCAACGCTTATTAATTTAAAAATTACCTTACATGCGGCCGTTTATCAAATCGAGAGATGGCAAGTCGTCGGCTTCAGCCCCCATGCCACTAGTGCTGGGGTGTTCGGGATAAACTTGAGCACTCTTGTTCCCATGTTTGGGTCCATCTAGGGAGGCCCTCAACACAACGAACGAGGCAACCGGACTTATAATGCTTGACCACTCTCACTTAGCCATAGAATTCTATAATTTAAATTTCGGCGAAGCCCCTAGTGTTCGGAAGACCGAGTTCGGGGCGCTACCCACGCCTGGGCCGGACAAAGCCGGTTCCTCGCTCTAAGCAGCATAAGCCTTTAGGGACTCGAAAAAACCTCTCGAACAGCGACCAGCTCTCGCCTTATCATGACGGTCAGTTTTAGCTTTCTCCACTGAGGCGCTTGCCCAGCTCAACCGGGGCGCAATCGTAGTGGTTCTCCCAGTGCTACCTTAGCCGATAAAAGGGGACGTAAGGTACCAAAACATGGGAGCCGGGCAAACCCAACTATTGACCCAAGACATGATTCGGAGCCGATGCATATAATGCTATAAGTTCGGGGTGCCGCACTTGTGAAAGTGTTCGGACTTATCACACCATAATGCGGGGAACTTAAGCCCCTGGTGTATTCGGCCGTACCACAGTGTACGGATGCGAGATGTCATAGATGAACATATATATAAGAAAGAAATGCAATTATAAGCGAAAAGCGATGCATTGTTTATTCAAGGGATTCTGCGATGAATGCAGAATGATAGAAATAGTGCGGTAAGCAAGGGGTAAGACTTTTAAACATGTCTCCCTCTAGGGGTAGGCTGCGGAATGGTGTATGAAAACGGATTTAATGCTTGTAATGGAGACCACCTGCTTACTCGTCGTAGCCCTTCTTCTCCCCTCGCTATTGCATCGTGTGTTCGGCAGGTCTACTTCTGGACAACCGGGTAAGAAAAAGGAAAAAAGAAAAAAGAGCGACACACTTGGGAGCCCCTGGTGTGGTTGAACCGCACTCTGGGCCTGTCGTGGTCGTGCCCCTCCCCCTATGCCCATGGTATCTCCAGAGCGTAATGATGTACGCGAAGGACTGGTCTTGCAATTATGCAAGGGCTGGGGTGGGGGCCGCATTGCTACGCGTGCTTGGAACGTGCCAGGTGGTCTTGTTGTATGTTGCTCCGGGCGCGTTTGGCCGTGTCCAGCCGCTTAACGGCTGGACTCAAAAATTGCCTTAAGAGGTTGCTCTGTACTTTTGCCGCGAGGGCCGCTGTGTGTCCCTCCGTTCGGAGGGAGCATTCAGTATTTCCGTTGACCGTGATGACTCCTCGAGGGCCTGGCATCTTGAGCTTGAGGCATGCGTAATGCGGCACCGCGTTGAACTTTGCAAACGTGGTCCGTCCGAGCAGAGCGTGATAGCCACTGCGGAACGGGACTATGTCGAAGATTAACTCCTCGCCCGGAAGTTATTCGGGATCCGAAGACCACTTCGGTGTGGTGAGTCTGTGCATAATTGGCCTCTACACCGGTATGGCGCCTTTGAAGGTCGTCTTCGAGGTTTAATCCTTGAGGGTCTATGCCCATCTTGCGACTTTGTATCCTGATAAAGCAGGTTTAGGTTGCTGCCGCCGTCCATCAGGACTCTGGTGAGGTGGAATCCATCGACGATTGGGTCTAAAACCAATGCGGCGAATCCGCCATGGCGGATACTGGTGGGGTGGTCCCTTCGATCCAAAGTGATCGGGCAAGAGGACCATGGATTGAACTTCGGGGCGACTGGCTCCATCGCATATACATCCCTAAGTGCACGCTTCTGCTCCCTCTTGGGTATGTGGGTTGCGTATATCATGTTTACCGTCCGCACTTGTGGGGGGAAACCCTTCTTTCCTCTATTGTTCGGTGGCCGGGTCTCTTCCTCGTCATCGCTATGCAGTCCCTTGTCATTGTTTTCGGCGATTAGCTTGCCTGCCTACTTGAATACCCAACAGTCCCTGTTGGTGTCATTGGCTGGCTTTTCGGGGGTGCCGTGTATCTGGCACGAGCGGTCGAGTATTCGGTCCAAATTGGACGGACCCGGAGTAGTTCTTTTAAATGGCTTTTTCCGCTGACCGGGTTTAGAGCCTTTGAATCCGGCGTTGACTGTCGTATCCTTAGTGTTGTCGCCGTTAACGCGGCGTTTGTTTTTGTTTCGACGCGACCTGCTATTGCGGTCCTTGGTATCCGGACTGCCAGAATTTTTCTTTGAGGTTGTTATGCGGGCTAGCTAGCTATCCTCCCCGCATGAAGCGGGTCATGAGTGATGTGAGGGCTGCCATGGATTTGGCTTTTCTGTCCTAGGTGCCGGGCCAGCCATTCGTCGCGGATGTTATGTTTGAAGGCTGCGAGGGCCTCGCATCCGGACGGTCGATGATTTGATTTTTCTTTGTTAAGAACCGTGTCGAACTGTCGGCCGATTCGTCGCTATTGAATTATGTGGCTTAGGTCATCGGCGTCGGTGGTCGCACATATGTGCCCGGAAGTTGTCAAGGAATGTGGCTTCGTGTCCTCCCAACACCCAATTGACTCTGGCGGCAAGGTGTTAAGCCAATGCCGAGCTGGTCCTTTAAGCTTGAGTGGGAGATATTTGATGGCGTGGAGATCGTCACCGCGGGCCATATGGATATGAAGGAGATAGTCCTCGATCCAAATCGTGGGGTCTGTTGTGCCATCGTAGGATTCAAGTTCACGGGTTTAAACCCTTCAGGGATTTGATGATCCATTACTTCATCTGTGAAGCATAGTGGGTGTGCGGCGCCTCTATATTGGGCAATATCACGACGTAGCTCAAGCGAGCTTTGTCTACTATGTTCAACCCGGCCGGAGTTGCTGTATCCGGCGCGACGGTAGTCGTCGCGCATCGTGGGGCGCCCACGTGATCGAAAGATTGATCTTGATTGTCTTGCCTTGTCCTCCAATATGTCTCGCAAGTCCGGCGCATTCCCCCGTGGCTTCGTACTTTTAGAGCGGTGCCGGGGTACGGTCCTGGTGGAGGGCCTAGATGCCTCTCTATCGCGACCACGAGGTGGTCGGTCTGCCGTATTGTGCGCTGGTGATGAAGGTTTATACTCCTCCTCCTCTAATCGGGGGAGCAACTTCCGTTTTGGGTAGCTTTTGGAGGGGCGTTCGAGTTCATACTCTTCGGCCACGAGGACTTCAATCCATCTGTCGGCTAGCAGGTCTTGATCAGCTCGGAGCTGTTGCTGCTTTTTCTTTAGGCTGTTTGCCGTGGCCATAAGCCTGCGTTTCGCGCTCTTGTTCGACGGGATCCCGGGCACGACAAATTAAATCGTCGTTGAGGCTTGCCTCGTCTCCGGAGGAGGCATGTAATTGTCATCCTCTACCTCTCGCGTCGCCGCGCTCTCGTGAGGGCTGGCTTCTCCGTCCTCTGTCTTTGAATCTTGCTTTGGAGGGTTGTCTTTGGCACTCTCTGGGGTGTTATTATCTCTGGTGCTGGAATCTCCATTCTTGTTGTGGCGGGATTTAGAGCGGCGCCGCTGACGCCGGCGCTTGGGCTGTTTCTTGGAGGAATCAGCCTCCACTGCTTCTTCGCCATTCCCATCCTTTGGGATGTCCACCATGTATATGTCGTATGAGGAGGTGGTCTTCCAGTGCCCTGTAGGTGCTGGTTCTTGGTCGTCTCCGGCATCGTCGTCCATACCGTCGATGTCTTCGGAGTCGTAGTCTAGCATGTCGGTTAGATCATCGACAGTGGCTACAAAGTGGGTGGTGGGTGGGCTTTGAATTTCTTCTTCATATCGTCAACCGCCCCGCCGCTGGCATGATCCGGCCAGGCTCTCTGATAACGAGAGATACTTTAGCGAATTCAGGATGTCGCCAAAGGGTGAGCGCTGAAAGATGTCATGGCGGTGAACTCCATGATCGGCGCCCAATCGGATTCGACCGTAAGGGCGCAGGAGGTTGAGTCCGCGAGAGTCCGCACCTCGGAGTCACGAGCTTTACAAGGGACAAGGTCAGTATTCGGCTCCATCGCCGTAGAGGTTGCAGCCCCCGAGGCGGTGTCTAGCCACCCGTCCTCGATCTGCGCGGTCGGCTCCGCATCAAGGGTCAGAGCAAACTCACGTGCGGCCTCCAGGGCACTGTCCGGCAGCAGAGCTAAATCATGCCCATCGTGACAGTGCGGCACGCTCGGCTGTGGCTCGAATCCGTCGAAGATCAAGTCTCCGCGGATGTCAGCCGTGAAGTTTAAGGCCGAATCGACTCGATGGCGGGCGTAGCTTCGATCTGCTCGGATGGCCAGCGAGTTGGCCGCATGTAAAGCCGCCCGAACACGAAGATCTGTCGGGGGAGAAAAGTCTCACCCTGGACTGCGTTGTTGTGGGTGATTGAAGGAGCCATCAAGCCTATCGGTGACGACACAGAGGAACTCTCAATGAAAGCACCAATGTCGGTGTCAAAACCGGCGGATCTTAGGTAGGGGGTCCCGGACTGTGCATCTAGGCGGATGGTAACAGGAGACAAGGGACACGATGTTTTTACCCAGGTTCGGGCCCTCTCGATGGAGTTAAAACCCTACTCCTGCTTGATTGATATTGATGATATGGGTAGTAGAAGAGTGGATCTACCACGAGATCAAGGAGGCTAAACCCTGGAAGCTAGCCTATGGTATGATTGTTGTAATGGTTGTTCGTCCTACGGAGTAAAACCCTCCGGTTTATATAGACACCGAAGAGGGCTAGGGTTACACAGAGTCGGTTACAATGGTAGGTGATCTACATATCCGTATTGCCAAGCTTGCCTTCCACGCCAAGTAAAGTCCCATCCGGACACGGGACGAAGTCTTCAATCATGTATCTTCATAGTCTTGGAGTCCGGCCGATGATGATAGTCCGGCTATCCGGACACCCCCTAGTCCAGGACTCCCTCAGTTGGTCACTGAACCCGAAAGCTCCCTGGGGTTAATGCAGCCGCGAGGCCACCCCCAGTTGTTTATCACCAGCGCGTAGCATAGCGCTTGCGCTCTTGCACGGGCATAGCCACTCATCGGCAGTGTTGACGGCCAGCGCGAAGCATGGTGCTTCGACTGGTGCGTGGGAGGGGGCACCCTCTGAGGAGAGCCCCCGGGGCGTGTACAGCCCCGCCCTGACACGTGGCTTGCATGGCAGGGCTGGAGGAGGTGTATATGGGCACCCATGAGCCAGCGCGGGACTCACGAGGCCCTACCTCAAGGCGGGTTTGCGCCTGGTCTTGATTGGGATTGCTTGTATCAGTCCTGCGAGATGGTTAGGCAGCCTGTGCCGAATTATTCTCCTGAGGCTATTGCATGAGAAGGCCAGACACCAACGACCCCAGGAGGTGACGTGAATGGGGCCGGCCCGCCAAATAGAGCTCAGCTGCTGGGTTTATCAACGCTGCAGGGATGGACCCGAGCACAGACGCTGTGCCCAGTCTTCTCATGCAAAGATCTTGAGGAAAAACAGTCGGCGCGCAGTTCCCGTGGCCACAAGGGCACCAGGTCGTGCGCCCTCACTCATCCGCCCACGATTAGCTCATGCGAGGACAAGGCACCAAGGACCATGGGAGGTGACATACATGGGGATGGGCCCGTGAGCTAGAGCTCAGCCTCTTGGATTTAGCAACGCTTCAGGGACGGACCAGAGCACAGACACCGTGCCAGTCCTTCATCATGAGGCGGTCGCGGGAGGGATGGCAAGGGCACGAGAAATTCTTGGCGACGAGGCGCCAGTCAAGCAATTGATAAATTTAAGGTAGCTTGCGAAGGAAGGTAAACTAGCTCTGATAGATGCAAAAGGGATACATGCCGCAGGGGCGGAGCAATATGGCCTGGGGCTGATGCAGCCCGAGGGGCGCCCCCAAACTGAACGAACTAGGGATATGTCACCTGGTACGGTCGCAGAAGAGGTGTTGGGGTAGCCAAAAACACGGACTGCTGGAGCCGTTCCTCATGAGCCGCCCTAGTGCCGAGCCACGGGAGGCCCAGAGGGCCCGTGAGGCTCCTGGAGGTGCTCCTCCATCTCCACCAGGATCGCCTGATGTCTGGCCTCGCGAGCCGCCAGGGCATCCCTCATGCAGCACTGGAACGCCACAGCCGCACCAGGTAGGCCGAAAGGCATGCGGACGTAGTTGTGGGTTGGACCCTCGCATCGCCCGACATGAGACGGCCAGAAGAGCTGCCGAGATGCGGCCCTGTTGAGCCCAGGGATGTCGAAGCAGACGCGTCACCCCTTTCCCTCGCTAGGGCAACGAGCCGCGCCTCGTGGCAGGCGATGATCGCCTTGCAGAACCCTTGCCTCTTGAATCTCCTCGATTGCCTTGCTGATGAACTCCTAAACGCCTAGCGCCACCCGCTTGATGCCTTCTCCTGGGAAGCGTGCTCTAAAGAGCGCCTCCACATGGTGCCTGAGCGCCTCCCCTGTGACCCTGGCTAGGTATGAGGCCCTCCCGAGGAGATCCCCCGAGCCCAGCCTGACAGGGGCGCCGGGCGCGCCTTCCTATACGATGGGTGAAGGCGCCTCGTCCGGGGATGCGAGGTTCAGCGCGGCGTCCTTAGGCGATGCTCCTTCAGGAGATCCCTGTCCCAGCTGCAGCTTCTTCAACTTTGGGGCGACCTCAGGATGGAGGGCACCGCCCTCATCTTCAGGGTTCTCGACTCCTGCAGCCTGGAAGGCGCGCTTGAGGGAGCATACCGCATCCTTCTCCTGACATGCGACTGTGATGAAGCCGCCGCTTCCTAGCATCTTGAGGACGTTGTAGCCGTGGTGCGTAGCTGCCATGAACTTGGCCAGTGCTGGGTACCCTAGTGATGCGGAGCATCCTATGGTCATCACCATGTCAAGAGTCCGTTTGGCAAGTGACACGTGCGACCTCTACTTCTCATACATAAAGGTGAATCTTCTCCTTTACACGTGCTCACTTGACCCCTTCGAGGATGGTATAATACTTGACACTTCTCCCGTGTGCATGCATAGGTATTTTCGGAGCTTCACGGATGTCAAGGAGGAGTGCAACTGCTAAGGAACGACTACACCATCCGCGAGGGAGGCACGAAAGCGAAGACGGAAGAAGAAGGTGTTGTGTAGTCTACAGCGACCGGACAACCGGAAGCCTCCGAACGTCCGACCCTTTACAGCGCCCGGACGACCGGCGTCCAACGGACGTCCGCTACCTGACGCATCCCAGAGTCCAGCCAACGAGATCTACAGCGATTGGATGACCGACCAAGACCGGACGTCCGACACCTCCCAGGCCACGGACGACCCAGCGCCTCCGGACGACCGGTGCCATTGCGAGAGAATAGTATTTACGGAAGTTTGAAGTCTTCCGGACGTCCGGACCATCCCGAGCTTCCGGACATCCGACCCCCACCGGACGTCCGACACCTGTGTGCGCAGCCGCCGGCCTTTGGCCTTGTATCCCTCTCCCACTTACCCCTTCGTGGCTTAGACTATAAATAGACCACCTCCACCTCCTTTCTAGGGTAAGCAAATATGATAGCTCATTCTTAGGTGAGCTTTGCTCCTACCTTCTCCTCTTGAGAGAGAGAGACCACTACTCCATTGGAGGCAAAGACCTCCATCTAGGAGAAGATCCTACGGGATATCATCAAGACCCCCTCGTGGGAAGATCCGTCTAGGATATCATCAAGACCTCCTCTTGGAGATGAACCTTACCTTGTATCTTTCCCTTTGTTGTTCATGTACCTTGTGATCTCGTGTGTTTGATTGTCTAGTGGATGTGTGATTAGACTTGTTCTTGAGTGTTTCTCCTTGTGATTTCTCTCCGTTCTTCCCCGTGTTCATCATGTTCTTCGAGGGATCCCACTCCAAACATGAAAGATCGGCCTACACCGGGTTAGCCCCGTATCATATGGTATCATGAGCCACGTTTATCTCGTATTTGGAGTCTCTCCCACCATTTTCTAGCCTTCTTTTGCTTGATTTCGTCCTAAATTTTGAAAATCCCCACCAAAAATGGCCCCAATTTTTTTGGTGGTTTGTTGGTTTGATGATGTTTTGTTAATTTTGATCCTTGGATTTGCTTGTTTGAAGTGGATCTAGCATTTCCCCAAGTTTTCCCATCTTCCATCCACGAAATCTCATCAATTTTGACCCCGAAATCTCCATTTTCCGCCCAAAATTGCGCCCCAGATCTCGGATCTCGCGTTGACCCCGACCCACCGGACGACCGGCGTTTTACGCACGTCCGGACCCCACGAAGCACCAGACGTCCGACCTTTCCTGGATGACCCAGACCCCAAACCCAAGCTGAAATTACGGATTTCCGACCCGACCGGACGTTCGGCGACCGGACATCCGTCCATATACGGACGTCCATAACCTGTAGTTTCAGATTTCGGCTGATTTTTGTTTTGTCCATAACTAATTCATCCGAACTCCGATTTTGACGTTCTTTAGCTCGTTTTAAAGCTATTGACATCCCCGATCACACAAAAATACCACCAACACCATTTTACTCCATAAAAGTTTCAAAAATTTGGCAAGTTTGCCTAGGCCTTCCACCATATCATCCGCATAGCCACCACCGACTTCCGCAACCTAACCCATTTTGTTCCATAGCATTTGTGGTTGCTTGTGGAGTGATTCGAGTCTCCTAAGGTGTTTAGGCTACTTAGGGACAGTTGCTTCTCCATCAACCACCACCACCGCTTTCTGCTACCACCGTTTGACATTTGCCTTTGAGATTTTGAGTTCGCGGTTTTTCTGTTTCCTAAGGTGTTTCGACTACTCAGGGACGAGTCTCCATCATCTTGGTATCTACATCAAGAACACTGCCACTCATCATCGCAAAGGATGGTAACCTCGACGACACCATTGTATATTCCCCTTGCAATTGCATTGATAACCTCTAGCCCATTTTGCGTTACTTTCCTATCGAGACTAGCCATTTGAGTATTGCCGTCAACGTGACTTGTGCACATCAGTGGTCTATACCTTCCATTACATACATACCATATCATCTTGGTATCATATCATCCATTGTGTCTCAAGTTTGTTCCTGCATATACACAATTGCTATCTTGGTTTGTGCATTGTGCAAAATTGGTCATATAAAAAAAAGAGAATAAGCTTTTAAGCAAAGAAAAAGAGTGAGCAAAGAGCTTGTAAGCAATAGCCATAGCATCAAAATATATCATATGGTATCATACTTGATCATTTTGGATCATTGTGTGAGAAACACCGGGAACCATACATATATAGCATACTTGGGATAGAAAGTTTATCCATTTTGCATCTTATAGGTTGTGCACAAGTGTCGTATCCGCCTATTGAGCAATCGTGCTAGCGTCTCTCTTGAGTTGTGCAACACGAGCGTTTTCCGTGGATTTCACATTTTGTGCTCATTCCTTGGTTGCACGACCCCATTTATCTATCCATGTGTGTGTTTCCGTGTGCCACATATTGCTATTGGTCTACTTGTTTCTCTTGCGAATTTGTGAATCTCTTTCAACATTATTGACTCTTGGTAACATTTTGCATCAAATTTTTTGTGCCACTATCCTCACCGAGCTCTACCATAAGCTTTACTTGATAGGTGTGAGTGAACAAGTCCAGTACCAATTCCAGTATTCTTTCATCTCACATTGAGTGAAACGGGATACATCCTCAACTTTGGGAAAAGGTAACTTGGTATTGTTTATCTCATTTCCTACTCACCTCTACTCGAGTCTTGTGATGGATAGGAAAGGCATTTCACCTTCGGTCTACAACAACAACGACGAGTTCGATGCAACGAACAATAACTCCGACGCCAAGATGCAAGCTCAAATGGAGGAGATCAAAGCCCTCATCAAGTCCTACAAGAGATCTTCCTCATCTTCGAGAAGACGCTCAAGAGCACATCCTTCTGAGCTACCATCTCCGGCAAGATCACATCAGCGTCGACACCATCACCAACAAGAAAGTGAAGGTCAAGAGCTCTACATCAACAACCGCTCAACGACTTCACCATCTCCCTTGGCATCTTCGCCAAGCGACTTCAAGGCATCTTCGCCTACGGACATACGACATCTTCGCCAACAAGAACCTCAAGACTATGCTCAAGAGAAGCTCCCCAAGCTCAAGTCCGCGCCTTCCACGAGCTACTACGACCTCGACATCGACCATGCGATTCCTTTCTATGGGATTCAAGAACACGAGGAGTACCTCGAGTGGGTGCATTTGATGGACGACTACCTCAAGCTACATCAAGTTCCTCCCGAAGATCAAGTGAAGTGTGCCACAAGAAACTTCCACGACTACGCCTTGTCTTGGTGGCTTCACACACCTTCGGAGTAGTATGACATGAGTTGGCTCAAGACGAAGAGAGCTTTGCGGTGAGAGTTTGTGCCTCCAACCTACACGGAACAACTTCGACGCCAATTGGAGAACACCATCCAAGGATCCAAGTCCATCGACAAGTACTTCAAGAAGATGAAGATTGCCTTGCGACGAGCCGGCATGGATGACCCCATTTCGATGAAGTTCCACTTGATGATGGGATTGAACAATGAAATCTCCAAGACTATCTTCCTCGAGAACTACAAGTCCATCGACGACTACTACATTGGTGCTCTCAAGGCGGAACAAGAACTCATGAAGGCCAAGGCTTCTCCACCCCAAGCACACTTCACGGCGACCAAGCTATACGACAAGCATGAGGCTAGTACCACCACGATGTCCAAGCCCGACGAGCTCCAAGACAATGCTCCCAAGTTCGACTTCACCGCCATCCCTCTTTGTGGCATTGATGATACTGAGTCTACTTCGAATCTTTTTCAAGATGGTGCGGTGACGAGTACGACTACGGAGACCTTCAAGGACCAAGCTTTGGAGGCGAGCGACAAGGTGGCGAGCAAGGATGATGCTTCCATCTTAGGAGGCAAGAGTGATGATGTGCCATCTTCGGCCTTCAACAACGGCGATGGTGATGAGATGATCGAGCATGGGATTTTCCCTTCGGTCTTGGAGTAGAGTGATGATGTGCCATCTTCGGCCTTCATCCACGGTGACGACGACGAGATGGTTGAGCATGGGATCTTCCCTTCGACCACGACGACGTATGATGACTTGAGTGACTTTTGCCACCATATTGAGAGTGAGAGTGACTTCACCACTAGCCCCATATATGATGAGTTGCCCCACTTTCCATGTGAGGAGAGCCACAACCCCCACCACTTATGTGAGATGAGTGACTCCACCATATGTGACTTTTGGTTCACCTACTTCGAGGGAGTGAGTGACCCACCACATAGAGAGAGTGAGATAGCTGATAGGTCTTGTGAGGCCATTTGCATTTCTAACAACTTGACCTCTACCTCTATTGTGTCTTCTCATTTGGTGCTAGGTCTCATTTATGATGAGGCACCGATCCTCAACGACTTCGTCCTCCCTTTGGACAAGACGATGGCCATGGTGGAATATGATGCACCCCCCACATGGTTCCATCAAGATGATGATATTGACCACCATTTGGTCTTTCCCACCTCACCTACACCACTTGAGTGGAATGACAAAGGTAACAAAGGTGACGGTGATGCTCTAGTCCCACTAGTGGACATTCTTGACATTGATTGTTTGCATGATGTTGATCCACCTATTGCCATGCTTCATGCTAGTATGATTTCCCCATGCGATGATTTGCCCATTTATGATGAGTATGATGATTCTCTTGTGGAGTCTATTAGTTGTGATGCCATGTTACATAGTATTTCTTGTAACAATTCTTTAGGTCACATCATGTTTGATAATCCGCTTGACTTGTCATATGCTATGCATGAGATCCACCATATGTCTTATTTGCAATCTCTTCATAGTCACTATGCATATGCCATTAAAATAAACCCAATTTGCACTTATGACATAGATGACAAGCCCATGGTTATTGGCATTTGTTTTTCTTGTGATGATATTGATATGCTCCCTTTGCATCATTTATCTGACATGCCATGCCATGACCACCTAGCTTCGGATATGCATTGTTTTGGATGTTGTCCATTTTCTCCATATGATATTTCTGCTATTGCTCTTGAGTTTGCCCCCATAGCATTCTCACATATTTTGGAGATTTTGACATATTACTTGTGAAGCATGCTTGTCTTACTTCTTTGCACCATATACCCAGTGCCATGAATTTAGCCATTGTTGCATCATATTATTCATGCACGTGTGCTTCTAATGGTTTTGTGCAAAAGATGAGAACCATCATGATGGATGATGTATTTGTCTACCATGCTCATACTTTCTTTGTTTTGTTTTGTGCATGTGTAGGATATTTGGACTTTGTGTCGACTTCCACTTCATGTGAGTTGACCATTCGAGCTCTTGAGAGCGAGCCTCATACATTCTACCATGACTCGCTTCTACACCGTATTTGCTTCCACTTCGGCATTGTGAAGAATGCACAAGGACATGCCTTCAAGGTGACATCCTTCTTGAGCTTGGATATTGTGGATCATACTTCATGTGTTGGTTGCACCATTTGCACGCATGTTCAAGATATTGCTTTCACCCATGATTGCCACATTTCCATGCTCCATGACATATATACCTTGTGTGTTGCATCCAACTCTGGGACTACTTGCTACTATCATATGGTTGGTTGCACCAATATCATTTCTTCACATATGCCATGTCCCTTTACTTGTCACATGATTCACTTGATTGCCTCACACATGATGAACAATTGCTCTTTCTATTGTGTTGAGTGCCACACTATATTTACTACACCCTATGCACATTATGCTTGGATTATCTTGGACTTGACCCATGTGTTTAGACATCTCATCTTATTTGGTGTTGTGAATGATTCCTATGCCTACCATCGACCATTTGTTGAGCACTTTATGCATGCTTGCTATGACCTTGAGGTAGATGCTTATGCTCTTGTCACACATATTTGCATCTCTACCACACATTTACATGCTTGTCCCCATGATATCTTTGCTTGTGCTCAATTTATGTGCTTACATGCCATGTCACAATCCTTTGTCAAACCATATGCTATGCTTGATGACAACACTTGTTTGGTGAAACACCTCTTCAATACTTGGTTTTGCACTAACTCTAACCACATTTGTTTTTCCAAGTGTTTGTTCTATTTGCTCCTTTTGAAGGAATCACAAGATGGTGCGACATTGGAGAGTGCCCATTTCGAGCTACTAGACAATGAGTGCTTGGTGATCGACCACTTCGACACGGCACCGCCATCTCTTTCTCATGGTGATTTGGTTTTCGATCCGAGGTTGGATCTTTTCCAAGGGGGAGGGGATGATGCGAAGCATCCTATGGTCATCACCATGTCAAGAGTCCGTTTGGCAAGTGACACGTGCGACCTCTACTTCTCATACATAAAGGTGAATATTCTCCTTTACACGTGCTCACTTGACCCTTTCAAGGATGGTATACTACTTGACACTTCTCCCATGTGCATGCATAGGTATTTTTGGAGCTTCACGGATGTCAAGGAGGAGTGCAAGCGCCAAGGAACGACTACACCATCCGCGAGGGAGGCATGGAAGCGAAGACGGAAGAAGAAGGTGCTATGGAGTCTCGGCGAACGACGGACGATCGAAGCCTCCGGACGTCCGACCCTTTACAGCGCCCGGACGACCGGCGTCCAACGGACGTCCACTACCTGACGCATCCCAGAGTCCAGCCAACGAGATATATAGCGACCGGACGACCGACCAAGACCGAACGTCCGACACCTCCCAAGCCACGGACGACCGAGCGCCTCCGGACGACCGGTGCCATGGCGACAGAACAGTATTTATGGAAGTCCGAAGTCTTCCGGACATCCGGACCATCCCGAGCTTCCGGACGTCCGACCCCCACCGGACGTCCGACACCTGTGTGCGCAGCCGCCGGCCTTTGGCCTTTTATCCCTCTCCCACTTACCCCTTCGTGGCTTAGACTATAAATAGACCACCTCCACCTCCTTTTTAGGGTAAGCAAATATGATAGCTCATTCTTAGGTGAGCTTTGCTCCTACCTTCTCCTCTTGAGAGAGAGAGAGACCACTACTCCATTGGAGGCCAAGACCTCCATCTAGGAGAAGATCCTACGGGATATCATCAAGACCCCCTCGTGGGAAGATCCGTCTAGGATATCATCAACACCTCCTCTTGGAGATGAACCTTATCTTGTATCTTTCCCTTTGTTGTTCATGTACCTTGTGATCTTGTGTGTTTGATTGTCTAGTGGATGTGTGATTAGACTTGTTCTTGAGTGTTTCCCCTTGTGATTTCTCTCCGTTCTTCCCCGTGTTCATCGTGTTCTTCGAGGGATCCCACTCCAAACGTGAAAGATCGGCCTACACCGGGTTAGGCCCGTATCACCTAGGATGGCGTTGTAGGGCAGAGGGATGTCGGCAACGTCAAAGTCGATGAGCTCGGTGTGGTAGTTGTTGCGTTCACCAAAGGTTATAGGGAGGCGGACCTGCCTTATCGGATGTGTGGAACCGTCGGTCACTCCTTAAAATGGCTTGGTTGGGTGAAGCTGGAAGTATGGCGCTTGGAGTCTATAGGACGTCTGAATAGACAGGAAATTGAGCCCGGCTCCACCATCGATGAGGGTCTTGGTGATGACAACATTGATGATGACGGGAGAGCAGAGCATGGGGAGTGCGCCAGCAGTGGCCGCGCACTTGAGCTGGTCTGCGGAGCTGAAGGTGGTGGCGCACTTGGACCACCTGAGAGGGCGAGTTGCTTCGGGCTTGGGGAGCGCTGCGTTCACCTCGCGCGCGAACTGCTTGAAGATGCGGTGGGAAGCTGGGGCCTGCGAGCCGCCCAAGATGCAGGCGATCGCTCAAGGTTCCTGGAAGCCCCCAGCCCCGTCGTCCTAGTGGTGATCTTCATTCCTTCTTGGCGGTGGAGGCGGTGAAGGCAGACCGGCATTGCCCTGAGGGCACTCCTCGCGAGGTTTCTCCCAGGAGGCACCCTCGTGAGGTTGGCCCTGCCAGCGGTCCTCCCGAGGATGGTCGCGCCACTACTGGCAATGGTCGCATTCGTCCCATTGTCCTCCGCCTCGGTCGCCTCCACGGCCGTAGCCTAGATCGTTGCGCTTGGGACATCGATCGAGGCGCCCGTCGCGGAGGGCCCTGAGCTCCTGGGAGTCGTTGGTGTTGTGGTTGTGAATGTTGTGGAACACGCAGAACGGTCGGCTGCTCTTGGACGACTCGGGGTGGTCGCAACCGCGCTTCGTCTCCGGCTCTGCCGCGAGCTCGGCCGGCCCCTTGCGCTTCATGTCCTTGGTCTTGGCCTTCTTGTCTTCTAGGTCAGCATCGGGGAGCTCGAGGAGGGAGAGGCGCCTCTCCTCAGCCCTTGCTCACTTGTTCGCCATGTTGAACATCTCCAGAGTCATGTAGAGGTCCTCATGGATGGCGAGCTCCTCCTTCATCTTGACATCGCAGACGCCATCAGTGAACGTTGAGATGATGGCCTCATCCGACACCTAGGGGATGTTGAGATGAACATTGTTGAAGCGTCGGATATACTTCTGCAGGGTCTCTCCAGGCTGCTGCTTGATGCGATGCAGGTGACCCATGGCCGGCGGGCGGTCGCGAGTGCCCTGGAAGTTGGCGATGAAGCAGATGCGCATCTCCTCCCAGGAAGAGACCGACCCCTCGGGTAAGTTCAGGAGCCAAGAACACGCGCCATCCTTGAGGGCCATCGGGAACCAGTTTGCCATGATCTTCTCGTCACCATTGGCCGCCTTGATGCTCAGCTCATAAAGCTGCAGGAACTCGGTGGGGTTAGCGGTACCGTTGTAGCATGGAGGCAGGTCAGGCTTGAACTTGCTTGGCTAGACGACGTTGCGAAGCTCCGAGGTGAACGTGCAGCATCCTGCCGTGGCCACTGGAGCCCGTCGAGGAGGTGGAATCTGGTCCTGTGCACGCGCACCAACACTTCATGTGGCTGTACGCGGGCCTGGTGCGGGGTGCTAGAAGTATGCGCACTTCTCCTTGAGGTCGCTGCACCACCTGGCAGCTCACATCCTCCCGAGAAGGCGCCGAGCGCGGCGGGTCACGTCGTGGTGCCACACGCCTTGGCCCGATGATGACCCCATGGGTCGGAGGTGGTGGAGGAGCCTCGTGAGCCACGTCGCCCGCGGCAGGCGGCTGCTAAGGCAGTGAGTGAGCCGGAGCGGCAGAGCCACTAGCCACGCTGACGAGCTCAGCGATCCACTCGAGCCACTCCTTGTAGAAGTCGCCGACCGGGTGGTAGTGAAGGAGCTCCCGCGCCATGAGCAAAGCGGCGTGCACGTCCGCCGGCCGTGATGCGGTTGGGAGGACGAAGCTGCTGGAGTCAGTGACGGAGTGGTGGTGCACCCGTCGCGGCGCACCAACGGGTGCAGCGAGGAAGCTTGCTGCTCATGGTCGGCAGGGCCCGTGGCACCGTTGGCCACCGGAGATGGAGCACGCCGAGCACAAGCATAGCCCGCCGGAGCCGTCTGAGTCACGCGAGCAGCGACTATGGCCCAGCGCTCGGTGCGAGCTCGCCATGTGTCGGCCATGGAGTTTCGGAGTGACGGTGGGCCGATTGACGGAAGAGAAGTTCCGATGCACCCCTACCTGGCGCGCCAACTGTTGGATTACGGTTTCTGCAAACCCTTGAGAAGCTCGAACTCTGGGGTGCGTGCGGAAATTTCAACCTACCCAGCCTGCCTACTCGCGATCCTCCTAAGCATACTGTGTCGAGCTCGAAGAGACAAAGAGACACAGCAGTTTATCCTGGTTCAGGCCACCTTGCGGTGTGATACGTCTGCAACGTATCTATACTTTTTGATTGTTCCATGCTATTATATTACCCGTTTTGGATGTTTATGGGCTTTACTCTACACTTCTATATCATTTTTGGGACTAACCTACTAACCCGAGGCCCAACCTGAATTGCTAATTTTTTTCCTATTTCAGTGTTTCGAAGAAAAGGAATATCAAACGGAGTCCAAATGGAATGAGACCTTCGGGAGCGATCTTTTTGGAACAAATGCCAACCAGGAGACTTGGAGTGGACGTCAAGCAACAAACGAGGTGGCCACGAGGGTGCCCGGCGCGCCGCCTACCCTCGTGGGTCCCTCGAGCATCAACCGACCTACTTCTTCCTCCTATATATACTCCCGTACCCTAAAAACATTAGAGGCGACCACGAAAACCTAATTCCACTGCCGTTTTATCCGCGAGATCCCATCTTGGAGCCTTCGCCGGCGCTCCGCCGGAGGGGGAATCGACCATGGAGTGCCTCTACATCATCTCCAAGGCATCTCCGATGAGTTGTGAGCAGTTTACCACAGACCTCCGGGTCCATAGTTATTAGCTAGATGGCTTCTTCTCTCTCTTTGAATCTCAATACAAAGTTCTCCTCGATCTTCTTGGATATCTATTCAATGTAACTCTTTTTGCGGTGTGTTTGTCGAGATTTGATGAATTGTGGGTTTATGATCAAGTTTATCTGTGCGAAATATTTGAATCTCCTCTGTATTCTTTTATGTGTGATTAAGTTATCTTTGCAAGTCTCTTCGAATTATTAGTTTGGTTTGGCCTAGTAGATTGATCTTCTTGCAATGGGAGAAGTGCTTAGCTTTGGGTTCAATCTTTCGGTGTCCTTTCCCAGTGATAGCAGGGGCAGCATGGCACGTATTGTATTGTTTCCATCGAGGATAAAAAGATGGGGTTTATATCATATTGCATAAGTTTATCCCTCTACATCATGTCATCTTTCTTAATGCGTTACTCTGTTCTTTATGAACTTAATACTCTAGATGCAGGCAGGAGTCGGTTGATGTGTGGAGTAATAGTAGTAGATGCAGAATCGTTTGGATCTACTTGTCATGGACGTGATGCCTATATACATGATCATGCCTAGATAATCTCATAACTATGCGCTTTTCTATCAATTGCTCGACAGTAATTTTTTCACCCACCAAAATACTTATGCTATCTTGAGAGAAGCCAGTAGTGAAACCTATGGCCCCCGGGTCTATCTTTTATCATATAAGTTTTCCATCTACTGTTATTTGGATCTTTTACTTTCCAATCTATATCATAAAAATACCAAAAATATTTATCTTATCATATTATCTCTATCGATCTCACTTTTGCAAGTGGCCGTGAAGGGATTGACAACCCCTTTATTGCGTTGGTTGCAGGTTCTTGCTTGTTTGTGTAGGTGCGGGACTTTTGAGGAGCCTCCCATCTTGGATTGATACCTTGGTTCTCAAAAACCGAGGGAAATACTTATGCTACTTTGTTGCATCACCCTTTCCTCTTCAAGGAAAACCAACGCAAGCTCAAGGCGTAGCAAGAAGGATTTCTGGCGCCGTTGCCGGGGAGGTCTTCGCTCAAGTCAAGACATACCAAGTACCCATCATAAACTCATCTCCCTCGCATTACATTATTTGTCATTTGCCTCTTGTTTTCCTCTCCCCCACTTCACCCTTGCTGTTTTATTCACCCTCTCTTTCCCAATCTCCTCTCTCTTTAGCTTGCCCTTTTGTTTGCTTGTGTGTTGGATTGCTTGTCACGATGGCGCAAGATAATACCAAATTGTGTGACTTTTCCAATACCAATAATAATGATTTCCTTAGCACTCCGATTGCTCCTCTTAATGATGTTGAATCTTGTGAAATCAATGCTGCTTTGTTGAATCTTGTTATGAAAGATCAATTCTCTGGCCTTCCTAGTGAAGATGCCGCTACTCATCTAAACAAGTTTGTTGATTTGTGTGATATGCAAAAGAAGAAAGATACGGATAATGATATTGTTAAATTGAAGTTATTTTTGTTTTCACTTAGAGATCGTGCTAAAACTTGGTTTTCGTCTTTGCCTAAGAATAGTATCGAGTCATGGAATAAGTGCAAAGATGCTTTTATCTCTAAGTATTTTCCTCCCGCTAAGATCATCTCTCTTAGGAATGATATTATGAATTTTAAACAACTTGATCATCAGCATGTTGCCCAATCCTGGGAAAGAATGAAATTAATGATTCACAATTGCCCTACTCATGGTTTGATCTTATGGATGATCATAAATTTTTTTATTCTGGATTGAATTTTGCTTCTAGAAATCTTTTAGATTTGGCCGCGGGAGGCACTTTTATGGAAATCACCTTAGCAGAAGCTACTAAACTCCTTGATAACATTATGGCTAATTATTCTCAATGGCACACCAAAAAATCTACTTGTAAAAAAGTTCATGCTATAGAAGAAATTAATGCTTTGAGTGGAAAGATGGATGAACTTATGAAATTGTTTGCTACTAAGAGTGCTCCTATTGATCCAAATGATATGCCTTTGTCTACTTTGATTGAAAATAAAAATGAATCAATGGATGTGAATTTTGTTGGTAGGAATAATTTTGGTAACAATGCTTATAGAGGAAACTTTAATCCTAGACCATTCCCTAGTAATTCCTCTAATAATTATGGTAATTCCTACAACAACTCTTATGGAAAATAAGATGCCCTCTGATTTTGAGAATAGCGTTAAAGAATATATGATCTCTCAAAAGAACTTTAATGCTTTGCTTGAAGAAAAATTGCTTAAAGTTGATGATTTGGCTAGGAACGTTGATAGGATTTTGCTTGATGTTGATTCTTTGAAACTTAGATCTATTCCACCTAAGCATGATATCAATAAGTGTCGGTGTCAAAACCGATGGATCTCCAGTAGGGGGTCGCGAACTGTGCATCTAAGGCTAATGGTAACAGGAGGCGGGGAACACAATGTTTACCCAGGTTCGGGCCCTCTCTATGGAGGTAATACCCTACTTCCTGCTTGATTGATCTTGATGATATGAGTATTACAAGAGTTGATCTACCATGATATCATAGAGGCAAAACCCTAGAAGCTAGCCTATGATTATGATTGTTGTTGTCCTATGGACTAAACCCTCCGGTTTATATAGACATCAGAGGGTGCTAGGGTTACATAGAGTCGGTTATAGAGAAGGAAATCTACATATCAGAATTGCCAAGCTTGCCTTCCATGCAAAGGAGAGTCCCACCCGGACACGGGACAAAGTCTTCAATCTTGTATCTTCATAGTCCAACAGTCCGGCACAAGTACATAGTCCGGCAGTCCGAGGACCCCCTAATCCAGGACTCGCTCAGCCCTGAACCAGGCTTCAATGACGATGAGTCCGGCGCGCAGATTGTCTTCGGCATTGCAAGGCGAGTTCTTCTCCAAATCCTTGAGTACCTGTTGTAATGAGCTGTGTCCGGCATCCCATTAATGTTGCACTCCTTGGCTTATGTACCTTAATAATGGCAGTCTCCACGTGTTGAGCGAATGCGAGAAGTCGGGGCATTTTTACATTTGCCACCCTGACCATGTAAGTAAATCGTCTACTGAAGAGACGGAATCCTCAGATCCAAATCACACCATCTTCCCCAAGCGAGGATTCATCAGAGCGTGCCCGAAAAAACCATCCCATCATGGCCGGCCACCGCAGTTCCTCCTCTCGCTCCCATAGTGCTAAGCCAGGTGATTGGGTGAAGTGCACCATATCCCACGGCTAGTTGGTGGAGTTGCAGACCCAGGGGTTTCTCCCGCCTACATATCTTGTCCCCGTCCGAGCCGGACTAGCCACTTACGATGGCGGGGAGCAAGTAGAGAGTTTCCCCAACCCATCCAAGGGAGCGAGTATGCCTTGTCCCTTACTTGCTGAGGGGCCTCGGATTTCCAATCCATCCATTCCTCCGCGGGCTCCTGGAGTATTACGGCCTCCAGCTGCATAACTTCACTCCCGCCTCCATACTGCACATCGCAGGTTATGTCGCCCTCTGTGAGCTATTTCTGGGCTGCGAAGCTCATTTCAAGCTATGGAAGAGGCTGTTCTGCCTCGTCCCTCACAATCAGGAGGGATCAATATACCAAGTGGGCGGTGCCGAAATATGGCGCACCACCGGGACCAGATACCTGCCCGGCACTCCGAAGAAGACATTCGAAGACTGGCCTTCGGAGTGGTTTTATATAGAGGACGTCCCCCTTCCGGATCCTATCCGGATGGGCCTTCCTGAGTTTACCAATGCCCAACTGAAGAAACGCCACAGCTGGCGTCCTCGGAGCCCCCAGGAGGAAGATAGCATAGAGGTCCTTTATCTGATGGCCAGGATAAAAACGCTGGCAAATCTGGATTGACAATAATCGAGGTTATGTCAATATGCATAATGTGGGGGGTGCAGCCACTCTAGTATCAGGGGCGTCCCATGTGGCACTTTAATGGAGAGGACGATGCCACCCGCTGCGGTCGGAAAGGTCCAGACTCCACCACCGCCCTGGCAAAAATATTGTCCGATTTGAATAAAAGAGAAGAAGAGGAGTTTATCCGCATTAAGCCACGGGATGGATTTTCCATGTACAACCCCACTAGCTAGGTGAGCTGCTATCTTTTACTCACTCTATTCATTCCTGCATTCTTTCATCACAAATATTTACCTTGCTAATTCATAGCAGGAACTGCGAAAAGCTGTGAGGGAGGTCCACAGCCCGTCTCCACAGCCAGAGGACCACAACCGGGACCTCGACCCCGAACTTGAAGAAGATCCGGACATATTTGTGGAGCTCGTCGACAGGATGTTTTACTAGGCAAGATGTGACGGTGCCTTTGTGGCCATCATAGCCGACTATCCTGGCCTACTCCTTGCATCATATGTAAGTAAAACCGGAGTCCTAAGTTCCGAGAAGGATCCCTTCTTTACGCCTTACCCACCGTATTGCGCTTTATAGGGAAGGCCATCGGGGCGCCGTGCCGAACCCACGGTGACTCACCAACAAGGGGCACACAAGCCGGGTAGGCTTAAAAGGAAAGCGGTCAGGACTGAGACGCTGTCGCAGAGGTATGATTTAAAACCTGCTCCGTGATTATCGTCTTTAAAATATAACAATGTCCATTGTCCCCTGGCAGAAAGAGTACTCGCCGGTCTGTGTCCGGAGATCCTGCCGGCCACACCTCCACCAGCCGGAGTCCAGAACCGGCCTCAAGGATGGAGGCTAACGTGGGGACAACGCTGGACGGTCCTCCTATAGAGGATGCGGATAGAATATCCGCTATGAATTTCGAAGTGGAGAGCGCTGTGAATCACCGGCGTCGATGGGCCATACTTCGCGACCCTAACTTCTCCGAGGAGGCGTTCAATGCCTTCAACTCAGGAGACGCATACGTCCGAGCTGCTCAAGATGGGCTTGCTAGAGCCACAGACCAATATTTAAAGGATATACAGGTAAGAAAAATATGATAATTATGAATATCAGTAGCCCCTGAGACTTGAAACAGTTGGCACAACTGATTTAAGGTCATTGTACGAATAGGTTCTTACAGAGAAGAACACCCATTTGTCTCAAGAGCTGGAGGAGTGCAAAGCTGAGCTAAGGGCCGCAGTTGCCGGAATGGAGGAATCCAAGAAGGCCTCATCTGGTAATACTTATCTCGATCAAAAAGAATGTAATTACGTGTACCAGTTAGTATTCGGCATGCTTGCAAATCTAACAATAGATTCTACAGACAATCGCGGAGTGGACACGGAGATCGTACAAGAGGATGAGCAACAAGCTCAACGACAGCTAGAGGCTGGCGACCGCGTGCTTACACGGGTTAGGCGAGAGAAAAATGATATACAGGATGCCAATACCCGGCTGGGCGTTTAATTGGAAGATGTTCGGGCCCAGCTTGCTGACTCCGTGAAGGAGAATAGGAGGCTTCGACGCGGCATTTTTAGTATGTGCTCAAACGAACCTTTATACAGTTCGGCAAAGAAACGGGCTAACAGAGTTTTGTCTGTAGGTATGCGGACAGGTCATCCCGAAGAGGAGATGCCCGGATCCGCAGGCGATCTTCTGCAAGAGCTTTCACAACTGCATGGACAAGTTCGGCAGGTGATGCAGGGTATTGCCCAGGCCTTGTGGCCATCCGCCTCCCTGCCAGGAAGCATGGGTGAGCTTGTAGAGATGCTCAAGGGAGCGCGGCGGCACTTCCGATTATGGAAGATATCGGCCTGCCGACAAGGTGCGAGGGAAGCCTGGGCCATGGTAAAAACTCGGTACACCAAGGTTGATCCAAATCACATGGCCCTGGTCAGACCTGTAGGGTCAGATGGGAAAGAGATTCCCGTTAATCTGGTATATGACCAGGTAGGATTAGCCGCAAAGTCTTCCCAACAGGATTGTAGGCTAGACAGCCTGTCAGATGGTATAGAAGAAGAATTTAGCCAGTCTAAGTCACTGTGTACTTCAATTGACATATTCTGTCCCTAGCCGGATTATAAATCATTTGTCATGGCGGACCTTTTCACTTCAACCTTTGGACCCTACAGACCGGAGTGTATCCGAATACCTGCTCAATTATGTAAACCAGGGTACGCGTGGAAACCAGGCGTAGGGGTCATAAGTGCTTGAACAGACAAGTACCCAACTAGTTATGTTATATTACATGGATAGTAAGAAACATCTTCCGGAGAGAATAGTTCCATTAAGGGTTCCATTCCCTGGTTACGCATGCATGAATGTGCATGTCCGAACTACGAACAGAGATGCAGGATATAAAACATCTGATGGTTTATATTGTAATAGGTAAGAAACATCTTTTGTTCACCGACCGAATATTCCCTTAAGAACGCTAGCTTTCGGCTTCACCTAGTCTGAGGTACACGTCTGGTGGACCCGGTAGTAACAATAGCAGAGGTGCTCCCCTTATGCCCTAGCCGAACCAACGGGAACGTAGGGCACAAACACAGGAGCCAGGCAACCCAGCTTGGCCAAAACTTAAGTCATATCGATGCATATAATGGCGAAGAAAAGGTACATATGGAGAAGTGACACATATGTAGTGGGCATGAAGCCCAGAAGATAATTACATTAAGCTTCTTTATAAGAAGCCCCCAGGTATAATGAGTGCACATAATGCGTCAAGATTGTGTAGTCGAGTCATACTTGATGCTTTTTAGGGCCATAAAAAAAGAAAGAAAGAGGATATAAAAAAAGGGCGGAGGTAAGGAGACGAACACAGAGTTCGGCGCTAGGCATAGAATCTTCGGAGTCTGGCCGCGTTCCATGGGTTTGGCTCGAGTCGATTATCTGATGAATCACGCAGGCGGTACGCTCCTCCGATGAGAACTTTATCAATGATGAAGGGACCCTCCCACTTGGGCTTGAGCTTATCCTTTTTCTTCTCTGGTAGGCGTAGAACGAGTTCGCCAACGTTATAAGTTTTGGCCCGTACATCTCTGCTTTGATACCTTCGAGCCTGTTGCTGATAGAATGCGGAACGAGCTTTTGCGACATCACGCTCCTCCTCCAGGGCATCTAGACTGTCCTGCCGGTGAAGCTTGGCTTCTCTCTCTTCATACATGCGCACTCGTGGTGAGTCATGAATGATATCGCAGGGCAATACCGCCTTTGCACAGTACACGATGAGGAATGGTGTGTATCCGGTAGTACGATTCGGCGTGGTCCGCAGTCCCCATAGTACGGAGTCGAGCTCCTCGACCCAGTGCATATCTGATTCCTTCAAGGATCGCACTAGTCTGGGTTTGATGCCGCTCATAATAAGACCATTTGCTCGTTCGACCTGACCGTTTGTTTGGGGGTGGTAGACGGAGGCGTAATCGATCTTAATGCCCATGTTGCCGCACCAAGTTTTCACCTCGTCGGCTGTGAAGTTGGAGCCGTTATCAGTGATGATCTTTGTGGGGACATCAGAACGTGTACAACCCCTGATATGAAGTCTATCACCGGTCCGGATTCGGCCGTTTTAACTGGTTTGGCCTCAATCCATTTGGTGAATTTATCTACCATTACCAAGAGGTATTTTTTCTTATGGCTTCCTCCTTTAAGGGGTCCGACCATATCGAGCCCCCAGACCGCAAAGGGCCAAGTTATGGGGATTGTTTGGAGACCGGTAGGTGGCCTATGGCTTTGGTTTGCGAAAAGCTGGCAACCGACGCAATGTTGGACGAGGTCTTGTGTGTCTGCTCGGGCTGTTGGCCAGCAGAAACCTGTGCGGAAGGCCTTGCTTACAAGGGCCCGAGCTGCGGCGTGGTGGCCGCCGAGTCCAGCATGAATTTCGGCCAAGAGCTGCCACCCTTCCTCTTCAAAGATGCACCTTTGGAGTACTCCGGTAGCGCTTTTCTTATAAAGCTCTCCCTCGTGGACCTTGTAGGCTTTATAGCGCCGCACAATGCAACGTGCCTCATCTTGGTCCTTGGGGAGTTCTTGCCTATTCAGGTAGGCTAAGAAGGGTTCTGTCCACGGGGCAATGACATCCATGATCACATGGGCCGAAGGTGTTATTTTGGTCGCGGAGCCTCCGATTATGTCATTGTGTTCGAGATCTGGGGTTGTGGTCGGATCCGGACTAGTACAGTCGGTCTCCCCTTGCCACACCATGGATGGCTTGAACAGCCTTTCCAAGAAGATATTAGGTGGGACGGGGTCGCGCTTAGCGCCGATGCGGGCGAGGATATCCGCCGCTTGGTTGTTTTCTCACACCACATGATGGAATTCGAGCCCCTCGAACCGAGCTGACATCTTGAGGACGGCATTGTGGTAAGCCGCCATTTTCGGGTCCTTAGCGTCAAAGTCTCCATTTATTTGAGATATTGCGAGGTTCGAATCCCCACGCACATCTAGGCATTTAATGCCCATGGAGACTGCCATCCGAAGACCATGCAACAGATCCTCGTATTCAGCTGCATTGTTGGAGTCTGTGTATAATATTTGGAGTACATATTGGACTGTATCTCCGGTGGGGGATGTCAGGACAATACCCGCTCCCAGACCAGCCAGCATCTTAGAGCCGTCAAAGTGCATGATCTAATTGGAGTATGCGCCGTACTCTTTAGGGAGTTCGGCTTCTGTCCATTCGGCAATGAAGTCAGCCAGTACTTGCGACTTAATGGCTCGCCGTGGTTTATATATGATGTCAAACGGGAGGAGCTCGATGGCCCACTTAGGAATCCGGCCCGTGTCATCGTGGTTATTTATTATATTGTTGAGTGGTACTTCGGAGGCCACCATGATTGAACACTCTTGAAAGTAGTGTCGTAGTTTCCGGGATGCCATGAAGACCGCGTATGCTATCTTTTGATACTGTGGGTACCGTGACTTGCATGGTGTGAGGACAGTGGATACGTAGTATACCGGATTTTGAAGTGGGAACTTATGTCAGTCCTCCTCTCGTTCGATGACGAGCACTGCGCTTACAACTTGGTGCGTTGCAGCTATATATAATAGCATGGGTTTGCCGATGTTTGGTGCGGCCAGGATTGGATTGCTGGACAAGAGGGCCTTTATTTCTTCTAGTCCGTCCATAGCCGCATCCGTCCACTCAAAGTGTTCGGTGCATCGAAGAAGGCGACAGAGGGTGGTGTAGGGTGGAATCCCATCGGGAGATCTTTCATGAATTGGAGGGGAATCCCCAAGAACAAGATGAGCAAAAGAGGGAACACAAGAGGAACACTCAAGAACAAGTCAAATCACACATCCACTAGACAATCAAACACATAAGATCCACAAGGTACATGAATAACAAAGGGAAGTAAGATACATGGTAGAGTTCATCACAAATCCTATTAAGGAGATGAGGGCTTGATGATCCTATGATTGGGATCCTTCCCCAAGGAGGAGGTCTTGATGTTTTGTCACTCCAAGAGGAGGTCTTGATCTCCTAGTGCAGTGGATCCAGGGAGCAAATCTCACAAATGTCTATCAACTACTTTGCTAACCCTAAACATAGCCCTAGGTACAGTTTATATAGTCTTGGGGTCGAAGTAGGTGAAGAGGGGCTCGGATTGGGGATCACAGCCGTCCATCCTGATGAGCCCGTGTGCACGGGGTAAGTTGGGCCCGTGCGCATGGGGGTACGGTGGGCACGGTACAAGCCCGTGCGCACGGGGTGCTCCGGCGCCAACTCTCTGAGTAGTCCGTGCGCACGGGGTCTTCGAGGCCCGTGGGCACGGGGTCGCCTGGGAGGTGCAGAGTTGATCTTATTGCACTCCTTCTTCCTCCTTGTGGCCTTGGGGTCCTTCTCCTACTCCTTTGGGGTGTTCCTCACCAGCTTGTGGTTGTCGGTCTTCGTACCTAAGGACACATAGAGCACTTTGGTGAGGTAGCAAGGAAGTCCAATGGATATTCATGATTTTCTCGAAGAAGAGCGGGTTCACCTTAATTCCAATGGCATATGTTTGACGTCTCGTCATATGTCCTCTTGGGGTATGGAGAGTAGTCGGAGTGTACATGGGGATGAACGTGGGATGCTCCGCATCATCTCCCCCCCCTGGGAAAGATCCGACCCCGGATCGTGATCCTCATCACCATGGAAACGGTTGTCGTAGACGGACTTGTGTCGTGGGAAACGAACACCTATGGGGCAGGGCCCCTTTCGGTCCGGCAAGGGAGCGGAGGGCGCACGAAGAGAAGATCGAGGCGAAGCACGCGAGGGATTTTTGAAAGTGCAACTAATTCCCGGGTGGTTTTGGTAATTAATAACAACATATATATCATTGAACTAATAGTTACTTGAGAATCATTTCAGAAAGTTCAGTGATATGGGTATGGCAAGGACTGAAGAAGTGGACCCCTCAAAATGCTAAGGCAAGCATTGGCAAAAGCTCAAGACTCCATTTTGGTTTAGTGATCCAAGATCACATTGAGTCCATAGGAAAGCCAATACTATTAAAAGGGATGAGGTTATGATGATGATCCGGTTGCTTAAAGTGCTTAGTGATACATCTCCTAAACTATCAAAGCAACTTTCACCGCCATACACACTCATAAGTAATCTCGGTCCCACCGATATTCCAAACTCACCACACCGAGATGAACCACCTCAGCCACAAAGCCAAACCCTAGAAATCTCGGATTTTCCGATTCGAACTCGGTCTCACCGAAACTTGAGTTGCCAAGCTTCTGTAACCTTCTGTCATCAAATCGGTGTCACCGAGATGATGAAGTCGGTCCCACCGAGATTGGCAAGCTCTTGTCTTTGCACGAATCGGACAAACCGAGATTGTATTTTCGGTCCCACTAAAATCCCAACGCTCACATGATTTGAACTTTCGGTCTCACCGAGTTGTCAACTTCGGTCCCACCGAGATTGGTCAAATGTGTGTAACGGTTGGATTTTGTGTGGAGGCTATAAATACCCCTCCACCCCCTCTTCATTCGTGGAGAGAGCCATTAGAAAGTACTACCACTCCTACCTTACATTTCTGAGAAGAGAACTACCTACCCTTGTGTTGAGATCAAGTTGCTCCACTCCCACCATATGAAGCTTGATCTCTAGCCTTCCCAAGTTGCTTTCCACTCAATCCTTTCTTCCACCACAGCCAAATCAGTGAGGAGAGTTGAGTGTTGGGGAGATTATCATTTGAAGCACAAGAGCAAGGAGTTCATCATCATCAACACCATCTATTACCTTTTGGAGGGTGGTGCCTCCTAGATTGGTTAGGTGTCGCTTGGGAGCCTCCACAAGATGTGGAGTTGAACCAAGAAGTTTGTAAGGGCAAGGAGATCGCTTACTCGTGAAGATCTACCCCGAGTAAGGCTAGCCCTCCGTGGGCGAGGCCATGATGGCATAGACAAGGTTGCTTCTTCGTGGACCCTTCGTGGGTGGAGCCTCCGTGGACTCTCGCAGCCGTTACCCTCCGTGGGTTGAAGTCTCCATCAACGTGGAAGTACGATAGCACCACCTATTGGAACCACGAGAAAAATCACGCGTCTCCAAAATTGCGTTTTCTTCTCCACCTCTCTTTACTACATGTGCAATTTACTTTCCGCTGCCTATACTCTAGAATTGCATGTGTAGGGTGATGCTTGACTTGATCATAATTGTGAATCTGCCAAAAACTTGTCTTTGTCAAAAGGCATAATTTTTTATATTGTCAAGTAGTCTAATCACCCCCCCTCTAGACATACTTTCGATCCTACAATTTTACCCAGCTTCGGAGCTCTCCGGAGAGATAAAACTCCTACTGCTGCTTTGTGTTTCTATTCTGTTCTTGCTCGAGAGCGTGGGTGTGTTGTAGTTTCGAATGAGTCGAACCCCCTCTACGTGCGCATGGGCCTCCCTTTTATAGGCTAAAGGGGTCACCGACAGGTGGCAACGCAGAGAAGGGTAAAAAGTAAAAAGAGGGGTTGGTACAACCGCTATCAACAGTGCCCCCTACCTAACTCTGACGGCAGGGTACAAGGGCATTTAATGCCCGTCCGGTCGCCCCAACAGTGCAGGAAACGACTGTTAGGTGCGCCACCGACCGCCACGATGGCCTTCTCGTCATCTCCACTTGCCACCTCGCACCGCTTGGCTGCACAGCGCTCCGCCACGTGCTCCTGGGATGGTCCCGCGGTGACACGTCGATGAATGTGCTGGAGCATGGGCGCAGAGGGCCGCGCCTTGCCGCACCCGAGATCTTGCCGCTCGTCGGGTCCTGCCGTGACGCGTGGCATGTCGCGGCAAGTCTCTCGAAATGCCTTGGTTGGCCTTCCCGGCAAGCTCCTCTTGCCAGGGTCTTGTCCTTCCCAGCAAGCTCCTCTTGCCGGGCCCATGTCTTCTCAGTTAAACACTTTGCTCTTCTCCACCTCTCTTTACTACATGTGCAATTTACTTTCCGCTGCCTATACTCTAGAATTGCATGTGTAGGGTGATGCTTGACTTGATCATAATTGTGAATCTGCCAAAAACTTGTCTTTGTCAAAAGGCATAATTTTTTATATTGTCAAGTAGTCTAATCACCCCCCCCTCTAGACATACTTTCGATCCTACAAGTGGTATCAGAGCTTTGGTCTCCATTGTATTGGTTTCCATTGCATTGACTCCATAAGCTTGGTTTCACAACCTAGGAGAGTATGGCGCCTAGTGAGGGTAATTTTCAGAGAGGTCCTTACTTTGATGGTACAAATTTTGCTAGTTGAAGCATAAAATGAAAATGCATATTCTTGGCCATAACCCAGCCAAGATGGGGCATTATTTGTGTTGGTATGCAAGGTGAATTCTTCGAGGAAGGAAAAGTTCCGGATCGCGGGCTACAACGGAAGAATTGCGGATGTTGCAAAACAATGCTCAAGCTTGTGACATTCTCTTCAATGCCTTGTGTCCCGAGGAGTTCAACAAAATCAGCCGTCTTGAGAATGCAAAAGAGATTTGGGATACTTTGGTTGAAATGCACGAAGGTACCGAGTCCGTGAAGGAATCAAAGCTAGATGTTCTTCAAGGTCAACTTGACAAGTTCAACATGAAGGAAGGTGAAGGGGTCGCTGAAATGTACTCTAGGCTTGCTCTCATCACAAATGAGATTGCCGGCTTAGGAAGCGAAGAAATGACCAACCGATTCATCATCAAGAAGATTCTCAGAGCTTTGGATGGAAAGTATGACACCGTATGCACTTTGATCCAAATGATGCCAAACTACAAGAATCTCAAGCCAACCGAAGTCATTGGAAGAATTGTTGCTCATGAGATGACACTTAAAGATAAGGAAGAGCTTCACAACAAGTCAAGTGGTGCTTACAAAGCTACAAGTGATGCTCCCACAACCTCAAGTGACAAGCTAGTTTCCAATGAAGAGATAAGCCTAATGGTGAAGAACTTCAACAAATTCTACAAGAGTAGAAGCAAAGAGAGAAGCTCAAAGTCTAGATCATATGATGAAAAGAGATCTTCTAGTCGTGATCGAATCTGCTACAATTGTGGAAGACCCGACACTACTCAAATGAGTGTTCGGCTCCCCACAAGAGAAGAGAAGAATCTCCAAGAAGAAGAAGCTCAAGAGATGAGTCACCTCGAAAGAGAGAAGGAGTAGAGATGATCGTTATGAACGAAGACCCTCTCGGAGAAGCAAGGATTCGGAGAGGAAAGACAAGTCATCAAGGAGCTACACAAGAAGAAAACATCAAGCTCATGTAGGTGAATGGGTCTCCGGCCCGACTCGACAATCAATCCGAAAGAAGCTATCACTCCAACTCCGACTACACCAAGATGAAGGTGTTGCGGTCTTGCTCTCGTATCCTCCAACTCCAACTCCTATGACTTATTTGATTCACCAAATGAGAGAATTGGAAGATGCTTCATGGCTAAAGGCCCCAAGGTATCACACCCTGAATTCATTGACTTTGATAGTGATGAGGATGACTTGCTTGGTGAAGATGAGCTCTTACATGATAAATCTAGTGAGCCTAGTAATGATGAACATGCTAGTAGTCTTTATAGTCGAGAAGAGTCGAATGACAATGCTAAGAAGGAGATTGAGCATCTAACTAAAGAACTAAACACTCTTAAGTTAGCTCATGAAACAACTCAAGAAGATCATAGAGAGCTCCTAAGATCTCATGAGAAGCTACGCTTCGAGAAGCTCACTCTAGAGCAAGAACATGAGTTTCTAAAAGCAATCAATGACGATCTTCGAAAGAAGAGTTCTTCATATCTTGCCAAACGACTTCTCTTGTCTAATTTCTTGCCACCCATTAAGACTAAGCACGACAAGCATAAGAAAAATTCTTTCTCAAGTAGTAACAATAACCATGCTAAATCCAATATTGTTGCTTCTAGTAGTTCTCTTGATTCCACTAACAATGTTTCAAGCCAAGTTACACTTGAGCAAGAAAATAGTTTATTGAAAGGGATTATAGAGAAAGGTGTTTACAAGAGCCTTGCCGGAAGCAAGAACTTTGAGGAAATTGTTCGCAAGCAAGGAAGGCACCGGAAGAATCAAGGAATTGGTTTTGAGCGAAAGTTCAACGCCGAAGGTGTTGAATGGGAAGGAGGTCAATATCCCACTCCAAAGTTTGTTTCTCAAAAGGAGAAGTATGATCCTACTTCTTCCAATGTGGAACAAGCACAAGATGACCTTCCACCACAAGACCACAAGCTAAAAGGCAAGGACAAGCTTCAAGAGGAGATTGATGCATTTGTTGAAGCACCTCAAGCCATGGTCAAGTGGGTTCCCAAGGAAACGCCAAGTTCTACTTCACAAGCTCAACTACAACCCCAAGGATTCCCATCAAGATGATGTGGATCCCGAAGAAGAAGAACTAGAGAGTTCTTGAGGGTGACTTCGCCAACATACTTCACTCACATTCATTTTGGCAAAAACTTGTGCAACCAACTTCCACATTGTGCACTAGTTCATGGAGTCACAAACCCTCTTGTTGGTAAGACAAGGGACAAGGTAATCATTGCTTTCATGGACATCATCTATTGTGAACTTCAATCTATGTCCATGGATATCCTTGTTTGTTCCTTGTGGGACTAACCCATGTAGGTATTGAAAGTGCCCAATCCAAAGGATTGCTCCCAACTCTTGATGGTCTTCATCAACATTGAGCATCCACATCTTCAACATCTACATGAAGTCTTCTACGACAACCCAAGGTTAGTTTGACCCTTTAAAAGGGGTTCTCACATCTAGGGAGAGCTTTGCTCTAAAGAATTGAGCTAAAGCATCTTCAAATGATGTGAACACATCAATGCTTTATGTAAAAGTGGTAACCCCACTTGTGCTTAAACGATGAGTATGACCTATGATCAAATGTTCTCATTTGACTCCTAAGTCAATATACTCATATAAAGATGACCTAGTCATCGACAAATTGTGTGTTAGTAGCTAGAGATTTGATTGTGCATGTTTGACACATATTCCATTTGCTATCTTATTGCGTGAGCATGTTGGATGCATGATTTTATCCATTCAAGGACATCCATTTGTTCTTTTGGTCGTTTTGATTTTTCTGACCAAATGGATGGACAAGAATGCCTAAGTACCTCCCCTAGCTATCTATGCTTTCTTGTCTCAAATTCTATTCATGCTTACATCACAAACTTTGAACAAGTCATTTTCGGACCCTCCGAGTGAGGAGCACTTGGAGCCACCGATCCGACAAGGGCTAACTTCCAAAACCTTCTAAGTGATTTCGGTTAGACCAACTCACTCAAACTCAGTCGAACAGAAAGCATTTAGACTGATCTAGGTTTCACCTCGGTGAAACCGAGTTGTGAATTTCGGCGTGACCGAAGTGTATAACTGCCTAGCAGTTATTCATCTCGGTGCCACCGAGTTTTACAACTCGGTCCCACCGACAGCAAAGGGGTATATATACTCCGAGGGGCGCGCTGATTTCTCCTTCAAACGCCGCCCCACACCGCTTGTCGCCGCCGCCTTGGTCTCCGGATCGCCTCCGTTGCCGCCTGGCGCCGCCGCCGCAGTCTCCCGCCGTCAACGGACATCTTCTCCGCCCGTTGCCGCCAGAGAGAAACTCCACCAAGTTAGGGTGAGTTTTGATCCCACTCGTGCTCCCATCTCCGATTCAATGCACGCTTGGTTTGCCTAGCATCTTGCCATGATTGAAATCTTCCCGAACACCGATTAGTTCGTTTGAACTAGATTCGAGTAAAAGTTTTAGGGTTAGGTTTCACGAACACATCTCGGTGAGACCGATTTACATTTTCGGTATGACCGATTTGGCCTATGGCCATTGCATCTGCACCTTTCGTCCAACCGAAGTTGTGCAAATCGGTGTGACCGAAATGAGGATTTTGTGAAACCCTAGTGTTTTCGGCAGATCAAACCCACTTCGTCCAACCGAAAGTGGTGTGAAGGCTTCGTTTGAACACTTCAGATTCACCGAATTTTAAACTCGGTCTCGACCGAAATGTCTTCGTGAAAACCTAATACTAGAATTTGAACTCATTTGTTTGCAAAACTTCTGCAGTTTGTGATAACTCTTCTTCTCTCGCCTACACCTTATCTATTCACAGGTTGTCACCATGTCGATGCGGTGGATAATGTAACAGGTCGAATCACCTATTGCAGATATTCCAGAGGCGGTGCACTAGTCCCGATCCCAAAGAGCTCATCGATGATGGTGAGAGGAGTACACCAAGTGGTTTGCCTCCTGCAGCCACCAGGGCCGGAAAGAAGAGGAACTCAGATGATGAAGACTCAGATTTTGTTGTTGAGGAAGAAGTCACCTCAAAGCCCAAGAGGAAAGTAGTTGCCAAAGAGCCACAAGGTCAGCAGACTAAGAAGGGCACCAGAAAAGTCAAGCAGTCCACTATTGCTAAGAAGCTGAATTTGGAAGAAGCTGCAAGCAAAGTGAAGAAAACTTCCAAGAGGAAGAGGTTAGTGCATGATGATGCAGCAGAGGAAGATGAGGATGAGGAAGCACCCCAGCCTCCTCAGAAGCCTAAGCTCATGGGTGATGCCATCAGGGCTGGAGCCACTTCAAAGCCCAAGCCATCTGCTCCAGCAAAGCCTTCTGCCAAGCCCAAGAAGACAGTCAGGAACATTCCAGCATCTGAAAAGAACAAAGATGATGTGCCACCAGCTGTGTCAGATGATGAAGGACCAGTTTTGCTGAAACTTCGTCCAAAACTGCCACTTCACAATGATGCTCATCCTCAAGCCGAGAATATGAAGGGAAGGAAAGATAGAGGTCTCGTGCTATGGAGACAATCGACCCATATGTCGTGGAGGAGAAGAACTGCTGTTGATCCCAGATTTCACACCGAGAGCAGCAGACTTCTATGAGATCGGCTGATGGACAAGAAGCCCATTGTGGCGCATACAAGATATGTTGATTGGAAGTACATTGACAGCGAAGAGCACAGAGATTTCTTTCCACATGTGCATGAAAGCTTCACCGCATGTGGTGTTGCGACTTTGTAGGTCGAAGTTGACAAATTGGAACGATGAGATGATTATGCAATTCTATGCCACAGCTCATTTCTATCCTGATGGAAAGATTACATGGATGACTGAAGGCCAAAGATTTTCTTCATCTGTTGAAGAATGGGCAGAACTTCTGAATGATCCAGTACAAAGAGAGGATGATATTGATGTATATGGGATTCCAAAGAAGAATCATGAAGAACATGAAGAACATGTACAAAGAGGTTCCAGCTAAGGATTTGGGAATCTGGAAGCTCGGCTCAGTGTACTATCTCCAGGCAGGCCTACCTACCACCAATACTATTCTGAGGCATACCTTAATGCCCAAGTCTGGAGATCATCGCATGATCAGAGGATACTCTATCAACATGCTGCATATACTTGATGAGAAAGCACCTTTCAAGGTGATGGACTTGATGGTTGAGACCATTAAGAGAACTGCAGCTGACCAGAAAAGGTCATGTGGATTTGCCCCGCACATTCAGATGCTTATCAATGCCAAGTTTGGCACGGGCACATTCTTGTTGGATAGAGAACACTTACCACTGCAGCCTGAGCATGAGGATAATGTTGTTGTGATGAATGAGGAGGATCCAACATCAGTTGAAGGTCAAGCAAAGATTGAAGCTGCCAAGAAAGCCAAAGTCGATAAGGAAGCAAAGCAGCAGCAGCCTAAACCAAAGATGTTGGAGAGCAGCTCCTTGAAGCTACCCAAGGATTGAACAACGCTGCCAGCATTGTACAGCCTCAGAGAGCCTAGAGAGGATTGTTGAAGACAAGATCCACGCCCGATGTGAAGTCGATCAAGTGCAAGTAATCACAACAAGCTTGAGGCGGATATTGAGGAAGCAAAGAGGAGAAGGAAGGCTTATGCGTGAGATGCAGGATGACTTAGTCCAGATGCTTATCAACAGATCGCTCCGTTCCCACAGACCCGATCACTGTTATTCCAAAGGATCGACACCGGGACTACAGCTTCAACACCTCCCACAGTTCCATCAGTTGCTCTAGCTCCAGCTCCAGTGACCACTCCTCCAGCACAGACATCAGCTGAAGTCTTCGCCGATGCCGTCATATCAACTCCAACATCAACCCAGACAGGAGCCGCCAGCAGAGTCCCCAGTGACGCTTAGCTCTATGCTTTTTCGAACTTTTTGGTAACTTGTTGCCAAAGGGGGAGAAATTGTATAGATCATAGGACTTCGAGAGAGAGAGTGCTGTTGTCTTTGCCTCTTTCGTTCTTTTGCGGTTTCTTTGAGATACTTTTGGTTTTCGGAACATTAAGTGTGTTTGATACTACGTTTGATCCTACCTTAATGAGTGCTTGGTCGTACTATGCTTTAATGTGTGCTTAATGCTTATCATATGCTATTCCTATCTTGTATGACCATTTACTCATGTCTTGGTGATTGGGTGCATGCTATTCATTCTTATCATTTTGTGCGCTCCACCAAAATGTATGTGACATGGAAGAGTGACCCATGATCCTAATCGATTGTGCATTTGCATTCAAACGCAAATCTTAAATAATGCACAAATTTAGGGGGAGCTCTTGCTTATCACATACTTCTCAAAGAGACGATATTATTCATTGATTATATCCTTTGTCGAAGCTTTGATCTATATGTTGTCATCAATTACCAAAAAGGGGGAGATTGAAAGTGCAACTAATCCCCGGGTGGTTTTGGTAATTAATAACAACATATATATCATTGAACTAATAGTTACTTGAGAATCATTTCAGAAAGTTCAGTGATATGGGTATGGCAAGGATCAAGAAGTGGACCCTCAAAATGCTAAGGCAAGCATTGGCAAAAGCTCAAGACTCCATTTTTGGTTTAGTGATCCAAGATCACATTGAGTCCATAGGAAAGCCAATACTATTAAAAGGGATGAGGTTATGATGATGATCTGTTGCTTAAAGTGCTTAGTGATACATCTCCTAAACTATCGCAACTTTCACCGCCATACACACTCATAAGTAATCTCGGTCCCACCGATATTCCAAACTCACCACACCGAGATGAACCACCTCACCACAAAGCCAAACCCTAGAAATCTCGGATTTTCCGATTCGAACTCGGTCTCACCGAAACTTGAGTTGCCAAGCTTCAGAACCTTCGTCATCAAATCGGTGTCACCGAGATGATGAAGTCGGTCCCACCGAGATTGGCAAGCTCTTGTCTTTGCACGAATCGGACAAACCGAGATTGTATTTTCGGTCCCACCTAAAATCCCAACGTTCACATGATTTGAACTTTCGGTCTCACCGAGTTGTCAACTTCGGTCCCACCGAGATTGGTCAAATGTGTGTAACGGTTGGATTTTGTGTGGAGGCTATAAATACCCTCCACCCCTCTTCATTCGTGGAGAGAGCCATCGAAAGTACTACCACTCCTACCTTACATTTCGAGAAGAGAACTACCTACCCTTGTGTTGAGATCAAGTTGCTCCACTCCCACCATATGAAGCTTGATCTCTAGCCTTCCCAAGTTGATTTCCACTCAATCCTTTCTTCCACCACAGCCAAATCAGTGAGGAGAGTTGAGTGTTGGGGAGATTATCATTTGAAGCACAAGAGCAAGGAGTTCATCATCATCAACACCATCTATTACCTTTTGGAGGGTGGTGCCTCCTAGATTGGTTAGGTGTCGCTTGGGAGCCTCCGTCAAGATGTGGAGTTGAACCAAGAAGTTTGTAAGGGCAAGGAGATCGCCTACTTCGTGAAGATCTACCCCGAGTAAGGCTAGCCTCCGTGGGCGAGGCCATGATGGCATAGACAAGGTTGCTTCTTCGTGGACCCTTCGTGGGTGGAGCCCTCCGTGGACTCTCGCAGCCGTTACCCTCCGTGGGTTGAAGTCTCCATCAACGTGGAAGTACGATAGCACCACCTATCGGAACCACGAGAAAAATCACCGCGTCTCCAAAATTGCGTTTGCTCTTCTCCACCTCTCTTTACTACATGTGCAATTTACTTTCCGCTGCCTATACTCTAGAATTGCATGTGTAGGGTGATGCTTGACTTGATCATAATTGTGAATCTGCCAAAAACTTGTCTTTGTCAAAAGGCATAATTTTTTATATTGTCAAGTAGTCTAATCACCCCCCCTCTAGACATACTTTCGATCCTACAATTTTACCCAGCTTCGGAGCTCTCCGGAGAGATAAAACTCCTACTGCTGCTTTGTGTTTCTATTCTGTTCTTGCTCGAGAGCGTGGGTGTGTTGTAGTTTCGAATGAGTCGAACCCCCTCTACGCGCGCATGGGCCTCCTTTTATAGGCTAAAGGGGTCACCGACAGGTGGCAACGCAGAGAAGGGTAAAAAGTAAAAAGAGGGGTTGGTACAACCGCTATCAACAGTGCCCCCTACCTAACTCTGACGGCAGGGTACAAGGGCATTTAATGCCGTTCGTCTCGGTCGCCCTAACAAAGGCAGAAACGACCGTTAGGTGCGCCACCGACCGCCACGATGGCCTTCTCGTCATCTCCACTTGCCACCTCGCACCGCTTGGCTGCACAATACCCGCCACGTGCTCTCGGATGGTCCCGGTGACACGCCGATGAATGTGCCGGAGCATGGGCGCAGAGGGTCGCGCCTTGCCGCACCCGAGATCTTGCCGCTCGTCGGGTCCTGCCGTGACGCGTGGCATGTCGCGGCAAGTCTCTCGAAATGCCTTGGTTGGCCTTCCCGGCAAGCTCCTCTTGCCAGGGTCTTGTCCTTCCCAGCAAGCTCCTCTTGCCGGGCCCATGTCTTCTCAGTTAAACACTTTGTTCTTGAATGGCAGTAATAGGAATAGCGAAGGATCTTGGCGGACGCCCGACAAGCCTTGCCGCTGACGCCATGATCGCCTGCGGCACAAGTTCGGGATACTAAGGTACCCCTACTTTAGTACACCGACAGGAGCCCCCGGGCCTAGGCCATACACGGTGCCGAGCGCTGTTGGGCCAGGCCCAAAACAGGGCACGGGCACACATGCGGCCTGGGTCCACACCAAATCTAACTCCGTATCCACCGCACCCTCCCGTAACGGCACGCGTCAAATGCGGCGTCGTGGGAGAGATCGTGGGCAATTCTTAAATCAAGGAAAAGCGAACGCTCGCCTCCTCTTTATAAGCAGAGAAAACAGGGTCGCTCCCCACCTTCGCCACTTGCGGTTTCTTCCTCGAAGCTCCGCCGCCCTCCGCTTCCTAAGCCGAAGAGAGCAGCGCCCGCCGCCATGCCGCTGTCGCTTCTTTAACGCTTCAGCGCTCCCCGCCGCTTCCGCCATGGTTCAAGACCGGCAAGAGCACGGTCGGCCGAGGCGCTGCGGCTTGAGGCGCCGCGCAAGGAGCGAGTGCTTTTCCCCGAGCTCACCCCAAGGCGCTGCGGAGGAGTTCTACCTCTTCGGTCGACGGAGACGCGGAAGATCCACAAGACGCCGGTGCTCTCCGCCAAGCTTCTACTCAAGCGGTGCCCAAAATGGTACCATTTCTTTCCAAGTGTTTTTCTATTGCGGGCTCGCCCACCTTTTCTGATTTCTTCTGCGATATCATGAATACCTACGGGTTTCATCTTCTTGACTTCACCCCAACGCCGTTCTGACAATGGCGATTTTCGCACATCTCTGCGAGAACTTCGTTGGCATCCACCCAAACATTGCTCTTTTTCGCCACTATTTCATCCCCCGAGCCGAGAAAGGGAGCCCTCGGCGGCGGATCGCTCGATCTCACGAGTCGGCATGAAGGAGGTGTATCTCGAGGGCGAGCTCCGCAGCAAGTGGGATGAGTGGAGGGCGGAGTGGTGCTGGATTGTTGACGCCAACCCGCAGCCATTCACCAACTTGCGGCAGACCCGGTAGCGCGGGCGGCGATCGAGCGCTGTCACGGACGACGGCAAGTGAAGATCGCCACCACCCAATCTCGTGGCTCAGCTTGCCGGGCTCACATGAGGGGCGTATGGCGATTTCTTTGTTGTCGCATTGCTCCTCTGTAGGAGAGGAGGAGGCCCGCCTGGCTGTTTGGCGGCCCGGCGGATATCATGAGGCTGCGTCCAGGCCTCAACTTCAACTTCACAGTTCTGGAGCTTGACGTGATGCTCAAGGAGCTATTCAAGCACGACGCCAACCATCCAGAGTGGTTCAGGCTGCTGCAGGGCGTCATCCCACTGTGCAACAACTCCCAGCGTGATCGCATCCGTGCAATGATGCCGGAGTGCGACTCGCACGGGATTGTCCCAACTTGGATGGAGCCCGCCGACGATGTTGTGCGGCAGTTCTTTGACGGCTTGGCGGAGGTAGCAGTCCGCGCCGACGAGCAGAGGCTCCTCACCCGCGACACCACCGACGACGAGATGCGGTACATCGCCACCAGAGCCGAAGAGGCGGCAGAAGCATGGCGCGTAGTTTGGCTTCACGTTGGAGGAGGCAGAGGCGGCCGAGGCGGCAAGCCTTGCCGACCGAGAGGACCTTGGCGGGGAGGTCGCTGGCGAGGAGGAGCCCGAAGCTGAGGCAAGCGAGCCTGCCGGGGGCGCAAGTGGCCAACCATCCTTAAGCAGCTTGCCGCCGACGGGGCCCTCAGCGCAGCCCCCAGTTCAAACAAGGAGGCGTCTTCGCAGGGCCGGAGATAAAATAGGGCGGCAGACGGGCCAACAGCCGCAGCGCCGCGAGGCACGCTCCACCGCGGCAAGTACCGTTGCCGCGGGAGCCTCTCATGCCGCGCCGGCAACTGGGGCTGGGTCTTCTCGAGCTGCCACGCCTGATCCTGCCGCAGCCCCCGGTAAACGTCCGAGGGAGCCTACTCCTCCGCCACACCGCGCAGAAAGGGTACCAGACTTCGACCCCTCCGCGCTGAGCTCCGACGAGGAGGAAGAGGAGGCGGAGGAGTAAGACTTTTTCCTTGTTGTACTTGTATTTCTTCAATCTTTGTTGTTTCTTGTCTTGCATCTGATCTGCTTCCCTCCGAATCCTTCTGTCGGTGTACTAAAGTAGGGGTACATTAGTACCCGAACTGCGCATCGGCAACAAGCAGCGCCTTCGCTGCAAGACTTGCCGGACGCCCGCCAAGACCCTCCGTCACTTCCTATTACTGCCATTCAAGAACAAAGTATCAGATGAGTGGACAAAGGCCCCAGCAAGAGGAGCTTGCCGGGAAGGCCGACCAAGGCATCCCTGAGGAACTCGCCATGACGCCTGCAAGGCGTCGCAAGGTCCCGACGGCGGCAAGCTTGCCGCCCCAGGAGAAGGGTCATGCAAGGCGCTTGCCGCGGCAAGGCGACCATCCGAACTCCAGCGCATCCAGCGACGTGTCACCCCAAGGCCATCCCAGAGGCACGTGGCGAGGCAATGCGCAGCCATGCGGAGCGAGGTGGCAAGCGGAGCTGACAGAGACTCCATCGTCGCAACCGGTGGCTCACCTAACGGTCGTTTCTTTACACTGTTGGGGCGACCGGACGGGCATTAAATGCCCTTGTCCCCTGCCGTCAGAGTTAGGTAGGGGACACTGTTGGTCACTGTTGTACAAACCTGCGTTTTACCTTTCTACCCCTCTTCCTACAATGCCACCAAGTGGTGCCCTTCGACTATAAAAGGAGGCCCATGCGACGTAGAAGGGGTTCGGTCCATTCGACACCCACAACACCACCATACGCCGCACTCTCGAGCAAGCTCAAATATAAACACAAAGCAGCAGAGGGGTTTTATCTCCCGAGAGCCCCGGCTGGGTAAAATCGCCTGCCTCCCCAGCGCCCGACCTCGATCTGCTCACAAGACGCCTCCGCTCCCTCGGCCAGACTAGAAGGGGCCCCGTGCCCCATAGGTGCTCGTGGCGCTCGAGTCCGCCCGACATCCATGGCGCGCTGTAGGGGCGCGTCGAGGTCGTGAGCATCCGATCCATCTCCTTGCTGCATCAACGCCTTCATCAACATGCCACCAAAGAAGAAGCCTTCGAGGTGGCGCTCCATCTACATCGATTCTACCACCTCACGGAGCAAGCGGGCGGTGGAGGACGCCGCGCGAGGAACGGGCGCCGCGGTGGGACGACGCCGTCACCAGATCCAAGAACAAGGCCCATAAGCATCGGGCGATCGTGCAGACGCCGCACCTTCCTAGGAGATGCAAAGGTCAACAACGCCCGGTGCTCCTAGCACCGGCTTGCATTGGAGCAAGGCCAAGCTGGTGGGTCGCGGGACGTTCGAGGCCAGCATGCACGCCAGCATGCTGGCGCAAGTGAGGTATGGTCGCCGGGCGGGTGTTGCTCCTCCCAATCCAGCTTGGGAGTCCGAGCACATCCGCTCCTCAAGGCCTTGCCGCCACCGCCACCTAAGATCGCAGAGGAAGCGCGGCCCGAGCCCACTGCTTTAGATTACCCTCGGCGCCGCACAAGATTGACGACCGAGAATGACCATTTACAGCCTCATCGCTTCGCTTAACGGAGACAAGCCCCGGCGATCGAAGCGCCGAAGTTCCCGGCAAGGCACCCAGGCATAGGCCGGCGCCGACAAGACCGCTGGGGTGCCACCTCCGTGCAATCCCAGCCCCGAGGGCCAAGATCGCCGCCCCGCCGGGCCAACCCTGATGCCGATTCCACTGCGTCGTCGGACCCGCGAACTCGCCGTGATCAACGCCACGTTCTCCAAGAACGACAACACGAAGACGCTCGCACCCGCATCGAGCGTAGAAGGGAAGCGCGACGTCAATCTGACCAGCGCGCTGGGCCCACTGTCGACATGCATGCGCCGGGGGAACCAGGCGACTTGCCGTACGTGGCAGGTTGCCCTGCGTTCACCCGTGAGCTGCGGCAAGTCCAGTGGCCAAAGACCAAGAACTTCAAGCCCGACGTGCCCGAGAAGTATGATGGCAGGATACATCTGTCGGAGTTCCTCAGCATCTAAACCATTGCGGTGCAGGCTGACGGAGGGCGCGATGAGAAGATCCTTGCCAACTACTTCCCGCTGGTGCTCAAACCCAACGTCAGATCTTGGCTCATGCACTTGCCGGACGGCTCCATCTCTTCATGGGCGGACCTGTGTCATCAGTTTGTCGGCGCTTTCACAGGCGGCCACAAACCCCATGGCCAGGAAAGCGACCTACATTTGCTCGTCCAGAAGGAAGGAGAGCCCCTGCGCAAGTACATACAGAGATTCGGGCCAAAAGTGCGGCGAACATCCCGTGACGCTCACCCCGCCGCCAAGTTATTAGCTGCTCCATCGTAATGTGCGCAACCGCAGGATGAGGGAGAAGATGGCGATGTGCAAGATTAGAGATGTCAGTGAGCTTTGTGCTCTAGCCGACAAGTGTGCACGGGCTGAGGAGGGGAGGAACATCCCCAGAGAGATCGCGGGAGCAGAAGGATCTGACAGTGAGGATGCCGCCCCGGCAAGGAAGAACCGGAGGCGGAACAACAGGAAGAGAAAAGCTAAGGATGTGTTAGCGGTCGAGCATTCCGGCAACGGAGGCGGCTCCGACAAGGCCAAAGCCGATGACTCCGGCGAGGCCGTGGTAGCCGCCGACAAGCAGGATGGCTCCGGCAAGCGGTATTACAAGATCCACCGTACTAAGGGCCATGATCTTCAAACCTGCAAGAAAGTGGAGCAGATGGCGGAGCTACAGAAAGCTGAGTACGAGCGTCGCGACCAGGAGAGGTCCCAGGGAGGCGGCGGAGGATCCGGCAAGAAACCTCCCGCCCGGGAGGGCACTGCGGCAAGGCCAAGCCGCTGCAAGGAGACAGCCTCCCGTGGCCGCGATAAGGATGAAGATGAAGATGAGGATGATAAAATGGAGGAAGATGAGACTGATGACCAAGAGTTTCAAAGCAACAGAGGTGTTGTGCATCGACGGGGCGCCTTCTTCGCACACCTCGCACCGCCAACTCAAGCAAGGTGCGAAGTGAACGCAGCGTAACCGTCCGCCGAGTCGCAAGCCTCTCAAGTGGTCCGCACGCCCATCGCTTCGACGTTGAGGATCACCCGATCGCATCACCGCTGGTCGGGTGCTTGCCGACGTTGGTCTCACCAACAATCCGCAACCTCAAGGTCACGAAGATGTTGGTTGACAGCGGGGCCGGCCTGAACCTGATTTCCTCCGCAGTGCTCAAGAAACTCCAGATCCCCGACAGTGAGCTCGAAGAAACCGGTATATTTCAAGGGATAAATCCGAAGGAGCAAGTCAAGGGAAGATCACACCGCCAGTGACGTTTGGCAGCGAGCTGAACTTCGTGATGAGAAAGTCACATTTGATGTTGCTGATATCCCGTTGCCCTACAACGGGATACTAGGCCGTCCTGCGCTCGCCAAATTCATGGCAGCCTCTCACTACGCCTACAACGTGCTTAAGATGCCTGGTCCGATAAGTGTCATCTCTGTCCAAGGAGACAAGAAGGATGCGCTTATCTGCACCGATAAGATCTACCGGGAAGCAGCAGCCGCGGCAGAGCGCAAGCCACTTGCCGCCGAAGCTCCCCGGGGGAAGAAGAAGGCCAAGTCCGGCAAGGATAGCTCTGGCGCCCACTCTGGCAAACGCACCTCCACGGAGTGCTGCGCTGCCGTCGAGGACGCGCCATCGAGCTCCGTCAACAAGTACAAGAAGGCAAAGATAACCTCACCAAAGACCAAGAAGGTGGCCGCCAAGGAGGACGGCGCTGGTGGTACCTTCACCATCAGTGCCACGCTTGATCCTAAATAGGAAAGCGCGCTCGTTGCTTTCCTGCGGGCGAATGTCGATGTGTTTGCATGGCAACCATCCGACATCCCCGGTGTTCCTGTGGAAGTAATTGAGCACCACCTTGCCGCTCGCCTCACGCGCCCATCAAGCAAAGAGTCGAAGCAAGCAAGAGAGCGCCAAGGGTTCATAGCAGAGAGATCAGAAGTTGGAAGCAGCAGCTCTGGTCGAGGAGTATCTGATCCGACGTGGCTAGCTAATCCAGAGTCGTGCGCGCAAGGCTTAACGGAAGTGGAGGCTTTGCATCGACTTCACCGATGTGAATAAGGCCTGCCCCAAGGATCCATTCCCTTTGCCGCGCGATCGACCAGATTGTAGACTCCACAACCGGATGTGACTCGCTTTTCCTTGATGCTTACTCAGATATCATCGATCTTCATGGCGAGAAGAGGATGAGGAGAAAACGATTCATTACTCCCGTGGCACGATCGCTTCGCACGGATGCCTTCGGGTTAAAAATGCTGGTTCGACATTTGCAAGAGTAGTCAGCCATGCTTTTGAGCCACAGCTGTACGTAAATGTAGAAGCTTACATGGATGACATAGTGGTCAAGAGCAAAGATAAAGAGACCCCGTCCAAGATTTGATGAGACTTTTGCAAATCTGCGAAGGTCAATCTCAAGTTGAACCCCGAGAAGTGTGTGTTCGGAGTTCCTTCCGCAAGCTTCTCGGTTCTTTGTGTCTCAGAGGGAATTGAAGCCAATCTCGACAAAATCAAAGCCATTGAGCAGATTCAAGCACCCAAGCGCCAAGGATGTGCGAAAGCTTGCCGGCTCGCTGTTGCTCGCCTCAAAGAGTTCATTTCAAGTTCTGCTGAACGCGCCGCTTTTTCAAAATCTTGAAAAAGGCGGTCCAATGAAGTGGACTCGAAGCGGAGGTTGCACCGCAAGACTTGAAGAAATATTTGTCCTCCACTCCAACACTTGTCGCACCTAAGCCACAAGAGAAGTTATCGCTATATCCGGCGGCAACCAATCAAGTGGTTAGTGCTGCGTTAGTGGCGGAGAGGAGGCGATGATGAGCCAAAGAGCCGCAGAAGCGTAGTCCAACGACAAGCTGTGGGGCTTCCCGACAAGATCTGGCCCGACAAGCCCCGATCCGACAAGTTTCGGTTCCGCAAGGATGGGTCTGCAAGAGCCACGAGAAGAAAAATGTAAGAAGATGGTGCAGCGCCCAGTTTTTTTGTCGGCCTTCACAAATAGATCAAGGTACTCTAGTGTGCAGAAGTTGCTTTTCGGCCTCCTCATGGCCTCGAGGAAGCTGCGCCATTACTTTCAAGCACATGAGATCACAGTGGTCACTCGCTTTCCGTTGAAGAGGATATTGCAGAACCCGGAAGCAACGGGCAGGATTGTCGAGTGGGCACTGGAGTTGTCAAGCTTTGGCCTCAAGTTTGAAAGTATTTCAACAATTCAGAGCCGAGCATTGGCAGAATTTATAGCAGAATGGATGCCAACACCCGACGAGGAAACTTCGGAGAGGAGCATCCCCGTCAAGGAAGCCGGTAAAGAATGGATCATGTACTTTGATGGTGCCTTCTCACTGCAAGGCGCCGGTGCGGGCGTACTACTTGTCGCACCCACCGGAGAGCACCTCAAGTACGTGGTCCAGATGCACTTTCCCAAAGAACAAGCGACAAACAATACTGCAGAATACGAAGGTTTGCTTGCCGGACTCAGGATCGCAGCTGAACTTGGGATCAAAAAGCTTATCGTCAGGGGTGACTCGCAGCTTGTCGTCCGCCAAGTCAACAAAGATTATCAGAGTCCGCTGGTGGAAGCATACATTGATGAAGTGAGGAAGCTAGAGGAACATTTTGACGGCCTACAAATGGAACATTTTCCAAGAGTGCAGAATAGCATCGCAAATAGCCTGTCAAAATGTGCCGCACTTAAGTTGCCTGTGGAACCAGGGATTTTTGTGCTCAAGCTAACTCAGCCATCTGTCACACCATCACCGATGTAACAAGAAAGGAAGTTGCTCTGTCGGCGACCACTTTCCGCAGCAGAGCTCCCGAGCCGCCGCCAAGAAGGTTCCTGTGATCAACACAGAGAACGCTGAGGAGCAGTCCGCTCCGACAAGCCCCGAAGCTTGTTTCATCGAAGCGGACACTCCCGACAAGCTGTGTCCCGACACGCTTGCCGGGGAACTTCTCGCTCCGGCAGGATCCCCGCCCCTTGCCGTGGAGACGGATGTTCCCGCAGCCGAGTTTGCGCCTTTAGTCCTTGCTGTCGAGCCACAAGCTCCAGCCTGGGCACAGCCAATAGTCCACTTCCTTCAGACAGGAGAACTTCCCGAAGAGCAGGAAGAAGCAGAAAGAGTAGCCCGCCAATCGAGTATGTACCAGTTTGTCGATGACATACTGTACAGAAGAAGATTCAACGGAGTAAAATTGAAATGCATCTCCCGAGAAGAAGGACAAGAGCTGTTGGCAGAGATACATGGAGGCATATGTGGTCACCACATTGGCGCAAGAGCACTTGCCAGCAAAGCTTCTTCTGGCCGACAGCCCTCCAGGATGCGACTGCACAAGTAGCCAAGTGTGAAGCGTGCCAGTTCCATTCCAAACAGATTCACCAACCAGCTCAAGATCTCCAAACAATCCCTTTGTCCTGGCCATTTTTCGTCCTGGGGCTCGACATCTCGGCCCTTCCCCGAAGCTGTCGGGGCTTTGAGTACTTGTACGCTGCAAGCTTACAAGTTCACAAAGTGGCCTGGCGGAACCAGGAGCAAGGTGACAGCACAATCAGCAGCAAGTTCTTTAGGTCGATTGTTCGCCGCTTCGGATCCCTAACAAGATCATCACCGATAATGGCACACAATTTACGAGCCACACCTTCATGCAGTACGTCCAAGATCTTGGCACCAAGATCTGCTTCGCTTCTGTTGCTCACCCAAGAAGGAACGGTCAAGCGGAGAGGGCGTAACATCGAAGTGCTGCGTGGGCTCAAGACCGTAACTTTCGACAGTGCTACATAAGTGCGAAAGAATTGGATCGAAAGTTGCGGTGGTTCTCTCGTCGATCAGACGACACCAAATCGAGCCATCGCCGACACCTTTTGCTCTTGTGTATGGAGCAGGCAGTTCTCCCCACGGAACTCAGATACGGATCGCCACGCAGTGCTCGCTATGATGAGCTTGAGCAAGAGCGGTTGTGGCAAGATGACGCGCTGCTCCTCGAGGAGGATCGTCTTCAGTTGTCAGGCGAGCTGCTCACATTAAGCAAGCCTTGCGCCACTATCATAGCCGCAAGGTTAACGCCAGAAGCTTCGAGGAAGGCGATTTTGTTCTTCGCGCGCTCAATCCGCCAAGAATTCAAACAAGGTGACGCCGAAGTGGGAGGGCCCTTATCGGGTAAAACGAGTCACTAGGCCCGGCGCTGTCCGCCTTGAGACCGAAGATGGCATTCCGGTGAGCAATTCATGGAACAAAGAACATCTTTGCAAGTTTTACCCATGAGGCGCGGTTGCCGGACCTGCTCGACACTACCTTTGTATTAAGCCTTGTTGCCGTCGATGTAACACTTTGTACAAAGTCGGCGCAGCCCCGCATGTAATAAAGTTTATGTGCCCTGCACGCCTTGTCAAATTCGGTGCATTTTTTTCTCTTTTGCATATATATCTGACACTTTGTGCAGCACTTACCCCCGGTAAGCAATAAAGAAACTTAAGATCCTATATCATTATTTTCTCTTCTTTCTTCTCAAAAAAAAAGGAAGATACCTCCGCCCACAAGTTCACCGGGGGGGAGGAGGAGATAAAAGTCTGGACCGGGCGCCGTTCAAAGGAATCTAGCCTTGCCGGGGCGAAGAAAACAGAAAAGCTAAGTAGCCAAAGTTCGAGCCTATTCATTTTTAAATTTTTCAAGTTATATCCCTTGAACGTTCGGCCTCGTATGGAAAACCCAGCGCTGAGGAATCAACTCATGATTGTTGCGCCTTGCTTTGTTTTCGAGCCCACTCAACAATACAAGCGAGCTGCAACTAGTCCCGACAAGATTTCTTGTCGGAGGCAGACCGCCAGCTGGCTGCCGACGTTCAAGACTCAGCAAGTGTGTTTATACTGCAAGGTCCCTCAAAGCGAGGGTAAAGCATACAAGGGACGCAACATGCAAGAAAAAGGGAAGAAGGGCGGTTTAATCCATACCACCGCCAATTCTCTTGACTTCGCTCACCTTGTCCACGATGGTGCGACGATGGCCTTGAGCTCCTCAAGATCGGGTCCCTCCAAAGCAGCTTCTTGGTGACGCTGGAGAGGTCGATGCCCGGTTGCGGTAGAGGACCTTCACCAACACCTTCTCCAGACCTCGGGCGCAGATCAAGGCGACTCGCCGGCTACCGCCTTGGATCCTCTCCCTGAGCTGCCGGAGAGCCGCCACCACGCCCTGAAGAAGAGCGTGAGCTTGGCAATGGGCTGAGATTCTCCTCAGCAGAGTACCCGGCCTGGCTGCTCAGCTCCGCCAGCTCCTCGCCGATAAGCGCTGCAATGTTGACGAGGCCCTCCGGCCCAGAGCTCCACCGTGGTCTTGAAGGTGTTCGAGCCTCTGCGACCTCGCCAGCAGCTCCACATTGTCCTTGAGCTCTTCCTCAAGTCGTGCTCCGCTTGGCGGCGCCCAGCGCCCCCGCCTAAAGTGGACAGCTTCAGCTCCAGTGTCGGCATTCGAGTCCTTGGCGGCGTTTCAGCTCCTTGGTCTTCTCGTGAGCTGGGCTTGCAGACGCCATGGGCGCCACAGATCTTTTTTCACGCTTCAAGGCTGCAAAGGCGGCAAGTTCATCGCTTTTTCTTTGTCACGCCCGCCTCCACCGCCACCTTCTCCTCTAACTCCTTCCCGGCGGCCTCAACACCGCAGCAAGGCCCTCGCCTTTGAGTGCCCCGCCAAGTGATTGTTCCCTGACGGCGAAGCCTCGTCATGGCTGTCCAACACGCCTTCCTCTATATCAGCTCACCATCCCGCTTGGACAGTTCTCTCGGGCGTAGCCTCTCGCTGCCTCGGCTTCAGCCTTCTCCAGATGAACGCCTTCTTCGCTCATCAAGCTCGCGCCTCTCCTCAAAGAATGGACCGGAGGGCCTCCTCGTTGCGGCTCTTGAGTTTTGCGATGTTTTCTATATCAACTCTCGCTATGCGACAAGCGCTTCCCGACTCGAAGCCGCTTGCCGGGCGCGTAGAGAGACACCAGCTGGAGCAGCTTGCTCCTCCTCGACTCGCCACGCTGCTTGGCCTGTCACAACCATTGCTAGCCCAATGGAGGGAAGTACTCTCCTCACAAACTCCTCCCTTCAACCGGGCGCCGAGCTCGACGCCTCAGGAGCTTGATATACACGCCTCGCCGCCTTTCTGTAGGCGCTGGCCGGGCTCCTGAGCCCAAACAGATCAGCGTGGAGGGGTCGGCAGCCGGGCAGCGCCTTGCGCCCCGTGATCCTCCAGTCACCAAGACGATCGCCAGACCCCTCGCCATCCTCTCAGCCAAGAGCCTCGGCGGCCTCTTCACGCCGGGCTGGCTCCTCTCGCCGACTTCTTCTCCGTCGTGGCGGCATCAGTTGCTGTTGCACTGGCCCTCCTCGCCGGTGGCCTCGGCTTCCATCGCGTCCCCAAGGGGAGGATCTGAAGGCGGGGAGAGGAAGGGAAAGTCAGGCGAATACCTAAAAGAAAGAAAAGGGAAATCAGTAGAACCCAAGGGAGAGTCCCTGACGAGGAGGGTCACCTGTGCTGGGCTCTGTGATCGTGGGCCCCGTCACCGGGGCTCACTGGTTCCACCCCTTGCTGGAGATCCCTTCCTTGCCGGGGAGGGCTCCCATAGCGGGGAATCGGCCCTTGGTGGCATAGTCGAGGACGACGACACCTTCGGGTCGGCCTCCGACTGCTCCTGGTGGGCCTGTTCTTCTCCTGTATACAAACAAGCCAATCACCAAAATGTCAGCAAAAAGAGAAGCACCCATGCGCGCCCCACAAAAGGAAGCGAACCAGGACGCTTACGCTGGGGGCTGCGCTGGGGGCTGCGGCGAAGAGAAGGGATCGGGTCCGTCATAGTGGTCTCGGACGTGCCTTCCGTCGTCACGGCAGGATCATCCCCGATGTCGACCACGGGGATCCTGGCTCTCTTCACCGCCCTCTAGGCCAAAGTCCTGAAAAGAAACAGAAGTCCATGAAAAAGCAAAGTTGGATACGAGATAAGCAACAACGAAGAAGAACGAAAAGTGTAAAGGAGGAAGCCTTACTCCCTCGTCCTTCTTCCTCCTCCTCCTCCTCGCCGCCGTTGGAGCTCAGACGGAGAGGTCGAACTCCGGTACCTTCTTGGCGCGACGCGGGGAGGAGTAGGCTCCTCCAAGCGCTTGCCGCGAGCTGCGGCAGATCAGCGGGCAGCCCGGAAGACCTCGGCCGCTTGTCGGGCGCTGGCTCGGGCCCTCTGCAAGCAACCCGATTTGTTGCTGGGCGGAACGTGTCCCACGGCGCCGCTGCTGCTGGACGGCCTGCTCCTCTCGCCAGCCTCCGAGTCGACAGAGGCGCCTTCTCGGTCGGAATTGGGGCTGCGCCAGGTTCCGCCGCAAGTTGCTCAAGACGGCTGGCCGCCAGGCCTCGACGGGCTCGCCTGGCCCCGCCCTCGCCTTCCCTTCGCCATCGCTTTCTCTGCCAGTTCTTCCGGGGCAAGGCTTGCCGCTGCAGCTGGCCCGCCCGCCTAACGTGAAGCCAAACTACCGCCCGCTGCGGCATATGCCGCCGCTTCTTCGCCCGCTAGCGATATACGCCACCGACAAGCTGGTGGCACGGTGAGGAGTTTCTACTCGCCGGAATTGATCGCCACCTCCGACAAGTCATCGAAGAATTGCTGCACAACCTCGACAAAGAAGCTCTATCCAGTTTGCACTTATCCCATGCGAGTCGACTGCATCATTGCCAGACACGGTCGCTACCGGGAATTGTCAGACAAGGATGACGCCCGCGCTAACCGGAACCACTCGATGATTGGGGTCATGCTTGAACATCTCCTCAAAGATCGCGCCAAGCTCCATGACCGTGAAGTTGAAGTTGAGGCCCTCGCAATCTCATGAAATCTGCCGGGCCATGAACTGCCAGCGGGCCTCCCCTAGTGCAGCAGAGGGCGACACGGCGACGAAGAAAATCCGCGCCAACCGCCTTGGTAAGTCCGCATGCCCGAGCCGGAGGATTCGGTGGCAGCGATCGAGCCTGGCATCATCCGACGACAGCACTCCAGCCGTGCCATGCACCATCCGGTCTTATGCAGCTTAGTGAACGACGGCGGATTGGCATCACAGATACAGCACCACTCCGCCTCCACTCGCCCCACTTGTCGCTGGAGCTCGCCGACAAGTACACCTCCTTCATGCCCATCCGGAGGTCCAGCGATTCCACCAGCCAGTGGCTCCCCCTTCTCGGCCCGAGGAGAGAAATAGTGACGAAAAAGGGCCACATTGGTGAGGATACCAAGGAAGTTCTCGCAGAGGTAAAAGCGAAACCGCCATGGTCGAACGGCGTTGGGGTGAAATCAAGCAGATGAAACCCGTAGGTGTTCAAGTGATGTCGCAAAAGAAATCGGAAAAAGGTGGGCAGAGCCCGCAATAGAAGAACACAGGGAAGAAGTAGTACCCTTTGGGGCACTTCTTCGATTTGGAGGCCTCCGCGGAGAGCACCGACGTGCGCGGGTGCACCCGCGTTTCTGTCGACCAGAAGAGGTAAAACTCCGCCCGCAACGCCCGAGGAGCTCTGGGGAAAAGCACTCGCTTATGCAGCGCCTCGAGCTCCAGCGCCTCGGCCGATTTCGCGGCCTTCGCAGCCTTCGCGGCCTTCGTAGCCTTCCCGGCCTTTGGAGCCATAGCGGGGGCGGCGGGGGGAGGCGAAAGCGACGGCGACGACGAGCGACGGAGCGCTGTTTCCCTCTCGATTCAGGAGACGGAGGAGAACGGCGGAGCTTTCGGAGGAAGGAACTGCAAGTGGCGGAAGTGGGGGAACGGCCCCGTTTCCTCTGCTTATAAACAGGGAATGCGAACGTTACGCATTTCCTGGAAATTAAGTATTGACCATGTTCTCTCCCACGACGCCGCAATCGACGCGCGGCTGCTATGGAGGGCGCTGTGGACACGGAGTCCGATTGTGCGTGGACCCAGGCCGCGATGCCCGAAAGATGTTTTGGGGCTGGCCCAACAACGGTCTAAGACTGTATGGCCCAGCCCGGGGCCCTGCCGGTGTACTAAAGTAGGGGTACATTAGTACCCTGAACTTGTGCTGCGGGCAACAGCAATACCAGCGGCAAGACTTGCCGGACGCCCGCCAAGACCCTCCGTCTACTTCCTATTATCGCCATTCAAGAACAAAGTATCGATGAGTGGACAAAGGCCCCGCAAGAGGAGCTTGCCGGAAGGCCGACAAGGCATCGAAGAGAACTCGCCGCGACGCCTGCGGCGTCGGCAAAGGCCTGGACGGCCGCAAGCTTGCCGCCCCTGGGAGAAGGAACAAGGCGCTTGTCGCGCAAAGGCGACTCACCAACTCCAGCGCATCCAGCGACGTGTCACCCCAAGGTCATCCCAGAGGCACGTGGCGAGGCAATGCGCAGCCATCGCGAGCGAGGTGGCAAGTGGAGCCGACAGAGACGCCATCGTGGCAACCGTGGCTCACCTAACGTCGTTTCTTTACCTTTGTTAGCGACCGGACGGGCATTAAATGCCCTTGTCCCCGCCGTCGAGTTAGGTAGGGACACCGCTGGTCATCCGTTGTACCAACTCATGCTTACCTTTCTACCCCTCTTCCTACAATGCCACCCTGGTGCCCCCTTCAGACTATAAAAGGAGGCCCATGCATGTAGAAGGGTTCGTCCATTCGACACCCACAACACCACCATACGCCGCACTCTCGAGCAAGCTCAAATATAAACACAAAGCAGCAGAGGGGTTTTATCTCTTGGAGAGCCCCAAGTGGGTAAAATCGCCCTGTCTCCCCAAGACCCGACCTCGATCTCTGCTCTGCAAGACGCCCTCCGCCTCCCTTGCGGACTGGAAGGGCCCCGTGCCCATAGGTGCTCGTGGCGCTCGAGTCCGCCTCACACCTTGTTCCATTTCAGACTCGGCGAAAGAGCGACGAAGAGGGCCAAGGTCCCTCAGAGTTGTCATCGAGGACGATCCTGCTTTGTGATGGCGGAGGACACGCCCGAGACCACCTTGACGGACCCGCACCATCTCTCGAAGCAGCCCTCAAGACAGCCTCTAAGCGTAAGTGTTTGGTTCACTTCCTGTTGTGGGGCGCGCATGGGTGCTTTTTCTTTTGCTGGCATCTTGATTGTTGACTTATTTGTGTAGGAGCAGAACAGGCCCATCAGGAGCAAGCAGAAGCCGCCCCGGAGGTGCTGTCTGCTTCAACTACGCCGCCAAGGGGCGATTCCCCGACAAGGGAGCGCTCACCGGCAAGGGAGAGGTCCCCGGCAAGGGACGGAACCAGTGAGCCATCGGTGGTGGAGCTCATGGTCACAGAGCCCAGCACAGGTAACCCTTCTTGTCGGAAATCTTCCCTTGGGTTCTTCTTCTGATCTTCTTTTTGGATCTTTGCTTGACTTTTCCTTCCTCTTCTGTCCTCTCGATCCCCTCTCCACCGCACTGATGGAGACTGAGGCCACCGACGAGGAAGACGCACGCGGCAACACTGAAGACGCCGCTGCTGACGAGGAAGAGGCCGACGCTGATGAACTTGCCGACGAAGAAGCCGCCAAGGCTGCTGGCGCAGGAGCTGGCGAGGGGTCCGGCAATCGCACTGACAACCCCGAGGGTGCAGGAGTGCAAGGCGCTACACCAACCGCCGACCCCTCCGCCGCTGATGCAGCGCCGGGCTCCGAGGAGCCCCAGCCAGGCTCCTACTTGAAGGCCGGCGAGGGTGTCTACATCAAGCTTCCCTGGGCATCGAGCTCTAGGGCGCCGGTCGAAGGAGAGGAGTTTGACGGGGAAGTACTCGCCTCCGCCGGGCTGTCAGTGGTTGACGCACCGAGCAGCAGTAGCAGCGAATCCGAGGAGGAGCAACTGCTCCGGAAGTTGGTGTCACTCTACCGCGCCCGGCAAGCGAAGTTGGAGTCCCGGGAAGCGCTTGTCGCGCAGGCCGGAATTGATAAAGAGAAGCATGCGGAGGAGCTCCAATCAAGAACTGTGGAGGCCCTCCGTCCATTGCCGAGGAGAGGGCGAGCTCGTCGAGATTTAAGAAGGCGTTCATCCTTGAAAAGGCTGAAGCCGAAGAGCAGCAGAGGCTCGCCGCCGAGGAGCTGTCCAGGCGGGAAGGTGAACTGATGCAGAAAAAGGTAAACTTGGACAGCCATGAGGAGGAGCTCGCCATCCGGGAACAATCACTTGGCGGGCCGCTCAAGGAGGCGAAGGACGATGCCGCGGCTACCGAGGCCGCCAAGGAGGAATTGGAGGTGAAGGTGACGCAGCTGGAGGCTGATCTAAAAGAGAAGAATGAAGAACTTGCCGCACTCCAGCGCGAACGCGAGAAGGATGCCCTTGCTCACGGCGATCTGCAAGTCCAACTCGCCAACAAGGGCAAGGAATTGAACGCCGTCAAGGACTCGAATGCTGACTTGGAGCTGAAGCTGGCCACCTTGACGGAGACGCTAGACGGCGCCAAGAAGAGGGAGGAGGACTTGAAGAAAGAGATCAAGGGCAACGAGGAGCTGCTGACGAGGGCCGCCGAGACTCAAAACACCTTCAGGGCCACGGTGGAGCTCTGGACTGAGGGCCTCGTCAACACTGCCGCAACCATCGACGAGGAGCTGGCGGAACTGGACTTGGCGGGCTTCGGGTATTCCCCGACGAGAATCTCCAGCCAGCCAAGCTTACTCTTTTCTTCGAGGGTGGCGACGGCTCTCCAAAGCAGCTCGGGAAAGGATCCCAAAGAAGCTGGCCGACGAGTCGCTGTAATCTGCACCAAGGTCTTGGAGAAGGTGTTCTTGAAGATACTCTTCCGCAATCCGGCCTCGACCTCACCCGAGTCCTCAAGAAGCTGCCGGCGGGTGCTGATCTTGAAGAACTCAAAGCCATTGTCGCACCCATTGTGGACAAGGTGAATGAGGTCAGGAGGGTCGACGGCGAGCGCGTGGATTAGGCCACCCTTCTTCTCCCTTCCTTGTCGCTGTTATTTAAGTCATGAGAACAATTTAGTCAATGCCGCAACAAGTTACTTTTGTAATATAACTTTATTCTGGGCAATGCTTGCTATGCTATCTCCTTTACTTGATTCCTTTCTTTGTATGTTTTTACCCTACGCATTTTTAGGAACTTGCGGTGCTGGCACGCTTGCGCAAGTGCTGATCTTGAACATCAGCAGCCCATCTTGGCGGTGCAAGCCCGACAAGAAACCTTGCCGCAACTAGTTGCAGCACACTTAAGTTGTTGAGCGGACTCGAAACAAAGTAAGGGCGCAACTAGCTACGAGGAGGTTCCTCCGCGCACAGGTTTTCCATAGAAAGCACGGTCGTTCAAGGAAGATAGCTAAATTTTTTTAAAAACTGATTATGCTCTGACTTTGGCAACTTAGCTTTTCTGTCGTCTGTGTCCCGGCAAGGCTATACTTCTTTGAACGACGCCTGGTCCACACCTTTATCCTCTCCCCCGTGAACTTGTGGGCGAAGGAACCTTCTTTTTTGAGAAAAAAGAAAGAAGAGAAAATAATGATATGGAGCTTTAAGGCTCGTTACCACTTACCGGGGGCAAGTGCTGCACAAAGTGTCAGACAATACATGCAAAAAAGAAAAAAGGCATGAAATTTGACAACATGTGCTAAGCATACGATCTTTATTTATGCACGGGATCTGCGCCCGGCTTTGTACAAAGGGTTACATGCAACAGCGGCAAGGCTTGTACAAAAGGTAGTTGCCGGAATAGGTTCCGGCAACCGCGCCTTATGGGTAAAACTTGCGAAGATGCTCTATGTTCCAGGAATTGCTCACCGGAAAGCCATCTTCGGTCTCAAGGCGGACAGCGCCGGGCCTAGTGACTCGCTTTACCCGATAAGGGCCTTCCCACTTAGGCGTCAACTTGTTGGAATTCTTGGCGGATTGAACGCGCCGAAGAACAAGGTCGCCTTCCTCGACACTTCGGCATTAACTTTATGGGTTATGGTAGCGGGCGCAAAGCTTGCTGGTAGCGAGCAGCTCAGATAGCAGCTGAAGGCGATCTTCCTCGAGGAGCAGCGTCATCTTGTCGCAGCTGCTCTTGCTCAAGCTCATCATAAGCGAGCACTCGAGGCGATCCAGATACGAAGTTCCGTGGGGAGAACTGCCTCGCTCCATAGACAAGAGCAAAGGTGTACGTCCGAGGGCTCGATTTGGTGTCATTCGATCGACCAAAGAACCACCGGCGGCTCCTCGATCCAGCTTTCTTCCGCACTTGTGCAGCCTATCAAAAGTCCTGGTCTTGACTCGCAGAGCACTTCAGCGTTCAGCCTCTCCGCTTGACCATTGCTTCTCGGGTGAGCAATGAAGCGATAAACAGATCTTGGCGCCAAGATCTTGGACGATCGCATGAAGGTGCGGCTCAGAATTGAGTGCCATTGTCGGTGATGATCCTGTTAGGGACTCAAATGGCAAACAATCGACCAAGAACTTGATTGCTGATCGTGCTGTCACCTTCCTCACTGCTTCCACTTCCGGCCACTTTGTGAACTTGTCGATTGCCACGTACAAGTATTCAAAGCCCCCGACAGCTCGGGGAAAGGGGCCAAGGATGTCGAGCCCCCAGATCGAAAATGGCCAGGACAAAGGGATCATCTGGAGAGCTTGAGCTGGTTGATGTATCTGCTTGGAGTGGAACTGGCACGCTTCACACTTGGTTACTTGTGCAGTTGCATCTTGGAGGGCTGTCGGCCAAAAGAAACCTTGCCGGAAGGCTTTGCCGGCAAGTGCTCTTGCGCCAATGTGGTGACCACATATGCCTCCGTGTATCTCCACCAACAGCTCCTGTCCTTCTTCCCGGGAAATGCACTTCAATTTCACTCCGTTGAATCTTCTTCAGACAAGATGTCATCGACAAACTGGTACATACTTGATTGTCGGGCTACTCTCCGCTTCTTCTTGTTCTTCGGAAGTTCTCCTGCTTGAAGGAAATGGACGATCTCTTTGTGCCCATGCCGGAGCTTGTGGCCCAACGACAAGGACTAAAGGCGCAATGCTGCTGCTGGAACATTCGCTTCCACGGCAAGAATCTGCGATTCAGCCGGAGCGTGATGCTCCCGTCAGCGTGTCGACACAACTTGTCGGGAGCGCTCGCTTCAATGGAACAAACCCTAGGGCTTGTCGGAGCAGATCGCCCTCAAAGACTTTTTGAGTTGATCTTGGGGACCTTCTTGACGGGGGCTTCGGGGAGCTCTGCCGGAAAGTAGTCGCCAGTAGCCGACTTCCTCTTCTTGCTCTGTCCAGTTGATGGTGTTACGGATGGTTGAGTCAGCTTGAGCACAAAAATTCCTGGTTCCACAGGTAACTTGAGTGCGCCGCACTTTGACAGGCCGTCTGCAATGTCATTTCGAGCTCTTGGAACATGTTCCATTTGCAGGCCATCAAAATACTCTTCCAACTTCCTCACTTCATCAATGTAGGCTTCCATCAACGGACTTTGATAATCTTTGTTCACTTGACGGACGACGAGCTGCGAGTCACCCCTGACAATAAGCTTCTTGATCCCAAGGTCTGTCGCGATCCTGAGTCCGGCAAGCAAGCCTTCATACTCTGCAGTATTGTTTGTTGCCTGCACCTTGGGAAAGTGCATCCGACCACATACTTGAGGTGCTCTCCGGTGGGTGCGACAAGTAGTACGCCCAAGACCGCACCTTGCAGCAAGAAGGCACCATCAAAGTACATGATCCATTCTTTGCTTGCTTCCTTGATGGGGATGCTCGTCTCGGAGTTTCTTCATCGTGTTGGCGCCCATTCTGCTATGAATTCCGCCAATGCTCGGCTCGATAGTTGAGGTACTCTCAAACTTGAGGCCAAAGCTTGACAATTCCAAAGGCCCACTCGACAATCCCGCCTGCTTCCGGATTTTGCAAGATCCTCTTTAACGGAAAGCGAGTGACAACTGTGATCTCATGTGCTCGAAAGTAATGGCGCAGCTTCCTCGAGGCCATGAGAAGGCCGAAGCAATTTCGCACACCGTAGTACCTTGATCTAGCCCCGCAGAAGGGAACCGACAAAGTAAACCGGGCGCCGCACCATGTTCTTCTGCTTTCTTCTTGTGGCTGCGCAGATCTATCCTTGCCGGAACTGTAACTTGTCGGGAAGCCTCGCTTGTCGCTGGACTCGCTTGTCGTGGTCGTTGGCTCATCATCCGCCTCCCTCTCCTACTATTAACGTAGCACTAACCACTTGATTGGTTGCCGCTAGATATAGCAGCAACTTCTCTTGTGGCTTAGGTGCGACAAGTATTGGAGTGGAGGATAGGTATCTCTTCAAGTCCTGCAGCGCAGCCTCCGCTTCTGGAGTCCATTTCATTGGACCTGCCTTTTTCAAAATTTTGAAAAATGGCAGGGCGTGCTCAGTAGACTTAGAGATGAACTTACTGAGAGTAGCAACACAGCCGGCAAGCCTTCGCACATCCTTGACGCGCTTCGGTGCTTCGATCTGTTCAATGGCTTTGATCTTGTCGGGATTGGCTTCGATCCTCGCTGAGATACAAAGAATCCGGAGAAGCTTGCGGAAGGAACTCCAAACACGCACTTCTCGGTATTCAACTTGAGATTGATCTTGCGCAGATTTGCAAAAGTCTCGCCTAAATCTTGGATCAAAGTTTTTTTGTCCTGCTCTTGACCACTATGTCATCGATGTAAGCTTCTACATTTCGCGGCAAGCCGTGGCTCAAAAGCATGACCGACTACCCTTGCAAATGTTGAACCAGCATTCTTTAGTCCGAAGGCATCCGTACAAAGCAAAGACGTGCTACATGGAGTAATGAATGCGGTCTTCTCTTCATCTTCTTCTGCCATTAAGATCTGATGATACCATGAGTATGCGTCAAGAAATGAAAGCAAATCACATCCTGCTGTGGAGTCAACAATTTGGTCAATGCGTGGCAAGGGAAATGGATCCTTGGGACAAGCTTTATTAACATCGGTGAAGTCAATACAAAGCCTCCACTTCCCGCTCGCTTTTGGCGCGACTCACTGGATTGGCTAACCACGTTGGATGGAGTACTCGGACTAGGCCCGCTACTTCCAACTTCTTGATCTCTTTCGCAATGAACTCTTGCGTTCCACCGCTTGTTTCCGACTCTCGCTTGACGGGCCGCGCATGAGGACGACGGCAAGGTGGTGCTCAATTACTTTCACAGGAACACCGGGGATGTCGATGGTTGCCATGCAAACACATCGACATTCGCCCAGAGAAAGCAACGAAGCCGCTTTCCTATTTAGGGTCAAGCGGCACCGCTGGTGAAGGTACCACCAGATGTCGCCCTCCTTGGCGGCCACTTTCTTGGTTTCGGTGAAGCCGCTTCGCCTTCTTGCACTTGTCGGTGGAGCTCGATGGTGCGTCCTCGACGGTAGCGGCACCAAGAGGTGCGCTTGCGGAGTGGGCATCGAGCTACTCTTGCCTGACTTGGTCTTCTTCTTCCCCGGAGCTTCAAAGGGCAAGTGGTTTGCGTTCTGCTGCGGCTGCTGCTTCCCGGTAGATCTTGTCGGTACAGATAAGTGCATCTTTCTTGTCGCCAGGGACAAAAATAACACTTATCGGACCAGGCATCTTAAGCATGTTGTAAGCATAGTGAGAGGCTGCCATAAACTTGGCGAGCGCAGGACGGCCAAGTATCCCATTGTATGGCAATGGGAAATCAGCCACGTCAAAGGTGACCTTCTCTGTCCTGAAGTTCAGCTCGCTGCCAAATGTCACCGGTAGTGTAATCTTCCCCTTCGGCTTGCTCCTTCCCGGATTGATTCCTTGGAAGGTACCAGTCTCTTCAAGCTCGCTGTTGGGGATCTGGAGCTTCTTGAGCACCGCGGAGGAGATCAGATTCAAACCGGCCCCGCCGTCAACCAGCATCTTCGTGACCTTGAGGTTGCGGATTGTTGGCGAAACCAACATTGACAAACACCCGACTGCAGTTATGCAATCAGGGTGATCCTCAATGTCAAGGACGATGGGCGTGCTGGACCACTTCAGGGGCTTGCGCGACTCAACGGACGGTTCTGAAGCGTTCACTTCCCGCACCCACTGTTTGAGTTGGCGGTGCGAGGTGTGCAGAGAAGCACCGCCGTTAACGCACAAAACCTCTGTTGCCTTCTGAAACTCCTACTCGTCGGTCTCATCCTCATCTATCTCATCGTCTTCGTCCTCGTCTTCATCCTTGTCGCGGCCGCGGGGAGGCCTGTCTCCTTGCCGCTGCTTGGCCTTGCCACGGCGCCCTCCCCGGGTGGGACGCTTCTTGCCGGATCCTCCTCCACCTTCCTGGGCCTTCTCCTTGTCGCTGCACTCGTACTCAGCTTTCTGCAGTTCTACGAGCTGCTCAACCTTCTTGCAGGCCTAAAGATCATGGCCCTTGGTGCGGTGGATCTTGCAGTACTGCTTGCCGGAGCCGTCCTGTTTGTCGGCGGCCACCACAGCCTTGCCGGAGTCACCTGCTTTGGCCTTCTCGGCGCCACCTCCGTTGCCGGACTGCTCGACAACTAGCACATCCTTAGCTTTTCTCTTTCTGTTATTCCGCCTCCGGTTCTTCTTTGCCGGAGGGGCGTCCTCACTGTCAGATCCTTCCGCTCCTGCGTTCTCTCCGGGGAGTTTCCTCCCTTCTTTAGCACATGCACACTTGTCGGCCAGAGCATATAGCTCGCTGGCATCTCTGATTTTGCACATCGCCATCTCCTCCCTCATCCTGCGGTTGCGCACGTTCTGATGGAACGCGCTGATAACCGCGGCAGGGTGGACGCTCGATGTTGCGCCGCACTGGCTGAATCTCCGTATGTACTTGCGCAGGGTTCTCCTTCCTTCCGGGCGAGCAAATGAAGGTCGCTCTCCGCCATGGGGCTTGTGGTCATCGTGAAGGCGCCGACAAACCGATGGCACAGTCCGCCCACGAAGAGATGGAGTTGTCCGCAAGTGCATGAGCCAAGATCCGACGTTGGGCTTGAGCACCAGCGGGAAGTAGTTGGCGAGATCTTCTCGCCGCCCCCCGCAGCCTGCATCGCGATGGTGTAGACGCCGAGAACTCGACGGATGTATCCCGCCATCGCACTTTTCGCACGCGTCTGGTTTGAAGTTCTTGGTGCTTTGGGCCATCGACTGGCGCAGCTCACGAGTGAACGCAGGCAACCTATCACAGACGGCAAGTCGCCTGGTTCCTCTGGCGCATGCATATCGACATGGGCCCAGCTGCTGCTGGTCCGACCGACGTCAGCTTTTCTTCGACGCCGGCGCGAAAAGGAAGCGCTTCGATGTCGCCGTTTGGAGAACTTGGCGTTGATCGCGGCGAAGCTCGCGGGTCCGACGACGCGGTGGAGTCGGTGTCGAGGTTGGCCCGGCGAGTCGGCGATCTTGGCCTTCGGGGCGGGGAGTGCACGATGGTGGCACCCCCAGCGGTCTTGTCGGCGTCGGCTTGCGCCTGGGCATCTTGCCGGGGCTTGTCGCCGTTTGCGAAGCAGATGAGGCTCTGAATGGTGGCACTCCAGTCGTCGATCTTGTCCGGTGCTGGAGGGTAGTCTAGTAGCAGTTGGGCTCGAGCCAATGCTTCTTCTGGGGTTTTCGGCGGCGGGGGCGAACGACGCGAGGAGCGGGATATGCTCAAACTTCTAACAGTGTTAGAAGGAGCAACATCTCGTCCAGGCGACCGTACTGCACTCGTGCCAGCGTGTTGACGTGCATGTTGGCCTTGAGCGTCCCACGATCCGCCGGCTTGGCCTTGTTCCAATGCGAGCACGGTGTTAGGAGCACCATTGCATGGTCGATCCTGCACCTCCTGGGAGGGGTGCGGTGGATGTATAGAGGCTGAAGCTTGCGGGGCCTTTTCCTTGGACCTGGTGACGACGTGAGCCCCCCATCGGCGCCCGCTCCTCCGCCGGCGTCCACCCCACCCCCCGTTTGCTCCGGTGGCGGTAGGATAGACGTAGACGGAGCGGCCACCTCCGAAGCCTTCTTCTTCAGTGGCATGTCGATGAAGATGTTGATGTGGCGCGTACAAATGCCGATCGAGTTCGACAACCTCGACGCTTCTACCGGGCGCGCCAAAGATGTCGGGAAACGAACACCTATGGGGCAGGCCCCTTCGTCCGCAAGGGAGCGGAGGGCGACGAAGAGCAGATCGAGGCGGAAACGCGAGGATTTTATCCAGCTTCGGAGCTCTCCGGAGAGATAAAACTCCTACTGCTGCTTTGTGTTTCTATTCTGTTCTTGCTCGAGAGCGTGGGTGTGTTGTAGTCTCGAATGAGTCGAACCCCCTCTACGTGCGCATGGGCCTCCTTTTTATAGGCTAAAGGGGTCACCGACAGGTGGCAACGCAGAGAAGGGTAAAAAAGTAAAAAGAGGGGTTGGTACAACCGCTATCAACAGTGCCGCCTACCTAACTCTGACGGCAGGGGACAAGGGCATTTAATGCCCGTCCGGTCGCCCCACAGTGCAGGAAACGACCGTTAGGTGCGCCACCGACCGCCACGATGGCCTTCTCGTCATCTCCACTTGCCACCTCGCACCGCTTGGCTGCACAGCGCTCCGCCACGTGCTCCTGGGATGGTCCCGCGGCGACACGTCGATGAGTGTGCTGGAGCGTGGGTGTAGAGGGGTGGCTTCGCCGCGGCAAGCGCCTTGCCGCGGTCATCGTCTTGCCGCACCCGAGAGCTTGCCGCTCGTCGGGTCCTGCCGGGACGCGCGGCATGTCGCGGCAAGTCTCTCAAAATGCCTTGGTTGGCCTTCCCGGCACGCTCCTCTTGCCGGGGTCTTGTCCTTCCCGGCAAGCTCCTCTTGCCGGGGCCGTGTCTTCTCAGTTAAACACTTTGTTCTTGAATGGCAGTAATAGGAATAGCGGCGATCTTGGCGGACGCCCGCAAGCCTTTGCTGGACGCCATGACGCCGTGCACAAGTTCGGGATACTAAGGTACCCCTACTTTAGTACACCGACAACTTGTAGTTGGACGAAGTTGAAGACATGGCGCAATCCAAGTAGTCCAAGGTGTCACCAGAGTGATAGACATGCAAAAAGAGCAAACACAAGCAACACTTGGAAATACAATGGTTAGCGCAAACAAAGTGTCCATTATGTAAGAATGAGTCCGTGTGGAAAGATTGATCGTGACAAAGCGCATGAAGCTTATCAAGATGATCTAGAATGAGATGCAAAGCATTCATGGGAGGACATGCAATCATTGTGCACACAAATGTGTTGTAAATATGATCAATGCAACCACGGTGCAAAATGATGTCAGAGTGAGATGGTTTATCAATAGCATGAATATGGCAATGGATGCTCAACATGTGTATGTTATCATGCAATTGATGGTGGACAATATGATAATGATGTATGAATATGCCATCGAGGTAGATCACAACAAATTTGCTAAGGAAATGCACAAGCTCATATATCATGGATGACATGGGAATACAGGATGCAACAAGGCAATCATAATGTGAGTCAATCCATGCATGAGGTGCAAACTTGTGGTAAGTATGATATGTCCATCGAGCATGACATGTATGAGCACAATCAACAAATATGGAGGTGTTGGTGTACCAAAGCTCGATGTCGAGGCATGGGTGGAGTGCCGAAGGTGCATCCAATAAGTGCGAGCTCTCCTCAATGTGAAGGTCCATGTAGCCAATCTCCAATGTCGCTCCTCCGTTCACGAGATGTATCATGTAGACAACAAGAAGGAAACAACAATGAAAGAGTGACCCATCCAATATGCGTATTTGAGGATGGCTCAAAGAGAAGGAGTTCACCTCAAGAAAGTTCCCAAAGATGTTGGATTCGTACATCATGTATGCCTTCACATAACCAATATGTCGCCTAATGGAACCGCCTTGTGAATCCTCCAAAATGAAAGAACATGATAAACACCCGGAAAAACAAATGAGGTTAGCGGAAATGCAAAACCTATCATTCCAGTGGTAAGATAACCAACAAGTGTATGCATCATGCTCATCATAAGAAGGTACAAGGGAGCATTTCATAGTGTGGAGGCATATGATGCAAGAACAACCAAATAGAAGAGGCTCAAGGAAAGAAGTATGCATCACAAGTAAGGTGTCAATGTCTCCATGATCAATAAGCATAGCAAGTTGGCAATCAATACAAGGTGATATGAGAGATGCAACTAGTGGATACAAGAGACAATGATCAAGATATATCATGTGAGAGGCATGAGCATATATGTCATCAACCCAAGAAAGCAAGTAATAGAGGAACATGGGTGATGCAACATAACGAGCAATCATAGCGATCAAGTCAAGCATGCTAGTAGTGCGAAGATGCAACATACTAGGAGGAATCATGGCAAGCATGTCATGTGTGCAAATAGTGGGTATGAATAATGCACATGACATATCACAAGCATGAAAGCAAGATATGAGTAAAATAGCATGAATGTATTGGCGAGACGCCATATGTGAATAGCAATGGGGCACATGATAAACATGGCAAAAGCAACAAGGATCTCCACCAAGCTTGCAAATACACATAGGAATATCATAATTGTGAATCATGGGTAGATGCAAACATGGGTCACAATTGCATGGCAAAGGCATAGAAACAAGCATAGCATGCAAAGTGAACACGGTAAAATGAGCATAAGGTGACAAGTGGTAAATGGCCCATAGCCGTGTGAGAGCCAAGTAGAAGAGATGCGTGTAGTCCTTGCGCGAAGGGAACGGTGGTAAGGATAGTCCACGGGATCCCAAAGCATCGTTGCTCTCAAGAGCTCGTTTCGTCAACTCTTGGGATTGAGAGGTTGACGAGTATACATGAGTACCTAGACAAAACAAAGACAAAGGAAAAATTGTGTGTGCGTGGTAGATGTACACATCATCCATCATGATGCGCACGTGCATGTGTCGGTGAGCACAAAATAGCCAATGCTCAAATAAATGAGATGCATGATATAGAAACATGTCATCCATCATGAGAGGTTTGTTATTATGTATGGCATAATGGAGACTCAAAGGATGTAATGCATCATGAGAAATATTGAGAGCATTGTTATTCATGTTATGCATATGGTGCACGCAATCATGGGAATCATGCAAAGTATGAAATGCATCAAGATCTCCTACTATGTATGAGGAAACTATGGGGGTCTCCTCATGAGCATGAGTAGCAACATCACATGGAGAATATTCTCAACATCCAAAACAAAGCATATTTGGTACAATGTGATCATGGCATGGCATAGTAGATGAATTGCGAAAATCATGTAAAAGAAGCATGGCAATATCATCACAAGAGAAGCAAAAGCAAATGACCATCATCTCGTCATCTATGCCATAAGTGCAAATGTGATTTATTTTAATGGGGCATGCATAGTTACTATGTTGAGATTGAAATGATGCAATATGGTTGATCTCACTCATATCATATGACAAGTTCAATGGATTGTCAAACATGATGTCACCAATAGAATTTTCACATGATATCCTACGGAGCATAGCATCACAACTAGGCAACTCAACATGCTCATCATCATATTCCTCACAAATAGGTAAGTCAAGGCATGAAGAAGTTTCACTAGGATGAAGCATGGTAATAGGTGGGTCAACATCATGGGAGCAATCATTATCAAGAGCGTCCACTAGTGGGACAAGAGAAGCACCATCACCTATGTTACCTTTGGAGCGTCGCTCATGTGTTGTAGGTGAGGTGTTGAAGATCGTCTCGTTGTCATCTTCATGTTGATGGAACCATGTGGGAGGTCCATCATGGTCCACCATGGCCATCATATTGTCCATTGGAGGGATGGACTCATCAAGGATAGGCATGTCGTCATGTAGGAGACCTAGCACCAAAGAAGAAAACACATTAGGAGTAGAGGTTAAGTCGTTAGAAATCATGGTGGCCTCACGTGTCGTGTCAACTACCTCTCTCACTAAGTGTTGTGGCTTACTCACTCCCTCAAGGATACACTCACTCATATGGTTTGTGGAGTCACTCAAATGGCGCTCAACCTCACATAGGATGTGTGGCATGCTCTCATGTGTGGGGCTAGTGGTGGTTACACTCATCCTCTCATCGGAAATGCTCTCAATGTCACATATGGTGGATTCACTCATGTCACTCATGTGGTGGTGGCTCTCCCCACATGACAAATGGGGCATCTCGACATATGTGGGTGTTGGAGAGATGTAGGTGCAAATGTCTCCATGGTCAACTCCTATCGCCGTGGTCGAAGGGGATGGCCCTTGCTTGACCTTCTTGTCGCCGTCTTGGTGTTGGATGCCCATATGATGTGGCACCTCGTAGCTTGTCTCCATGACCGAAGGGAGTTTCCCATGCTCGGCCATCGTCCTTGAGGGGCTTCCGAAGATGGAAGTGTCTCCCTCGCTCGTAGGTCGTCGCCTTGGGCTTGATGAAGTCGTTGTAGGCGTACTCGTGGGAAGTAGGCGAAGATGCTGTACGTCCAAAGGTGAAGATGCCTTGATAGCACTTGGCGAAGATGCCAAAGTGGTTGGTGTAGCCGTAGCGCCGTCTTGGTGGTGGTCGTCTCGCGATCTTCTTTTGTGCTCTTGAAGCTTGGACTTGGCGTGAAGTAGGGCTTGTTGGGACTTGTGCGTTTGCGCTTGTGGAGCATCTTCATGATGATGATGCCGTTGACGTGCTTGAGCTCGTAGTAGATGTCGTTCGTCGTCGTCATGCACATGATGCTTGGATGTGACTTTCCCTTCATGATGGTGTTAATCACGAACGTGATGGTGGTCGCCATGTAGATGTGGACGAGGACGATTTGCACTTGCATCTTTTTCGCGCTCCGAAGACTTGTGGCTTGAACGTCGCCGCCTTGAAGATGACGAAGGGGAAGAAGACTTGATCAAGGCTCTAATCTCCTCCATCCTTGCATCTTGTTCCTCTTTATGTGCGGAAAGCTTCTTGTCCATGTAGTCCCTTTTCCTTGCTTCGGAGTGACGAATGTCGACGGAGATGTTCTCGATGCGCTCTCGCAATCTTGATTGTGCGCCTTGCATTTTTCGTTGTAGATTGAAGATGGACGCTTTGGTGATGTACTTGTTCACGCTGTCGTTGTTGTTGTAGACCTGAGAGGAAATGCCTTGCCTATCCATCACAAGACTTGAGCAAAGGTGAGTAGGAGATGAGATAAACAATACCAAGCTACCTTTTCCCAATGTTGAGGATGTATCTTGTATCACTCAATGTGAAATGAAAGAATAGTGGAATTGGTACCGGACTTGTTCACTCACACATACAAGTAAAAGCTTATGGTAGAGCTCGGTGAGGATAGTGGCACAAAAATTTGATGCAAAATGTTACCAAGAGTCAATAATCTTGGAAAAGATTCACAAATTAGCAAGTGAAACAAGTAGACCAATAGCAAATGTGGTACACGGAAACACACACACAGATAGATAAATGGGGTCGTGTAACCAAGGAATGAGCACAAAATATGGAGTCCACGAAAAACGCTCGTGTTGCACAACTCAAGAGAGACGCTAGCACGATTGCTTAATCGGCGGATACGACACTTGTGCACAACCTATAAGATGCAAAATGGATAAACTTTCTATCCCATGTATGCTATGTATGTATGGTTCCCGGTGTTTCGCTCAAGATGATCCAAGATGATCGGATATGACAATCTTATGTGCAATGGGGTATGATGCTATGGCACTTGCTTACAAGCTTCTTTGCTCTCTTTCTTTTGCTTAAAAGCTTTATTTCTTCTTCTTTTTTCTATGGCCACTTTTGCACAATGCACAAATCAAGATAGCAATTGCGTATATGCGGGAACAAACTTGTGAAACGAGATATGATACCAATATATGCACCATGATGATATGGTATGTATGCAATGGGAAGTATGATCACTAATGTGCACAAGTAATGTTGCCGGCAATACTCAAATGGCTAGTCTCGATAGGCAAGTAACGCAAAATGGGCTAGGGGTTAACAATGCAATTTGCAAGGGGAATATACAATGGTGTCGTCGAGGTTACCGTCCTTTGCGATGATGAGTAGCGGTGTTCTTGATGTAGATACCAAGATGATGTAGACCTGTCCCTAAGTAGCCGAAACACCTTAGGAAATGGTAAAAACCGCAAACTCAAAATCTAAAATGACAAATGTCAAATGGTGGTAGCGCGGAGCGGTGGTGGTGGTTGATGAACAGGCAACTGTCCCTAAGTAGCCAAAACACCTTAGGAGACTCAAATCACTTCAAGCAACCACTAATGCTATGGTGAACAAAATGGGTTAGGTTGCAGAAGTCGATGGTGGTGTAGCGGATGATATGGTGGAGGGCCTTGGCAAAGATGCCAAAATGTCAAAATTTTGGTGGAGTCAAATGGTGTTAGTGACTATCTAGGTGGATGGGGGATGTCAATAGCTACTCAACGAGCTAAAGAACGCGAAAATCGGACTCCGGATGTGGAAGTTATGGGCAAAATGGTGAAGTGCACGCTTGGTGACACTGGGGGTCGTGCGACGGGGTAGGAGCCGTGGGCACGGGTCCCATGCGCATACTGCGACACGCATCGGGGCACGGGGTCACCTGGGACACGTGGGTTTGGCGGATTTCTTCCCGATCTAGGCTCCAAATGGATAGGTCTCGTGGTTGGGGTGTAGCTGGGGAGGTAAGGGGTGGTATGGGGTGTGGGTGGTCGAAGGGACAGCGGCAGAAACGCACTGGAAGGGCCGTGCACACGGTGTCTGTCTGGCCCGTGTGCACGGGGGCCCGTGTGCCCGGGGTCCCGATGGCCCGTGTGCACGGGATCCTCGAGGAGCGGACGAACAGCTCCGGATCCGTGGCGAATCTCGAATATGAGGTCAAAATCGAAGGGTGGAAGGTAGGCGAAGGTGGTAGAGGGGTGGATCTACTTGCTAAACACCAAATCCATGGACGAAATCCAACAAAATCTCATCAAACCAACAAATCACAAAAACATTTGGGGCTATTTTTGGTGGGGAATTTTCGAATTTAGGACGAAATCACACAAAACTAGGCTAGAAAACAAAGAGGGGGCTCCAATTTCATGATCAACCATGGCTCATGATACCAAGATGGTGTAGGGTGGAACCCTATGGGGAGATCTTTCATGAATTGGAGAGGAATCCCCAAGAACAAGATGAACAAAAGAGGGAAAACAAGAGGAACACTCAAGAACAAGTCAAACCACACATCCACTAGACAATCAAACACATAAGATCCACAAGGTACATGAACAACAAAGGGAAATAAGATACATGGTAGAGTTCATCCCAAATCCTATGAAGGAGATGAGGGCTTGATGATCTTATGATTGGGATCCTTCCCCAAAGATGAGGTCTAGATGTTTGGCCACTCCAAGAGGAGGTCTTGATCTCCTAGTGGAGTGGATCCATGGAGCAAAGCTCACAAATGTCTATCAACTACTTTGCTAACCCTAAACATAGCCCTAGGTATGGTTTATATAGTCTTGGGCTCGAAGTAGGTGAAGAGGGGCTCGGATTGGGGATCACAGCCGTCCATCCTGATGAGCCCGTGCGCACGGGGTAAGTTGGGCCCGTGTGCACGGGGGTCCCGTGGGCACGGTACAGGCCCGTGCGCACGGGGTGCTCCAGCGCCAACTCTCTAAGTAGTCCGTGCGCACGGCGTCTTCGAGGCTCGTGGGCACGGGGTCGCCTGGGAGGTGCAGAGTTGATCTTGTTGCACTCCTTCTTCCTCCTTGTGTCCTTGGGGTCCTTCTCCTACTCCTTTGGGGTGTTCCTCACCAGCTTGTGGTCATCGGTCTTCGTACCTAAGGACACATAGAGCACTTTGGTGAGGTAGCAAGCAAGTCCAATGGATATTCATGATGTTCTCGAAGAAGAGCGGGTTCACCTTAATTCCAATGGCGTATGTTCAAGGTCTCGTCATATGTCCTCTTGGGGTATTGAGAGTAGTCGGAGTTTACATGGGGATGAACGTGGGATGCTCCGCATCAGAGGGGTAGTGCCTTTTATCCCAATCGGGAGATAAAGCGGCATAAGGCAGCCACGCATCCAGTTAATTTCTGGATTTGCTTGAGGTCTGTTGGGGTAGCCAACTGTGACAAAGCTCGGATTTTAGCCGGATTTGCTTCAATTCCTCTATTGGAAACGATGAATCCCAAGAGCTTTACGGTAGGAACGCCGAAAACGCATTTTTCTTGATTGAGCTTGATGTCATATGTTCGGAGATTGTCCAATGTAAGCCTCAGGTCATCTATTAAAGATTCGACGTGTCTGGTCTTGATGACCACGTCGTCTATGTATGTCTCAACTATTTTCCCGATTTGTTTTTCCAGGCATGTCTGAATCATGCGTTGATAGATTGCACCGGCGAGGGAGTCCTGGATTAAGGGGTCCATGCACAGCCGGACTATATACTTTGGCCGGACTATTGGACTATGAAGATACAAGATTGAAGACTTCGTCCCGTGTCCGGATGGGACTCTCCTTTGTGTGGAAGGCAAGCTTGGTTATTCGGATATGTAGATTTCCTTCTCTGTCACCGACTCTGTGTAACCCTAGCCCCCTCCGTTGTCTATATAAACCGGAGGGTTTAGTCCGTAGGAAAACAACAATCATAATCATAGGCTAGCTTCTAGGGTTTAGCCTGTATGATCTCGTGGTAGATCAACTCTTGTAATACTCATATCATCAAGATCAATCAAGCAGGAAGTAGGGTATTACCTCCATCGAGAGAGCCTGAACCTGGGTAAAACATCGTGTCCCCTTCCTCCTGTTACCAATAGCCTTAGACGCATAGTTCGGGACCCCCTACCCGAGATCCGCCGGTTTTGACACCGACATTGGTGCTTTCATTGAGAGTTCCACTTTGCCGTCCCGATAAGGCTTGATGGCTCGACTCGTTGTTAAGGATAACATCACCTCCGGAGGATCCCTGGCTGTAGGCCAAACTCTCCGGCTGGGTGGTTTCGTCATGGCCGCCCGTTCGACCTCCGCGCCGACGATGACATCTCAGGTCATCAAAAACAACCTCCGTGTCAGCCCGGAATTCATTGAGCAGATGGATCCAATGGAGCTCTCCTCCTTAAACGAGCTCTTGGATTGCATCGCCGCCCTGGGAGTCGTTACGGATTATGGTCGGATCGGGCTCAAACCCGACCTAAGGGAGATTAACTCTCTGTTGGTCACCCATCAGATAGCGGTGGTGGAGGAACAAAACGGCAATTCATCCTCTATTTTGAGGATGAACTATGTCCGGATTACCGAGCTCTCTGAGCCGGATACCTGTCTACGGGAGGACATGGCCCATGCTCCAAACTTATAATCGAGCAGCGGGCCACAAATATTGGGCAATATCCTGGAGCCCGAGCTGCCAAGCTCAGGAGCTCCTTCGCCCCTGGGTTCCAGATTGGGTTAGGACGTGGACTTAACTTCACCCACCCACCCAGATGCAAGCGATCTTTCCCACATCAGATAAGAGCCCCAAGAGACAGTACATCACTTCTGGGCCAGATTTCTCCTCGTAATGAGCAAGGTTAAGGACTGTCACAAGGAAGACGCAATCTCATCTTTTGCAAAAATTGCACGGACAAGGGAATTCTCAATGCCATAAGTTGTCGTGACATAGCACACTTTGCCGACCTGCCAGCCATAGTATAAAAGTACTGCGCGATGGAAAGCGCCTGGAAGACCCAAATAAAATTATGGGATCCTCGGGCCCTAACTAAATCCCTCGTCCAAACTAAAAGGGTGCGCTCTCGCAAGTCACCCAACCCAATTACAAAGAAGCCAAAGCCCTTTACAAGGCGTGGAACCGTACTGGAGGGATCGCTCAATAGGCCATGCAAAATTCACAGCACACCGAACACCATACCAACACACAGCCTTAGAGCATGTTGGATACTCCGGCAGGTGGCCAAGAGCGGCGAGGACCTTCTCATCAACAATACCGTAGAGCACCATCCCGCAGAAAATAACAATACAGTACTGACCGTCTTCGAGACTTTTGCCTCGAACAATAGGCGCAAGCGAGCGCTCCGCAGCCTCGCCGAAGTCTGCCACGTCGCAGCAACAAACTCGTGGAGTGATACGGCCATAACCTTCAACGCCAGCGATGAACCTCAATTCCGCGCAGTCCGAGAACCAGCCGCTTTGGACCTTAGTCCAATCATCGATTGATTTTGTCTTACGAAAGTGCTCATGGACGGCAGCATCAGATTAAACCTCATCTATGAGGAAGCTCTTAACAAAATGGAAATTGATAAGAGCCGCATTGAGCAAATTAGCACGACCTTCAGAGGAATCATCCCTAGCCGGGAGGCGCGATGCGCAGGGAAAATCACACTGGATGTGGTATTCGGTACACCGGAGAATTATAGGTCCGAAGAAATCACATTCCAAGTGGCCCCGTTTAGCAGTGGATACCACGCCCTCTTGGGATGAGATGCATTCACAAGCTTCCAAGCTATACCCCATTACGGGTACATGAAGCTCAAGATGTCGGGGCCCAATGGAATCATCACTCTAGCCAGTGATCCAGACATAGCACTCCAGGCCGAAAACAAAACTGCCGCACTAGCCCTAGAGGCATTATCAGAAGCCCTCGTGGCCGAAGAGTTAACTGCGCTGCGCTCCGCAGTAGACAGGGACGACGTGATACTCAACAAACGACCCAAGTCTACCTCTTTTAAACCAGCAGACAAAATATTAAAATTCCAAGTCCACCCAACAGACCCCACAAAAACAACATCAATTGGGGCACAACTAAACCCCACAATAGACGCTGCACTACGAGAGTTCTTGCTCGAGAATTAGGACATTTTCACCTGGCATCCTTCAAACATGCCAGGTATCCCACGCAGGCTGGCCGAACATAGCCTAAACATACTAAAGGGACACAAGCCGGTCAAGCAGACTCTTCGGCGCTTTTCAGAACCCAAGCGACAAGCCATGGGAGAGGAGCTAGCCAAGCTACTTGAAGCCGGATTCATCAGAGAGATAAAACATCCGGACTGGCTAGCAAACCTGGTGATGGTACCAAAGAAGGACAAATCCTGGCGCCTATGCATCGATTTCAAAGACCTTAATAAGGCTTTCCCTAAGGATCCCTTCCCCCTCCCCCGCATCGATCAAATTATCGACGCTATCGCATGACACGATTCATTGTGCTTCCTCGACGCATACTCGGGATACCATCAAATCAAGATGGCGGAGTCCGATCAAGCCGCAATGGCATTTATCACTCCATACGGTCGCTTCTGTTTTAACACCATGCCTTTCGGGCACAAAAATGCCGGTGCAACCTATCAACGCATGATTCAGACATGCCTGGAAACACAAATCGGCAAAACAGTGGAGGCTTACGTATACGATGTGGTCATTAAAACAAGACACGTCAAATCATTAATAGACGACTTGAGGCTTACGTTCGACAATCTCCGAACATATGACATCAAGCTCAACCCAGAAAAATGCGTTTTCGGCGTACCAGCCGGAAAACTCTTGGGCTTTATTGTCTCCAATAGAGGAATAGAAGCAAATCCGGCTAAAATCCGAGCTCTGTCGCAGTTGGCTGCCCCAACAGACCTCAGGCAAATCCAGAAACTAACTGAATGCGTGGCCGCCCTAAGCCGCTTTATCTCCCGATTAGGAGAAAAGGCGCTACCTCTTTATCGCCTTCTTAGACGCACCGAACACTTCGAGTGGACGGATGCAACTACGGCTGGGCTGGAGGAAATAAAAGCCCTCCTAGCCACCAATCCAATTCTGGCAGCGCCAAATGTCGGCGAACCCATGCTGCTATACATAGCTGCAACACACCAGGTTGTAAGCGTAGTGCTCGTCGTCGAACGAGAGACGGATGGATATAAATTCCCATTACAAAAGCCGGTATACTATGTATCCACTGTCCTCACTCCATGCAAGTCACGGTACCCACATTATCCAAAGATAGCATACGCGGTCTTCATGGCATCCTGAAAACTACGACACTACTTTCAAGAGAGTTCAATCACGGTGGCCTCCGAAGTACCACTCAATGACATAATAAATAACCGCGATGCCACGGGCCGGATTGCAAAATGGGCTATCGAGCTCCTCTCGTTGGACATAACATACAAACCACGGCGGGCCATTAAGTCGCAAGTACTGGCCGACTTCGTCGCTGAATGGACAGAAGCCGAACTCCCTAAAGAATACGGCGCATACTCCAATAGGATCATGCACTTTGACGGCTCTAAGATGCTTGCTGGTCTAGGGGCTGGCGTCATCCTGACGTCTCCCACTGGAGATACAGTCCAATATGTACTCCAAATACTTTTCAGAGATTCCAACAATGCAGCAGAGTATGAGGCATTGTTGCACGGTCTTCAGATGGCAGTCTCCATGGGCATTCAACGTCTTGAAGTACGTGGGGATTCAAATCTCACAATATCTCAAATAAATGGAGACTTTGATGCCAAGGACCCGAAAATGGCGGCTTACCGTAATGCCGTTCTCAAAATTTTAGCTCGGTTCCAGGGGCTCGAATTCCACCATGTGGTTCGAGAAAACAACCAAGCGGCGGATATCCTCACCCACATCGGCACTAAACGTGACCCCGTCCAACCAAATATTTTTTTGGAAAGGCTGTTCAAGCCATCTGTGGTAGGGGAAGGGGTGTCCGGCAATACTAATCCGGATCCGCATATAACCCCAGATCCTGAACAATCTGACGAAATCGGAGGCTCCGCCACCAAAATCACACCTTCTGCCCACATGATTATGGCAGTCATCGCCCCGTGGACGGAACCCTTCCTAGCTTACTTAAATAGGCAGGAACTCCCGGAGGACCAAAATGAGGCACACTGCATTGTGCGGCGCTCTAAAGCCGACAAAGTCCACGAGGGAGAGCTTTATAAGAAAAGCGCAACCGGAGTATTCCAAAGGTGCATCCCCGAAGAGGAAGGGCGGTAGCTCTTGGCTGAAATTCATGTCGGGCTTGGCGGCCACCATGTCGCAGCTCGGGCGCTCGTAAGCAAGGCCTTCCGTACAGGTTTCTATTGGCCGACAGCCCAGGCAGACGCACAAGACCTTGTACAACACTATGTCGGTTGCCAGTTTTTGCAAATCAAAGCCATATGCCGCCCACCGCCCTCCAAACAATCCCCATAACTTGGCCCTTTGCGGTCTGGGGGCTCGATATGGTTGTTCCTCTTAAAGGAGGAAGCCATAAGAAGAAATATTTGTTGGTCATGGTTGATAAATTCACCACATGGATAGAAGCCAAACCAGTTAAAACGGCCGAATCCGGACCAGTGATAAACTTTATATCCAAGGTTGTACGCCGCTATGGTGTCCCCCACAGCATCATCACCGACAACGGCTCGAACTTTACAGCCGATGAGGTGAAAACCTGGTGCAGTAAAATGGGCATAAAACTTGATTATGCCTCCGTCCATCACCCCCAAACAAACGGTCAAGTCAAACGAGCGAACGGTCTTATCATGAGCAGAATTAAACCCAAACTAGTGCGATCTTTGAAGGAATCAGATACACACCGGGTTGAGGAGCTCGACTCCGTATTATGGGGGCTGCGGACCACGCCAAATCGCACAATCGGATACACACCATTTTCTATGGTGTACGGCGCAGAGGTAGTGCTACCCTGCGATATCATCCATGATTCACCTAGAGTGCGTATGTATGAAGAGAGAGAAGCCGAGTTGGATCGGCAGGACAGCTTAGATGCCCTGGAGGAGGAGCGTGATGTCGCAAAGGCCCGTTCCGCATTCTATCAACAGCAGGCTCGAAGGTATCAAAGCATAGAAGTGCGGGCCAAAACTTATAACATTGGCGAACTCGTTCTACGCCTACCAGAGAAGAAGAAGGACAAGCTAAAGCCCAAATGGGAGGGGCCCTTCATCATTGACAAAGTTCTCACTGGAGGTGCGTACCGTCTGCGGGATGCATCAGACAATCAACTCGAGCTGAACCCATGGAACGCGCCCAGAATCCAAAGATTCTACGCCTAGTGTCGAACTCTGTGTTTGTTTCCTTACCTCCGTCTTCCCTTTTAATTATACCCTCTCTCTCTCCCTTTTACATTTACAACTTTAGAAAGCTTCAAGTATGCTTTGACCGCACACTCTGGCCGCGCTATATGCGCTCAATATACCTGGGGGCTTCTTACACAGAAGCTTAATTGTCTTCTGGGCTTTCAGCCCCCAACGTATGTGTCACTCTTCCGTATGTGCCTTTCTTCACCACTATATGCATCGATATGACTCAAGTTTTGGCCAAGATGGGTTGCCTGGCTCTTGTGTTTATGCCCTACGTTCCCGTTAATTCGGCTGGGGCATAAGGGGAGTACCTCTGCGATTGTTACTACCGGGTCAGCCGGATGTGTACCTCAGACTGGGTGAAGCCGAAAACTAGCGTTCTTAAGGGAATATTCGGTCGGTGAAGAAAAGATGTATTTTATCCATTACAAAACATGCCCCCTACATGCTTATATCCTGCGTAAATTTTTGCAATTCGGACATGCACATCAATGCATGCACACCCAAGGAAAGGAACCCTTAGCGGAACTATTCTCCCTGAAAGATGTTTCTTACTACCCATGTAATATAACATAACTAGTTGGGTACTTGTCTGTTCAAGCACTTATGACCCCTACGCCTGGTTTCCATGCTTGCCCTAGTTTTCACGTAACCGAGCGGGTATTCGGATACACTCTGGACTGTCGGGTCCGGAGGTTGAAGCGAAAAGGTCGGCCAAGACAAATGATTTACAGTCCAGCTAGGGACAAAATATGTCCTTCTAAGTACAATGCCACTTAGACTGACTAAATTCTTCTTCTATACCATCCAACAGGCTGTCTAGCCTACAGTCCTGTTGGGAATACTTAGAGGCTAATGCTACTTGGTCATACACTAGACGTACTGGGATCTCCTTCCCATCTGACCCTACAGGTCCGACCTCAGCCATGTGGTTCGGGTCAGCCTTGGCGTACCGCGTCTTCACCATGGCCTAGGCTTCCCTTGCGCCTTGTCGGCAGGCCAATATCTTCCATAATCGGAAGCGCTGCCGCGCTCCCTTGAGCGTCTCCACAAGCTCCCCATGCCACCTGGCAGGGAGGCGGATAGCCACAAGGCCTGGGCAATGCCCCGCATCACCTGCCGACCTTGTTCGTGCAGTTGTGAGAGCTCCGGCAGGAGATCGCCTGCAGATCCGGGCATCTCCTCCTTGGGACGGCCTATTAGCATGCCTACAGACATAATTCGGTTAGCACGCTTCTTTGCCGAACTTTATAGTGGTTCGTCAGAACACTTCCTGAATATGCCGCGCTGTAGACTCTTATTCTCCTTTACGGAGTCAGCAAGCTAGGCCCGAACATCCTTTAATTCGATGGCCAGACGGACGTTTGCGTCCTAGAGAGTATTTTTCTCCTTTATAACCTTTGTAAGCATGCGCTGGCCAGCCTTCAGCTGTCGCCGAACATGCTGCTCGTCCTCTGGTACGATCTCCGGATTGCATCCGGGATTGTCTGCAAATTCTATTGTTAGAATCGCATTCATGCTGAGAACTAAACTGGTACATGCCATGACATTATTTTTGTTTAAAAGAAAATATTACCAGATGGGGCCTTCGTAGACTCCTCCATCACGGCAATTGTGGCCCGCAGTTGGGCCTTGCACTTCTCTGTCAGAACCTATGCACACGAGGATCCTTAAATCAGTTGTGCCAACTATTTCAAGTCCCAGGGGCTACTGATAAACATACTTATCAAATTTTCTTACCCGTATATCCTTTACGTACTGGTCCGTGGCCCTAGTGAGGCCACCTTGAGCAGACCGGATGTACGCCTCCCCTTAGTTGAAAGCATCGAACGCCTCTTCAGAGAAATTAGGGTCGCGTAGTGCGGACCGTCGGCGCCTATGATTTATGGCACTCTCCACCTCGGAGTTTGTGGTGGAAAATCTATCCGCATCCTCTATAGGAGGATCGTCCGCGTTGACCTCCGCCCTTGAGTCCGGCCACGGAGTCCGGCTGGTGGAAGCGTGACCAGCAGGCTCTCTGGATATAGTCCGGCGAGCGCTCTTTTTGTTAGAAGGCAGCGGACATTGATAAATTCGTGGCAGGTTTTTAAACATACCTTTGCAACAGCGTCTCGGTCCTGACCACCTTCCTTTTAAGCCTACCCAACTTCGGTGCCCCTTGTTGGCGAGTTACCGCTGGTTCGGCTTGGCGCCCCGATGGCCTTCCCTGTAAGACGCAATACACGTGCGGTGGGTGAAGTGTAAAGAGGGAATCCTTTTCGGAAGTTGGGACTGTGGCTTTACTTACCTGGGATACATGGAGTAGGCCAGGATAATCGGCTATGATGGCCACCATCACACCATCGCAGCTCAGCTGGTAAAACGTCCTATCAACAAGCTCCACAAACGTGTCCGGATCTTCTTCGAGTCCGAGGTCGAGAGCCCGGTTAGGGTCCTCTGGCTGTGGAGGTGGGTTGTGAACATCCTTCATAGCCCTTCGCAGTTCCTGCTATGAATTGACGAACTAAACATCTGTGCTAAAAATGTGAGAAAGATTGGAATAAAAGATAGCGACTCACCCAGCTTGGGGGGTTGTACATGGAGAATCCATCCCGTGGCTAGATGAACTCCTCCTCTTCTCCTTTGTACAAATCGGACAATATCTTCGCCAGAGCGGCGGGAGAATCCGGACCATTACGGCCACAGCGGGTGGCATCGTCTTCTTCATTGAAGTGCCACATGGGTTTTCCCCGATATTGAAGTGGCTGCACTCCTCGCATTATACATATGGACATAACTTCAATTATTGTCAGTCCTGATTTGGCCAGTGTATTTATTCTGTCCATCAGGAAAAGGATCTCTCTGTTATCTTCCTCCTGGGGGCTCCTGGGGCGCCAGCTGAGGCGTTTCTTCAACAGGGCATTTACAAACCCAGGAAGGCCCTTCCGGACAGGGTCCAGAAGAGGGACGTCCTCCACGTAGAACCATTCCGAGGGCCAGTCTTCGGATGTCTTCTTTGGGGTGCCGGATAGATATCCGGTCCCGGCGATGCACCATATTTCGGCTCCGCCCACTTGATACACCATCTCCTTTTGACTACGGGGGATGAGGCAGAATAGCCTCTTCCACAACTCGAAATGGGCCTCACAACCCAAAAAAGCTCGCAGAAGGCAATGTAGCCTGCGATGTGCAGTATGGAGGCTAGGGTAAAGTTATGCAGCTGGAGGCCATAGAACTCCAGGAGCCCGCGCAGGAAAGGATGGATTGGAAATCCGAGCCCCCTCAGCAAATAGGGGACGAAGCATACCCGCTCCCCCTTGGACGGGTTTGGAAAGCTCTCCGCTTGCTCCCCACCATTATAAGTGGCTAGTCCAGCTCGGACGGGGACCACGTATGCAGGTGGGAGAAACCCCTTGATCTGCAACTCTGCTAGTCGGCTGTGGGGAACAGAACATCTCTCCCAATCACCTGGCCTAGTGCTACGGGAGCGAGAGGAGGAACCGCGATGATCGGCCATGGTGGTGTGGATTTTTTTCCGGGCGCACTCTGATGAACACTCGCTGGGAGGAGATGGTATGATTTGGATCTGAGAAACCCCGTCTCTTTTATAAATGATTTACGCATTGTTGGGGTGGCAAATGTAAAAATGCCTCGACTTCTCGCATTCGCTCGACACGTGGAGACAGCCGTTATCGAAGCACAAAAGCGGAGGAGCGCAACATTGATGAGGAGTCGGACACTGCTCGTCACAATGATATTCTGGAAGATTTGGAGAGGACTCCGCCTTGCAATGCTGGAGACAATCTGCGCGCTGGACTCATCGTCATTGAAGCCTGGTTCAGGGGCTACTGAGGGAGTCCTGGATTAAGGGGTACTCGGACAGCCGGACTATATACTTTGGTCGGACTATTTGACTATAAGATACAAGATTGAAGACTTTGTCCCGTGTCCGGATGGGACTCTCCTTTGCGTGGAAGGCCAGCTTGGATATTTGGATATGTAGATTTCCCTCTCTATAACCAACTCTGTGTAACCCTAGCCCCCTCCGGTGTCTATATAAACCGGAGGGTTTAGTCCGTAGGACGACAACAATCATAATCATAGGCTAGCTTCTAGGCTTTAGCCTCTACGATCTTGTGGTCGATCAACTCTTGTAATACTCATATCATCAAGATCAATCAAGCAGGAAGTAGGGTATTACCTCCACCGAGAGGGCCCGAACCTAGGTAACACATCGTGACCCCTGCCTCCTATTACCATTAGCCTTAGACGCATAGTTCGGTACCCCCTACCTGAGATCCGCCGGTTTTGACACCGACAACCGACATTTTTGAGCCCGAAAGTCATGGTGTTGAAACAGAAGGGGCTGTATAGAGTGATGAATGCTGTTGTGGCTTGAACGGACTCCGCCATCTTGATTCAATGGTATCTGGAGTATGCTTCGAGGAAGCACAATGAGTCATGTCCAGTGGTAGCGTCGATGATTTGATCAATGCAGGGGAGAGGGAAGGAATCCTTGGGGCAAGCCTTATTGAGGTCCTTGAAATCGACACATAGGCGCCAGGATTTGTCCTTCTTTGGTACCATCACCAGGTTTTCTAGCCAATCCGGGTGTTTTATTTCTCTGATGAATCCGGCTTCGAGTAACTTGGCTAGCTCCTCTCCCATGGCATGTCGTTTAGGTTCTGAAAAGCGCCGAAGAGTCTGCTTGACCGGCTTGTATCCCTTTAGTATGTTTAGGCTATGCTCGGCCAGCCCGCGTGGGATACCTGGCATGTCCGGAGGGTACCAGGCGAAGATGTCCCAATTCTCGTGCAAGAACGCCTGTAGTGCGGCGTCTATTGTGGCGTTCAGCTGTGCCCCGATGGATGCTGTTTTTGTTGAGTCCATTGGGTGGACTTGGAATTTGACTATTTCGTCTGCTGGTTTGAAAGAGGTGGACTTGGATCGTTTGTCGAGTATCATGTCGTCCCTGTCCACTGTGGAGCGCAGCGTAGTTAGTTCTTCGGCTGCGAGGGCTTCGGATAATGCCTCAAGGGCCAGGGCAGCGGTTTTATTTTCAGCGTGGAGTGCTACCTTCGGATCACTGGCTAGAGTGATGATTCAATTGGGCCCGGGCATCTTGAGCTTCATGTACCCGTAATGGGGTATAGCTTGGAAGCTCGTGAATTCATCCCGCCCTAAAAGGGCGTGGTATCCGGTACTGAATTTGGAATGTTATTTCTTTGGACCTGTAATTCTCCAACGTGCCAAATACCACATCGAGTGTCATTTTTCCCGCATATCGTGCCTTCCCAACTAGGGATAATTCCTCTGAAGGTCATGTTGCTTTGCTCAATGCGGCTCTTGTCTATTTCCATTCTGTTGAGAGTTTCCTCGTAGATGAAGTTTAATCCGCTGCCACCGTCCATGAGCACTTCAGTAAGCCGGAAGCCATCCACAATTGGACTAAGGACCAAAGCGGCTGGTGCTCGAACTGTTCGGAATTGAGGTTCGTCACTGGCGTTGAAGGTTTTGGCCGTGTCATTCCATGGATTTATTACTGCAATGTGGCAGGCTTCGGCGAGGCTGCGGAGTTCTCTCTTGCTGTCGGCATTCTGGGAATGGGGGTCCCCAGACCTGCCTGCCTGCAGCCTGCGGTGTGGCTCAAGTGGTGGCCCAGCACGGCCCATCTTCATCAGCTCAAGCTCAAGACCCTCTCGAGGGGCCAAGCCTCGCGGGCGGACGACGCAAGGCTTCCTCAGGAGCGGCCTCACCTGGCAGGCTCGCGAGGAGCCGGAGAGATCCAGGCAAGGGTACCTCGTGAGGTGCCCATGACGCAAGCCATGACGACCGAGACCCGGCGGGCGCTAGGCGGGTGCATGCCTGCGCAGTGTCCTTGTTTCCTCTTTGGTGCAAAGGGGGCAAGCACAGGCGTGGAGTACCGAGGCATCAGGCAAAGGTTACTATTTCGGTGCAACGAGACCAAGACCAGCAGAGCGGCAGGATGGAGGTCACCGTGGAGCCCAAGATGGCGTCATCGCTAGTGCCTTTGGTAGCCGAAGACCAACTTTAGTCAGGATAACTTGTACTAGATGTGCCCCTGCAAAATGGCCGTTGTTGGCATCCTTCCCGCTCAATATTTGGGAAGAGGACCAGGGCCTCTATAAATAGGGCTAGCCACCGTAGTAGAGAAAACATCCCATCGAGTTCTCATCAAACCCAGAGGCGATCGAACTCACCCAAGTAGTTCATCGCACCAGCCCAAGAGCACCTCTCACGAGGCCGTTCTTCCCCTTGTACTATACAGCATCAGCCCCAGAGGCAATCCACCACACCACACACTAGAGTAGGGTGTTACACCACAACGGTGACCCGAACCAGTATAAATCTTGTGTCCTTTGTGATGTTCATCGTTTAGCTTAGATTCTCAGCGAGGCGTTCGGACATGGATTGGTAGGGGAAGGATCTTCGCGCGCACCCCAGAGTTCGAACCTTAAGGGTTTTGCCGGAACCCCACATCGGACATTTGGTGTGCCAGGTAGGGGTGCGCCAGAATCATTCTTCCGCTGTTCCGCATTTCATCGTTTGTCGTGTCCATGGCGGACGCTCGCCGGGCTCGCGCCGAGCGTCAGGCTGCTCTCGCTGCCCGCGTTGCCCAGACGGCTCCCATCGGCGGACATCCCCGTTGTTCTCCATCGCCTGCCACCAACGCCACCACCGGCCCGGCAAGGAACGAACAGCAGGCGTGGTCGCTGCATCCCTCGGTGCGGCCTTGTGGGGACCCCGACTCATAAGTCGTGATCACCGAATGCACGTGTACAGTGATCCTAGAGATCAATGCTCACTGAACACACAGAAGCTGAATAACAAGAGTCTCACATCCATACATACCGTATTACACAAGTAAGACCATTATGGTCGAGTCTTGAGTATAACGTCGCAGCGGAAATCTTCGTTGATAACTTGGACCCATGCCATCTGCCTTAACCCCACAGGCATTCTGACTGGGAAGCGTCCTAGCTCGCATGTTTCGTCAAGTATTCTTCATCATATCCTGTTCTTTCAAGCCTGGCCAAGTAAATAGCCAGGGACAAGCCAGTGAGTACGTTTGAATGTACTCGCAAGCAACCCAAGTTTTGGTTCGAGATACAACAATGCATGATATAGGTAAATTTTGCAGAAAGCTAGTTTTGAGTGTAATGACATGTTCAACAACTTTGTAAGGCATGCATCAAGAGAGTTCAAGTAACCATGAGGACAGGTTACAGATATCAACATAAATAGAGTGGGCAGCAACCCATCTAACATAAACAGAGTGGGCACCAACCCACCTCAATCATGTCAAGTCCTTTGACTTGACCCAAGTAGTTTTATCAGCTCACACACATGGTTGCAAAACTCTGGACATAGTTTAAGCAGCACCGCCCAACTGTCCTTGACCGTGGACACGGCTATTCGAATAGTTTTACACTCTGCAGAGGTTGCACACTTTACCCACAAGATCCGGGGAACTTCCGTGTCATCCACGACCCGCGGTACCTCAAGTACCCGGGGTAAGCACCCGATCACTACCTTTCTCTAGACGACACTAACATGGAGTCCACTCGATTGGTAGTAACCCCCGTGCCCAACATTATCACATAACATTTTCGTGGAGCCCTGCTCCCATACTTATCACATACCACTGGCACGGGGTACCAACGGTGTGTCCGGTGCCCTGTGAAAACAGTCATGGCCGCCCTACCTGTCACGACCCCGTCCCGAGAGAGCGCACCAACAACTCTCCCGTCGCTAGTAATGCGAGCCCCAAGCTAGTATCGGTCTAGGTACTCAATAATGCCCTTTTCCATATAAGGGTAGAGTGGTTGCGCATGTAAGGTTGGGACAGTCATCAAATCTTAAATCTAATCCGTTTTCGAAAACAACACACACACTTGCCTTGGTACACCACTTCGTCATCAAGTGGTTACCCATCTCATCATCTCCCTCGGGCATAAGTGGCACCCGACGGGGTTTTCGAAAAATCCTTTGAAGATACTTTGTCTCCGTCACCATGCATATACCCATCCGTTTTTGCGTAGCATCTACTTTAGCATCCTACCTACTCCCACCGGCATAACCCTCATAAGAAGGTAGGGCCATGCACAATGCAAGTATCAACGAGGAAATAACCGAGGCAACCAACCCACGTGGTGCACCATCTCATCATGATTCCGATGCAACAATAATAAAGAGCTTTATGACACGCATAAAAGGTTTCATAGACATGGTCAAAGGGCTGCTTGCCTGTTTCAACAAAGTCTTCGAGGTCTTCAAATCTCTCTGGTCCAACTCCGAGCATTTCGTCTACTTCGTCCACTATCGTCGAAAGCAGCCATAATAAGCAACACAACAAGGCAGGAAATAAAAGTGCTCTAAAAATATGAGTTGGACTTTTCTGGGGTACCTCTGGTCATATGAGGGATGACCGAAGTGGTTTCATTGGGATTCGATGAATGGATAACTCTGAACATTTTGATATGGTGGAATCAAGGGGTTTATGGATTTGCAAGAAGTGTACAGAAATATATTTTTGAAAAATGAGCAAAGGCACCCATTTAACAAAGGATGGTTTTAGAAGCATCTAGGAGTTGGTTTCACTGGATTTGGATTTCAAAGGAATTTCCTATGAATTTGCAAAGTTGACAAATATGAAGAAATGGCTCAATAATTTATGTGGTACAGAAAGTATTAAGAAAAATGTTCATAAACTAAGTTATGAACTTAGAAGCATCTAGGAATTTGAATCATGGCATTTGGATAAATTTTGAGCCTTCTGTGATTTTCTAAAGTTTATGACAGAAATGGAAATATGGGATTTGATAATTGTCCGTGATGAGAATCCTTATGGAAAAATGTGCAAATTGCACCATGTGATAGATCAGGAATTTATGAATTTATAGAAATTAGAATCATCAAATTTGGACTTAGAATAAATAATCTATGGATTTTAGAAACTGCACTGTAAAAGAAAAAGCGGAAAAGGGTTTTACCCAAATGGGCTGGATCTCGGCGGGCGGCCTTGCACCGGCGAGGTTTAGCAGCAGGCGCCACTGGCCGCCAATGGCTCGGCCGCAACGACGCTGCAGAGGCCACGTCGAAGGCGGCTTTGGTGCGCCACAGCGGGAGGCGGATCCGCCGGGCCGTTCCACTTAAACGGATAGGCCCGCCCACTGGTCGGCGACTTGGGACCCAGCGGCGGTCGTCTTCCTCCTCTCAAGCGCGCTCGGCGCGAGGAGGAGCGGCTCCGCCGGCGATTGCCGGGCTACAGAGCGTCTCCGGCGACGCTCCGCCCACCCGGCGATTTCAGAGGCCACACCGCACCCATCCATGTGTTGCACGACGACGCGGAGGGCTGCGGCGAGAGATGGTCTGCAGGTGGCATGAGGAGGCTGTCGGCCATCTTTGGCCACGAGCGCATGGTGTTTCCGGGGACGAACGACGTTGATGGAGGGCCTCAAGGTGGTGGTAGGAGGGTACTGGAGTGGCTAGGGAGAGAGGAGAGGCTCGGGATAGCCCGGATTTAGGCGGAGCCCGACGGCGGAGCTCCGGCCATTGCAGTGGATGGAGGGCACGGGGAGAGATGTGAGTTGGTCCATGGGGTGCACGGGAGAGAGGGGAAGCAAATGGAGCAGAGAGGGAGGCCAGGGACTGCCTTAAGTAGGAGGGGGCGAGGTGCACCATGGACAGAGCGCTCGGCGAGCTCCTAGCCGTTGTTGGAGGCCACGGGGGCGCGCGTCGGCATGTCTGGGGTGCTCGTGGGGTTGGTCTACGGCGAGAGGAGAGGAGAGAAGAAGCGGGGAAGGGCCAGGTGCCGCGCGTGTGAGGCGCTCCATTGGCGCGCTTCGGGCGGCCTCTCAGATGCTTAGCGTGAGGCGCGGGAGGGGAGAGAGAAGGGGCCGACACAGAGCATGTTGCGGACGCCAAGGCGCATCGGCAGTCTTGCAGGGAGGCCCGAGGTGGACGGGAATGCTGGCGGCAGGCTCGGCCGCTATCAGAAGCGCTCCAGAAAGCAGGCTTTGGCGGCATGAGCGCTGCTTTGCGGCCTCTGCCGTGTCCACTTGCGTCTGGAGTGTGCTGGGTGATGGGCTAAGGCCTGGGGAGAGCCTCGGATGCTCTGGAATGCCAGTAGGAGAGGAGAGAGGTTGATGGACAGAGAGAAGGAGGCTGCCCAGAGAGAGAAAGTGAGGGTTTCACCACCAAATAATTGAGCTGAAATGCAGCCACTATTACTGGAGGCAGAGGAGGTCTAGGAGGGGCTGTGGTAAAATGTTAGGGTCATGGAGATTAGTGGAAGTGGTTAAAAGAGTGGTTTAGGAAATTTGGCAGAAGGTGTTTGTTGCTTGTTTGGGCAAGGAAAAGGATTCCATTTGGCATGAGAATTAACAGGATCAAGTGTCATACATAAATGGGGTTGATCACCAAGTTGGAGCTCATTTAGGCAAAGTTGCCAATGCAACTTTTGTAAACCCTAGAAATCAGCAGAAATGGACTCTCCAAGATTTGGTCATGCAAATATGTTCTCCTTGATGCACCACTTGGTGTAGTGTCATCATTTGAGGGTATGAACATGTCCACAAAAGTTGAGATCAAAAGGAGAAAGTTTCCAATGTAGAGTTGTTCAAATTTGGTTCTGGTCAGAGAGGGTTTTGGGGCACTTTGATCAAGTTAACTTGTTCTCCAACTTGTGCCATTTAGTCTAGATTAATTATTAGACCATCTGAGCATGTTCACAAGGTTTGAGAACATTTGGACATGTTTGGCAATGTAAAGTTGCTCAAACTTCAAAATGGACAGAAATGGTTTTGAGGGTATTTCATGGAGTTATACTATTCTCCATGACATGATACTTGTCAAGATCATCAAACATGTCATATGTGACATGCCAGAATTCTCTTGGAATTTTTGGAGAAAATTTCCTTTGTAAATATTTCAAAATCTTGAAATATCCAGAAAGGGTTTTTGAGGTATTTGACCAATATTTTGAACATTACCATGTGTTGAAACTCTTATATATGGACAATATATGTCCTATGAGTTTCCCTAAATTTTGTCAAATATTTTTGAAGCAATAAAATAATTTTTCCCTATTAAAGACCATTTCTGGCCTTAAGAAAAAGCTTTTAAATAAAATAGGAAAATAACTTTCAAAATTATATTTTTGTGGTTTCTGGGTATCCTATATCTAATAGGAGTCAAATATATTTTTAGAAAGATTTTTACTGCCCTTAATTAAGTACTTGCAAAGGCAAACCTCAATTCAGGGTTTTTGAAAACTAATTTTTGAAAATACTATTTGGCCAAATTATTTTTGTAAGAAAATATTTTTATGTCCTATACACATGGCATCATCATTGGTTCAAGAGTTTGGAGCAAGGAGATGAAGTATAGGAGTTGGAGGATTTATTTGATTTTTAGAGCACTTGCAAACAGCAGACAAACATCCAATCAAAGCAAAGACAAAACACTCAAAAGTTTTTGTCAAAACACAATTTATCAAGATTTATTAGCTTAAGTGTTGTGCCATGAAAATCAGGGTGTGACAGGCCTTCCCGCCGCACCGCCACTCCATCGTTGACTCCAGCTGGTTCGTCGTCGCACGCCCGTCGCGCTCCCATGGACGCGCATGCCGCGTTGCTCCTGGTGCGTGAGCTTCTGCACTACTGTCCTGTCGACGACCTCTACGAGGAGTGGCTCGCTCCCATCACCGAGCTCGTCAGCACCGCAGGGGGCTCCCCTGCGCCGTCCCTCTCGCTACCCCGCCCTCCATCCTGCGCGGGTGATGCAGCTCAGGAGGTTCCTCCGCCACCTCCTCCCCAAGAAGGTGCCCTGGCTCCAAGACGCGCGACCCCTGGACGAGACCCACCGCGTCCAGCATCCGTGCAACAAGAAAGGAGCTGCCAAGAAATCCCTCGTCCCCAAGAAGGTGCTCGCGTGCTTCCTGCACCGGCACGTCATGACCGCATCCCTGCACATCACGTCAAGACCCCGCGCTGCCGCTAGCAGCGGCGCGCGGGAATCCCTAGTAGCAAGCCCCGCGTCAGCAGAGAGCTCCGGTGGCCACCACAGACTGCCGCGCCTTCACTACCGAGCTACGCAGTTTGCCTGGCCGGGCAAGTTCAAGCGGACCTGCCCCCCCCCCCCCCCCGCTACGACGGCACTGCCGACCCCGCGGAGTCCCTGCAGCTCTATGAGCTGGGCATCGAAGCGGCCAACGGAGACGAAAAGGTCATGGCGAACTGGTTTCCCATGGCGCTCAAGGACGGTGCCCGCACCTGGCTCCTGAACCTGCCTCATGGCACGATCTCCTCCTGGGACGAGATGCGCACCCGCTTCATCACCAACTTCCACGGCACTCGCGACCGTCCTCCGGCCGTGGGTGACCTGCGCCACATCAAGCAGCAACCCAGGGAGACCCTGCAGAAGTACATCCAGCGCTTCAACAGTGCTCGCCTCAAGATTCCCAAGGTGACTAAGGAGGCCATCATCTCAGCGTTCTCTGACGGCGTCCGCGACATCAAGATGAAGGAGGAACTGGCAATCCATGAAGATCTGTGCACGTCTCTGGAGTTGTTCAACCTAGTGACCAAGTGCACGAGGGCTGAGGAGGGACGCCTTTCCCTTCTCGAGCTCCCAGCTGCTGACCCAGAAGAGAAGAAAGCCAAGGCCAAGGACGTGAAGCGCAAGGGAGCAGCTGTGCTCGCAGCAGAGCCAGATATGGAGCATGGCAGGGACCAGCCGGAGTCGTCCAAGGGCAGCCGGTACTGCGTGTACCACGACCTCCACACCCACAACACCAACGAATGCCAAGAGCTCAGAGCCGTGCGAGAAGGATGTGTCGGTCGATGCCCCGAGCGCAACGATCAGGGCTACGGCCGAGGCGGAGGAAGAGGTGGAGGACGATGGGATGACCGTGGCCCTCGCCAAGGGAGGCGTGACCGGCCTCGCGAGGACCCCTGGCAGGACCAGCCTCGCGAGGGGGCTTGGAGGGATCAGCCTCGTGAGGATCGCCCGCAAGGCAACGCAGGCCTTCCACCTCTACCACCAACGCGCCCTCTTAGGTGGTCCACGTGCGCCATCACATTCAGCTTAGCGGATCAGCTCAAGTGTGCAGCAACAACCATTGTCCTCCCAATGCTCTATTCCCCAGTCATCAGCAATATGCAAGTCACCAGGACCCTCATCGATGGTGGTGCAGGACTCAACATTCTGTCCGTCGAGACGTTCAACAATCTCCAAGTGCCATATGATCAGCTTCAGTCGACCAAGCCTTTCTCGGGAGTCACTGATGGTTCCACCAATCCGATAGGGCGGGTCCGCCTCCCTGTCACCTTTGGACAGTGCAAGAACTACCGTACTGAGCTCATCGACTTCGACGTGGCCCACATTTGCCTGCTGTACAATGCAATCCTCGAGTATCCAACCCTGGACAAGTTCATGGCAGTGACTCACCATGGCTACAATGTCCTCAAGATGCCGGGAAGCAGTGGAGTCATCACAGTCCCCTGTGAAGAGAAGGATGCGGTATGCTCACTCGAGCGTGCCTTTCAAGCCGCATCAATCGAGGACCTAGACAACAAGAGTGGAAACCTTCTCGAGGCAGCTCCCAAGAAGAAGACATCACGCAGTTCAAGGCCTCAGGAGGCAGGCACCTTCGGAGGCACCTCGCCAAGATCTGTGCCCATCCAAGGGGCACCTCCCTCCATCGCACAGGAAGGCGCGACCCGCGCCCTCCTCAGGCAAGGCTCGGGGGCTCTCCCTGGAGGGCCACTGACTTTGCCAAGATCATGAGGGAGGCGCTCGGGCACCATTTGGAGGCGTGCTTCATGGCACGTTTCCCTCAGGAAGGCATGAGGCAAGGAGGGCCCAACCCTCAGGAGTTCATCACCAAGGTCACTCAGGAGCTGTAGGAGTCAAGAGTCATGCGCGGAAATGGCCGCCTGTAGGATCGAAAGTATGTCTAGAGGGGGGGGGGTGATTAGACTACTTGACAATATAAAAATTCAGCCTTTTGATAAAGACAAGTTTTTGGCAGATTCACGATGATGATCAAGTCAAGTATCACCCTACACATGCAATTCTAGAGTATAGGCAGCGGAAAGTAAATTGCACATGTAGTAAAGAGAGGTGGAGAAGAGCAAACGCAATTTGGAGACACGGAGATTTTTTTCTCGTGGTTCCGATAGGTGGTGCTATCGTCAATCCACGTTGATGGAGACTTCAACCCACGGAGGGCAACGGCTGCGAGAGTCCACGGAGGGCTCCACCCACGAAGGGTCCACGAAGAAGCAACCTTGTCTATGCCATCATGGCATACGCCCACGGAGGACTAGCCTTACTCGGGGTAGATCTTCACGAAGTAGGCGATCTCCTTGCCCTTACAAACTTCTTGGTTCAACTCCACATCTCGACGGAGGCTCCCAAGCGACACCTAACCAATCTAGGAGGCACCACCCTCCAAAAGGTAATAGATGGTGTTGATGATGATGAACTCCTTGCTCTTGTGCTTCAAATGATAATCTCCCCAACACTCAACTCTCCTCACTGATTTGGCTGTGGTGGAAGAAACGATTGAGTGGAAAGCAACTTGGGAGGGCTAGAGATCAAGCTTCATATGGTGGGAGTGGAGCTACTTGATCTCAACACAAGGGTAGGTAGTTTTCTTCTCAGAAATGTAAGGTAGGAGTGGTAGTTCTTTCGATGGCTCTCTCCACGAATGAAGAGGGGTGGAGGGTATTTATAGCCTCCACACAAAATCCAACCGTTACACACATTTGACCAATCTCGGTCAGACCGAAGTTGACAACTCGGTGAGACCGAAAGTTCAAAACATGTGAACGTTGGGATTTTCGGTGGGACCGAAAATACAATCTCGGTGAGTCCGATTCTTCCAAAGACTAGGGTTTGCCAATCTCGGTGGGACCGACTTCATCATCTCGGTGACACCGATTTGATGACAGAAGGTTACAGAAGCTTGGCAACACCAGTTTCGGTGAGACCGAGTTCAGAATCGGAAAATCCGAAATTTCTAGGGTTTGGCTTTGTGGCTGAGGTGGTTCATCTCGGTGTGACTAAGTTTAGGAAATCGGTGGGACCGAGATTACTTATGAGTGTATATTTGAAGTGAGAGTTGTTGATAGTTTGGGAGATATATTACTAAGCACTTTGAGCAACCAGATCATTAACATAACCTCATCCCCTTTTAATAGTATTGGCTTTCCTATAGACTCAATGTGATCTTAGATCACTAAACCAAAAATGGAGTCTTGAGCTTTTGCCAATGCTAGCCTTAGCATTTTGAGGGGTCCACATCTTCATCATTGCCATACCCATATCCTTGAACTTTCGAAATGATTCTCAAGAAACTATTAGTTCAATGATATATATGTTGTTATTAATTACCAAAACCACCCGGGGATTAGTTGCACTATCAATCTCCCCCTTTTTGGTAATTGATAACAACATATAGATCAAAGCTTCGACAAATGATATAATCAATGAATAATATCGTCGCTTTGAGAAGTATGTGATAAGCAAGAGCTCCCCTAAATTTGTGCATTATTTAAGATTTATGCTTGAATGCAAATGCACAATCGATTAGGATCATGGGTCACTCTTCCATGTCACATACATCTTGGTGGAGCGCACAAAATGATAAGAATGAATAGCATGCACCCAATCACCAAGACATGAGTAAATGATCATACAAGATATGAATAGCATATGATAAGCATTAAGCACACATTAAGGCATAGTACAATCAAGCACTCATCAAAGTAAAGCAAACGTAGTATCAAACACACGGAATGTCTCGAAAATCTCAAAAGTATCTCAAAAAGACCGCAAATAAACGAAAGAGCAAAAGCGCAAAGACAAAGCACTCTCTCTCTCGAAGTCCTATGATCTATACAATTTCTCCCCCTTTGGCAACAAGTTACCAAAAAGTTCGAAAAGTATAGAGCTAAGCATCACTAGGGACTCTGCTGGCGGCTCCTGTCTGGGTTGATGGAGTTGAGATGGCTGCATCTGCAAAGGCTTCAGCTGATGTCTGTGGAGCTGGAGGAGTGGTCACTCGAGCTGGAGCTGGAACTGATGGAGTTGTGGGAGGTGCTGAGGCTGTAGTCCTGGTGTCTGTCACTGGAATAGCAGCTGATCGGGGTCTTGTGGGAACCGGAGCAGGCTGTTCATAATCATCTGGACTAGGTCATCTGCATCATCTCGCATGAGCTCTTCCTTCTCCTCTTTGCTTCCTCGATATCGCCTCAAGCTTGTTGACAAGTGACTTGCACTTCATCGACTTGACATCCGAGCATGGATCTTGTCTTCAACAATCCTCTCAAGACTCTCCTGAGACTGCACAATGCTGGCCAGGCGTTGTTCAATCCTCTGGGTAGCTTCAAGGAGCTGCTCTCCAACACTCTTGGGTTTAGCTGCTGCTGCTGCTGCTTCCTTCTCAGCTTTAGCTTTCTTGGCAGCTTCAGTCTTTGCTTGACCTTCAACTGACGTTGGGTCCTCCTCATCCATCACAACTTCATTGTCCTCATGCTCAGGCTGCAGTGGCAAGTGTGGTCTATCCAACAAGTAGGTGCCCGTGCCAAACTTGGCATTGATAAGCATCTGAATGTGCGGGGCAAATCCACACGACCTCTTCTGGTCTGCTGCAGTCCTCTTGATAGTCTCAACTATCAGGTCCATCACCTTGAAAGGTGCCTTCTGATCAAGTATATGCAGCATGTTGATAGAATACCCTCTGATCATGCGATGATCTCAGACTTGGGCATCAAGGTATGCCTCGAATTGTGTTTGTAGTAGGTAGACTGCTCGAGATGATACATCGAGCTTCAGATTTCCACATCCTTAGTGGTACCTCATTGTACATGTTCTTCATAGACTCATGGTTCTTCTTGGGAATACCATAGACATCAACATCATCCTCTCTCAGCCTTTGGAGCATTCAGAAGTGCTGCCCATTCTTCAACAGTTGAAGAGAATCTTTGGCCTTCACCATCCATGTGATCTTTCCATCCGGATAGAAATGAGTGTGGCATAGAATTGCATAATCATCTCATCATTCCAATCTGTCGACCCGACCAACAAACTCAGCAACACCACATGCAGTGAAGCTCTCATGCACATCTGTGCTCTTCACTGTCAATGTATGCCCAGTCAACATATCTAGTATCTGCAACAATGGGCTTCTTGTCCATCAGCACAGTCTCATAGAAGTCCTGCTGCTCTCTGGTGTGGAACCTTGGATCTACAGCAGTTCTTCTCCTCACAACAATATGGATCAGCTTGTCTCCATAGCCCGAGACCTCTATCCTTTCTTTCCTTCATGTTCTCAGCTCGAGGATGAGCATCATTGTGAATTGGCAATTTCTGACGAAGTTTCAGCAATACAGGTGCCTCATCATCTGACTCAGTTGGTGGCACATTATCCTTCCTCTTCTTTGAAGCTGGGATGTTCCTGACAGTCTTCTTGGGCTTGGCAGCGAGCTTGGCTTGAGCTGCCTTTGCTGGAGCAGATGGCTTGGGCTTTGAAGGTGCTCCTGCCCTGATGGCATCACCCATGAACTTAGACTTCTGAGGAGGAGGCTGGGGTGCTTCCTCATCATCATCATCATCTGCCGCTTCATCATGCACAATCCTCTTCCTCTTGGAAGTTTTCTTCACCTTGCTTGAAGTTTCCTCTTCCATACTCAGCTTCTTGGCAACAAGTGGATTTCTTCACTTTATCGGTGCCTTTCTTGGTTTGTGCCCTTGATGCTCTTTTGGCAACAACTTTCCTCTTTGGCTTGGAGGAGATCTCTTCCTCAAGAATGAAATCGAATCTTCTTCATCGAATTCCTCTTCTTTCTAGCCACGGTGGCTGCAGGAGGCAAACCACTTGGTGTGCTCCTCTCACCATCATCCTAAAAGCTGCTGGCCTCGGGACTAGTGCACGCCTCTGGAATTTCAGCAATTGGTGACTCAGACTGTTCTCGCTGTCACGGCATCGACATGGTGACAACCTGTGAATAGATTAGGTGTAGGCGAGTAGAAGAGTTATCACAAACTGCGTAAGATTTTCAAAAAAATGAGTTCAAATTTCAATTTTAGGTTTTCACAGAATGCATTTCGTCGACCGAGTCTAAAATTCGTGAATCCAAGTGTCCAAACAGAACCATTCACACCACTTTCGGTTGGACGAAATGGGTTTCGATCTTGCCGAGAACACTAGGGTTTCACTAAATCCTCATTTCGTCGCATCGATTTGCACAACTCGGTTGGACCGAAGGTGCAAAGGTCAATGGCTCGAGGCCAAATCGGTCATACCGAGAATGTAGAATCGGTCTCACCGAGATGTGTTCGCGGAAACCTAACCCTAAAACTTTTACTCAATTTCGCTCAAAGAACTAATCTGCTGGATAGGAAGATCTCAAACGTGGCAAGATGCTAGGCAAACCATTCGTGCATAGAATCGGAGGTTGAAGCACGAGTGGGATCGAAACTCACCCTAACTTGGTGGAGTTCCTCTACGGCGGCAACGGCGCAGAGAGAATGTCCGTTGACGGCGACGGAAACCTGTGGCGAGGGTGCACAGGCGACGACGGAGACGATCCGGAGACCACGGCGACGGCAACAAGGGGTGTGGGGGCGAGGCGTTTTGAAGTAGGAATCAACGCGCGCTGCCCTCGGAGTATATATACCCCTTTGCTGTCGGTGGGACCGAGTTGTAAAACTTCGGTGGCACCGAGATGGATAACTCGCAGACGATTACACACTTCGGTCACGCCGAAAAGTACAACTCGGTTTCACCGAGGTGAAAACCTAGATCAATCCAAGTGCTTTCGGTTTGACCGAGTTTGTGTGGGTTGGTCTGACCAAAATTACTTAGAAGGTTTTGGAAGTTTAGCCTTTGACGGATCGGTGGCTCCGAGTGCTCCTCACTCGGTGGGTCCGAAAATGACTTGTCCAAAGTTTGTGATATAAGCATGAATAGAATTTGAGACAAGAAAGCATAGATAGCTAGGGGAGGAACTTAGGCATTCTTGTCCATCCATTTGGTCAGAAAAATCCAAAACGTCCAAAGCAACAAATGGATGTCCTCGAATGGATAAAATCATGCATCCAACATGCTCACACAATAAGATAGCAAATGAAATATGTGTCAAACATGCACCAACAAAAACTCTAGCTACTATCACACAATTTGTCGATGACTAGGTCATCTTTATATGAGTATATTGACTTAGGAGTCAAATGAGAACATTTGATCATAGGTCATACTCATCGCTTGAGCACAAGTGGGGTTACCACTTTTACATAAAGCATTAATGTGTTCACATCATTTGAAGATGCTTTAGCTCAATTCTTTAGAGCAAAGCTCCCCTAGATGTGAGAACCCCTTTAAAGGGTCAAACTAACCTTGGGTTGTCGAGAAGACTTCATGTAGATGTTGAAGATGTGGATGCTCAATGTTGATGAAAATCATCAAGAGTTGGGAGCAATCCTTTGGATTCGGCACTTTCAATACCTACATGGGTTAGTCCCACAAGGAACAAACAAGGATATCCATGGACATAGATTGAAGTACACAATTGATGATGTCCATGAAAGCAATGATTACCTTGTCCCTTGACTTACCAACAAGAGGGTTTGTGACTCCATGAACTAGTGCAAGATGTGGAAGTTGATTGCACAAGTTTTTGCCAAAATGAATATGAGTGAAGTATGTTGGCGGAGTCACCCTCAAGAACTCTCTAGTTCTTCTTCTTCGGGATCCACATCATCTTGATGGGAATCCTTGGGGTTGTAGTTGAGCTTGTGAAGTAGAACTTGACGCTTCCTTGGGAACCCACTTGACCATGGCTTTAGGTGCTTCAATAAATGCATCAATCTCCTCTTGAAGCTTGTCCTTGCCTTTTTGCTTGTGGTCTTGTGGTGGAAGATCATATTGAGCTTGTTCCACATTGGAAGAAGTAGGATCGTACTTCTCCTTTTGAGAAACAAACTTTGGAGTGGGATATTGACCTTCTTCCCATTCAACACCCTCGGCGTTGAACTTTCGCTCAAAACCAATTCCATGATTCTTCCGTGCCTTCCTTGCTTAAGTAACAATTTCTCAAAGTTCTTGCTTCCGCAAGGCTCTTGTAGACACCTTTCTCTATAATCCCTTTCAATAAACTATTTTCTTGCTCAAGTGTAACTTGGCTTGAAACATTGTTAGTGGAATCAAGAGAACTACTAGAAGTAACAACATTGGATTTAGCATGGTTATTGTTACTACTAGATGAAGAATTTTTCTTATGCTTGTCATGCTTAGTTTTAATGGGTGGCAAGAAATTACACAAGAGAAGTCGTTTGGCAAGATATGAAGAACTCTTCTTTCGAAGATCGTCATTGATTGCTTTTAGAAACTCATGTTCTTGCTCTAGATTGAGCTTCTCGAAGCGTAGCTTCTCATGAGATCTTAGGAGCTCTCTATGATCTTCTTGAGTTGTTTCATGAGCTAACTTAAGAGTGTTTAGTTCTTTAGTTAGACGCTCAATCTCCTTCATAGCATTGTCATTCGACTCTTCTCGACTATAAAGACTACTAGCATGTTCATCATTACTAGGCTCACTAGATTTGTCATGTAAAAGCTCATCTTCACCAAGCAAGTCATGCTCATCACTATCAAAGTCAATGAATTCAGGGTGTGATACCTTGGGGCCTTTAGCCATGAAGCATCTTCCAATTCCCTCATTTGGTGAATCAAATAAGTCATAGGAGTTGGAGTTGGAGGACACGAGAGCAAGACCGCAACACCTTCATCTTGATCTGTAGTCGGAGTTGGAGTGATAGCTTCTTTCGGAGTGATTGTCTGAGTCGGAGCCGGAGACCCATTCACCTACATGAGCTTGATGTTTTCTTCTTGTGTAGCTCCTTGATGACTTGTCTTTCCTCTCCGAATCCTTGCTTCTCCGAGAGGGTCTTCGCTCATAACGATCATCTCTACTCCTTCTCTCTTCCGAGGTGACTCTTCTCTTGAGCTTCTTCTTCTTGGAGATTCTTCTCTTCTCTTGTGGGGAGCCGAACACTCATTTGAGTAGTGTCCGGTCTTCCACAATTGTAGCAGATTCGATCACGACTAGAAGATCTCTTTTCATCATATGATCTAGACTTTGAGCTTCTCTCTTTGCTTCTACTCTTGTAGAATTTGTTGAAGTTCTTCACCATTAGGCTTATCTCTTCATTGGAAACTAGCTTGTCACTTGAGGTTGTGGGAGCATCAATTGTAGCTTTGTAAGCACCACTTGACTTGTTGTGAAGCTCTTCCTTATCTTTAAGTGTCATCTCATGAGCAACAATTCTTCCAATGACTTGGTGGCTTGAGATTCTTGTAGTTTGGCATCATTTGGATCAAAGTGCACACGGTGTCATACTTTCCATCCAAAGCTCTGAGAATCTTCTTGATGATGAATCGGTCGGTCATTTCTTCGCTTCCTAAGCCGGCAATCTCATTTGCGATGAGAGCAAGCCTAGAGTACATTTCAGCGACTCCTTCACCTTCCTTCATCTTGAACTTGTCAAGTTGACCTTGAAGAACATCTAGCTTTGATTCCTTCACGGACTCGGTACCTTCGTGCATTTCGACCAAAGTATCCCAAATCTCTTTTGCATTCTCAAGACGGCTGATTTTGTTGAACTCCTCGGGACACAAAGCATTGAGGAGAATGTCACAAGCTTGAGCATTGTTTTGCAACATCCGCAATTCATCCATTTGTAGCTTCACGATCCGAACTTTTCCTTCCTCAAGAACTCACCTTGCAAGCCAACACAAATAATGCCCCATGCGTGGTTATGTCCAAGAATATGCATTTTCATTTTATGCTTCCAACTAGCAAAATTTGAACCATCAAAGTAAGGACCTCTACGAAAATTACCCTCACTAGACGCCATACTCTCCTAGGTTGTGAAACCAAGCTTATGGAGTCCAATGCAATGGAAACCAATACAAAGGAGACCAAAGCTCTGATACCACTTGTAGGATCAAAAGTATGTCTAGAGGGGGGTGATTAGACTACTTGATAATATAAAAATTCAGCCTTTTGATAAAGACAAGTTTTTGGCAGATTCACGATGATGATCAAGTCAAGTATCACCCTACACATGCAATTCTAGAGTATAGGCAGCGGAAAGTAAATTGCACATGTAGTAAAGAGAGGTGGAGAAGAGCAAACGCAATTTGGAGACACGGAGATTTTTTCTCGTGGTTCCGATAGGTGGTGCTATCGTCAATCCACGTTGATGGAGACTTCAACCCACGGAGGGTAACGGCTGCGAGAGTCCACGGAGGGCTCCACCCACGAAGGGTCCACGAAGAAGCAACCTTGTCTATGCCATCATGGCATACGCCCACGGAGGACTAGCCTTACTCGGGGTAGATCTTCACGAAGTAGGCGATCTCCTTGCCCTTACAAACTTCTTGGTTCAACTCCACATCTCGACGGAGGCTCCCAAGCGACACCTAACCAATCTAGGAGGACCACCCTCCAAAAGGTAATAGATGGTGTTGATGATGATGAACTCCTTGCTCTTGTGCTTCAAATGATAATCTCCCCAACACTCAACTCTACTCACTGATTTGGCTGTGGTGGAAGAAAGGATTGAGTGGAAAGCAACTTGGGAAGGCTAGAGATCAAGCTTCATATGGTGGGAGTGGAGCTACTTGATCTCAACACAAGGGTAGGTAGTTTTCTTCTCGAAATGTAAGGTAGGAGTGGTAGTTCTTTCGATGGCTCTCTCCACGAATGAAGAGGGGTGGAGGGTATTTATAGCCTCCACACAAAATCCAACCGTTACACACATTTGACCAATCTCGGTCAGACCGAAGTTGACAACTCGGTGAGACCGAAAGTTCAAAACATGTGAACGTTGGGATTTTCGGTGGGACCGAAAATACAATCTCGGTGAGTCCGATTCTTCCAAAGACTAGGGTTTTCCAATCTCGGTGGGACCGACTTCATCATCTCGGTGACACCGATTTGAAGACAGAAGGTTACAGAAGCTTGGCAACACCAGTTTCGGTGAGACCGAGTTCAGAATCGGAAAATCCGAAATTTCTAGGGTTTGGCTTTGTGGCTGAGGTGGTTCATCTCGGTGTGACTGAGTTTAGGAAATCGGTGGGACCGAGATTACTTATGAGTGTATATTTGAAGTGAGAGTTGCTGATAGTTTGGGAGATATATTACTAAGCACTTTGAGCAACCAGATCATTAACATAACCTCATCCCCTCTTAATAGTATTGGCTTTCCTATAGACTCAATGTGATCTTAGATCACTAAACCAAAAATGGAGTCTTGAGCTTTTGCCAATGCTTGCCTTAGCATTTTGAGGGGTCCACATCTTCAGTCATTGCCATACCCATATCACTGAACTTTCTGAAATGATTCTCAAGAAACTATTAGTTCAATGATATATATGTTGTTATTAATTACCAAAACCACCCGAGGATTAGTTGCACTATCACCGCCTACCTGGCGTAGCTCCCCATCTAGGCGAGGATGGCGGGCTACGCGTCTGCATCGACTACCCAGGGCTCAATCGAGTCGCGTCTCAGGAGCATTCTGGCCTTCGCACGTGGGATGTTGCGAGGGTCCACCTCACAGCTACGTTCGCATGCCTTTCAGCCTGCCGAACGCAGCTGCTGCTCACCAGCGCCTGATGAGGAGCATTCTGGAGGCTCAAGTGGCCAGGCACTGCGCGTTCCTGGAGGAGATGGAGATGGACCATGCCGAGCCACCAGGACCCCAGAGCCCCCCGAGGCTCAGGGTTCCGAAGGCTCATGAGGATTGGCTTCTTCACCGCGCGCCATCTCCAACGATTGCTCTGCAACGATATCAGGTGACATCTTTCGAGTTTCATTTCAACTGGGAGCGCCCTCAAGGCTAAATCATTCCCAGGTCGCGTGGGTCCGTCCCCGCGGCATCTATCTGTTTTGCTTGTGTCTTTAGCTTACCTTGTTGGAGGCGCCCCTCGGGCTGCATCATCCCCAAGCCGCTCGGGCTTGACCCAGTGGCGTGTGTCTTTCCTTGCATCTATCTAAGTTGGATTGCCTTTTAATGCTCAACTTGCCTATGATGATCATCTCTCGCCCATCGCGGCCCTTTTTTCTCTCTCATGCAAATCGCTTGCAGGTTGAAAGGGGAGCGCCTGAGCATCGCGACTCAGGAACTCTTACTGGCTCTCTAGCCCTCACCCCCTGGCCTTGTCCACGGCATCACGACCTGGCATACCAGCGGCGGCTGAGCTTGCCCGAGGGCCGGGACTTGAGGACGTAGAGCATTTGCATCTGACAATCATGCAGGAACACTCAGCCGCCCAAGGCTCAAGATCAGGCGCAACCCGCCTTGAGGTAGGGCCTTGTGAGTCTCGCGCTGGCTCACGAGTGCCCAGATACAACTCGTCTAGCCCTACCGTGCCGGCCACGTGTCAGGGCAGGGCTGTACACACCCCGGGGGCTCCTCCCGAAGGGGGACCCCTCCCACGTACCAGTGGAAGCACCATCCTCCGCGCTGGCTGACGACACTTCCGAGGAGCGTCTATGCCACTACACATACGGAAGCACTATGCTCCGCGCAGGTGATAAACAACTGTGGGAAGCCCATGGCTGTATCAACCTCAGGGAGCCCAGAGCTCAACATCTGGCCTCATCGCAATGCCTCCTCTCGGGAGCGCCGCGCGAGGGGGCTGGGCATGGGGGTTGTGCCCGGGTCACGCCCGAGCGCACGCCACCCAGCCAGGTCCCTCGGACCTGGTCGTCGCGCGCCCCTCCCCGAGAGGAGCCAAGGTATGAAGACCATTTGAGCATCAAGGGGGACTCCTGAGCATCATGACTCAGGAGCCTAACTGGTCACGTAGCCCCTCACCCCTTAGTTCTGAAAGGCTAACGGCAGTCGAGATATGCGCGGTGCCGGGCCCCGGCATAGAACGACAGATCCACTCCTACACCCCCTCCCTATTTGATGTTTGCCCATCAAGGGGGACTCCTGAGCATCGCGACTCAGGAGCCTAACTTGCCACGTAGCCCCTCACTCCATAGTCCCGTCCTGGTGATCCGGTCGGGGCTAACGGCGACTGAGGTATGCGCGGGGCCGGGCCCTGCCGACGTAGAACACAAAGCAAATAGGAAGGAAATCGCAAAATGTCGGAAATTCAGAAGCAAATATTACAGACCATAAATTGTTCTCACAATACCAAACACAAGTTTAAACGCCTCCATGAGGCACGATACATGTCGCAGGAATTGGAGCAAAAGAAGCCGCGAGAAGATCACCCTTGGGCAGCACCGCCGCTCATGGTGGGGTTGCGCTTGTCATCTCCTCCCCCCGAGGGCGTGGAGCCAGTAGCGCCTCGCTTGGGTGCAATGTTGAAGGCGCGGAACTTCTCCAGCAAGGCCTCCGCTCGGCCCTTCACAGTGTCAGCAGCAGCGGCGGAGCGCTTGGCATCCACAGGCTCCAACAGGTCATCAAGGTTGGCGTCGGGGTTGCAGAGGTAGACATGGTCGAGGATCCGCGTCAATGTTGCGAAGGAAAGGATGCAAGCCTCAACTTCGACCATGGGGCCGACGCCGGTCACGACCTCCTCAAGTGCCTCGACCAAGAAGGGAAGCACCTTGGCGGGGCCTTCCATGGCTCTGGCCAGCGGCTTCTCCAGGCCCTCTTCATAAAGCTCTTCAGCGCCTTGTGAGCCCTCACCTCATAATCCGTGAAGGCCGCGTGGTCCTCGGCCAAGACCTTCGCCTTGGCGTACAACTCAACCCTCTCCGCTTTCAGCGTCTACTCCAGTGTCTTCAGTCAGCCGCGGTCAGCTGAGAGTTCGGCGTCGCGGTTCCTGACGGCAGCCTCCCAATCCTTCATCTCCTCCTCCTTCGCCTGACGGTCATGAACCTCCTTGGCGAGCTCATCACGCAGCCCTTGCAGCTTGCCCTCCAGCATCTTGCAGTGGCCCTTGACAGTTAAAGCATCCTTCAATGCCACGTCGCGAGCGGCTATGGCCTGGGAGGTCACTTGCTTCACCTCCTCGGAAGCCGTCACAGCCTGGCTCAGCGCCACTCGGACGGAGGCATCAGAGTGAACCCAGTCGGAGACCAACTCCAGGCGCCTGGCCACCAGGCGAGGGTCGGCGCCCAGGAGATCTTCTCGCAGCCGGCTCAGCTCGTTAGCAGCACGGTCCAAGGCGGCGGAGGAGGCAGAGGAGACGGGAACCGGCGGAGTAGGAGGAGAAGACGACAACGTGACCACAGCTTGGGAGGCAGGGACCTCCTGAGCCTTGGCAACCTTGGCGACAGTATCAAGCGTAGGCGTCTGTAGAGTCAGCGGGGCCACGGGGGCTGGCTCCCTGCCAGAACGTCCCTCCTAGCCTCGCGAGGACGATCGGGCAGGGAAGGTGCGAGCCCCACTGCCTCCCTTTCTTGCGGTTGAAGACGCGGCCACGGTAGGCGAGCCTTCCCCAAGTGAGGCTGCCGTGTCCCCCTTCAGCCTCTTCGCCGCAGGTGGCGGCCTACTCAAAATAAGGGATGTCAGGCCTCGACGGCAAAAGCAATGGCAAAGCAAAGTTCGAGTACTTACTGGTCAGCTGCCGCGGGTTCCCACGGCCTACGGACAAGCTTGAAGCCCGAGAGCCTCTTGCGGGGCTCAGCCTCGGGAGGTCCAGCAGCAGAGGAAGGCGCACCAGAAGGGTTGGAGCTGGCTTCGGGCGGCACCGGGGCCGGAGTAGACCCTCGGGAGATCAGCCCCGACCTGTCCTTCTTCAGGATCACGGGCGGATCCTCTCCCCCTCGCCTGGCGCCGGCCTCGTCATCGTCTGGCAGGGAGCAGAGGGCGCTGGACCTGCGCCAGACGGAAGTCTCCCTTGTCCCCTCGATGGTCGCCTCCGAGTCGTGCTATTCCTCCTCCTCATCTTCCTCCTCTCCACCGTCGGAATCATCGAAGGACAAGTCCACCGTCGCCGTCGTTGCTGGGCCCTCAGGAGCCTCTGTCGGCACCAGACCGTCCCCGACAAAGGTGGGCATGGCGTCCACCACCCGCTCCCAGTCATCGCGGAGGAACAAAGGGACCTGAGCGCCCTCCGGGCTCGCCACGTCCTCTCCGACCAAGAAGCGGAGAGCTGCGGTCAGATCCTCATCAGCCAGGGCCTCTGAGCTCAGGAGAAGGGCGGCGTCCGCGTCCTCGAGCCTCCACAGCGGGCGCGAATGCGCCTGAAGTGGAGCCAACCGGTGCGACAAGAACTCCCTCAGGAGCGTGGCCCCGGTCAGCTTCGCCGCCTTCAGGTTGCGCGGCCTCAAGTCGGCGTTCATCTTCTCCAGCACCAGCTTTGCCCGCCGGTCGTCAAGCTTCGCATGAGACCACGCCTCAACGGTCTGAGGCAACGCCATGGGTAGCGCCAACCGGGAGTCGACGCGCTTGGCGTCCATCATAACCCACTTCCTCTGGAAGCCGTCAGCCCTCTTCCCGGCCTTCAAGATTGTGTTGGATTTGGAGTATGCAACAAAGCTTGCGCACGTCGAGACATTGGCGCCCGAGACTCGGAGGGAGAAGAAGTGGCGCAGCAAGGCCACGGAGGGCATCACCCCGACATGCGTCTCGCAGTAGTAGGAGAAGATCGATAGGAGGAGAACAGAGCTGGGGTGGAGATGTAGAGCATGCAGTTTGTACTGGCGGAGGACAGCCATGAAGAACTCGGAGAAAGGAGGCACCAGGACAGCAATGACGGTGCTCATGAAGAAGGGGTAGAAGGTTCTCCCCTTGTCCTCCGGCTGGGCGGAGCCGGCCCGGAGCGCAGTTTCCCCCATCTCGTTGCCTCGCGCCGCCGCCATCTGGCGCGTGAGGGTGAGATTCTTCTCCGTCATGTTTGGGAGATCCAGAGCCGGTGAGTACCAGGCCGACTGAGCCCCGGTCGCAGTCTTGCGGGGCGCCATTGCTCGCTGTATGTGAAAGCTTGAAGATGATCTGGAGATTTTGGAGGCAAGAAGGAACGGAATAAGAAGAGATGGACTGCTAAGGCTCACGCCAATCCATATTTATAGTCCAGAGGAGGCCAGCCGTCGGCCTCCACGATCGCAGGCAATCATGATTCATTTTTGCATGCAGGGACTTGTCAAGTCGGGCAGTTGCCGAGGCAACATGGGGAAGCGGAGATGCCCACGTCCAATCAACCACCACGCGGCACCCAAGACTATGGGCTGATGTGGCCCACGGCGCTCCACACTTGTCCCTTCGCTTCTCTGCTAAGCCAAGTCCGCGCACGCCTAGGGCCCGGGGGCTACTTTCGGTGTTCTGCGAAGGGGGGTCCCCAGACTTGCCTGCCTGCGGCCTACGGCGTGGGTCAAGTTGTGGCCCAGCATGTCCCATCTTCATCTACTCAAGCTCAAGACCCTCGCGACAGGCCAAGCCTCGCGGGGCAGACGATGCAAGGCTTCACCAGGCAGGCTCGCGAGGAGGCAGAGAGATCAAGGCAAGGGTACCTCGCGAGGTGCCCATGATGCAAGCCATGACGAGCGAGACCAGGCGGGTGCCTGCCTGCGTAGTGTCCTTGTTTTCTCTTTGGTGGAAAGGGGGCAAGCACAGGCGTGGAGTACCGAGGCATCAAGCAAAGGTTACCATTTCGGTGCAACGAGACCAAGACCAGCAGAGCGGCAGGATGGAGGTCACCGTGGAGCCCAAGACGACATCATCGCCAGTGCCTTTGGCAGCCGAAGACCAACTTTAGTCAGGATAACTTGTACTAGATGTTCCCCTTCAAAATGGCTGTTGTTGGCGCCCTTCCCGCTTAATATTTGGGAAGAGGACCAGGGCCTCTATAAATAGGGCTAGCCACCGCAGTAGAGAAAACATCCCATCGAGTTCTCATCAAACCCAGAGGCGATCGAACTCACCCAAGTAGTTCATCGCGCCAGCCCAAGAACACCTCTCACGAGGTTGTTCTTCCCCTTGTACTATACATCATCAGCCCCAGAGGCAATCCACCACACCACACACTAGAGTAGGGTATTACGCCACAACGGTGGCCCGAACCAGTATAAATCTTGTGTCCCTTGTGTTGTTCATCGTTTAGCTTAGATTCTCAGCGAGGCGTTCGGACGTGGATCGGTAGGGGAAGGATCTTCGCGCGCACCCCAGAGTTCGAACCTTAAGGGTTTTGCCGGAACCCCACATCCGACACTTGCGCCTGTTATTTGAGGCAAATGTCTCGAAGACTGTCAATATTGTATTGTTGTTTTCTGTGGGATGATGCTCTGCGGTATCTGTAATGAGAGATCCTTGCCGCTCTTGGCCACCTGCCAAAGTATCCAACATGCTCTAAGGCTGTGTGTTGGTATAGTATCCGGTGTGCTGTGAATTTTGCATGGCCCATTGAGCCATCCCTCCAATACGGTTCCACGCCTTGTAGTGGGATTTGGTTTCTTTGTAATTGGATCGGGTGACTTACGAGAGTGCACCCTTTTTTCTTCGGACGAGGGGTTTAGTGAGAGCCGGAGGATCCCAGAATTTTGCTTGGGTTTTCCAGGCACTTTCCATCACACAGTACTTCTGTACTATGGCCGCCAAGTTAGCGAAGTGTGATATGTCACGGAGACTTATGGCCTTGAGGATTCCCCTGTCCGTGCAATTTTTGCAAAAGAATGAGATTGCATCTTCCTCGCGACAATCCTTGACCTTGCTCATTACAAGGAGGAATCTGGCCTAAAAGTGATGTACTGTCTCTTGGGATTGTTGTCTAATGTGGGAAAGATCGCTTGTATCTGGGTGGGTGGGTGGATTTAAGTCCGAACCCTGACCCAATCTGAGACCCAGGGGCAGAGGAGCTTCTGAACTTGGCAGTTCGGGTTCCGGGATGTTGCCCAATTTTTCTGGCCCGCTGTCCGATTCTAAGTTCGGAGCTTGGGTCATGTCCTCCCGCAGACGGGTATCCGGCTCGGAGAGCTCAGGAATTCAGACATAGTTCATCCTCAAAATAGAGGAAGAATCGTTGCATTGCTCCTCCACCACCTCTATCTGACGGGTGACCGGCGGAGAGTTATTCTCTCTTTGATCGGGTTTAAGCGCTATCCGATCATAGTCCATAGCGACTCCCAAGGCAGCGATGCAATCCAAGAGCTCATTCAAGGACGAGAGCTCCATTGGATCCATCTGCTTGGTGTATTCCAAGCTGACGTGGAGGCTATTTTTGATGATCCGAGAAGTCATCGTCGGCGCGGCAGCCGAACGAGCGGCCATGATGAAGCCGCCTAGTCGGAGGGTTTGGCCTAAAGCCAGGGCTCCCCCAGAGGTGATGTTGTCCTTGATAACAAGGCGAGCCATCAAACCTTTTTCGGCGCCACAGTGGAACTCTCAATGAAAGCACCAATATCGGTGTCAAAACTGGCGGATCACGGGTAGGGGGTCCCGAACTGTGCGTCTAAGGCTAATGGTAACATGAGGCGGGGGACACAATGTTTACCCAGGTTCGGGCCCTCTCTATGGAGGTAATACCCTACTTCCTGCTTGATTGATCTTGATGATATGAGTATTATCAGAGTTGATCTACCACGAGATCATAGAGGCTAAACTCTAGAAGCTAGCCTATGATTATGATTGTTGTTTTCCAATGGACTAAACCCTACGGTTTATACAGACACCGGAGGGGGCTAGGGTTACACAGAGTCGGTTATAGAGAAAGAAATCTACATATCCGAATTGCCAAGCTTGCATTCCACCCAAAGGAGAGTCCCACCCAGACACGGGACGAAGTCTTCAATCTTGTATCTTCATAGTCCAATAGTCCGGCACAAGTACATAGTCCGGTTGTCCGAGGACCCCCTAATTTAGGACTCCCTCAATGAGTCTCTCAAAGCCATGAGAATTTCCATTGATGAGTGCAAAGAAAGAACCGCTAGGTTGCATGCTAAGAAAGATTGCTTTGTAAAAGCGTGTTCTTCTAGTTTCCATGAAACTAATGATGAAGATCAAAAATTTATTGATGTATCACCTATTAAATCCTTGTTTTGCAATACGAATCTTGATAATGATGGGACTGGAGATGAGTCAACTTTAGTTAAAAGGCGTCCCAATAATTCGGAGTTTTTAGATCTTGATGCTAAATTTGTGATGAGGACATCAGTACCATTGTTACACCCACAGCCCCTACTGCTACATATACTGGACCAATTACTAGAGCTCGCGCACTCCAATTAAATTATCAGGTACTTTCGTTTCTTGGTAATGATTCTAATGTTCATGAGAATATGATGCTGCCTAAATTGGATACATTTGTTTTGCTTACAAATGAAGGGCCTAGCTTAGAGAAGGATGAACATTGGAGCAGGAACAAGCATGGAGATGATGGCATGCACAAGGGGAACAAGAACGGAGTTACAAGTGATGATTTCAGGACTTTGAAGCCACCATAATGAGTGCATGAAGCCTTGGACGAAATATACAAGATGCCACTTCATAAATTTCGTCCAGAGGCTATTCTAGGTGCTGCGTCACCTTATTATTGGGCCAGGCCCATGTAATTTCGAAATACATAATAATAGGCTATTTTTAGAGTCCATATGTGTGGGGAAACAAGAGATAGGGTTAGTTTTGGACCCCTCTACCAACGGCCACGAAATTCACCCCCTCTTCCTCCATATATACAGCCCTTAGGGCACCGTTTAGACTTTGGGTTATGTTTAGATTAAAAGTTCGCCATAGCTGCAACTTCGCGTACTTCGTTTGTGTTCAACGACCAGACAAAGGCGTCACAGAACCCCACCTTCATCAATAAAGCTTTCCTCTTATATTCGCAATATCCAGATTGCAATCTTAGTTTCTTGCTTGTTCTTCGTTTGCCTGCAGGAAACAGACCTTCGTGGTCATGTTGATTGTGCTCCGGCGTGGTCAATAACCTCTCGAAGTTGGTTTAGCGATTGCTAAGGCGCGATGTCCTCGCACGTTCGTAGTCAGATCGTCAAAGCCGACTTCCACCAGAGCGATATCCATCATCTCATCGAAAGACGGGACACCTTTGCCTCTATCAAGTGGTATCAGATTTCCAGGTTGCTCGGTGAGATTTTACAGTTTTTCGTAGTTTAGATCAAGTCGGTTCTTCATACCTACAGTCCACGAAAAATTCACAAAAAAAATTAGGGTTAGTTCATCATATCCATATACCACCACTGCTGCAATATCCTACCACCATATATCCACCACCAATCCGAGTTCATTTTGTAGTAGGTTTGTTTCCGTGATCCATCTAATTTCTGATTCGTGTTTCCTTGCCTGAGTAGGTTTCGAAAAAAAAGAGTCCGGAGACCCCCGGGCAGTTTTTCGGCCAAAATTTCGGCGACCGAAAATATTTTTTCCCTATCCTATTTTTAGGTCCCAGGAGTGTTTTGAGACATTCGCCATCGTAGTGATTTTTTTGTCACACTTTTTCGTCGTCGCTGCCCTTATTTCCGAAAAAAAATTGTCAAAAAATTTCGTGCCCATCTTGTCAGTTTGACCTGAGAAGAGTTTTGAGACACTCGCCATTATAGTGATTTTTTGCAAAAAAAAGAGCAGCGCAAAAAAAAAGAGCGAAAAAAAATTCTAGAGTGTGCTTTTCCCTTGTTTAAGTGCAGCGCCGTGATTTTGTTAGTGTTCTAGGCTCGCGTCTCTAGCACGGTCTAGCCTAGGACCAGCACAGTACCGTTGTTGAGCGTTTATTCAACTTTGCATCTCTGAATTGATTATTGCCGATCCTTTTTGCTACCATATTATAAGCCTTCCCAGCTCCACATACATCTACGTCGTGTGTTTGACTCTCCCTGGTAATTGCTCTATCCAAGCTTTGAGAATTTTGACTACAAAGTTTGCCGATCACCGCCTGCTGCTAGGTAAGAACTGGTAAGAATTTGAGATTCGCTTGACGGATTTGTTACACCCCACCACCACCATATTCCAGTAGTCTGTAGGATCATATTCTTGTCTGTTTCTATTGCTGCTAACTATGGCAGGAACACAAGTCATTTAGATTGATCGGGAGAACATGACGAACAAGGAGCTTCATGATAAGTTTCATCAAATGTTGGGTCAACAGGTGGAAGACGTGATGGTCAGCTTTGGAAAGGCAATGGAGAAGATGGATTACATTGAGAAGTCAATTGACACCAAGTTGGACGCCAAGTTTGATGAATTACTCAAACGTCTCCCACAACCAGCTCTACGCCGCGATACAGTAGGGCGAGCACAACGTGTTCCTATTGAGCCAGGACAAAATTCTGGTGCCGCTGCTACCGCTGTTGGTGCTTCTGTAGCTCCTGCTGTTACTGCAGAGGTGGAGGACTATTATGAGGATGAGGATGATCAAAATCAGAACTACGTGCCACCAAAGACCACCACCAAAGAAGTTGACCTTAGGTATATATTCGCAACGGTAGGCCTGCACCACCACCTCAGGTACGAGATAATGACCATATTCCAAAACTGAAATTGAATATTCCACCATTTGAGGGTATATATGTTCCTGATATATATCTTACTTGGGAATTAGAAACTGAACAACGTGTTACATGTTTACAATATCCCGAGGAGAGACGGGTTGCTGCTGCTGTTTGTGCTTTCACTAGTTTTGCATGTGTATGGTGGTCTGAACATTGTAGATTATATCCTATTCCAACTACTTGGGCTGCTTTGAAAACTGCTATGCGTACTCGTTGGGTTCCACCATATTATCAACGTGAATTGCTTCAAAAATTGCAGCGTTTAAGACAAGAAAAAAAATTTGTAGAAGAATGTTGTCATACAAACTGGCATGATTAGATGTGGTATTGTTGAGGAGATTGAAGCTACGCTTGCACGTTTTATGGGTGGACTAAATAGAGAGATTCAGACCATTCCAGAGTATAAGGAGTATACTAATATCACTCGTTTATTCCATCTAGCTTGCAAAGCTGAACGTGAAGTGCAGGATCGACAAGCATTGGCGCGAACTAACTTTTCTGCAGGTCAACTTTCATCATGGACACCGCGTGCATCCTCTACTTCCACTGCACCAGCACCTCCATTAGCTGCTACCTCCAGCCGTGATATAAGAAAGCAGGCACAACCACCACTATCTGCCAAGAGCGCACCTGCCGGGCCTGCATAGAGCTCTTCTTCATCCATGGCATCAACAGGGCACACAAGTGATATTATTTGTCGTCGTTGTAAGGGAAGAGGACATTATGCGCGAGAATGCAAATCTCAGCGTGTGATGATTGCTACTGAGGATGGTGGGTATGAGTCAGCTAGTGACTATGATGAGGAGACTTTGGCCCTTATTATAAGTGAAGAACACGGTGGAGATGATTCTGATCATGAGACGCAATACATGGCTCCTGAAGATGCTCACAGGTATGAATGTTTAGTTGCTCAACGTGTTTTGAGTGTGCAGGTTACACAAGCTGAGCAAAATCAGAGGCATAATTTGTTCCATACAAAGGGAGTTGTGAAGGAACGTTCTGTGCGTGTCATCATAGACGGAGGGAGCTGCAACAACTTGCCTAGCATGGAGATGGTGGAGAAGCTCTCTCTCACCACAAGACCACATCCACATCCTTACTACATCCAATGGTTCAACAACAGTGGCAAGGTTAAGGTAACACGTACTGTTCGTGTGCATTTTAGTATCTCTACATATGCTGATTATGTTGATTGTGATGTGGTACCTATGCAAGCATGTTCCTTATTACTTGGTAGACCATGGCAATTTGATAAAAATTCTGTACACCATGGTAGAAATAATCAGTATACTCTTGTTCATAAGGATAAAAATATTACTTTACTTCCTATGTCTCTTGATTCCATTTTGAAAGATGATATTAATAGAGCTAATAAAGCAAAATAGGAGCAAAATAAAAGTGAAAATCAGATTGTGGCAAAAGAATTTGAGCGACAAATGAAGCCTAATAATAAACCATCTAGTGTTGCTTCTGAAATTAACTTGAAAAGTGCATGTTTATTTGCCACCAAATCTGATATTGATGAGCTAGATTTCAGCAAATCTGTTTGCTATGCTTTTGTGTGCAAAGAGGCATTATTTTCATTCAAGGACGTGCCTTCCTCTTTGCCTCCTGCTGTCACTAACATTTTGCAGGAGTTCGCTGACGTCTTTCCACAAGACGTGCCACCGGGATTACCGCCTATTCGAGGGATTGAGCATCAAATTGACTTAATTCCCGGTGCTTCACTGCCAAACCGTGCGCCATACCGTACCAATCCAGAGGAGATGAAGGAGATTATGCGTCAAGTACAAAAGCTTCTCGACAAAGGTTATATACGCGAATCCCTTAGTCCTTGTGCTATTCCTATTATTCTAGTGCCGAAAAAGGATGGTACATCACGTATGTGTGTTGATTGTAGAGGCATTAATAATATTACTATTCGTTATCGTCATCCTATTCCTAGGCTAGATAATATGCTTGATGAATTGAGTGGCTCCACAATATTCTCCAAAGTTGATTTGCATAGTGGATACCATCAAATTCGTATGAAACTGGGGGATGAATGGAAAATAGCATTTAAGACTAAGATTGGATTATATGAGTGGTTAGTCATGCCTTTTGGGTTAACTAATGCACCTAGTACTTTCATGAGATTAATGAACGAAGTTTTACGTGCTTTCATTGGACGATTTGTGGTAGTTTACTTTGATGATATATTGATTTATAGCAGATCTTTGGACGACCATTTGGAACATTTACGTGCTATTTTTATTGCTCTACGTGATGCATGTTTGTTCGGTAACCTTGGGAAGTGCACCTTTTGCACCGACCGAGTGTCTTTTCCTGGCTATGTTGTTACTCCACAGGGAATTGAAGTTGATAAAGCCTAGATTAAAGCTATTGAGAGTTGGTCGCAGCCCAAAACGGTCACACAAGTGAGGAGTTTTCTTGGCCTCGCTGGATTCTATAGGTGTTTTGTGAGAGATTTCAGCACCATTGCTGCACCTCTCAATGAGCTTAGAAAGAAGGATGTGCCTTTTGTTTGGGGTACCGCACAGGAAGAAGCCTTCACGGTGTTGAAAGATAAGTTGACACATGCTCCTTTACTCCAACTTCCTGATTTTAATAAGACTTTTGAGCTGGAATGTGATGCTAGAGGAATTGGATTAGGAGGTGTGTTATTACAAGATGGCAAACCTGTTGCATACTTTTCTGAAAAATCGAGTGGGCCTAGTCTGAATTATTCTACTTATGATAAAGAATTATATGCTCTTGTTCGGACTTTAGAGACATGGCAACATTATTTATGGCCCAAAGAATTTGTTATACATTCTGATCATGAATCTTTGAAACATATTAAAAGTCAAGCTAAACTGATCGTAGACATGCTATATGGGTTGAATTCATTGAGACTTTCCCTTATGTTATTAAACACAAGAAGGGTAAAGAAAATGTTATTGCTGATGCATTGTCTCATCGCTATACTATGCTTTCACAACTTGACTTCAAAATATTTGGTTTGGAGACCATCAAAGATCAATATGTGCATGATGTTGATTTTCGGAATTGTAAAGAAGGGAGAACATGGAACAAGTTCGTCGTTAATGATGGATTTGTGTTTCGTGCTAACAAGCTATGCATTCCAGCTAGCTCTATTCGTCTTTTATTGTTGCAGGAGGCGCATGGAGGGGGATTAATGGGACACTTTGGCGTGAAGAAGACGGAGGACGTACTTGCTACACATTTCTTTGGTTCAAAGATGAGACGGGATGTTGAGCGTTTAATTGCTCGCTGCACCACATGTCAAAAAGCTAAGTCACGACTCAATCCTCATGGTTTATATATGCCTTTGCCTGTACCTAGTGTTCCTTGGGAGGATATATCTATGGACTTTGTTTTAGGTTTACCTCGAACAAAGAAGGGGAGGGATAGCATATTTGTTGTCGTGGATAGATTCTCGAAAATGGCACACTTTATACCATCTCAAAAAAGCGATGATGCCGTTAATGTTGCTGATTTGTTCTTACGTGAAATTATTCGCTTGCATGGTGTGCCCAATACTATTGTTTTATATCGTGATACTAAATTTCTTAGCTACTTTTTGAGATGTTTATGGGCTAAATTGGGAACTAAACTGCTTTTTAGTACTACTTGTCACCCCCAAACTGATTGACAAACTCAAGTAGTCAATAGAACATTGTCTACTATGCTTAGGGCTGTTTTGAAGAATAATAAGAAAATGTGGGAAGAATGCTTGCCTCATATTGAATTTGCTTATAATCGTTCATTGCATTCTATTACTAAGATGTGCCCTTTTGAAATTGTGTATGGTTTCCTACCTCGTGCACCTATTGATTTGTTGCCTCTTCCATCTTCTGAGAAAGTTAATTTTGATGCTAACAACGTGCTGAATTGATTTTAAAATTGCATGAGTTAACTAAGGAAAACATTGAGCGTATGAATGCTAAATATAAACTTGCTGGAGATAAGGGTAGAAAACATCTTGTGTTTGCACCTGGAGATCTTGTTTGGTTACATTTGCGTAAGGATAGATTTCCTGATTTGCGCAAATCAAAGTTAATGCCACGTGCTGATGGTCCTTTTAAGGTGTTGGAGAAAATAAATGATAATGCATATAAACTTGAGCTGCTTGCAGATTTTGGGGTTAGTCCCACTTTTAACATTGCAGATTTGAAGCCTTACTTGGGTGAGGAAGATGAGCTTCGTCGAGGACGACTTCATTTCAAGAAGGGAGGATGATGAGGACATCAATACCATTGTTACACCCACAGCCCCTCATTGCTACATATCTTGGACCAGTTACTAGAGCTCACGACGCCAATTAAATTATCGTGTACTTTCGTTTCTTGGTAATGATTCTAATGTTCATGAGAATATGATGCTGCCTAAATTGGATACATTTGTTTTGCTTACAAATGAAGGGCCTAGCTTGGAGAAGCATGAACATTGGAGCAAGAACAAGCATGGAGATGATGGCATGCGCAAGGGGAACAAGAATGGAGTTACAAGTGATGATTTCAGGACTTTGAAGCTACCATAATGAGTGCATGAAGCCTTGGACAAAATATACAAGATGCCACTTCATAAATTTCATCCAGAGGCTATTCTAGGTGCTGCGTCACCTTATTATTGGGCCAGTCCCATGTAATTTCGAAATACATAATTATAGGCTATTTTTAGAGTCCGTATGTGTGGGGAAACAAGAGATAGGGTTAGTTTCGGACCCCTCTACCAAGGGCCACGAAATTCACCCCCTCTTCCTCCATATATACAGCCCTTAGGGCACCGTTTAGACTTTGGGTTTTGTTTAGATTAAAAGTTCGCCATAGCGGCAACTTCGCGTGCTTCGTTTGTGTTCAACGACCAGACAAAGGCGTCACAGAACCCCACCTTCATCAATAAAGCTTTCCTCTTATATTCGCAATATCCAGATTGCAATCTTAGTTTCTTGCTTGTTCTTCGTTTGCCTGCGGGAAACAGACCTTCGTGGTCAGGTTGATCGTGCTCCGGCGTGGTCAAATAACCTCTCGGAGTTGGTTTAGCGATTGCTAAGGTGCGACATCCTCGCACGTTCGTAGTCAGATAGTCAAAGTCGACTTCCACCAAAGCGATATCCATCATCTCATCGAAAGACGGGACACCTTTGCCTCTATCAATTTGGTAAAAGTGGGATCGGAGAGGTCAAGACTTTAAACAGCATTGAACCCACTATTATGGATTTCAAGGAATTTAATTATTATAATTGTTCTTTAATACATTGTATTTCCTTTTTGCAATCCGTGTTGAATTCTCCTCATGCTTATAGTCAAAATAAAGCTTTTACCAAACATATTGTTGATGCCTTGATGCAATCTTATGAGGAAAAACTTAATTTGGAAGTTTCTATACCTAGAAAACTTTATGATGAGTGGGAACCTACTATAAAGATTAAAATTAAAGATCATGAGTGCTATGCTTTATGTGATTTGGGTGCTAGTGTTTCCATGATTCCGAAAACTTTATGTGATGTGCTAGGTTTCCATGATTTTGGTGATTGCTCTTTAAACTTGCACCTTGCGGATTCCACCATTAAGAAACCTATGGGAAGGATCAATGATGTTCTTATTGTTGCAAATAGGAATTATGTGCTCGTAGATTTTATCGTTCTTGATATAGATTGCAATCTTTCATGTCCTATTATTCTTGGTAGACCTTTCCTTAGAACGATTGGTGCAATTATTGATATGAAGGAAGGGAATATTAGATTCCAATTTCCATTAAGGAAAGGCATGAAACACTTCCCTATAAATAAAGTTAAATTACCTTATGAATCTATCATGCGAGCTACTTATGAATTGAATGCCAAAGATGGCACGACTTAGATCTATCCTCGCTTTTATGCCTAGCTAGGGGCGTTAAAAGATAGCGCTTGTTGGGAGGCAACCCAATTTTATTTTTGTTTCTTGATTTTTTTCTTCTGTTTAGTAACAAATATGTAATCTAGCTTCTATTTATATGTGTTTTCATGTTTTAATTAGTGTTTGTGCCAAGTAGAACCTATCGGATAACCTACGGTGATAGTTAATTTGATTCTGCTGAAAAACAGAAACTTTGCTCGCACGAAAATAATTTTAGTAATTCACAGAAACGTTCTTTTGCTTTGATTCTTTTTTCTGTAGATAAATAGACAAATTTCCCAGGACTTCCAATTTTGGTAGGAGTTTTAGAGTTCCATAAGTATTCGAAAGTTAAAGATTTCTATAGACTGTTCTGTTTTTGACAGATTCTGTTTTTCGTGTGTTGTTTGCTTATTTTGATTCATCTATGGCTAGTTTCGGGGTATGAACCATAGAGAAGTTGGAATACATTAGGTTTAACACCGATATAAATAAAGAATGAGTTCACTACAATACCTTATGTGGTGGTTTTTCTTTCTTGCACTAACGGAGCTTATGAGATTTCCTGTTGAGTTTTGTCTTGTGAAGTTTTCAAGTATTGGGTAAAGATTTTATGGACTATGGAATAAGGAGGGGCAAGAGCCTAAGCTTGGGGACGCCCATGGCACCCCAAGATATTCAAGTATAACCAAAAGCCTAAGCTTGGGGATGCCCCGGAAGGCATCCCCTCTTTCGTCTTCGTCTATCGGTAACTTTATTTGGAGCTATATTTTTATTCGCCACATGATATGTATTTCGCTTGGAGTGTCCTGTATGATATTAGTTTTTGCTTTTTAGTTTACCACAATCATAATTTCTATACACTCCTTTTGAGAGAAACCCACATGATTTAGAATTTATTAGAATACTCTATGTGCTTCACTTATATCTTTTGAGCTAGATAGTTTTGCTCTAGTGCTTCACTTATATCTTTTAGAGCACGGAGGTGGCTTTATTTTGAAGAAATTGTTGATCTCTCATGCTTCACTTATATTATTTTGAGAGTCTTTTAGAACAGCATGCTATGGTTATAAAATTGGTCCTAGAATGATGGGCATCCAAGTTGGGTATAATAAAAACTATCATAGGAAGTGAATTTGATGCTATGATCAATTTGATACTTGATAACTGTTTTGAGATATGGAGGTGGTGATATTAGAGTCATGCTAGTTGGATAATTGTGAATTTAAAGAATACTTGTGTTGAAGTTTGTGATTCCCGTAGCATGCACGTATGGTGAACCGCTTTGTGATGAAGTTGGAGCAAAATTTTATTTATTGATTGTCTTCCTTATGAGTGGCGGTCAGGGACGAGCGATAGTCTTTTCCTACCAATCTATCCCCCTAGGAGAATGCATGTAGTACTTTGTTTTCAAAGACTTGTAGATTTTTGCAGTAAGTATATGAGTTCTTTATGACTAATTTTGAGTCCATGGATTATACGCACTCTCACCCTTCCATCATTGCTAGCCTCTCTTGTGTTGCACAACGTTCACCGGTACCATACACCCACCATATGATAGAGGCAAAGGTGTCCCGTCTTTCGACGAGATAATGGATATCATTTAGGTGGAAATCGACTTTGACGATCCAACTACGAACGTGCGAGGACGTCGCGCCTTAGCAATCGCTAAACCAACTCCGAGAGGTTATTGACCACGCCGGAGCATGATCAACCTGACCACGAGGGTCTGTTTCCTGCGAGCAAACGAAGAACAAGCAAGAAACTGAGATTGCAATCTGGATATTGCGAATATAAGATGAAAGCTTTATTGATCAAGGTGGGGTTCTGAGACATCTTTGTCTGGTCATTGAACACAAACGAAGTACGCGAAGTTGCAACTATGGCGAACTTTAATCTAAACAAAACCCAAAATCTAAACGGTGCCCTAAGGGCTGTATATATGGAGGAAGAGGGGGTGAATTTCGTGGCCCATGGTGGAGGGGTCCGAAACTAACCCTATCTCTTGTTTCCCCACACATACGGACTCTAAAAATAGCCTATACTTATGTATTTCGAAATTACATGGGCCTGGCCCAATAATAAGGTGACGCAGCACCTAGAATAGCCTCTGGACGAAATTTATGAAGTGGCATCTTGTATATTTCGTCCAAGGCTTCATGCACTCATTATGGTGGCTTCAAAGTCCTGAAATCATCACTTGTAACTCCGTTCTTGTTCCCCTTGCACATGCCATCATCTCCATGCTTGTTCTTGCTCCAATGTTCATCCTTCTCCAAGCTAGCCCCTTCATTTCTAAGCAAAACAAATGTATCCAATTTAGGCAGCATCATATTCTCATGAACATTAGAATCATTACCAAGAAAGGAAAGTACCTGATAATTTAATTGGTGTGCGCGAGCTCTAGTAATTGGTCCAGTATATGTAACAGTAGGGGCTGTGGGCGTAACAATGGTATTGATGTCCTCATCATCCTCCCCTTCTTGAAATGAAGTCGTCCTCGACGAAGCTCATCTTCCTCACCCAAATAAGGCTTCAAATCTGCAATGTTAAAAGTGGGACTAACCCCAAAATCTGCAGCAGCTCAAGTTTATATGCATTATCATTTATTTTCTCCAACACCTTAAAAGGACCATCAAGACGGGCATTAACTTTGATTTATGCAAATCAGGAAATCTATCCTTACGCAAATGTAACCAAACAAGATCTCCAGGTGCAAACACAAGATGTTATCTACCCTTATCTCCAGCAAGTTTATATTTAGCATTCATACGCTCCATGTTTTCCTTAGTTAACTCATGCATTTTTAAAATCAATTCAGCACGTTGTTTAGCATCAAAATTAACCTTCTCCGAAGATGGAAGAGGCAACAAATCAATAGGTGCACGAGGTAGGAAACCATACACAATTTCAAAAGGGCACATCTTAGTAGTAGAATGCAATGATCGATTATAAGCAAATTCAATATGAGGCAAGCATTCTTCCCACATTTTCTTATTATTCTTCAAAACAGCCCTAAGCATAGTAGACAATGATCTATTGACTACTTCAGTTTGTCCATTAGTTTGGGGGTGACAAGTAGTACTAAAAAGAAGTTTAGTCCCCAATTTAGCCCATAAACATCTCCAAAAGTGGTTAAGAAATTTAGTATCACGGTCTGAAACAGTAGTATTGGGCACACCATGCAAGCGAATAATTTCACGAAAGAACAAATCAACAACATTAACAGCATCATCGCTTTTATGACATGGTATAGAGTGTGCCATTTTCGAGAATCTATCCACGACAACAAATATGCTATCCCTCCCCTTCTTTGTTCGATGTAAACCTAAAACAAAGTCCATAGATATATCCTCCCAAGGAACACTAGGTACAGGCAAAGGCATATATAAACCATGAGGATTGAGTCATGACTTAGCTTTTTGACATGTAGTGCAGCGAGCAATAAAACGCTTAACATCCCGTCTCATCTTTGTCCAAAAGAAATGTGTAGCAAGTACGTCCTCCGTCTTCTTCACGCCAAAGTGTCCCATTAATCCTCCTCCATGCGCCTCCTGCAACAACAAAAGACGAACAGAGCTAGCTGGAATGCATAGCTTGTTAGCACGAAACACAAATCCATCATTAGTGACGAACTTGTTCCATGTTCTCCCTTCTTTACAATTCTGCAATACATCTTTAAAATCAGCATCATGCACATATTGATCTTTGATGGTCTCCAAACCAAATATTTCAAAGTCAAGTTGTGAAAGCATAGTATAGCGACGAGACAATGCATCAGCAATAACATTTTCTTTACCCTTCTTGTGTTTAATAACATAAGGGAAAGTCTCAATGAATTCAACCCATTTAGCATGTCTACGATTCACTTTAGCTTGACTTTTAATATGTTTCAAAGATTCATGATCAGAATGTATAACAAATTCTTTGGGCCATAAATAATGTTGCCATGTCTCTAAAGTCCGAATAAGAGCATATAATTCTTCATCATAAGTAGAATAATTCAGACTAGGCCCACTCAGTTTTTCAGAAAAATATGCAACAGGTTTGCCATCTTGTAATAACACACCTCCTAATCCAACTCCACTAGCATCACATTCAAGCTCAAAAGTCTTATTAAAATCAGGAAGTTGGAGTAAAGGAGCATGTGTCAACTTATCTTTCAATACCGTGAAGGCTTCTTCCTGTGTGGTACCCCAAACAAAAGGCACATCCTTCTTTGTAATCTCATTGAGAGGTGCAACAATGGTGCTGAAATCTCTCACAAAACGCCTATAGAATCCAGCAAGGCCAAGAAAACTCCTCACTTGTGTGACTGTTTTGGGCTGCGGCCAACTCTCAATAGCTTCAATCTTGGCTTTATCAACTTCAATTCCCTGTGGAGTAACAACGTAGCCAAGAAAAGACACTCGATCGGTGCAAAAGGTGCACTTCCCAAGGTTACTAAACAAACGTGCATCACGTAGAGCAATAAAAACAACACGTAAATGTTCCAAATGTTCCTCCAAAGTTCTGCTATAAATGAGTTAATTGCATGTTGGTACCACACTTCCGCACCTACTCACGGATTGGTACCACTACTCAAAAGTTTTTAAGTTCAGTACCAACTCAGGGCCTAATTGTTGCAAAACAGTCTAAATCATGTATAACAGTGTATTGACGATGTATCTGACCCCCGGGCCCCACTGTCAGGTGATGATGTGGCATTTGTTTTTGCGAAAAAGACCCTGATTTTTTATTTAATCACCTATATATCCCTGGTTAGCCAGGAAAGGGTCCTGCCGACAAAAAAATTTAACGCGCGCGCCAGCCGGGATTCGAACCCGCGGCCAGGCTTCGGCAGAGAGAGCTCGGTACCGCTGCCCTACAGCACCCACTGTGTGAAGTTGCATGCGTACATAGTTTTATACAATCGGACGTTTTTGTATTTTACAAAATCCAAAATAAAAATTTAAACGTGCGCTAGCCCGCGGCTCTGTTGGTAACACGCGCTCGCTAACGCTGAACCACTGCATTTTTTTGCAATCTTTTCTTTTTGCAATCGCTGGACCACTGCATCATTTGCATCAACTACCACGCGTACGACTTTTTATACTTTGGGCCGTTCCGTTCTTGTACGACATTAAAAAATAAAAGATACTACCCGTATTCGAATCCGCGCACTCCCTGCCACTACACTACTGCAACATTTCCTTCATATAGTACGCATGCAACTTTTTATACTTTGGGCCATTCCATTTTTTATTTGATACAAAAATATATGTATATTAAATATTTTGTATTAAATGTTATACGACACAAAAAATATTTATACAATATTTAAAAAGGTTTATCTCATTGTATAATCAAAAATATATTCATTGCAATATATTAAAAAGTTCATCGTATAAAAGTGTATCGTATATGAAGAAAATGTCCATCACATTGTTTACTATATATTGAACATTTTTTAATATACAATTATCTTATTTAAATATAAATGAACATTTTTTAAATAGGATGAACTTTGTTAAAGAATCCCGGCGGGCTCGCGTGGTGGAATTAAAAAAATTATTTTATAAAAAACAGAATGACCTTGTTATAGACATACGCGTAGTTTGTATGGCACAATGTGTGTTGTAGCACGGCGGTAGCGAGCGTATGCCGCGTACATTTGGTCGTGTGTTCGAATCCCGGCTGGTGAGCGCGCGCGAACATTTGTTTTTTTTTGGCCGGACCTTTTTCTGGCAAACAGGGGTATATACGCGATTAAATAAAAAATTCAGGGCCTTTTCGCAAAATAACATGCCACATCCGCACCTGCCAGGGGGTCCCGCAGGTCAGATACAGCGTCAATACATTGTTATACACGATTTAGACTTTTTTGCAATAATTAGGCCCTGAGTTGGTACTGAGCTGCAAAACTTTTAAGTAGTGGTACCAGTTCGTGAGTAGGTGCTGAAGTGTGGTATCAACCTGCAATTAACTCGCTATAAATCAATATGTCATCAAAGTAAACTACCACAAATCATCCAATGAAAGCATGTAAAACATCGTTCATTAATCTCATGAAAGTACTAGATGCATTAGTTAACCCAAAAGGCATGACTAACCACTCAGATAATCCAAACTTAGTTTTAAATGTTGTTTTCCATTCATCCCCCAATTTCATACGAATTTGATGGTATCCACTATGCAAATCAACTTTGGAGAGTATTGTAGAGCCACTCAATTCATCAAGCATATTATCTAGCCTAGGAATAGGATGACGATAACGAATAGTAATATCATTAATGCCTCTACAATCAACACACATATGCGATGTACCATCCTTTTTCGGCACTAAAATAATAGGAATAGCACAAGGACTAAGGGATTCGCGTATATAACCTTTGTCGAGAAGCTCTTGTACTTGCCGCATAATCTCCTTCGTCTCCTCTGGATTGGTATAGTATGGTGCATGGTTGGGTAGCAATGCACCGGGAATTAAGTCAATTTGATGTTCAATCCCTTGAATAGGTGGTAATCCTGGTGGCACGTCTTGTGGGAAGACGTCAGCGAACTCCTACAAAATGTTAGTGACAGCAGGGGGCAAAGAGGAAGGCACGTCCTCGAATGAAAATAATGCCTCTTTGCACACAAAAGCATAGCAAACAGATTTGCTAAAATCTAGCTCATCAATATCAGATTTAGTGGCAAGTAAACATGCATTTTTCAATTTAATTTCAGAAGCAACACTAGATGGTTTATTATTAGGCTTCATTTGTTGCCCAAATTCTTTCGCCACAATCTGATTTTCACTCTTATTCTTCTCCTGTTTTGCTTTATTAGCTCTATTAATATCATCTTTCAAAATGGAATCAGGAGTCATAGGAAGCAAAGTAATATTTTTATCCTTATGAACAAGAGTATACTGATTGTTTCTACCATGGTGGACAGAATTTTTATCAAATTGCCATGGTCGTCCAAGTATTAAGGAACATGCTTGCATAGGTACCACATCACAATCAACATAATCAGCATATGTAGAGATACTAAAATGCACACAAACAGTATGTGTTACCTTAACCTTGTCGCTGTTGTTGAACCACTGGATGTAGTAAGGATGTGGATGTGGTCTTGTGGTGAGAGAGAGCTTCTCCACCATCTCCATGCTAGCCAAGTTGTTGCACCTCCCTCCGTCTATGATGACACGCACAAAACATTCCTTCACAACTCCCTTTGTATGGAACAAATTATGCCTCTGATTTTGCTCAGCTTGTGTGACCTGCACACTCAAAACACGTTGAGCAACTAAACATTCAAACAGTCAGCGCCTTCAGGAGCCATGTATTGCGTCTCATGATCAGAATCATCTCCACCCATGTTCTTCACGTGTAATAAGAGCCAACGTCTCCTCATCATAGTCACTAGCGGACACATACCCACCATCCTCAGTTGGAATCATCACAGCTGAGATTTGCATTCTCTCGCATAATGACCTCTTCCCTTACAACAACGACAAATAATATCACCTGTGTGCCCAGTTGATGCCATGGAAGAAGAAGAGCTCTGTGTAGGCCCGGCAGGTGCGCTCTTGGCAGATAGTGGTGGTTGTGCCTGCTTTCTTGTATCATGGCTGGAGGTGGCACCTAATGGAGGTGCTAGTGTAGTGGAAGTAGAAGATGCACGCGGTGTCCATGATGAAGGTCGACCTACAGAAAAGTTAGTTCGCGCCAATGCTTGTCGATCCTGCACTTCACGTTCAGCTTTACAAGCAAGATGGAATAAACGAGTGATATTAGTATACTCCTTATACTCTAGAATGGTCTGAATCTCTCTATTCAATCCACCCATAAAACGTGCAAGCATAGGTTCATTCTCCTCAACAATACCACATCTAATCATGCCAGTTTGTAATTCCTGATAATATTCTTCTACGGAATTTTTTCCTTGTCTCAAATGCTGCAATTTTTGAAGCAATTCACGTTGATAATATGGTGGAACCCAACGAGTACGCATAGCAGTTTTCAAAGCAGCCCAAGTAGCTGGAACATGATATAATCTACAATGTTCAGACCACCAAACACATGCAAAGCTAGTGAAAGCACAAACAGCAGCAGGAACACGTCTCACCTCAGGATATTGTAAACATGTAAATCGTTGTTCAGTTTCTAACTCCCAAGTAAGATATATATCAGGAACATATCTACCCTCAAGTGCTGGAATATTCAATTTCAGTTTAGGGAGATGGTCATATCTCGTACCTGAGGGGGAGCCCTAACATTGCCATTATTTGCATGTGGACGACCTGGTGGTTGTGGTGCTGGTGGTTGCACGTAGTTCTGATTTTGATCAACCTCATCCTCATAATCTCCCGCATAATCATCCTCCTCCCCATTAGCAGCTGGAGCCACAGAATTATCAATAGCAGCACCAACAGTTTGGCCAGGCTGAAGAAGGACACGGCTCGCTCGGCGGAGGGATGTTTCGCGACGTGGAGGTAGTAGTTGTTGTTGTTGCAGAGGTGCGCCAGGTGCAGCGGGTGTAAGACGCGCAAGCAGTTCATTAAATCTGTTATCGAGCTTTGTTTCGAACGTCTTCTCAAGACCATTGCACCTGTTCATTCATCATTTGCTGAAACTTATCATGAAGCTCCTTGTTTGTTAAGTTCTCCCAGTCAATCTCGTCGGCTTGTGATCCTGGCATGGTTAGCAGCAATAGAAACACACAAGAATATGATCCTACAGACTACTAACAAGTGGTGGTGGTGGGTGTCACAAATCCGTTAAGCAACACTCAAATTCTTACCAGTTCTTACCCAGCAGCAGGCGGTGATCGGCAACCATTGTAGTCAAAACTCTCAAAGCTTGGATAGAGAGATTACCAGGGAGAGTCAAACACACGACGTAGATGTATGTGGAGCTGGGAAGGCTTATAATATGGTAGCAAAAAGGATCAGCAATAATCAATTCAGAGATGCAAAGTTGAATAAACGCTCAACGACGGTAATGTGCTGGTCCTAGGCTAGACCGTGCTAGAGACACGAGCCTAGAACACTAACAAAATCACGGTGCTGCACGTAAACAAGGGAGAAGCACACTCTGGAATTTTTTTCGCTCTTTTTTTGCGCTCTTTTTTTTTTTGCGCTCCTCTTTTTTTTTTGCCAAAAATCACTGTCGGTGTCAAAACCGGCGGATCTCGGGTAGGGGGTCCCGAACTGTGCGTCTAGGCGGATGGTAACAGGAGACGAGGGACACAATGTTTTTACCTGTGTTGGGCCCTCTCGATGGAGGTAAAACCCTACGCCCTGCTTGATTAATATTGATGATATGGGTAGTACAAGAGTAGATCTACCACGAGATCAAGGAGGCTAAACCCTAGAAGCTAGCCTATGGTATGATTGTTGAGATGTAATGTTCGTCCTACGGACTAAGGCCCTCCGGTTTATATAGACACTAGAGAGGCTAGGGTTACACAGAGTCGGTTACAATGGTAGGAGATCTACATATCCGTATTGCCAAGCTTGCCTTCCACGCCAAGGAAAGTACCTTGGGACACGAGCCGAGTCTTCAATCTTCTATCTTCGTAGTCCGGGAGTCCGGCGGATATTGATAGTCGGCTGTCCGGACACCCCTAGTCCAGACTCCTCAAGAGCCCTCGAACCGGTCTTCAATGACGATAAGTCCGGCGTGCATAATGTTCGGCATTGCAAGGCGGTTTCCCCTCCTTGAATAATTCGGAGAAGATAATGAACACTAGGATAGTGTTCGGCTCTGCAAAATAAATTCCACATTCCAATCGTAGAGAGAATAAAACATATATACTGATTCAATCTGCTGACGTATTATGCAGCGCGACATCACACCGTTACCAAGCCCTTGTTTGAATTACTATACCACCTCAGCACGTTTAGCGAAGCGGTTTCCTTGGCACGTCTTGTCGAAGCAGAGATCGTGTTCCCCTTATTCCGGGATTCTCATCAATACGTGCGTGGGTAACCCAACCGCGCCATTGAAAGTGGCGCTTGGGAGATAAGTGAGTCATACCAGGCCGGTGAGGGACGCATAGTTTCGTCCGCCTATATATAAGGGATATGGATTTACCTTCTCACCTACGCCTTCTTCCTCCTTTGCTTATCCATCCCTGCGAACTCAAGCTCCAACGCCCAAGGCGCATCCCACCTTGACCCTTCTCTGAATATGTCCGGAGGGGGAGGCAAATGGATGGCCTCCACCGCCAAGGAGGAGGACATCACCAAGCTGCGCCACGCCGGATACCTTTCTAGCGACATCGCGCATCGGCTGCCCGACGCGGGGCAGCTCATCCCTACCCCAGGGCCTCATGAGAGGGTCGTTTTCCTTCCCCACTTCCTCCGCGGACTGGGCTTTCTGCTCCATCCATTCGTCCGGGGGCTCATGTTTTACTACGGCCTGGATTTCCACGATCTGGCGCCGAACTTCGTCCTCAACATCTCGGCGTTTATCGTCGTGTGCGAGGCCTTTCTCGCATCCGCCCCACTTCGGCTGTGGCTCAAGACCTTCAACGTCAAGTCAAGGTTGTGAAGGGACGCATAAGCGAATGCGGAGGCGCCATGTTGGGCAAGCGCCCAACGTCCCTTGGCTAGAAGGGACCTTCGTGGACTCCGTCAAGGGGTGGCAATCGGGTGGTTCTACATCACCGAGCCGCGAAGCCTACATGGCGGCGGCCCCAATTTAGATCTGGAATCCCCACGCAACTCACCTCCCGGAAAGAGAAGGGCTTGTAGTGGGGTGATCTGATGGAGGTGCGGGACTTGAGCCTGCATCAAGAAGCTGGTGAGCAGAGGCTCCGGCTCGTCGGCGTGGTCCAGTCATGCTCCCCCGTGATTCTCCCATGCCAAGAACGGGCATTCAATTTGTGGAGTTTAATCCGGAACAACACCAGACATTGAGCGGGCTCTTCGATAAAACGTCTGAAGGCGCTGGAGGGTCTTTGTTCAAGGCGCAAAGCCCCACATCCGCGATCAAGACCGCTGGATTCAGCTCGCAGTCTCCGACTGACGAGGTAAGTGATTCGACCCCATTACGGGACACTTGTAGTAATTAGATTGACTCTAGCGAGGTTTTTAATCTGCCTCTTCCTTTGACAGGAATGGATGGAGAAGGCCCAGCTGATCATCAGCCCGGCTCCCATGCCAGAAGAACCAGTGGATGCCCGCTTAGGAAGGCTGCTGGTTCCGGCACCGCACGTGGTGCTTGGGAGAAGAAGGCTAAGAAGGTGGCCACGGGACTCGAAGAGTTCAGAATCAAAGGCGTCGACGACGACGAGGACTCCTCCCCCGAAGACGAGGAGGAGGAGGAGGAGTACTCTCTCCCGGTGGAGGGAGAGAAGAAGAGGAAGGCCACCCCAATCGGGGCGGCCGAAGGGTCCAAGAGGGGGAGAACTATTCCCCCGGACAGTTTCGCCAACATCAATGTTGGCGAGGATGAGTGGCCTCCAAGGGCCAGGCGTCCGGCAGGATCGTAAGCATTCAGATCATTTATATGCCGTACATTGTATGCCATGTAGTGTCCTTCTAACGCCGCATTCTGCCTGTAGTCCGGCCGTTGACGATCTTCCCGACTCGATGAGCGGGTCTTTGGCGCCGTCGGATGTAAATTCTATCCCGACTGCCTCTACCCCGTGCATCGACGAGGACGACGAGGCGGAATCCCACAGAGGGACCCACCAGGAGGAGGCTCCGGAGGCGCCGTCAGGCGTCCTTCCAGACTTTGTGCCGGACTCTACCTCGGAACCCATAGCGGTTCCAGAGTCCGGCAAGCGGCCCCTTCGAAAGAAGGGCAAGACCGTGATGCCGGCGGCCTCCGTCCAACCGAATGCGCCGGATAACCTGCTGGAGGCGCTTAAAGGCGCTTCCGTCGAGGAAGAACACCGCACTCTCATGAGTGCGGTGATTGAGAAGGTCCAGCTCGCCAAGGGCGGGCTGACCAAGGGCGGCGCTTCCGTCGAGGAAGAACACCGCACTCTCATGAGTGCAACAGCCTTCTAACAGGCTTTGAGGTAAGAAGTTTAAAATAGTGTAATGTAATACGGCATAGACAGTAGCCCCTGATGCTTAGTTCGGTGTTCGGAAAGAAAAGCCGGACTAAGGATCTAACAAGATATACGCAGGGTTGCTAAAAAATATGTCAATATGGGTTTGCAGGCTGCGCTGTTGACCTCTGCCGCACTAACGGCGGAGGTCGAGGCGTTGAAGAAGGACCTTGAGCGGTCGGAGCAAGAGCTCGGCCATGCCAAAAGGCAGCTCAAGGAAAAAGAAGGTGAATAACACCACTTTAAATAAGTACCTTACAGAAAAGGGTTTTGGTTGCAAACAAAATTAATGAGGATAATATGTGTCTTGCAGGGGCCACTAACGAGGTGGCAGCCCTGAAGGATGCCGTGTCCGTGGCCGAACGCAATGCGGCCACCGAACAGGCTGAGCGAGAAAAGCAAGCGGCACTGGTGGCGGAAGTTCGGCAAGAGCTCTAGGCGCTCATGGAAAAGCATGAGAGTTTGGAGCATGACTCCAAGACTCGAGAGTCCGAGCTTGCCTCGGCTCTCAAAAGTGCCAAGTCTGCCAAGGCCGAGGCCCAGAAGGCCCATCAGGAGGTAGAGGACATGAAGAAGATAGCGGCGGGTAAGGAGGTTTTCATGCAGAGCAAGCATGTTAATGTAAATTATCGGATACTAACCCGAATTCAGAGCTCTCAAGGGGCATTTGCAGATCTGCCGCGTAGTGCGCCTGATGCCGCCGCATTCTATCGTGGCGAGGAGGGAGCTCAACGGAGAAGGTCTTCGGTCTCGATATCTTTGAGGCCGCCATCCAGTGCCCCCAAGCGACCAGTGAAGCGGTGGTCGAACTCCACAAGGTAGCCGAGGAGGCCATGAAGGGCCTCACAGATCCGGTGCGGGCTGGGCAGGCCATGCCCAGCAGCTACTTTGGCCTAGTGCGGCGGCTGGTGGATGCATGCCCAGGCTGGATGTAATCAAGCGCTCACTTTGCATTGAAGGCGCTCGTCGGGCCCTTGCCCGCATAAAGGTGCAATGGGGCAAACTGGATGCGAGAAGCTTTCACGGATCCGCCGCCGGGCAAGGAGCATCGCACGCGCGAGCGATATTATAAAGTTGTCTGAAGGGAGCCTGCGATATTGCGATGAGTGCCCCGAAATGTACTCTTTGAGTGAACTCGCTGTGTTTTTATCTGTCGGCGCTGAAAACTTCATTTATATGCGCTATGAGCAACGCTTGTTGAATTTAAAATATTACCTTACATGCGGCCGTTTGTTAAATCGAGAGATGGCAAGTCGTTGGCTTCAGCCCCCAAGCCACAGTCTTTGGGGTGTTGGTGATAAACTTGAGCACTCTTGTTCCCATTTTGGGTCCATCTAGGAGGCGCCAACACGACGAACAAGGCAACCGGACTTATAATGCTTGAACACTCTCACTTAGCCATAGAATTCTATAATTTTAAATTTGGTGAAGCCCTCGGTATTCGAAGACCGAATCCGGGGCGCTATCCACGCCTTCGTCGGACATCATCCAGAACTTTGCTCGAAGCGACATGAGTCTTTAGGGACCCGAAAGGACCTCTCGAACAGCGACCAGTCTCTCACCTTATCATGCCAGTCAGTTTTAGCTTTCTCCACTGAGGCGTTAACCCGCCTCAACCGGGGCGCAATCGCAGTGGTTCTGCCAGTGCTACCTTAGCCGACGGAACGGAACGTAAGGTACCAAAACATGGGAGCCGGGCAAACCCAACTATTGACCCAAGACATGATTCGAGCTGATTCATATAATGCTATAAGTTCGGGTGCCGACTTGTGAAAGCGTTCGGACTTAATCACACCATAACTGGGGAACGAAGCCCCTGGTGTATTCGGCCGCACCAAAGTATCTGGTGCAAGATGTCATATAATGAACATATGTAAAAGATAATGCAATTGCAATGAAAAGGTAATGTACTTGCAAAAAGGAAGTGCTGCGTTATTTATAAAAGGAGGTGCGCTAATAAAGCGGTGATACAAATAGTCTTGTAAGCAAGGGATTTGGACTAAATTAACATGTCCCCCTCCAGGGCTAAGCTGCAGACTTGGTGTATGTAATCGAATTTAATGCTCGTAATGGAGACCACATGAGTGTTCGTCGCAGCCTTCTTTAATCCCTGACTGTTGCATCGTGAGTTCGGCAAGTTCGCCGTCGGACAGGGCTTCTGGTTAATGGAGTCCTGTATACGCAAAAGAAGAAAAGATAAAAAATAAAACCAAGGGGGGCGCTCGCATGAGCCCCTGGTGTGGTCGAGCCGCACTCTTTGGTCCTTGTGGTTAAGCCCCTCCCCTGCGCCCATGGTATCTCCAAAGCGTAATGATGTACGCGGAGTGTTATTCTTGTGATCATGCGCGGGTGAGGGTTGGGGCCGCATTACTCTGGCGATGCTCGATCGCGCCGGTGGTCTTAGTTAGTGTTGCTCGGGCGCTTTGATGTATCCGCTTTTAATTGCGGACTAGAGAATGCGGTAGAAGGCTGCTCAGTATTTACGCGCGAGAGCATTGTATGTTCCTCCGTTCGGAGGGCGCGCCGTATTCCCATTGACCGTAATGACTCCACGAGGGCTGGCATCTTGAGCTTTAGGTATGCATAATGCGGCACGCGTTGAATTTTACAACGCGGTTCGTCCGAAAGCAGGCATGATAGCCGCCACTGAGCAGGACTATATCAAAGATTAACTCTTCGCTCGGAAATTATCCGGGATCCAAGACCACTTCAGTGTGGTGAGCCTGCATAGCTTGGCTTCCACTCTGGGATGACACCTTTAAAGGTTGTCTTAGTAGGTTTGATCTGGATGGGTCTATGCCCATTTTATGACCGTGTCCGATAAAGCAGGTTCGAGGCCTGCCGCCATCCATCGGGACTCTTGTGAGGTGAAATCCATTGACGATTGGGTCTAAGACCAATGCGGCGAATCCGCCATGGCGTATGCTGGTCGGATGGTCTCGTCGATCGAAAGTGATCGGACGGAGGACCATGGATTGAACTTGGGCGATCGCTCCATCGCATAGGCGTCCGTAGTCGCGCTTCCTCTCCCTCTTGGGTATATGGGTCGCGTAAATCATATTCACCGTCCGCACTTGTGGGGGGAAACCCTTCTGTCCTCTATTGTTCGGCGGCCGGGTCTCCTCCTCGTCATCGCTATTTAGCCCCTTGTCATTGTGTTCGGCAATTAACTTGCCAGCCTGCTTGAACACCCAACAATCTCTGTTGGTGTGATTAGCTGGCTTTTCGGGGGTGCCATGTATCTGGCATGAGCGGTCGAATATTCGGTCCAGATTGGACGGACCCGGAGTGGTTCTTTTAAATGGCTTCTTCCGTTGACCGGGTTTGGAGCCTCGGAATCCGGCATTGACTGCCGTATCCTCCTTGTCGTCGCCGTTAATGCGGCGTTTGTTTTTGATTCGACGTGACCTGCCGTTGTTGTCCTTAGTGTCCGGACTGCCAGAATTTTTGCGGAGATTGTTGCTGCGAGCTAGCCAGCTGTCCTCTCTCGCACAAAAGCGCGTCATTAACGATGTGAGGGCTGCCATGGATTTCGGCTTCTCCTGCCCCAGGTGCCGGGCTAGCCATTCGTCCCGGATGTTATGTTTGAAGGCTGCAAGGGCCTCCGCATCCGGACAGTCGACGATTTGATTTTTCTTCGTCAAGAACCGTGTCGAATTATCCGGCGATTAAATCGGCTGCTAAATAATGTGGCTTAGGTCATCGGCGTCTCGTGGTCGCACATATGTACCTTGGAAGTTATCAAGGAACGCGGCCTTCAGGTCTTCCCAACACCCAATTGACTCTGCGGGCAGGCTGTTAAGCCAATGCCGAGCTGGTCCTTTAAGCTTGAGTGGGAGATATTTGATGGCGTGGAGATCGTCGCTGCGGGCCATATGGATGTGGAGAAGATAATCTTGATCCACACATGGGTCTGTTGTACCATCGTAAGATTCGATATTCTGGGTTTGAACCCTTCGGGATCGATGATCCATTACTTCGTCAGTGAAGCATAACGGGTGTGCGGCGCCCCTGTATTGAGCAATATCGCGACGCAGCTCGAGGGAGCGCTGTCTGCTATGTTCGGCCCGGCCGGCGTTATGTCCGGCGCGACGGTATTCGTCGTGGGTCGTGGGGCGCCCACGTGATCCATAGATGGATCTGGATTGTCTTGCTTTGTCCTCCAATATGTCTCGCAAGTCCGGCGCGTTCCCTTTTGGCTTCGTACTCTTAGATCGATGCCGGGGTACGGTCTTGGCTGGGGGCCTGAATGCCTCTCTGTCGCGACCACGGGGTGGTTGGTCAGCCATGTCGTGCGCTGGTGATGAAGGTATGTATGCTTCCTCCTCTAATCGGGGGAGCAGCTTGCGTCTTGGGTAACTTTTGGAGGGGCGTTCGAGTTTATACTCTTCGGCCGTGAGGATCTCAGTCCATCGATCGGCTAGCAGATCTTGATCAGCTTGGAGCTATTGCTGCTTTTTCTTTAGGCTATTTGCCGTGGCTATGAGCCTGCGCTTGAAGCGCTCTTGTTCGACGGGATCCTCAGTGCAGCGAATTCATCATCGTTGAGGCTTGCTTCGTCTTTGGAGGAGGCATATAGTTATCATCCTCAACCCTTAAATGCGCCGCCTGTCGTGAGGGCTTGCCTGCGTCCTCTGCGCTGAGTCTTGCAGGAGGGATCGTCTTTGGCACTCTTTGGAGTGTTATTGTCTCCGTGCGGAATCTCCATTCTTGCTATGGCGGGATTTAGGCGGCGCCGACGACCCGGCGTTTGGGCTGCTTCTTTAGAGAATCTTCCTCCGCTGCTTTTTCGCCATCCCTTCTTTTGGGGTATCCACCATGTAGGCGTCGATGACGAGGTGGCCTTCCGATTGCCTCGTGTGGCGCTGGTCTGTAAATCTCGGCATCGCCGTCCATAGCGTCGATGTAAATCGGAGTCAAGTCTAGCATGTCGGTTAAATCTTCGACCGTGGCTATAAAGTGGGTGGTGGCTGGGCTCTGAATTTCTTCGTCGTCCGAACTCCAACCGTCCTGGCCATAGTCCGGCCAGGATTCTCCTGATAGCGAGAGATGCTTCAGAGAATTCAGGATATCGCCAAAAGGCGAGTGCTGGAAGATGTCTGCGGTGGTGAATTCCATAACCGGCGCCCAATCCGGTTTAATTGGTAGGGGCGCGGGAGGCTCGGAGTCCGGCGAGGAGTCCGGCGCCTCGGGATCACGAGTTTCGCAGGGGACAAGATTGGTATTCGGCTCCATTGCCATGGATGTTGAAGCCCCCAGGGCGGCGTCTATCCACCGGCCCTTGATATGGGCAATCGGCTCCGGGCTAGTGGCCAAAGCGGATCCGAGTGCGGCCACCAAGGCACTGCCCGGCGGCAGAGCTAGATCATGCCCATCGTCGCAGTGCGGCGCACTTGGCTGTGGCTCGAGTCCGTCGAAGATCAAGTCTCCGCGGTCATCGACAGTGAAGTTTAAGCTTCGAATCGACTGACGGCGGGCGTAGCTTCGATCTGCTCCGGATGGCCAAGAGAATTGCCCGCATGCAAAGCCGCCGAATATGAAGATCTGTCCGGGAGAAAAGTCTCACCACGGACAGCGTTGATGGTTGAAGATGCCATCGAGCCTATCGGGGCGACAGAGGAACTCTCAATGAAAGCACCAATGTCGATTGTCAAAACCGGCGGATCTCGGTAGGGGGTCCCGAACGTGCGTCTAGGCGGATGGTAACAGGAGACGAGGGACACAATGTTTTTACCCAGGTTTGGGCCCTCTCGATGGAGGTAAAACCCTCGTCTGCTTGATTAATATTGATGATATGGGTAGTACAAGAGTAGATCTACCACGAGATCAAGGAGGCTAAACCCTAGAAGCTAGCCTATGGTATGATTGTTGAGATGTAATGTTAGTCCCTACGGACTAAGGCCCTCCGGTTTATATAGACACCGGAGAGGCTAGGGTTACACGAGTTGGTTACAATGGTAGGAGATCTACATATCCGTATTGCCAAGCTTGCCTTCCACGCCAAGGAAAGTACCTTCCGGACACGAGCCGGAGTCTTCAATCTTCTATCTTCGTAGTCTGGGAGTCCGGCGAATATTGATAGTCCGGCTGTCCGGACACCCCCTAGTCCAGGACTCCCTCAATCACTATAATGGCGAGTGTCTCAAAACTCTTCCCAAGTCAAGATAACAGGATAGGCATGAAATTTTTTTCGACCAATTTTTTTTCGACTGCCCGGACCCAAAAACTGGAAACAAGTCAAAAAAAACTTTCTATAACGACGACTGTCTCAATACGCTTAGAAACACCTAAAAATAGGATAGCCAGAAATTTTTTTGTCTAGTGCATTTTTGGAAAATTTTGGACCTAAACGAAAAATTTTGGAATATTTTTTTTGGAAACCAACCTCTTCTACGGCGGCGTGAAGACCCGTGAACAGAACTCGAAACTCTAAAAGACTATGCAATGGCTCAGACTGGTTCGGATATGATGAACTAACCCTAAATTTTTTTGGCTTTTTTGTGGACTGTAGGTATGAAGAACAGACTCGATCTAAACTATGAAAAACTGTAAAATCTCACCGAGCAACCTGGAAATCTGATACCACTTGATAGAGAAAAGGTGTGCCGACTTTCGATGAGATGATGGATATCGCTTTGGTGGAAATCGACTTTGACGATCCGACTAGGAACGTGCGAGGACGTCGCGCCTTAGCAATCGCTAAACCAACTCCGAGAGGTTATTGACCACGCCGGAGCACGATCAACCTGACCACGAGGGTCTGTTTCCTGCGAGCAAACGAAGAACAAGCAAGAAACTGAGATTGCAATCTGGATATTGCGAATATAAGATGAAAGCTTTATTGATCAAGGTAGGGTTCTGAGATGTCTTTGTCTGGTCGTTGAACACAAACGAAGTACGCGAAGTTGTAGCTATGGCGAACTTTAATCTAAACAAAACCCAAAATCTAAACGGTGCCCTAAGGGCTGTATATATGGAGAAAGAGGGGGTGAATTTTGTGGCCCATGGTGGAGGGGTCCGAAACTAACCCTATCTCTTGTTTCCCCACACATACAAACTCTAAAAATAGCCTATACTTATGTATTTCAAAATTACATGGGCCTGGCCCAATAATAAGGTGACGCAGCACCTAGAATAGCCTCTGGACGAAATTTATGAAGTGGCATCTTGTATATTTCGTCCAAGGCTTCATGCACTCATTATGGTGGCTTCAAAGTCCTGAAATAATCACTTGTAACTCCGTTCTTGTTCCCCTTGCGCATGCCATCATCTCCATGCTTGTTCCTGCTCCAATGTTAATCCTTCTCCAAGCTAGCCCCTTCATTTCTAAGCAAAACAAATGTATCCAATTTAGGTAGCATCATATTCTCATGAACATTAGAATCATTACAAGGAAACGAAAGTACCTGATAATTTAATTGGCGTGCGCGAGCTCTAGTAATTGGTCCAGTATATGTAGCAGTAGGGGTTGTGGGTGTAACAATGGTATTGATGTCCTCATCACCATATACCTTCCTCAAAACAGCCAGCATACCTTCCTATTATGGCATTTCCATAGCCATTTCGAGATATATTGCCATGCAACTTTCCACCGTTTCATTTATTATGACACGCTTCATCACTGTCATATTGCTCTTGCATGATCATGTAGTTGACATCATATTTGTGGCAAGGCCACCTTCATAATTTTTCATACATGTCACTCTTGATTCATTGCATATCCCGGTACACCGTCGGAGGCATTCATGTAGAGTCATATTTTGTTCTAAGTATCGAGTTGTAATCTTGAGTTGTAAGTAAATAAAAGTGTGATGATCTTCATTATTAGAGCACTGTCCCAAGTGAGGAAAGGATGATGGAGACTATGATTCCCCAGAAGTCGGGATGAGACTTCGGACTTTACAAAAAAAGAAAAAAAGAGAAAGGTCAAATAAAAAATGAGAGAAGAAGAGAGAAGGGACAATGCTACTATCGTTTTTACCACACTTGTGCTTCAAAGTAGCACCATGATCTTCATGATAGAGAGTCTCCTATGTTGTCACTTTCATATACTAGTGGGAATTTTTCATTATAGAACTTCGCTTGTATATTCCAATGATGGGCTTCCTCAAAATGCCCTAGGTCTTTGTGAGCAAGGAAGTTGGATGCACACCCACTTAGTTTCTTTTGTTGAGCTTTCATACATTTATAGCTCTAGTGCATCCGTTGCATGGCAATCCCTACTCACTCACATTGATATCTATTAATGGGCATCTCCATAGCCCGTTGATACGCTAGTTGATGTGAGACTATCTTCTCCTTTTTGTCTTCTCCACAACCACCATTCTATTCCACATATAGTGTTATGTCCATGGCTCACGCTCATGTATTGCATGAAGGTTGAAAAAGTTGGAGATTACTAAAGTATGAAACAATTGCTTGGCCTGTCATTGGGGTTGTGCATGATTAAATACTTTCTGTGATGAAGATAGAGCATAGCCAGACTATATTATTTTGTAGGGATAACTTTCTTTAGCCGTGCTATTTTAAGAAGACATGATTGCTTTATTAGTATGCTTGAAGTATTACTATTTCTTATGTCAATATGAACTTTTATTTTGAATCATTTGGATCTGAACATTCATGCCACAATAAAGAAAATTACATTGAGAATTATGCTAGGTAGCATTCCACATCAAAAATTCTGTTTTTGTCATTTACCTACTCGAGGACAAGGAGGAATTAAGCTTGGGGATGCTTGATACGTCTCCAACGTATCTATAATTTTTTGTTGTTCCATGCTATTATATTACCCGTTTTCGATGTTTATGGGCTTTACTGTACACTTTTATATCATTTTTGGGACTAACCTACTAACCGGAGGCCCAACCCGAATTGCTATTTTTTGCCTATTTCAGTGTTTCAAAGAAAAGGAATATCAAACGGAGTCCAAACGGAATGGAACCTTCGGGAGCGATCTCTTTGGAACAAATGCCAACCAGGAGACTTGGAGTGGACGTCAAGCAACAAACGAGGCGGCCACGAGGGTGCCCGGTGCGCCCCCCACCCTCGTGGGCCCCTCGAGCGTCAACCAACCTACTTCTTCCTCCTCTATATACTCCCGTACCCTGAAAACATCAGAGGCGACCACGAAAACCTAATTCCACCGCCGCAACCTTCTGTATCCGTGAGATCCCATCTTGGAGCCTTTGCCGGCGCTCCGCCGGAGGGGGAATCGACCACGGAGAGCCTCTATATCATCTCCAAGGCCTCTCCGATGAGTTGTGAGTAGTTTACCACAAACCTTCGGGTCCATAGTTATTAGCTAGATGGCTTCTTCTCTCTCTTTGACTCTCAATACAAAGTTCTCCTTGATCTTCTTAGACATCTATTCGATGTAACTCTTTTTGCAGTGTGTTTGTCGAGATCCGATAAATTGTGGGTTTATGATCAAGTTTATCTATGAGAAATATTTGAATCTCCTCTAAACTCTTTTATGTGTGATTAAGTTATCTTTGCAAGTATCTTTGAATTATCAGTTTGGTTTGGCCTACTAGATTGATCTTTCTTGCAATGGGAGAAGTGCTTAGCTTTGGGTTCAATCTTGCGGTGTCCTTTCCCAGTGACAGCAGGGGCAGCAAGGCACATATTGTTTTATTGCCATCGAGGATAAAAAGATGGGTTTTATATCATATTGCATGAGTTTATCACTCTATATCATGTCATCTTTCTTAATGCGTTACTCTGTTCTTTATGAACTTAATACTCTAGATGAAGGCAGGAGTCGGTCGATGTGTGGAGTAATAGTAGTAGATGCAGAATCATTTCGATCTACTTGTCACGGACATGATTCCTATATACATGATGATGCCTAGATAATCTCATAACTATGCGCTTTTCTATCAATTGCTCGACAGTAATTTGTTCACCCACCGTTATACTTATGCTATCTTGAGAGAAGCCACTAGTGAAACCTATGGCCCCCGGGTCTATCTTTTATCATATAAGTTTTCCATCTACTTTTATTTTCATCTTTTACTTTCCAATCTATATCATAAAAATACCAAAAATATTTATCTTATCATATTATCTCTATCAGATCTCACATTCGCAAGTGGCCGTGAAGGGATTGACAACCCCTTTATTGCGTTGGTTGTGAGGTTCTTGTTTGTTTGTGTAGGTGCGTGGGACTTTTGAGGAGCCTCCTACTGGATTGATACCTTGGTTCTCAAAAATTGAGGGAAATACTTACGCTACTTTGCTGCATCACCCTTTCCTCTTCAAGGAAAATCAACGCAAGCTCAAGACGTAGCACGGTGTAATACCCTACTCCAGCGTTTTGGTGGATTGTCTCGAAGGGCTAAGGATGAACTAGTAAAGTGGATGAACTGGCCTGAGGAGGTGAGGTGTTCTTCAGCTCAAGAGAGCTGGTGGATGCGAACTAGTTCCAGATTAGTTGCCCCTCTATGGTGGTGGCTAGTCCTATTTATAGTGGCCTTGGTCCTCTTCCCAAATATTGGCGGGAAGGGATCCCACAACGGCCGGATTTGAAAGCAGACAAGTAGTACAGCTTATCCTGACAAAAGTAGTCTTCGCCTGTGAAAAGCCTCCGGTAGTGACACTGCGGTGGACTCGGTGATGACCTCCGTCCTGGCGGTCTTGGTCTTGTTGCACCAGAATGGAAACCTTTGGCTGATTCCTCGGGACTCCACGCCTGCGGCTTGCCTCCCTTGCACCAAAGAGGAAACCTGCGCTCTGCACCCACTGGCGCCCGCCTGGCCTTGGGCGTCATGGCTCATGTCAGCTGAGCCTCGTGAGGTGCACCTTGCACAGAACTCTCCGCCCCTCAGGAGCCAGCCTGAAGAGGCCGACCCCCACGGGGGTCTTGGAGTCGTCCGCCTCGTGAGGCTTGGCCCCCTCGCGAGGGTCTTGAGCTGTTGTTGTTGAAGCTGGGTCGGACCAGGCCGTCGATGGAGCCATGGGGTGGGCCGTAGGCAGGCAAGTCTGGATACCCCCATATCCAGAACACCGACAGTCTGCGAACATAGAAATCACTTGGGCTCAATTCGAGGACCATTTCTGCAAGTACCATATTCCCGTCGGTTATGAAGGTCAAGCAGCATGAATTCCTCACTCTCACCCAAGGAATCCTGTCAGTAAGTGAGTATCTATATAAGTTCAACCATTTGGCCTGCTATTCTCTCCATGATGTGGCTACGGAAGAAAGGAAGATCGACAGATTTCTTGGAGGACTGAATCAACACCTCTGATGCACTCTTAGTATGCTCGACTTTCCAGATTTCCAGACACTGGTAACAAAGCCCTCATTGTCGAAAGAGAACACAAGCTCGTGCAGGACAACAGGCCCGCTAATAATGATCACAAGCGCAAATTCGAGCTTAAGAAGGATGGACAACCAGTGCACAAGGCCCGTACCTGGCAGCAGACTCAGGTTGAGTACAAGCCCAATTGGCAGCAGAACGTGAACAAGACCACTACTCAAGTCAAGAATGTTGTAGCCAGTCCGGTACGCGAAGAATGTCAGCACAACAATTCATGCTTCAATTGTGGGCAGATCGGACATTATGCCAGACAGTGCCCCAAGAGCGGCATGCCAAATGCTCCATTCAGGCCACAAATCAACCACATGGGGCCATATCCTGTCCAGAAGACTATCCAAGGGCAACTTCACCTCCTCTCCGCAGAAAAGCCCAAGAGGACCCGTAAGTCGTCATTGGTATGTTTCCTGTTAATAGCGTACCTGCAATAATTTTATTTGACTCTGGGGCTTCCCACTATTTTATTTCGTGATGTTTTGTTTCCCAAAACAAGTTTCCTTGCTTGATTATGGGGAAAAGTATGCTGGTACAATCCCCGGGATCGGTGCACAGAAGCAATCTGGTCCGCCGCAATTTGGAAATCGATATCAAGGGAGTCACCTTCCCAACTTCTTTGATCGTTATTGAGTCTGCCAAGTTGGATATTATTTTGGGAATGAAATGGTTGACCCTATATCAAGTATGCATCAATTGTGCGACCAGAGAAGTCACTTTGACAAGTCAGGAAGGCCGGATTACAAAATTCGTTGCTTGAAGAAGCATACCCAAGAAAGACATGGTCTTCACCGCTGTAGCTGAAGAATTGGAATGAATTCCTATGGTCAGTGGGTTTCCAAATGTATTCCCTGAGGAATTACCAGGAATGCCGCCAGACCGAAAGCTTGAGTTTGCAATTGACCTTGTGCCCGGGACCGCACCATTATACAAGAAGTATTATTGGATGCCTTCCTCGGAATTAGTGGAATTAAAGAAATAGCTTGATGATATGCTTTAGAAAGTATACATCCGTCCAAGCTCTTCACCATGGGGATCACCTGCAATATTCATGGACAAGAAGGATGGAAGTCTCCGAATGTGTGTGGATTACCATTAGTTGAATGATGTCACTATTAAGGACAAATATCCACTACCAAGGATTGATGATTTGTTTGATCAACTCAGTGGGGCAAAAGTATTCTGCAAGATTGATTTGAGGACCGGATATCACCAGCTCAAAATCAAGAAGGAAGATATTCCTAAGACCACTACTCGATATGGTCTTTATGAATATACACTTATGTCCTTCGGTCTCACCAATGTCCCTGCCTTCTTCATGCACATGATGAATAAGGTATTCATGGACTTCTCTGATAAGTTTGTGGTGGTCTTCATTGATGATATCCTCATATACTCTAAAAGTGAAGAAGAGCACAAGGGACATCTCCGAGCGGTCTTGCAAAGACTCCGTGACCATCAGTTATATGCAAAATTCAGCAAGTGTGAGTTTTGGCTCAAGCAAGTTGGATTTTTGGGACATGTTCTGTTAGTACAAGGCATAGCCATGGATCAAAGCAAGGCGAAGGACGTGCTTGATTGGACGGCACCCACGACAGTAACAGAGATCCGGAGTTGCCTTGGATTAGCCGGATGCTACCACTGCTTCCTTGAAGGCTTCTCTAAGATTGCCAAGCCAGTGAGAGAACTCCTCAAGAAAGATAACAAATTTGAATGGACTGAGGACTGTGTGAAGTGCTTCAATGAGTTAAAGACCATACTAACAACAACACTTGTGTTGACCCTTCCAGACATCTACCGCAGCTTTGATGTGTACTACGACGCATCTAGGAAAGGTATTGGATGTGTACTCATGCAAGATGGAAAGGTTGTAGAATACGCATCTCGACAGCTATGACCTCATGAAAGGAACTATCCTACACATGATTTGGCGTTGGCCGCAGTTGTGCACGCTTTGAAAATTTGGAGACACTACCTCATTGGCAAAAGATGTCATATATTTAACGACCACAAGAGTCTCAAGTATATATTCACTCAACTAGACTTAAACCCTTGACAGCAAAGATGGCTCGAGTTGGTCAAGGATTATGATCTTGGAATAAACGACCATCCTGGTAAGGCCAATGTTGTGGCCGATGCTCTCAGCCGCAAGCCTGCCAGCTTGAACGCCTTAATGGAGTCCTTGTCTCCTGAACTCCAAGAAGAGATCGCTCAGCTTAATTTGGTTATTGTTGATGCTGGCCTTGCCAATATACTGGAGGTTACTCCTATCCGCATGGCCCAGCAAGATGATTCAGCCCTGCAACACCATGTCAAGCATATGCAAGAAGGCAAGACCCAGGATTTCTCTAAGGATAAGAAAGGCACTCTAAGGTTTCAAGGATGGATTTGTGTACCGAAGAAAGCAGACCTGAGAAAGAAGATCTTGGCAGAAGCGCATGAATCTTTGTACTCGATTCACCCAGGAGGTACCAAAATGTACGAAGACCTTCGACAGATATTTTGGTGGGATTGAATGAACAAAGACATCACATACTTTGTCGCTTGTTGTGATGTATGCAACAAAGTGAAGGCGGAGCACCAGAAGCCCGCCAGACTTCTACAACCTCTACCCATTCCACAATGGAAGTGGGACAATATCTACATGGATTTCATCATAGGCCTACCTAGGACTCACTGAGGCAATGATGCAGTATGGGTTGTTGATGTAGGGTAGAACCATAGGAGGGACCTTTTCACACTTGGAGGGGGGAAAGGAGAGAAACAACAAGAATCACAAGAACACAAAGAGGCAATCACTCCAACAATTCCCGATTACACATCCACTAGGGTAACAACACAAGATCCACAAGTCACAAACACAATCAAAGGAAAGATACAATGGCAAAGTTCATCCCAAATCCAAAGGAAGTGGGGTCTTGAAGGTAGTCTTAACCCTATGGAGGTCTTGAAATCCTCAAGGATTCTTCCCTAGGGGGTATTGATCCTCCAAGAGGGAAGGTAAAGGAGCAAATCTCACAAAGATATCATCTACAACTTTGCTAACCCTAAACATGGTCCTAGGTACGGAATATATAGCCTTGGGGTCGAAGGCGATGAAGAGGAGGCGAAGATGCAATCTCAGTCGGCCATCCTGGGAAGCCCGTGCGCACGGGGTAAGTTGGGCCCGTGCGCACGGGGGTCCCGTGGGCACGGTACTGACGCACGTCTTGCACGGGTGCTCAGCCTTGATTTCTTGTGTAGTCCGTGGGCACGGGGTTTCGGGGGCCCGTGCACACAGGGTCGCCTGGAGCCTCCTGTGCTGCTGTTGTTCTCCTTGTTCTTGGTCCACACGGCCTTGGGGTGGTCCTCCTCCTCCTTGGTGATGCTCCTGAGCTTCTTGGTGTTGTTCCTCTTCATACCTAAGGAGGCATAGCATATTTTGGTGAGGTGGTAAACATGTCCCATCCGTGTCCATATGCAAGTCTAGTAGGAAGGAGTTTACCTCGGTTTCCAAAGCACGTGCTCTAGCTCTTGTCATAGGTCCCCGTGGGGTTGGATGTGTTGGTGTAGAGTCCATGAGGATGATGGAAGGATGCTCCGCATCATCTCCCCTCCCTTGGGAAAGATCCGACCTCGGATCAAAATCTTCATCACCATGGAAAGGCGAGAGGTCTTTGACGTTGAAGATGTCGCTCATGTTGTACTTGTCTCATGGGAGTTCAATCTTGTAGGCGTTGTAGCGTGCTAGCACCTTGAAGGGTCCATCGGCTCGAGGGATAAGTTTGGACTTGCGTTCGTTGGGGAAGCGGTCCTTGCGAAGGTGTAGCCACACGAGATCACCTATGTTGAAGATCATGGGTTGCTTGTTGACGTTGAGCTTGGTCGCTAGTCGATGTACTTGGCGCTCGATGATGTTCCTTGTATCTTCATGCATCTTCTTGATGTAGCTTGCTCGTGCACTCGCATCCATGTTGGTGCGCTCTTGTGGAGGAAGAGGTAGAATGTCCAAAGGGACAATGGGTTGAAGCCGTAGACGACCTCGAAGGGGGACTTGCCGGTAGTCGAATGTCTTGCACGGTTGTAGGCGTACTTGGCGACGGGTAGACACACCTCCCACTCCTTGATGTTCTTCTTGATCAACACACGAAGTAGAGTGGATAGTGTCCGGTTCGTCACCTCTGTTTGGCCGTCGGTTTGAGGATGCTATGCGGATGAGAACAAGAGCTTGATTCCAAGCTTGGCGCATAGCGTCTTCCAAAAATAACTCAAGAATTTGATGTCGTGGTCGTAGATGATTGTCTTTGGTACTCCATGGAGGCACAAGATTTCCCTACAAAAGAGATTTGCAACATGTGAAGCATCGTCTATCTTGTTGCAAGGAATGAAATGTGCCATCTTAGAAAATCGGTCCACAACAACAAATACGGAATCCTTTCCATTTTGAGTTCTAGGCAAACCAAGTACAAAATCCATGCTAATGTCTTCCCAAGGTTGATAAGGAATAGTAAGAGGCATGTAAAGACCATGGGATTGAGGTTTAGACTTATCTTAGCGACATGTAGAGCATTGGGAGGTGAAGCGTGAGACGTCGCGGAACATCTTGGGCCAAAAGTAGTTCTTCGAGAGCGTGGCGAAAGTCTTGTCGCGTCCAAAGTGTCCCATGAGTCCGCCTCCATGAGCCTCTTGCAAAAGGAGCAAACGAAGAGAAGATTCTGGAGTGCATAGTTTGTTAGCTCTCATAAGATAGCCATTCTTGATGTAATATTGTTCCCAAGATGTATGCGTCAAACATTTAGCATAATGAGCTGCAAAAGATGAATCATTAGCATACAAGTCTTTTATGTGCTCAAAGTTAATAACATTCAACTCAAGTTTAGTGACAAGCGTGCACATGCGTGAAAGTGCATCCACAACTACATTTTCCTTACCCTTAATGTACTTGATCACATATGGGAAAGATTCAATAAATTCACTCTATTTGGTATGATGCTTGTTCAACTTAGTTTGGCCTTTTAAGTACTTAAGCGTTTCATGATCGGTATGGATGACAAACTCATGAGGTCTAAGATAATGTTCCCAAACATGTAGCACACGCACTAAAACATACAATTCTTTGTCATAGATGGGATAGTTAAGTTGAGCACCGGAGAGTTTATCACCAAAATATGCAATTGCTTGTTTTTCTTGCATCAAAACTCCGCCAATTCCGGTACCACTTGCATCACAATGAACCTCAAAAGTTTTGTCAAAATTGGGCAAAGCAAGAATCGGAGCATGAGTAAGCAAAGACTTGAGCTCATCAAAAGCGGTGGATTGCAAAGATCCCCAAACAAAAGGAGCATTCTTCTGACTCAAAGCATGCAAAGGAGCGGCAATAGTGCTAAAGTGTTTCACAAAGCAATGATAAAAACCCGCAATACCAAGAAAACTACGCACTTGTTGCAAATTGGTGGGTTGGGGCCAAGTTTTAATTGCTTCAATTTTAGTTTCATCAACATGGACACCCTTGGAAGATACAACGAAACCCAAGAAAACCACTTTGTCAACACCAAATGTGCAATTTTTCATGTTGGCATAAAGACTTTCCTTGCGAAGTGTTTGCAAAACAACCCTAACATGATCAAGATGCTCTTTCATGGTTTTGCTAAACACAAGAATATCATCGAAGTAAACCACAACAAAGACTCCAATATAAGGGCGAAGCACATGATGCATGAGACGCACGAAAGTACTGGGAGCCTCCGATAAACCCATAGGCATAACTAACCATTCATATAAGCCAAATTTTGTTTTGAAAGCAGTTTTCCATTCATCACCCTCTTGTATGCGGATTTGATAATAGCCACTTTTAAGATCAACTTTTGAGAAAAAGTTGGCTCCACTAAGTTCATCAAGCATATCATCTAAGCGAGGAATGGGATGCCTATAGCGAACGGTGATAGCATTTATAGGTCTACAATTAGAACACAAGCGGAAACTTCCATCGGACTTAGGCACAAGTATAACGGGAACGACACAAGGGCTTAAGCTTTCACGTACATGACCGTTGTCGATTAGTTGTTGTACTTGCCATTGAATCTCCTTGGTTTCTTCAGGATTGACACGGTATGGGGCTTTGTTTGGAAGTGGTGCTCCAGGGATGAGGTCGATTCGATGCTCAATGCCTCGTAGAGGAGGTAGACCCAGAGGTAGCTCATCGGGGAATACATCTTGAAATTCCTGCAAAGAGATTGAAACACCAAAGGTAGCTCGTGAGCGGTGTTAGTTTTTGGTTCTCCATCCTTGCACACAAGGACAAAGTGCATCACACTCGATGGGTTCTCACACACTTCTCTCATCTCACTTTTTGTGGCAAATAGTATGAGGTTTTTCTCTCTAGGCGAAGAGGCGCTCAAGTTTGGCTTGTTGCTCTCACTCATGTGTGGGTGGCTCACTTTCTCACTCTTCTCTCCATGATGTGTGGCTTGCTTGTCGGCTATCACTTGACTAGGAGACATAGGTCGTAGCACATACTCCTTCCCTTTCATCTTGAAGCTATAGTGATTAGTACGCCCATTGTGAATGACACCACGGTCGATTTGCCATGGTCGACCAATAAGGAGGTGGAAAACGGTCATTGGGACCACATCACACTTCAAAGTGTCCTCATATGCACCAATTTTGAAGGAGACTTGGACCGTATGCTCAAGTCAAATAGTGCCGGAGTCACTTAGCCATTGGACCTCGTAGGGGTGCGGGTGCTTCCTCTTGACCAATTGAAGCTTGGAGCATAGTTCTTCACTTGCCAAGTTGTGGCAACTACCTTCATCGATGATGACCTTAACGGACCTTCCATTGATGTCGGCCTTGGTGTGGAAGATATGGCATCGTTGGTCTTCTTCTTGTTGATGTTGAAGAGTCAAAACCTTGGAGACAACAAGAGCGGGGCTCGAATCCTCATCACAAAAGTCTCTATCATCTTCATCCTCGTTCACTCGCCGGTGCATGGCCACTTGCTCAAGAGCTTCCATTTCATCTTCACTCCTTGAGTCGTATGTGCCATCGTCGTTGAGGATCTTGGTGCGCTTGTTTGTGCATTCATAGGACATGTGGCCTTGGCCGCCGCAAGTGAAACACTTGAAGGATCTTGTCTTGACGGTCCCGTCGATCCGAGTGGTTGAAGAAGCATGCGGCTTGAAGTTGCTTGTAGTAGGAGGAAGACGACTTGAACTTGATGAATGTTTCTTGTAGCTTGGCTTGTTATCGTTGCTTGGAGAAGGCTTGGTTGATGTAGATGTTGGAGGAGTTGTTGAAGCTTGATTGTTGGAGAAGCCGTATGTGTCGGATCAGTACTTGGCGTACTTGAAGTCATCTTGCACTTGACGTTTCGCCTTTGTCGCTTGATGCACGAGCTCGATGAGGTTGGAGTAGGGTTGGAAGTCGGCGATCTTCTTGATGGGATGATTGTGTCCATTCAAGAATCTTGCCATTGTTTGCTCATCATCTTCCTTGACATTGGCTCGAATCATGGCTATCTCCATCTCCTTGTAGTATTCTTCAGCACTCTTTGTACCTTGCTTGAGGAGTTGTAGCTTCTTGAAGAGATCGCGGTTGTAGTAGGTGGGCACAAATTGTGCTCGCATGACATCCTTCATTTGAGCCCAAGTGGTGATTGGAGTGTCACCTCTTGCTTCTCGGCTCTCAAGGACTTGTTCCCACCATATGAGCACATAGTCTTGGAACTCAAGTGATGGCATTGCGATCTTCTTCTCTTCCTCATAGTTGTGCAAACGAAGGATTTTGTCAACCTTCAATGCCCATGAGAGGTATTCTTCCGGATCATTGCTTCCATTGAACTTGGGCATTGTGAATTTGAGCTTTCCATAGTGTTGCTCTTCATTGTGTTGTTGGCGATGGTGATGATGACGCCCTTGACATGGAGGGTAATCATCCTCATATTGCTCTTGGCGTGGAGGAAGTCCATGATCAACTTGCTCTTGTTGAACTTGAGGTTGAGGTGGAGCTTGACGAGCTTGTGGAGGAGATTGAGGGACTTGACAGTACACACAGGGTTGGTAGTTCCTCTCTTGGATTTCTTCTCGAAGGGCTTCCTCTTGATTGCGCCGTTCGCGATTGCGGTTTGCTATTGCTCAACTTGATTCTTGAAGGGCACGTTCCGCCTCAAGAGCTTGTGCTTCTCGTTGTTGTTGTGGAAGTCGTTGAACCTTGGTGTCTTGTTCCTCTTGGTGTAGACACGCTCGTTCTTCCTCTTGGCGCCGTAGTCGTTGTCATTCTTGATCTTGAGCAAAAGCGACTTGGTTTGATTGAGGACGAAGAACTTGCTCATCGACTTGCTCTTGTGAATGCTTGACGTGGAGCGGGTTGCGAGATGCATGACGGTCTTGACGCGCGGCTCGTCAAAGAGTGTTCGATGACGGTGTACTTGAGCCGGAGAAGGTGTTGTCGGAGTGTCGACTTGAGTGGCTCCGTCTTGAGTAGGAAGAAGTTGAAGGAGGCCGGTTGACCAACAAAGCTTGGATCTCGTCCATTCTTGCATCGTTCTCTTGCTTGTGCGCGTCGAGCTTGTTGTCGAAGTAGTCTCGTGTATGTTGCTTGGAGAGTCGCAAGTCGGTGGCGAGGTTGTCGTTGCGGTCATTCATTGATTGTTGCTCTTGATGTAGCGCTTGTTGTGCACCAAAGAGGTGGCTCTTGGTGACGAATGATGACATGTCGCCGTCTTGCTCGATGAAGAGTGGGTTGGTAGAGGAACTTGGCCTATCCATCAGAAGAAAGTGGTGGTGAGTAGGAAAATGAGAGAACAAAACCAAAGTTGCCTTTTCCGAAGATTGTGGATGTAACAAGTATGATCCCACGTGATGTTACAATAGGGGAATTGGTACCAGGAATTGTTTCTCACACCTACAAGTAAATGGTCTATGGAGGAGCTTGGTTAGGAAAGGCACAAATAATTCAAGCAAATGTTAGTCAAGATGTTGATAAAGTTGAGAAGATTCACAAATGGCAAGTAAGACAAATAGATCAACCTCCAAAGATAACACGCGGAACACACACACGGAAGATAAATGGGATCCGCACAACCAAGGGGTGAGCTCGAAGATGTCAAAACACAGGAAAAGCTCTGGTCGTACGGATACTAGAGAGACGCTAGCTTGATCGCACTAATGGGCTAGATACGCTAGTGCACCAACCTAATAGAGAATCCACTCGTCTCACTATCCCAAGTATGCTTATGTATGTGATGACCAAGATGATTCACGTATGCTAAGAGGCTCGATGCTATTGCTTATAAGCTCTTTGCTTCTCTTCTCTTTTGCTTAAAAGGTTTTTCTCCCTTTCTTTTTTTCAACAATGCCACGATGCTTGATATATGAGCCACACAACGAGGTAACAAGTAGTAAATGCATGGGATGGACGGAACACTAAATGGTGCACTAAGGCGTGGCCCGGCAATACTCAACAAGCTAGTCTCGATGGGTAAGCTACGCAAAAGGGCTCGGAGCTATCAAGTTAATGGCAAGGGAGTACAAGGTGTCATCGAGGTTACCGTCCTTACTTATGGTCGAAGATGATCTTTTCGAAGCCGATGTGTTGTCGGAGTCGATGATTAGTGGTGATGATGAACAACTCGCGCCTAAGTAGCCGAAACACCTTAGGACACAAGAGAAATCGCGACTGAACACTCAAACAAACAGGTGGAATGGTGCGGAAGAGCACGAGAGGTGGTGGGGAAACAAAATGAGAAAAACAGAAAATGGCCGAAACTTCCTGGATAGTCCGTGCGCACGGGGTAAGTGAGTCCCGTGTGCACGGGGTCCCGATGGCCTGTGTGCACGGGGTCTCCCGTGAGCGGACAAACTACTCGGATCCCGTGGTGATTTGCAAATTTTTGGCCCAATTCGAACGGTGGAAGGGTGGGGATGATGGTGGAGGGGAAGATCCACTTGCCAAACACCAAATTCGTGGATCAAAACAACCAAATCTCGCAAGATCAACAAATTGCAAGAAAAAATTTTGGGGCTATTTTTGGTGGGGATTTTCGGATTAGGACGAAAAACAAAAAAATCAAGCTAGAAAGTGGAATGTATGGACTCCAAGATGTGAATCAACGTGGCTCATGATACCAAGATGATGTAGGGTAGAACCCTAGGACGGACCTTTTCACACTTGGAGGGGGGAAAAGGAGAGAAACAACAAGAATCACAAGAACACAAAGAGGCAATCACTCCAACAATTCCTGATTACACATCCACTAGGGTAACAACACAAGATCCACAAGTCACAAACACAATCAAAGGAAAGATACAATGGCAAAGTTCATCCAAAATCCAAAGGAAGTGGGGTCTTGAAGGTAGTCTTCTCCCTATGGAGGTCTTGAAATCCTCAAGGATTCTTCCCTAGGGGGTCTTGATCCTCCAAGAGGGAAGGTAAAGGAGCAAAGCTCACAAAGATCTCATCTACAACTTTGCTAACCCTAAACATGGTCCTAGGTACGGAATATATAGCCTTGGGGTCGAAGGAGATGAAGAGGAGCCGAAGATGCAATCTCAGCCGGCCATCCTGGGAGGCCCGCAAGACGGGGTAAGTTGGGCTGTGGGCACGCTCTGAGCTCGTGCTTGCACGGGTGCTCAGCGCCGATTTCTGTGTAGTCCGTGGGCACGGGGTTTCGGGGGGCCCGTGCGCACGGGGTCGCCTGAAGCCTCCTGTGCTGCTGATGTTCTCCTTGTTCTTGGTCCACACGGCCTTGGGGTGGTCCTCCTCCTCCTTGGTGATGCTCCTGAGCTTCTTGGTGATGTTCCTCTTCATACCTAAGGAGGCATAGCATATTTTGGTGAGGTATTAAACATGTCCCATCCGTGTCCATATGCAAGTCTAGTAGGAAGGAGTTCACCTCTGTTTCCAAAGCACGTGCTCTAGCTCTTGTCATGGGTCCCCCTGGGGTTGGATGTGTCGGTGTAGAGTCCATGGGGATGATGGAAGGATGCTCCGCATCAGTTTTGGTGGACACGCTGACAAAGGTAGCTCACTTTATTCCCATCCAAACCACATACCGAGTTGATCAAGTTGCACAGCTATATCTGTCCAGAATAGTCCTTTTGCATGGAGTACCAAGAACCATCACTTCAGACCGAGGTTTCTCTTTACCTCAGCGTTCTGGTCATGTCTCCATCAAGCCTTGGGGACTGCACTAAAGTACAGCACAACCTACCATCCTCAGACAGATGGGCAGACTGAGTGAGTAAATCAAATACTTGAAGATATGCTCTGAGCATGTGCTTTTGCTCAAGGACCCAAGTGGTAAGATTGCATGCCATATGCTGAGTTCTCCTACGATAATAGTTTCTAGACCAGCCCGAAGATGTCACCATATGAAGCTTTGTATGATCGTAAGTGCCGCACTTCGCTAAACTGGTCTCAAACCGGAGATAGCCGCATTTTTGGAACTGATTTAATGATGGAGGCTGAAAAGAAAGTCAAGGAGATCCGAGATAGACTGCAATTGGCTAAGTCCCGGTAGAAGAGTCATTATGATGCAAGGCACCGTTAGATCAGCTTTGAACCCGGAGAGCATGTGTACCTCTGATTCACACCTATGAAAGGAGTCAAGAGATTTCAGACCCGAGGAAAACTAGCACCCAGATATATTGGTCTGTTCCCAGTTATGTCCAGAATTGGAACCGTTGCTTATCAGTTGGAATTGCCACATGAATTGTCAGAAGTGCACAATGTGTTCCATGTCTCACAGCTAAGAAGATGTATCTCGCCACCCGAAAAAGGACTGATATGGCGGAGATAGAGCTTGCTAAGGATTTAACTTATGAGGAGAGACCGTTCAGAATATTGGATGAAACAGAAAGAGGCACTCGCAGTAAGGTGATAAAATTTTATAAGGTTCAGTGGGAGCATCACACCGAGGAAGAAACAGCTCGGGAAAGAGAGGAATTATTAAGGGCAGCCTATCTAGAATTGTTTTCCCAAGCAACCGAATCTCGACGACGAGATTCATCCTAAGTGGGGGAGGTTTGTGACAGCCTGGTGTTTGCCTTCTCTCTTCTTTCGGATTTCTTTGCCTTTGGTTTTGAAGTTGGAGTTTTTGAATCAACACATCTGGACTTAAACACTTGGGCATGTCCTTGATTTTCACCCAAGTGACCCATCTCTCTCTGAATCATCATTTCCTCTCTGATAAATCCCAAATTGGCCTTTGCAATATTTTTCATAAATGAAAAATATTCATTTCCTCCTCTAAAAAAATCATTTCAGCCACATATGGTCCAAAGCAACCCTCAATTTTCTTGCTCCCAAAACTCTGAGAAAATTCCCAAATATTCTTTGAACCTTGGCACACCTCCCTGTGAAAAAATATTTCATACTTATTTGGAATATTTTTGCTACAAAAAATCATTTATGTTCTGGCCTCAAAATGCAGTTTCTACAGCAAGTATATTATTCCCTGATCTAATGAGGCTGATTTTTATTGAGCTTCATTACCCTCCTAAGAAAACCCTAACCCCAAGAGATTAGCCCTAAACTCCTTCTAGAACATTTCCAAACACAGTGCCAAAGTTTCTGACCAGAAACTTGTTGGTTAGCTCACGTTCAATCTGGTCGACCTAGCAGTGTGCCATCTCCTCTCCTAGACTAAACACTGCATGGACAACACACTAGACATGATTTGGTATCTCTTCGGCATAGGTTTGGCCGAGCTAGCATGGTGACCGCGTGTGGAAACGGGCTCTGGACACGAGCCCTCCTCGTTGGCGTGAGGTTCGGCGGAGCACCGCCACCCCTCTGTTTCCCTCTCTCTCTCTCTCTCCACACCCGATAGGAGTGGCCCACTTTCAGCCTCTCCACTCGCGCCTGAAGCGGTACGAGTTGAGGCGTGTTCACAGAAGATGTCTTTGATGTCACCCCTGGATTTCTTTTATTTCAAATTTAATTCAAATACTTTGACCAAAAACTTTGACCAGCCATAGCTTTTAAACCATAAGTCCAAATGAATTGATTCTTTTTGTATTGTGTTTGTATTGAAAAGTTCTAGTAGCACACCAAATTGGAGATCTTTCTCTGCTTTCTAGAAATTCTGGTGAATTTTAGAATGATTCTTGATATTTTCTTTTGCTGTTTTTAAATGTTTTCAGAAGGAGAAGCTTGTCTTGAAGATAACCAGGAGGAGTGTGAACATTTGCATGGTGTTATTTCAATATTTATGATTTTTCCAACTTGAATATAAGTTATTTCATGCATTTATTATTTAAATGAATATTGTTCATGCTAGTTACTTTGTCATGGTTGAAATGCTTAGTTCACAGTAGTGTTTGAATGCACGGACTACTGTGTGATAGTAGAAGTAGTTTGATTGTGTGGTTATGATTTGGTTATGATCGGTATTATTTTTCATATGTGAGTTATTGACTTTAATATGTTAATGGCATAACTAAAATGATGAGTGTTAAAAACCAGTGAATTAAAATTAGTGAAGTTAAGTGATGACTAGTGCAAGTAGACAACTTTGATGATGTTGATCTGCTTACTTAAAGTGATATGTGATGCATGTCAAATAGTTGCATATTCATGGCATATTGTGACTCGAGTTATTTTCATTTGAAGTTAAACCTGATGTTAGTTAAACTTGAACATAATGTTGATCGAGTCATGGTGCCACTGAATCGAGTTTTTCCCAGTGCAACCACATTTCCCTTTATGGGAAGGGCTTTATTCGATCCGTTATCATGCCTCAGGTCGATACCTCCAATCAGGGAAGGTTATGGGCGTGTTGTACCCTGGCCTAGTAAGCAGACATAACCTTGTGTGCCCATTGTTGATATGGTACCTTGTCCCCGTTTGGAACCGTTTAAGTTTTGCCACGACGGTGGCCGTTGATGTCTTTGGTACACACGGGGCCACCCATGACTTAGCCCAGAAGGGAGTTGGTCGGAGTGGTCGGGAGAGTGTTATGGCAATGCGAGGGTTCTATCGGAATGTCGTTGGTCCACCCGAATGGGAGTGTGAGGCCATGGGTTCCATGGTGTGGGTACAATGTGCTAACCTCTGCAGAGTGTTAATTAAATCTATCGATAGTCGCGTCCTCGGTTATGGACATTGCTCGTGAGTAAGTCACACCATGGATCAACATGATTAAGTAATCTAGCACACTATACTTTTATGCTTACCACTGATTATATGATGAGGTTTGTGTGACCATGAAGATGGTCGGTATCGTGGGAACCAAAGTGCTGGTTCGTTTGTGATTCGGAAGTGATCACCATATGATGATGTTGGTTACGAGGTAACCCGTTTGGTAAGAGAGTCCAAGGGACTCGGTGCACAAGTTTGTTTCACTGCATCAGTAGTATGTTATTGCATTGCACAAAAATTGATTAATTTTTATGATATTGTTTACCGTTATGCTTATGCTTGTTGTGAGCTTGCAAGTACATTCAATTTACTGGCCTAGCATGTCATGCCAGATTTCAGGACAGTCTTACCAGATCAGAGTGCTTCTCGAGTCTAGATCGTGTCCACATTGGTGTCCCTGTGCTATGGAGTTCCTCTTCGTTGTCGTTCTGCTGCCGCGTAGTTATCATGATCGAGGCCCCTTCATGTTCATTAAATAATATACAGATTGTTCAGCCGCATCGTGTGTGCCGCTTGGCCTAGCTACTTGATGTAACATCGAGCCTAGGTTTCTGCTAGTATCAATAAAGCGGTTGTTTTCTGTACCAAGTTGTTGTGTGTTGCCAGAAGACTTGATCTCTGGGCTGGCAATGCAAGGTAAACCGGTTGCTCTGAGCTGGGTTGCCATAGTCGCTTTGGAAAATCTTCAAGAAGTGATGTTTTCTCATCCCGCGATTACAAGAAGAGGACTTGCCACAAATGCAAGAAACTTGGTCACTACACTACTGATTGTCCTTAGTGGGAGAAGGAATCAAAGAAGAAGACGTACAAGGATGACAGTTTTGATGACTCAAAGAAGAAGAAGAAATCTTCAAAGTCCTCATCGTCAGAATGTTCAAAGTCTTCATCTCACAAGAAGAGCAGTTCCAAAAAGGCTTGGGCATTTATTGGCAAGGAAATGGACTCTGAAGCTGAATCTGAGGAAAATGTGGAAGAGGAGGAATCTGAGGAGTTAGACTCTGGTGTGGTGAGCCTAGCCCTTGCTACTACTTACGACAGCAAGTCCATCTTCAACACTAAAGAAAATGACCTCCCCAACACTGCTGACAACAGCGTCGATGACTATGCTCCCACCTATTGCTTCATGGAAAAAGGTGCCAAGGTACTCAAACATTCCCCCTCTGAATCTACTGAGGATGAATCCGATGATAATCTCTAACCTAGCTATTCCAAACTTCCTAAGACTGCTGTTAAACAACAAATGGCTTTGGATAAGGTTCAAAATCTGCTAGACAAAAGCGATGACTTGTTGGGTGAGGAATTGGATCGAACTCAAACTCTGACTTATCATCTTCAACGACTTCAGTCTAAGTTTGATAATCTTCAGAGTCATCATTCTTAGCCGATCATGAGAAGCTTTCTTATGATTTTTTTAGAGAAAGCAAGATCTTGAGAAGTTAAGGGTGAGTTATGAAGATCTTCAGAAGGAAAACAATTCATTGCTTGCTCAACAGATCAGTTCCGCTCAGGAAGAATTCATTCCACCATGTTTGAAATGCATTGAGCGTGAATCTGCTAATTCTTCACCTGAATGTTCAAATGCTACAAATTCCTCATCTGAGGATACCACAATTATCACTGACGATAATGCAGGGTTGAAGGAATTCTATGTGACAAGCATAATCAAAAGCCTCAAAGGGCATCAGACTCTTGTGATGTGCTCAAAAAGCGGATCTTGAATAGGAATCCTAGGAAAGAGGGTATTGCCTTTGAGAGGAAACTCAATGCTGATGGAACCTAATGGAAACCTGAGCAGTATCCCAAAACCACATGGGTTACTGTGAAAGGACCTCCCGTAGATCCATCCACTTTATCTGTCTTTACTTGCGAATCTTCATGTTCCTCTGATGAGTCATTTGAATCCAATTATAAATTGTTCAAAAATCAGAATGGTAAAGTATTTGCTCGATATGTTGGAACTAACTATAGCAACGGTCCCCCTATGAAGAAAATCTGGGTTCCCAAAAAGTGCCTTGAAAGTCTTCAGGTGAATGTCCTCATGACACCACCTATGAATAATAGGAACCCCAGATCAAATTCTTCATATGGATCAAAATCTTCATATGGATCCAAGTCCTCATATGGACCAAATTCTTCATTTGGATCAAATTCCTCACATGGATCAAAATTCTCATATGAACATCATCATGCTAACACTTATGTTTCACAGGGAAAGTCTAAAGGCTATAAATATGTGCATTATTATTCAAATCATTATGTTCATAAGTCCTCGAAGAATTTCTCTGCTTACGCATATGCTTACTCGAACCCCTCTTTTGTGACACGAAGTGCACTGGCTTCAGTGTGACCTTTCTCTTACGGAGCTCGCAGAATGATGAACTCTTTGCCACCCCTCCAGATGTGGGTGGTGGAAAAAAAGAACTAATCTTTTGTGTAGGGTTAGGTCTCCAGACGAACTTAATCGTCTGAAGAATTTGTGGAGACCTGAATATGCTTGAAAGGACGCAAGCTAATCATGAAGAAATGAATTACTCATTTCTCACTTCCTCATATTGCTATATCTGTTGTACTGCTTGATGAAATTCAATCTGATGAAATTGATACCATATTCTTCACTGATGAAGTATATGGGTTCGTAAATTGCACTAATTCATCTGTAGGATGAACAACCCAAAGAACTGAGTGGGTCCTCGACAGTGGATGTACAAATCACATGACCGGTGACAGGAACTTATTGATGGACACTGCTTTATTTCCATCTCATCTGAAGCATATCACCTACGCTGACAAAGGCAAAAGAAAGGTATTGGGTCTAGGTAGGGTTGCAATCTCAAAGAATAGACACATGGACAAAGTCATGCTTGTCGAGTCCTTAGGATTCGGCCTCATGTCTATCGCAATGCTTTGTGACCTTGATACGGTTGTCGTCTTTGGCAAATATCATTGTATTGTGCTAATGGAATCGGAAAATTCCAAAGTCTTCAAAGGCCTTAGGAGAGGAGACTTGTATATTATTGATTTCTCCGCAGGACCACAGCCCACCACATGTCTAATTGCAAAAGCTTTAGAAGGTTGGTTATGGCGTCGACGACTTGGTCATGCTGGCATGAGGAATTTGCATACACTCGTGAAGAACAAGCATGTTATTGGCATCGAGGGTGTCAAATTCATCAAAGATCATCTTTGTGGAGCTTGTGAGGCTGGAAATATCACCAAATCCAAGCACCCCTCGAAGACTATCATGACCACTTCTTGTCCCTTTGAATTACTTCACATGGATCTCTTTGGCCCTACTCATTATGCCACATTCACTAATGCAGTATCTCTATATGGCTTTGTCATTGTTGATGATTATTCCCATTACACATGGGTACATATCATCACTTAAAAACTAAAGTGCAGGAAGTCTTCAAACGATATTCCTCAAGCGCATCCATGAACTTCGGTGTGAAAATCAAGCATATCCGGAGTGACAATGGGACTGAGTTCAAGAATACTGGTCTTGACGACTATCTTGATAAACTTGGTATTACTCACGAGTTATCTGCCCCTTATACTCCTCAGCAGAATGGCGTCGTCGAGTGCAAGAACAGGACCGACTGAGAGGGGGGAGAGAGCGAGCGATAGGGGGAGAGGGGTTTTCTGACAGGTGGTGGCGAGGGAGATGGTCAGTTAATGCCTCTCTGTCGTGGGAGTTGCAGCGCCGGTAAAATTACAGTTTTACCCCCCCCCCCAACAGCTGAAAAAGTAAATACATCTATAGATAAATGAATGCACCATTTGAATGCATCATTTATAATGAGATAAGATCACACAACAGCACTACTGATATCCTTAAAACCAAAAATTGATGGCAAATACACTACCAAGGGAAGAAAAATACATACAGAAAATATGCACCTAAAAAAACAAGAGAAAAGAAGTCCAAAAAATAAAGAACAAAAGTTCAAGTACACTAATTAAAGAAGTAAAGGCACATGAATAAATAAACACTAAGAAACAAAAAGAAGAAGTTCAAGTACAAAAACAGATGAAGTTCATACCTAACTAAAATACACAACATAAAAACAAGATAGATAGTGGGGTCACGGATGTGACGGATTCGCCTCCGCATGCGACAACGCGGCACGCGGCGCCGCCGCCGCTCAGCTGCAGCTCTGTCTCGGCCTCGCAGGGGGAGGGGAGGGGGGTCCCGACCCCCCCTCCCCGCCTGCTCGGCCTCGCGCTACCCCATTGCTACGCTAGGTTTTGACAGGACGCAATGTGGTTATTCTGTTTCCACCCCCACCGCACACACCTAGAGCCACACCCCTAATATAGAGAGTGGGGTCACAGATGTGACGGACTCGCCTCGTGCCGCGTCGTCGCCTGCTCCGGCTCGTTCCTGTCTCGGCCTCGCAGGGGGGAAGGGAGGGGGTCCCTTCCCCCCCTTCCCCCTGCTCGGCCTCGCGCTACCGCATTGCTGCGCTAGGTTTTGACAGGACGCAATGCGGTTATTCTGTTTCCACCCCCACCGCACACACCCCAGAGCCACACCCATAAGATAGATAGTGGGGTCATTAATGTGACGGGCTCGCCTCCGCATGCGACGACGCGGCATGCCGTGTCATTGCCTGCTCCGACTCGTTCCTGTCTCAGCATCGCAGGGGGAGGGGAGGAGGTCCCGACCCCCTCCCCCCTGCTCGGCCTCATGCTACCGCATTGCTGCGCTAGGTTTTGACAGGATGCAATGCAGTTATTCTGTTTCCACCCCCACCGCACACACCCCAAAGCCACACACCTAAGATAGATAGTGGGGTCACGGATGTGACGCACTCGCCTCCGCATGCGACGATGTGGCATGCCGCGTCGTCACCTGCTCTTGCTCGTTCCTGTCTCAGCCTCGCAGGGAGAGGGGAGGGGGTCCCGACCCCCGTCCCCCCTGCTCGGCCTCGCGCTACCGCATTGCTGCGCTAGGTTTTAACGAGACGCAATGCGGTTATTCAGTTTGCACCCCCACCGTACACACCCCAGAGCCACACCCCTAAGATAGATAGTGGGGTCACGGATGTGACGGACTCGCCTCCGCATGCGACGACGCGGCATGCCGCGTCGTCGCCTGCTCCGGCTCGTTCCTGTCTCGGCCTCGCAGGGGAGGAGGGGTCCCACCACCCCCCGCTCGGACTCGTGCTACCGCATTGGTGCGCTAGGTTTTGACAAGACGCAATGCAGTTATTCTGTTTCCACCCCCACCTCACACACATAGAGCCACACCCCTAAGATAGATAGTGGGGTCATGGATGTGACGGACTCGCCTCCGCAAGCGACGACGCGGCACGCCGCGTCGTCGCCTGCTCCGGCTTGTTCCTGTCTCGGCCTTGCATGGGGAGGGGAGGGGCTCCCTCCACCCTCCCCCTGCTCGGCCTCGCGCCACCGCATTGCTGCGCTAGGTTTTGACAGGACGCAATGTGGTTATTCTGTTTCCACCCCCATCGCACACACCCTAGAGCCACACACCTAAGATAGATAGTGGGGTCACGGATGTGACGGACTCGCCTCCGCATGCGACGACGCAGCACGCCGCAACGTCGCCTGCTCCGGCTCGTTCCTATCTCGGCCTCGTAGGGGGAGGGGTGGGTGGTCCCGACCCCCTCCCCCCTGCTCGGCCTCGCGCTACTACATTTGTCAATAGGCCCAATGCCTATTTCAATGTCTACAAATATTTAAATCCTAAAATAACAAACATAATTATAATTAAAGAAGTTCAAATAGTGAAGATATAGAAGTTCGGGGTTTTGTCAAAACCTCAAATTAACATTTTAAAAACGATTAGCATAGAGAAGTTCAGGATAGTTATTCACTGAAGACCAACAAAAATTATAATTACGAAAACATACTAGAAAAAATAAGAAATATACGCATATCCGTCGGCCAATTACATGGTTGCTCATGGGACTATCAAAAAAATTCAAAGCAATGCAAAAGAATGAAAAATAACATAAAAAAAAGAAAGAAATACATAGGACTTGCTCCATTACCTTGCAAAGAAGGAATAACAGAAGTTCAGGTATGAACAGCACAGAAGTCCAACTTGTACAACGACCCTTAGATGATCTAGAAAAAGTGCATGCATACTTGGACTAATCCCATGATTGCCCATGAGACAAACTCTAAAAAGAACATCTCTAGAACTAAAATTATAAAAAAACGAAAAAAAGTAAATATATAGCACCATGCACCTTCGCCTTGCAAATGTGGAATGCAATGTGGAAAACCAGAAGTTCAACCATTAATTAGAAAGAAGTCCAGCATCTACTGAAGATAGTGGATGATCAAAAATAACAACCATCTCCTGAAGTCCAGCATCTTAGAGCACAGAGGTTCAGGTACGAAAGTTCCAGCAGTCCAGCTTGTGCAACAGAACGTAAAATGATTGAAATAACAACCCCGATTATATTTGGTTCCCAGATTTAATCGTTTGGGTCAATTCCAACACGTCAACAGCCTTTCCGAACGTCGTCATACTCCAGATAAAACATCAAAAAATGATCCGCCATCAAGCTGTTCACTCGAAAAACGAACCATGGCGGGAGGCTGAAAGTCCAATCCACAATTTCGAAATGAATGAGCCAGCCAAATCAAATTAACAACGCGGAAAGGATTCAATTGCCATTTCGAACGTCATCATGCTCTAGATAAACATGAAAATGATTCTCATCATGTTGTCCCTCGAACAGAAAACCACGGCGGGAGGTAGAAGATCCAATCGCCGGATTTCGATTTGTATGAGCCCGCATAATCAAAAATAACAACATGGGCAGGATTCAGTCTCACTAATGCATGCAGATCCACCGCCAATTTGAATAGCAAAACTACAAATCTACAACAGCGGCCGAAACCACTCCCGCGGACGAAGAACAGAGGCGGCGAACACCAAATCGAATTCGTTTGAAAATAACAACAAAAAATGGAGTAAACTCGTACCTAACACAATTCCAATCCAATCGTGTTAGAGATTCTATACCATCCAGTACATGCAAAACACTTGTAACAGACCCATGTTCATCATCGCCCGAGAGCAAATCTGCCAACGAGCTAGATTCCGAATCAAAACAAGCTTTCAGATTCTAAAAAACGTGTCCACATTACACTTAAATCGCAAACAACACGAATGATCAGAAAAACTCGCGGTACACAGTACGGTTGAGAAGATAACCCGAAGGTCGGGTTCGTATAGAGGGAAGTTCAGGCCTGTTACTCTGGCAGTTCAGGTTGTGATCAGAATATTATTCGATATATATATATATATACATATATATATATATGTATATATATGTGTATATATATATATACATACATACATATATATATGTATATATGAGTTCTTCATGTCCTCTACAGCATTCACTTATTGCTAATTCTTCAAGTTGACTTTTTCATCTAAGTGAATGTGATCGGACCCGTTCCCCCTCTATGCTAAACTCAACCCAGTCTGTTCACCAATTGTTCACGTGCGTTCTATTTGTCACCCATTCAAAATCTTAAATGTGTCCTTTATAGCTTAAGAATTTGCGAACGAAACGTTAAAATTTTCATATCTAATTTTTGTTGGGGAACGCGAAAATTTCAAAAATTTCCTACGATCACACAAGATCAATCTAGGAGATGCATAGCAACGAGAGGGGAGAGTGTGATGTGGAGCATCCCATGATCATCCCCATGGACGCATCTACATCCCCTACAACACCACTTGGACCTATGACTCGAGCACGTGCAAGAGCTCTTGAAACCGAGGTTACATCACTCCTCTCACAACTCCCTTTCGATTCACATGAGACATGGTTACTACCTCAAACGGAAACGCTATGCATACTCAGGTACCAAGGAATTAACCATGGAGAAGCTAAGAAGCTAGGAGGACCGGAAGCGGAAGACATGAGTGAAGACGGAGAGGAAAAACGCCAAGTCCCAGACTGGCCGGACGATCCGGACGGCGGCCCGGACGATCCGGACAGAGCCCGGACGATCCGGACCCCGGTCCGGACGATCCGCTAACGCGCCAAGACACCAAGCTCCCACTGGCGGATCATCCGGACCCCACCCCGGATCATCTAGACCCTGCCCGGACATCCGGACCCCCAGCCGGACATCCGGACCTGCACCGCCACAGCCTGCGTCACCAGCTCATGCGGGCCTCCACCCGGATCATCCGGCCAGCGCCTGCGCGCGCGTGTTGGGCTGAGCCCATGTACCCCTTCGCCCCCTAGCCTATATATAGGACTCCTCCTCCTCACTTTGAGACTTAGCATTGGTTTAGCTCATATATTGTGTGAGAGCCTTGCTCATCCACTTGGTTACTTCTCCTCGGAGCTCATGAGCTCTTCGGAGAAGATCCCCCAAGCGGATTCAAGACCCCTTCTAGGGAAGACCATCAAGACCTCCTCACGGGGAAGAACGTCTACTCGTGTATCTTTCCTTTGTTGATTTTGAATCTTGTGCTACCTTATGTGTTCGGTGATCTAGCCCTTGTGTGATCGATACTTGTCGGTGGAGTGATTCTCTTGTTTCTCCCCGTGATTTCCTCGTGTTCTTCCGCGCGCTCTTCGTGTTTCCCTCGTAGGATCCTCTCCAAACGTGAAAGATAGGCCCCTAGGGTTCCGCCCTACATCATCTTGGTATCATGAGCCACGTTGATCATGGTTTTGGAGCCCCTACCCTTTTTTTTCTAGGTTGATTTTGTTGTTTTCGTCCTAAATCCGAAAATCCCGATCAAAAATAGCCCCCAATTTTTTTTGTGATTTGTTGGTTTTGATGATGATTTGTTTATTTTGATCCATGGATTCGGTGTGTAACTCGTGGATCTTGCTTCTCCCCACCTTCTCACTCTCGAAATCCATCCAAAATCCGCAGATTCGTCGAAATTCTCGCCATTTTCGAGTTCATCCCGAGCAGTTCCCGACCGCGATTGACCTGCTTGGATCATCCAGACCCTGACCCGGACCATCCGGACGCGCCCGGATCATCCGGCTCCTAGCCCGGATCATCCGACTTCCTCTGCCGAAACTGCATTTTTGCAGTTCTCCACCATCACCACCTACGTCTATGTACTTCCCCACTTCAACCACCACCACTTCCACCTGCCAAAACCCCACGACACAACCTCCGTACCACCATTCAACTTTGGGTTCGAGAATTTGAGTTGTGATTTCTCGTGTCTTATTGTGTTTCGGCTATCTAGGTACGTTGCGACATCAACATCACCAATCCTCATCTTCGTCAACTACTCATCTTCGCTACGGACGGTAACTTCGACGACATCTTTGTCATACCTTGCAATTGCATTGATAACCATCATATCCCATCTTTTGCGTAGCTTACCCATCGAGACTAGACATTGAGTATTGTTGGCAACGTGACTTGTGCACATTAGTGATCATACTCCATAGCATACATACCATACCACCATGGTGCATATCTTGGAATCAACTTGTGTGTCACAAAGTTGTCATAGCATACAAAATTGCTATCTTGGTTCGTGAAGTATTGCATGAGAAAAGAGCTCAAAAGTCAAAGAGCCACCCAAGCTTTTAAGCAAAGAGGAAAGATAAGCAAAGAGCTTATAAGCAAGAACCATAGCATCATACTACATTAAGATTGTCATATAAGATCATCTTGGATCATAGCACCGAAATACCATACATATAGCATACTTGGGATAGAGATCGTTGCATTTTTGCCTAGTAGGTTGTGCACAAGCTCTGTATCCACCTATTGTGCAATCGTGCTAGCGTCTCTCTAGTATTGTGCAACAAGAGCATTTTCGTGGATTCCACATTTTTGCTCATTTTTGGTTTGCACAATCCCATTATTCTATTTGCGTGTGTGTTTCCGTGTTCAACTACTTGCTTGGTCTACTTGTTGCATTTGTGAATTTGCGAATCTTTTTCAACATCTTTGAGTCAAACTAACGATTGCAATCAATTTTGTGCCACCATCCTAACCAAGCTCCACCATAAGCTTTTACTTGTGTAGGTGAGAGAACCGACAAGAATTGGTACCAATAGTGCTATTTCATTGTCCGCATTTGAGTGATCTTGATTCATCATCAACATCGGTCAAAGGTACATTGGTATAAGTTCTTATCTTTCTACCACTCACATTTTTGCTTGGAATGATGGATAGGCCAAGTACTTCTACCAACCCACTCTTCATCGAGCAAGACGACGACATGTCATCATATGTCACCAAGAGCCACCTCTTTGGTGCACAACGAGCGTTGCATCAAGAGCAACAAGCAATGAACGACAGCATTGACAACCTCGACACCGACTTGCGACTCTCCGAGCAACGTACACGAGACTACTTCGACAACAAGCTCGACGTGCACAAGCAAGAGAATGATACAAGAATGGACGAGATCCGTGCTATGTTGGTGAACCGTCCTCCTTCTACATCGTCATACTCAAGACCACTCAAGTCGACACTCCGACGACTACTTCTCCGGCTCAAGTACACCCTCATCAAACACTCTTCGATGAGCCGCGCGTCAAGACCGTCATGCATCTCGCAACCCGCTACACGTCAAGCATTCACAAGAGCAAGCCGATGAGCATGTCATCATCCTCAATCAAACCAAGTCGCTTTTCTCAAGCTCAAGAACGACAATGACTATGGCGCCAAGAGGAAGAACGAGCGCGTCTACACCAAGACGAACAAGACGCCGAGGCTCAACGTCTTCAACGACAACAATGAGAAGCACAAGCTCTTGAGGCGGAATGTGCCCTTCAAGAATCAAGTCGAGCCATCGCCAACCGCAATCGCGAACGGCGCAATCAAGAGGAAGCCCTTCGAGAAGAAATCCAAGAGAGGAACTACCAACCGCGTGTGCAATGTCAAGCTCCACAAGCTCCTTCACAAGCTCGTCAAGTTCCACCTCAACCTCAAGTTCAACAAGAGCAGGTTGATCATGGACTTCCTCCACGCCAAGAGCAACATGAGGATGATCACCCTCAACGTCAAGGGCGTCATCATCACCATCGCCAACAACACAATGAAGAGCAACGCTATGGAAAGCTCAAATTCACAACGCCCAAGTTCAATGGAAGCAATGATCCCGAAGAATACCTCTCATGGGCATTGAAGGTCGACAAAATCTTTCGTTTGCAAAACTATGAGGAAGAGAAGAAGATCGCTATGGCATCACTTGAGTTCCAAGACTATGTGCTCATATGGTGGGAACGAGTCCTTGAGCGCCGACAAGCAAGAGGTGAACCTCCAATCACAACTTGGGCTCAAATGAAGGATGTCATGCGAGCACGTTTTGTACCAACCTACTACAACCGCGATCTCTTCAAGAAGCTACAACTCCTCAAGCAAGGAATAAAGAGTGTTGAAGAATACTACAAGGAAATGGAGATTGCCATGATTCGAGCCAATGTCACGGAGGATGATGAGCAAACAATGGCACGATTCTTGAATGGACTCAATCATCCCATCAAGAAGATCGCCGACTTCCAACCCTACTCCAACCTCATTGAGCTCGTGCATCAAGCTACAAAGGTGGAACGTCAAGTACAAGATGACCTCAAGTACGCCAAGTACTCATCTAAGACCTACGGCTTCTCCAATAACCAAGCTTCAACAACTACTCCAACTTCGACATCAACTAAGCCTTCTCCAAGCAACGACGACAAGTCAAGTTAAAAGAAAACTTCGGCAAGTTCAAGTCGTCTTCATCCTACTACAAGCAACTTCAAGCCGCGTGCATCTTCATCTACTCCGACCGATGAGACCATCAAGACAAGCTCCTTCAAGTGTTTCACTTGCGGCGGCCGAGGCCACAAGTCCTATGAATGCACAAACAAGCGCACCATGATCCTCAACGACGATGGCACATATGACTCCATGAGTGATGAGGAGATGGAAGCTCTTGATCAAGTGGCCACGCACCGGCGCGTGAACGAGGATGAAGATGATCAAGTCTTTTGTGATGAAGATAAGAGCCCCGCTCTCATTGTCTCCAAGGTCTTGACTCTTCAACATCAACAAGAAGAAGACCAAAGATGCCACATCTTCCACACTAAGGCCGACATCAATGGACGATCCGTCAAGGTCATCCTCGATGGAGGTAGTTGCCACAACTTGGCAAGTGAAGAACTATGCTCCAAGCTTCAATTGGTCAAGAGGAAGCACCCGCACCCCTACAAGGTTCAATGGCTAAGTGACTCCGGCACTATTCGAGTTGAGCATACGGTCCAAGTCTCCTTCAAAATTGGTGCATATGAAGACACTTTGGAGTGTGATGTGGTCCCCATGACTGTTTTCCACCTCCTTCTTGGTCGACCATGGCAATTCGACCGTGGTGTCATCCACAATGGGCGTACGAACCACTATAGCTTCAAGATGAAAGGGAAGGAATATGTGCTACGACCTATGTCTCCTAATCAAGTGATAGCCGACAAGCAAGCCACCCATCATGGAGAGAAGACTGAGAAAGTGATCCACCAAAAAGTGAGTGAGAGCCACAAGCCAAACTTGAGCGCCTCTTCGCCTAGAGAGAAAAACCTCATACTATTGGCCACAAAAAGTGAGATGAGAGAAGTGTGTGAGAACCCATCGAGCGTGATGCACTTTATCCTTGTGTGCAAGGATGGAGAACCAAAAACTAGCACCTCTCACGAGCTACCTTTAGTGTTTCAATCTCTTTTGCAGGAATTCCAAGATGTTTTCCCCGATGAGCTACCTCCGGGTCAACCTCCTCTACGAGGCATTGAGCATCGAATCGACCTCATCCCCGGAGCACCACTTCCAAACAAAGCTCCATACCGTGTCAATCCCGAAGAAACCAAGGAGATTCAACGGCAAATACAACAACTGATCGACATGCAAACCTCATGTACGTGAAAGCTTAAGCCCTTGTGTCGTTCCGGTTATACTTGTGCCTAAGCCTGATGGAAGTTTCCGCTTGTGTTCCGATTGTAGACCTATAAATGCTATTACCGTTCGCTATAGGCATCCCATCCCTCGCTTAGATGATATGCTTGATGAACTTAGTGGAGCCAACTTTTTCTCAAAAATTGATCTTAAAAGTGGCTATTATCAAATCCGCATACAAGAGGGTGATGAATGGAAAACTGCTTTCAAAACCAAATTTGGCTTATATGAGTGGTTAGTTATGCCTATGGATTTATCGGAGGCACCCGGTACTTTCGTGCGTCTCATGCATTATGTGCTTCGCCCTTATATTGGAGTCTTTGTTGTGGTTTACTTCGATGATATTCTTGTGTTTAGCAAAACCATGAAAGAGCATCTTAATCATGTTAGGACTGTTTTACAAACCCTTCGCAAGGAAAGTCTTTATGCAAACATGAAAAAGTGCACATTTGGTGTTGACAAAGTGGTTTTCTTGGGTTTTGTTGTATCTTCCAAGGGTGTCCATGTTGATGAATCTAAAATTAAAGCAATTAAAACTTAGCCCGAACCCACCAATTTGCAACAAGTGCGTAGCTTTCTTGGTCTAGCAGGTTTTTATCGTTGCTTTGTGAAAGATTTTAGCACTATCGCAGCTCCTTTGCATGCTTTGAGTAAGAAGAATGCTCCTTTTGTATGGGAATCTTTGCAATCCACCGCTTTTGATGAGCTCAAGTCTTTGCTTACTCATGCTCCGATTCTTTCTTTGCCCAACTTTGACAAAACTTTTGAGGTTCATTGTGATGCAAGTGGTACCGGAATTGGCGGAGTTTTGATGCAAGAAAAATGAGCCATTGCATATTTTAGTGAAAAACTCTCCGGTGCTCAACTTAACTATCCCATATATGATAAAGAATTGTATGCTTTAGTATATGTGCTACATGTTTGGGAACATTATCTTAGACCTCATCAGTTTGTCATACATACCGATCATGAAACGCTTAAGTACTTAAAAGGTCAAACTAAGTTGAACAAGTGTCATGCAAAATGGAGTGAATTTATTGAATCTTTCCCCTATGTGATCAAGTACATTAAGGGTAAGGAAAATGTAGTTGCCGATGCACTTTCATGCATATGCACGCTTGTCACTAAACTTGAGTTGAATATTGTTGGCTTTGAGCACATAAAAGACTTGTATTCTAATGACCCATCTTTTGCAACTCCTTATGCTAAATGTTGACGCATACATCTTGGGAACAATATTATATCAAGGATGGTTATCTTATGAGAGCTAACAAACTATGCATTCCCGAGTCTTCTCTTCGTTTGCTCCTTTTGCGAGAGGCTCATGGAGGCGGTCTCATGGGACATTTTGGACGCGACAAGACTTTCGCCACGCTCTCCAAGAACTACTTTTGGCCCAAGATGTTTCGAGACGTCTCACGCTTCACCACCCGATGCTCTACATGTCGCAAAGCTAAGTCTAAAGCTCAATCTCATGGTCTCTACATGCCTCTTCCTATTCCTTATCAACCTTGGGAAGACATAAGCATGGATTTTGTACTTGGTTTGCCTCGAACTCAAAATGGAAAGGATTCCGTGTTTGTTGTTGTGGACCGATTTTCTAAGATGGCACGTTTCATTCCTTGCAACAAGATAGACGATGCTTCACACATTGCAAATCTATTTTGTAGGGAAATCTTACGACTCCATGGAGTACCAAAGACAATCGTCTCCAATCGTGACGTCAAGTTCTTGAGTTACTTTTGGAAGAAACTATGCGCCAAGCTCGGAATCAAGCTCTTGTTCTCATCCGCATACCATCCTCAAACCGACGGCCAAACGGAGGTGACGAACCGGACACTATCCACTCTACTTCGCGTGTTGATCAAGAAGAACATCAAGGAGTGGGAAGCATGTCTACCCATCGCCGAGTACGCCTACAACCGCGCAAGACATTCGACTACCGGCAAGTCCCCCTTCGAGGTCGTCTACGGCTTCAACCCGTTGTCACCATTGGATATTCTACCTCTTCCTCTACAAGAGCGCACCAACATGGATGCGAGTGCACGAGCAAGCTACATCAAGAAGATGCATGAAGATACAAGGAACACCATCGAGCGCCAAGTACAATGACTAGCGACCAAGCTCAACATCAACAAGCAACCCATGATCTTCAACATAGGCGATCTCGTGTGGCTACACCTTCGCAAGGACCGCTTCCCCAACGAACGCAAGTCCAAACTTCTCCCTCGAGCCGATGGGCCCCTCAAGGTGCTAGCACGCTACAACAACAACAACGCTTACAAGATCGACCTACCAAGCGAAAAGTACAATGTGAGTGACATCTTCAATGTCATAGACCTCTCGCCTTACCATGGTGATGAAGATTTCAATCCGAGGTCGGATCTTTCCCGGGGGGGAGATGATGCGGAGCATCCCATGATCATCCCCATGGACACTTCTACATCCCCTACAACACCACTTGGACCTATGACTCGAGCACGTGCAAGAGCTCTTGAAACCGAGGTGACATCACTCCTCTCACAACTCGCTTTCGATTCACATGAGACATGGTTACTACCTAAAACGGAAACACTATGCATACTTAGGTACCAAGGAATTAACCATGGAGAAGCTAAGAAGCTAGGAGGACCGGAAGCGGAAGACATGCGTGAAGAGGGAGAGGAAAAACGCCAAGTCCCAGACTGGCCGGACGATCCGGACGGCAGCCCAGACCCCGGTCCAGACGATCCGGCTAACGCGCCCCGAAGACATCCGAAGCTCCTACCTGAAGCCGGATCATCTGGACCCCACCCCGGATCATCCGGACCCACAGCCGGACATCCGGACCTGCACCGCCACAGCCTGCGTCACGAGCTCATCCGGGCCTCCACCCGGATCATCCGGACCAGCCCGGATCATCCAGCTCCACACCCGGATCATCCGGCCAGCGCCTGCGCGCACGTGTTGGGCTGAGCCCATATACCCCTTCGCCCCCTAGCCTATATATAGGACTCCTCCACCTCACTCTGAGACTTAGCATTGGTGAGGGAGTCCTGGACTAGGGGGTGTCCGGACAGCCGGACTATCAATGTCCGCCGGACTCCCAGACTACGAAGATAGAAGATTGAAGACTCCGGCTCGTGTCTGGAAGGTACTTTCCTTGGCGTGGAAGGCAAGCTTGGCAATCACGGATATGTAGATCTCCTACCATTGTAACCGACTTGTAACCCTAGCCTCTCCGGTGTCTATATAAACCGGAGGGCCTTAGTCCGTAGGGGCTAACATTACATCTCAACAATCATACCATAGGCTAGCTTCTAGGGTTTAGCCTCCTTGATCTCGTGGTAGATCTACTCTTGCACTACCCATATCATCAATATTAATCAAGCGGGACGTAGGGTTTTACCTCCATCGAGAGGGCCCGAACCAGGTAAAAACATTGTGTCCTCGTCTCTTGTTACCATCCGCCTAGACGCACAGATTCGGGACCCCCTACCGAGATCCGCGGTTTTGACACCGACATTGGTGCTTTCATTGAAAGTTCTCTGTCGCCCCCGATAGGCTCGATGGCATCTTCAACCATCAACGCTGTCGTGGTGAGACTTTTCTCCCGGACAGATCTTCATATTCAACGGCTTTGCATCGCGGGCAATTCTCTTGGCCCCTCGAGCAGGTCGAAGCTTACGCCCGCCGTCGGTCGATTCGAAGCTTAAACTTCACGGCCGACGATCGCGGAGACTTGATCTTCGACGGACTCGAGCCACGCCAAGCGCGCCGACCGCAACGATGGGCATGATCTAGCTCTGCCGCCGGGCAATGCCTTTGGTGGCGCGACTGATCCGCTTCGCCACTAGCCCGAGCCGATTGCCCATATCGAGGGCCGGTGGATAGACGCCGCCCTGGGGGCTTCAACATCCACGGCGATGAAGCCGAATACCAATCTTGTCCCCTGCGAAACTCGTGATCCCGAGGCGCCGGACTCCTCGCCGGACTCCGTGCCTCTCGCGCCCCTACCAATTAAACCGGATTGGGCGCCGGTTATGGAATTCACCGCCGCGGACATCTTCCAGCACTCGCCTTTTGGCGATATCCTAAATTCTCTGAAGCATCTCTCGCTATCAGGAGAATCCTGGCCGGACTATGGCCAGGACGGTTGGAGTTCGGACGACGAAGAAATTCAGAGCCCACCCACCACCCACTTTATAGCCACGATTGAAGATTTAACCGACATGCTAGACTTCGACTCCGACGACATCGACGCTATGGACGACGATGCCGGAGACGAACAGGACCCAGCGCCCACAGGGCACTGGAAGGCCACCTCGTCATACGACGTCTACATGGAGGATACCCCAAAAGAAGGGGATGGCTAGCTCGCAGCAACAATCTCCGCAAAAATTTTGGCAGTCCGGACACTAAGGACAACAACGGCAGGTCACGTTGAATCAAAAACAAATGCCGCATTAACGGCGACGACAAGGAGGATACGGCAGTAAATGCCGGTCCGAGGCTCCAAACCCGGTCAACGGAAGAAGCCATTTAAAAGAACCACTCCGGGTCCGTCCAATCTGGACCGAATACTCAACCGCTCATGCCAGATACATGGCACCCCCGAAAAGCCAGCTAATCACACCAATAGAGATTGTTGGGTGTTCAAGCGGTGGCAAGTTAATTGCGAACACAATGACAAGGGGCTAAATAGCGATGACGAGGAGGAGACACGGCGCGAACAATAGAGGATGAAGGGTTCCCCCACAAGTGCGGACGGTGAATATGATTTACGCGACCCATATAACCAAGAGGAAAGGAAGCGCGCACTACGGACGCCTATGCGATGGAGCGATCGCCCAAGTTCAATCCATGGTCCTCTGTCCGATCACTTTCGATCGACGAGACCATCCGACCAGCATACGCCATGGCGGATTCGCCGCATTGGTCTTAGACCCAATCGTCGATGGATTTCACCTCACAAGAGTCCTGATGGACGGCGGCAGCAGCCTAAACCTGCTTTATCAGGACACGGTGCGCAAAATGGGCATAGACCCATCCAGATCAAACCTACTAAGACAACCTTTAAAGGTGTCATCCCGAGTGGAAGCTAAGCTATCAGACAGGCTCACCACACCGAAGTGGTCTTGGATCCCGGATAATTTCGAAGCGAAGAGTTAATCTTCGATATAGTCCCGTTCGTGGCGGCTATCATGCCTGCTTTCGGACGAACGCGTTGTAAAATTCAACGCGGTGCCAGATTATGCATACCTAAAGCTCAAGATGTCAGGCCCTCGTGGAGTCATTACGGTCAATGGGAATACGGAACGCTCCCTCCGAACGGAGGAACATCTACGCTGCTCATGGCGGTATCTGAGCAGCCTTCACGGCAATTCTCTAGTCCGCAATTAAAAGCTGGATACATCAAAGCGCGCCGAGCAACACTAACCAAGACCACTGGCGCGATCGAGCATCGCCAGAGTAATGCGGCCCCAACCTCCCTCGCCAAGATGATCACAAGAATAACACTCGCGTACATCATTACGCTTTGGAGATACCATGGGCGCAGGGGAGGGGCTTAACCACAAGGACCAAACAGTGCGGCTCGACCACACCAGGGGCTCATGCGAGCGCCCCCCTTGGTTTTATTTTTTATCTTTTCTTCTTTTGCGTATACAAGACTCCATTAACCAGAAGCCCTGTCCGACGGCGAACTTGCCGAACTCACGATGCAATAGTCAGGGATTAAAGAAGGCTGCATTTAACACTCGTGTGGTCTCCATTACGAGCATTAAATTCGATTACATACACCAAGTCTGCAGCTTAGCCCTGGAGGGGGACATGTTAATTTAGTCCAAATCCCTTGCTTACCGCACTATTTGTATCAGTCCGCTTTATTAGCAGACCTCCTTTTATAAATAACGCAGCACTTCCTTTTTGCAAGTACATTACCTTTTCATTGCAATTGCGTTATCTTTTACATATGTTCATTATATGACATCTTGCACCCGTATACTTTGGTACGGCCGAATACACCAGGGGCTTCGGTTCCCCAGATTATGGTGTGATTAAGTCCGAACGCTTTCACAAGTGCGGCACCCCGAACTTATAGCATTATATGAATCAGCTCCGAATCATGTCTTGGGTCAATAGTTGGGTTTGCCCGGCTCCCATGTTTTGGTACCTTACGCCCGCTCCGTCGGCTAAGGTAGATGGGAGAACCATCGCGATTGCGCCCGGTTGAGCCGGGTTAACGCCTCTGGAGAAAGCTAAACCGATCGGCATGATAAGGCGAGAGACTAGTCGATGTTCAAGAGGTCCTTTCGGTCTCTAAAGACTCATGCCGCCGAGCGAAGTTCGGATGATGTCCGAGCGAAGGCGTGGATAGCGCCCGATTCGGTCTTCCGAATACCGGGGCTTCACGAAATTTAAAATTATAGAATTCTATGGCTAAGGAGAGTGTTCAAGCATTATAAGTCCGGTTGCCTTGTTCGTCGTGTTGAACGCCTCCTAGATGGACCCAAAATGGGAACAAGAGTGCTCAAGTTTATCACCAATCACCCCAAAGACTCGTGGCTTGGGGTGAAGCCAACGACTTGCCATCTCTCGATTTAACAAACGGCCGCCTGAAGGTAATATTTTGAATTCAACAAGCGTTGCTCATAGCGCATATAAACAAAGTTTTCAGCGACTGAGGATAAAAACACAATGCGAGTTCACTCAAAGATTACATTTTGGGGCACTCATCCGCAATATCGCAGCTCCCTTCAGACAACTTTATAATATCGCCCGCGGCGATGCTCCTTGCCCGGCGGCGGCGGATCCGTGAGAAGCTTCTCCGCATCCAGTTTGCCCCATTGCACCTTTATGCGGGCAAGGGCCCGACGAGCGCCTTCAATGCAGGCGGAGCGCTTGATTACATCCAGCCTGGGGCATGCATCCACTAGCCGCCAGACTAGGCCAAAGTAGCTGCCGGACATGGCTGCCCGAACCCGGCCGGACTGTGAGGCCCTTCATGGCCTCCTCGGCTACCTTGTGGAGTTCGAACATTGCTTCACTGGTCGCAGGGGCACCGGATGGCGGCCTCAAAGATATCGAGACCGAAGACCTTCTCCATTGAGCTCCCCTCCTCGCCACGATAGAATGCGGCGGCATCAGACGCACTACGCGGCAGATCTGCAAATGCCCCTGGAGAGCTCAGAATTCGGGTAAGTATCCGGTAATTTACATTAACATGCTTGCTCGCATGAAAACGCCTTACCCGCCGCTATCTTCTTCATGTCGTCTACCTCTGATGGGCCTTCGGGCCTCGGCCTTGGTGGACTTGGCACTTTGAGAACCGAGGCAAGCTCGGACTCGAAGTCTTGAGTCACGCTCCAAACTCTCATGCTTTTCCATGAGAGCACGGAGCTCTTGCCAATTTCCGCCACCGGTGCCGCTTGTTTTTCTCGCTCAGCCCGTTCGGTGGCCGATTATGCTCGCCACGGACACGGCATCCTTCGAGGCTGCCACCTCGTTAGTGGCCCCGCAAGACACATATTATCCTCATTAATTTTGTTTGCAACCAAAACCCTTTTACAGTAAGGTACTTATTTAAAGTGGTGTTATTCACCTTCTTTTCCTTGAGCTGCCTTTTGGCATGGCGAGCTCTTGCTCCGACCGCCAAGGTCCTTCTTCAACACCTCGACCTCCGCCGTTAGTGCGGCAGAGGTCAACAGCGCAGCCTGCAAACCCATATTGACATATTTTTTAAGCAACCCTGCGTATATCTTGTTAGATCCTTAGTCCGGCTTTTCTTTCCGAACAACGAACAAAGGATCAGGGGCTACTGTCTATGCGGTATTACATTACATTATTTTAAACTTCATACCTCAAAGCCTGTTAGAAGGCTGTTGCAGGCTTCGGTCAGCCCGCCCTTGGCGAGCTGGACCTTCTCAATCACCGCACTCATGAGAGTGCGGTTGTTCCTCGATGGAAGCGCCTTTAAGCGCCTCAAGCGAGTTATCCGCGCCCGGTTGGACGGAGGCTGCCGGCGTCACAATCTGCCCTTCTTCGAAGGGCGCTTCTTGGACTCGAACCGCTATGGGTTCGAGGTAGAGTCCAGCACAAAGTCCGGAAGGACGCCGACGGCGCCCCGAGCCTCCTCTGGTGGGTCCCTCAGGATTCCGCCTCGTCGTCCTCGGCCGCGGGGTAAGCGATCGGGATAGAATTTACATCCGACGGCGCCAAAGACCCGCTCATTGAGTCGGGAAGATCGTCAACGGCGGACTACAGGCGAGAATGCGGCGTTAGAAGGACACTACATGGCATACAATGTACGGCATATAAATGATCCGAATACTTACGATCTGCGGACGCCTTTGGCCCTTGAGGCCACTCATCCTCGCCAACATTGATGTTGGCGAACCGTCCGGGAATAGTTCTCCCCACTTGGACCCTTCGCCGCCCGATTGGGGAGGCCTTCCTCTTCTTCTCTCCTCCTCCGGAGAGTACTCCTCCTCCTCCTCATCTTGGGAGGAGTCCTCGTCGTCGTCGGACGCTGATTCTGGAACTCTTTCGAGTCCCGTGGCCACCTTCTTGGCCTTCTTCTCCGGCACCACGTGCGGTGCCGAACCAGCAACCTTGCTAAGAGGGCATCCTTGGTTCTTCGGCATGGGAGCCGGGCTGATGAGCAGCTGGGCCTTCTCCATCCATTCCTGTCAAAGGAAGAGGCAGATTAAAAACCTCGCTAGAGTCAATCTAATTACTACAAGTGTCCCGTAATGGGGTCGAATCACTTACCTCATCAGTCGGAGACTGCGAGCTGAATCCGCGGTCTTCGGTTGCGGATGTGGGGGCTTCGGCGCCCTTGAACAGCACCCTCCAGGCGCCTTCGTATGTTGTATCGAAGAGCCCGCTCAATGTCTAATGCTGTTCTGGATTAAACTCCCACAAATTGAATGCCCGTTCTTGGCATGGGAGAATCCGCCGGAGGAGCATGACCTGGACCACGTCGACGAGCCGGAGCCTATTGCTCACCAGCTTCTTGATGCAGGCTCGAAGTCCCGTCACCTCCACCGGATCACCCCACTGCAAGCCCTTCTCTTTCCAGGAGGTGACTTGCGTGGGGATTCCAGATCTAAATTCGGGGGCCGCCGCCCATGTAGGCTTGCGCGGCTCGGTGATGTAGAACCACCCCGATTGCCACCCCTTGACGGAGTCCACGAAGGTCCCTTCTAGCCAAGGGACGTTGGGCAGCTTGCCCAACATGGCGCCTCTGCATTCCGCTTGCATCCCCTTCACAACCTTCGGCTTGACATTGAAGGTCTTGAGACACAGGCCGAATTGGGGCCGGATGCAGAGAAAGGCCTCGCACACGTTGATAAACGCCGAGATGTTGAGGACGAAGTTCGGCGCCAGATCGTGGAAATCCAGGCCGTAGTAAAACATGAGCCCCGGACGAATGGATGGAGCGGAAAGCCCGATCCATGGAGGAAGTGGGAAGGAAGGCGACCCTCTCATGAGGCCCAGGGGTAGGGATGAGCTGCCCGCGTCGGGCGGCCGATGCGCGATGTCGGAAAGGTATCCGGCGCCACGCAGCTTGGTGATGTCCTCCTCCTTGGCGGTGGAGGCCATCCATTGCCTCCCCTCCGGACATATTCGGAGAAGGGTCGAGGTGGGATCGCGAGCTTAGGCGTTGGAGCTTGAGTTCGCAGGATGGATAAGCAAAGGAGGAAGAAGGCGAGGTGAGAAGGTAAATCCTTATCCCTTATATATAGGCGACGAAACTATCGTCCCTCACCGCCTGGTATGACTCGCTTATCTCCCAAGCGCCACCATCAATGGCGCGGTTGGGTTACCCACGCACGTATTGATGAGAATCCGGAATAAGGGAACACGATCTCTCGCTTGACGGGGCGTGCCAAGGAAACCGCCGCTAAGCGTCTTTGAGGTGGTATAGTAATTCAAACAAGGGCTTGGTAGCGGTGTGATGTCACGCCGCATAATACGTCGCAGATTGAATCAAGATATATGTTTTATTCTCTCTACGATTGGAATGTGGAATTTATTTTGCGAGCGGACACTATCCGGTGTTCATTATCTTCTCGAATTATTCAAGGAGGGAACCCGCCTTGCAATGTCGAACATTATGCACGCCGGACTTATCGTCATTGAAGACCGGTTCAGAGGCTACCGAGGAGTCTGGACTAGGGGTGTCCGGACAGCCGGACTATCAATATCCGCCGGACTCCCGGACTACGAAGATAGAAGATTGAAGACTCGGCTCGTGTCGGAAGGTACTTTCCTTAGCATGGAAGGCAAGCTTGGCAATACGGATATGTAGATCTCCTACCATTGTAACCGACTGTGTAACCCTAGCCTCTCCGGTGTCTATATAAACCGGAGGGCCTTAGTCCGTGGGACTAACATTACATCTCAACAATCATACCATAGGCTAGCTTCTAGGGTTTAGCCTCCTTGATCTCGTGGTAGATCTACTCTTGTACTACCCATATCATCAATATTAATCAAGCAGGACGTAGGGTTTTACCTCCATCGAGAGGGCCCGAACCTGGGTAAAAACATTGTGTCCCTCATCTCTTGTTACCATCCGCCTAGACACACAGTTCGGGACCCCCTACCCGAGATCCGCCGGTTTTGACACCGACAATTGGTTTAGCTCATATTTTGTGTGAGAGCCTTGCTCATCCACTTGGTTACTTCTCCTCGGAGCTCACGACCTCTTCGGAGAAGATCCCCCTAGCGGATTCAAGACCCCTTCTAGGGAAGACCGTCAAGACCTCCTCACGGAGAAGAACGGCTACTCGTGTATCTTTCCTTTGTTGATTTTGAATCTTGTGCTACCTTATGTGTTCGGTGATCTAGCCCTTGTGTGGTCGATACTTGTAGGTTGAGTGATTCTCTTGTTTCTACCCGTGATTTCCTCGTGTTCTTCCGCGCGTTCTTCGTGTTTCCCCTGTAGGTTCCTCTCCAAATGTGAAAGATCGGCCCCTAGGGTTCCGCCCTACATCAGAGTGTGTCCATGTACCCTCGTAGACCAAAAGCGGAACCGTTATGACAACGCGGTTGATGTAGTCGTACGTCTTCACGATCCGACCGATCCTAGCACCGAAGGTACGGCACCTCCGCGATCTGCACACGTTCAGCTCGGTGACATCCCATGAACTCTAGATCCAGATGAGGTCGAGGGAGAGTTTCGCCAGCAAGACGGCGTGGTGACAGTGATGATGAAGTTACCGGCGCAGGGCTTCGCCTAAGCACTACAACGATATGACCGAGGTGTGTAACTGTGGAGGGGGACACCGCACACGGCTAAAACAATTGTCAACTTGTGTGTTCTAGGGTGCCTCCCTGCCCCCGTATATAAAGGAGGGAGAGGGAGAGGCAGCCGACCCAAGGGGGGCGCGCCAAGGTGTGGAATCCTACTAGGACTCCCTAATCCTAGTAGGATTCCACCTCCCATATGGAGTAGGAAAGGGGGAAGGGAGAAGTAGAAGGAAAGGGGGGCCGGCCCCCTTTTCCTAGTCCTAATCGGCCTCCTGCCGAAGGGGGGCGCACCAGCCCCTTGTGGGCTGGTGTGCTTCCCTCTTATAGCCCATAAGGCCCATAACTTCTCCCGGGGGGTTCCGGTAACCTCCCGGTACTCCGGAAAAATGCCCGAACCACTCGGAACCATTCCGATCCAAATGCAACCTTCCAATATATGAATCTTTATGTCTCGACCATTTCGAGACTCCTCGCCACATTCGTGATCTCATCCGGGACACTGAACAAACTTCGGTCATCAAATCACATAACTTATAATACAAATCGTCATCAAACGTTAAGCGTGCGGACCCTACGGGTTCGAAAACTATGTAGACATGACCGAGACATATCTCCGGTCAATAACCAATAGCGGAATCTGGATGCTCATATTGGCTACTGCATATTCTACGAAGATCTTTATCGGTCAAACGACATAACAGCATACGGTGTTCCCTTTGTCATCGGTATGTTACTTGCCCGAGATTCGATCGTCGGTATCATCATACCTGGTTCAATCTCGTTACCGGCAAGTCTCTTTACTCGTTCCGTAATACTTCATCCCGCAACTAACTCATTAGTCACAATGCTTGCAATGCTTATAGTGATGAGTATTACCGAGAGGGCCTGAAACACGGAGTGACAAATCCTAATCTCGATATATGCCAACCCAACAAACACCTTCGGAGACACTTGTAGAGCACCTTTATAATCACCCATTTACATTGTGACGTTTGGTAGCACACAAAGTGTTCATCCGGTATTCGGGAATTGCATAATCTCATAGTGTGAGGAACATGTATAAGTCATGAAGAAAGCAGTAGCAATGAAACCGTAACGATCATAATGCTAAACTAACGAATGGGTCCTGTCCATCACATCATTATTCTAATGATGTGATCTCGTTGATCAAATTACAACACATGTCTATGGTTAGGAAACATAACCATCTTTGATTAACAAGCTAGTCAAGCAGAGGCATACTAGGGATACTATGTTTTGTCTATGTATTCACACATGTACTAAGTTTCCGGTTAATACAATTCTATCATGAATAATAAACATTTATCATGATATGAGGAAATAAATAATAACTTTACTATTGCCTCTAGGGCATATTTCCTTCAATTTTTTGGCTTTTGCCGCTCAAATCGTTCCGCATCCCACGACTGGATTAAAATATTCACCCACGATCTAACACGATCTCCACTTCTCAGTACGTGGGTGACACATGTCGCTAGGATGGCAAGGGTCAGGGGCACGTTCGTCCAATTTCCTTGGACGAGTAGTTTTCACCTCGGCTATAAATACCCCTCGCCGTCCTCAGACCTTATTTACTCTGCTAGATCTCACTTCCTGGCTCGAGCTCTCTAACCTAGCGCCGTCGCCACTCTCCATCGTCACCGGTGAGGAAGAGCTTCACTGCCTCAACCTCGTCACCGTCTTACTCGTGATGGCCGCGGAAATCTTCACCTCCGCCGCGGTCGTAGCTGTCTCTCACTAGGTTAGGACATGAGAGATTTGGACTGACGAACTTCTCCACTTCAACTCCCAGTTCATCGTGTTCTTCGCCAAGGGTAAATAAAATTTGTTTTTACCACACTTGTTGATTATGATGATTTTGACAAAATCTTCAAAAGGTGTTTATTACTTCAACTTCCATACTCTTAAACACCAAGTTGCATATGTTCTTGATTTGTTTCTCTAAGTTGTGTTTTTCTTCAAGATTCCTCAATTGTGTGGATTTTCAATCTATACAACTCTAACACCTCAGACAAGAAAACTTAGTGAAATTCCTAAAGACACCCATGGTCAAATTCCTCAAACTTGATTCCTTTTAAAAACAAATTCTGAGATCGCATATGACCTCTCCAAATTCTTCGCACCTATACTCCATTCACAGGTACACATTGTCGGTGTTCTGGGAATAGGGGTCCCCAGACTTGCCTGCCTGCAGCCTGCGGCGTGGCTCAAGGGGTGGCCCAGTGGCGGCTTCACCAGGCCAGCTCGCGAGGAGGCGGAGAGATCAAGGCAAGGAGTACCTCGTGAGGTGCTCGTGACGCAAGCCATGACGATCGAGACCCAGTGGGCGCCAGGCGGGCGCCAACCGGTGCAGTGTCCTCGTTTCCTCTTTGGTGCAAAGGGAGCAAGCGCAGGCGCGGAGTACCGAGGCATCAAGCAAAGGTTACCATATCGGTGCAACGAGACCAAGACCAGCAGGACGGCAGGACGGAGGTCACCATGGAGCCCAAGACGGCGTCATCGCCAGTGCCTTTGGCAGTCAAAGACCAACTTTAGTCAGGATACCTTGTACTAGTTGTCCCCCTTCAAAATGGCCGTTGTTGGCTCCCTTCCCGCTCAACATTTGTGAAGAGGACCAGGGCCTCTATATATAGAGATAGCCACCACAGTAGAGAGGGAGGATCGAGATCACATCGAGTGCCAAGAGAGACAGAGCCATTCTTCTCCAAACACACCAGCTCAAGAACACCCCTCGCGATGCTGTTCTTCTTCTGTACTGTTCATCATCAGCCCCAGAGGCAATCCACCACCACACACTACACTAGGGTATTACACCACAATGGTGGCCCGAACTAGTATAAACCTGGCGTCCCTCGTGTTGTTCATCGTGTAGCTTAGATTTGCGGCGAGGTGTTGGGACGTGGATCGGTAGGGAGTAGATCTTCGTGCGCACCCCAGAGTTTGAACTTTAAGGGTTTTGCCAGAACGCGGTATCCGACATTTGGCGCGCCAGGTAGGGGTGCGCCGAAATCCTCTTTCCGCGGTTCCACATTCCATCATTTCATCGCATCCATGGCGGACGCTCGCTGAGCTCGCGCCGAGCGTCGGGCTGCTCTCGCCGCCCGCGTCGCCCAGATGGCTCCCGTCGGTGGGCCTCCTCGTCGTTCTCCGTCGCCTGCCGCCAACGCCGCCACCGGCTTGGTAGGGAACGAGCAGCAAGCATCGTCGCTGCATCCCTCGATACGGCGGGAAGGCCGCACCACCATCCCTCGTAGTCTTTGCCATGCTTATTTTGCTAGTATACATGTTGCTGTTTGAAAACAGAAAGTTTACCGCTGTTGCAAAAATTCCCTAGAAAAGTAAGAGCGTGATATAATGTTGAAACTTTTTGCATGATGAGCTCTGATAAATTTACTACAGTGGGAATTTTATTTCATAATTTTTGGAGTTAGGGAAGTCTTGATACTCTTGCATTCTTTACAGACTGTACTGTTTTGCCAGATTGCTGTTATGTTTGCATTGTTTGCATATGTTTGCTTGTTTAATGATTCTATTTAAGGATAGGATTATTAAATATGCAGAGGCATTTAGTATGCAATGTTGAATAATAATTTTAGTGATTTGTTACAGTAGAAAATGATAAGGTCTTTCATTGGTTTATACTAACCTATCTCACGAGTTCTTGTTGAGTTTATTATGAATGAAGCTTTTGATAAAAAGAAGAGAAACCATGATATGAGAGGAATCAAGGAGACATAAAAGCTCAAGCTTGGGGATGCCCAAGGCACCCCAAGATAATATTTCAAGAAGTCTCAAGCGTCTAAGCTTGGGGATGCCCCGATAGGCATCCCACCTTTCTTCTTCAACAACTATCGGTTAGTATCGGTTGAGTGATGAGGACATCAATACCATTGTTACACCCATAGCCCCTACTGCTACATATACTGTACCAATTAGTAGAGCTCGCGCACGCCAATTAAATTATCAGGTACTTTCATTTCTTGGTAATGATTCTAATGTTCATGAGAATATGATGCTGCCTAAATTGGATACATTTGTTTTGCCTACAAGCTTGGAGAAGCATGAACGTTGGAGCAAGAACAAGCATGGAGATGATGGCATGTGCAAAGGGAACAAGAATGGAGTTACAAGTGATGTTTTCAGGACTTTGAAGCCACCATAATGGGTGCATGAAGCCTTGGACGAAATATACAAGATGCCACTTCATAAATTTTGTCCTGAGGCTATTCTAGGTGATGCGTCACCTTATTATTGGGCCAGGCCCATGTAATTTCGAAATACATAAGTATAGGCTATTTTTAGAGTCCGTATGTGTGGGAAAACAAGAGATAGGGTTGATTTTGGACCCCTCCACCAAGGGCCACGAAATTCCCCCCTCTTCCTCCATATATACAGCCCTTAGGGCACCGTTTAGACTGTGGGTTTTATTTAGATTAAAAGTTCACCATAGCTGCAACTTTGCGTACTTCGTTTGTGTTCAATGACCAGACAAAGGCGTCACAGAACCCCACCTTGATCAATAAAGCTTTCATCTCACATTTGCAATATCCAGATTGCAATATCAGTTTCTTGCTTGTTCTTCGTTTGCTCGCAGGAAACAGACCCTCGTGGTCAGGTTGATCGTGCTCCTGCATGGTCAATAACCTCTCGGAGTTGTTTAGCGATTGCTAAGTCGGATCGTCAAAGTCGACTTCCACCAAAGCGATATCCATCATCTCATCGAAAGACGGGACACCTTTGCCTCTATCAAGTGGTATCAGATTTCCAGGTTACTCGGTGAGATTTTACAGTTTTTCGTAGTTTAGATCGAGTCTGTTCTTCATACCTATATTCCACGAAAAGCCAACAAAAAAATTAGGGTTAGTTCATCCTATCCGAACCAGTCTGAGCCTTTGCATAGTCTTTTCAGTATTTTGCTTTGTTGAATATGCGGTTGCATCGTCGCGTCAAGTTGTTGGTCTTAGCGTCTAGTCTTTTAGAGTTTCAAGTTCTGGTCATAAGTTGTCACGCCGCCAAGACCATCATCATCGCATCGCCACCTACCACCACCGCTCCGAATCCGTATCCATATACCACCACCAATACGTATCCATATACCACCACCGATCCATATCCATATACTATCACCACTGCCATATACCACCACCGCTGCCATATACCACCACCATATATCCACCACCAATCCGAGTTCCTTGCATATTAGGTTTGTTTTTGAGATCCATCTAATTTCCGATTCGTGTTTCCTTGCTTGAGTAGGTTTCTGGAGACCCCCAGGCAGTATTTAGGCCAAAATTTCGGCGACCGAAAATATTTTTTCCCTATCCTTTTTTAGGTCCCAGGGAGTGTTTTGAGACACTCGCCATCATAGTGATTTTTTGTCACACTTTTTCATCGTCGCTACCCTGATTTCCGAAAAACAATTGTCAAAAAAAATTCCGTGCCCATCCTGTCAGTTTGACCTGGGAAGTGTTTTGAAACACTCGCCATTATGGTGATTTTTCGCAAAAAAAGAAAAAAAAAGAGGAGCGCAAAAAACGAGCGAAAAAATAATTCCAGAGTGTGCTTCTCCCTTGTTTACGTGCAGCGCCGTGATTTTGTTAGTGTTCTAGGCTCGCGTCTCTAGCACGGTCTAGCCTAGGACCAGCATAGTACCGTCGTTGAGCGTTTATTCAACTTTGCATCTCTGAATTGATTATTGCTGATCCTTTTTGCTACCATATTATAAGCCTTCCCAGCTCCACATACATCTACATCGTGTGTTTAACTCTCCCTGGTAATCGCTCTATCCAAGCTTTGAGAGTTTTGACTACAACGGCTGCCGATCACCGCCTGCTGCTGGGTAAGAACTAGTAAGAATTTGAGTTTTGCTTGACGGATTTGTGACACCCACCACCACCATTTGTTAGTAGTCTGTAGGATCATATTCTTGTGTGTTTCTATTGCTGCTAACCATACCAGGATCATAAGCCGACGAGATTGACTGGGAGAACTTAACGAAGAAGGAGCTTCATGATAAGTTTCAGCAAATGATGAATGAACAGGTGCAATGGCCTTGAGAAGACGTTCGAAACAAAGCTCGATAACAGATTTAATGAACTGCTTGCGCATCTTCCACCCGCTGCACCTGCCGCACCTCTACAACAACAACAACAACTACCTCCATGTCACGAAACAGCCCTCCGCCGAGTGAGCTGTGTCCTTCTTCAGCCTGGCCAAACTGTTGGTGCTGCTGTTGATACTTCTGTGGCTCCTGCTGCTGATGCGGAGGATGATTATGCGGGAGATTACGAGGATGAGGTTGATCAAAATCAGAACTACGTGCAACCACCAGCACCACAACCACCAGGTCGTCCACATGCAAATAATCACAATGGTAGGGCTCTCCCTCAGGTACGAGATCACGACCATCTTCCTAAACTGAAATTGAATATTCCACCATTTGAGGGTAGATATGTTCCTGATATATATCTTACTTGGGAGTTAGAAACTAAACAACGATTTACATGTTTACAATATCCTGAGGAGAGACGTGTTGCTGTTGCTGTTTGTGCTTTCACTAGTTTTGCATGTGTATGGTGGTCTGAACATTGTAGATTATATCCTATTCCAACTACTTGGGCCGCTTTGAAAACTGCTATGCGTACTCGTTGGGTTCCACCGTATTATCAGCGTGAATTGCTACAAAAATTGCAGCATTTTAGAGGAAAAAATTCTATAGAAGAATATTATTAGGAATTACAAACTGGCATGATCAGATGTGGTATTGTTGAGGAGAATGAAGCTATGCTTGCATGTTTTATGGGTGGATTAAATAAAGAGATTCAGACCATTCTAGAGTATAAGGAGTATACTAATATCACTCGTTTATTCCATCTTGCTTGTAAAGCTGAACGTGAAGTGCAGGATCGACAAGCATTGGCGCGAACAAACTTTTCTGCAGGTCGACCTTCATCATCGACACCGCGTGCATCTTGTACTTCCACTGCACCAGCACCTCCTTTAGGTGCCACCTCCAGCCGTGATACAAGAAAGCAGGCACAACCACCACTATCTGCCAAGAGTTCACCTGCCGGGCCTGCACAGAGCTCTCCTTTTTCCATGGCATCAACTGGGCACACAAGTGATATTATTTGTCGTCGTTGTAAGGGAAGAGGTCATTATGCGAGAGAATGCAAATCTCGGCGTGTGATGATTGCTACTGAGGATGGTGGGTATGAGTCCGCTAGTGACTATGATGAGGAGACTTTGGCTCTTATTACACGTGAAGAACATGGTGGAGATGATTCTAATCATGAGACGCAATACATGGCTCCTGAAGACACTGACAGGTATGAATGTTTAGTTTCTCAACGTGTTTTGTGTGTGCAGGTCACACAAGCTGAGCAAAATCAGAGGCATAATTTGTTCCATACAAAGGGAGTTGTGAAGGAACATTCTATGCGCGTCATCATAGACGGAGGGAGCTGCAACAACTTGGCTAGCATGCAGATGGTTGAGTAGCTCTCTCTCACCACAAGACCACATCCACATCCTTACTACATCCAATGGTTCAACAACAGCGGCAAGGTTAAGGTAACACGTATTGTTCGTGTGCATTTTAGTACCTCTACATATGCTGGTTATGTTGATTGTGATGTGGTACCTATGCAAGCATGTTCCTTATTAGTTGGTAGACCATAGCAATTTGATAAAAATTCTGTACACCATGGTAGAAACAATTATTATACTCTTGTTCAAAAGGATAAAAATATTTCTTTGCTTCCTATGACTCCTGATTCCATTTTGAAAGATGATATTAATATAGCTAACAAAGCGAAACAGGAGAAGAATAAGAGTGAAAATCAGATTGTGGCAAAAGAATTTGAGCAACAAATGAAGCCTAATAATAAACCATCTAGTGTTGCTTCTGAAATTAAATTGAAAACTGCATGTTTATTTTCCACCAAATTTGATATTGATGAGCCAGATTTCAGCAAATCTGTTTGCTTTGCTTTTGTGTGCAAAGAGGCATTATTTTCATTCGAGGACGTGCCTTCCTCTTTGCCTCCTGCTGTCACTAACATTTTGCAGGAGTTCGCTGACGTCTTTCCACAAGACGTGCCACCGGGATTACCTCCTATTCGAGGGATTGAGCATCAGATTGACCTAATTCCTGGTGCTTCACTGCCAAACCATGCGCCATACCGTACCAATCAAGATGAGACGAAGGAGATTATGCGTCAAGTACAAGAGCTTCTCGACAAAGGTTATATACGCGAATCCCTTAGTCCTTGTGTCGTTCCTATTATTCTAGTGCCGAAAAAGGATGGTACATCGCGTATGTGGGTTGATTGTAGAGGCATTAATAATATTACTATTCGTTATCATCATCCTATTCCTAGGCTAGATGATATGCTTGATGAATTGAGTGGCTCTACAATATTCTCCAAAGTTGATTTGCGTAGTGGATACCATCAAATTCGTATGAAATTGGGGGATGAATGGAAAACAACATTTAAAACTAAGTTTGGATTATATGAGTGGTTAGTCATACCTTTTGGGTTAACTAATGCACCTAGTACTTTCATGAGATTAATGAATGAAGTTTTACGTGCTTTCATTGGACAATTTGTGGTAGTTTACTTTGATGACATATTGATTTGTAGCAGATCTTTGGAGGAACATTTGGAACATTTACGTGTTGGTTTTATTGCTCTACGTGATGCACATTTGTTTGGTGGCTGATGGTTAGCGTCCATAGAAGGGAGTAAAGAGGCCTGAAACAAATACTGCTTTTGAAATCCCTAATGAAATCTATGATGAATATTGTACTCCTGATGAAGCCACTCATGGCAAGGAGAACAAAAATCAGCGCAAAGTGTGCATTCAGCGGATTGAACGAAGATGGGCAAGGGAATGGAGGGAATACCGTTATGTCACTCCTAAATACATGAAGAAATTCGCGGTTAACCCTCCATGCCCAAGACCTGCATTGGCTCTAAGCCAAGAAGCTGATCCCTCTAGCATCAGAAGAGGTGAGGAATTTCCAAAGGAATGGGCCAAGCGCCAAGCAAAGTTTGCTAAAATGGCTAAGGAAGCAGTGAAGAAATTCAATGAAGACACTGCTGTTGCTGTTGTTGAGGCCTCTACTAGCATGCCCAAGCAGGCTTTGCCAAAGAAATCAGCTGTAAATCCATCTTCCTCAGCTGCAATGCCCTCACAGCCAAGATCTTCAAAGCCCTCACAGCCAATTCCTCAAGAAACTTCTTCAAGTGTAGCTCCAGCTCCCTCAGTTGCAAAGTCCTTAGCTGCACCTGCAAAGTCCTCAGCACCTGTGCATCTTTCCATGTGCCAACGGAAAACTGGAATGTCAATTGCTTTAGGAGCCTCTGCAAGTTCATAAGCTCTGCCTCAGTCCTCAATAGGTCCAACCATGCTGAAGAAGAAGGATACTGCTGGACGCGGAACAAGGCCAAGTCCTCACAAGAAGCAGGTTGCCTTCCAAGTTCCATCAAGTGACCATGAGGCTAATGATGAAGAACTCGCTGAGATCATTAGAGACCGACAACAAAGGGCCGCTAGAGCCAAAGGCAGTGTAGTACCTCCCTTACTGGATCCGAAGAAGATCTATGGCACAAGGACCCCAACACTCTTTTGCCTGAATTGAATCCCTTGCCTGGTGAAAGTAATATGTTGACTGCCTTCATTAGTGAAGAAAAATGGAAATTTGATAAGGCCAGGCAAGTGAAGAAAGCTTAGTACAATAAGGATCATTTTCTGAAGAAGAATATTATACACATGTCTTCTGAAGAACGTGTGACTCTGCAAACTGAGATCAAAGCACTCAGTGAAGAATTTGACGCATATCGTGCAGATTGGCTAGGCGCCAAAATCAGATTCGTCGGAATGGCGAAGGGTTTCAAAACAAATGTTGCAGCTGCATCGCAACAAGAAACTCCTCAGGCTGAAGCATCTGCTCAGCCTACTGAAGAAAATGCTAGCACAACTTATGAAAATCAGACTATTGAAGAAACTGAGAGTACCAGGGCTGCTGAAGAAATTCCACCTCCTAATGGAACTGCTAGGGCAACCGCCAATGTCGCGCCTGAAGAACAACCCAGGCCAGCTGAAGAATATGTTGTTGTGTGTGAAGAATCTGAACCTGTCAGGGCAACTGCATCAGTTGTGCTTGAAAAAATTGAACCTATTTCATCTCCTCCTCCTGCAAAGTCATCATAGATGAAAAGCATCAACCTTCCTTCTACATCAGAAGCGAAGAAGACCAAGGCTGCGGAGAGGGAAGCCGTGAATAAAAGGAAAGCATCTGCAACTTCAGAGTCTTCAGCTCCCAAGAAAGTGAAGACTTTGGCAAGTTCATACACAAACTCCACCGATGTTGTTCCTCTCTCAAGCATGCCATCAAAGGAGATTGTTCCCTTTGGTGAGGAATATGTCATGCCTGATGACAGTGTGAGGAAAATCCCCCTGCTGCTACTTCAGAGTAGTTGGATGAAGAAATTGAAGTGGATATAATCCCTTCACCTATGATGGTACCATCGCCCATGCCTCAGTTCACGGCTGAAGAGGCAGGCGTTGAAGAAATTGATGTTGAAGATGAGGATGTGGACATTGGGTCTACAACTCCTATTCTGGATGATGATTATTGGGGAAGACATTATCCCAATTCACCTCTGACCACACCTCTGCATCAAGTTCCTCAGTCCCATGTGCAGATCGAAGAAATTCATATGGGCTCTGAAGAACGTCAAGCTTCTCTTCATTTTATTGCAGAAGAAGCTCCAGCTACTAATGTTGAACAAATGGAGGCCAAGACTGCTGCTCATGAATCTGCCCCTAAAATTCCTCAGTCTATGGCTCCAGAGGTTGTGTGACAAGAGGCTGTGAATATTTCAGCTATTAATCTTCAGCCCAAGCAACAGAATCCTCATTCCAAGAAGCAGAAATTCAAACCTGATGATTTCGTTCTTGAGCATCATTTCTTCATGGATTACAATCCATATGACTCTACAAGACTTCGACGCAAGTGCTTCTAGATAGCAAGTCAGATGAACTTTTACTCTACATTCCTATTTGAGAAGGACAAGGTTTTTGAGCATCAGCAAATTCCTCACGTGGATATGGAATCACTTCCTTGCTTTCAGCCTTCCCATAGTGTTCTTCATGATGCTGGACTCCTGAACTTCTGCACCGACATCTGTGATTGGAATGAAGAACTTATTCTTCAGTTCTATGCAGCACTGCTCACTTGAAATGTGCACGATGTGAATTAATGGTTAATTGACTGGATGACTGAAAATACCCATTACAAAGCATCGGCCTATGAATTGCTTCACGCCGTCCCAGTCAGTCCTCCCACTGAAGGTGCACTTCTCCTCTATGAGAAACCTGAACTATCAAATCATTTGATACATGTGTTGATGAAGCCTTTGAAGGCTGGCCAAGCTCCAAGGACCACATTCCTCGTGAAGGAATTGCTTTATGTGTCAAGGACAGTGTATTGCATCTTAACCAAAACCCTCCGTCCAATCAAGGGCCACAACTCTAATAAATAAGAGGTTGTTGGCATCATGAAGAATCTACTTTTCAATATCATGCATGGTATTCCTATCAACTACCACGATTTCATCATGAGGACTTTGGCCAATGCTGCTCTATCACCTTTTGAGTTGAAGCCTTATGCTCCCAGGATCATAAAACTCATCAGATCAAGGTCTTCAATACATTACAAGGTTGACTTTCAAAATCATCTCAGCTGTTTGCCGCCTATTGAACTCCTCAAAAGGACTATTTCCTCAGCTGATGAGAAGGGCAAAGCACCTGTCATTGATGAAGGCACTCGTCCATTGGATGGTCAGTTTCGCAAGGCTGCCTCATATTCTACCAATGATGACTCTGCAACACAAGATACTGCTACCAAAGCTTCAAAGCAAAATCCTCAGGCCACTGCTCCGCGTGTAATGACTGATCGTGAGCTTCTCCTAAGTCTTCACCAGAAAGTTGATTGAAATCACAAGTGGGTCAAGCGTCAGTTTGGTGCAATTCTTCAGAACATGGCAGTCACTCAAAACACTATGAAGAAGAATCACCATTATCTGCATCAAGTCTTCGACCACACTTGGGCTATTCTTTTACATCTCTACAGTTCTAAAGAACTCAAGGACATGGACTTCGAACATGACTTTGACTGGTCTCATCCACCTTTGAAGAAATTCAAGAAGGTTAAAGTTCCTGAGCTGGTCGCCAGTTAATATTCTTCATCGCGTGAGACAGATGAAGCTGGAGATTTGGACAACACTGCAGCAGGCCCTACACCAACAGACGACCCCAACAACGTTGGCACTCCTCCATCAACATCATGCTGATATTCTTTAGGGGCGTTAGTCCTCATTTTTTGTCCCTTTTGGTCATCTGATGACAAAGGGGGACAAATTTGAGTTAGTCTTCAAGCGAGTCTCTTATATATGGCGTTTTTTTGTTAAGTTATAACTCTTGCTCTTCTAAGGTGTTCACTCAGATGAGTTATAAATTTAAGTCATATGGTGCTCTGATACTTTTGACTGCTTTCTGCATGCTTATTTCCTCAACTACTTTAATGCACGCATGCCGAATTTCGTCAGACACCATATTTCATCATGCATTTCAAATTCTTCATATAATATGTCAAATTGAAAGTGCGTTATATTGACTAGAGGGGGGTGAATAGGCGATTTTTATGAATTCTTCACTGAGGAATTTGTTGGTGAGGAAATTCCTTAGCGAAGAACTACTTGCAGCGGAATATGTACTCAGAAGTAAACATAATAGGATACAAACATAGTCATCATGATGAAATGAAGACTAGCACAGAGTACGGAAAGCGTAAACACAGGATAACAAGATGAAGACAAACAGACTGAAGAAATTGTACTTGAGGAATTTGTGAAAGTCTTCAGTCAAAGTCTTCAAACACATATATGAACAACATTCAACACAGTAATGAGGAAATGAATGAGTTGAGGAAATAGAACCAGTCAGTTGGTGAAGACAATGATTTGGTAAACCAGTTCCAACTGCTGTCTTAGTTGTACGTCTGGTTGGAGCGGTGAGTATTTAAATTCGAGGACACACAGTCCGGACACCCGATCTCGAGCCGCAACTCAGGACACCCGATCCTCACCGTATTCTCCTTGAACTAAGACCACGCAGCCTCGTCCAATCACTCGTGGTAAGTCTTGGTGACTTCCAAACCTTCACAGACTTGGTCACTCGGTGATCCACAATTCCTCTTGGATGCTCTAGACCTTGACGCCTAACCGTCTGCGAAGAAGCACGATCTTCAAAGGTAACAAGCGTTAGATCCACGCAGATCAATTTCTTGATGATGCTCAATCACTTTGGGTTTGTGGGGTTTGGTTTTGGGATTTTCCTCACTTGATGATTTTCGATCAAAGTCCTCGGAGGATGGGTTGCTCTCAAATGACAAGTGTCAAGTTCTCTCGGAGCAGCCAACCAGCTAGTGGTTGTAGGGGCGGCTATTTATAGCCTAGGAGCAGCCCGACATGATAAGACATAAATGCCCTTCAATGATATGACCGTTAGGTGGATAAGATATTTTGGACAGCAAGCAAGAAGACAAAGAACGGTCGGAAATTTGACTCTCAAATTCCTCGGGGCTATCATGTTCCTCATGTGTAGGCAATTCAGACTGGCGAATTCCTAACTCCTCGATCGAGCAAAGTCCTCATTGACTGTAAGAACTGCGTCACATCAAGAAATTTGATGAATCAGTATGAGATTTCTAATGGCTTCACTCGAAGGGATTGGTAGGTGTAGGATTTTGAGTTGAGCATCACATGGAAATTTTTCCTTAGTATTTCCTCGACCCCCTTTAACAGTACGGTGTTTCCTATGACTCAAGAAAGAGAAAATGAAACTACAAAAACAAAAGTCTTCACGCTTCATATTCCTCGAATGAATATCAAGTCTTCAAGGTCACACCAATTTCTTCACTCTCAAAGTCTTCAGAAGTCTTCAGAATATCAAAGTCTTCAGTCGAAGAACTTAATTTTTAGGGGTCGACTTTCTCTATAAATATCAAACTCCTCATAGACTTATAGACCTGTGTACACTCACAAACGCATCAGTAACTTAACCTATAAGTCTTCAATACACCAAAATCACTAAGGGGCGCTAGATGCACTTACAATCTCCCCCTTTTTGGTGATTGATGACAACATAGGTTAAGTTTTCAACGAGGATAAACATATGAAGTGTAAATACTGATATTGAGGAATTTGATTGCAAGATATAGAAGAACTCCCCCTGAATATGTGCATAGTGAGGAAATTGCTTTTGAGGCAATGCACATTTGAAAAATTGAATCATGGAGATCTCCCCCTATATCTTGTAATTCATACACGCATTTGATATATAATATGAAAAATTTGAAATGCATGATGAAATATGGTGCCTGATGAGATTCAGCATGCATGCAATGATATTAACGAGGAATAAGCATGCGGAATAGCACATCAAAAGTTTCAGAGCTCAGTGCATCAAAAGCATCAGAGCACGACCAAAAGTATCAAGGCACCATCGGGTTTAAGATTACAACTCGATCCAATAAAAGTTTCGGAAGAACAAGAGTTAACAAAACGCCCATAATATAAACCCGCTTGAAGACTAACTCAGATTTCTCCCCCTTTGTCATCAAATGACCAACAGGATCGAAACTGAGGACTAACGCCCCTGAAGAATCTCAAGGTTATGGAGGAGCGCCAGCGTTGTCGGGGTTGTTTGTTGAGGTAGGGCCTGCCGCAGTGTCGTCCAAATCTTCATGTTCATCAGTTTCACGCAATGAAGAATAAGAACTCGCCACCAGATCAGGAACTTTGACTCTCTTGAATTTCTTCGGAGGTGGTGCAGACCAGTCAAACTCTTCCTGGAGACCCATAGTCTTCAAATCTTCCGCGGAATATACATGAGTGAGAACAGCCCAGGTGCGGTTGAGGGTTTCATGAAGGTAATACTGATTTTTCTTCACTACATTATGTGTTGAGGTCATGTTGTGAAGAATTGCAGCAAATTGATGCTTCACCCATTTCTGATTGCGCTCAACCTTCCGATGAAGACCGAGGAGTAACTCATGGTCATCATCACCACAGGTCTTTGTTGCTTGAGGCTTTTGCTTGGTGAGGTATTTCTTGGCAGAGTCATGTGTTGCGAGAATCGTCATTGGTGGAGTAAGATGTAGCTAGACGGAATTGACCATCCAATGGACGAGTGCCTTCATCAATCATAGCAGCTGCCTTGCCCTTATCATCAGATGATGAAACTGGTCGCTTGAGGACTTCAATAGGCGGCAAGTAGCTACCATGGTTGAGTGTCACCTTTGTAATTGGTGAAGATCGTGCCCTTATGAATCTCATAATCCAAGGCGCATATAACTTCAGCTCAAAAGGCGACATTGCAACATTAGCCAGAGTCCTCATGAAGAAATCATGGAAGTTGACGGGAACGCCATGAATGATGTTGAAAAGCATGTTCTTCATGATGCCAACGACATCTTCATCATTTGAGTCGTGGCCTTTGATGGGACTCATTGTCTTCGTCAGGATTCGATAGACAGTCCAAGGCACATACAGCAGTTCCTTGACGAGGAATTTGGTTCGAGGGGCCTACCCTGGCTTCAAAGGCTTCATGAGCACTTGCATATAATGATCAGTCAGCTCGCGGTCATTATAGATGCAACGTGCACTTTCATGGGGAGGATCAAGAGGAAGGACACAAAGCAATTCAGTTGCTGGTGCCTTGTAGTGAGTGTTTTCTGTCATCCAATCCAGCACCCATGAATTGACATCTGCAGCATCTCCGGTGATATGCAAAGTGGCATAGAACTGAAGAATGAGTTCTTCATTCCAATCACGATATCGGTCGCGAAGTTCAAGAGCCTCGCATCGTGAATAACTCGAATCTTGGCTCAAGCACGGCAGAGATTCCATATCCACATGAGGAATATGCTCATGATCGAAGATTTTGTCCTTGTCAAAGAGCACTGAGGAATAGTAGTTGGCTTGAGTAGCAGTCCAGAAGCGTCTTTTCCTTATGCGAGCAGAGTCATATGGATTGTAATCAGTGAAGAACACATGCTCAGAAAAGAAGTCTTCAGCCTTGAATCTTTGCTTGCTTGAGAACGGATTCTTCGGTTTGGGCAGAGGAGTGTCGTTGATTTGCAAAGACAACCTCGTGAATTGCGATCTCGGGTGCTTCAGTGAGGAATTTCTGGTTCCTCTTCTTGTGCAGTTTGGGGATCAAGAAGAGTTCTTCAAAGACTAGCGGCTGGAATTTCTTCATGAATGAGCGATGTGGGATGAGTTTCTTGAGCCCAATTGAGCAGTTGTAGCCGGGACCGAGGAATTTGTTGAATCGGAGTGAAGAGAGGAGTATTGGGATGCCGACTTTCCCAAAAGTCATCGCTCATCACTGGTGTAGTGCATCCAATATCCACGTCTTCTTCTTCTTTTCAATTTCCTCAACACCAGCCTCTTGACTATGAACCGAGGCATGGGTGAGAAACGATGGCGGTGAAGGAATGCTTCCACTTCAATTTCTTCATCAAGCTGTTCTGAGGTAGCAACAGATTGATTTTCTTCATCAGATCCGCTTGGGATCTTGTAGTCTTCTCCATAAGGAACAATTTCCTTAGACGACATGGAGGAAATGGGAACGGCATCAATAGGATTTTCAAGCGAGCTGGTCATTGGCTTCATTTTCTTCGCAGCCGAAGAATTTGACGCAGCTGATGCCTTCCTCTTCTTCACTGCAGCTCATTCTGCAGCCTTTGTCTTCTTCACTTCATAAGCAGAAGGAAGAATTGGAGTTGGTGTTGGCGCAGGAGGAGCCGAGGGCGTGGTTCGGTTTCTTCAGCGAATAGTGCGATTGCCTCGATCTCTTGATTTCTTCAGCGCACCACTAGTGGATGCCCCAGGAATCTCTTCGCGGCTGGAATGGAGTCGTTTGCCTCGAACTTGTATTCTCATCGCCAGGCTGAAAGTCATCAGCGATCTTGGCATGTTCTTCAGCAGGTGAGCGAGTCTTCACTGAGGATTTTCTTGTTGCGATGGGGCTGCAAGCAGTTGTCATTTTCTTCGTCAAATTGATTGAATCTCACCTTGGCTCCTTGCCAATTAGCATTGTAAGCATCGAAATCCTTGCTGAGGGCTTGGATTTCAGATTGAGCTTTGAGAAGTTCTTCAGGAGTCAGGTTGACGATGTTCTTCTTCAGAAGCTTCTCCTTTCTCGCTTGTGCTCTCTTTATTTCACGAGCCTTTTCAAATTTCCATTTCTCTTCAGCGATGAAATGGTTCAACATATGACTTTGACCAGGAGTCAGAGGCAGATCAGGCATGGGAGTGTTTGGATTCTGATGACATAAGTCGATGAAGTCAAGGATCTTCTTCGGATCCAAAAGCAGAGGCACAGTTGTTCCTTTGGCTCTAGCAGCCTTTGTCAGTCTGTCTCTGATGATTTCTGCAAGTTCTTCATCAGAAGCTTCATCATCAGAGGGCACGTTGAAGGCAACCTGTTTCTTTCTTGGACTTGGCGAGGACCGTGTCCAGCAGCTTGCTTTTGTCTTGAGTGGGGGGCTGATGAGGACATTGGTGCGGTGAGGAACTTGCCGAGACACGAAGCAATCGAGAAACCCCGAGTCCTTTGACATGTAGCGGATGCACAAGAGTTGAGTACTTGGAGGAGCTGCCGAGGATTTTGAGGAGCAGCGAGAGTCGAGGAATTTGCCGTGAGGGCGCGGTGAGGAACTGGGCCGTGAGGGCGCTGATGGTGAAACACTTGGCTTGAGCAGGCTTCTTGGCATTGATTTCCTCGGCTTGACCGAGGTCTCGGCAGCAGCAGAGCAGAATCCTCATTGAATTTCCTCACTTGCCTCCTTGGCCTGTCTTGCCAATTTGGCTTGGCGCTGGACCATTCTTCAGAAAGTCTTCACCACGCTTGATCTTTGGTGGGATCGCGACTTGGCGGTGCCAATGGAGCTCTTGGGCATGGAGGGTTTAAGGCGAATTTCTTCATGTACTTGGGAGTAATATAGCGATATTCCCTCCATTCTCATGCCCATCTTCATTCTATCTTCTGAATGCGCACTTTGCGCTGATTTTTGTTCTCTTTGCCAAACTTGGCTTCATCAGGTGTGCAATAATCTTTGTAAATTTCATCAGGGATCTCAAAGGCAGTCATGACCTCCGGTTTCTTTCCTCCCTTCTGCGGTCTCTTGCCTTCTGCCATTTTCTTTAGATGAGGAATTTGAACAATAGAACACTCTGAAGAAGTATGCAGTTTTTCTTCGAGGAACGCTGCAAATGAGTTAAGTTGATGAGAACCTAGTGATTCAAAGCGGACATGAGTACTGTGAGCGAGTGTAGGTGTGAGGAATTTGGAGAGGTCATATGCGTTCTCAGAAGATTTTTCAAAAAGGAACAAGTTTTGAGGAATTTGACCAGTTGAGCCTTGAGGAATTTCACTAAGCGTTTTTGTCTTAGGTTCCAGAGTTGTACAGATTGAAAATCCGCACAACTAAGGAATCTTGAAGAAATGAGTGCTTAGAGAGATCAATCAAGAGCATACACTGTGTGAGGTGTTCATATGTGAAGATTTGAAGAATAAAAACACCTTTGAAGATTTTCAGAAAAGTTTGAGAATCAAAGCGAGTAATAAAAGTGACTTTTAATTACCCGAACTGAAGAACACAATGAACAGAGATGAACCGTGGTGAAGTTCGTCACGTTAGATCTCTCGCGCCCTAACTTGGCAGAGGGAGACAGCTACGGCGGCAGCGGAGTGAAGATTTCCGCAGCCGGCGCGAGTATGACGGCGACGAGGTCGAGGCAGTGAAGCTCTTCCTCACCGACGGCGATGGAGTAGCGGCGGCGCTAGGGTTTGAGGAGAGCTCGAGCGAGAGACAGCGACCGAGCGGAGTAAATGAAGTAAGGAAGGAGAGGGTATTTATAGCCACGGTAAAACTGTTCGCCAAGATTTTGGGACGAACATGCCCCTGCCCTTTCTTCTTCATGCGACATGTGTCACCCACGTACTGTGCAGATGAGATCGTGTAGGATCGTGGGTGAATAAACTAATGTATCGTGGAATGCGGAACGGTTTGAGCGGTAAAACCAAAAATCTGGATAAGATTTGTTAATTTTTTTTAAGATTTTGTTCGCAATTTCCTCAGCTGTCGAGGACACAGTGAAGACTTTGAATGAGTTTCAATCAGAACGCACATAAAGAATTTGTGAATAGATTGGGTTGAGTATAGCATAGAGGGGGAAGGGTCCGATCACATTCACTTAGCAGAAATCGCAACTTGAAGAAATAGCAATAAGTGAATGCTTTGTAGAGGACATAAACTCACATATATATATAGCCAATGAAGAAAAACAGCGGAAACATTGAAGATTTTGCAAAGTTGAAGAATTTGAAAACTCGAAGAATTTCAAAATGAGGAAAAACTCAAATTGAAGATTTTCAACTTTTGTGGTGGCGTAGCCCATCAGTATAAGAATGATGATTTCAGACACGCGTACAATTGTCGAGGGTTACGAGAATCAAATTCTTCACTAATTTCTTCACACTTAGAGTGTTATTCTTCATTGATTGAAGAAAACGTTTCTTCATGTGTTGCACATCTAAGTCAACAATTACGCATAAGGGTTAGGATGTGTGTCCTTTTCAAAGAACATTGAAGATTCTAAGATAATTAGCTCACACGCAACTTGCTAAATCTCTTCTCATCCAAGGGCTTAGTGAAGATATCAGCTAGCTGTTCTTGATCTTCACATGCTCGATGGAGATATCGCCCTTCAACACATGATCACGAAGAAAATGATGGCGAATCTGGATGTGCTTAGTCTTGAGTCTTTGAAGCGGGTTGTGAGCAATCTTGATGGCACTCTCATTGTCGCAGAGGAGAGGCACATTCTTCACGTTAGCGCCATAGTCCTTGAGGTTTGCTTCATCCAAAGCAGTTGAGCACAACATGAGCCAGCAGCAATGTATTCACTTCAAAGAAGAGATAGTGATACGATTCTGTTTCTTCGAGGACCAACGGACCAAAGATCGTCGAGAAATGACAAGTGCCGATGTTGACTTGCGGTCCACACGATCACCGGCATAGTCGAGTCGAATATCAATGAGATCAAAAGCAGAGCCCTTGGGGTACCATAATCCTAGTGTTGGTGTGTGAGCTAGATATCGAAGAATATGCTTCACAGCCTTATGTTGTGATTCCTTGGTGTAGCTTGAAATCGGGCACACATGCAAACACTAAGCATTATATCTGGCCTAGATGCACATAAGTACAATAAAGAACCAATCATGGAGCGGTATACCTTGTGATCAAGTCAATACCATTTTCATCGATTGCATAGATGGCCATTTGTGGGCATAGGAATTTTGACGCCTTTGCAATCTTGCATGCGAATTTCCTCAAGTACATCTTTGAGGTATTTCTCTGAGATATGAATATGCCATTGTTTCTTGACGGATTTGAAGACCTAAGAAGAATTTCAATTCTCCCATCATAGACATTTGATATTCTTCACTCATCATATAGGCAAATTCATCACTATATCGTTGGTTAGTACATCCAAAGATAATATCATCAACATATATTTGGCACACAAACAGTTCACCATCATATGATTTAGTAAAAGAGTAGGGTCGAGTGAACGGGTGTGAAGCCATTCTTCACGAAGAATTCCTTCAATGTATCATACCACGCCGAGGGGCTTGCTTGAGGCCATAGAGGGCCTTATTAAGTCTGAAGACTTTGTCGATTCTTGGGATCTTCAAAACACGGGGTTGGGCAACATATACTTCTTCCTCAAGCTTACCATTGAGGAATGCACTTTTCACATCCATTTGATATAAGATGATATCATGATGGTTAGCATAGGCAAGTAAAATCGAATAACCTCAAGTCTAGCAACAGTGCAAAAGTTTCATCGAAATCAATTCCTTCAACTGTGTGTAGCCTTGAGCTACTAGTCGTGCCTTATTCCTCACCACAAGGCCACTTTCATCTTGCTTGTTGCGGTAGATCCACTTTGTGCCAATGATATTATGCTTGCGAGGATCAGGCGATTGACCAATTCCGGACATTGTTCAACTCGAATCGATGTAATTCTTCTTGCATAGCCTGAATCCACTCGGCTCAGAAATGCTTCATCTACCTTAGTGGGCTCTGTGATAGAGACAAAAGCATAGTGCCCACAAAAGTTAGATAAGTGTGAGGCTTTTGAGCGTGTGAGAGGACACAGTGCGCTAATGTCATCGATGATCTTCTCCACTTGCACTTCTTTTGCAAGCGTGGATGAGTTGGTTGTCATTTGGGGATTTTGATCAGCATTTTCTTGACACCATTTTCCTCATCATGTTCTTGGTGCATCACTCGGCGTTCTTCATGAACAGGAATGAATTCTTCAGCAGATTCTTGAGAGGAATGACATCCTCGGTTGCCTTGAGCTTGATAGCATCCTCGGTGCTGGTTCATCTAACACATAAGGTAGGTGCTCTCTTTGCGAGCCATTAGTTTCATCGAACCGCACATCTCAAATGTCAACAATCTTGTGAAGAACAATGTTGAAGACTCTGTAGGTGTGCGAGTCCTTCCGTAACCAAGCATAAAACCTTCATGTGCTTTGGTGCAAATTTAGAGTTGTGGTGAGGATCTCTAATCCAACATTTAGCAATCAAGACTTTGAAATAACTCACATTGGGTTTCTTGTCGTTGAGGAGTTCATAGGCAGTCTTCTTGAAGAATTTGTGAAGATATACTCTGTTGATGATGTGGCGCAGTATCAATTGCATCAATCCAAAAACGCCGAGGCGCGTTTTGTATTCATCAAGCATAGTGCGAGCCATCCCAACAAGAGTTACATTATTGCGCCCACGACGCCATTCTTTGAGGAGTATAGGGAGCAGATAACTCATGAGTAATACCAAGTTCATCAAGATAGGCATCAAGACCAGAATTCTTGAACTCGGTTCCATTGTCACTTCGATATGCTTGATCTTCACACCAAAGTTGGTTGAAGCCCTCGAGGAAAATCGTTTGAAGACTTCCGCACTTCATGTTTGTAAGTAACAATGTGTACCCATGTATATCTAGAATAATCATCAACAATGACAAAACCATATAAAGATGCATCATTAGTGACTCTTGAATAATGATTAGGTCGAAGAGGTCCATGTGAAGCAATTGAATGGACGGGTAGTGGTCATGATAGTCTTATTTGGATGCTTGGCCTTGGTCATTTTTCGGCTTCACATGCTCGCATAAGTGATCCATGAGGAATTTGACATTCTCAATGCCAATGACATGCTTCTTCTTCGCATAGCGTGTTGAAATTCCTCATGCTGCATGACCAAGTCGTCGATGCCATAGCCAGCCTACGAAGCTTTTGCAAGTAGACACACGGCTGGTTGTGGTCTGTAGAGAAATCAACAATATCTGAGATCTCCTCTCCTAAAGCCTTGAAGACTTTGGAATTGTCGACTTCCATAATCACAACACAGCGATATTTGCCAAGACAACAACCATATCAAGATCACAAAGCATTGAGATCGACATGAGATTGTATCCTAAGGACTCAACAAGCATGACTTTGTCCATGTGCTTATCCTTAGAGATAGCAACCTTACCAAGACCCAATACGACTTTTGCCTTTGTCGGCAAAGATGATATGCTTCAGAGGTGGCGGTGATAAGGAGCATCCATCAATAGATTCTTGTCACCGGTCATGTGATTTGTACATCCACTATCGAGGACCCATTCGGTGGTTTTGGGTTGATCATCCTGCAGATGAATTAGTGTAACTTACAATCTCATATGCTTCATCGAGTGAAGAATATGATATCAAGTTCATCAGATGAATTTCATCAAGCAGTAAACAGATATAGCAGTATGAGGATGTGTGAAATGAAAGTTCATTTCATCATGATTCGCCTGCGTCCTTTCAGGCATTTTTGTCAGGCCCCCAGCAAATTCTTCAGACGTTAGAGCACGTTTGGAGACCTGACCCTGCAGAAGAGATTAGTTCCTTTTCTTCACCACCCACATTTGGAGGGGTGGCAAAGAGTTCATCATCCTGCGAGCACCATGTGAGAAAGGTGGCAAAATGCCAAACCATTTCTCTTAGCATAGGAGGGGTTAGGGTAAGCATATGAATAAGCAAAGTAATTCTTCGAGGACTTATGAACATAATGGTTTGAAGAATAATGCACATATTCATAGCCCTTAGATCTACCCTGCGAGACAGAGTTGTTAGCACGATGATAATCATATGAGGACTTTGATCCTGGTGAGGAATATGATCCATGAGAGAAATTTGATCCGGGGTTCCTGTTCTTCACAGGTGGTGTCATGAGGACATTCACCTGAAGACTTTTAACACAGCTTTTGGGAACCCAGATTTTCTTCATAGGGGAGCCGTTCCTGCAGTTAGTGCCAACATATCTAGCAAATACTTCACCATTCTGATTTTTGAACAGTTTATAGTTGGAGTCAAATGACTCATCAGAAGAATGAGTAGATTCACATGTAAAGCCAGATAAGTTAGATGGATCAACTGGAGGTCCCTTTGCAGCAACCCATGAGGTTTTGGGATACTGCTCAGTTTTCCAATATGTTCCATTGGCATTGAGTTTCCTCTCAAATGCAATACCCTCTTTCCTAGGGTTTCTGTTGAGGATCTGCTTTTTGAGCACATCACAAAGTGTCTGATGCCCTTTGAGGCTTTTGTACATGCTGTCATGTACAATTCCTTCAACCCTGCATTGTCAAGTGATACTAGCAATGTCCTCGGATGAGGAATTAGTGATAGCAGAGGCGGATGAAGAATTTGTAACATTTGAAGCATTTGAACATTGGTGAAGAATTAGCGATTCACGTTCAATGCACTTTAAGCATGGAGGAACAAATTCTTCACGAGAAGTGCTGATTTGTTGAGCTAGTAATGAATCGCGCTCCTTACGAAGATCTTCATAACACACTCTTAGCTTTTCAAGATCTTCCTTTCTTTGAAGAGCTTCAAAGAAAGCTTCTCATGATCGATCAAGAGGGTATTATGTTGATCTTGAAGGACGTCAAACTTGGAGTGAATTCTCTGAAGACATTCACCCAATGCTTTTGACTGATCCATTTCTTTGCGCAACATATTATCACTTCTTTCTAGCATATCCTGAGTTTGTTCTAAAACCGTTTGTTGTTTAGTGGCAACGCAAATGAGTTTGGTATAGCAGGATTCAATATCATCATCAGATTCATCATTGTCAGATTCATTATCACAAGACTCGGATGAGGAGCATTCGGTTACCTCAGCACCATTTGCCATGAGACAAGATGCAGAAGATGATGATTCTGGCTCAAAAGTCATCGTTTTGAGAGATTCCTTAAAGTCCTCAAACCAGGGATCATGACGAGTTCGATGACCTTCATAGACATCAGAGATTCGGTCCCAGATGAGCTTCGAATTGCCAAGATGCATAATTCGCCCGAATTGATCTCTGGATAGGCAGGAGCAGATGATATCCTTCGCTATGACATCAAGTCGAGTGTACTTGCGAATATCATCAGCATTCGCCATCTTGCATAGATCAGTAAGACCAATCTCAGTGATGGTCCACAGCTCGCTGTTCTTTGCCATGAGGCGCTTCCTCATCATGGCCTTCCACTTGGGATAGTCTTGACCGTCAAAGATAGGGCATGTCACTTTCTTCATACTGCGGTCGACATAACTAAAACTCGGCGGTTAAACCAAAATCACACGTAACAAGGAGTACCTTGCTCGATACCAATTGAAAGTCGTTATATCGACTAGAGGGGGTGAATAGGTGATTTTATGAATTCTTCTTCGAGGAATTTCTTGGTGAGGAAATTCCTTAGCGAAGAACTACTTATGCGGAATATTTACTCAAGTAAACATAACGGGATACAAACATAGTCATCATGATGAAATGAAGACTAGCACAGAGTACGGAAAGCGTAAACACGGGATAACAAGATGAAGACAAACAGACTGAAGAAATTGTACTTGAGGAATTTGTGAAAGTCTTCAGTCAAAGTCTTCAAACACAGATATGAACAACATTCAACACAAGTAATGAGGAAATGAATGAGTTGAGGAAATAGAACCGATCGGTTGGTGAAGACAATGATTTGGTAAACCAGTTCAAGCTGTTGTCTCGGTTATGCGTCTGGTTGGAGCGGTGAGTATTTAAACTCGAGGACACACGATCCGGACACCCGATCTCGAGCGCAACTCGGGACACCGATCCTCACCGTATTCTCCTTGAACTAAGACCACACAGGCCTCGTCCAATCACTCGTGGTAAGTCTTGGTGACTTCAAACCTTCACAGACTTGGTCACTCGGCGATCCACAATTCCTCTTGGATGCTCTAGACCTTGGCGCCTAACCGTCGGAAGAAGCACAGTCTTCAAAGGTAACAAGCGTCGGATCCACGCAGATCAATTTCTTGATGATGCTCAATCACTTTGGGTTTGTGGGGGTTTGGTTTTGGGATTTTCCTCACTTGATGATTTTCGCTCAAAGTCCTCGGAGGATGGGTTGCTCTCAAATGACAAGTGTCAAGTTCTCTCGGGCAGCCAACCAGCTAGTGGTTGTAGAGGGGCTATTTATAGCCTAGGAGCAGCCCGACATGATAAGACATAAATGCCCTTCAATGATATGACCGTTAGGTGGATAAGATATTTTGGACAGCGGTAGCGCAACACGGCAACGATCGGAAATTTGACTCTCAAATTCCTCGGGGATATCATGTTCCTCCTTTGTGTAGGCAATTCGCCTGGCGAATTCCTAACTCCTCGATCGAGCAAAGTCCTCGATAACCGGAAGAATTGCGTCTCATCCTTTGAAGAAATTTGGTGAAGCTGTATGAGATTTCAATGGCTTCACTCGAAGGATTGGTAGGTGTAGGATTTTGAGTTGAGCATCACATGGAAATTTTTCCTTAGTATTTCCTCGACCCCCTTTAACGATGCGGTGTTTCCTATGACTCAAGAAAGAGAAAATGAAACTACGAAAACAAAAGTCTTCACGCTTCATATTCCTCGAATGAATATCAAGTCTTCAAGGTCACACCAATTTCTTCACTCTCAAAGTCTTCAGAAGTCTTCAGAATATCAAAGTCTTCAGTCGAAGAACTTCATTTTTAGGGGTCGACTTTCTCTGTAAATATCAAACTCCTCATAGACTTATAGACCTGTGTACACTCACAAACGCATCAGTTACTTAACCTATAAGTATTCAATACACCAAAATCACTAAGGGGCACTAGATGCACTTACACAAATGCGTGTATGAATTATAAGATATAGGGGGAGATCTCCATGATATTACTCTACAATGTGCATTTGCAATCCGAAGCAAATTCCTCAAATATGCACATCTTCAGGGGGAGTTCATATATATCTTACAATCAAATTCCTCAATACTAGCATTTACACTTCATATTATTATCCCCATTGAAAACTTAACCTATTTGTCATCAATCACCAAAAAGGGGAGATTGTAAGTGCATCTAGTGCCCCTCGGTGATTTTTGTGTATTTGAAGACTTATAGGTTAAGGGACTAATGTGTTTGTGAGTGTACACATGCTCTATAAGTCGATGTGAAGTTTGATATTTACGATGAAAGTCGACCACTAAAAATGTATGACTTCAAGTGAAGACTTTGGTTTTTTTGAAGACTTTGAAAGTGAAGAAATTGGTGTGACCTTGAAGACTTGGATATTCATGCGAGGACTAGGAAGCGTGAAGACTTCTGTTTTCGTAGTTTCATTTTCTCTTTCTTGAGTCATAGGAAACATCGTACTGTTAAAGGGGGTCGAGGTGATAATGTGGAAACACTTTCCAAGTGATGCACACCTCAAATTCTACACCTACCCAATACTTCGTGTGAAGCCATTGGAAATCTCATATAGTTCAGTCAATTTCTTAAGTGACAGAGACGAAGATCTTCTCGTCTATGAGGAATTTGTTTTGACTGGGGAGTTAGGAATTTGCTAGTGCATATTGCCTACATGTGAGGAACATGATAGCCCTGAGGAATTTGAGAGCTCAAATTTCTGACCGTTGCTGTGCTACACGCCAGCTGTCCAAAAATATCCTACCACCTAATGGTCATATCATTGAAGTGCATTTATGTCTTATCATGTCGGGCTGCTCCCTAGGCTATAAATAGCCACCCCCCACAACCACTATCTGGTTGGCTGCTCTGAGAGAAACTGACACTTGTCATTGAGAGCATCCCATCCTCCGAGGACTTTGAGCGAAAATCATCAAGTGAGGAAAACCAAAACCCAAACACCTACAACCCAAAGTGATTGAGCAACACTGAAGAGATTGTTCATGTGTGGAACCGATGCTTGTTACCTTTGAGGACTGTGCATCCTCCAGACGGTTAGGCGTCATGGTCTAGAGCATCCAAGAGGAAATTGTGGATCGCTGAGTGACCAAGTATGTGAAGGTTTGGAAGTCACCTGAAGACTTACCACGAGTGATTGGGCAAGGTCTGTGTGACTTTAGCTCAAGGAGAATACGGCGAGGACTGCGTGTCCTCAGGCTTAAATACCCAGCTGCTCCAACCAGACGTACAACTGTAACAGTAGTTGGAACTGGTCTACCAAATCATTGTCTTCACCAAGCTACTGGTTCTATTTCCTCAACTCTTTCATTTCCTCATTCATGTGTTGATGAACCTGCTCATTACTGTTTGAAGACTTTGACTGAAGACTTTCTCTAATTCCTCAACCCTATTTCTTCAGTCACTTTGTCTTCAGCCTGGTTATCCTGTTTTCACGCTACCTGTACTATGTGCTTGTTTTCATTTCATCGTGATGACTATGCTTTTGCTCTATTATGCTTGTACCTGAGTACTTATTCTGCTGCTAGTGTGTCGTTGCTAAAGAAATTCCTCACCTAGAATTTCCTCGGTGACGAATTTGTAAAAATCGCCTATTCACCCCCCCCTCTAGTCGATATAACCCACTTTCGAAGCAAGAGTAGGGTTTTATGCCTCGGGGCGTCCCGAACCTGGGTAAAATTGCTCGTGTGATCCCTGTCGCACTGCCCCACGCTCCTTTATTCTTTGTGTAATGCGACATCCCCCTTGCCGAACCAGCAATGGACCCCTTGGTCCCATAGGTGGTCGTGGTTTCCCGCGAAACCTAAGACATTTCCCACTCACGCTAAGCACCAGACCGCCGTTCCAGGCCAGATGCTCCGCACGATGGCAGGAAGGGACCCTACCCCAATGAAGGTGCGGACACGCCCTCCTTCCCCTCCCCTCATCATGACAAAGACGTAACACCAGTAGACAAGATGGGAGAGGTTGGTATGAGCCTGCACCCCCGCCCGCATCCCCTTTGATAAGGAAAACGAGGTCGGGGGCTGGCTCCTTCCTCGGTGGGTGACCACCATCCTTCTCCACCAATCAAGAAGGTCAGGCCTCTTCCTTGATGCTCTACTGCACCACGTGCCTCCGTTACCTACCCCACTCAATGCATGCAGCATACGTGGCAAGGGATAAGGACGTGGTAGGAAGAGTGATTGGCAGTTACTCCCCCGTGCGTTAAAGTCATTCACGGGCCATCATAAAGATGGCCACACTACAGTTGGCGTTATGCGACGCACAGGGAAGCCAAAAACTAACTCAAGCTCAGATTAATGAAGAAGAAAAGAAGACCTCAAAGGGCAAACTACTGCAGCCTCCTCGCCTATGTACTTGACAGGGCCTACCCCGACGACGCTCGGCAGCTCGTTCAGGCCAGGCCTGGGGGCTCCTGTCAATGCAACAAACCCCAGGTATGTTGCCCGGACAGTACATAGGCTCAAGAGCAAGGTTACGACATCCAAGACAAGACCAAGGAGAAGAGATAGCTCTTCGAGAAATCGAAGGGCAGAGCAAAATCACCCTTGCCGGGTAGGCGAGCCTTGCAGGGTCGAGATTGCCACGAAGACAAGTCTCAAGACTACCCTAGCAAGCTTGCTGGGGATGCTGAGAGCAGACTACCTCGCCAAAGCTCCACCGCTCCACCTCGCAGCAACGCAAGTTATCGATTGGTGCGCTGTCGAGCCCCCAAGTGACTAAGAGGCTGTAATTTGGCACGTGGCAGCCACTTCCAAAGGAAATCACCTCCAAATGACACCCGTTAAGAGATGTGTCACGCAGGCAGGCGATAAAGTGGTCGAACGGCCTGACAAGACTTGTCAGGCTATGCTATGATGTGACACTAAGTGGTGCATTTAATGCACCTTGTCCTGTTTGCAGAGTTAGGTATGATAGCAATGTTTGCTATCTAATCAGTATGCAATGACTGATTTGCCATTGTGGTGGCCCCTTGATCTATAAAAGGAGGGTCGCGGCAACCTTAGAAACGATTTGGACCCTTGTACTCTCATACGCGCGTAGCTGATCTCGCCTCGAGGCAACCTTGCCGGGCTAGAGCGCTTCGTCTTCACCACGGTCCCCTCATCAATCCACCAAAGCAGGAGTAGGGTTTTATACCTCGCGACAGCCCGATCGTGTGTAAAACTGCTTGTGTGATTGCTGTCATGCTGCTCTGCACCCTCCGCTCTTTCTACAGTGTGCTCTTCCCCCCTGTCGAACCACAAGGGGCTGATGGCTCCATAGGTGGTTGTGTTTTCCCACGACAGATGGTTGTTAGAAGTTTGAAAGACAGGCTCATGTGCCGGCTCAAGAGTTGCGGATGATCCCAATCACTTGGTCGTTTGCGGTCTGGGGGCTTGAAATGGTCGGGCCTTTCAAGAGGTCTAAGGATAAGAAAACTCACCTTTTGGTTGCAGTTGACAAATCTACAAAGTGGGTTGAAGCAGAGCCAGTCAACAATGATGAAGCAGCGACTGCAGTTCAGTTTGTGAAAAAGTTGATCTTCTGCTTTGGTTATCCTCATAGTATCATCATTGATAATGGGAAAAATCTGTCTAAAGGTGCTATGAAGGGGTTCTGTCAAAGCGAGCACATCCGTCTTGATGTATCCTTAGTGGCTCATCCAGAGTCCAATGGTCAGGCAGAGCATGCTAACCAGGAGATATTACGAGGGATCAAGCCCCAGCTCATGGTTGCCTTGGAACGTATGACGGGTTGTTGGGTCGAAGAATTTCCTTTAGTTCTTTGTAGCATACAGACTACCCCCAATAGATCAACTGGCTACACATTGTTCTTCATGGTTCATGGCGCAGAGGCGGTTCTCCCAAGTGATATTCGTCATGACTCACCCAGGGAGGCGGCTTACGTTGAAGCAGACAACAAGACGAGCGCCAAAACACTCTGGATGCCTTGGAAGAAGAACATGACCTCATGGCGGCTCGATCGGCAATCTATCAGCAGGAACTATGTAGCTATCACAGCCGTAGGGTTCGAAGCCGGACTTTCCAGGAGGGCGACTTAGTGTTGCGTTTGAATCAAGATCAAACAGGCATGCATAAGCTATCACCTCCTTGGTGATGAGACCCAACTACACGGCGAGTCATTCATAGGCCCAATCTTTCACGGTACTCGACGAACAAGAAATAACACCAATGAACAAGCATGAGTAGTAGTAGACGTAGTCGACGAAGCAGCAGATCGATTCTTCGGATCAAGCAATATGCAAGATTACCAAAGAATAAACTTGCGAACGGGAATGATAGGATCAAACCGGATGCGCAGCAGCAACTAAATCCCTCAAGGATTAGCAAAAGACTCAGATATTTGTTGTACCCGACGAGGTACTGGTATTTTTATCAACTCCAAAGCAACTCCCCCGTACAAAGCCGAGGCCTGCCTCTTTTATAGGCGAAAACAAGACCTGAACAAACCGAGCTAAACAAGGTAAAAAAGATATGGACTCCTATCTCCTTCTTATTTAAACTAATCAGGTTTAACTAATTAAGTATCCGGCAAGTTGATCACAAAAATCCAAAACAGACTAGTACTCAAGATACACGTACGTTAGGCTAAATCAACATGGTCTGGACTCCTCCACTTTGCCTTGGGGCTTTGGCCTTCATGTCCTGGCACTCATGAAAAATTCTTGCATGGTGTTCTGAACGTGGGTTTGATCTCTTCTTCTCTGTTTCAGCCGATGGCACTTCCATGCAAATAGAGCCAATATATAATTTGTATGGAGTTTGTATAATTGTACCAACAGATGCCTTTAGAGCCTGGACCTCACAAGCACCTCCATTATCTTGTGTAACGTGTGGCGTGGTCACATCATCCCGTCCACATTTAAAAGAAACCATCCTCGGTTTTAATTTTGCTTTCTCAATTTTCTTCTGTAAGGAAACCATGGCATCGACCTTGATTGCACTCTCAAACATCGGTTGTAACACACGTCACTTCCCGGCATCCCAAACTGAGTAAGTGTTTGTCCGACTGATGAGGACATCAATACCATTGTTACACCCACAACCCCTGTTGCTATACATACTGGGCCAATTACTAGAGCTCGCGCACGCCAACTAAATTACCAGGTACTTTTGTTTCTCTGTACTGATTCTAATGTTCTTGAGAATATCATGCTACCTAAATTGGATACATTTGTTTTACTTACAAATGAAGGGCCAAGCTTGGAGAAGGATGAACATTGGAGCAAGAACAAGCATGGAGATGATGCCATGCGCAAGGGGAACAAGAACGGAGTTACAAGTTATGATTTCAGGACTTTGAAGCCACCATAATGGGTGCATGAAGCCTTGGACGAAATATACAAGATGCCACTTCATAAATTTCGTCCGAGGCTATTCTAGGTCTTCATGTCGCCTTATTATTGGGCCAGGCCCATGTAATTTCGAAATACATAAGTATAGGCTATTTTTAGAGTCCGTATGTGTGGGGAAACAAGAGATAGGGTTGATTTCGGACCCCTCCACCAAGGGCCATGAAATCGCCCCTCTTCCTCCATATATACAGCCATTAGGGCATCGTTTAGACTTTGGGTTTTGTTTAGATTAAAGTTCTCTATAGCTGCAACTTGGCATACTTCGTTTGTGTTCAACGACCAGACAAAGGCGTCACAAAACCCCACCTTGATCAATAAAGCTTTCCTCTTATATTTGCAATATCCAGATTGCAATCTTAGTTTCTTGCTTGTTCTTCGTTTGCTGCGAAGCAGACCTTTGTGGTCGAGTTGATCGTGCTCGGCGTGGTCAATAACCTCTCGGAGTTGGTTTAGCGGTAGCTAAGCGCGGACGATCCTCGCACGTTCGTAGTCGGATCATCAAAGTTGACTTCCTCCAAAGCGATAGCCACCATCTCATCGAAAAGGCAGGACACCTTTGCCTCTATCAAGTGGTATCAGATTTCCAGGTTGCTCGGTGAGATTTTACGATTTTCGTAGGTTAGATCGAGTCATTCTTCATACCTACGATCCACGAAAAATCCACAAAAAAATTAGGGTTAGTTCATCATATCCGAACCAATCTGAGCCTTTGCATAATCTTTTTAGGGTTTTGCTTTGTTGAATTTGCGGTTGCATCGTCGTGTCTAGTTGCTGGTCTTAGCGTCTAGTCTTTTAGAGTTTCGAGTTCTGGTCCTAAGTTGTCACGCCGCCACCGCACCATCATCATCGCCCCTGCCACCTACCACCACCGCTCTAAATCCGTATCCATATACCACCACCAATCCGTATCCATATACCATCACCAATCCATATCCATATACTACCACCGCTGCCATATACCACCACCCCTACCATATACCACCACCATATATCCACCACTAATCCGAGTTCCTTGCATATTAGGTTTGTTTTCGAGATCCATCTAATTTCCGATTCGTGTTTCCTTGCCTGAGTAGGTTTCGGAAAATAAGAGTCTGGAAACCACCCTCCGTTTAGGTCCAAAATTTTCCAAAAACGCACTTGACAAAAAAAAAAATCTGGCTATCCTATTTTTAGGTGTTTCTAAGTGTACTGAGACAGTTGCCGTTCTAGAAAGTTTTTTTTGACCCATTTCCAGTTTTTGGGTCCGGGCAGTCGAAAAAAAAATTGGTCGAAAAAATTCCGTTCCTATCCTGTTCTCTTGACTTGGGAAGAGTTTTGAGACACTCGCCATTATAGTGATTTTTGAAAAAAAAAGAGCGCAAAAAAAGAGCGCAAAAAAAGAGTGAAAAAAAATTCAGAGTGTGCTTCTCCCTTGTTTCCGTGCAGCATCGTGATTTTGTTAGTGTTCTAGGCTCGCGTCTCTAGCACAGTCTAGCCTAGGACCAAGACAAGATCGTCGTTGGCGTTTATTCAAATTTGCATCTCTGAATTGATTATTCTTGACCCTTTTGCTACCATATTATAAGCCTTCCAGGTCCACATACATCTCGTCGTGCGTTTGACTCTCCCAGTAATCGCTCTATCAAGCTTTGAGAGTTTTGACTACAACGGTTGCCGATCACCACATTCTTGGGTAGAACTGGTAAGAATTTGAGATTTGCTTGACGGGTTTGTGATACACCACCTCCAGTTCTTAGTAGTCTGTAGGATCATATTCTTGTGTGTTTCTATTTGCTTCTAACCATGGTAGGATCACAAGCCGATGAGACTGATTGGGAGAACCTGATGAACAAGCAGCTACATGATAAATTTCAGCAAATGATGAGTGGACAGGTGCAAGATGTGCAAAACAGATTTGACGAGGCCATGGAGAAGATAGATGGCATTGAGAAGACGTTCGAAACAAAGCTTGATAGCATGTTTAATGAATTGCTCGCGCATTTTCCATGACCAACGCCGGCTGCACCTATCGCACCTCTGCAACAACAACAACAACGCCCCCTTCGGAATCCGTATGGACGAGCGAAGCATGTTTCTCTTGAGGATGGCCAAACTTTTGGTGTTGTTGTACCTGTTGTTGATGCTTCTTTGGCTCCTGCTACTGCTGCTGCTGGTACCCAGGAGGATGATGAGTATGCGGGCGATTATGAGGATGAGGTTGATCAAAATCAGAACTACGTGCGCCACCGGCACCCCCACCGGTAGTCGACCTCGGTATTTATTCGCAATGGTAGGCCTGCACCACCACCTCAGGTACGAGATCATGACCATGTTCCTAAACTGAAATTGAATATTCCACCATTTGAGGGTAGATATGTTCCTAATATATATCTTACTTGGGAGTTAGAAATTGAACAACGTTTTACATGTTTGCAATATCCCGAGGAGATACGGGTTGCTGCTGCTGTTTGTGCTTTCACTAGTTTTTCATGTGTATGGTGGTCTGAACATTGTAGTTTATATCCTATTGGCATGATTAGATAGAGATTAGACGTGGTATTGTTGAGGAGAATGAAGCTATGCTTGCACGTTTTATGGGTGGATTAAATAGAGAGATTCAGACCATTCTAGAGTATAAGGAGTATACTAATATCACTCGTTTATTCCATCTTGCTTGTAAAGCTGAACATGAAGTGCAGGATCGACAAGCATTGGCGCGAACTAACTTTTCTGCAAACCGACCTTCATCATGGACACTGCGTGCATCTTCTACTTCAACTGCACCAACACCTCCATCAGGTGCCACCTCCAGCCGTGATACAAGAAAGCAGGCACAACCACCATTATCTGCCAAGAGCGCACCTGCGGGGCCTCCACAGAGTTCTTCTTCCATGGCATCAACAGGGCATACAAGTGATATTATTTGTCGTCGTTGTAAGGGAAGAGGTCATTATGCGAGAGAATGCAAATCTCAGCGTGTGATGATTGCTACTGAGGATGGTGGGTATGAGTCCGCTAGTGACTATGATGAGGAGACTTTGGCTCTTATTACACGTGAAGAACATAGTGGAGATGATTCTGATCATGAGACGCAATACATGGCTCCTGAAGACGCAGACAGGTATGAATGTTTAGTTGCTCAACGTGTTTTGAGTGTGCAGGTCACACAAGCCGAGCAAAATCAGAGGCACAATTTGTTCCATACAAAGGGAGTTGTGAAGTAACGTTATGTGCGCGTCATCATAGACGGAGGGATCTGCAACAACTTGGCTAGCATGGAGATGGTGGAGAAGCTATCTCTCACCACAAGACCACATCCACATCCTTACTACATCCAATGGTTCAACAACAGCGACAAGGTTAAGGTAACACGTACTGTTTGTGTGCATTTTAGTATCTCTACATATGCTGATTATGTTGATTGTGATGTGGTACCTATGCAAGCATGTTCCTTATTACTTGGTCGACCATGGCAATTTGATAAAAATTTTGTATACCATGGTAGAAACAATCAGTATACTCTTGTTCAAAAGGATAAAAATATTACTTTGCTTCCTATGACTCCTGATTCCATTTTGAAAGATGATATTAATAGAGCTAATAAAGCAAAACAGGAGAAAAATAAGAGTGAAAATCAGATTGTCGCAAAAGAATTTGAGCAACAAATGAAGCCTAATAGTAAACCATCTAGTGTTGCTTCTGAAATTAAATTGAAAATTGCATGTTTACTTGCCATTAAATCTGATATTGATGACCTAGATTTCAGCAAATCTGTTTGCTATGCTTTTGTGTGCAAAGAGGCATTATTTTCATTCGAGGACGTGCCTTCCTCTTTGCCTCCTGCTGTCACTAACATTTTGCAGGAGTTCGCTGACGTCTTTCCAAAAGACATGCCACCGGGATTACCTCCCATTCGAGGGATTGAGCATGAGATTGACTTAATTCCCGATGCATCATTACCCAACCGTGCACCATACTGTACCAATCCAGAGGAGACGAAGGAGATTATGCGTCAAGTACAGGAGCTGCTCGACAAAGGCTATATACGCTAATCCCTTAGTCCTTGTGCTGTTCCTATTATTCTAGGGCCGAAAAAGGATGGTACATCACATATGTGTGTTGAATGTAGAGGCATTAATAATATTACTATTCGTTATCGTCATCCTATTCCTAGGCTAGATGATATGCTTGATGAATTGAGTGGCTCTACAATATTCTCCAAAGTTGATTTGCGTAGTGGATACCATCAAATTCGTATGAAATTGGGGGATGAATGGAAAACAGCATTTAATCGGATTATATGAGTGGTTAGTCATGCCTTTTGGGTTAACTAATGCACCTAGTACTTTCATGAGATTAATGAACGAAGTTTTACGTGCTTTCATTGGACGATTTGTGGTAGTTTACTTTGATGACATATTGATTTATAGCAGATCTTTGGAGGAACATTTGGAACATTTACGTGATGTTTTTATTGCTCTACGTGACGCACGTTTGTTTGGTAACCTTGGGAAGTGCACCTTTTGCACCGACTGAGTATCTTTTCTTGGCTATGTTGTTACTCCACAGGGAATTGAAGTTGACAAAGCCAAGATTGAAGCTATTGAGAGTTGGCCGCAGCCCAAAACGGTCACACAAGTGAGGAGTTTTCTTGGCCTCGCTGGATTCTATAGGCGTTTTGTGAGATATTTCAGCACCATTGCTGCACCTCGCAACGAGCTTACAAAGAAGGATGTGCCTTTTGTTTGGAGTACCGCACAGGAAGAAGCCTTCACGGTATTGAAAGATAAGTCGACACATGCTCCTTTACTCCAACTTCCTGATTTTAATAAGACTTTTGAGCTTGAATGTGATGCTAGTGGAATTGGATTAGGTGGTGTGTTATTACAAGATGGCAAACCTGTTGCATACTTTTCTGAAAAATTGAGTGGGCCTAGTCTGAATTATTCTACTTATGACAAAGAATTATATGATCTTGTTCGGACTTTAGAAACATGGCAACATTATTTATGGCCCAATGAATTTGTTATACATTCTGATCATGAATCATTGAAACATATTAAAAGTCAAGCTAAACTGAATCGTAGACATGCTAAATGGGTTGAATTCATTGAGACTTTCCTTTATGTCATTAAACACAAGAAGGGTAAAGAAAATGTTATTGTTGATGCATTGTCTCGTCGCTATACTATGCTTTCACAACATGACTTCAAAATACTTGGTTTGGAGACCATCAAAGATCAATATGTGCATGATGCTGATTTTAAAGATGTATTGCAGAATTGTAAAGAAGGAATAACATGGAACAAGTTCGTTGTTAATGATGGATTTGTGTTCTGTGCTAACAAGCTATGCATTCCAGCTAGCTCCGTTCGTCTTTTGTTGTTGCAGGAGGCGCATGGAGGAGGACTAATGGGACACTTTGGCGTGAAGAAGACGGAGGACGTACTTGCTACACATTTCTTTTGGCCAAAGATGAGGCGGGATGTTGAGTGTTTTATTGCTCATTGCACTACATGTCAAAAAGCTAAGTCACGACTCAATCCTCATGGTTTATATATGCCTTTGCTCGTACCTAGTGTTCCTTGGGAGGATATATCTATGGACTTTGTTTTAGGTTTACCTAGAACAAAGAAGGGAGGATAGCATATTTGTTGTCATGGATAGATTCTCGAAAATGTCACACTTTATACCATGTCATAAAAGCGATGATCTTTGTTCATGTTGCTGATTTGTTATTTCGTGAAATTATTAAGCTTGCATGGTGTGCCAAATACTATTGTTTCAGATCGTGATACTAAATTTCTTAGCCACTTTTGGAGATGTTTATGGGCTAAGTTGGGGACTAAACTGCTTTTTAGTACTACTTGTCACCCCAAAGCGATGGACAAACTGAAGTAGTCAATAGAACATTGTCTACTATGCTTAGGGCTGTTTTGAAGAATAATAAGAAAATGTGGGAGGAATGCTTGCCTCATATTGAATTTGCTTATAATCGTTCATTGCATTCTACTACTAAGATGTGCCCTTTTGAAGTTGTGTATGGTTTCCTACCTCGTGCACCTATTGATTTGTTGTCTCTTCCATCTTCGGAGAAGGTTAATTTTGATGCTAAACAACGTGCTGAATTGATTTTAAAAATGCATGAGTTAACTATGGAAAACATTGAGCGTATGAGTGCTAGATATAAACTTGCTGGAGATAAGGGTAGAAAACATGTTGTGTTTGCACCGGAGATCTTATTTGGTTACATTTGCGTAAGGATAGATTTCTGATTTGCACAAATCAAAGCTAATGCCACGTCTTGATGGTCCCTTTAAGGTGTTGGAGAAAATAAATGATAATGCATATAAACTTGAGCTGCTGCAGATTTTGGGGTTAGTCCACTTTTAACATTGCAGATTTGAAGCCTTATTTGGGTGAGGAAGATGAACTTCCATCGAGGATGACTTCATTTCAAGAAGGGAGGATCTTTGAGGACATCAATACCATTGTTACACCCACAGCCCTATTTGCTATGCATAGTGGACCAATTACTAGAGCTCACGACGCCAACTAAATTTCCGGTACTTTTGTTTCTTGGTAATGATTCTAATGTTCATGAGAATATGATCTTTGCCTAAATTGGATACATTTGTTTTGCTTACAAATGAAGGGCCTAGCTTGGACAAGGATGAACATTGGAGCAAGAACAAGCATGGACATGATGGCATGCAAAGGGAACAAAACGGAGTTACAAGTGATGATTTTAGGACTTTGAAGCCACCATAATGGGTGCATGAAGCCTTGGACGAAATATACAAGATGCCACTTCATGAATTTAGCCCGAGGCTATTCTAGGTCTTCGTCACCTTATTATTGGGCCAGCCCATGTAATTTTGAAATAGATAAGTATAGGCTATTTTAGAGTCCGTATGGGTGGGAAACAAGAGATAGGGTTGATTTGGACCCCACCACCAAGGGCCACGAAATTCCCCCTCTTCCTCCATATATACAGCCCTTAGGGCATCGTTTGAACTTTGGGTTTTGTTTAGATTAAAGTTCGCCATAGCTGCAACTTCGCGTGCCGTTTGTGTTCAACGACGGACAAAGCGCCACAGAACCCCACCTTGATCAATAAAGCTTTCCTCTTATATTCGCAATATCCAGATTGCAATCTTAGTTTCTTGCTTGTTCTTCGTTTGCCTGCAGGAAACAGACCTTCGTGGTCAGGTTGATCGTGCTCTGGCGTGGTCAATAACCTCTCGAAGTTGGTTTAGCGATTGCTAAGGCGCGACGTCCTTGCACGTTCGTAGTCAGATCGTCAAAAGTTGACTTCCTCCAAAACGATAGCCACCATCTTCGAAAGACGGGACACCTTTGCCTCTATCACCGACCTTCATGCATTGCATTATGGTCGTATTGCCACGGCCTTCCCAATAATAAATGAGATGCATCCATTGGTATGACATCATATATCTCCGTATCAGTATACTCGCCAATTGAGAATTTGATGCGTACCTTATGAGTGACCTTGTACAACCACTCGACAATGTGCGGCTGTGGGTGCTTCCATGCCGGCAACCCCAAAGCATCAACTAACCCTTTGCTTACTGCATTGGTGTAGCTTCTACCATATATTATTAGCTTGTAATTGGTGTTGTTGATCTTACACTCGGACTGAAAAATATTCCATCGCTGCCCCTTATCCTCAATATGATCTTCTTTCACTCGTTGCACCGTTAATGATGGTTATGCTTCTGCAGCTTCAAAACTTGCAGTCACTTTTTCATCATCTTCAGATTTTTCACTAGATGTGTCAGTATTTTTTTCTCCATCACTCACGGACATGTATCCTTCTTCTGTCAGGAGTACTCTCCTCTCATTAGGGCACTCAAACTTCTTATGCCCCCTGCCACACATAAAGCACTGAAGAATAAGGACACATCTCCGCCACCACCTCCGCAACCACCACCTCCACCACCTCCCGTAGACACTCACCTGGTTCTTGAGACTGCGACCTCTGACATTCTCCGGGTCCTCTGAACCCATGGCTGCAGATGATTGGCTCTGGTCCATTGCCAGGAAGCTTGATACTGCTCAATGCATTGATGTTGAGAAGGTGCACTTTATTGCACATCAGCTAGAAGGTCCCGCAGCTGCTTGGTGGGACAACTATCTAATAACCTACCCCAATGTTGATGCCATTACTTGCGAGCAATTCAGGACTGCCTTCCGCAATGCCCATGTTCCAGCAGGCACAGTGGCTCTGCAGAAGAAGGAATTTCGTGCACTTCGCCAGTGTTCCCTTTCCGTGAATGAGTATTGGGAGGAGTTCAACCAGCTGGCACGCTATGCATCTGATGATGTGGCGACAGATGCAGCTAGGCAAGAGAAGTTTCTGGAATGGCTGAATGATGAGTTGTCTTTTCAGTTGATGGCTCTCACCTTCAATAGTTTCTAGACTCGTTTTGAAAAGGCTCTTATCCTGGAGGGAAAGTAGAAGGAGATAGAAAGCCACAAGAGGAAGAGTAACTTTCATAAACACAACTCCAACTCATCTCAGAAGCTTCGCACCTCATCCCCACCAAGGCACTATGGTTCTTCTTCCAACCATAGCATTAATTGCTATCATGGCAACCGCTCACAAAACCATAGTGGCTCTAACCATAGTCATCAGCATCATCACAAGGAAAATCATCATGATGGTCACAAGCATCATAGTGGCAATGAAGGTCATAGCCATGACAGGCCCAAGAAGGACTTAAGTCAAGTTACTTGTTACAAGTTCCAGAAACCTGGACATTATTCCAATGACTACACAGGGAAGAAAGCAAGCAGTAATGGAAATGGCTCAAAGCCTAGTCCTTTCATGAAGGCCAAGGTGAATCACATCTCTTCAGAGGAAGCTCGGGATTCACCCGATGTAGTGATCGGTATGTTTTGAATTAATTCCATTCCTGCACTTGTGTTATTTGATACTGGTGCATCACATTCATTCATCCTCAAAAGCATTTGTGGATAAGCATGGGTTAGCCACGAGGACTCTTAGTAATCCCTTAGTAGTTTCTTCACCAGGGGCAGAAATGAGAAGTAGGAAGGGATGCTTTGACCTATACTGGACCTTGGGAAGTTCCACACTCCCTACAAATCTTATTGTCTTGAACTTGGAAGGATTGGACGTGATCTTAGGCATGAACTGGTTAGTCACATATAAAGGAAGTATCAATTTTGCCGAGAGGTCTATCTCTCTCAGCAAATTGGAAGGGAAATGATTCACGATCATCTGCAAGAACAAGTCGAGGGCATCCATGCTCAACTCTCTTAAAGTGGCCAACCTATATCAAGTCATAGTTGTACAGGAATACCCAGATGTATTTCCTGAGGATCTACCTAGAATGCCACCTGATACGGACATTGAGTTTGTAATTGACTTGACTCCCGGTACAACAACTATGTCCAAGAGACCATATAGGTTGCCTGCACATGAGCTTGCAAAACTTAAGAAGCAAACTCGTGAGTTGCAAGAAAAGGGGTTTATTCACCCATGTTCTTCACCATGGGGACCCCCAATCCTATTTGTGAAGAAGGATGGTAGCTTCAGAATGTGTGTGAACTATCGTTCTCTTAACGAGACCACCATCAAGAATAAGTACCCATTTCGCATGATCAATGATCTATTTGATCAGCTTCAAGGGCTAAAGATCTTCTCAAAGATTGATTTGCGATCTGGTTACCATCAATTGAAAATTAGGGAGTAAGATATACCCAAGATAGCTTTTCGCACCAGATATGGACCGTATGAGTTAACGGTCATGTCATTTGGTCTGACCAATGCCCCAGCATACTTCATGCATATGATAAATAAGGTATTCATGGAATTCCTTGACAAGTTTCTCGTTGTATTGATTGATGATATTCTTGTCTTTTCCAAGAACGAGAAGAAGCATGAGGAACATCTTCGACAAGTGTTGGAAAAGCTAAGCGAGCATAAGTTTTTTTTGACTATGTACTGCAAGGCAATAGCCTCATAGCTTAAGAGAGCATAAGTTGTATGTCAAGTTAAGCAAATGTGATTTTTGGCTGAAGGAAGTGGGATTCATAGGACACGTTGTCTCTGGGAATGGAGTAGCAGTGATCCCGCCAAAGTCGAGGCCGTCACTAATTGGAAGTCACCTACTTCAGTTGCTGAAATCCGTAGTTTCCTTGGAATTACTGGATTTTACTGTAGGTTTATTGAGAATTTCTCTAAAATTGTTAAGCATATGACAGATTTTCTTAGGAAGCAGAATAAGTTCCAGTGGATGGAGGCATGTGAAGCCAGTTTTTTAGGAGATTAAGGAGATATTAGTGATAGCCCCTGTGCTGATTTTACCGGATATTCATAAGGAATTTCAGGTCTATTGTGATGCTTCATGACAAGGACTTGGAGGTGTACTTATGTAGGATGGCAAGGTAGTATCTTATGCATCACAGCATCTTAGGCCGCACGAGCTTAACTATCCTACTCATGACTTGGAGTTAGCTGCAGTGGTACACGCCCTCAAGACTTGGAGACACTGTCTTATTGGGAATCATTGTGACATTTTCACAGATAACAAGAGTTTAAAATATATCTTCACTAAAAAGGAATTTAATCTCAGGCAGAGGAGATGGTTAGAACTTATCCATGATTATGACATGCGTATAAATTATCTAGCAGCCAAGGCGAATGTTGTTCCAGATGCATTAAGTTGTAAAGGACATCTCAATTACATCACTACACATGTTGTTCCACCTCGCTTGCTTGAGGAGTTTCAGCAGTTAAATCTTGAGGTTGTTCCTAAGGGATTCTTGGCCACCTTGGAGGTCAAATCCACACTATTGGAGAGGATCTAGGATGCACAAAAGGATGATAAGGAATTAAATAAGATTCATGACCGAATCCGTGAAGGAAAATCTGAGGACTTCAGGGAGGACGAACATGGAACACTTTGGTTTGAGTCACGTATTTGCGTACCTAACAATGAGGATATTAAGAGGATGATTCTGCACAAGGCACATGATTCTCCATACTCTATTCACCCAGGCAGAACTAAGATGTATCTCGATTTGAAAGAGCAATTTTGGTGGCTAGATATGAAGTGTGAGATAGCAGAATATATTGACATATGTGATGTATGTCAGCGAGTCAAGGCTGAATACCAGAAGCCTGTTGAGTTGCTTCAACCGTTACCGATACCCGATTGGAAGTGGGACAAAATCGTATGGACTTTATCACCAGTTTGCCCTGGACTCGATCCGGATATGACTCCATCTGGGTAATTGTGGTCCGTTTAACTAAGGTTGCTCACTTCATTCACGTGAAGACGATCTATACCAGTGCTACGTTGGGCAAGATTTAGATGACACGGATTGTATGCTTACATGGTGTACCACGCAAGATCATGTCAGATCGAGGCACTCAATTTACCTCCAAATTTTGGCATCAGCTCCATGAGTCACTTGGAACCAGGCTTGAGTTCAGCACGGCTTTTCACCCATAGACGGATTGAAAAACCGAGAGGGTTGATCAGATTTTGGAGGACATGTTACATGCATGTGCACTTGACTATGGTTCCAATTGAGACGACAATTTGCCATATGCTAAGTTCTCCTATAATAACAGTTATCAAGCGAGCCAAAGGATGGCACTGTTTGAGGCACTCTATGGCAGGAAGTGTAGAACCCCTTTGATGTGGAGTGAAGTGTGGGAACGTCAACTCTTTGTGCCTGACTTGATGCGAGATGCAAAAGAGAGGGTCGTGTTGATCAAGGATTGACTGAAGATCGCTCAGTCTTGACAAAACAATTATGCTAATGCTAAGCGGAAATATGTGGAATATGCACCTGGAGATAAGGCATACCTTCGAGTATCGCCACTTCATGGAGTTAAGAGGTTTAAAATCAAAGGGAAGTTGGCACCACGTTTCATGGGACCCTACAATATTCTAGAACATAGAGGAGAAGTAGCTTATCAACTAGAACTACCAGAAGCTCAATCAGGAGTTCATGATGTATTTCACATCTCGTAGTTGAAGAAGTGGCATGCTGAATTTGCAGATATTTCTTTGAATGACATGGTTCTTTTGGAGGCAATTCAGTTGGAGAAGGACCTCACATATGAAGAGAAGCCTATCAAAATTCTTGATACAGCAGAGTGACTTACCCGCACCAAGACGAGCAAGTTATGCAAAGTTCAGTGGAGTCATAATACCGAGGAAGAAGCCACTTGGGAGCGAGAAGATGATTTGTGAGCGGATCATCCACATCTTTTCTCTAGCTAGCTGATCTGGGTCGAGATTCTTTTTAAGGTGGGTAGGTTTGTAACATCCCAAATTTTTAATTTGGAATGTTATATTACAGGATGAGCATTTTGCAATTTGTTTACCATTTGAATAATTTGAAGTCTTTATGAGTGCTTTCCTTTTTGATCTTTCTTAAACTGTTAGGCTGGCAGCCTATACAAAATTTTAATTTGCATATTAGTATTTAACAAAACAATAGGATATATAAACATAAATTGCATTTTTTGTAATCTATAATACCTAAATAGTTCATCCCCACTATCTTATTTCTCTTGACATGCAGCCTATCCACATCAGCATTAGTGCCACATCAGCGTTTAATTAGAGAATTACATGTGGGCCCAACCACACTAGAAAACAGCCATGTTAGCTTCAGTTAGTTCCGGTAGGACCGGCGAGAGAGGTTGCCCACGCACGTCTATTTCCGTGCGATTCCCATCATCCTTCCCAACAGAGCGCCTCATCAGTTCCCCACGGTAGCGGATTCCTCTTCCTCTTCATCTTCTCCAATCTCCATCAAATCCCGCTACACAATTACTCTGACAATTCAATTGCTCTTACAATCTGGTATTTCTCTCCGGACCGCTTGCGATTTTGCAAGGTATTTCTCTCCGGACCGCTTGCGATTTTGCAAGGTAAGCAATGGCGAGGGCGCGTGGCCCCTTGGCGATGAGATCCACAGGTGACTGTCCCGACCCTGCCTCCAACTTCCCCGGCATAGGGGCCCTCGCCCTGGAAGAAGAGCACCTCGCGGCGGATGGCACTACGCCGACATCAACCCAGGCCACTCTCCGCGATTACCTTGTCGTCGTGTGCCGGCATGGAGCGGCCAACCCTTTCTCAGTGCCGCTCAACTTCCCCACCCCGTATCCACTAGGCTCTCGCCTGGATGGACGCTCTTCCTGGCAACTCAGCCATGGAGTGGACGTCGCACCGGGGAGGTCTCGCCGGTGGATGTTTTCTTTTCGGCCTCGAAGGGCTGTGCTGGTGGTGACATCGGGTAGGGCCTCCATTGATAGCCATGACTTGCAGGAGCGCCAGATCGATGTCCTCTGGAAGGTGCCGCCTCGGCTGATTCAGAGATAACATTGACTACGGCAATGGTGGCCCTTCTTAGCAAGTGACATTCTACTGCAGCAATGGTGCCTTTTTGTTTTGGGGCAAGTTGACCTCATGCATCTGCGCAGGAAGTCTGGCTTCTTTCTATCAGTGATGTATTTGCAAGGTTCACTACCTGTTCTTCAGTACGTTTTTTGTATTCTGTCTTCAAAAAGAATCTTATTCAAAAGAGATCACACGGACCGTACAGGCGTACACAACCACTTCTTTATGCCTTCTGCCATCTTTATGGAACAACCTACTTTTGAAGAAACAACAACCTATCTCATCTATGGGGGTGTTTGTTTACAGGGACTTATTGGTGTAGGGACTTTAAAAAGTTCCTTTTAGTCCCATCTAAACCAAACAGGAGGGACTTATAGGGACTTAAAGAGGTCATTTGGGACTTATGAAAGAAGACCCTGAGGGAGATCCTTTTTGGAACTTTTAGTTGTAACATGGTCTTTTAGTCCATGTTTAGTCCCAAGAACCAAGCAGGTAGGGACTTTTTAGGGACTAACGACTTTTTACTTGGGAATAAAAAAAGTCCTAGGACTTATGAAGCAAACAGGGCTTATAGCTTTTGTTGCAGGTATTCAGTAATTGATGTTTGGTGCTCCCTCTCCTAATAATATTCGAGATGGTGCTCCACTTCTTCTCCCCATGATCACAGGTGGTGCGTGCTGGACGACAACCAAGTAGTCATACTCTGCAGATTTTTGTCTCCTACTGGTATATTCTTCCCAAGTTCCCTTCCATTGCTAATTTTGCATTATTGTTTGCTTCATTCAAATCCAAATTAATATTTCTTTGATTGGACATGTAAACTTGCATTCTATACAAGCACCCTGTGTACTGTGTGTTTGGGGGTACCTTTTCTAGAGATCACCATTGTTGTTAGAGATTTCACCAGAATACAATACATTTGGTTGTTGATGGATATCTTTCCAACATCATTGGCCTGCTTAATAAGTGATATCTTTAGCATGAGCTTTACTTATATGAATGTTGTTTCTTCATGAATGGAAAATTTTATAATGAAACATCTCTTTTTCATCAGGTCACTGGGAGAAGATTGTAACTGTTTCTCATGCCCTCTCTCTGTATACTTTGAGGGCATGACCATTTGAATTATCATGTAGTTTCATTTCAGTAGTAATATGTACAATTTCAAAAATCTCAGTTTGGTTTAAAGAAGTTCAAAACTATCAAATAAACCCTGAGCATAATGGCACATGCTTTGCCCAGTGATGTGAGATCTATTCCGTGACTGATATTTGTTTCCTTGACTACAAATTAAGAGTTCATTTGAATTCTTGCGACCGGTCTTTGTGTAAGAGCTAACATCACCGCATTTGCCACCGACATCACACACCACGTACAGTCTCCTTCAAGCATGGCATCAATGGCATGCCTGCTAGATCCCACCACCATTGTTTGCTCGCCGATGACTTTCCAATCTGAAAAATAGTTTTTGTTCCCTGCTCATGCTACAACTTGGACTATGGCGTCTGCTGACATGAATGTACTCCAATTTTGGTTCTCAAGAATTTAGTAATAAATGCTTATTCTATACATTTCTATTTTAAAATTGTTGATTCAAGCTTTATAGGTTTCCTGATGATGTGTGGTAAGAAGTCTGCTATCAACCAAATTTGAAATTCTTGAGAAGGTACAGATGTCTCCTTTTTAACATTTAGAATATTGGTCACCTAGCTGTAGCAATTTTTACTTGCTCCAACGTGTTGTACGTCTGCAATGCTTTGTCCAAGTTAATTCCCTCTTATCTCATTCTGTCAACTAAATCATACAGGGGTTCAAACAGGTTTATGAAATGGCTATTTTTATACCGATAGTAACCCGAGTATAGCACCTATTGTAGTACAATTATGTTATAGCTGATAGAGGTAGAAGTTGTTTAATTTCAGGTGACGATTCACCTTTCCCCAACACTTATGATAGTATTCTGTTTTTTTGTCTATTCCATATGGCAGTATTGAGACTAAATTGGAGATAGAACAAACTTGATACACTTGGTAATGTTGGTCATCCGAAGGCCTCAGGAATACTCCCTCCGTTCCATAATATATATATGTATTATTGGACAGAGGGAGTATAATTTAGTGACTGGCAAAATCTACTGATGCGTATACAGAATATCAACAAATGTTACTTACTCATTTTATTGTCATGTGATACAAAGATATGTGAATGTGCTATATGTAAATGTGATCTATACCATACAAACATCTAAACGGCTGAGATGATGTAATGTAGCTGAAACCTTTAGCCTAACTTGAAGCATGGACATAAAAGTTTGATTTTTATTAGCCATTTTTTCCGAGTGAGCCACATTTTTTGGATGAACTGCAAATTATTCTCAATGTTCGAAACACCATTTGATGCACTGACAATGCAACATGACGCTTCCGCTTTATTACCTTATTTTCTTTCACATGTATATCATGTAGTTGGCATTTTATTCCTTACAAATTATTTGTTCAAACTTCCCGCAGCAACAGGCGGGGCATCTTCAAGTTTAATTAAGACCATAAGGCATCTATAATACCTAAATAGTTCATCCCCACTACCATATTTCTCTTGACATGCAACCCATCCAAATCAGCCTTGTGCCACATCAACAGCTCTAACGTGCATATTTTTATGCGTGCATTACCAGGTACCGAACCGATCATAAACCAGTAGTCGTGTGTTACCAGGTACCGAAACGATCGTAAACCAGCAGTCGTGCGTTACCAGGTACCAAACCGATCGTAAACCAGCAGTCGTGCGTTACCAGGTACCGAACCAATCGTAAATATACCTGGCCATGGGCCGGGCTGGGTTGGGCTTGGGCCGTCCCTAAAAAAGCCCACGGCAGAAAATTGAGGCCCAGGCCCTACCATCGGGCCTACTTTTCAAGCCCAAGCCCGGCCCATCTGGTAAAAAAACCCGAAAATCCCTTAGGGCTTAGGGCCGTGGGCCGAGACTCTTCCTTAAAATGCCAATATGCCAAGCCCAAGCCCGTCCAAGCCCTACTGGTGGGCTCAAAACTTAGGCCCATGCCTGGCCCATGGGCAAGCCCATCGGGCCTAGGCCCTGGATTTTAGGGTTGGGCCTGGGTGGGCCGACAGGGCCGAGCCGGAGATCGCCAGTACTAATCATAAAGTAGCAGTCTCTTCACTATCGTCTATATCTCCATTTCCACGGGACCCTATCCCTTTCCCTTTTGAAGATAAAACAAATCACTCGACCTCTCTCTCCCCAAGAAAAAGGAACACCAATTTTGTCCTTTGGCTACACCAGATCGTGACGGCTGGGAGACGATCGGTGCTCCTCCGAAACGACGCCGGTTCGGCTTGCCTCCTCGGCTCTCCTGATTATCTCTAGCACGTTCCCCTCGCTGGTGTGGTGCCATGGATCTTCGAGACGGAGGCTATGGCACCCTGGTCCTCACTTCCCGACTGTGTCTCTATTCTTGCCAAGGCATCTCCGTTGCTGCGGGGCCCGATGGTTCCGGTCGATTCCACCGGAATCAGCCCGATCATCGGTGGTTTTGGACCCAAGATGGTTTTCTTTTTCACCTCGCTGGTGCAACGCCGGGCTGGGCCTCGGATCTGCCAAACAGAGGAGCATCACATGAGTCAGGACTACTCACGCGTCCTCACTGGCCTCACTGCCTCCATGCCTGCGGATCTGCCCACCTGCACCACAGAAGAACGGTATGTCGCTAGCCACGTATGCCTGGTGGTAGACACCGACCGGCTACTTTCTATGGCCAAACGGCATGGCTTTCCTTCTTCTCCAATGACTCGTGACGCACTTTATATTATCCTTCTTGATACGCATATGACCATCAAGTCCCATATTTGGCACCTGCACAAATTCTCTTAGCATCGTCGGATCCTCATCTGTGTGTCATCGAGCCAAGCACCATGGCAATTGCGATCTCATATGTGGGCGTCTTCTTTTTCTCATTATTTAATATTTCTGTTGCTCACTTACTATTCATCCCCTTTTACAGGTTGAAGATCCCAATCATCACTAATTGAAGCTCGAAAGTTACATTGGACACATGTAAAAAATATTTCCTCTGTCCAATTTTTTGTGTCGGAAATTTACCCATTAGTTTGCATCTCAATAGTGGTCTTTGTCTGTTTTTTGCACGGTTTCAGATTGCACCTTTTCATCAATTTTCAGTAATTTTTCTTTATCATGCCTGAGTCCTCCATCGATGAGAGGCTACAGAATGGGCGCATCAATGTCATGGTGGTTGCTACACCAGTCAAACACCTCTACAAGTGATGAGGACATCAATACCATTGTTACACCCACAGCCACTACCACTACATATACTGGACCAATTACTAGAGCTCGCGCACGCCAATTAAATTATCAGGTACTTTCGTTTCTTGGTAATGATTCTAATGTTCATGAGAATATGATGTTGCCCAAATTGGATACATTTGTTTTGCTTACAAATGAAGGGCCTAGCATGGATAAGAGGGAAGAACACTGGAGCAAGACCAAGCATGGAGATGATGGCATGTGCAAGTGGAACAAGAACGGAGTTACAAGCGATGATTTCAGGAGTCTGAAGCCACCATAATGAGTGTATGAATCCTTGGACGAAATATACAAGATGCCACTTCATAAATTTCATCCAGAGGCTATTCTAGGTGCTGCGTCACCTTATTATTGGTCTAGGCCCATGTAATTTCGAAATACATAAGTATAGGCTATTTTTAGAGTCCGTATGTGTGGAGAAATAACAGATAGGGTTGGTTTTGGACCCCTTCCCTAAGGGCCACGAAATCCCCCCCCCCTCTTCCTCCATATATACAGCCCTTAGGGCACCTTTTAGACTATGGGTTTTGTTTAGATTCAAAGTTCGCCATAGCTGCAACTTCGCGTACTTCGTTTGTGTTCAACAACCAGACAAAGGCGTCTCAGAATGCCACCATCATTAATAAAGCTTTCCTCTTATATTCGCAATATCCAGATTGCAATCTTAGTTTCTTGCTTGTTCTTCATTTGCTCGCAGGAAAACAGACCCTCGTGGTCATGTTGATCATGCTCCGGCGTGGTCAATAACCCCTCGGAAGTTGGTTTAGCGATTGCTAAGGCGCGACGTCTCGCATGTTCGTAGTCAGATCGTCAAGGTCGACTCCCACAGAAAACGATAACCACCATCTCATTGAAAGATGGGACACCTTTGCCTCTATCAAGTGGTATCAGATTTCCAGGTTGCTCGATGAGATTTTACAGTTTTTCGTAGTTTAGATCAAGTATATTCTTCATACCTATAGTCCACGAAGAAGCCAAAAAAAGGGTTAGTTCATCCTATCCAAACCAATCTGAGGCTTTGCATAATCTTTTTAGAGTTTTTGCTTTGTATAATTTGCGGTTGCATCATCGTGTCGAGTTTCTGGTCTTAGTGTCTAGTCCTTTAGTGTTTCGAGTTCTGTTCACAAGTTGTCACGCCACCGCCGCACCATCGTCATCACCGCTGCCATATACCACCATCATCGTCACTGCTGCCATATACCACCATCATCATCACCGCTGCCATAGACCACCATCATCATCACCGCTGCCATATACGACATATTCACCGCCATCACGATAAACCGGATCCACCTCCACCACAGATTCGACACCAGTCCGTGCTCCACCGCCCATCATATACCATCATCACCAGTCCGAGTTCCACCAGATTCATCTCCGCCACCAGTCATAGTTCGAGTCCAGTATTTGTTCCTTTGTTTTTGATTTCCAGATCGCGGCATACTCCGAGTCGTGACCAAGTCGGACTCCCCAACATCCGTGCCACCCGTAGTAAAAAAATAGTTCCAGTTTAAAAAAAACTAAGTCTGGAAAATTCTGGCTAGGTAGTTTTTAGACCATTTGTAGACTTTTTTGAAAAAAAAATTGTTGCAGAGCAAAAAAAAGAGGAAAAAAGTGAAAAAAAAAGGAAAAATAATTCAGGGTGCTCCTCCCTTGATTATGTGTCGCGCTGTGATTTTGTTAGTGTTCTAGGCTTGCGTCTCTAGCACGGTCTAGCCTAGGACCAGCACAGTACCGTCGTTGAGCATTTATTCAACTTTGCATCTCTGAATTGATTATTGCTAACCCTTTTTGCTACCATATCATAAGCCTTCCCAGCTCCACATATATCTACGTCGTGCGCTTGACTCTCCCTGGCCATCGCTCTATCCAACCTTTGAGAGTTTTGACTACAATGGTTGCCGATCACCACCTGCTGCTGGGTAAGAACTGGTAAGAATTTGAGATTTGCTTGACGGATTTGTGACACCCTGCCACTTTCTAGTAGTCTCTAGGATCATATTCTTGTGTGTTTCTATTGCTGCTAACCATGGCAGGACCACACGCTAACGAGATTGACTGGGAGAACATGACAAACAAGGAGTTGCATGATAAATTTCAGCAAATTATGAGTGGCCAGGTGGGAGATGTGCTAAACAGATTTGAAGAGGCTATGGAGAAGATAGGTGCCATGGAGAAGTCGTTCGAGACAAAGCTGTATAACAAGTTTAATGAATTGCTCAAGCGTCTTCCCCAACACCACCGGATGCACCTATCGCACCTCTGCAACGACAACAACAACGCCCCCTTCCGAATCAGTTTTGGACAAGTGAAGCGTGTTCCTCTTGAGGATGGCCAAACTTCTGGTGTTGTTGTACCTACTGTTGATGCTTCTTTGGCTCCTGCTACTGCAGCTGCTGGTGCCAAGGAGGATGATGATTATGTGGGTAATTATGAGGATGAGGTTGATCAAAATCAGAACTACGTGCAACTACCAGCACCACGACCAGCAGGTCGACCTGAGGTATATATTCGCAATAGTAGGCCTGCACCACCACCTCTGGTACGAGATCAGGACCATATTCCTGAACTGAAATTGAATATTCCACCATTTGAGGGTAGATGTGTTCCTGATATATATCTTACTTGGGAGTTAGAAACTAAACAACGTTTTACATGTTTACAATATCCCGAGGAGAGACGGGTTGTTGCTGCTGTTTGTGCTTTCACTAGTTTTGCATGTGTATGGTCGTCTAAACATTATAGATTATATCCTATTCCAGCTACTTGGGCTCCTTTGAAAACTGCTATGTGTACTCGTTGGGTTCCACCATATTATCAACGTGAATTCCTTCAAAAATTGCAGCGTTTAAGACAAGGAAAAATTATGTAGAAGAATATTATCAGGAATTACAAATTGGCATGATTAGATGTGGTATTGTTGAGGAGAATGAAGCTATGCTTGCACGTTTTATGGGTGCATTAAACAGAGAGATTCAGACCATTCTAGAGTATAAGGAGTATACTAATATCACTCGTTTATTCCATCTTGCTTGTAAAGCTGAACGTGAAGTGCAGGATCGACAGGCATTGGTGCGAACTAACTTTTCTGCAGTTCGACCTTCGTCATGGACACCACGTGCATCCTCTACTCCCACATGTCCTACTGCAGCACCACTAACTTCAGCCGCCAATTCCAACTAAGATACAAGAAAACAGGCACCATCACCACCATCTGCCAGGAGTACACCTTCCGGTTCCGCACAGAGCTCTTCTTCATCCATGGCATCAATAGGGCAAACATATGATATTATTTGTCGTCGTTGCAAGGGTGGAGGTCATTATGCGAGAGAATGCCCATCTAAGCATGTGATGATTGCTACTGAGGATGGTGAGTATGAGTCCGCTAGTGACTATGATGAAGAGACTTTTGCTCTTATTACAAGTGAAGAACACGCTGGACATGATTCTGATCATGAGACGCAATACATGGCTCCTGAAGATGCTGACAGGTATGAATTTTAGTTGCTCAACGTGTTTTGAGTGTGCAGGTCACACATGCTGAGCAAAATTAGAGGCATAATTTGTTCCATACAAAGGGAGTTGTGAAGGATCGTTCCATTCGCGTCATCATAGATGGAGGGAGCTGCAACAACTTGGCTAGCATAGAGATGGTGGAGAAGCTATCTCTCACCACAAGACCACATCCACATCCTTACTCCATTCAATGGTTCCCCAACAGCAGCAAGGTTAAGGTAACACGTACTATTCGTGTGCATTTTAGTATCTCTACATATGCTGATTATGTTGATTGTGATGTGGTACCTATGCAAGCATGTTCCTTATTACTTGGTAGACCATGGCAATTTGATAAAAATTATGTACACCATGGTAGAAACAATCAGTATACTCTTGTTCATAAGGATAAAAATATTACTTTGCTACCTATGACTCCTGATTCTATTTTTAAAGATGATATTAATAGAGCTAATAAAGCAAAACAAGAGAAAAATAAGAGTGGAAATTAGATTGTGGCAAAAGAATTTGAACAACAAATGAAGCCTAATAATAAACCATCTACTATTGCGTCTGAAATTAAATTGAAAAGTGCATGTTTACTTGCCACCAAATCTGATATTGATGATCTGGATTTCAGCAAATCTGTTTGCTATGCTTTTGTGTGCAAAGAGACCTTATTTCTTTCGAGGATGTGCCTTCCTCTTTGCCTCCTGTTGTCACTAACATTTTGCAGGAGTTTGCTGACGTCTTTCCACAAGACGTGCCACCGGGATTACCACCCATTCAAGGGATTGAGCATCAGATTGACTTAATTCACGGTGCATCACTACCCAACCGTGCACCATACCGTACCAATCTAGAGGAGACGAAGGAGATTATGCGTCAAGTACAGGAGCTGCTCGACAAAGGTTATATACGCGAATCTCTTTGTCCTTGTGTTGTTCCTATTATACTAGTGCCAAAAAAGGATGGTACATCGCGTATGTGTGTTTATTGTAGAGGCATTAATAATATTACTATTCGTGATCATCATCCTATTCCTAGGCTATATGATGTAGGGCGGAACCCTATGGTGACGATCTTTCACATTTGGAGTGGATCCTACGGGGAATCACGAAGAACACGCGGAAGCACAAAGGAGAAACATGGGAAAACAAAGGGGGAATCACGAAACCAACAAGGAATCGATCACACAAGTGCTAGATCACCGAAAACAAAGAGTAACTCATGATCCACCTGTCGGTGTACTAAAGTAGGGGTACCTTAGTACCCCGAACTTGTGCACGGGCAGTCGCAGCGCCCCGCGGCGAGGCTTGCCGGGCACCCGTGTAGGATCGAAAGTATGTCTAGAGGGGGGTGATTAGACTACTTGACAATATAAAAATTCAGCCTTTTGATTAAGACAAGTTTTGGCAGATTTCAAGATGATGATCAAGTCAAGTATCACCCTACACATGCAACTCTAGAGTATTTGCAGCGGAAAGTAAATTGCACATGTAGTAAAGAGAGGTGGAGAAGAGCAAACGCAATTTGGAGACACGGAGATTTTTCTCGTGGTTCCGATAGGTGGTGCTATCGTCAATCCACATTGATGGAGACTTCAACCCACGGAGGGTAACGGCTGCGAGAGTCCACGGAGGGCTCCACCCACGAAGGGTCCACGAAGAAGCAACCTTGTCTATGCCATCATGGCATACGCCCACGGAGGACTAGCCTTACTCGGGGTAGATCTTCACGAAGTAGGCGATCTCCTTACCCTTACAAACTTCTTGGTTCAACTCCACATCTTGACGGAGGCTCCCAAGCGACACCTAACCAATCTAGGAGGCACCACCCTCCAAAAGGTAATAGATGGTGTTGGTGATGATGAACTCCTTGCTCTTGTGCTTCAAATGATAATCTCCCCAACACTCAACTCTCCTCACTGATTTGGCTGTGGTGGAAGAAAGGATTGAGTGGAAAGCAACTTGGGAAGGCTAGAAATCAAGTTTCATATGGTGGGAGTGGAGCAACTTGATCTCAACACAAGGGTAGGTAGTTTTCTTCTCGAAATGTAAGGTAGGAGTGGTAGTTCTTTTCGATGGCTCTCTCCACGAATGAAGAGGGGTGGAGGGTATTTATAGCCTCCACACAAAATCCAACCGTTACACACATTTGACCAATCTCGGTCGGACCGAAGTTGACAACTCGGTGAGACCGAAAGTTCAAATCTTGTGAGCGTTGGGATTTTCGGTGGGACCGAAAATACAATCTCGGTGAGTCCGATTCTTCCAAATACTAGGGTTTGCCAATCTCGGTGGGACCGACTTTATCATCTCGGTGACACCGATTTGATGACGAAGGTTCTGAAGCTTGGCAACACTAGTTTGGTGAGACCGAGTTCGAATCGGAAAATCCGAAATTTCTAGGGTTTGGGTATATGGTGAGGTGGTTCATCTCGGTGTGGTGAGTTTATGGAATCGGTGGGACCGAGATTACTTATGAGTGTATGTTGGAATGAAAGATTGCTGATAGTTTGGGAGATAGATCACTAAGCACTTTGAGCAACCAGATCATTATCATAACCTCATCCCTTTTAATAGTATTGGCTTTCCTATAGACTCAATGTGATCTTGGATCACTAAACCAAAAAGGAGTCTTGAGCTTTTGCCAATGCTTTCCTTAGCATTTTGAGGGTCCACTTCTTGAGTCATTGCCATACCCATATCTTGAACTTTCGAAATGATACTCAAGAAACTATTAGTTCAATGATATATATGTTGTTATTAATTACCAAAACCACCCGGGATTAGTTGCACTTTCAATCTCCCCTTTTGGTAATTGATGACAACATATAGATCAAACTTCGACAAATGATATAATCAATGAATAATATAAATCGCTTTGAGAAGTATGTGATAAGCAAGAGCTCCCCTAAATTTGTGCATTATTTAAGATTTGCGTTTGAATGCAAATGCACAATCGATTAGGATCATGGGTCACTCTTCCATGTCACATACATCTTGGTGGAGCGCACAAAATGATAAGAATGAATAGCATGCACCCAATCACCAAGACATGAGTAAATGATCATACAAGATATGAATAGCATATGATAAGCATTAAGCACACATTAAGGCATAGTATGATCAAGCACTCATCAAAGTAGAACAAACGTAGTATCAAACACACGGAATGTCTCGAAAATCTCAAAAGTATCTCAAAGAAACCGCATAAACTAAGCGAAAGAGCAAAAGCGAGCACTCTCTCTCGAAGTCCTATGATCTATACAATTTCTCCCCTTTGGCAACAAGTTACCAAAAGTTCGAAAGGTATAGAGCTAAACGTCACTAGGGACTCTGCTGGCGGCTCTATGCAGGTTGATGGAGTTGAGATGGCTGCATCTGCAAAGGCTTGGTGATGTCGTGGAGTGGAGGAGTGGTCCTTTGGAGCTGGAGCTGGGCCGATGGAGCTGTGGGAGGTCTTGAGGCTGTAGTCTGGTGTCATCCTTTGGAATAGCAGTGATCTGGGTCTTGTGGGAACCGGAGCAGGCTGTTCATAATCATCTGGACTAGGTCATCCTGCATCTCCTTCATGAGCTCTTCCTTCTCCCTCTTGGCTTCCTCGATATCTGCCTCAAGCTTGTTGTGATGACTTGCACTTGATCGACTTGACATCAGAGCATGGAACTTGTCTTCAACAATCCTCTCAAGACTCTCTGAGGCGCACAATGCTAGCAGGCGTTGTTCAATCCTCTGGGTAGCTTCAAGGAGCTGCTCTCCAACACTCTTGGGTTTAGCTGCTGCTGCTCTCTTGCTTCCTTCTCAGCTTTAGCTTGTTTGGCAACTTCGGACTTTGCTTGTCCTTCAACAGACGTGGGATCATCCTCGGTCATCACAACTTCATTGTCCTCATGCTCAGGCTGCGTGGCAAGTGTGGTCGTTCCAACAAGTAGGTGCCGTGCCAAACTTGGCATTGATAAGCATCTGAATGTGCGGGCAAATCCACATGACCTCTTACAGTCTGCTGCAGTCCTCTTGATAGTCTCAACTATCAGGTCCATCACCTTGAAAGGTGCCTTCTGATCAAGTATTTGCAGCATGTTGATAGAATAACCTCTTATCATGCGATGATCTCGGACTTGGGCATCAAGGTATGCCTCGAAATTGTGTTAGTGGTAGGAGACCTGCTCGAGATGATACATCGAGCCGAGCTTCCAGATCTCTACATCCTTATTTGGTACCTCATTGTACATGTTCTTCATAGACTCATGGTTTTTCTTGGGAATTCCATAGACATCAACATCATCTTCTCTTGACACTAGAGCATTCAGCAGTGCTGCCCATTCTTCAACAGTTGAAGAGAATCTCTGACCTTCAATCATCCACACAATCCTGCCATCTGGATAGAAATGAGCTGTGGCATAGAATTGCATGATCATCTCATCATTCCAATCTGTCAACTTCTGACCAACGAAATCAGCAACACCACATGCAGTGAAGCTCTCATGCACATGTGGAAAGTAATCTCTGTGCTCTTCACTGTCAATATATGCCCAGTCAACATAGCGAGTGTCTGCAACAATGGGCTTCTTGTCCATAAGCACAGTCTCATAGAAATCTTGCTGCTCTCTGGTGTGGAACCTTGGGTCAACAGCAGTCCTTCTCCTCACAGCATATGGATCAACTTGTCTCCATAGCCTGAGTCCTTTGTCCTTTCTTTCCTTCATGTTTTCAGCTCGAGGATGAGCATCATTGTGAATAGGCAATTTCTGACGGAGTTTCAGCAACACAGGTGCCTCATCATCTGACTCAGCTGGTGGCACATTGTCTTTCTTCTTCTCTGAAGTGGGATGTTTCTCACAGTTTTCTTGGGCTTGGCGGCATGCTTGGCTTGAGCTGCCTTTCTTTGGAGCAGAAGGCTTAGACTTAGAAGGTGCTCCTTACGATTGCATCACCCATCAACTTAGGCTTCGAGGAGGCTGGGGTGCTTCCTCATCAGAATCATCAATTTGCTTTGCTTCATCATGCACAATTCTCTTCCTCTTGGAAGTTTTCTTCACTTTGCTCGAAGTTTCCTCTTCCATGCTTAGCTTCTTAGCAACTGTGGACTTCTTCACTTTGCTGGTGCCTTTCTTGGTTTGTTGCCCTTGATGCTCTTTGGCAACAACTTTCCTCTTTGGCTTAGATGAAATCTCTTCCTCAGCTATGAAATCAGAATCTTCTTCATCAGAATTTCTCTTCTTCCTGGCCCTGGTGGCTGCAGGAGGCAAACCACTTGGTGTGCTCCTCTCACCATCATCAGAAAAGCTGCTGGCCTCAGGACTAGTGCCTGCCTTAGGAATCTCAGCAATTGGTGATTCAGACCTGTTCTGGCTGTCACTGGCATCTGACATGGCTGACAACCTGTGAAAAGATTAGGTGTAGGCAGAATAGAAGAGTTATCACAAACTGCAGAAGATTTTGCAAAAAAATGAGTTCAAATTTCAGTTTCAGGTTTTCACAGAATGCATTTCGGTCAAACCGAGGCTAAAATTCGGTGAATCCGAAGTGTCTAAACAGAACCATTCACACCACTTTCGGTTGGACCGAAATGGGTTTCGTCTAGCCGAGAACACTAGGGTTTCACTAAATCCTCATTTCGGTCACACCGATTTGCACAACTTCGGTTGGACCGAAAAGTGCTGAGGCAATGGCCAGAGGCCAAATCGGTCATACCGAGAATGTAGAATCGGTCTCACCGAGATGTGTTCGTGAAACCTAACCCTAAAACTTTTACTCAATTTCGTTCTAAGAACTAATCTGCTGGATAGGAAGATCTCAAATGTGGCAAGAAGCTAGGCTAACCAATCGTGCATAGAATCGGAGGTTGAAGACGAGAGGATCGAAACTCACCCTAACTTGGTGGAGTTTCTCTCTGGCAACGGCGCGGAGAGAATGTCCGTTGACGGCGACGGAGACCATGGCGAGGGCGCCTGGCGACAACGGAGGCGATCCGAAGACCACGGCGACGGGCGGCAAAGGGTTTGAGGCGAGGCGTTTGAAGAAGGAATCAACGCGCTGCCCTCGGTATATATACCCTTTAGTTGTCGGTGGGACCGAGTTGTAAAACTTCGGTTGCACCGAGATGGTTAATCGCAAGCGATTACACATTTGATCACGCCGAAAATTGCACCTCGGTTTCACCGAGGTGAAAACCTAGATCAATCTAAGTGCTTTCGGTCCGTCCGATTTTGAGTGGGTTGGTCGACCGAAAATACTTAGAAGGTTTTGGAAATTAAGCTTTTGACGGATCGGTGGCTCCGAAAGTGCTCCTCACTCGGTGGGTCGAAAAAGACTTGATCAAAGTTTGTGATATAAGCATGAATAGAGTTTGAGACAAGAAAGCATAGATAGCTAGGGGAGGAACTTAGGCATTCTTGTCCATCCATTTGGTCAAAAAGAATCCAAAAGACCAAAGCAACAAATGGATGTCCTCGAATGGATAAAATCATGCATCCAACATGCTCACACAATAAGATAGCAAATGAAATATGTGTCAAACATGCACAAACAAAACACTAGCTACTATCACACAATTTGTCGATGACTAGGTCATCTATATATGAGTATATTGACTTAGGAGTCAAATGAAAACATTTGATCATAGGTCATACTCATCGTTTAAGCACAAGTGGGGTTACCACTTTTACATAAAGCATTAATGTGTTCACATCATTTGAAGATGCTTTAGCTCAAATCTTTAGAGCAAAGCTCCCCCTTGATGTGAGAACCCCTTTTAAAGGGTCAAACTAACCTTGGGTTGTCGTAGAAGACTTCATGTAGATGTTGAAGATGTGGATGCTCAATGTTGATGAAGATCATCAAGAGTTGGGAGCAATCCTTTGGATTGGGCACTTTCAATACCTACATGGGTTAGTCCCACAAGGAACAAACAAGGATATCCATGGACATAGATTGAAGTATACAATAGATGATGTCCACGAAAGCAATGATTACCTTGTCCCTTGACTTACCAACAAGAGGGTTTGTGACTCCATGAACTAGTGCAAGATGTGGAAGTTGATTGCACAAGTTCTTGCCAAAATGAATGTGAGTGAAGTATGTTGGCGGAGTCACCCTCAAGAACTCTCTAGTTCTTCTTCTTCGGGATCCACATCATCTTGATGGGAATCCTTGGGGTTGTAGTTGAGCTTGACGAAGTAGAACTTGATGTTTCCTTGGGAACCCACTTGACCATGGCTTTAGGTGCTTCAATGAATGCATCAGTCTCCTCTTGAAGCTTGTCCTTGCCTTTTAGCTTGTGGTCTTGTGGTGGAAGGTCATCTTGAGCTTGTTCCACATTGGAAGAAGTAGGATCATACTTCTCCTTTTGAGAAACAAACTTTGGAGTGGGATATTGACCTTCTTCCCATTCAACACCCTCGGCGTTGAACTTTTGCTCAAAACCAATTCCTTGATTCTTCCGGTGCCTTCCTTGCTTGCGAACAATTTCCTCAAAGTTCTTGCTTCCGGCAAGGCTCTTGTAGACACCTTTCTCTATAATCCCTTTCAATAAACTATTTTCTTGCTCAAGTGTAACTTGGCTTGAAACATTGTTAGTGGAATCAAGAGGATTACTAGAAGTAACAACATTGGATTTAGCATGGTTATTGTTACTACTAGATGAAGAATTTTCTTATGCTTGTCATGCTTAGTTTTAATAGGTGGCAAGAAATTAGACAAGAGAAGTCGTTTGGCAAGATATGAAGAACTCTTCTTTGAAGATCGTCATTGATTGCTTTTAGGAACTCATGTTCTTGCTCTAGATTGAGCTTCTCGAGCGTAGCTTCTCATGAGATCTTAGGAGCTCTCTATGATCTTCTTGAGTTGTTTCATGAGCTAACTTAAGAGTGTTTAGTTCTTTAGTTAGGCGCTCAATCTCCTTCATAGCATTGTCATTCGACTCTTCTCGACTATAAAGACTACTAGCATGTTCATCATTACTAGGCTCACTAGATTTATCATGTAAAAGCTCATCTTCACCAAGCAAGTCATCCTCATCACTATCAAAGTCAATGAATTCAGGTGTGATACCTTGGGGCCTTTAGCCATGAAGCATCTTCCAATTCCCTCATTTGGTGAATCAAATAAGTCATAGGAGTTGGAGTTGGAGGACACAAGAGCAAGACCGCAACACCTTCATCTTGATTGTATTCGGAGTTGGAGTGATAGCTTCTTTCGGAGTGATTGTCGAGTCGGAGCGGAGACCCATTCACCTACATGAGCTTGATGTTTTCTTCTTGTGTAGCTCCTTGATGACTTGTCTTTCCTTTCGAATCCTTGCTTCTCCGAGAGGATCTTCGTTCATAACGATCATCTCTACTCCTTCTCTCTTCCGAGGTGACTCTTCTCTTGAGCTTCTTCTTCTTGGAGATTCTTCTCTTCTCTTGTGGGGAGTCGAACACTCATTTGAGTAGTGTCGGGTCTTCCACAATTGTAGCAGATTCGATCACGACTAGAAGATCTCTTTTCATCATATGATCTAGACTTTGAGCTTCTTTCCTTGCTTCTACTCTTGTAGAATTTGTTGAAGTTCTTCACCATTAGGCTTATCTCTTCATTGGAAACTAGCTTGTCACTTGAGGTTGTGGGAGCATCACTAGTAGCTTTGTAAGCACCACTTGACTTGTTGTGAAGCTCTTCCTTATCTTTAAGTGTCATCTCATGAGCAACAATTCTTCCAATGACTTGGTAGGCTTGAGATTCTTGTAGTTTGGCATCATTTGGATCAAAGTGCACACGGTGTCATACTTTCCATCCAAAGCTCGAGAATCTTCTTGATGATGAATCGGTCGGTCATTTCTTCGCTTCCTAAGCCGGCAATCTCATTTGTGATGAGAGCAAGCCTAGAGTACATTTCAGCGACTCCTTCACCTTCCTTCATCTTGAACTTGTCAAGTTGACCTTGAAGAACATCTAGCTTTGATTCCTTCACGGACTCGGTACCTTCGTGCATTTCGACCAAAGTATCCCAAATCTCTTTTGCATTCTCAAGGCGGCTGATTTTGTTGAACTCCTCGGGACACAAAGCATTGAAGAGAATGTCACAAGCTTGAGCATTGTTTTGCAACATCCGCAATTCATCCATTTGTAGCTTCACGATCCGGAACTTTTCCTTCCTCGAAGAACTCACCTTGCAAGCCAACACAAATAATGCCCGTCTTGCGAGGTTATGTCCAAGAATATGCATTTTCATTTTATGCTTCCAACTAGCAAAATTTGAACCATCAAAGTAAGGACCTCTCTGAAAATTACCCTCACTAGACGCCATACTCTCCTAGGTTGTGAAACCAAGCTTATGGAGTCAATGCAATGAAACCAATCCAATGGAGACCAAAGCTCTGATACCACTTGTAGGATCAAAAGTATGTCTAGAGGGGGGGTGATTAGACTACTTGACAATATAAAAATTCAGCCTTTTGATTAAGACAAGTTTTGGCAGATTTCATGATGATGATCAAGTCAAGTATCACCCTACACATGCAACTCTAGAGTATTTGCAGCGGAAAGTAAATTGCACATGTAGTAAAGAGAGGTGGAGAAGAGCAAACGCAATTTGGAGACACGGAGATTTTTCTCGTGGTTCCGATAGGTGGTGCTATCGTCAATCCACGTTGATGGAGACTTCAACCCACGGAGGGTAACGGCTGCGAGAGTCCACGGAGGGCTTCACCCATGAAGGGTCCACGAAGAAGCAACCTTGTCTATGCCATCATGGCATACGCCCACGGAGGACTAGCCTTACTCGGGGTAGATCTTCACAGTAGGCGATCTCCTTGCCCTTACAAACTTCTTGGTTCAACTCCACATCTTGACGGAGGCTCCCAAGCGACACCTAACCAATCTAGGAGGCACCACCCTCCAAAAGGTAATAGATGGTGTTGGTGATGATGAACTCCTTGCTCTTGTGCTTCAAATGATAATCTCCCCAACACTCAACTCTCCTCACTGATTTGGCTGTGGTGGAAGAAAGGATTGAGTGGAAAGCAACTTGGGAAGGCTAGAAATCAAGTTTCATATGGTGGGAGTGGAGCAACTTGATCTCAACACAAGGGTAGGTAGTTTTCTTCTCGAAATGTAAGGTAGGAGTGGTAGTTCTTTCGATGGCTCTCTCCACGAATGAAGAGGGGGTGGAGGGTATTTATAGCCTCCACACAAAATCCAACCGTTACACACATTTGACCAATCTCGGTCGGACCGAAGTTGACAACTCGGTGAGACCGAAAGTTCAAATCTTGTGAGCGTTGGGATTTTCAGTGGGACCGAAAATACAATCTCGGTGAGTCCGATTCTTCCAAATACTAGGGTTTGCCAATCTCGGTGGGACCGACTTTATCATCTCGGTGACACCGATTTGATGACGAAGGTTCTGAAGCTTGGCAACACTAGTTTCGGTGAGACCGAGTTGAGAATCGGAAAATCCGAAATTTCTAGGGTTTGGGTATATGGTGAGGTGGTTCATCTCGGTGTGGTGAGTTTATGGAATCGGTGGGACCGAGATTACTTATGAGTGTATGTTGGAATGAAAGATTGCGATAGTTTGGGAGATAGATCACTAAGCACTTTGAGCAACAGATCATTATCATAACCTCATCCCTTTTAATAGTATTGGCTTTCCTATAGACTCAATGTGATCTTGGATCACTAAACCAAAAAGGAGTCTTGAGCTTTTGCCAATGCTTTCCTTAGCATTTTGAGGGTCCACTTCTTCATCATTGCCATACCCATATCCTTTGAACTTTCGAAATGATACTCAAGAAACTATTAGTTCAATGATATATATGTTGTTATTAATTACCAAAACCACCCGGGATTAGTTGCACTTTCAATCTCCCCTTTTGGTAATTGATGACAACATATAGATCAAAACTTCGACAAATGATATAATCAATGAATAATATCGTCGCTTTGAGAAGTATGTGATAAGCAAGAGCTCCCCCTAAATTTGTGCATTATTTAAGATTTGCGTTTGAATGCAAATGCACAATCGATTAGGATCATGGGTCACTCTTCCATGTCACATACATCTTGGTGGAGCGCACAAAATGATAAGAATGAATAGCATGCACCCAATCACCAAGACATGAGTAAATGATCATACAAGATATGAATAGCATATGATAAGCATTAAGCACACATTAAGGCATAGTATGATCAAGCACTCATCAAAGTAGAAACAAACGTAGTATCAAACACACGGAATGTCGAAAATCTCAAAAGTATCTCAAAGAAACCGCAAACTAAAGCGAAAGAGCAAAAGCGAGCACTCTCTCTCAAGTCCTATGATCTATAGAATTTCTCCCCTTTGGCAACAAGTTACCAAAAGTTCGAAAGGTATAGAGCTAAACGTCACTAGGGACTCTGCTGGCGGCTCTATGCAGGTTGATGGAGTTGAGATGGCTGCATCTGCAAAGGCTTGGTGATGTACGTGGAGCTGGAGGAGTGGTCACTTTGGAGCTAGAGCTGGAACCGATGGAGCTGTGGGAGGTCTTTGAGGCTGTAGTCCGGTGTCATCCTTTGGAATAGCGGTGATCTGGGTCTTGTGGGAACCGGAGCAGGCTGTTCATAATCATCTGGACTAGGTCATCCTGCATCTCCTTCATGAGCTCTTCCTTCTCCTCTTGGCTTCCTCGATATCTGCCTCAAGCTTGTTGACAAGTGACTTGCACTTGATCGACTTGACATCGAGCATGGAACTTGTCTTCAACAATCCTCTCAAGACTCTCTGAGATCGCACAATGCTAGCCAGCGTTGTTCAATCCTCCGGTAGCTTCAAGGAGCTGCTCTCCAACACTCTTGGGTTTAGCTGCTGCTGCTTCTTGCTTCCTTCTCAGCTTTAGCTTGTTTGGCGACTTCAGACTTTGCTTGTCCTTCAGCAGACGTGGGATCATCCTCGGTCATCACAACTTCATTGTCCTCATGCTCAGGCTGCGATGGCAAGTGTGGTCGTTCGAACAAGTAGGTGCCGTGCCAAACTTGGCATTGATAAGCATCGAATGTGCGGGCAAATCCACATGACCTCTTCTCAGTCTGCTGCAGTCCTCTTGATAGTCTCAACTATCGGGTCCATCACCTTGAAAGGTGCCTTCGATCAAGTATTTGCAGCATGTTGATAGAATAACCTCTTATCATGCGATGATCTCGGACTTGGGCATCAAGGTATGCCTCGAAATTGTGTTCGTGGTAGGGAGACCTGCACGGAGATGATACTTGAGCCGAGCTTCCAGATCTGTACATCCTTAGCTTGTACCTCATTGTACATGTTCTTCATAGACTCATGGTTTTTCTTGGGAATTCCATAGACATCAACATCATCTTCTCTTGACACTGGAGCATTCAGCAGTGCTGCCCATTCTTCAACAGTTGAGGTCGTGCATATCTGATCCGGCGTCTACGCGTGCTACATCAACATCTTCATCGACATGGCACCGAAGAAGAAAACTTCGGAGGTAGCCGCTCCGTCTCGCGATTGTCCTACCGCCACCGGAGCAAGCAGCGGTGGGGTGGGCGCTTGGCGGAGGAGCTGGCGCCGCCGGGGACTCGTGATCGTCACCCGCTCCAAGGACAAGGCCCCGCAAGGTTCAGCGTCTGCACATCCACCGCACCCCTCCCAGGAGGTGCAAGATCGACAACGCCACGGTGCTCCTGGCGCCGTGCTCGCGTTGGAACAAGGCCAAGCTGGTGGGTCACGGGACGTTCAAGGCCAGCATGCGCGCCAGCACGCCGGCACGAGCGCGGTGCGGTCACCTGGACGAGATGCTGCTCCTTCTAACACTGTTAGAAGTTTGAGCATGTCACGCACCTCGCGTCGCTCACCACCGCCACCCAAGACTCCAGAGGAAGCGCTGGCCCGAGCCCAGCTACTTCTAGATTACCCTCCAGCACCAGACAAGATCGACGACTGGAGGGCCACTATCTATAGCCTCATTGGCTTCGCCAACGCCGACAAGCCCCGACAAACGAGCACGTCGAAGCCGCGGCAAGGAGCTCAGGCGGAAGCCGGTGGCGACAAGACCGGCGGGGGTGCCACCACCGTGCACTCCCCGCCCCGAAGGCCAAGATCGCCGACTCGCCGGGCCAACCTCGACGCCGACTCCACCGCGTCGTCGGACCCGCGGGCTCGCCGCGATCAACGCCACGTTCTCCAAGAACGGCGACACGAAGACGCTCGTACTCGCATCGAGCGCAGAAGAGAAGCACGGCTTCAATCTGACCAGCGCGCTGGGCCCGCTGTCGATATGCATGCACCAGGGGAACCAGGCGACTTGCCGTACGCGGCAGGTTGCCCTGCGTTCACCCGTGAGCTGCGGCAAGTCAAGTGGCCCAGTACCAAGAACTTCAAGCCAGACGTGCCCGAGAAGTACGATGGCAGGATACATCCGTCGGAGTTCCTCAGCATCTACACCATCGTGGTGCAGGCCGCCGGAGGGCGCGACGAGAAGATCCTCGCCAACTACTTCCCGCTGGTGCTCAAGCCCAACGTCAGATCTTGGCTCATGCACTTGCCGGACAACTCCATTTCTTCGTGGGCGGACCTGTGCCATCAGTTTGTCGGCGCCTTCACGGGCGGCCACAAGCCCCATGGCCAGGAGAGCGACCTTCATCTGCTCGCCCAGAAGGAAGGAGAACCCCTGCGCAAGTACATACAGAGATTCAGCTAGGGGCAGCGCAACATCCCAGACGTCCACCCTGCCGCAATTATCAGCGCATTCCATCAGAATGTGCGTAACCGCAGGATGAGGGAGGAGATGGCGATGTGCAAAATCAGAGATGTCAGTGAGCTATACGCTCTGGCCGACAAGTGTGCACGCAAATTTGAGGAGGAGGAGAATCCCGGGAGAATGCACGGAGCGAAGGATCGGCGGTGAGGATGCCCCTCCGGCAAAGAAGAACTGGAGGCGGAATAACAGAAAGAGAAAGGCTAAGGATGTGCTAGTTGTCGAGCATTCCGGTAGCGGAGGCGACTCCGACAAAGCCAAAGCTGGAGACTCCGGCGAGGCTGTGGTGGCCGCCGACAAGCAGGATGGATCCGGCAAGCAATATTGCAAGATCCACCGCACCAAGGGCCATGACCTCCAAACACAGTAAGAAAGTTGAGCGGATGGCGGAGCTACTGTAAAGCTGAATCTGGCGCCGCGACAAGGAGAAGGCCCGGGAAGGTGGCAGAGGATCCGGCAACAAGGGTCCCGCCCGGGGAGGGCGCCGCGGCAAGGCCAAGCCGCGACAAGGAGACAGACCTCCCCGTGGCCGCGACAAGGACAAAGACGAAGATGAGGATGATGAAATGGAGGAAGATGAGACCGACGACCAAGAGTTTCAAAAGGCGACGGAGGTGTTGTGCGTCGACGGCGGTGCTTCTCTGCACACCTCGCACCGCCAACTCAAGCAATGGGTGCGAGAGGTGAATGCAGCAGAACCGTCCGTCGAATCGCGCAAGCCTCTAAAGTGGTCTAGCACGCCCATCATCTTTGATGTTGAGGACCACCCCGATCGCATCACTGCGGTCGGGTGCTTGCCGATGTTGGTCTCGCCAACCATCCGCAACCTCAAGGTCACGAAGATGTTGGTTGATGGTGGGGCTGGCCTGAATCTGATTTCCTCCGCAGTGCTCAAGAAGCTCCAGATCCCTGACAGCGAGCTCGAAGAGACTGGTACCTTTCAAGGAATAAATCCGGGAAGGAGCAAGCCGAAGGGGAAGATCACACTGCCAGTGACTTTTGGCAGCGAGCTGAATTTCAGAACAGAGAGAGTCACGTTTGATGTTGCTGATTTCCCATTGCCTTACAATGGGATACCTGGCCGTCCAACGCTTGCCAAGTTCATGGCAGCCTCTCACTACGCCTACAATGTGCTCAAGATGCCTGGTCCGATAAGTGTTATTTCTGTCCATGGCGACAAGAAAGATGCACTTATCTGTGCCGACAAGATCTACCGGGAAGCAGCAGCCGCAGAAGAACACAATCCACTTGCCGCTGAAGCTCCCGGGGGGAAGAAGAAGACCAAGTCCGGCAAGAGTAGCTCTGATGCCCACTCCGGCAAGCGCACCTCTTCGGGGTGCTGCGCTACCGTCGAGGACGCACCATCGAGCTCCACCGGCAAGTGCAAGAAGGCAAATACAGCTTCACCAGAGACCAAGAAAGTGGCCGCCAAGGAGGACGACACTGGTGGTACCTTCACCATCAGTGCCATGCTTGACCCTAAATAGGAAAGCGCGCTCGTTGCTTTCCTGCGGGTAAATGTCGATGTGTTTGCATGGCAACCATCTGACATCCCCGGTGTTCCCAGGGAAGTAATTGAGCACCACCTTGCCGTCTGCCCTCACGCACGGCCCGTCAAGCAGAGAGTCAGAAAGCAAGCAGTAGAGCGTCAAGAGTTCATTGCAGAAGAGATCAAGAAACTGGAAGCAGCAGGCCTGGTCCGAGGAGTACTCCATCCAACGTGGTTAGCCAATCTAGTAGTCGTGCGCAAAGCAAACGGGAAGTGGGGGCTTTGTATTGACTTCACTGATGTTAATAAAGCTTGTCCCAAGGATCCATTTCCCTTGCCGTGCATTGACCAGATTGTCGACTCCACAGCAGGATGCGATCTGCTTTCATTCCTTGATGCATACTCAGGATATCATCATATCTTCATGGCAGAAGAAGATGGTGCAGCGCCCAGGTTACTTTGTCAGTTCCCTTCTGCAGGGGGCTAGATCAAGGTACTCTGGTGTGCAGAAGTTGCTTTTCGGCCTTCTCATGGCCTCGAGGAAGCTGCGCCATTACTTTCAAGCACATGAGATCACAGTTGTCACTCGCTTTCCATTGAAGAGGATACTGCAGAATCCAGAAGCAACAGGCAGGATTGTCTAGTGGGCACTGGAACTGTCAAGCTTTGGCCTCAAATTTGAGAGTACCTCAACTATCTAGAGCCGAGCATTGGCAGAATTCATAGCAGAATGGATGCGAACACCCGATGAAGAAACTCCGGAGAAGAGCATCCCCGTCAAGGAAGCTGGCAAAGAATGGATCATCTACTTTGATGGTGCCTTCTCGCTGCAAGGCGCCGGTGCGTGCGTACTACTTGTCGCCCCCACCGGAGAGCACCTCAAGTACGTAATCCAAATGCACTTTCCCAAGGAGCAAGCAACAAACAATCTGCAGTATGAAGGCTTGCTTGCGGACTCGAGGATCGTGGCGAACTTAGGATCAAGAAACTTATTGTCGGGGTGACTCACAGCTTGTCGTCCGCCAAGTTAACAAAGATTATCAGAGTCTGTTGATGGAAGCATACATTGATGAAGTGATAAAGCTAGAAGAGCATTTTGACGGCTCGCAAATGGAACATGTTCCAAGAGCTCGAGAATGACATTGCGGATGGCTGTCAAAGTGTGTCTGCACTCAAGTTACAATGGAACTGAGGATTTTTGTGCTCAAGCTGACTCAACCATCGTAACACCATCAAGCGGACAGAGCAAAAGAGAAAGTTGGTCATGGCGACTACTTTCCGGCAGAGCTCCCAGAGCCGCCGCCAAGAAGGTCTCGGGATCAACACGAAAGTCTTGAGGAGCGATCTGCTCCGACAAGCCCCAGGGTTTGTTTCGTTGAAGCAGACGCTCTCGACAAGCTGTCTCCCGACACGCTTGCCGGGGAGCATCACGCTCCGGCAGGGTCCCAGATCCTTGCCGTAGAAGAGGATGTTCCCGCAGCAGCATTCGCGCCTTTAGTCCTTGTCGTCGAGCCACAGGCTCCGGCATGGGCACAGCAGATCGTCCATTTCCTTGAGACGGAGAACTTCCCGAGGAGCAAGAAGCGGAGAGAAAGTAGCCCGGCAATCAAGTATGTACCGGTTTGTCGATGACATCTTGTATGAAGAAGATTCAACAGAGTGAAATTAAAGTGCCTCTCCGGGAAGATGGGCAGGAGCTGTTGGCGGAGATACACCGAGGCATATGTGGTCACCACATTGGCGCAAGAGCACTTTCGCAAGCAAGGCTTCCGGCAAGGTTTCTTCCGCCGACAGCCCTCCGAGGATGCAACCGCACAAGTAACCAAGTGTGAAGCATGCCGTTCCACTCCAAACAGATTCATCAACCAGCTCAAGCTCTCCAAACAATCCCTTTATCCGGCCATTTTTGATGCGGGGCTAGATATCCTCGGCCCTTCCCCGAGCTGTCGGGGCTTTGAAATCTTGATGCGTTGCAATTGACAAGTTCACAAAGTGGCACGAAGTGGAACCAGTGAGGAAGGTGACAAGACGATCAAGATCAAGTTCTTGGTCAATTGTTTGCCGTTTCGAATCCCTAACGGGATCATCACCGACAATGGCACACAATTCACAAGCCGCACCTTCATGCAGTACGTCCAAGATCTTGGCACCAAGATCTGCTTCGCTTCTGGTTCTCACCCGAGAAGCAAAGGTCAAGTGGAGAGGGCAAACGCTGAAGTGCTGCGCGGGCTCAAGACCAGAACTTTCGACAGGCTGCACAAGTGCGGAAGAAATTGGATCGAGCAGCTGCCAGTGGTTCTTTGGTCAATTAGAACGACACCAAATCGAGCCACTGGCTAGACACCCTTTGCTCTTGTATACGGAGCAGAGGCAGTTCTCCCCACGGAACTCGTATACGGATCGCCTCGAGTGCTCGCTTATCATGAGCTTGAGCAAGAGCAGCTGCGGCAAGATGACGCGCTGCTCCTCGAGGAGAATCGTCTTCAGGCTACTGTGCGAGCTGCTCGCTACCAGCAAGCTTTGCGCCGCTATCATAGCCGCAAAGTTAATGCCAGAAGCTTCGAGGAAGGCGACCTTGTTCTTCGGCGTGTTCAATCCGCCAAGAATTCCAACAAGTTGACGCCAAAGTGGGAAGGCCCTTATCGGGTGAAACGAGTCACTAGGCCCGGCGCTGTCCGCCTTGAGACCGAAGATGGCATTTCGGTGAGCAACTTCTGGAACATAGAGCGTCTTCGCAAGTTTTACCCATAAAGCGCGATTGCGCCCCTGTTCGACAACCACCTTTTGTACAAGCCTTGCCGCTGTTGCATGTAACCCTTTGTACAAAGCCGGGCGCAGCTCCTGTGCGTAAATAAAGTTTATGTGCCTCGCACATCTTGTCAAATTTAATGCATCTTTCTTTTTTGCATCTATATCTGACACTTTGTGCAGCACTTACCCCCGGTAAGCAATAGCAAACCTTAAGGTTTCGTGTCATTATTTTCTCTTCTTTCTTCTCAAAAAGAAGATTCCTCCGCCCACAAGTTCACCGGGGGGGAAGGGGAGATAAAGGTGTGGACCAGGCGTCGTTCAAAGGAATCTAACCTTGCCGGGACGCAGACGACAAAAAAGCTAAGTTGCCAAAGTTTGAGCATAGTCAGTTTTAAGTTTTTAAAGTTATACTCCTTGAAACGTCCGTGCCTTGTATGGAAAACCTGTGCACGGAGGAATCGACTCGTGGCTAGGTTGCACCCTTGATTTGTTTTCGAGTCCGCTCAACAATACAAGCGAGCTGCAACTAGTCCCGACAAGATTTCTTGCCGGAGGCAACACCGCCAGCGGGCTGCTGATGTTCCGCACTCAGCAAGTGTGCTCGCGCCGGCAAGTTCCCTCAAAGCGTAGGGTAAAAACATACAAGGGATGTAACAGAGTAAAGGATATAACATAGAAAGCTTTGCCCAGAATGAAGTTATATTACAGAAGTAACTCATTGCGGCACAGACTAATTTGTTTTCATAATTGAAATAATAGCAGAAGGGTGCACCGGCACCTGGGTCCCGGCAAGCCAGAGTTGCTGGGGGCTGCGAATGTCAAGATTCATCCCCGGCAAGCCAGAGTAGCCGGGGGCTGCGATATCAGATAAACTTCCCGTCCGTCATCAGCATCCTCTTATGGACTGGGAAACGCGAAGCCGCGTCCTTGAACGGCCGTGCCTTGTATGAGAAACCTGTGGACGGAGGAATCGACTCGTGGCTAGGTTGCGCCCTTGATTTGTTTTCGAGTCCGCTCAACAATACAAGTGAGCTGCAACTAGCCCCAACAAGGTTTCTTGCCGGAGGGAGCACCGCCAGCGGGCTGCTGATGTTCCGCACTCAGCAAGTGTGCTCGCGCCGGCAAGTTCCCTCAGAGCGTAGGGTAAAAACATACAAGGCATAGAGTCAAGTTAAGGATATAGCATAGCGAGCTTCCCCTTTTTTTAAAAACATCCCATTCGGGTACAGTCCATAAAGGATGAAAAACATGAAAGAGAGGATTACAAGTTTTAAATGCAGCTAAGGCCCGAAGGCTTACAAATTGAAAAGATAAGATGCCCGTAATCCTTTTCCTGTCCCTCTTTTCAGGAGGTAGGTCAAGGAGGCAAGAAGGGCAAAAGGGGCGCCTAGGCGAACTACGGGTGCCAGAAGACACCAAGAGAACATCCCGGGGGCCGTCCGTAGGCTTGGCGGGGACGGTGGCACCGGAAGCGAGCTCAAGACGGGCGGCGGGGCGTCAAGCCTGTTGTCGAGGGCACCACGCCCTCATACTCCGACTTGACGGCCTTGCCGCCACCCCTCTTCCTCTTCCGCAGCCTCCCTACGCCAGCCACCCAAGGAGACAACCCCGGGGAGTTCAGGAGGCCGGCGACCCGGATGATGGGGTCGCCGGTGACGCGCGAGGTGACGCCCGACGCCTAGTCGGGCCCGCCGCCCTCGTCGTCGCTGTCGCTCTCCTCCTCGTCACTCTCGCTCGAGGGGGAGTCTTCGCTATCGGAGGAGCTGTCCATGCAGCATCTCGCCCGGGTGCCGGAGTCCCCGAAGACCTTGACAGAGAGGAGGTCGCCCTCCATTAACTTAAAATGGAGGGTAAACCCCGCCGTCAAGCTGTGGATGCGGGCGAACGTCTTCCACCCTCGATCAAGATACATCACGCTAGGGGCTGGGGATACAACGCTGACTCGCGTGCCGCTGATCCCACAGCCCCTCATGCGCAACCTCAGCGTCTCGGGCGGATCCGGCTCCATCGCGCTCGCAAACGGAGCCGGAAGCCGGAGGCGACGGCGAGGTGCCCGGCGCAGCTTGACAAAGAACTCCCAAGGGTCGTCCCTCTGTATGGACCGCCCGAGGGAGGAGCCGGCGGAGGCGGAGATCTGCGCGCCGCCCGCCCGCCTCTTCCTCGGCGCCTCAACCTTGCCCACGACCACGCCCCCTCCCTTTTCCCCTTGTGGCTGGCTCTGCCACCACTGGCGCGGGATAGGGAGGGATGCGCTGTCTCGCGGCGACCCTCACCGCCACCGATAGAGGACCAGGGTTCCCTTCCTCCATGGCGAATGAGAGAAAGGGGGGCAGAAGTTGAAGAAAGGAGAAGATGAGAGAGTGCGGGCTTCTGCGCTCCCCTCCCGCTCTTCTTAAAAGGGCGGAGTGGGGGCTCGACCGCCCCGCTCAGCGAATCAGAGCACGGGAAGAGCAGGGGGTCAGGGCCGGCCCGCTGCCTCCGCCCGTGACGGCTCGGTCTCCCACCTCCGCCGTCCGCGACCCCGAGTGCATGGGAGACGTGTGGCGAGGATGCAGAACTGAAGCGACGGTTGAGGTGACCTCACCCTGCCCCGTGATCACGGGGATAGGCGCCTCGAAAATCGCGCACGCCACCCACGTCTCCCACGACGCCGCAATCGACGCGCGCTGAATTCTGAGGGAAGCGGTGGGTACTGGTCGGTCGGTTGGACCCAGGCTGCGGCGTGCCGTGCCTTTGTTTTGGGCTGGCCCAGCGATTGCTCGGCACTGTATGGCCCCAGCCGGGGCTCTTGTCGGTGTACTAAAGTAGGGGTACCTTAGTACCCGAACTTGTCTGCAGGCAATCGCGATGCCATGGGCGAGGCTTGCGGGCGCCCGCCAAGATCCTCCGCCATTCCTATCTTACTGCCATTCAAGAACAAAGTATCAACTAAGAAGACAAGGCCCCGGCAAGAGGAGCTTGCCGGGAACTACAAGGCCCCGGCAAGAGGAGCTTGCCGGGAAGGACAAGACCCTGGCAAGGGGAGCTTGCCGGGGAAGCCAACCAAGACACTTCAGAAAACGTGCCGCAACGCCCCGCGCGTCCCGGCAAGGCCCGGCGAGCGGCAAGCTTGCTGGTGCGACAAGACAACGGCCGCGGCAAGGATGCCACTCTGCACCCGAGCTCCAGCGCATCCAACGACGTGTCACCCCAGGACCATCCCAGGAGCACGTGGCAAGGCGCTGTGCAGCCATGCGGTGCTAGGTGGCAAGCGAAGCTGACAAGGAGGCCATCGTGGTGATCGGTGGCGCCCCTAACGATCGCTTCCTTGCCTTTGTTGGGCGGCCGGACGGCATTAAATGCCCTTGTCCCCTGCCGTCAGAGTTAGGTAGGGGACACTGTTGGACACTGTTGTACCAACCTGCGTTTTTACTCTTCTACCCCCTCTTTCCACGTTGCCACCTGTAGGTGACCCCCTTAGACTATAAAAGGGAGGCCCATGCGCACGTAGAAGGGGTTCGGTTCATTCGGCGCACCCAACACCACCACACGCTCACGCCCAGAGCATGAACAAAATACAAGCACAAAGCAGCAGTAGGAGTTTTATCTCTCCGGAGAGCTCCGAAGCTGGGTAAAAATCTCCCCCGCGTGCTCCCGCCTCGATCTGCTCTGCGTGTGCCCTCCGCTCCCTTGCCGAATCAGAAGGGGCCCCCGGCCCCATAGGTGCTCGTGTCCCGCTAATCCCCACGACACCACAATCAACTAAAGGTAAGGATACAAAGGAACCGTTCTTCTCCGTACGGAGGTCTTGATGGTCTTCCCTAGAAAGGGGTCTTGAACCCGCTTGGGCGATCTTCTCCGAAGAGGTCGTGAACTCCGAGGAGAAGTATCCAAGTGGATGAGCAAGGCTCTGACACAAATATGAGCTAAACCAATGCTCTCCTAGCTAGGAGGTGGGAGAGACCTATTTATAGTCGTAGTGCAAATGGGAGTCAAAGTGAAGGGGTAGAAGGGCTCTTGCCCGTGGCTGCGGTCACTCATGTGTCGGACGTCCGAGGCTTCGGGGCGGTCCGGACGTGTGGGGCTGTCGGACTTCCGTAAATTCGGCTCTGGTCCCGGTCGCCCGGTCGTCCGGTGGCTTCGGTATTCCGTTAATTTCTTCTCGGGTGCCCAGTTGCTGGACGTCCAGAGGGCGTCGGTCGTCCGTGGCCCTGGGAGTTGTTGGACGTCCGGGCAGGGCCGGTCGTCCGTGGCCTGTAGCTCTGTCCCGTCTTCCTTCCCTCGTTGTAGCATCTCCCAGGGCTCGGACGTCCGGGACCGGCCGGTCGTCCGGTGCCTGTAGATTCACAAACGGCCTTTCTTCGTGGTGTCCATGCTTGGCGTCCTTGCCACCTTGGCCATTGGGTGTAGCCGTCCCGTGGCTCTCCTCTAGGTACCTGATCACACACAGAGTGTCCATATGAGGTAGTAGCCATGTCTCGTGAGTAGAGAGAGGAAGTTCGGAAAGGAGCGAGTTCACCTTATCTTCGATAGCCTTTGCTGTCATGGGTCCAAGTGGTGTTGAGGGAGATGTAGATACGTCCACGGGGATGAGCGAGGGATGCTCCGCATCATCTCCCCCCCCCCCCTTGGGAAAGATCCGACCATGAATCAAAAGCTTCATCTCCATGGTATGGCGCAAGGTCCTTGACGTTGAAGATGTCGCTCACATTGTACTTGCCTCGTGGTAGGTCTATCTTATAGGCATTGTCGTGGTAGCGTGCTAGCACCTTGAAGGGTCCATCGGCTTGGGGGAGAAGTTTGGACTTGGGTTCATTGGGGAAGCGGTCCTTTCGAAGGTGTATCCACACAAGATCGCCAATGTTGAAGATCATGGTTGCTTGTTGACGCTGAACTTGGTTGCTAGTCGTTGTACTTGGCGCTCGATGGTGTGCCTTGTATCCTCATGCATCTTCTTGATGTAGCTTGCCCATGCACTCGCATCCATGTTGGTGCGCTCTTGTAGAGGAAGAGGTAGAATGTCCAATGGTGACAACGGGTTGAAGCCGTAGACGACCTCGAAGGGGGACTTGCCGGTAGTCGAATGTCTTGCACGGTTGTAGGCGTACTCGGCGATGGGTAGACATGCTTCCCACTCCTTGATGTTCTTCTTGATCAACACGCGAAGTAGAGTGGAAAGAGTCCGGTTCGTCACCTCCGTTTGGCCGTCAGTTTGAGGATGGTATGCGGATGAGAACAAGAGCTTGATTCTGAACTTGGCGCATAGGGTCTTCCAAAAGTAACTCAAGAACTTGACGTCGCGGTCGGAGACGATTGTCTTTGGTACTCCATGGAGACGCAAGATTTCCCTACAAAAGAGATTTGCAACGTGTGAAGCATCATCTATCTTGTTGCAAGGGATGAAATGTGCCATCTTAGAAAATCGGTCCACAACAACAAACGCGGAATCCTTTCCATTTTGAGTTCTAAGCAAACCAAGTACAAAGTCCATGCTAATGTCTTCCCAAGGTTGATAAGGAATAAGAAGAGGCATGTAAAGATCATGAGATTGAGGTTTAGACTTAGCTTTGTGACATGTAGAGCATCGGGTGGTGAAGCGTGATATGTCTCGAAACATCTTGGGCCAAAAGTAGTTCTTGGATAGCGTGGCGAATGTCTTATCTCATCCAAAATGTCCCGTGAGTCCGCCTCCATGAGCCTCTTGCAAAAGTAGCAAACGAAGAGAAGACTCGGGAATGCATAGTTTGTTAGCTTTCATAAGATAAGCACCCTTGATATAATATTGTTCCCAAGAAGTATGCGTCAAACATTTAGCATAAGGAATAGCAAAAGATGTATCATTGGCATACAAGTCTTTTATGTGCTCAAAGCCAATAACATTCAACTCAAGTTTAGTGACAAGCGTGCATATGCATGAAAGCGCATCCGCAACTACATTTTCCTTACCCTTAATGTACTTGATCACATAGGGGAAAGATTCAATAAATTCACTCCATTTGGCATGACACTTGTTCAACTTAGTTTGACCTTTTAAGTACTTAAGCGTTTCATGATCGGTATGTATGACAAACTCATGACGTCTAAGATAATGTTCCCAAACATGTAGCACACGTACTAAAGCATACAATTCTTTGTCATATATGGGATAGTTAAGTTGAGCACCGGAGAGTTTTTCAGTAAAATATGCAATGGCTCGTTTTTCTTGCATCAACACTCCGCCAATTCCGGTACCACTTGCATCACAATGAACCTCAAAAGATTTGTCAAAATTGGGCAAAGCAAGAATCGGAGCATGAGTAAGCAAAGACTTGAGTTCATCAAAAGCGGTGGTTTACAAAGATCCCCAAACAAAAGGAGCATTCTTCTTACTCAAGGCATGCAAAGGAGCGGCAATAGTGCTAAAATCTTTCACAAAGCGACGATAAAAACCCGCAAGACCAAGAAAACTTCGCACTTGTTGCAAATTGGTGGGTTGGGGCCAAGTTTTAATTGCTTCAATTTTATTTTCATCAACATGGACACCCTTGGAAGAGACAACGAAACCCAAGAAAACCACTTTGTCAACACCAAATGTGCACTTTTTCATGTTGGCATAAAGACTTTCCTTGCGAAGTGTTTGTAAAACAGCCCTAACATGATCAAGATGCTCTATCATGGTTTCGCTAAACACAAGAATATCATCGAAGTAAACCACAACAAAGACTCCAATATAAGGTCGAAGTACATGATGCATGAGACGCACAAAAGTGCCTGGAGCCTCCGATAAACCCATAGGCATAACTAACCACTCATATAAGCCAAATTTGGTTTTGAAAGCAGTTTTCCTTTCATCACCCTCTTGAATGCAGATTTGATAATATCCACTTTTAAGATCAATTTTTGAGAAAAAGTTGGCTCCACTAAGTTCATCAAGCATATCATCTAAGCGAGGAATGGGATGCCTATAACGAACGGTGATAGCATTTATAGGTCTACAATCGGAACACAAGCGGAAACTTCCATCGGGTTTAGGCACAAGTATAACGGGAACGGCACAAGCGCTTAAGCTTTCACGTACATGACCGTTGTCAATGAGTTGTTGTACTTGTCGTTGAATCTCCTTAGTTTCTTCAGGGTTGACACGGTATGGATCTTTGTTTAGAAGTGGCGCTCCGGGGATGAGGTCGATTCGATGCTCAATGCCTCGTAGAGGAGGTAGACCCGGAGGTAGCTCATCGGGAAAACATCTTGGAATTCCTGCAAAATAGATTGAAACACTAAAGGTAGCTCGTGAGGGGTGTTAGTGTTAGGTTCCCCATCCTTGCACACAAGGACAAAGTGCATCACACTCGATGGGTTCTCACACACTTCCCTCATCTCACTTTTTGTGGCAAATAGTGTGAGGTTTTTGTCTCTAGGCGAAGAGGCGCTCAAGTTTGGCTTGTGGCTCTCACTCACTTTTTGGTGGATCACTTTTTCACTCTTCTCTCCACGATGGGTGGCTTGCTTGTCGGCTATCACTTGACTAGGAGACATAGGTCATAGCACATATTCCTTTCCTTTCATTTTGAAGCTATAGTGATTTGTACGCCCATTGTGGATGACACCACGGTCGAATTGCCATGGTCGACCAAGAAGGAGGTTGCAAACGGTCATTGGGACCACATCACACTCCAAAGTGCCCTCATATGCACCAATTTTGAAGGGTACTTGGACCGTATGCTCAACTCGTATAGTGCCGGAGTCACTTAGCCATTGAACCTTGTAGGGGTGCGGGTGCTTCCTCTTGACCAATTGAAGCTTGGAGCATAGTTCTTCACTTGCCAAGTTGTGGCAACTACCTCCGTCGATGATGACCTTGACGGACCTTCCATTGATGCCGGCCTTTGTGTGGAAGATATGGCATCGTTGGTCTTCTTCTTATTGATGTTGAAGAGTCAAGACCTTGGAGACAACAAGAGCAGGGCTCATATCTTCATCACAAAAGACTTGGTCATCTTCATTTACTCGCCTATGCATGGCCACTTGCTCAATAGCTTCCATTTCATCTTCACTCATTGAGTCGTAGGTGCCATAGTTCTTGAGGATCATGGTGCGCTTGTTTGTGCATTCATAGGACTTGTGGCCTCGGCCGCCGCAAGTGAAACACTTGAAGGAGCTTGTCTTGATGGTCTCATCGGTCGGAGTAGATGAAGAAGCACGCGGCTTGAAGTTGCTTGTAGTAGGAGGAAGACGACTTGAACTTGACGAATGTTTCTTGTAACTTGACTTGTCATCGGTGCTTGGAGATGGCTTGGTTGATGTCGAAGTTGGAGTAGTTGTTGAAGCTTGGTTATTGGAGAAGCCGTAGGTCTTGGATGAGTACTTGGCGTACTTGAAGTCATCTTGCACTTGACGTTCCGCCTTTGTAGCTTGATGCACGAGCTCAATGAGGTTGGAGTAGGTTTGGAAGTCGGCGATCTTCTTGATGGGATGATTGAGTCCATTCAAGAATCTTGCCATTGTTTGCTCATCATCTTCCGTGACATTGGCTCGAATAATGGCTATCTCCATTTCCTTGTAGTATTCTTCAACACTCTTTGTTCCTTGCTTGAGGATTTGTAGCTGTCGGTGTACTAGAGTAGGGGTACCCTAGTATCCCGAACTTGTGCACGGGCAGTCGCAGCACCCCGCGGCAAGGCTTGTCGGGTGACTGCCAAGATCCTCCATTGGTTCCTTTGGAGCCATTCAAGAACAAAGTGTTCAAGCCGAGAAGACAAGGCCCCGGCAAGAGGAGCTTGCCGGGAAGGACAAAACCCGACAAGAGGAGCTTGCGGGAAGGCCAACCAAGGCATTTCAAGGAACTTGCCGCGACGCGCCGTGCGTCCCGGCAAGACCCGGCGAGCGACAAGCTTCCGGGCGCGACAAGACAACGACCGCGGCAAGGCGCTTGCCGCGGCAAGCCACCACTTTGCACCCGCGCTCCATCACATCCACCAACGTGTCGCCCTGGGGCCGTTCCAGACGTGTGTGGCCAGAGGCTGTGCAGCTAGCGGTGCGAGGTGGCAAGCGGAGATGAAAAGATGGCCATCGTGGCGAGTGGTGGCGCCCCTAACGGTCGCTTTTCTGCACTGTGTGGGCGATGCGGACAGACATTTAATGCCCTTGTCCCCTGCCGTCAGAGTTAGGTAGGATGCACTGTAGAGGTAGCTGTACCAACCACTCTTTTTACATTTGTACCCTTGTATGTGTTGCCACCTATCGGTGACCCCTTGAGCATATAAAAGGAGGCCCATGCGCAACGTAGAGGGGGGTTGGAAACTAGAAAGCACTCACGCTCGGTCTCGCAGCTAGTGTGTACTGTAGTGCTCATCGCTCCCGAGCAAGAACACAATACAAACCACAAGCAGCAGTAGAAGTTTTATCTCTCCGGAGAGCTCCGAAGCTGGGTAAAACCGCTCGCGTGCTCCGCCTTGATCCGCTCTTCTTGCGATCTCCGCCCTCCGCTGGACCGAAAAGGGGCCCTGCCCCATAGGTGTTCATTCCCATGACATCTTTGGCGCGCCAGGTAGGGGGTGTCGAGGTTGTGTGAACCCGATCCGGCGTTCATGCGAGCCAGATCTTCATCATCCTCATCGACATGCCACCGAAGAAGAAGGCTTCGGAGGTGGCCGCTCCATCCACGTTGATCCCACCACCACGGGAGCAAGCAGGTGGTGGGGTAGACGCCGGCGGAGGAACGGGCGCCGACAAGGGAGCTCATGCTGCTGCCAGGTCAAGGACAAGGCGGCGCAGACCTCGGCGTCCGTACACGCACCGCGCCCATCTCAGGAGGCGCGGGACCGACAGCGTCATGGTACACGCGGTACCATACGTTCGTTGGGCCAAGGCCAAGCTGGTGGATCCCGGGATGCTCAAGACTAGCATGCACGCCAACATCTTTGGCACGAGCGGCTGCAGTCGCTGGGCGAATCTGCTCCTTCTAACACGGTTAGAAGTTCGAGCATATCCGCTCCTCGCACCGTTCGCCACCGCCACCAAAGAATCGAAGAAGCGTTGGCGAGCTCAAGCGCTCTGGATTACCCTCTAGCGGCGGACAAGATCGGCGATTGGAGGCCACCATTGAGTCTCATCGGCCGCTTAGCGGCGGCACTCCCCGCAACCGAAAGCACATCGAAGCGCGGCAAGGCGCCCAGCGCGAGCGATGGCGACAAAACTGGTGGGGTGCGACCACCGTGCACTCTCCACCCGAAGGCCGAGATCGCCGACTCGCGGGTCAACCTCGGCGACTCCACCGCATCGTCGGATCCGCGAGCTTCGTCGCGATCAGCGCCAAGTTCTTGAGAGCGGCAACAAGAGGCCTTCGTACACGCATCGAGCGCCGAAGAGAAGCGCGGCGTCAAGCAGACCAGCGCGCTGGGCCCGCTGTCGACATGCATGCGACAGGGGAGCCAGGCGACTTGCCATACGCGGTAGGTTGCCCTGCGTTCACTCGTGAGCTGCGGCAAGTCCAGTGGCCTAGCATGAAGAACTTCAAACCAGATGTACCAGAGAAGTACGACGGTAGGTTGCATCCGTCGGAGTTCCTCAGCATCTACACCATCGCAGTGCAAGCTGCCGGGGGACGAGACGACAAGATCCTTGCCAACTACTTCCTGCTGGTGCTCAAGCCCAATGTCAGATCCTGGCTCATGCACTTGCCGGACAACTCCATAACCTCATGGGCGGATATGTGCCATCAGTTTGTCGGCGCCTTTACAGGCGGCCACAAGCCTCATGGCCAAGAGAGCGATCTTCATCTGCTCGCCCAGAAGGAAGGAGAGCCCCTGCGCAAGTATATTCAGAGATTCAACCAAGTGCAGCGCAACATCCCAGATGTCCACCCTGCCGCGGTCATCAGCGCGTTCCATCAGAACGTGCGTAACTGCAGGATGCGGGAGGAGATGGCGATGTGCAAGATCAGGGACGTCAGTGAGCTATATGCCCTGGCCAACAAGTGTGCACGTGCTAAGGAAGGGAGGAGACTCCCCGGAGAGAATGCAGGAGCAGGAGGATCTGACAGTGAAGATGCCACCCCGGCAAGAAAAAACCGGCGGCGGAACAACAGAAAGAGGAAAGGTAAAGACGTGCTAGTTGTTGAGCAGTCCGACAATGGAGGTGGCACCGAGAAAGCCAAAGCTGGTAGCTCCGGCGAGGCTGTGGCGGCCGCCGACAAGCAGGACAGCTCCGGCAAGCAGTATTGCAAGATCCACCGCACCAAGGGTCATGATCTCCAGAGGTGCAAGAAGGTCGAGTAGCTTGTTGAGCAGCAAAAGGCTGAGTACGAGCGACGCGACAAGGAGAAGGCCCAAGAAGGTGCTGGAGGACCCGGCAAGAAGCGTCTGGCGGGGAGGGCCTTGGCAAGGCCAAGCAAGCGGCGGCAAGGAGACAGCCTCCCAGCGGCGCAATAAGGATGAAGATGAAGACGATGATGAAGAGTTAGATGATAGCGAGGCCGATGGCGGGAGTTTCGAAAGCCACGAGAGGTTACGTGCGTTGGCGGTGGTGCTTCTCGCATACTTCACATCGCCAGCTCAAGCGATGGGTGCGGGAAGTTAATGCGCGAGAACCACCCGTCGAGTCACGCAAGCCTCGAAGTGGTCAAAGACGCCTATCATCTTTGATATTGAGGACCACCCTGATCGCATGACTACGGTCGGGTGCTTGCCGATGTTGGTCTCACCAACTATCCGCAACCTCAAGGTCACAAAGATGCTAGTTGACGGCGGGGCGGCTTGAACTGATCTCCTCCGCGGTACTCCGAAACTCGGATCCGACGGCGAGCTCGAAGAGACCGGCACATTCGAGGAATCAACCCGGAAGGAGCAAGCCAAAGGGAAGATCACGTTGCGGTGACATTTGGCGTGAGCTGAACTTCAGGATCGAGAGGGTCACTTTTGGCGTTGTTGACTTTCCATTGCCTTACAATGGGATACTCGGCCGCCCAAAGACTCGCCAAGTTCATGGCCGCCTCTCACTATGCCCTGGCGTGCTCAAGATGCCAGGCCCGATAAGTGTCATCTCTGTCCCTGGCGATAAGAAGGATGCTCTTATCTACACCGACAAGATCTACCGGGAAGCAGTAGCCGCAGCAGAACGCAAGCCACTTGCCGATGAAGCTCCCGGGGGGAAGAAGAAGACCAAGTCCGGTAAGAGCTCTAATGCCCACTCCGGCAAGCGCACCTCTTCGGAGTGCTGCACTACCGTCGAGGACGCACCATCGAGCTCCACCGGCAAGTGTAAGAAGACAAAGGCAGCTCCACCAGAGACCAAGAAGGTGTCCGCCAAGGAGGACGGCACTGGTGGTACCTTCACCATCAGTGCCACGCTCGACCCTAAATAGGAAAGCGCGCTCGTTGCTTTCTGCGGTAACGTCGGCGTGTTTGCGTGTATGATCGACATCCCGGTGTTCCGGAAAGTAATTGAGCACCACCTTGCCGTCTGTCCTCATGCGCGGCCCGTCAAGTAGAAAGTCAGGAAACAAGCAGTGGAGCGCCAAGAATTCATTGCAGAAGAAATCAAGAAGTTGGAAGCAGCAGGCCTTGTTAGAGGAGTGCTCCATCCGACGTGGTTGGCCAATCCTGTAGTCGTGCGTAAGGCAAACGGGAAATGGAGGCTTTGTATCGACTTTACTGATGTTAATAAAGCTTGTCCCAAAGATCCATTTTCCTTGCCGCGCATTGACCAGATTGTTGACTCCACGGCTGGATGTGACCTGCTTTCATTTCTTGACGCATATTCAGGATATCATCAGATCTTCATGGCAGAAGAGGATGAGGAGAAAACCGCATTCATCACTCCATGTGGCACATACTGTTTTGTACGGATGCCTTTCGGACTAAAGAATGCTGGTTCAACATTTGCAAGGGTAGTTCACGAAGCTTTTGAGCCACAGTTGCACAGAAATGTAGAAGCCTACATGGATGACATAGCGGTCAAGAGCAAGGACAGAGCAACTCTGATTCAGGATTTGGACGAGACCTTTGCAAATCTGCGCAAGATCAACCTCAAGCTTAACCCCGAGAAGTGCGTGTTTGGAGTCCCCTCCGGCAAGGTTCCCGAGTTCTTCGTGTCTCAGCGGGGAATTGAAGCCAACCCCGACAAGATTAAGGCCATTGAGCAGATTGAAGCACCGAAGCGCGTCAAGGATGTACGAAGACTTGCCGGTTGCGTAGCTGCTCAAAGAGTTTATCTCTAAGTCTGCTGAAGCGCCCGCCATTTTCAAAATTTTGAAAAAGGCAGATCCAATGAAATGGACTCCGGAAGCGGAGGCCGCGTTGCAAGACTTGAAGAGATACCTGTCCTCCACTCCAATACTTGTCGCACCTAAGCCACAAGAGAAGTTGCTACTGTATCTAGCGGCAACCAATCAAGTGGTTAGTGCTGCGTTAGTAGCGGAGAGGGAGGCGGATGATGAGCTGGCAACCACGACAGATGCATCCAGCGACAAGCAGGGGGCTTCCCCGACAAGCTCTGGTCCCGACAAGGATCGATCTGCGCAGGCACAGGAGGAGAAACAGAAGAAAATGGTGCAGCGCCCAGTTTACTTTGTCAGTTCCCTTCTGCTGGGAGCTAGGTCAAGGTATTTTGGTGTGCAGAAATTGCTTTTCGGCCTTCTCATGGCCTCGAGAAAGCTGCGCCATTACTTCCAAGCACATGAGATCACAGTTGTCACTCGCTTTCCGCTGAAAAGGATACTGCAGAATCCAGAAGCAACAGGCAGGATTGTCGAGTGGGCACTGGAACTGTCAAGCTTTGGCCTCAAGTTTGAGAGAACTTCAACTATCGAGCCGGGCATTGGCGAATTCATAGCGAGTGGGCGCCAACACGGGCGAAGAAATTCGAGACGAGCATCCCGTCAAGGAAGCAAGCAAAGAGTGGATCATGTATTTTGATGGTGCCTTCTCGCTGCAAAGGCGCCCGGTCTTGAGCGTGCTGCTTGTCGCACCCACCGGATAGCACCTCAAGCACGTAGTCGGATGCACTTTCCCAAGGAGCAAGCGACAAACAATCTCGCAGAGTATGAAGGTTTGCTTGCGGTCTCGGGATCGCAGCAGACCTTGGGATCAAGAAGCTCATTATCGGGGGTGACTCGCAGCTTGTCGTCCGCCAAGTAAACAAAATTATCAGAGTCCATTGATGGAAGCTTACGTTGATGAGGTGAGAAAGTTAGAAGAGCACTTTGACGGCCTGCAGATGGAACATGTTCCGAGAGCTCAGAACGACATTGTCGATGGCCTGTCAAAGTGCGCTGCACTAAAGTTACCTGTGGAACCAGGGATCTTTGTGCTCAAGCTGACTCAACTGTTTGTAACACCATCAAGCTGGACCGAGCAAGAAGAGGAAGTTGATTTCGGTGACTACTTTCCGCAGAGCTCCCGAAGCCGCCGCCAAGAAGGTCCCCAAGATCAACACCAAAGGGTCTTGAGGAGCGATGCGCTCAAGCGAACCCTAGGGTTTGTTCCGTTGAAGCGAGCGCTCCCGACAAGTTTTGCTCCGGCAAGCTTGCCGGGAACGTCAAGCTCCGCGAGCCGCGAGTTCTTGCCGTAGAAGCGGATGTTCCGCGGCAGCATATGTGCCTTTAGTCCTTGTTGTCGAGCTGCAAGCTTCAAAGATGGGCACAAGAGATTGTCCATTTCCTTGAGACGGAGAACTTCCGAAGAGCAAGAAGAAGCGGAAAGAGTAGCCCGGCGGTCAAGTATGTACCGGTTTGTCGACGACACTTTATGCATGAAGAGACTTCGGCGGTGTGAAATTGAAGTGTATTTCCGGGAAGACGGACAAGAGCTGTTGGCGGAGATACATGGAGGCATATGTGGTCACCACATTGGCGCAAAACACTTGCTTAAGCAAGCGTTCGGCAAGGTTTCTTCGGCCGACAACCCTCCAGATGCAAGCTGCACAAGTAACCAAGTGTGAAGCGTGTCGGTTCCATTCCAAGCAGATTCACCACCAGCTCAAGCTCTCGGGCGATCCCTTTATCACGGCCATTTTCGATGCGGGGCTCGACATCCTTGGCCCCTTTCCCGAAGCTGTCGGGGCTTTGAGTACTTATGCGTCGCAATCGACAAGTTCACAAAGTGGTGGAAGTGGAAGCGATGAGGAAGGTGACAAGACGATCGTGATCAAGTTCTTGGTCGATTGTTTGCCGTTTGGGGTCCCTAACAGGATCATCACCGACAACGGCACGCAATTCACGAGCCGCACCTTCATGCAGTACGTCCAAGATCTTGGCGCCAAGGTCTACTTCGCTTATGTCGCCCACCCGAGAAGCAACGGTCAAGAGGAGAGAGCAAATGCTGAAGTGATGCGCGGGCTCAAGACCAGGACTTTCAACAGGCTGCACAGGTGCGGAAAGAACTGGATCGAGGAGCTGCTGGTGGTTCTTTAGTCGATCAGAACGACGCCAAATCGAGCCACTGGCCAGACACATTTCGCTCTAGTCTATGGAGCAGAGGCAGTTCTCCCCACGGAACTCGTTTACGGGTCGCCTCGAGTGCTCACTTATGATGAGCTTGAGTAAGAGCAGCTGCGACAAGATGACGCGCTGCTCCTTGAGGAAGACCGTCTTCAGGCTACTGTACGAGCTGCTCGCTACCAGCAAGCTTTGCGCCGCTATCATAGCCGCAAAGTTAATGCCAGAAGTCTCGAGGAAGACGACCTTGTTCTTCGGCGGGTTCATTCCGCCAAGAATTCCAATAAGTTGACGCCAAAGTGGGAAGGCCCTTACCGGGTGAAACGAGTCACTAGGGCCGGTGCTGTCCGCCTTGAGACCGAAGATGGCTTTCCGGTGAGCAACTCCTGAAACATTGAGCATCTTCGTAAGTTTTACCGAAGGCGCGGTTGCGGAACCCGTTAAGGAACCACCTTTATACAAGCCTTCTTTGCTGTTGCATGTAACCCTTTGTACAAAGCCGGGCGCAGATCCCGTGCATAAATAAAGCTCATGTGCTATGCACATCTTGTCAATTTCATGCTTTCTATTTCTTGCATGTGTTATCTGACATTTTGTGCAGCACCGACCCCCGGTAAGCAATAACGAGCCGTAAGGCTCCATATCTTTATTTTCTCTTTTTTCTTTTTCTCAAAAGCAAGGTTCCCCCACCCACAAGTTTTCCGGGGGGGAAGGAGGAGATAATGGTGTGGACTAGGCGTCGTTCAAGAAAGTTTCGCCTTGCCGGGACGCAAACGACAGAAAAGCTAAGTTGCCAAAGTTTGAGCAATCAGTTTTAAAAAATTTAAGTTATCTTCCTCGAACGACCGTGCTTTGTATGGAAAACCTGTGCGCAGAGGAACCAACTCGTAGCTAGTTGCGCCCTTACATTGTTTCGAGTCCGCTCAACAACTTAAGTGTGTTGCGACTAGTTGCGACAAGGTTTCTTGTCGGTAGCGGCACCGCCGGCAAGCTCTTGACGTTCAACTTTTCGGCGCTTCATGACAAAAGGTGCTCATACGGCAAGTTCCCTAAAAGCATAGGGGAAAAACATACAAAGGAGGGAATCAAGTAAAGGAAATAACATAGCAATCGATGCCCAAAATAAAAGTTATATTACAAAGATAACTTGTCGTAGCTCTAATAAATTGTTCTCGTAACATGACTAGCAGCGGCAAGAAGAGGAGAAAACAGGCGGCCTAATCTACGCAATCGCCATCAACCCTCCTGACCACATTCACCTTGTCCACAATGGGTGCGACAAGGGCCTTGAGCGCGTCCAGATCAGCATCTGCCGGCAGCTTCTTCAGGACATTGGTGAGGTTGAGGCCTGGGTTGCGGAAGGCCACCTTCACCAACACCTTCTGCAGAACTCTCGCGCAGATCGTGCGCGACTCATCGGCCAGCTGCTTTGGGATCTTCTCTCGAAGCCGCTGGAGAGCCGTCGCCACGCCTTTGATGAATAGAGTGAGCTTGGTGCTAGGCTGGAGGTTCTCATCGGAGGAGTACCCGAGATCCTCCACCCCCAACTGCACCAGCTCCTCGTCGATGACTGCAACGATGTTCACGAGGCCCTCTGTCCAGAGCTCCACCGTATCCCTAAAGGTGTTATGGGTTTCGGCGGCCCTCGTCAGCAGCGCTTCATTGGCTTTAATCTCCTCCTTCAAGGCCACCTCTCGCTCCTTGGCGTCGTCCAGCGTCTCAGTCAGTGTGGCCAGCTTCAGCTCGAGATCTGCGTTGGAGTCCTTGGCGGCGCTCAGCTCCTTGCCCTTCTCGACGAGACGACCCTGCAGCTCACCATGGGCGAGGGCGTCCTCACGCTCACGCTGGAGCGCGGCAAGCTCTTCATCCTTCATCTTGAGATCGCCCTCCAGCCGCGCCACCTTCGTCTCCAGCTCCTTCTTGGCGGCCTCAGCAGTTGCGGCAGCATCCTTTGCCTCCTTGAGAGCCCCGCCAAGTGTCTGCTCTCGCGCGATAAGCTCCTCCTCATAGCTGTCCAGATTGACCTTCCGCTGCGTCCTTCGCCTTCCAGCAGAGCAGCTCCTCCTCGGCAAGCATTGTTGCTCTTCGGCTTCAGCCTTCTCAAGGAGGAAGGCCCTCCGCGCCTCAACAAGCTGCACCCGCTCCTCTGCAATGGACCGGAGAGCTTCCTGATTGCGTTCCCGGAGCTCCTCCGCGCGCTTCTCAATGTCTGCTCCCGCCTACGCGACAAGCGCTTCCCGGGATTCCACCTTGGCTTGTCGGGCGCGGTAGAGCGACACCAGCTTCCGGAGCAGCTCCTCCTCCTCAGACTCGCCACTGCTGCTGCTCGGCGCGTCAACCAATGTCAGCCCAGCAGAGGCGAGCACTTCTCCATCGAAGGTCTCTCCTTCAACCGGTGCCCTGGAGCTTGAAGCCCAGGGGAGCTTGATGAAGACACCGTCGCCGGCCTTCAAGTAGGCGCCGGGCTGGGGCTCTTCGGAGACTGGCACCGCGTCAGCGGCGGAGAATCGGCGGTCGGCGTAGCGCCTTGCGCTCCTGCGGCCCCAGGGTCGTCCGTGCAATCGCTGGACCCCTCGCCAGCTCCTGCGCCAGCAGCTTTGGCGGCCTCTTCGCCGGCAGGATCATCAGCGCCGGCCTCTTTTTCGGCGGCGGCGGCGTCATTAGTGTTGCCGCACGCGTTCTCCTCGCCAGTGGCCTCGGTCTCCATCGGCTCCATGGAAGGAGGATCTGAAGGCCGGAAGAGGGAGAAAAGTCAAGCAAATATCCAAAAAAGAAAATCAGAAGAAGAACCCAAGGGAAGTTTCAGGCAAGAAGGATTACTGTCTTTGGGATCTCTGATCATAGGCTCCGCTAACGGGATCGCTGGTGCTGCCCCTTGCCGGAGATTCCTCCCTTGCCGAAGACTCTTCCCTTGCCGGGGACTTCTCCCTTGCCGGAGAGCGCTCCCTTGTCGGGGAATCTCCCCTTGGCGGCATAGTCGAACCAGATAGCGTCTCAGGGGTGGCTTCCGGTTGCTCCTGGTGAGGCTGTTCTGCTCCTACACAAACCAAAGACAGATGTCAGCAAATAAAGAGCACCCATGCGCGCCCAACAACAAAAAGTAAACCTTCTACTTACTCTGGGGGCTGCGCTGGGGGCTGCTTTGGGGAAGGGTTGCCGGGTCTGGCAAGGTGGTCTCAGGTGCGCCCCCTGCTGATGCGGTGGGTTCGTCCTCGATGATGATCACCGGCGCCTTGGCTCTCTTCGCCGCTCTCTGGGCCAGAGTCCTGAAAAGGAAACAGTTCAGAATAAAGCAGATCAGATACAAGACAAAAACAACAAGAATTGAAGAATTACAAGTGCAACAAGGAATCTTACTCGTCTTCTTCCTCGTCGGAGCTGAGCGCGGAGAGGTCGAAGTCTGGCCCACTGATGCGGAGCATCCTACGGACATCACCACGTCAAGAGCCCATTTGGCAAGTGACACGTGCGACATCTACTTCACATACACAAAAGGTGAATCATCTCCTTTACACGTGCTCACTTGACACTCTCGAGGATGGTATACTACTTGACACTCCTTACGTGTGCATGCATAGGTATTATCAGAGCTTCACGGATGTCAAGGAGGAGTGCAAGCGCCAAGGAACGACTACACCATCCACAAGGGAAGCGTGGAAGAGAAGACGGAAGAAAGGATGAAGAAGAATGGAGCAGGGATCGAGTTGCCGGATCATCCGGACCCCCACCGGACGATCCGGACCGAGCCGGATGATCCGGACGACCTCCGGATGATCCGCTACGTGCTCAAGACAACAGAACCTGCTCGACGAAGCGGATCATCCGGACGATCGCCGGATCATCCGGACCCCGACACCCGGATCATCCGGGCCACCATCCGGATCATCCGGACCCCGCCTGCGTGCGTGACTTGGGCCGAAGCCCGTGTACCCCTTCGCCCCTCACTTACCCCTTCGCCCCTTGGGCTATAAATAGACCTCCTCCACCTCCTTTTAGGGTTAGCAAAGTGATAGCTCTCTCTTAGGTGAGCTTTGCTCCTACCTATCTCTACTCTTGAGAGAGAGAGACCACTACTCCATTGGAGGCCAAGACCTCCATCTAGGAGAAGATCCCGCGGGATATCATCAAGACCCCCTTGTGGGAAGATCCATCTAGGATATCATCAAGACCTCCTCTTGGAGATGAACCTTACCTTGTATCTTCCCCTTTGTTGTTCATGTACCCTGTGATCTTGTGTGTTTGATTGTCTAGTGGATGTGTGATTTGGACTTGTTCTTGAGTGTTTCCCCTTGTGATTTCTCCCGTTCTTCCCGTGTTCATCGTGTTCTTGAGGATCCCACTCCAAGCGTGAAAGATCGACGCTATAGGGTTCCACCCAACATCATATGGTATCATGAGCCACGTTGATCACGTTTTTGGAGCCCCTACCCCTCTTTTTCTAGCTTGATTTTGTTGATTTCGTCCTAAATCCGAAAATCCCCACCAAAAATAGCCCCAAATTTTTTTGTGATTTGTTGGTTTGATGATGTTTTGTTGATTTTGATCCGTGGATTTGCTTGGTTTCAAGTGGATCTAGCATTTCCCTAAGTTTCCCCACTTTCCATCCACGAAATCCATCAAATTTTGCCCCGAAAATCATCCATTTCCACCAAAAATTTCGTCCCCGAGAGAAAATCCCGAGCAGTTTGACCTGCCCGGATCATCCGAACCTTCTCCCGGATCATCCGGACACCTCCCGGATCAGCTGGACCCTCTCCCGGACGTCCGGATAACCCCCGCACCGAGAAAACAGAACCGGTGCTGACAAACCCGGATCATCCGAATTTCCTCCCGGATCATCCGGACCTAGCCCGGATCATCCGGACCTCCTCCCGGATGTCCGGTTAACCCTGACATTGACTCGGCTGAAAGTTTGTTTTGGTCATAACTAATTCATCCGGAGTCCGATTTTGGCGTTCTTTAGCTCGTTTTGAAGCTATTGACATCCCCCATCCCATAAAAATACCACCAACATAATTTGACTCCATCATATTTTCTGAAATTTGGCAAGTTTGCCTAGGCCCTCCACCATATCATCCGCATTACCACCACCGACTTCCGCAACCTAACCCATTTTGTTCCCCATTGCATATGTGGTTGCTTGAGTTGTGATTAGAGTCTCCTAAGGTGTTTCGGCTACTTAGGGACAATTGCTTCTTCATCAACCCAATTTAACCCAATTTTGTTTGAGTTGTGGCTTGTGTCTCCTAAGGTGTTTCAGCTACTTAGGGACGGCAACTTCAACTCTGACTCGTGTATAGCCCATCATTCCACTTCCGCATTGCCTAGTGCAACACCACCACCGCTTTCCGCTACCACCATTTTGACATTTGTCATTTGAGATTTTGAGTTCGCGGTTTTTCCGTTTCCTAAGGTATTTCGGCTACTTAGGGACGAGTCTCCATCATCTTGGTATCTACATCAAGAACACCGCCTCTCATCATCGCAAAGGACGGTAACCTCGACGACACCTTTGTATATTCCCTTGCAATTGCATTGTTAACCCCTAGCCCATTTTGCGTTACTTGCCTATCGAGACTAGCCATTTGAGTATTGCCGACAACGTGACTTGTGCACATTAGTGGTCTACACCATCCATTGCATACATACCATATCATCTTGGTATCATATCATCCATTGTTCCTCAAGTTTGTTCCCGCATATACACAATTGCTATCTTGGTTTGTGCATTGTGCAAAAGTGGCCATAGAAAAAAAAAAGCTTTTAAGCAAAAAGAGAGCAAAGAGCTCGTGAGCAAGTGCCATAGCAGCATACCCCATTGCACATAAGATTGTCAAATCTACATCATATGATATCATGCTTGAGAGAAACACCGGGAACCATACATACATAGCATACTTGGGATAGAAGTTTATCCATTTCGCATCTATAGGTTGTGCACAAGTGTCGTATCCGCCTATTGAGCAATCATGCTAGCATCTCTCTTGAGTTGTGCAACACGAGCGTTTTCTGTGGACTCCACATTTTGTGCTCATTCCTTGGTTGCACGACCCCATTTATCTATCCGTGTGTGTGTTTCCGTGTACCTTTCTTTGCTATTGGTCCATTTGTTTCACTTGCGAATTTGTGAATCTCTTTCAACATTATTGACTCTTGCTAACATTTTGCATCAAATTTTTGTGCCACTATCCTCACCAAGCTCTACCATAAGCTTTACTTGATAGGTGTGAGTGAACAAGTCCGGTACCAATTCCACTATTCTTTCATCTCACATTGAGTGAAACGAGATACATGCTCAACTTTGGGAAAAGGTAACTTGGTATTGTTTATCTCATTCCCTACTCACCTCTACTTGAGTCTTGTGATGGATAGGCAAGGCATTTCATCTTCGGTCTACAACAACAACGACGAGTTCGATGCCATGAACAACAACTCCGATGCCAAGATGCAAGCTAAAATGGAGGGGATCAAAACCCTCATCAAGTCCTACAAGCGATCTTCCTCATCTTCGAGAAGACGCTCAAGAGCACATGGTTCCGAGCTACCATCTCCGGCAAGATCACATCGGCATCGACACCATCACCAACAAGAACATGAAGGTCAAGAGCTCTACACCAACAACCGCTCAACGACTTCACCATCTCACTTGGCATCTTCACCAAGCGACTTCAAGGCATCTTCGCCTACGGACATATGGCATCTTCACCAACAAGAACCTCAAGACTACACTCAAGAGAAGCTACCCAAGCTCAAGTCCGCAACTTCCACGAGCTACTACGACCTCGACACCGACCACAAGATTCCTTTCTATGGGACTCAAGAACCCGAGGAGTACCTCGAGTGGGAGCGTTTGATGGACGACTACCTCAAGCTACATCAAGTTCGTCCCGAAGATCAAGTGAAGTGCGCCACAAGAAACTTCCACGACTACGCCTCGACATGGTGGCTTCACACACCTTCGGAGTACTACGACATGAGTTGGCCCAAGACGAAGAGAGCTTTCTGGAGAGTTTGTGCCTCCAACCTACGGAACAACCGGCGCCAATTGGAGAACACCACCCAAGGATCCAAGTCCATCGACAAGTACTTCAAGGAGATCATGATTGCCTTGCGACGAGCCAGCGTGGACGACCCCATGTCAATGAAGTTCCACTTCATGACGGGATTGCACAACAACATCTCCAAGACCATCTTCATCGAGAACTACAAGTCCATCGACGACTACTACATTGGAGCTCTCAAGGCGGAACAAGAACTCATGAAGGCCAAGGCTTCTCCACCCCAAGCACACTTGGCGACCAAGCTCTCGACAAGCATGAGGCTAGTACCACCACGATGTCCAAGGCCGACAAGCTCCAAGGCGATGCTCCCAAGTGCGACTTCACCGCCATCCCTCTTTGTGGCATTGATGATGCCAAGTCTACTTCGACTCTTTTTCAAGGCGGTGACGCAGCGAGTTCGACTACGGAGACCTTCAAGGACCAAGCTTTGGAGGCGAGTGACAAGGTGGCGAGCAAGGATGATGCTTCCATCTTAGGAGGCGAGAGTGATGATGTGCCATCTTGGGCCTTCATCCACGACGAGAGTGATGATGTGCCATCTTCGGCCTTCATCCACGGCGACCACGACGAGATGGTTGAGCATGGGATGTTCCCTTCGACCACGGTGATGTATGATGACTTGAGTGACTTGTGCCACCATATTGAGAGTGAGAGTGACTTCACCACTAGCCCCATATATGATGAGTTGCCACAATTCCCATGTGAGGAGAGCCACAACCCCCACCACTTGAGTGAGATGAGTGACTCCACCATACGTGAGTTTGAGTGCACCTATTTTGAGGGAGTGAGTGAACCACCACATAGAGAGAGTGAGATAGTTGACAGGTCTCGTGAGGCCATTTGCATTTCTAACAACTTGACCTCTACCTCTATTGTGTCTTCTCGTTTGGTGCTAGGTCCCATTAATGATGACGCGCCGATCCTCGACGACTTCGTCCTCCCTTTGGATAAGACGACGGCCATGGTGGATTATGATGCACCGCCCACATGGTTCCATCAAGATCATAATGATGACCACCATTTGGTCTTTCCCACCTCACCTACACCACTTGAGTGGAATGACAAAGGTAACATAGGTGAAGGTGATGCTCTAGTCCCACTAGTGGACATTCGTGACATTGATTGCTTGCATGATGTTGATCCACCTATTGCCATGCTTCATGCTAGTATGATTTCCCCATGCGATGATTTGACCATTTATGATGAGTATGATGATTCTCTTGTGGAGTCTATTAGTTGTGATGCCATGTTACATAGGATTTCTTGTGACAAATCTTTAGGTCACACCATGTTTGATAATCCGCTTGACTTGTCATATGCTATGCATGAGATCAACCATATGTCTTATTTGCAATCTCTTCATAGTGACTATGCATATGCCATTAAAATAAACCCAATTTGCACATATGGCATAGATGACAAGCCCATGGTTATTGGCATTTGTTTCTCTTGTGATGATATTGATATGCTCCCTTTGCATCATTTATCTTATATGCCATGCCATGACCACCTAGCTTCGGATATGCATTGTTTTGGATGTTGTCCATTTTCTCCATATGATGTTTCGATATTGCTCATGAGGAGACCCCATAGTTTCCTCATACATTTTAGGAGATTTTGACCCATCCCATCCATTGCATGATCCCAATACTTGTGTGCACCATATGCTCCCCATGAACAAACATGCTTTTGATGTGCCATATACTTGTTTGCTCAATTTGTGTCCCCATCGTGTCATACATAACAACTATTCTTTCATGATGGATGACATGTTCATATACCATGCCTCAAATTTCTTTGAGCATTGCTTATCTTGTGCTAACTCACACGTGCACATACACATCATGATGGATGATGTGTACATTCACAACACACACAATTTCTTTCGTTTGTGTCTCTTTTGTGTAGGTACCCATGAATACTTGTCAACTTCGCAATCCCACGAATTGACAAAACGAGCTCTTGAGAGCAATGATGATTTGGGATCCCGTGGACTATCCTTACCACCGTTCCCTTCGCGCAAGGACTACGCGCAACTCCTCTACTTGGCTCTCACACGGCTATGGGCCATTTACCACTTCTCACATTATGCTCATTTTACCGTGTTCGCTTTGCATGCTATGCTTGCTTCTATGCCTTTGCCATGCAATTGTGACCCTTGTTTGCATCTACCCATGATTCTCCATTATGATATTCCTATGTGTATTTGCATGCTTGGTGGAGATCCTTGTTGCTTTTGCCATGTTTATCATGTGCCCCATTCTATTGATGCTTGTTGTGTTGGGAGAGTCATGATGACCCATTTCTATTCACATATGGCCTCTCGCCAATACATTCATGATATTGTACTCATATCTTGCTTTCATGCTTGTGCTATGACTTGTGAATTATTCATGCCCACTATTTGCACCGATGACATGTTTGCCATGATTCCTCCTAGTATGTTGCATCTTCGCACTACTAGCTTGCTTGATTTGATAGCTATGAATGCTCGCTATATTGCATCACCCATGTTCCACTACTTGCTTTCTTGGGTTGATGACATATACGCCTTGTGTGTTGCATCTAGTTCTTCACACATGCCATGTCCCTTTGCTTATCACATGCTTGACTTGATTGCCTCACACATGATGAACAATTGCTCTTTCCATTGTGTTGAGTGCCACGATATCTTCACTACACCCTATGCACTTGCCCCATGTGTTTAGACATTTCACCATATTTGGTGTTGTGAATGACTCTTATGCCTACCATAGACCGTTCATTGAGCTCTTTATGCATGCTTGCTATGACCTTGAGGTAGATGCTTGTTCATTTATCACATATATTTGCATCTTGACCTCCCATTTACATGCTTGTTCCCATGATATACTTGATTGTGCTCAATTTATATGCTCAAATGCCATGCCACACTTCTTTGTCAAACCATATGCTATGCTTGATGACAACACTTGTTGGGTGAATCACCTCTTGAATGCTTGCTTTTGCTCTTACGACAACCACATTTGTTTTTCCAAGTGCTTGTTATCTTTGCTACTTTTGAAGGAATTACAAGACGGTGCGACATTGGAGGGTGCCCATTTGGAACTACAAGATGACGAATGCTTGGTGATCGTCCACTTCTACACGACGACATCATCTCTTTGCCATGGTGATTCGGATTTCGATCCGAGGTTGGATCTTTCCCAAGGGGGAGGGGATGATGCGGAGCATCCTACAGACATCACCAAGTCAAGAGCCCATTTGGCAAGTGACACGTGCGACATCTACTTCACATACACAAAGGTGAATCATCTCCTTTACACGTGCTCACTTGACACTCTCGAGGATGGTATACTACTTGACACTCCTTACATGTGCATGCATAGTTATTATCAGAGCTTCACGGATGTCAAGGAGGAGTGCAAGCGCCAAGGAACGACTACACCATCCGCGAGGGAAGCGTGGAAGAGAAGACGGAAGAAAGGAAGAAGAAGAATGGAGCAGGGATGGAGTTGCGGATCATCCGGACCCCGGCCGGACGATCCGGACCGAGCCGGATGATCCGGACAACCTCCGGATGATCCGGCTACCGTCAAGACAACAGAACACTGCTCAACGAAGCGGATCATCCGGACGGTCGCCGGATCATCCGGACCCCGACACCGGATCATCCGGGCCACCATCCGGATCATCCGAACCCGCTGCGTCGTGACTTGGGCGAAGCCGTGTACCCCGCCCCTCACTTACCCCTTCGCCCCTTGGGCTATAAATAGACCTCCTCCACCTCCTTTCTAGGGTTAGCAAAGTGATAGCTCATTCTTAGGTGAGCTTTGCTCCTACCTATCTCTACTCTTGAGAGAGAGAGACCACTACTCCATTGGAGGCCAAGACCTCCATCTAGGAGAAGATCATAGGATATCATCAAGACCCCCTTGTGGGAAGATCCATCTAGGATATCATCAAGACCTCCTCTTGGAGATGAACCTTACCTTGTATCTTTCCCTTTGTTGTTCATGTACCTTGTGAACTTGTGTGTTTGATTGTCTAGTGGATGTGTGATTTGGACTTGTTCTTGAGTGTTTCCCCTTGTGATTTCTCCCCGTTCTTCCCCGTGTTCATCGTGTTCTTCGAGGGATCCCACTCCAAACGTGAAAGATCGACGCTATAGGGTTCCACCCTACATCACCCACCTTCGGCGCGACGAGGCGGAGGAGTAGGATCCCTTGGCCGCTTGGCGGGGGCAATGGCGGCGTTCTGGGAAGACCCCGCTCCAGTTGCCGCAGCGGCGCGAGGCGCTCCCACGGCAACAGTACTTGTCGCGGTGGAGCGTGTCGCGCGGCACGACTGCTGCTGACCCGTCTGCCGCCCTGCTACATCCCCGGCCTTGCGGAGGCGCCTTCTTCGTGGAGCTGGGGGCTGCGCCAGGCTCGCTGCGGCAAGCTACCTGGAGATGGCGGGCCGCTCGCACCCTTGGCGGGTTCGCTCGACTCGGCATCAGGCGTGGCAAGCTCTTCCTCGCCGTCAAGCCATTCTCGCTCGGCAAGGCTTGCCGCCTCTGCTGCCTCTGCCTCCTCCACGGTGAACCCAAATTCGCCCGCGGCGGCGGCCGCCGCCGCCTCTTCCGCCCTGGTGGCGATGCGCTGCGTCTCCTCCTCAGTGGTGTCGCGGGTGAGGCTCCTCTACTCGTTGGCGCGGACCGCTACCTCCACCAGGCCGTCGAAGAACTGCTGCACGACATCGTCCGCAGGCTCCTGCCAAGTGGGGACGATCCCATGCGAGTCGCACTGCGGCATCATTGCGCGGATGCGATCCAGCGAGGAGTTGTTGCACAGCGGAACAACACCCGCCGGCAATCCGAACCACTCGGGATGCTGAGAGTCGTGCTTGAACAGCTCCTTGAGCATCGCGTCCAATTCCAGCACAGTGAAATTGAAGTTGAGGCCCGGACGCAGCCTCATAATGTTTGCCGGACCCCCAAATTCCCAGGCGGGTCTCCTCCTCTCTTGCAGGGGGGCGATGCGGCGGTGAAGGAAATCTGCGCCAACGGCGCCTACAGTGAGCCCGGCAAGCCTGAGACGCAAGATCCGGGTGGTGGCGATCTTCAGCTTGTCGTCGTCCGCGGCCAGGGCGCTCCAATCGCCACCGCGCACTACTGGGGCTTGGCGCAGGGTGGTGAATGGCTACGGATTCTCCTCGACGATCCAGCACCATTCTGCTCTCCACTCCTCCCATTTAATGCGGAGCTCCCCCTCCAGATACGTCTCCTTCTTGCCGGCTCTCGAGATCCAGGCGATCCCGCCGGACAAGGGCTCTCCTCTCTCGACCCAGGGCATGAAGTAGTGGCGGAAGAGAGCTACGTTTGGGTGGACTCCGACAAAGTTTTCGCAGAGATGTGCGAAAACCGCCATGGTCAGGACAGCATTGGGGGTGAAATCAAGGAGGTGGAACCCGTAGGTGTTCATGATGTCGCGGAAGAATTCAGAGAAGGGCGGGTAGAGCCTGCAGTAGAAGAACAGCATGAAGAAGGGGTATCCGTTTGGAGCCCGTTTTGAAGCGACGGCGGAGAGTACCTTTGTGCGCGGGTGCGCTCGCGTCTCCGTCGACCAGAAGAGGTAGTACCATTCCCTCAGCTCCGCCGCAGCGAGCTCGGAGGGGAAGGTAGCCCGCTCCTTTCGCAGCGCCTCGAGCCGCAGCGCCTCGGCCGACTTCACGCCCTTCCCGGTTTTCGGAGCCATGGCGAAGGTGGTGGGAGAGATCGACGGTGTTGGTGGCGACGGCGGCGATGGGGGGCGGAGCGCTGCTCTCTTTCGGCTTTGGAAGCGGAGGGGAGCGGTGGAGATTTCTGAGATTGGAACCGCAAATGGCGAAGGTGGGGGAATTGCCCCTGTTTCCCCTGCTTATAAAGAGGAGGAGGCGAACGTTACGCTTTTTCCGAATAAAGAATTACCCACGATCTCTCCCACAACGCCGCATTTGACGCGTGCCGTTAAGGGAGAGCGCGGTGAATCTGGTCGTCTGGCGTGACCCGGTCGCGTGCCGTCTCTGCTTTTGGGCTCGCCCAACATGGCCTTCGGCGCCGTGTATAGCCCAGCCGAGGCTCTGTCGGTGTACTAGAGTAGGGTACCCTAGTATCCCGAACTTGTGCCTCGGGCGATCATGACACCAGCGGCAAGGCTTGCCAGGTGACTGCCAAGATCCTCCATTGGTTCCTTTGGAGCCATTCAAGAACAAAGTGTTCAAGCCGAGAAGACAAGGCCCCAGCAAGAGGAGCTTGCCGGGAAGGACAAGGCCCCGGCAAGAGGAGCTTGCCGGTAAGGCCAACAAAGGCATTTCAAGGAACTTGCCGCGACGCGCCGTGTGTCCCGGCAAGACCCGGCGAGCGACAAGCTTCCGGGCGCGACAAGACAACGACCGCGGCAAGGCGCTTGCCGCAGCAAGCCACCACTTTGCACCCGCGCTCCAGCACATCCACCAACGTGTCGCCCTGGGGCCGTTCCAGGCGTGCGTGGCCAGAGGCTGTGCAGCTAGCGGTGCGAGGTGGCAAGCGGAGATGACAAGATGGCCATCGTGGCGAGCGGTGGCGCGCCTAACGGTCACTTTTCTGCACTGTGTGGGCGACGCGGACGGGCATTTAATGCCCTTGTCCCCTGCCGTCAGAGTTAGGTAGGATGCACTGTAGAGGTAGCTGTACCAACCACTCTTTTTACATTTGTACCCTTGCATGCGTTGCCACCTGTCGGTGACCCCTTGACCATATAAAAGGAGGCCCATGCGCAACGTAGAGGGGGTTGGAAACTAGAAAGCACTCACGCTCGGTCTTGCAGCTAGTGTGTACTGTAGCGCTCATCGCTCCCGAGCAAGAACACAATACAAACCACAAGCAGCGGTAGGAGTTTTATCTCTCCGGAGAGCTCCGAAGCTGGGTAAAACCGCTCGCGTGCTCCACCTCGATCCGCTCTTCGTGCGATCTCCGCCCTCCGCCGGACCGAAAAGGGGCCCTGCCCCATAGGTGTTCGTTCCCACGACAGTAGCTTCTTGAAGAGATCACGGTTGTAGTAGGTTGGTACAAAACGTGCTCGCATGACATCCTTCAATTGAGCCCAAGTGGTGATTGGAGGTTCACCTCTTGCTTATCGGCGCTCAAGGACTTGTTCCCACCATATGAGCACATAGTCTTGGAACTCAAGTGATGCCATAGCGATCTTCTTCTCTTCCTCATAGTTGTGCAAACGAAAGATTTTGTCGACCTTCAATGCCCATGAGAGGTATTCTTCGAGATCATTGCTTCCATTGAACTTGGGCATTGTGAATTTGAGCTTGCCATAGTGTTGCTCTTCATTCTGTTGTTGGCGATGGTGGTGATGTTGCCCTTGACATGGAGGGTAATCATCCTCATGTTGCTCTTGGCGTGGAGGAAGTCCATGATCAACTTGCTCTTGTTGACCTTGAGGTTGACGTGGAGCTTGACGAGCTTGTGGAGGAGCTTGAGGGACTTGACGTTGCACGTGCGGTTGATAGTTCCTCTCTTGAATTTCTTCTCGAAGGGCTTCCTCTTGATTGCGCCGTTCGCGATTGCGGTTGGCGATGGCTCGACTTGATTCTTGAAGGGCACGTTCTGCCTCAAGAGCCTATGCTTCTCGTTATTGTTGTTGTTGAAGACGTTGAGCCTCGGCGTCTTGTTCCTCTTGGTGTAGACGCGCTCGTTCTTCCTCTTGGCGCCGTAGTCGTTGTCGTTCTTGAGCTTGAGAAAAAGCGACTTGGTTTGATTGAGGACGATCAACTTGCTCATCGGCTTGCTCTTGTGAATGCTTGACGTGTAGCGGGTTTCGAGATGCATGACGGTCTTGACGCGCGGCTCGTCGAAGAGTGTTTGATGACGGTGTACTTGAGCCGGAGAAGGAGTCGTCGGAGTGTCGACTTGAGTGGCTCCGTCTTGAGTATGACGATGTAGAAGGAGGCTGGTTCACCAACAAGGTGCGGATCTCGTCCATTCTTGCATCGTTCTCTTGCTTGTGCGCGTCGAGCTTGTTGTCGAAGTAGTCTCGTGTATGTTGCTCGGTGGCGAGGTTGTCGATGCGGTCGTTCATTGCTTATTGCTCTTGATGCAACGCTCGTTGTGCACCAAAGAGGTGGCTCTTGGTGATGTATGATGACATGTCGTCGTCTTGCTCGATGAAGAGTGGGTTGGTAGTAGTACTTGGCCTATCCATCATTCCAAGCAAAATGTGAGTGGTAGAAGGAGAAGAACTTATACCAATGTACCATTGACCGATGTTGAAGAGGAATCAAGTTCACTCAAATGCGGACAATGAAATAGCACTATTGGTACCAATTCTTGTCAGTTCTCACACCTACACAAGTAAAAGCTTATGGTGGAGCTTGGTTAGGATGGTGGCATAAAATTTGATCCAATAGTAAGTGAGCTTCAATAATGTTGGAAATGATTCACAAATTTGCAAATGCAACAAGTAGACCAAGCAAATAGTGGAACACGGGAACACACACGCAAATAGATAGATGGGATTATGCAAACCAAAAGTGATCCAAAATGTGGAACCCACGAAAATGCTCTTGTTGCACAATACTAGAGAGACGCTAGCACGATTGCACAATAGGCGGATACGGAACTTGTGCACAACCTACTAGGCAAAAATGCAACAATCTTGATCCCAAGTATGCTATATGTATGGTATTTCGGTGCTTTGATCCAAGATGATCTTATATGACAACCTTAATGTAGTATGATGCCATGGTTCTTGCTCATAAGCTCTTTGCTTATCTTTCCTCTTTGCTTAAAAGCTTGGGTGGCTCTTTCACTTTTGAGCTCTTTTCTCATGCAAAACTTCACGAACCAAGATAGCAATTGTGTATGCGATGACAACTTTGTGACACACAAGTTGATGCCAAGATATGCACCACGATGGTATGGTATGTATGTTATGGAGTACGATCACTAATGTGCACAAGTCACGTTGCCGGCAATACTCAATGGCTAGTCTCGATGGGTAAGCTACGCAAAAGTAAGGCCACGTGGGGTATCAATGCAATTGCAATGTATGACAAAGATGTCGTCGAAGTTACCGTCCTTCGCCATGATGAGACCCTTGCGAAGATGAGCTGTGGTGATGATGAAGTCGAACCGTACCTAAATAGCCGAAACACAATAGGACACGGGAGCCAAAACTCAAAATCTCAAGGACCAAAATGTGTCAAAATCGTCATCGGAGGTATTGGGGAGGATGGTGGTGTATGTGGGTTTGGAAGATGTGGTGGAAGGTGGGGATGTGGTGGTGGCGAACTGAAAAATTCAGTTTAAATCGAGTTTCCGCAGACGTCCGGGTTTCTGATCGTCCGGTCGTTGGACGTCCGCAGGGTCCGGTCATCCGGTGCTGTGTGCGAAATTCAGACGCAGGATGAGCTGCTTGCGATTCGAGGGTGGATGGAGATGGTGAGGTCGAAATCGAGCAGATTGGTGGATGGAAAAGGGTGGGGAGGGTGGGGAAAGCTAGATCCACACGTAGCAACTCAAATCCATGAACCAAATCCAACAAAATCTCAACTCACCAACAAATCACAAAAAATTTTGGGGCTATTTTTGGTGGGGAATTTTCGGATTTAGGACGAAAACAACAAAATCAAGCTAGAAAACACGGGGTAGGGGCTCCAAGAACGTGATCAACGTGGCTCATGATACCAAGATGATGTAGGGCGGAACCCTATGGTGACGATCTTTCACATTTGGAGTCGATCCTATGGGGAATCATGAAGAACACGCGGAAGCACAAAGGGGAAACACGAGAAAACAAAGGGGGAATCACGAAACCGACAAGGAATCGATCACACAAGTGCTGGATCACCAAAAACAAAGAGTAACACATGATCCACAATCAACAAAGGTAAGGATACAAAGGAACCGTTCTTCTTCGTACGGAGGTCTTGATGGTCTTCCCTAGAAAGGGGTCTTGAATCCGCTTGGGGGATCTTCTCCGAAGAGGTCGTGAACTCCGAGGAGAAGTATCCAAGTGGATGAGCAAGGCTCTCACACAAATATGAGCTAAACCAATGCTAACCTAGCTAGGAGGTGGGAGAGACCTATTTATAGTCGTAGTGCAAATGGGAGTCAAACTGAAGGGGTACAAGGGCTCTTGCCCGTGGCTGCGGTCACTCAGGTGTCGGACGTCCAGAAGCGTCGGATGTCCGAGGCTTCGGGACGGTCTGGACGTCCGGGGCTGTCGGACTTCCGTAAATTCGGCTCTGGTCCCGGTCACCCGGTCGTCCGGTGGCTTCGGTCTTCCGTTAATTTCTTCCCGTGTGCCCAGTTGCCGGACGTCCGAAGGGTGTCGGTCGTCCGTGGCCCTGGGAGTCGTCGGACGTCCGGGCAGGGCCGGTCGTCCGTGGCCTGTAGCTCTGTCCCGTCTTCCTTCCCTCGCTGTAGCATCTCCCAGGGCTCGGACGTCCGGGATCGGCCGGTCGTCCGGTGCCTGTAGCTTCACAAACGGCCTTTCTTCATGATGTCCATGCTTGGCGTCCTTGCCACCTTGGCCATTGGGTGTAGCCGTCCCGTGGCTCTCCTCCAGGTACCTGATCACACACAGAGTGTCCATATGAGGTAGTAGCCAAGTCTCGTGAGTAGAGAAAGGAAGTTTGGAAAGGAGCGAGTTCACCTTATCTTCGATAGCCTTTGCTCTAGCTCTTGTCATGGGTCCAAGTGGTGTTGTCCATGGGGATGAGCGAGGGATGCTCCGCATCACTAGATGATATACTTGATGAATTGACTGGCTCTACAATATTCTCCAAAGTCGATTTGCGTAGTGGATACCATCAAATTCGTATGAAATTGGGTGATGAATGGAAAACAATATTTAAAACTAAATTTGGATTATATGAGTGGTTAGTCATGCCTTTTGGCTTAACTAATGCACCTAGTACTTTCATGAGATTAATGAAAGAAGTTTTACGTGCTTTCATTGGACGATTCGTGGTAGTCTATTTTGATGATATATTGATTTATAGCAGATCTTTGGAGGAACATTTGGAACATTTACGTGCTGTTTTTATTGCTTTATGTGATGCACGTTTCTTTGGTAACCTTGGGAATTGCACATTTTGCACCGACGGAGTATCTTTTCTTGGCTATGTTGTTACTCCACAGGGAATTGAAGTTGATAAAGCCAAGATTGAAGCTATTGAGAGTTGGCCGCAACCCAAAATGATCACACAAGTGAGGAGTTTTCTTGGACTCGCTGGTTTCTATAGGCGTTTTGTGAGAGATTTTAGCACCATTGCTGCACCTCTCAATGAGCTTATGTCACGACCGGTTTTCCGGGTATAAATTTCCAGAAAAGACCGTCGTGCTCATCAGTCCCAAGATTACTGTTAGCTGATGAGGCTCCAACTTGATACAGAAATTCCAAGCAAAATACAAAATATGTAGTACAACGATTACGGCTGTGAGTACAACAAATGGTTTCTAGTGGTTGATGGCGAGCGGGTTGTGAAACATCGGTGTCTATGGGACTCCATTTCCCACGAGGAACAGTGACCAGTTAACTCCTATCTTCGCGAGGCTGCTATCTCCATTGCTTAGGTTCGGGGCTGTCATCGCGTCGCTCCTCTCCGTGCAAGAAAATCTGGCCAAGACAATAGCGGTGACAAGCCGTGAGTACTTTGAATGTACTCGCAAACATTATGAACACAGGTATAATATAACAATGATGTGCTGAAAATATTTTATGCTCATGACGTCAGTCACAAAAAAACTCTGATGCGTGCAAGCAAGTTATTTATAAAAATGCAACAACATAGTAGTATTAAAATTTCTGAAATAAATAACAAGCAATGCCACAGTCGGGCATCTTAACGACACCACATAAAGGGCTTTTAAAAGAAATGCCACAGTCGGGCGTCTTAGCGATACCACATAAAGGGCTTTAAAAGAAATGCCACAGTCGGGCATCTGAGCGACACCACATAAAGGGCTTTAAAAGAAATGCCACAGTCGGGCGTCTGAGCAACACCACATAAAGGGCTTTAAAAGAAATGCCACAGTCGGGCGTCTGAGCGACACCCCATAAAGGGCTTTAAAATAAATGCCATAGTCGGGCGTCTTAGCAACACCACATAAAGGGCTTTGAAAGAAATGCCACATTCAGGCGTCTGAGCGACACCACATAAAGGGCTTTAAAATAAATGCCACAGTCGGGCGTCTAAGCGACACCACATAAAGTGCTTTAAAACAAACAATCATAGTGAATATCCCGGAGGTAGAACCATCCCAGAGATACTCGATAATAACAATAATATCACGGGTTAGTTCACAATAATAATAATCATAATTATCACAAGTCACCAGTAGTATTCCAGTTCTGGTTTAACAGTTATCACCTCCGAAGACCGACACTAAGATCGACACTTGACCCATCCCAGACTGTAATCCTTAAGCATGGACACGGCTATTCGAATAGGTTTAATCTCTGTAGAGGGTGTACTCTTTACCCACGAGTAACGGATTTCTTTAGTCCATCGGGACTAATTCCGTCTACGGTCTTTTTGTTGAAATTACACCTAACTTGCACACACCAGCTTAACTCACACGTGTCTAGAATCACCCACGACACCTGTCAAGCAAACTCTAAGTGGGGAGGCTACAACCTCGCGTAGCATGGGATCAAATTTATATCGCGCTCTAAGGGTGGCCTCCTCTCGGTCCCAACCGGAAACACCCATGCCCCGGACCGGTGGCTCGCCTACCAGCTACAACCGGTATCTTCCACCATGGCCTCTCTCATGCGGTGTGTGCTAGAAAGAGGTTGACAACTTCTTGAACCGTATACTACTTCTTTGAGAGGCAGTGGTAGTCTGAAACAAGTATGGGGGTTCTTGGAACAAGACTCGATCTACTGATTCGACTCGGGAGGTCCATAGTTTCCTGCATGACATGTATAACAAATATATTTCAACCAATACAATCAACACTCATTATATCTTACCATGCCATACCGGACATAACCGTCCCGACGGAGACCGGCGACAAACTCATACCTACCCAAGGCAGAGGTTTTCCCGGGTTCCTACCGGTATGCATGCAAGGCACATGAGGATGGTTATCATCACAAGTGTGTTCATTTCCAACAGCATGGAAATCAATAACATGCACCCATGCATATGATCATACCACATGAAATAACAAGTTTCTCCGAAGTGAGGTGATGTTATAAACGTGTCATCGAACACACAAAAATATTATGCCGGGATTCAGAATGCTTTACTTTAGGTCATGGGAAAACAGGGTGCATTCCAAAACATCTTGAAATCTTCAAAAATCCTATTAAAGAATATATTTGAATTAACACACAAAATCAAAACAGCACAAAAAGTTGTTTTGAATTTTTTTCAAATAAATCTTAAAATAAACTAGGCATTATTTGAGAGAGGTAGGAAAAAGAAGTAACTCATTTGGAGTTATATTTAAAAAGATATAACCAGTCAAAGTTTTGGTCAAATCTGATTTTAAGTAAAACAGAAAAAGAAAAACGTTTCAGAGGGGAATAGGCTTTCGGGACAAAGGAGACGTACTTATGATGTTTATGCCTTCACTTAAAACACGTGGAGGCGGGGCTGGGTCACTGACAGTGGGTCCACAGGGCCCACTGGTCAGGTTTGACCAGTCGCCCTCCCTCCCCTTCCTCTGGCCGAACAGAGGCGGGGGCTCCGGCGATCTTTGCCGGCATTAGGTGGCTCCTCGCGGGCATCCGAGTGCAGAAACCGCCACTCCTAGGTGGTCCTTCCGGTGGTCGCAGGGTCGCCGAAGGTGGAGGGAGTCGCCGGTGGCGAGTTCCGCGGCGGAGGAAAGCTTTGGTGGCGAAGTGGTTTTGGGGTGGCGGTGGTTCCTGATCAAAATTGAGAAGGGGAAAAGGTTCATGGGAGGGAGAGGAAGCTCCTGGTGGAGAGAGTGGAGAGGAGGAGGCTCTGGAGGCGCCGGCAGGGCCTGGGCAGTGGCGGCAGCTGCAGTCACCGGAGGTGGGGAAGAAGGCCTCCCTGGGTTGATTGGCTGCCAAAGGGGCCCCTAGGGAGATGGCTTGAGGTCGCCTGCGTGCGGAGACGAGCTCGGGCTCCTTATATAGGCGAGGCAAGGCGGTTCCGCTGCGGCCGTGGATAAGTTCTCCGGCGGACCGCCTCTCTGTAGCTTGGGCGACGTGGCGGCGACGAGCGCTAGAGAACGAGGCTGCGGATGAGCTCGCACTGTTCCAGGGGCAGGTGGCAAGCCGGGATGGCTTGGGCGGCGCTGAACGGAGCAGAGGCTGTCGGCCGACGCCGGCGTGCCGCCAAAAGTGCCCTAACGGTGGCGCTGTGCGGCTTTGGACGGTTCCTGCGGGTGGATGAGGTCGGTGCGGCTCTGGGCGGCGGGGTAGGTGGCGTGAAGCGGGCGCGGCGCGGCGGCTCGAGCGCGCGCGCGTGCCAAATGCGCGCCTGGCGCGCCGAGCACGCCCACCATCTGTTCGGCGAAATGTCGTGGCCTGCTAGATGGCTTGGTTGGAGCTGAGGATTAGCAGTTCTAGTCTAGGGGTAGTTGAGATGCTAGTGGACATGCTAGTTTGATCAGAGGTGCAAGGTCACAGTGCAAAACAAAAATCATGTCAAAACTGATCATGCACTCCAGGTGTTTGACAAAATGCCACAGGCACTTAGGCTTTTCTTGGAGGGGCCAATTCTTCCAGATCAGTGTCTCTTTGGATGCACAAGAGGGTGGTGAGGTTAGTTGGTGAAAAGCACAAACTTGCTAGTGCAAGTTTTGCAGAACTTCAAATCTGGACAGGATGTGAATGGCATTATTTCATGAACTAAAAATGATCCAATAAGTGCATGCTCCTGGACTTAGGGGTTTAGTAGGGAGGGCTACAAGTAGGAAAAGGAATCATGGACTAAAGAGCAAGAAAAAATATGGTTGCTGTACAAACCATCATGTTGGACCAGAATGAAGATGAGCTTGTTTCACTCAAAGTTTTCAAAGAACATCCCTGGATTTTTGCATATAATGGAATCATATGCTCCTACTGACATCCCATAATTTTGGTGGAAGCTAGAAACAAATATTTAAAAGGGTTGCAGTGCAAAAATGCCTACTGGACCATTTGGGGTTGCTGGATGTGCAGACCGCACAGGTTGGGGTGGATGTGCTCTCTTTAGGCACAAATGCCTACTGGACCAGAGAAGGAAAACATGTGTAGCACTCAAAATATGCAATGAATGAACTATATTATTGCATAAAAGTGATTTAGAGGCATCACATGACATCTCCAAATTTTGGTGGAATTTTTAGTTAAATTTATCAAATGGTTGTAGTACAAAAAGAGCTCCAAAACTCAAAACAAGTCATTTTAATGAATAAAGCTCAGGGTGAAATAATTTAATAAATGAATCTACTGATTAAGAAATGTTTTTAAATGAGAGGGAAAAAAGTCCAATATGTTTTGGAAGGATCCACTTGGGAAAAACTCCTTAATATTAGAAGAAAAGTTTTGAAATCATCAGAGATATTCTTGCAGGCAAAAATTTTAAACTCTTGGCAAAATTTTAATACTAAAACCTGGTTAAATTTTTTTTGGGTGTTACAGCTTACCAACAAAGATGTGCCTTTTGTTTGGGGTACCGCACAAGAAGAATCCTTCACGATATTGAAAGATAAGTTGACACATGCTCCTTTACTTCAACTTCCTGATTTTAGTAAGACTTTTGAGCTTGAATGTGATGCTAGTGGAATTGGATTAGGAGGTGTGTTATTACAAGATGGCAAACCAGTTGCATACTTCTCTGGAAAAAATTAAGTGGGCCTAGTTTATTCTACTTATGATAAAGAATTATATGCTCTTGTTCGGACTTTAGAAACATGGCAGCATTATTTATGGCCCAAAGAATTTGTTATACATTCTGATCATGAATCTTTGAAACACATTAAAAGTCAAGCAAAACTAAACCGTAGACATGCTAAATGGGTTGAATTCATTGAGACTTTCCCTTATGTCATTAAACACAAGAAGGGTAAAGAAAATGTTCATTGCATTCTACTACGAAGATGTGCCCTTTTGAAATTGTGTATGGTTTTCTACCTTGTGCACCTATTGATTTGTTGCCTCTTCCATCTTCGGAGAAGGTTAATTTTGATGCTAAACAACATGTTGAATTGATCTTAAAAATGCACGAGTTAACTAAGGAAAACATTGAGCGTATGAATGCTAAATATAAACTTGCTGGAGATAAGGGTAGAAAACTTGTTGTATTTGCACCTGGAGATCTTGTTTGGTTACATTTGCGTAAGGATAGGTTTCCTAATCTGCGCAAATCAAAGCTAATGCCACGTGCTGATGGTCCTTTTAAGGTGTTAGAGAAAATAAATGGTAATGCATATAAACTTGAGTTGCCTGAAGATTTTGGGGTTAGTCCCACTTTTAACATTGCAGATTTGAAGCCTTATTTGGGTGAGGAAGATGAACTTCTGTGGAGGACGACTTCATTTCAAGAAGGGGAGGATGATGAGGACATCAATACCATTGTTACACCCACAACCCCTCTTTGCTACATATCTTTGGACCAATTACTAGAGCTCGCGCACGCCAATTAAATTATCAGGTACTTTCGTTTCTTGGTAATGATTCTAAAGTTCATGAGAATGTGATGCTGCCAAAATTGGATACATTTGTTTTGCTTACAAATGAAGGGCTTAACATGGATAAGAGGGAAGAACACTGGAGCAAGACCCAGCATGGAGATGATGGCATGTGCAAGGGGAACAAGAACGGAGATACAAGTGATGATTTCAGGAGTCTTAAGCCACCATAATGAGTGCATGAAGCCTTGGACGAAATATACAAGATGCCACTTCATAAATTCCGTCCAGAGGCTATTCTTGGTGCTCCATCACATTATTATTGGGCCAGGCCCATGTAATTTCGAAATACATTAGTATAGGCTATTTTTAGAGTCCGTATGTGTGGAGAAACAAGAGATAGGGTTGGTTTCGGACCCCTTCCCTAAGGGCCACGAAATCCCGCCCCCCCCCTCTTCCTCCATATATATAGCCCTTAGGGCACCGTTTAGACTTTGGGTTTTGTTTAGATTAAAAGTTCGTCATAGCTGCAACTTCGCGTACTTCATTTGTGTTCAACGACCAGACAAAGGTGTCTCATAACCCCACCTTCATTAATAAAGCTTTCCTTTATATTCGCAATATCCAGATTGCAATCTTAATTTCTTGCTTCTTCTTCGTTTGCTCGCAGGAAAAAAGACCCTCGTGGTCAGGTTGATCGTGCTCCGGCATGGTCAATAACCCCTCGGAAGTTGGTTTAGCGATTGCTAAGACGCGATGTCTCGCACGTTCATAGTCGGATCGTCAAGGTCGACTCCCACTGAAAACGATAGCCACCATCTCATCGAATGATGGGACACCTTTGCCTCTATCAACAAGGAGGACGAGCTCATTTGAGGTGAGGGACCAAGGTTTGGTAGTTCCCATGTTGACTGATTGGATCGTACATTGAATCAAAGTAGAATCCTAATGCATGTTTCATTTCAGAGCTAATTATGTGTTCCTGACATCTGTGTGCACTGATTACTCAGGTCAGTTGACCACTAATTTATTTCTCATGTTGATTTATCACTGTTGTAGTTATTCTCCTGCTGAACTATCTAGCATTCTTAGTTTATGTTTCTCCAATGTACAAGCTGCATGACATACTTTATTTTACTTGCGGCTGCTGTCTTTCCTCCCTCAAGCATGGCATCGATGGTATGCCTACCTGATCCGACGATGTGTCTTTCTTCTCCAGTGAGTTTCTAATCTGACAATTTATTTGTGTCCCTTCTCATGATACACAAAGGTGTGTTTAGTCAGAGGCATTAGCCTGACATGAATGTACTTTCATTTTATGTTCTTATAAATTTAGTAACCGATGGCTTTATGCTCTACATTCTTATTTGAAACAGTTGGTTCGAGCTTGCTATTGACGGATGATGTGTGGCAAAATGTCTGTATCTACAAATTTAGAATTCTAGACAACGTAAAGATGCTCTCTCTTTTATACTCCCTTCGTTCCAAATTACTCGTCGTGGTTTTAGTTCAAATTTAAACTAAAACCATGACGAGTAATTTGGAACGGAGGGAGTAGTAGTTAGAACAGTCTTTACTTATTGTATCGAATTACATTTCTTCAATGATTGGCCAAGTTCGTTCCCCTATCTTAGTTCATCAACTAGATTATGCAAATTTTTAGATAATGATGGCTCTTTTTTATTGAGAGTAACTCGATTAATAGCACCCGTTTTGCAGTGTTATATTATAGCATATATAAGGAGCGGCATTAAATAGAAGTAAGAAGATACATGTAGCTAAAAGAAAGTTATATTTTCAAGAGAAATTCCCTTTTCCCAAATAGTTACTGATGGCGTTTTGTTTTGTTTTATATGGCATCCATCATGGCAACATTCAGATTGAATAAAAGAATTGAAGCGGGGAACTCATGGTACACCAGATTTTCTTTTTTGTTATTTGAGAACTTTCAAGTCACATGCCTGTTATTCATATTTGGTGCTTTTTGACTGTACTTCAGAAAGATCATTTAGTGAATGTCAAATTATACATATGCATGAATAGAATATAGACAGATGTAAAATACTCATTTTGTTATTATTTAATAAAGAAAATATGTAAATGTGTTGTATATAAATGTGGTCTTGATTGTAACAACTTATGTGAATATCTAAACTGATAATATACGAAATTGAAACCTCTCAGCCTAATCTTAGGCAGCGACATGAAAGGCTAATTGTTTATATTTACACAGTCAAATCTCATTAAAATATCTTGCAACCGATTCTGCAGCAACGCGCGGGGTATCATCTAGTTTAAAAATAAGTAGGTGCACGCGAACTAATTTATTGAGTGTATAATCTATATTTTTACTAGACTCCAAATAATACGGAATTGATAACGGCCGAATGTCAGATTTCTGACGTCCCGCGCCGAACGACCTTTCTATCGTCGGATCTAAGCACAAATCTTAAAGTGGAAGTTTACGGCCACGTCCGAGTGAAAGCGTTCGGTAAAAAGAATTCTCATCCCGAACGAATCCCGCCGCCGCATTTCTCTATTCCCCTCCTTATCCATTCCTCTCAGGCCGTGCCCAACCACAGAGTGAGGCAGAGGCCGATCGCCGTAGGTCGCCGCGATCCTCGCCGGCATGGTGCACCAGGCCGGCATGCTCCGGGTCCGCGCGAGCGGCTTTACCTACCGTTGTGGGCGGAGGCTGAGGGCCGCGGCAGCCTCCACCGCTCCACGGACACGCCTCCATCCGCACGATCCTCGCCGTCGAGCTAACCGTCGTCGCCGCCATCCGAAGCTTCCGTCCCCGAGCTGACCATACTCGACGGCGACGGAGTCTGTCGTCGCCGAGTTGTGTCTCCTCCGCCGCACACCTTCGCATCCATCGCGACGGCACGGTCATTTTCAGGCGATAGCATCGCCCCTCGCCTCGGCGCCCACCTCGGTCGCGTCTTCTCCGAGCACGGCGTCCATGGGCGACGGGACCCTCCTCGTCTTCTCCGACTTATCGGACGCCGGGGATCTCATGCGCTGCGCGTTCACCCGGAGGCGACGGCGACATCCTGCGTGGCGGCACCCTCCACGGCCATGTCTTCTCCTTGCACGGCGACCAGGCGCTGCCCATGGGCAACGGGACCATCCTGCTCGTCTTCTCCGGCCGCTCGGGCGTTCAGGAACTCGTCTGCTGCACATGACCTCTCGAAGGACAGGTTCAGTTTTATGTTACTAGCTCAAAACTGATGGTGATTCACCTTTTTTAGCTCAATTCATATGATGCAATTTTTGTATGATTCATTTTCTCAGTCATTCATGGATTGCAGAAACCATTTTACTTTCATGTGATGTTAATTGACCAATTTTGCATTGCATTTTTTTAGAAATTATAGTTGATGGAAAGGCAAAATATGTTTTTGCCATGCAAACACAAAATATGTTGTCATGTTGCCTCAACTTTTGCTGTCCCCAATTTAAATTATTTCTTACCATGGCAAAATATCTAATATCTTGCCATGGAAACACAAAGTATGTTGCCATGTTGAAATCATGTTTTCATTGCCATGGAAATAGAACATAGTATTTTTTGCCATGTTTCTGAAGTTGTTAGTACTATTTCCAAGGCAATTTTATAGATGTTGTTCTCAATAGAGTAAATTTTGCCATGGCAAATTAAACTAAAACTTGCCATGTGAATAAAAGTGTTTTTGCCATGGCAAATTAAACTAAAACTTGCCATGTGAATAAAAGTGTTTTTGCCATGGCAAATTAAACTAAAACTTGACATGTGCATAAAAGTATTTTTGCCATGGCAAAAATTAGAGTAAATTTTGCCATGGCAAATTAAACGGAAACTTGCCATGTGAATAAAAGTATTTTTGCCATGGCAAAAATAGAGTAAATTTTGCCACTGCAAATTAAAATAAAACTTGCCATGTGAATAGAAGTATTTTTGCCATGGTAAAAATAGAGTAAATTTTGCCATGGCAAATTAAACTAAAACTTGCCATGTGCATAAAAGTATTTTGCCATGGAAAAAATTAGAGTAAATTTTGCCATGGCAAATTAAACTAAAACTTTCCATGTGAATAGAAGTTGGCAAAAATAGAGTACATTTTGCCATGGTAAATTAAACTAAAATTTGCCATGTGCATAAAGTATTTTTTGCAATGGCATAAATAGAGTAAATTTTGCGATGGAAAATTAAACTAAGATTTTCCATGTGAATTAAAGTATTTTTGCCATAGAAAAATTGTGTAATTTTTGCTATGCAAATTTTCCAGTTTTTGATTTCCTAGTATGTGTGCAATTGCTAGATTTTTGAATACTTGGGTCTTTGTGTGTACGCTGGGCCTTTTTTAGCCCACTTTCTTTAAACTGCACGTATTGACAAGTTGCTCGTGAATGAGGGGTTCGGGCTGGTGCGTTTCTGCACCGAACGATTCTGTTCGATAGAGTGCTGTCCCAGATCCGAACGTTTCGTTCGGTCTGGCGCTTGCCCAGGCCGAACGTTCGGTCCTCATCAAGGTCCATAATAATAAGTATGTTATGCAAAAATTGTTATTTTATGTCTTCTTTAACTTTTCTTGCGCCTTTAGTAACTTTGTATTATAGACCTATATCTAATTAGCTCACGGACTAAGCCCATTCCTAATTCTAATCATCGCATGCGAGCACTAGTCTCAATTACATGCATGCAGCGTGGCCCGACACCAGTTTTTTTTTTCCCCTTTTTTTTCTCCTCCTTCATCACGACCTAACCTGCGTCGTTCGTCTTCATCCTCTGGACCGGCTCAGGCAACGAGCCAGCGCCGCACCCCACTCGCGCCCGACCCCTCCCCTTCTCTCCCTCTCCACCAAACCACTCTGAACGGATTCCTCACGCCCTCCCTAACTCCTGCTCTTCCGTTACCCGCACTGAAACGCGCCCTAATGGCCATTTGAACACCAGAAACAGCCGCTATGAAGACACCATAATTCCGACGACGCCCTACGTCGTTCCAACCTCGCCTCCATCCTATAAAAGACCCCCTCCCTCGCAACTCTCTTCTTGCCCGAACCACTCTCCTTAGGCCTTGTTCGGTTGATGGAGATTCAATCCCCTAGTGGATTCAATCCACGCAGGGGTTTGGTGACACCCACCCCCTCACCTAATCCCAATTATTGCCTTTCCTTCTAATCCCTGTCACTTCAGATTCATTCGGTTAATCCCCAAAATCTCTAACCCTACAAATTCATAGTGTGAGAGGGGAAGGAAGATGAGTGAATGGTATGGGCGTTGAATCTTACCGGCGAGATATGGTCGCCATCCGCAGAGGGAAGGGCCGCCGCCGCCGCCACCACCGCTGCCGTCGAATCGCGGGAGAGAGAGGGGTCGAGCGAAGAACTCCTATTTTTCTGTCTACGGTTTCATTCGTCGGGCAGGGTTTGGTTCCACGGGATGGGAGGAGAGGTTTTTCAGTTTTGCTAGAACTCATCTAGATGAGATATAATTTGGTCTCATTCACTTTTTATAGCCATTGGATGTGATGCTATAAGATGCGTGTGTGCTGACGTGGGTTGTATCGGTTCTTATTTTCAAAGTGAATGAGACCAAATTATATCTCATCTAGATGAGTTCTAGGTACTCCCGAGGTTTTTTCCCCGGTGGAAACCCAGTGGTTTTGGAGGGAATAGGCCGGGGTTGGACCTTCGCCGGGTTTTACCGAACACACCTATATGACTGGCCGGGATCCAACCCCGGGAGGGGCGAAACCCACGTGGATCGACGGGGTTTTGGCGCAATCCCGGCGGGGCTGGGGATAAACGAACAAGGCCTTAGGGAGATTATACCCCTCCCCAACGTCGTGAATTGCTCACCGGAGTTGCTTGCCACCGCTGCGGTTCATGGAAGATTCCAGCGAGTCCAAGGTGAAAGAGACATTCTAATTCTTTCATCCTTCATATCTCGACCTTGCGCATCATCCTAAAATGTCGATTCTTTGGTTTTCTAAGCCGGAGTACGTTGTTCGCGAGTCCTGCATCAGGCCGGAGCTCCACCCAACTCCGGCGACGCGCCACGGTCACTGGAGGACGGGCCCGAGCACGTTTTGGTATCCAACAAGTTTCCCTCGACTTCCACTACTCCGTCCACCTCTCTTTCGTTGCCAAAGACATCCGCATCGTCGAGCGAGAGCATGCTAAGTTGGCTGTCCATTGCCGGCCAACTCCTCCGGTGAGGCCAGCCCTCTTTCTCTGTTAAGGAAAAAAAACGAAGGGGTATCCTCCGGTAGAAAGAACTGACACGTGGCGAGACATTTTCTTTTTCCCGTTTCTATTACAGAAAATTAGCCCAACTTAGAAAAATCACATCTTTTAAACCGCCTATCCAAATTTGTCAAATAAGATATCCCTGGATAGCTGTGGACCTCTAGTTTATAATAAAAATTAGAAATCTCTCTTTTACGCAAATTAAAATTTCGTTCTGATTTAAATGAGAATTTGAGTATTTTTACTATATCTTTTATTCTGTAAATGATATTAAAAAGTTATATATATGAAAATTGGTCCTTGGAACCATACCAATCTGCTAGAACTCACAGAATAATCTTTCAGTTAGTTTTAGTCACTGTTTTAGCAAAATACCCTAATTTTGACCTTCTTTGATCATCTAGTAATAAACTCATTAGACTAAAATTTGTTTCATTGTTAAAACCAATAGATTGATCCGTAGAAAACCTCGCTGGTTATTTTTTGTAATCATAAAAAATTAGAGTTAGAAATTATAAATTAGCTTATTAACATGAACTGTATGCCATCCATAGGAACTGATCAAATTGCATAAACTCGAATCATATGGATATACTTGCTAGGGTTGTTTGACTTGAATTGTGTGTTGGGTGGTTTTGCTTGAGCACTTGTTATGTGAATATTTGATGTGTCTAGTGTCTTACTTATGTACTTTATTGCGTTAGATTGCGACGAGTGCGAAGGCGAATTTTACGAGGAAGTAGAACCGCGTTGCTGCGAGTTAGAAGGCAAGTTGCAACCTTGACCACATTTACTCCATGTTTTTATCTTGCATTGATGTTCAAATCAAGTAGTATGCATGTGTATGGTTTTTATGTTACTGTTTTTGCAAATATTTTGCTAGTTGTAACGCCCTAGGATCCAATGTTATTGCACTATATGCTTAGCCATGCTTTTAGTTGGGGTGGACCAAATACCAAAATTTTGAAAATACAAACTTGTTCCCTTTGGAAGAATGATTTAGAAAATCTTTTGAAAAATAAAATAATACTATTTTCAACTTTTACTTCCTAGGCGGAACGGATGGACGGGGACATATACAAGTGATTGCGCCCATCCGGGTCTTGCAGTGAATGCGCTCGATTGGGGACGTGCACACGGATTTGTTGGGGACTGTCGTCCAGGAGAATGAGATCTTCCAGGTACAGTGTGAAGTAGCTTAAAGTACAACCACTTGCGCTATGGGCTCTTGCCTAGCTTAGTACTAATGGAAAACCCTTACGTCAGGACCGCCATCAAAGAGAGGCTTTCATTGCCTAAGTTGCGGGTGGCTTGGTCAGGTATAGGGGGCTGTTACGAAAAGGCTTCGTCGTAATTTTCTCCCAGTCATGCACCGAAGTGTGTTATGACAAATGGGGTTGGTTGCGTCATGTGGGGAACGTGTACGACCTCGGCAGAGGGTCTAACCTAATTGATTAGTTGTGCCCTCGGTTATGGGCAATTTTGAACAACTGAAGACTTGGACTGAAGAAGAATCTCCTCTCTTTTCTCAATGCTATTTTTTACAGAAGGGTTAGGTGGAAGTTAAACACGAGGGGGTGTTGTAGGATCGAAAGTATGTCTAGAGTGGGATGATTAGACTACTTGACAAAATAAAAATCTAACATTTTCCCAATTTTAGTTGTAGGTAGATTTTAGCAATTAGCACAAGTCAAGCAATCAACCTACACATGCAATTCTAAGAGTGTAGCGGCGGAAAGTAAAACATTGCATATGAAGGTAAAAGGAAGGGTTTGGAGAGTGCAAACGCAATGGAGACACGAAGATTTTTGGCGTGGTTCCGATAAGTGGTGCTATTGTACATCCACGTTGATGGAGACTTCAACTCATGAAGGGTAAGGGTTGCGCGAGTCCACGGAGGGCTCCACCCACGAAGGGTCCATGAAGAAGCAACCTTGTCTATCCCACCATGACAGTCGCCCACGAAGGACTTGCCTCACTCGGGTAGATCTTCATGAAGTAGGCGATCTCTTTGCCCTTACAAACTTCTTGGTTCAACTCCACAACTTGACGGAGGCTTCCAAGCGACACCTAACCAATCTATGAGACACCACTTCCCAAAAGGTAATAGATGGTGTGTTGATGATGAAATCCTTGCTCTTATGTTTCAAATGATAGTGTCCCCAACACTCAACTCTCTCTCACACAGATTTGGATATGGTGGAAAGATGATTTGAGTGGAAAGCAACTTGGGGAAGACTAGAAATCAAGATTATTGTGGTAGGATTGGAATATCTTGATCTCAACACATGAGTAGGTGGTTCTCTCTCAGAAAATGTATGGTGGAAGTGTAGGCACATTCTGATGGCTCTCTTGAGAAGGGGGTGGAGGAGTATATATAGCCTCCACATAAAATCCAACCATTACACACATTTGACCCATCTCGGCGAGACCGAATAGCTAAAATCGATGGGACCGATTAGTTCAAAATGTGAACGTTAGGAATCTCGGTGGGACCGAATGGAACAACTCGGGGGGGCCGATGTGCTAGGGCTTTATGGCAAAGCTCATCTCGGTGGCATCGATTGCATCAAATCGATGAGACCGAAGTGAAGCGATAGGGCAACAAAGAATTGATCAAGCCATCTCGGTGAGACCGATGGCTATTTCGGTAAGACCGAAATAAATGCAATTGATATCACAGAGTTGGCAAGGCCATCTCGGTGAGACCGAGATCCGTATCGGTGTGACCAAACTATTAGGGTTTCTAGTTGTGGCTATGTCGTATGAACTCGGTGGCGCCGGATTAGAAAGAATCGGTGGGGCCAAGTTGGAGTTTAGGGTTTTGACATATTTGGATGGAGAAACTGGTTGAGGTTTAGGAGAAATATCACTAAGCATTTGAGCAAGTAAGCCATTAAGCAACACCTTATCCCCTTTTAATAGTATTGGCTTTCCTATGGACTCAATGTGATCTTGGATCACTAAAACAAATATGAAGAGTCTTGAGCTTTAGCTAATATGTGTCCTTAGCATTTTGAGGGGTCCACATTTCTAGTCCATGCCATGCCATTCATTGAACTTCCTGAAATAATCATCATGAATGGATATTAGTTCAATGAGCTATATGTTGTTATGAATTACCAAAACCACCCGGGGATTAGTTGCACTTTTAATCTCCCCCTTTTTGGTAATTGATGACAACATATAGATCAAAGCTTCAATAAATGATAATATAAGTGAAATACATCGTCGCTTTGAGAAGTATGTGATAAGCAAGAGCTTTCCCTAAATTTGTGCATTATTTAAAATTGGCGTCTGAATGCAAATGCACAATCGATTAGGATCATGGGTAACTCTTCCATGTCGCATACATCTTGGTGGAGCGCACAAAATGATAAGAGTAGAATAACATGCACACATCACCAAGGATAAGTGATTGATCATACACAAACAATCATAGAGATAGACATGTAAGCACACATTAAGCGTAGTATGATCGAACACATGATCACATAAGGTATCTCACGAGCATAACACAAATGTAGCATCAACCAGATGAAAGTAGCAAGGCAAAAGACTCTCTCTCTCTCTCTCTCTCTCTCTCAGCCTATGATCTATAAACTTTCTCCCCCTTTGGCAATAAGTTACCAAAAAGTTTGAAAACGTATAGTGTTATACGACACTCTAGGCACGATCTCTGGGAGCTCCTAAAGGGGTCTTGTGGCTTGTTGCTCCAGTGTGCGTAGATGGCGTTGAGAGAACTATGTCTGCAAATGCTTCACCTGAAGTCTGTTGAGCAGGAGGAGTTGACAATGGTGGTGGCACTATAGCAATGGTGGCAGGAGCAAAGTGAGCAGGCCTCATGTCTGCAACTGGCTTAGCAGTAGACCTCTGTGCCCTTGGCATTGTCTGGAATCTATCTATGGTAGGTCTGTCATCTCTGTCCTCAGCATCATCTCGCAACTTCTCAACAATGGTTTGAATCTCTGTGATCTTGGCATCAAGATTATACATCTTGTCTCCAACAATCCGCTCTAGGCTCTCCTGATTCTTAGTCAAGTTGGCCAGACTCTTCTCAATCCTCAGAGTTGCTTCTACTAGATATGTGAGTTGATCTTGCTTGGTCTTGAGATTTACAATTGATGCATCTGGAGCACTTGCTACTATTGCTGCTTTGGCAGCCTTTGCCTTCTCAGACTTCTCCTAGGCCTCAACTTATGTTGGATGTGAGGCATCCATCACCACTTCATTGTCCACAAATTTTGCCCTAACGGGTAGATGCTCTCTGTCAAGTAGATATGTGCAAGTTCCAACCTTGGAATTGATCAACATCTGAATATGTGGTGCATATCCACATGACCTCTTTTAGTCTGTAGCTGTCCTCTTGACTATCTCAACAATCAAACTCATAACCTTGAACTTCTATGATATGTCAAATACATGCAGCAGGTTGATGGAATGGCCACAGATCATTTTACCATCTCCGGACTTGGGAAACAAGGTATGCCTCAAGATGTAGTTGGTGGTGGCCAACCCAGTAAGCAAGTAGTATATAGAACCAAACTTGTGAGTCTCAAGTGTTTTGTCAGGAATTGGCTTGTACATATGAGGCACAGTGTTATGATCCATCCTTGTTTTGCCATAAGCATCTATGTCTTTCTCTCCTTCTAGGGCGTTGATGAGATCAACCCACTCTGAGATCAACTTTGATACGGGGTTAACCCAGTGTAGGCAGATCTTTCATGATTGGAGTGGATTCCTTGAAGAACACAACGAACACGATGAACACGGGGAAGAACGGAGACAAATCACAAGGGGAAACACTCAAGAACAAGTCCAATTACACATCCACTAGACAATCAAACACAAGATCCACAAGGTAGATGAAAAACAAAGGGAAAGATACAAGGTAAAGTTCATCTCCATGAGGAGGTCTTGATGTTATCCTAGATGGATCTTCCCGTGAGGGGTCTTGATGATATCCCGCAGGATCTTCTCACATGGAGGTCTTGAATTCCATGGGAGTGGTAGTCTCTCTCTCTCTCAAGAGGAGAAGGTAGGAGCAAAGCTCACATACAAATGAGCTATCACTTTGCTAACCCTAGAAAGGATGAGGGGGGAGGTCTAGTTATAGTCTAAGCCACGAAGGGGTAAGTGGGAGAGGGGTACAAGGCCAAAGGCCCGGCTGCACACTGGCCGGCGTTGGACATCCGAGAGACGTTGTTCGTCTAGTGGCTCGCAGGGGTCCAAACGTCCGGAGGGCGTCAGGCTTCCGACGTTTCTTCTCTGGACAGGTGGCACCGGTCGTCCGGTCGGCGTCGGTCGTCCGGTCGCTGGGACTTGTCGAATGTCCGGTGTTCGTCGGTCGTCCGGGCGCTGTAGAGTGCCGGACATCTAGTGTTCATCGATCGTCCAGTCCCTGTAGTCTCCGTAGCTCCATCTTCTTCTGTCTTCGGTTCCACGCTTCTCTCGCGGATGGTGTAGGCGTTCCTTAGCGCTTGCACTCCTTCTCGTCGTCCGTGAAGTTCCGACAATACCTATGCATGCACACGAGTGGAGTGTCAAGTAGTATACCATCCTGAAGGGGGTCAAGTGAGCATGTGTACAGGAGATGATTCACCTTTATGCATGTGAAATAGATGTCGCACGTGTCACTTGCCAAACGGATTCTTGACATGGTGATGACCTTAGGATGCTCCGCATCATCTCCCCCCCTGGAAAGATCCGACCTCGGACCGAAAACCAAATCACCATGGGAAAGAGATGGCTTCGCCGTGTAGATCTGGACGTTCACCAAGCACTCATCATCTAGTAGCTCGAAATGGGCACTCTCTAATGTCGCACCATCTTGTGATTCCTTCAAAAGGAGCAAATACAACAAACACTTGGAAAAATAAATGTGGTTAGCGTTAGTGCAAAACCAAGCATTCAAGAGGTGATTCACCAAACAAGTGTCGTCATCAAGTATAGCATATGGTTTGACAAAGGATTGTGCCATGGCATGTAAGCACATGAATTGAGCACAAGCAAATATATTATGGGGATAAGCATGTAAATGTGAGGTAGTGATACAAATATGTGTGAAAAGAGAATAAGCATCTACCTCAAGCGCATAGCAAGCATTCACAAATTGCTCAATGAAAGGTCTATGGTAGGCATAAAAATTATTCACAACACCAAATAAGATGATATATCTAAACACATGTGTCAAGTGCAAGACAATCCAAGCATAACGTGCATAGGGTGTAGTGAATATAGTGTGGCACTCAACACGATAGGAAGAGCAAATGTTCATCATGTGTGAGGCAATCAAGTCAATCCAAGAAATGGGACATGGCATATGTGAAGAAATGATATTGGTGCAACCAACCATATGATAGTAGCAAGTAGTCCAAGAATTGGATGCAACACACAAGGTGTATATCTCATGAGGCATGGAAATGTGGCAATCTTGGGTGAAAGCAATATCTCGAACATGCGTGCAAATGGTGCAAGCAACACATGAAGTATGATCCACAATATCCAAGCTCAAGAAGGATGCCACCTTGAAAGCGTGTCCTTGTGCATTCTTCACAATGCCGAAGTGGTAGGAAATGTGGTGTAGAAGCGAGTCGTGGTAGAATGTATGAGGCTCGCTCTCAAGAGCTCGAATGGTCAACTCACATGAGGTTGTAGTCAACACGAGTCCAAGTATCCTACACATGCACACAACAAAACAAACAACATATGCGCATGGTAGATAAACACATCATCCATCATGATGGTTCTCATCTCTTGCACATAATCATTAGTAGCACAAGTGCATGAATAATATGATTCAACAATCTTTATGTTCATGGAACGATGCATATGGTGCAAAAAAGAAGGACAAGCATGCTTCACAAGAAATATGTCAAAATCCCAATCATATGTGAGAATTCTATGGGGGCAATCTCATTAACAAGACTATATGCATTGTTGCACTCAATACATGTCAAATAATCTAGCATGATAGAGGCAACACATGGAGATATATGACAAGAAGCAATAACAATCATGTGCAAAGCATGTAGATGGTTGTCATCAACCGCATGAAACGTGCAAGTATGAATCATCGGTGATGCAACAAGGCAAGCAATCATAGTAATCAAGTCGTGCAAACTAGTGGAGCGAAGATGCAACACACTAGAGTAAATGATGGCAATCATGTCATGTGAGCAAATAATAGGCATAGACAATGCATATGACATATCGCAAGCACGAACACAAAGCAAGATCATAGAATCATCATAGGAATGGGTCACAAAAGGAACATGGCAATAACAAGCAATATCTCCACCAAGCTTGCAAATACACATACAAGAACTAGAATCAATCATCATGCGTAATGCAAAGCATGGGTCACACATGCATGGCAAAGGCATAGGAATGGGCATATCATGCAAAGTGAACATGGCAAGATGGGCATAGAAAATGTAATGGACAATAACCCATAACCATGTGAGGGCCATGTAGAAGAAATGTGCAAAGTTGTTGCGCAATGGGAACGGTGTGAAATACAATCCACGTGATCCCAAGTCATCGTTGCTCTCTAGAGCTCGTTTTTTCAACTCATGGGATTGTGAGGTTGACAAGTATTCATGGGTACCTACACAAAAAAGACACAAACCAAAGAAATAGTGTGTGGTAAATGTACACATTGTCCATCTGGATGTGTATGTGCACATGTGAGTTAGCACAAGATAAGTTAAGCTTTTGATGCATGGTATAAGAACATGTCATCCATCATGACAGAATAGTTCTTGTGTATAAGTATATGGCACATCAAGAGCATGTTTATTCATGGGGAGCATATTGAACACACAATTATTGGGATCATGGAATGGATGGGATGGATCCAAATATCCAAAATGTATGAGGAAACTATGTGGGTTTCCTCATGAGCAATATCGGAAACATCATATCGAGAAAATGGACAACATCCAAAACAATGCATATCCGAAGCTAGGTAGTCATGGGATGGCATATGAGATAAATGATGCAAAGGAGCATATCAATATCATCGCAAGAAAAACAAATTCTAATAACCATGGGCTTGTCATCTATGTCATATGTGCAAATTGGTTTTATTTTGATGGCATATGCATAGTCACTACGATGAGACTGCAAATATGACATATGGTTGATCTCATGCATAGCATATGACAAGTCAAGTGGATTATCAAACATGATGTGACCTAGAGAATTATCACAAGAAATCCTATGTAACATGGCATCACAACTAATAGACTCCACATGAGGATCATCATACTCATCATAAAGGGTCAAATCATTGCATGGGGAAATCATACTAGCATGAAGCATGGTACTAGGTGGATCAACATCATGCAAGCAATCAATGTCAAGAATGTCCACTAGTGGGACTAGAGCATCACCTTCACCTATGTTACCTTTTCCATTCCACTCAAGTGGTGTAGGTGAGGTGAGAAAGACCAAATGGTGGTCATATTAATCTTGATGGAACCATGTGGAGGGTGCATCATATTCCACCATGGCCATCGTCTTGTCCAAAGGAAGGACGAAGTCATCGAGTATCGGCTTGTCATCATATATGGGACCTACCACCAATGAGAGGACACAGTAGAGGTAGAGGTTAAGTCGTTAGAAATCAAAATGGCCTCACATGTCCTATCAACTATCACACTCTCTCTATGTGGTGGCTCGCTCACTCCCTCACGATAGGTGCACTCAAACTCACATATGGTGGGTTCACTCATCTGACTCAAGTGGTGGGGGTTGTGGCTCTCCTCACATGGGAATTGGGGCAACTCATCATACATGGGGCTAGTGGTGAAGTCGCTATCATTCTCAACATGGTGGCACAAGTCACTCAAGTCATCATACGTCGCCGTGGTCGAAGGGAAAATCCCATGCTCAACCATCTCATTGTCGTCGTCGTGGATGAAGGCCGAAGACGGCACATCATCACTATCCTCCATGACCGAAGGGAAAATACGATGCTCGATCATCTCGTCACCGGCGCCTTGGATGAAGGCCGAAGATGGCACATCATCACTCTCGCCTCCTAAGATGGAAGCATCATCCTTGCTCGCCACCATGTCACTCGCCTCCAAAGCATGTTCCTTCATTGGCTCCATAGTCGTAGTCATCGCCGCACCGTCTTGAAAAAGAGTCAAAGTAGACTCGGCACCATCAATGCCACAAAGAGGTATGGCGGTGAAGTCGAACTTGGGAGCATCGTCTTGGAGCTCGTTGGGCTTGGACATCTTGGTGGTACTATCCTCATGCTCGTTGTTGTAGAGCTTGATGGCCGCGAAGTGTGCTTGGGGTGGAAAAGCCTTTGTCTTCATGAGTTCTTGTTCCGCATTGAGAGCACCAATGTAGTTGTCGTCGAGGGACTTTTAGTCCTAGAGGTAGATAGTCTTGGAGATGTCGTTGTTCAATCCCATCATGAAGTATAACTTAATTGAAATGGGGTCATCCACGTCAGCTTGTCACAAGGCATTCTTCATCTCCTTGAAGTACGCGTCGATGGACTTGGATCCTTGGATGGTGTTCTCCAATTGGCATAAAAGTTGTTCCGTGTAGGTGGGAGGCACGAAGTCTCGCCGCATAGCTCTCTTCGTCTTGGGCCAACTCATGTCGTAGCTCTCCAAAGGTGTGTGAAGCCACTATGTCAACGCGTAGTCGTAGAAGTTTCTTATGGCGCACTTCACTTGATCTTCGGGAGGAACTTGATGTAGCTTGAGGTAGTCGTCCATCAATCGCTCCACCTCGAGATACTCCTCGGGTTCTAGAGTCCCATAGAAAGGAATCTCGTGGTCAGTGTCGAGGTCGTAGTAGCTCGTGGAAGTCACGGACTTGAGCTTGGGGAGCTTCTCTTGAGATGCTTGTGGGCGAATATGCCATATGTCCGTAGGCGAAGATGCCTTGAAGTCGCTTAGCAAAGATGCCAAGGGAGATGGTGAAGCCGTAGAGCGGTGGTTGGTGTTGAGCTCTTGACCATCACGTCCTTGTCGGTGGTGGTGTCGATACTGATGTGATCTTGCCAGAGATGGTAGCTCAAAAGCATGTGCACTAGAGCGTCTTCTCGAAGATGAGGAAGACCGCTTGTAGGCCTTGATGAGGGATTTGATATCCTCCATTTGAGCATCCATCTTCGCGTCAAAGTTGTTGTTCGTGGCATCGAACTTGTTGTTGTTGTTGTAGACCGAAAGAGGTGTGCTTTGCCTATCCATCACAAGACTCGAGAAGATGTGAGTAGGAAATGAGATAAAACAATACCAACTTACCTTTTCCCAAAGTTGAGGATGTATCCCGTTTCACTCAAGGTGAAATGAAAGAATAGTGGAATTGGTACCGGACTTGTTCACTCACACCTATCAAGTAAAGCTTATGGTGGAGCACGTTGAGGATAGTGGCACAGAAAATTGATGCAAAATGTTAGTAAGAGTTAATAATGTTGAAAGAGATTCACAAATTCGCAAGTGAAACAAGTAGACCAATAACAATGAATGGCACACGAGAACGCAGACATGGATGGATTAATGGGGTCGTGCAACCTAGAAATGAGCACAAAATGTGGAGTTCACGGAAAACGCTTGCGTTGCACAACTCAAGAGTGACGCTAGCACGATCGCTCAATAGGCGGATACGACACTTGTGCACAACCTATAAGATGCAAAATGGATAAACTTTCTATCCCAGGTATGCTATATATGTATGATGTTCCAGTGGTATAATCCAAGGTGATCCGATATGACAATCTTATGTGCAATGTGGTATGATGCTATGGCTCTTTCTTACAAGCTTCTTTGCTCAATCTTTTTCTTTTGCTTAAAATCTTATTCTTTTTTTTGGATATGGCCACTTATGTGAAATGCACAAACCAAGATACCAATTATGTATATGCGGGAACAATCTTGTGACATAAGGGATGGTACTATGATACCAAGACGATACCAATATGATATGGTATGTGTGCAATGGAAGGTGCAGATCGATGACCACTAATGTGCACAAGTAACGATGTCGGCAATATTCAATGGCTAGTCTTGATCGGCAAGTGATGCAAAATGGGGTAGGGGTTAACAATGCAAAGGCAAAGGGAATATACAATGATGTCGTCGAGGCTACCATCCTTATGTACGATCACAACCTTGTGGCGATGATGAGTGGCGGTGTTCTTGATGTAGAACCTTTCCTAATTAGCCGAAACACCTTAGGAAACGAAAAAACCGCAAACTCAAAATCTGAAATATCAAATATCAAATGGTGGTAGCTGAATGCGGTGGTGGATTTGCACTCGGCAATGCGGAAGTGGTGTGATGGGATATGCGAGTCTAGGTTGAAGTGACCGTCCCTAAGTAGCCGAAACACCTTAGGAGACTCAAATCACTACTCAAGCAACCACTAATGCTATGCTGAACAAAATGGGTTAGGTTGCGGAAGTCGGTGGTGGCTATGCGGATGATATGGTGAAAGCCCTAGGAAAAGATGCCAAATTTCCAAAAATTTGATGGAGTCAAATTATGATGGTGGTATTTTTGTGGGATGGGGGATGTCAATAGCTTCAAAACGAGCTAAAGAACGTCAAAATCAGAGTTAAGATGAATTAGTTATGGCCGAAACAAAAAATCAGCTGAAGTTGCTAACTACAGGTGTCGGACGTCCGAGACTTGTCAGATGTCCAGTAGTCGGATGTCTGGAAGGTCCGGAAATTCGTGATTTCAGCTCTGTTTGGTGGTTCTGGCCGTCCAGTAAAGGTCGGACTTCCAGTGTCTCAAAGGGCTCTGGACGTCCGGTAAATGTCGGTCGTCTGGTGGGTCGGGGTCAACTTGAGATCCGAGATTCGAGACGCGATTTTGGGCGGAAATTGAGGATTTGGGGGTCAAAATTGGAGAGATTTTGTGGATGGAAAGTGCAGAAAGTTGTGGAGATGCCAAATCTACTCAAAACCAAGCAAATCCATGGATCAAAATCAACAAAAAATCATCAAATCAAGAAATCATAAAAAAATTGGGGCTATTTTTTGTGGGGATTTTTGAAATTTAGGACGACATCACACAAAAGAAGGCTAGAAAATGGAGGGAAGGACTCCAAATCGTGATCAACCTGGCTCATGATACCATATGGTACGGGGATAACCCGATGTAGGCCGATCTTTCACGATTGGAGTGGGTTCCCTCGGAGAACGCAACGAACACGATGAACACGGGGAAGAACGGAGAGAAATCACAAGGGAAAACACTCAAGAACAAGTCCAATCACACATCCACTAGACAATCAAACACACAAGATCCACAAGGTACATGAACAACAAAGGGAAATATACAAGGTAAAGTTCATCTCCATGAGGAGGTGTTGATGATATCCTAGACGGATCTTCCCGTGAGGGATCTTGATGATATCCCGCAGGATCTTCTCACATGGAGGTCTTGAACTCCATGGGAGTGGTAGTCTCTTTCTCTCTCAAGTGGAGAAGGTAGGAGCAAAGCTCACATACAAATGAGCTATCACTTTGCTAACCCTAGAAAGGATGAGGGGAGGTCTATTTATAGTCTAAGCCACGAAGGGGTAAGTGGGAGAGGGGTACAAGGCCAAAGGCCTGGCTGCGCACTGGCCGGTGTTGGATGTCCGAGAGACATCGGTCGTCCGGTGTCTCACGGGGTCCGGACGTCCGGATGGCGTTGAACTTCCGATTTTTCTTCTCTGCACAGGTGGCACCGGTCGTCCGGTCGGCGTCGGTCATCCGGTCACTGGGACTTGTCGGACGCCGGGTGTTCGTCGGTCGTCCAGGCGCTGTAGAGTGTCGGACGTTCGATAGACTCCGCAGCTCCGTCTTCTTCCATCTTCGCTTCCACGCTTCCCTTGCCGATGGTGTAGGCGTTCCTTGGCGCTTGCACTCCTCGTCGTCCGTGAAGCTCCAACAATACCTATGCATGCACACGAGTGGAGCGTCAAGTAGTATACCATCCTCGAAGGGATTAAGTGAGCACGTGTAAAGAAGATGATCCACCTTTATGCATGTGAAGCAGATGTCGCATGTGTCACTTGCCAAATGAACTCTTCACATGGTGATGACCTTAGGATGCTTGGCATCAAACTTGCTCCTATGACTTGTTCTGGCTATCATTGACATCAGACATCTTTGCAAACTGATGCTGTGAATAGATAGGTATAGGTAGAGTAGATGAGCATCATAAAAAGCAGCTTGTTTTGCAAAAATTTGAGTCAAAATCTTAGTTTTACTTTTCTGCGGAAAACATTTCGGAGCTACTGATATGAAAATCTTGGTGACACCAAAGGACATAACAGAGTCTAAACATACAGCATCAGTCGGACTGAGTTGTAGTTCGGTGACTCCGATATGCTAGGGTTCACAGAGAAATCGCTTTCGGTCTCATCGATCAGTATGCTTTGGTCAGACCGAGTTCTACTTAGTGCAATGGCCAGGGCCAATCGGTGGGACCTAAAACTCCATTTCGGTCCGTCCGAGATGAGCTCGGCGGAAACCTAACCCTAAGATTTTTCATCGAATTTAGTCTAAAGGATTTTTTGTGAGGATAGAAGGTTCTCATTCGTGGCAAGAATCCAGGCATTTGACTTTGTGCAAACAATCGGAAAGGGAAATAGGCACAAAGTGGTCGAACCATACTATAACTCGATGACGGTTCGCTACAGTGGCAATGGCGAAGAGGAATCCCGTGGAGAGCGGCAATGGCGAAGAGGAATCTTGTGGACAGCGGCAGAGACCTGCGGCGAAGGCGCACAGGCGGAGACGACGATGATCCGGAGACTAAGGGGCAGCAGTGCTGGGGCACGGGCTCGTGCGGTTTGAAGGACTTTTTTTCAATCGTACGGGCACGCGGAGTATATATACCCAGACACTGTCAGTGGCACCGAATCGAATGTCTTGGTGGCACCGAGATGCAAAATTGCATGCAGTTACTACAACTCGGTGAGACCGAGTCGTTCTACTCGGTAGCACCAAGATGAAAACCTAGATCAATCTAGTGGTTTCGGTGGGACCGAATATGAGTGTGTTGGTCTGACCAAAATTCACAAGAAGGTTTTGGAAGGCAGCCCTTGACGGATCGTGGCTCCGAGTGCTCCTCACCCAGAGGGTTTGAAAAAGACTTGTTCAAAGTTTTGTGATGTATCATTAATAGAGTTTCAGAAGGGAAAAAGCATCGATAGTTGGAGGAGGTTCTTAGGCATTCTTCTCCATCCATTTGGCCAATCAAAACCACAAATCCTCGAAGGGGGAAGTTAAGCAACCAACATGCTCACTCAATAAGATAGTAAATGAAATATGTGACAAAGCATGCACAAACACTTGTAGCATCTATCAAGCAATTGGCGATGACCAGGTCATCAATATATGAGTATATTGATTGAGGAGTCAAATGAGAACAATTTATCGTAGGTCATACTCATTGTTTAAGCACAAGTGGGGTTACCACTTTTACATAAAGCATTGATGTATTCACACCATTAGAGTTGCTTTAGCTCAATTCTTAGAGCAAAGCTCCCCCGAGATGTGATATCCCCCCTAAGAGGGATGAACTAACCTTGGGTTTTGTCGATGATGACTTCATATAGATGTTGAAGATGTGGATGCCCAATGTTGATGTATATCTCTTGGAGCAATCCATTGAAGTGTTGCACTTTCAATACCTACATGGGTTAGTCCCACAAGGAACATACAAGGATATCCATAGACATAGAGTGAAAAAAATTACATAAATGATGATGTCCATGAAAGCATAAGGTTACCTTGTCCCTTGTCTTACCAACAAGAGGGTTTGTGACTCCATGAACTAGTGCAAGATATGAAAGTTGATTGCACAAGTCCTTGACAAAATGAATATGTGTGAAGTATGTTGGTGAAGTCACCCTAAAGAACACTCTAGTTCTTCTTCTTTGGGATCCACATCAACTTGATGGGGATCCTTGGAGTTGTAGCTGTACTTGATGATATAGAGCTTGACGTAGTCTTGGGAACCCACTTGACCATGGCCTAGGAGCTTCTTCAATTGATTCAATCTCTTCTTGAAGCTTGTTCTTACCTTTTATCTTGTGGTCTTGTGGTGGAAGATCATCTTGAGCTTGTGTTCCCTTGAAACAACTAGGGTCATACTTATCTTGTTGACGAACAAGCTTTGTCTTGGGGTATTGGTCTTCTTCCCACTCAACTCCATTGGCATTGAACTTCCGTTCAAAACCAACACCTTGATTCTTCCGGTGCCTTCCTTGCTTGCGTACAATTTCCTCAAATTGCTTACTTTCGGCAAGGCTCTTGTAAACACCTTTCACTATAATTCCCTTCAATAAGCTATTTTCTCACTCAAGTGTAACTTGGCTAAGAGAATCATTAGTGGAATCAAGAGAACTACTAGAAGCAACAATATTGGATTTAACATGATTATTGTTACTACTAGAGGAAGAATCTTTCTAGATCTTATTGCTAGATTTTACTTGTGGCATATAAGTAGACAAGAGGAGACGTTTGGCAGGATAAGAAGAGATCTTCTTTTGAAAATAATCATTGATAGCTTTTAGTAACTCATGCCCTTGCTCTAAATTTAACTTCTCGAAGCGTAGCTTCTCATGAGTCCTTTGGAGCTCTCTATGATCCTCTAGAGTTGTTTCATGAGCTAACTTAAGAGTGTTTATTTCTTTAGTTAGATGCTCAATCTCCTTCTTATCATTGTCATTCATTTCATCTTGATTAGCATGATTACGAGCCAGTTCATCATAGTTTTCATCACTAGTGTTGTCAACAAGTAAATCATCATCACCTAGCAAATCATCTTCATCACTATTCAAATCAACATACTCGAGGTGTGATACCTTTGGGCCTTTAGCCATGAAGCATCCTCCAATTCCTTCATTTGGTGAGTCAAATATTTCGTAGGAGTTGGATGACAAAAGTGCAAGATAGACAACACCTTCATCTTGAGTGTATTCGGAGTCGGAGTAATAGCTTCTCTCGGAGTAGTTGTCGGAGTCGGAACCAGATACCCATTCACCAACGTGAGCTTGATGTCTTCATCCTATGTATCTCTTTGATGACTTGTCCTTCCTTTCCGAATCCTTGCTTCTACTAGAGGGTCTTCGTTCATAACGATCATCTCTACTCCTTCTCTCTCTTGGAGGTGATTCATCTCTTCTACTCCTTTTTGATGAATCTTCTCTTTTCTTGTAGGTGATTCATCTCTACTCCTCTTGGAGATCATTAAGTTGATCTGAGTTTTCAATCTCAGTGCAACCGATTTGAACTTTTCGGTCACACCGATTTGCTGTAACTTTACACAGTTATGCATCTCGGTGCCACCGAGTTGCTCCACTCGGTCACACCGACAGGGTCAGGCTATATATAGTCACGGGCAAAATTTTGGAAATTTCTCCGAACCCCTTCGCCAGCAAGAATAGCTCGCTCTCGCCATCGAAGGTCTCCGGATCGTCTCTCGCCGCCACCGTCTCCGATGGTCGGTCTCCGCCGTCAACGGATTTCGCCTTCATTGTTGCCAGCCAGAAGCGAGTTCATCGCCAAGCTAGGTTATGGACTCGATATTTGTGCTATCCACGTCTGATTCCTAGCACATTGTGTTCTTACTGAATCTTGCTATGATTGAAACAATCCTATCCACTCAATATAGTCCGTAGATTAGATGAGATTCAAAATTTTAGGGTTAGGTTTCCGCCGAAACCATCTTGGACCCACCGAGTTGAAAAACTCGGCCTCACCGATTTGGCTTATGCCATTGCACTAGTGACTCTCGGTCTGACCGAGAATTGCTAATCGGTGCGACCGGTTTTAGGATTCTGTGAAACCCTAGCAGTCTCGGCGCCACCGAACTGTGACTCGGTCCAACCGAGATCATTAGTTTAGGTTCCAAAACTGCTTCGGTATCACCGAGTTTGAAAATCGGTTGATCCGAAATGCTTTCTATGGAAAACTAAAATTGAAATTTTGAATTATTCTTTTGCAAAAATCTCTGCATTTTGTGATGCTCATCCACTCTATCTCATCTATAACTCTTCACAGGTCGTGATCGGCTTTAGCAAACATGTCGAGACAGAGTGACAACGAACAGTCAAGAGCAGATTGACATGAGCAAGGGCACTAGTCCCTCAAGCTCTACAGATGAAGGGAGTAGAAGCACTCCTAGCAACCTGCCTAAGGCTGCTACGAGCAAAGGAGGAAGAGAACTTGGACTCGGAGGATGAGGACTATAAAATTTGAAGAAGATGAGGCTACTTCCAAGAAAGTAGTGCTCAAGAAGGAATATGGCTCTGCACAAAGCACAAAGCCAGGTCAAAAAGAAAGTTCCTACCAAGAGGACACCAATGCCCAAGGCGGAAGGTCGACTCAAGTACGAGCAGTCGATCCCAAAGAGGCACTCAGAAGAAAGTCACAACTTCCAAGTCTCAGAAAGTTCCCACTGGAGAGACAATGAAGTTTACAATTGAATCAGAGGATGAAGGTGCTTAGGACAAGAAGAAGAAGAGACCAAGAACCACAACTGCCCAAGTTCTTGGAAAACCCTCTATGAGAAAAGATTCTGAAGAGGAAGAAGAGGTTCTTTGCAAAGACACCTAAGGCACCAAACCTTATGGGTGATGCTATAAGGTCAGGGTCGCAACATCTAAGCCCAAGGAAGCACCCAAAGCTGCCTCCAAGGCCAAGCAAGTACCAAAGAGGAATACTAGGAGTATTCCAATTCTTTGAAGATCGAGGCCCCAAGTGCCAAATGTCTTTGAAGAAGAAGATGAAGAAGGACAGTCCTAAGGAAGCACAAGCCCAAGATACCAGATCACAATGATGCCCATCCGTGGGTGAGGACATGAGGATCGGGAAGGACCTGGGGTTGAGGCTATGGAGGATGGAAGATCCATATGCTTCAAGGAGAAGAACTGCTTTGTTGACTACGTGTTCCATACAAAGGAACAACAGGACTTCTATGAGACAATTCTGTTGGATAAGAAGCCCATAGTTTGTGACATGAGGTGGGTCGACTGGACCTACATCAAGGACAATGAAGAACACTATCCTGGAGTGCAAGAAAGCTTTGTTGCTTGTGGAGTTGCTAATTTTGTTGGGCAAAACCTCACTCACTGGATTGATGAACTTATCATGCAATTCTACTCCACAGCACACTTTTATCCAGATGGAAGAATTGTTTGGATGTCAGAAGGCACCAGATACCAGTCAACTGTTGAAGAATGGGCAAGTCTGATAAATTCCTCTAAGGAAAATGAGGATGACCTGGATATTTATGCAAAGAAGAAGATGGATCACAATTCCATGGCTCACATGTACAAGGAGATCCCATACAAGGCAGTTGAGACACACAAGTTTGGATCAGTCCACTTTCTGTTGTCAGGGCTGCCAACAACCAATTGGATTGTGAGGCACACTCTGTTGCCTAAGTCTGGTGACCATAACATGATCAGAGGGCATGCCATCAACATGTTGCATGTGTTTGATGTGCCACAAAAGTTTAAAGTCATGAGCCTGATGATCGAAACCATTAAGAGGACTGCAGCAGATCAGAAGAGGAGGCGTGGATATGCCCTCGATTCAGGAATTGATAAACTCAAAGATGGGCACAGGGAAATATCAATTGGATAAGGAACACTTTCCACTTTATCCAGACTTTGAGGACAATGAGGTTGTCATGAATGAGAATGACCCATCATCAGTTCAAGCTCAAGAGAAGAAGGAGAAGGCAAAGAAGGAGAAGGCGCCAAGATGCCAACTCAAGAGGAGGCATCTGAATATTTCTTGAAGAACAAACAGAGCAGCTTGGTTACTTAATAGCATCAACACCGAGGATTGAGAAGGGTGGCCACCCTCACTCGTAATCGAGAGCACGGAAAGAATCATGGAACTCAAATTCCATGACCTTGATGTCAAAATGGCGAGATCTGATCGGTTGTGGCCAGGAGCGATTGCAGGATGACATGCAGGAGAAGCGAGGCAAGACTACCACAAATGTGTTTGCAGAGTGCCTAGACCCAGAGGTCGATTGCAAGTGCTGTGTGATGACACTAGAGCAACATCTTCAGCACTAGCTACAACCCCTTCAGCTCCAGTGCAACCAGCTCCAGCATCGACTCTAGCACCCTCTACTTCAACTGAAGCCTTCGTCCAAGGAGTTATCCGGACACCACCACCTGAAGATCAAGCCTGAGAGTCGATCTAGCACTATGAATTTTCTATGAACTTTTCGGTAACTTGTTGCCAAAGGGGGAGAAAAATGTATAGATCATAGGCTTCGAGAGAGAGAGTGTGTTGCTTTTGTTCTCTCTTGCTTTATTTGGTGGTTAAACTTGTTTGATTTTGATTTCCTGAGATACTATGCTTGTGAGACATTGATGATCATGTGTTTGATCATAAGCTACACTTATGCATGTTTCATGATATTATCTTATCTATCCTATGTGATCATTCACTATGCTTGGTGATGAGTGCATGTATTCAATGTTTATTATTTTGAGCGCTCCACCAAGATGTATGTGACATGGAAGAGTAACCCATGAGCCTAATTCATTGTGCATTTGCAGTCCAAAGCAAATCTTAAACTATGCACAAATTTAGGGGAGCTCTTGCTTATCACATACTTCTCAAAGCGACGATGTTATTCAATCTTATTATCATTTGTCGAAGCTTTGATCTATATGTTGTCATCAATTACCAAAAAGGGGTAGATGAAAGTGCAACTATCCCTAGGTGGTTTTGGTAATTCATAACAACATATAGTTCATTGAGCTAATGCTATTCCAAGACTATTATTTCAGAAAAGCTCAATGAATGGCATGGCATGGATGATGAAATTGGATCCCTCAAAATACTAAGGACAAAGGATTGGCTCAAGCTTCAAGCTCAAGACTCTTTATTTTATATTTTAGTGATCCAAGATCACATTGAGTCTATAGGAAAAGCCTATACTATCAAGGAGGGATGAGGTGTTGCTTAATGGGCCTCTTGCTTCATGTGCTTTGTGATATGCTCCAAAACCCTCAGCTACTTTCCCACATCCACAAATGAACTAAACCCAAACCCAAAATCGGTCACACCGATTCTTCCTACCCGGCGCCACCGATTCCAAAAGTAATAGCCACTGCCACAAACCCTAAGCAAATCGGTCTTACCGATAGGTATCTCGATCTCACCGAGATGGGATTGTAATCTCTCTGTTTCCCTTCGTAACGTTTCGGTCTAACCGAAGTGAGCGATCGGTCCCACCGAGATTGCAATGTAAAGTCTTTGTTTCCTTTTTGTAACATTTCGGTCTCACCGAAAAGAGCAACTCGGTCCCACCGAGTTTATCTCTAGGTGGTTTTGGTAATTAATGCCAACATATCTCTTGTTGGACTAACACTTTTATCTAGTATATTTCAGATAAGTTCAACAATGGAGTGGCATGGACTAAAGGATGTGGGAACCCCTTCAAGATGCTAAGGACAAAGGATTGGCTCAAGCTTCAAGCTCAAGACTCTTCATTTTACATTTTAGTGATCCAAGATCACATTGGTCTATAGGAAAAGCCAATACTATCAAGGAGGGATGAGGTGTTGCTTAATGAGTCTCTTGCTTCATGTGCTTAGTGATATGCTCCAAAACCCTCAGCTACATTCCCACTTCCACAATTGACCTAAACCTAAAGCCAAACTCGGTCACACCGATTCTTCCTATCCGGCGCCACCGATTCCAAAAGTCATAGCCATTGCCACAAACCCTAAGCAAATCGGTTCTACCGATAGGAATCTCGGTCTCACTGAGATGGATTGTAATCTCTCTGTGTATGTCCATTACCAAAATCGGTCTCACCGAGTTTGAGCAATCGGTACTACCGTGATTACAATGCAAACTCTCTGGATAACTTATTACCATAATCGGTCCCACCGAGTTTGAGTAATCGGTCTCGCCGAGTTTGCCTAACCAACACTCTGGAAAGCTTATTACCAAAATCGGTCTCACCGAGTTTGTGTAATCGGTCTTACCGATTACGTTATGCCCTAACCTAACCGAATCGGTCTCACCAAGTGCATTTCGGTCCCACTGAAAATCCTAACGGTCACATTATTTGCTAAATCGGTCCGACCGAGCTTAACGATTCGGTCCCACTGAGTTTGGTAGATTGTGTGTAACGGTTAGATTTTGTGTGTAGGCTATATATACCCCTCCACCTCCTCTTCATTCGTGGAGAGAGCCATCAGACTGAACCTACACTTCCAGCATACATTTTTTGAGAGAGAACTACCTACTCATGTGTTGAGGCCAAGATATTCCATTCCTACCATATGAATCTTGATCTCTAGCCTTCCCCAAGTTGCTTTCCACTCAAATCTTCTTTCCACGGATCCAAAACCTATGAGAGAGAGTTGAGTGTTGGGAGACTATCATTTGAAGCACAAGAGCAAGGAGTTCATCATCAATGCACCAATTGTTACTTCTTGGAGAGTGGTGTCTCTGGATTGGCTAGGTGTCACTTGGGAGCCTCAGACAAGATTGTGGAGTTGAACCAAGGAGTTTGTAAGGGCAAGGAGATCGCCTACTTCGTGAAGATCTACCGCTAGTGAGGCAAGTCCTTCATGGGCGACGACCATGGTGGGATAGACAACGTTGCTTCTTCGTGGATCCTTCGTGGGTGGAGCCCTCCGTGGACTCAGCAAGAACTGCTACCCTTCATGGGTTGAAGTCTCCATCAACGTGGATGTACGATAGCACCACCTATCGGAACCACGCCAAAAACATCCGTGTCTCCAAATTGCGTTTGAATCCTCCAAACCCTTCCTTTTACTTTCTTGCAAGTTGCATGCTTTACTTTCCGCTGCTCATAAACTCTTTGCATGCTTGCTTGATATGTATTGTGAATGTTAAACTTGTGCCTAATCTACACTTAAACTGAAGGAAACTTAAAAACTGCAACTTTGGTACTTAGTGTCTAATCACCCCCCTTCTAGACACCTCTTCTCAAGGTCCTACAAGTGGTATCAGAGCATTAGTCTCCATTGCTTTGGTTTAATCACCATTGGAGGAAGATGGATGAGTCTACTATTGGGAGTCTTAGACATAGAGTGCCTATTCTTGATGGAGAGTATTTTCATGAGTGGAAAAATGAGATGCTTGTTATTTTCAATCGATATCATTTGAACAAGTACATTGCTAGCCCTTGTGCACCTCATGTTGTCCCTATGCATCCTACCCATGATGAGTCAATTGACATGATTAGGAATCTTAGAATTGCCGAGCTTATCATTAGAGGATTGCCTAGAAACTTGATTGGATGTTTGCCTACTCTTAAATGTGCCTACACTATATGGAAATTTCTTGAGGAATGATTTCCAGATTATTCCTAGAAAAATCTTGATGAAATTCTTCATAAGTCTATTACTTTGAGTAAGATGAATTCTAGTGATCCTATGTTTGGTGATCGTCTATTTGAGCTTACAAACCTTATGCGTGCCAAAGGAAATGTTGGCATTATTAGTGATATTATTTCCGAAGCTATAAAAATTCATAAGCATGATCATTGTCAAACTCATTCTAATGAATCACCCTCTCTAGCACCACATGATGATGTTGAACATGGATACTATGATGAGGATGATGATAGTGACTTCGATCTTGATGATGCAATGAGACATTTTGGTCTTATGGCAAATCTTCGGGGATATATGTCAGGAGGAAAGGAATGGGTTCTTGATAGTGGATGTACCGATCACATGACCAAAGATAAAGACATGTTTAGTGAGCTTGCTGATAATGATAGTCCTCAAAAGTATGTCACTTTCGGTGACAACTCAAAGGGTAAGGTGGTTGGCCTCGGTAAGGTGGCCATATCACGTGATAGCTCTGTCGGCGTTGCAGGGCACGGGGTCCCCAGACTTGTTCGCCTTGCGGCTGGCGTGGCTCAAGGGGCCCAAACCGGCCCATCTTCATCAACACAAGCTCAAGACCCTCGCGAGGGGCCAAGCCTCATGGGCGGACGACAAGAGCTTCCTCGAGCACGGCCTCGTCAGTGGCTCGCGAGGCGGAGAGATCAAGCGGGGTACCTCACGAGGTGCCCATGACGCAAGCCATGACGACCAAGGGCGCGGCGAGGGCGCCCAGCCAGCAGATGTCCTCCTTTCCTCTTTGGTGCAAAGGAGCAAGCGCAGCGAGAGCATCAAGCAACGACATCCATTTCGTGCAACAAGACCAAGACCAGCCCAACGGCAGAAGGAAGTCATTGTGGAGCCCAAGCGGCGCCACCACAGAGCCTTTGACAAAGCGGACCAACTTTAGTCAGGATAAGTGTACTAGATGTTCCCCTTCAAAATGGCCAATTGTTGGTGCCCTTCCCGCTCAATATTTGGGAAGAGGCCCATGGCTTTGCCTATAAATAGGACTAGCCACCTGAGGGAGTCCTGGACTAGGGGGTGTCCGGACAGCCGGACTATCATCGTCCGCCGGACTCCAAGACTACGAAGATACAAGATTGAAGACTCCGTCCCATGTCCGGATGGGACTTTCCTTGGCGTGGAAGGCAAGCTTGGCGATACGGATATGTAGATCTCCTACCATTGTATCGACTCTGTGTAACCCTAGCCCTCTCCGGTGTCTATATAAACCGGAGGGCTTTAGTCCGTAGGACATAACCTCCATTACGACAATCATACCATAGGCTAGCTTTAGGGTTTAGCCTCCTTGATCTCGTGGTAGATCCACTCTTGTACTACCCATATCATCAATATTAATCAAGCAGGACGTAGGGTTTTACCTCCATCAAGAGGGCCCGAACCTGGATAAAAACATCGTGTCCCTCGTCTGCTGTTACTATCCGCCTAGACGCACAGTTCGGGACCCCCTACCCGAGATCCGCCGGTTTTGACACTGACATTGGTGCTTTCATTGAGAGTTCCTCTGTGTCGTCACCGATAGGCTTGATGGCTCCTTCAATCAACAACAACGCCGTCTAGGGTGAGACTTTTCTCCCCGGACAGATCTTCGTATTTGGCGACTTCGCACTGCGGGCTACTTCACTTGGCCATCTGGAGCAGATCGAAAGGTACGCCCCTGGCAGTCAGGTCAGGTTCGGAAGTCTAAACTTCACGGCCGACATCCGCGGGGACTTGATCTTCAACGGACTCGAGCCACAGCCGAGCGTGCCGCGCTGTCATGATGGGCATGATTTAGCTCTGCCGCCGGACAGTGCCTTGGTGGCAGACACGAATCCGCTCGGCCCTCGGTCCGGGCAGTCGCCAGATCGAGGACCGGTGGCTGGACACCGCCTCGGGGCTGCAACTTCCACGGCGATGGGGCGAACACTAACCTTGTCCCTTGTAAAGCTCGTGACTCGAGGCGCGGACTCCTGCGGACTCGAACCTCCTGCGCCCCGCTAATCGAATCGATTGGGCGCCGATCATGGAGTTCACCGCCGGACATCTTCCAACACTCACCCTTTGGCGACATCCTAAATTAGCTAAAGCATCTCTCGCTATCCGGAGAGCCTGGCGGATTATGGCGAGATGGTTGGGATGCGGACGACGAAGAAATTCAAAGCCCACCCACCTCCCACATTGTAGCCACTGCCGATGACCTAACCGACATGCTAGACTATGACTCAAGACATCGGCGGTATGGGCGGCGATGCGAGAGCGAACAAGAACCGGCGCCTACAGGGCCTTTGGAAGACCACCTCGTCATATGACATATACATGGTGGACACCCCAAAAGATGGGGACGGCGAAGAAGCAGCGGAGGCAGATTCCTTAAAGAAATAGCCCAAGCGCCGACGTGAGAGGCGCCGCTCTAAATCCCGCCACAGCAAGAATGGAGATTCCGGCACAGGAGATAATAACACCCCAGACAGTCGAAGACAATCCCTCCAAAGCAAGATTCAGCGCAGGAGGATGCGAAGCAAGCCCTCACGAGAGAGCGGCAGGGCGAAGAGGTCGAGGATGATAATTACATACCTCCTCCAAAGACGAGGCAAGCCTCAACGACGCAATTAATTCGTGCACTCAGAGGATCCCGTCGAACAAGAGCGTTTTAAACGTAGGCTTATCGCCACGGCAAATAGCCTAAAAAAAGCAGCAGCAACTTCAAGCTGATCAAGACCTGCTGGCTGACAGACGGACCGAGGTCCTCGCGGCCGAAGAGTATGAACTCGAACACCCCTCCAAAAGCTACCCAAAATGCAAGTTGCTCCCCCGATTAGAGGAGGAAGCATACATACCTTCATCACCAGCGCACAATATGGCCGACCGACCACCCCGTGGTCGCGATAGAGAGGCATCCAGGCCCTCCACCAAGACCGTACCCCGGCATCGCTACAAAAGTATGAAGCCAAGAGGGAACGCGCCGGACTTGCGAGATATATTGGAGGACAAAGCAAGGCAATCTAGATCCATCTACGGATCACGTGGGCACCCAACGACCCATGACGAATACCGTTGCGCCGGATATAACAACTCCGGCCGGGCCGAACACAGCAGACAACGCTCCCTCGAGCTACGTCGTGATATTGCTCAATACAGAGGCGCCGCACACCCGCTATGCTTCACTGACGAAGTAATGGATCATCAAATCCCTGAAGGGTTTAAACCCGTAAACATTGAATCCTACGATGGCACAACAGACCCCGCGGTTTGGATCGAAGATTATCTCCTGCACATCCATATGGCACGCGGCGATGATCTCCACGCCATCAAGTATCTCCCACTCAAGCTTAAAGGACCAGCTCGGCATTGGCTAAACAGCCTGCCCGCAGAGTCAATTGGGTGTTGGGAAGACCTGGAAGCCGCATTCCTCGACAACTTCCAGGGCACATACGTGCGACCACCAGATGCCGATGACCTAAGCCACATAATTCAGCAGCCAGACGAATCGACCAGACAGTTCTGGACACGGTTCTTAACAAAGAAAAATCAAATCGTCGACTGTCCGGATGCAGAGGCCCTCGCAGCCTTCAAACACAACATCCGCGACGAGTGGCTAGCCCGGCACCTAGGACAGGAAAAGCCGAAATCCATGGCAGCCCTCACATCATTAATGACTCGCTTCGTGCGGGAGAGGATAGTGGCTAGCTCGCAGCAACAACCTCGATAAAAATTCGGCAGTCCGGATACTAAGGACCACAATGGCGGTCGCGTCGAAGCAAAAATAAACGCCGATTAACGGCGGCGACAAGGAGGATCTGGCATCGGCGCCGGATTCGAGGCTCTAAACCGGTCGTGAGAAAAAGCCATTCAAAAGAACCACTCCGGTCCGTCAATTTGGACCGAATACTCGACCGCTCATGCGGATACATGGCACTTCGAAGGCGACTAATCACACCAACAGAGATTGTTGGGTATTCAAGCGAGCAGCAAGTTAATTGCGAAAACAATGACAAGGGGCTACAAGTGACGACGAGGAAGAGACCCGGCCGCGAACGAAAGAGGATGAAGGTTTCCCCACAAGTGCGAACGGTAAACATGATATACGCAACCCATATACCCAAAAGGGAGCGAAGCGTGCACTAAGGGACGTATATGTGATGGAGCGATCGCCCGAAGTTCAATCCATGGTCCTCTTGCCGATCACTTTCGATCGAAGAGACCATCCGACCAAACATCTGCCATGGTGGATTCGCGCATTGGTTTTAGACCCAATCGTCGATGGATTTCACCTCACGAGTCCCGATGGACGGCGGCAAGAGCTGAACACGCTTTATCGGGATACAAATCGCGCAAGATGGGCATAGACCCCTCAAGGATTAGACCTACAAGGGCGACCTTCAAAGCGTCATACCAGCGTTGCGCCAATTATACGAGCTCACCACACCGAAGTGGTCTTCGGATCCCGGATAATTTCGGGCGAGAGTTAATCTTGACATAGTCCCGCTCCGCGGCGGCTATCACGCTCTGCTCGGACGAACCGCATTTAAAGTTCAACGCGGTGCCGCATTATGCATACCTCAAGCTCAAGATGCCAGCCCTCGTGGAGTCATCACGGTCAACGGAAATACGGAACGCTCCTCCGAACGGAGGAACGATAGCGGCTCTCGCGGCGGAAGTACTGAGCAGCCTTCTAAGTCGACTCTCGAGTCCGGCCAGAAAGCGGCGGACACGCCAAACGTGCCGGAGCAACATCAACCAAGACCACAGCACGCCCGAGCATCGCCAGAGCAATGCGGCCCCAACCCCAGCCCTCGCATGATTGCAAGACCAACCCTCGCGTACATCATTACGCTCTGGAGATACCATGGGCCTAGGGGAGGGCACGACCTATCAGACCAGTGCGGCTCGACCACACCAGGGGCTCACAAGTGCGTCTCTCTTTTATTTTATTTTCCTTCTTTGTATACACAGGACCCGTTCACCAGAGGCCCTGTCCGGCGGTGAACCCGCCGAACTCACGATGCAACAGCCAGGGAAGAAAGAAGGCTGCGATGAACACTCAGGTGGTCTCCATCATGAGCATTAAATTTGATTATATACACCCGTCCGCAGCCCGCCCCTGGAGGGGGACATGTTTATTTAGTCCAATCCATTGCTTACCGCACTATTTGTATCCTTCCACACTCATAGCAGAATTCCTTAAATAAATAATGCAGCATTTTTTGCCTATTATTGCATTACTTTACACATATGTTCATTAATGACATCTTGCACCCGTATATTTTGAGTGCGGACGAATACACCGAGGGCTTATGTTCCCGCATTATGGTGTGATAAGTCCGAACACTTTCTAAGTCTTGGCAGCCCGAACTTATAGCATTATATGAATCGGCTCGAATCATGTCTTGGGTCAATAGTTGGGTTTGCCGGCTCCCACGATTTGGTGCCTTACATTCCGTTCGGCGGCTAAGGTGGCCTTGGGAGAACCACTGCGATTGCGCCCGGTTGAGCCGGGCGGCGCCTCGAAGGAGAAAGCTAAACCGGCGGCATGATAAGGCGAGAGATCGGTCGCTGTTCGAGAGGTCTTTTGAGGTCCCTAAAGACTTATGCCGCTTGAGCGAAACCGGATAATGTCCGATGAAGGCGTGGATGGCGCCCCAATTGGTCTTGAACAAGGCTTCACCGAAATTTAAAATTATAGAATTCTATGGCTAAGTGAGAGTGTTCAAGCATTATAAGTCCGGTTGCCTTGTTACGTTGTGTTGGCGCCTCCCTAGATGGACCCAAAAATGGGAACAAGAGTGCTCAAGTTTATCCCGAACACCCCAGCACTCGTGGCTTGGGGGCTGAAGCCGACGACTTGCCATCTCTCAGATTTTTAAACGGCCGCACCGAAGGTAATATTTTAAATTAAACAAGCGTTGCTTCGCGCATATGAACAAAGTTTTCAACGCATAGGATAATACATAGCGAGTCTACTCAATAATTACATCTTTGGGGCACTCATCCGCAATCTTGCGGGCACCCTTCAGGACAGTCTTATAGTACATCTCGGGCGACGATACTCCTTGCCCGTTGGCGGCGATCGATGATAAGCTTCTCCGCATCCGGCCTGCCCAGTGCACCTTTGCGGGCAAGGGCCCGACGAGCACCTTCAATCTGGCGGGCGCTTGATGACATCCACCGAGGCACGCATCCACCGGCCGCCACACGAGGCGAAGTAGCTCCTGGGCATGGCCTGTCCAGGCCCTGACCGGACTATAAGGCCCTTCATGGCCTCCTCGGCTACCTTGTGGAGCTCGACCACTGCTTCATTTGGTCGCTAGGGGCACCGGATGGCCGGCCTCAGCGTACTGAGACCAGAAGACCTTCTCCGTTGAGCTCCCCTCCTCGCCACGGTAGAATGCGGCGGCATCGGATACACTGCGAGGCAGATCTGCAAACGCCCCTAGAGAGCTCCGAATTCGGGTAAGTGTCAGGTAGTTTACATTAACATGCTTGCTTTGCATGAAAAATGCCTTACCCGCCGCTATTTTCTTCATATCCTCAACTTCCTGAAGGGCCTTACGGGCCTCAGCCTTGGCAGACTTGGCACTTTCGAGAGTCGAGGCGAGCTCGGACTCTCGAGTCTTTGAGTCGTGCTCCAAACCCTCATGCTTCTCCATGAGAGCCTGGAGCTCTTGCCGCACCTCCACCACCCGTGCCTCCTGTTTTTCTCGCTCTGCCCGTTCCGCGGCCGCATTGCGTTCGGCCGCGGACACAACCTCTTTCAGGGCTGTCACCTCGTTTGTGGCCCCTGCAGTACCCATGTTATCCTTGTTATTCACTTATTGCAACCTAAATCCTTTTCTGTAAGGTAACTTTTCAAAGTGGTGTTACTCACCTTCTTTGTCCACGAGCTGCTTCTTGGCACGGCCGAGCTCTTGCTCGGACCGCTCGAGATCCTGCTTCAACGCACCGACCTCCGCAGTTAGTGTGGCAGAGGTCAGCAGCGCAGCCTGCAAACCCATATTGACATACTTTTTAGCAACCCTGCGTATATCTGTTTAGATCCTCAGTCCGGCTTTTCTTTCCGAACGCCGAGGCCCGAGCATCGAAACTACTTGTCTATGCGGTATTACATTACATAATTTTAACTTCTTACCACAAAGCTCGTTAGAAAGGCTGCTGCGAGCTTTGGTCGGCCCGCTCTTGGCAAGTTGAACCTTGAATCACCGCACTCATATAAAGGCGGTGTTCTTCCTCAATGAGGCGCCTTGGAGCGCCTCCAGCAACTTGTCCGGCGCCTCCGGTTGGGACGGGGCCGCCGGTGTCATGATCTTGCCCTTGGCGAAGGGGCGCTGCCGGACTCTGGAACCAATGCGGGTTCCGGTGTGGAGTCCGGTGCAAAGTCCGGGAGGCTGCCTTGCGGCGCCTCCGGAGCCTCCTCCTGATGGGTCCCTTTTCGGGATCCCACCTTGGCGTCCTCGTCGGCGTGAGGGGTGGAGGCAGTCGGGATGGAATCCACATCCGACGGAGCAACGACCCTTCGATGAAGCGGGAGATCATCATCGGCGGACTGCGGCGGTATGCGGCATTAGAAGGACACTATGCGACACAAAAGAAATTGCAGATTATTCGAGGATCCGGATACTTACGATCTCACGGAGGCCTGGCCCTTGAGGCCACTCTTCGCCATCGCGTTGGTGTTGGCGGAGCTGTCCGGGAACAGTTCTTCCCTCTTGGACCCTTGGCCTCCCCTGTTGGGGAGGCCTTCCTCTTCTCTCTCCCTCCTGTGGGAGAGAGTCTTCTTCCTCCTCCTCATCTTCGGGGGAGGAATCCGCCGAGTCGTTGGACACTGAAAGCGGGAACTCTTTCGAGTACCCATGGCCACCTTCTTGGCCTTCTTCTCGGCACCACATGCGGTGCGGGACCAGCAACCCGCTAGGCAGGCGTCCACTGGTCTTCGGCATGGGAGCAGGCGGATGAGCTGCTCGGCCTTCTTCACCCATTCTGTCAAAGGAAAAGGGAGATTAAAACCCGCTTAGGGTCGAACTATTAACAACAAGTGTCCCGTAACGGGGTAGAATCACTTACCTCGTCAGCCGGACACTGCGAGTGAAATCCGCGATCTTCCGTCGCGGATGCGGGGCTTTCGCGCGCCCTTAAGCAGCACCCTCCAGCGCCGCCAGTGCGTCGTGTCGAAGAGCCCACTCAACGCCTGGTGCTGTTCCGGATCGAACTCCCACAGATTGAATGCTCGTTCTTGGCATGGGAGAATCCGGCGGACGAGCATGACTTGGACCACGTTAACCAGCCTGAGCTTCTTGTTCACCAGCTTCTGGATACAGGCTTGGAGTCCCGTCAGCGCCTTCGAATTACCCCACAGCAAGCCCTTCTCTTTCCTAGAGGTGAGCTGCGTAGGAATATCAGATCTGAACTCGGGGGCCGCCGCCCACTTAGGGTCGTGCGGCTCGGTGATATAGAACCACCCCGACTGCCACCCCTTGACGGATTCCATGAAGGCCCTTTGAACAAAGGGCGTTGGGCATCTTGCCCAACATGGCGCCTCCGTACTCCGCTTGAGTGCCCTTCACTACCTTGACTTGACATTGAAGGTCTTGAGTCACAAGCGAAGTGGGGCTGGATCTTGAGAGGAAGGCCTCGCACCACGACGATAAACGCCGAGATGTTGAGGATGAAGTTGGCGCCGGATCATGGAAATCGGACCGTAGTAGAACATGAGCCCCGGACAAAGGGGTGAAGTGGAAAGCCGATCCAGCGGAGGAAGTGGAGGAGGAAAACGACCCTCTCATGGGCACAGGGGTAGGGATGAGCTGCCCTTGTCGGGCGGCCGGTGCGTGACGTCGCGGAAAGGTATCCGTGCTGCGCAGCTTTGTGATGTGCTCCTCCTTAATGGTGGAGGCCAACCACTTGCCTCCCGCTCCGGACATGGTCGGAGAAGGTTGAGACGAGATCTTGCGAACTTGGTATTTGGAGCTCGGTGTGCGGAGATGGATAAGCAAAGGAGGAAGAAGGCGTAGGTGAAAAGGTGAATCCTTATCCCTTATATATAGGCGGATGAAGACTATACGTCCCCACCGGCCTGGTAAAACTCGCTTATCTCCCAAGCGCCACCATCAATGGCGCGGTTGGGTTACCCACGTCCGTATTGATGAGAATCCGGAATAAGGGAAACACGATCTACGCTCGACAAGGCGTGTTAAGGAAACGCGCCGCTAAACGAAATGAGGTGGTATAATAAAAACTATTCAAGTAAAGGCTTGGTAGTGGTGTGATGTCATGCCGCAAAATCGTCGTGATTGAACTTGTGTAGATTTTATTCTCTCTACGGTGGAATGTGGAATTTATTTTGCGAGCGGACACTATCTGGTGTTCACAATCTTCTATGGATTATTTGGAGGAGGAACCCGCCTTGCAATGCGAACATTATGCGCGCGGACTCATCGTCATTGAAGCGAGTTCGAGAGGCTCTTGAGGAGTCTGGACTAGGGGTGTCCGGACAGCGGACTATCATCGTCGCACGGACTCCAAGACTACGAAGATACAAGATTGAAGACTCCGTCCCGTGTCCGGATGGGACTTTCCTTGGCGTGGAAGGTAAGCTTGGCGTCGGATATGTAGATCTCCTACCATTGTAACCGACGACTGTAACCCTAGCCCTCTCCGGTGTCTATATAAACCGGAGGGCTTTAGTCCGTAGGACATAACCTCCATTACGACAATCATACCATAGGCTAGCTTTAGGGTTTAGCCTCCTTGATCTCGTGGTAGATCCAATCTTGTACTACCCATATCATCAATATTAATCAAGCAGGACGTAGGGTTTTACCTCCATCAAGAGGGCCCGAACCTGGGTAAAAACATTGCGTCCCTCGTCTCCTGTTACCATCCACCTAGACGCACAGTTCGGGACCCCCTACCCGAGATCCGCCGGTTTTGACACCGACACCACCACCAGGGTAGAGGCATCTGGAAGAGAGCAATCAAGTAGCATCGTAGCAAGAGAGAAGGGCGCTAAACTCCTCCTAGCAGTTCATCGTCCCAGCCAAGAACAGACCCTCGCGAGGCTGTTCTCTCTTGTATTGTTCATCATCATCAGCTCAAGAGGCAATCCACCACATCACAAACTAGAGTAGGGTATTACACCACAATGGTGGCTCGAACTAGTATAAATCTTGTGTCTCTCATGTTGTTCCTTTCATAGCTTAGATCCTAGCGTTGCGGCGAGGTGCAGGTAGGTAGAGGGTGAAATCTCCGCGCGCACCCCAGTGTTCGAACCTCAAGGGTCTGCCGGAACCCGAAATCCGACATTTGGCGCGCCAGGTAGGGGTGCGCCGGAATTTGTCTTCCGCCGCCCTGTTCTCCTCCGACCACCACATCCATGTCTCACGCTTCGTCGGTTGGCCGCCGAAGCGCCGAGCCGCCGCTCGCTTCCGCGTCGCCAGACGGCTCCCGTCGGCGGGCGCCCTTGTCGTTCCCCGTCGCCTGCCGTCGACACAGCCACCGGCCCGGCGGGGAACGAGCAGCAAGCATCGTCCCAGCATCCCTCCGTGAGGCAAGACGGCCGCACTGCTACCCCCTCGCTCACCCAAGCTGGTTCTTCGTCTCGCGCATTCCGCGCGCCCATGGAGGCTCGAGCTGCGCTCATCGCGGCAAACGAGCTCCTGCGCTACCGTCCCGTCGATGACGTCTACGAAGAATGGCTCGACCGCGTCGCCGAGCTCGTCCGTGCCATAGGGGGCTCTCCTGCGCCGTCCGTCCCGCTGCACCGCACCCCGCCCTACGCGGGCGACGAAGCTCCGGGGGCGCTCCAGCCACCTCCTCCTCAAGAAGGCGCCTTGGCCCCAAGGCGAGTGGCCCCTGGGCGGAACCCGCTCCGTCAGCGCCAGTAGCACAAGCGAGCTGCCAAGAAGTCCCTCGCCCGCAAGAAGCCGCCGGCGCTCCTGCTCCGGCTCGTCGCGACCATGCTCTTGCTCCAAGACGTCGGGACCCCGCTGCTCCTAGCTGCCAAGACGGGACCCGCAGGACCAAGCTCTTCATCACCCAAGGCCTCCCGTGGCCACGGCAGTGCTGCAGCGCCTTCACCACCGCTGCGCGGCGTCGCGTGGCCAGCAAGTTCAAGCAGACCGCCTCCTCGCTCTGACAGTCTGGTGACCCTTGAGTTCCTCCAGCTCTCGAGCTGGGTATCAGCCGCCAACGGAGGCGAGAAGGTCATTGCGAATCTGGTTTCCCATGGCGCTCAGGGCCGGGCCCACACGGATCTGAACTGGCTCCGGGCACCATCTCCTCTGGGGCGAGATGTGCACCCGCTTCATCGCCAACTTCGAGGTACTCGTGACCGGCCACCCGCCGTGGCGACATGCGCCCGTATCAAGCAAAGCAACCGGGGAGACCTGAGAAGTACATCAATGCTTGACAACATGCGCCTCAAGATTCCCAAGGTGACCGAGGAGGCCATCATCTCAGCCTTCTCCGGCGGCGTGCAAGCGTCAAGATGAAGGAGGAGCTGGCGATGCATGAAGACCTGTGCACCTCCTTGGAGCTGTTCAACTTGGCGACCAAGTGCGCCAGGGATGAGGAAGGGCGTCTCTCCCTCCTCAAGCTGCCTGCCACAGACCAGAGGAGAAGAAACGCAAGGCCCAGGATGTGAAGCGCAAGGGGGCTGCCATGCTCGCGGCAGAACCAGACACCAAGCGGGGCAGAGATCAGCTCGAATCCTCCAAGGGCAATCGGTACTGCGTATACCACGACCTCCACACCCACAAACACCAATGAATGCCAAGAGCTCCGAGCCGTGCGTGAAGGAAGGACCGGCCGACGTCCTGACCGCAGCGACCGGGGCTACGATCAAGGAGGAGGAAGGAACGCAGGACGCTGGGAAGACCGTGGCCCACGCCAAGGGTGGCGCGATCGACCTCGCGAGGATCGCTGGCAGGACCTGCCTCGCGAGGGAGACTAGAGGGATCAGCCTCGCGAGGATCGCCCGCAAGGCAACGCAGGCCTCCCTCCGTTGCCGCTGCAGCCAAGGAGAAAGGAGGACCGTCATCAGGGCGAGGGGGCTGGGGGCTTCCAGGAGCCACGTGCGATCGCCTGCATCCTAGGCGGAGCTCAAGCCCCAGCCTCTCAACGCATCTTCAAGCAGTTCGCCCGCGAAGTGAATGCAGTCCTCCCAAGCTCGAAGCCACGCGCCCTCTCGGTGGTCGGCGTGCGCCATCACATTCATTCGATGGATCAGCTCAAGTCGCGCCACAACCGAGTCCTCCCAATGCTTTGTTCCCCAATCATCGACAGCGTGCTAGTCACGGGACCCTCGCCGATGGCGGGGCATGGCTCAACGTCCTGTCCATGGAAACATTCAACAATCTCCAAGTGCCCTACAGTCAGCTGCAGCCAACCAAGCCTTTCTCCGGAGTCACCGACGGCTCCACGGTCCCGATTGGGCAGGTTCGCCTCCCTGTCACCTTCGGGGCGCGTGACAACTACCGCACCGAGCTCATCAACTTCAACGTCGCCCGCATTCGCCTGCCGTACAACGCCATCCTCGGGTACCCGGCGCTGGCCAAGTTCATGGCCGTAACCCACCACGGCTACAACGTCCTCAAGATGCCAGGAAGTGGCGGAGTCATCATGGTGCCCTGTGAAGAGAAAGACGCGGTGTGCTCCCTGGAACGAGCCTCTCAGGCCACATCACTGGAAGACCCGGATCGCGGAAGCAGGAGGCTTCCCGAGACCGCCCCCAAGAAGAAGAAGACATCATCCGGCTCGGCCCCTCAGGAGGCAGGCCCCTCAGGGCCCGCGCCTGCCCGGGGGGAACCTCTTTCCATCGCATAGGGAAGCGCGCCCGGCGCCCTCCTCAGGCAGTGCTCGGGGGCTCTCCCCTGGAGGGTCGCCGACCTCGTCAAGGTCACGAGGGAGGCACTTGGGCACCACTTGGAGGCGTGCTTCGAAGCACGTTTCCCTCAAGAAGGAGCAAGGCAAGGAGGGCCAAACCCTCAGGAGTTCGTCAGCAAGGCCATTCAAGAACTACAGGAGTCAAGGGTCATGAGAGGCAGCCACCGCTTACCCGTTGTGGCTCGCCATCCAGGCGAGGATGGTGGGCTACGCGTCTGCATCGACATACCTGGGCTCAATCGAGCCGCCTCTCAAGAGCGCCTCTGGCCCTCGCAAGTGGGGCACTGCGAAGGTCCACCCCACAGCTACGTTCGCATGCCTTACGGCTTGCCGAACGCGGCTGCCACGTACCAACGCCTCATGAGGGGCATCCTGGAGGCTCAAGATGTCAGGCGTGCTGCAGCCCTGGCGGAGATGGAGATGGTCCGCGAGGAGCCACCAGCGCCTCCGGAGCCTCCCGAGGCCCCAGGGCCCAGGGGCTCGCGAGGATCGGCTCCCGCAGCCCACCAAGTCTGCTACACCAACACCCCTTCGCCTTCAACATCATCAGGTGACATCTTTCAAGTTTCATTTCCAGCTGGGAGCGCCCCCCAGGGCTGCATTATTCCTAGGCCGCGTGGGTCCGTCCCTGCGGCGTGTATCCCTTTTACTTCATGTTCCTAGCTTACTTCATTGGGGGCGCCCCTCGGGCTGCATCATCCCCAAGTCGCTCGGGCCAGACCAAGTGGCATGTATCCCTTTTACGTTTATTTTGGGCCATGCGTTCGGCCCACCATGCATGTTATTTGATGCTAGTCCGTGACACCTCTTCTTCTTCATGTCGACCACTTGCACGTTAAAGGGGGGGTACCTGAGCATCGCGACTCAGGGCTCTTACTGGCTCTCTAGACCTCACCCTCTGGCCTTGTCCACGGCATCGCGACCTAGCATACCAGCCACGGCTGAGACCAGCTCGAGGGCCGGGACCCGAGGACGTAGAGTGCCGGCATCTAACCAAATTTGCAGGAACACATCCCAAGATAAGGCCCAGTGCCAGGCGCAACCCGCCTTGAGGTAGGGCCCCTTGAGTCCCGCGCTGGCTCACGGGTGCCCAGATACACCTCGTCAGCCCTCTTGTGCTGGCGCCGACGTGTCGGGTATGGGTCAGACATACAGGGGCTCCTCCCGAGGGGAGCCCCTCCCACGCACTGATGGAAGCACCATGCTCCTTGTTGGTGACGACACTGCCGAGGGCGGCTATGCCCGTACACATCTGAGCGCTATGCTCCACGCTGGTGATAAACAAGCGAGGTGGCCCCGGGCGCATCAACCTCGAGGGCCAGGACCTCGGTGTGCGGCCTCATCGCGCCTCCCCTCGGGAGTGCCGCGCGAGGGGGCTGGGCACGGGGGCTGCGCCTGGGTCACGCCCAGATGCACGCCACCCAGCCAGGCCCCCTAGGCCTGGTTCGTCGCACATTCCTCCCCGAGTGGAGCCAAGGTACGAAGGCCGTTTGAGCGTCAAGGGGGACTCCTGAGCATCGCGACTCAGGAGCCTGACTGGTCATGTAGCCCCTCACTCCTTGGTCCTGTCCTGGCTTCCGGTCGGGGCTAACGGCGGCTGAGGTATGCACGGGGCCGGGCTCTGCAGACATAGAACGGTAGATCCACCCACATCTCACCTCCCTACTTGCTGTTCGAGCGCCAAGGGGGACTCCTGAGCATCGCGGTATAGGAGCCTAACTTGTTACGTAGCCCCTCACTCCTTGGTCCCGTCCTGGTTTCCGGTCGGGGCTAACAGCACAGTGAGGTATCTTGTGGGGCAGCTCTGCCGGCGTAGAACATAAGCAAGTAGGAAGGAAAAGCACAAATTTCAAGGAATTCAAAAGCAAATATTATAGTCCATACTGTTATCACAATACCAAACGCAAGTTTAAACGCCTCCCCGAGGCATGGTACATGTGTAGGAATTAAAAGCAGAACATGAGCCACGACGGGGTCACTTGTCGGCGGTGGAGCTGCGCGGAGCGGGTTCGCCTTGTGGAGCTGCAGGGTTGGGAGCGCCCCGCTTCGCCTTGGTGCTGAAGGCCCGAAACTTCCCCAGCAGAGCCTCCGCGCGACCCTTCACGGCCTCAGCAATGGCAGCGGCAAGCTCGCCGCTCGCCGGCTCCAGCAGGCTGTCGAGGTCGACGTTGGGGTCACGAAGATAGATGTGAGTAAGGACCCGCGTCAGCGCTGCAGAAGACAAGACACGCGCCTCGGCCTCAGCTGTAGGGCCAAGGCCAAGGGTGACATCTTCAAGCGCGTGAACCAGGAAGGGAAGCAGCTTGGCGGGACCGTCCTCGGCGCCGGCCAGCAGGCTCTCCAAGCCGCTGTCATAAAGCGTCCTTAGCAAGGTGCGAACCTTCACCTCCATCTCCGTGAAGGCCACGCGATCCTCGGCAAGAACCCGTGCCTTGCCGTCCAGCTTGACCTTCCTCGCCTCCAACTCTTGCTCCAGCGTGCCTAGGCGGTCATGGCGCTTCTTGAGCTTGGCGTCCTGGTCCTTGACGGCCACCACGTCGAGCCCTCAGTGCCTCACCACCCCTCCAAAGCAACCAACGGCTGACTGTCGATTATCATGGCAAACTCTCGTCCTTTCTGTGATGAGCCTGCAGGATCTCTTCAAGGAGCAGCGTTAGGCGAGGCCCTCACGGTGTCCTCTTCACCCTCGTCCGTGCGAACCGCTTGCACGTTAAAGGGGGGGTACCTGAGCATCGCGACTCAGGGCTCCTACTGGCTCTCTATCCCTCACCCTCTGGCCTTGACCACGGCATCGCGACCTGGCATACCAGCGATGGCTGAGACTCGCTCGAGGGTCGGGACCCGAGGACGTAGAGCAGAAAGGGGAGCAAAAGTGAGAGGGGAGGGGCACGCGAGGACCTTGCCAAGCAACCCCTCGCCTGCCGATGCATGGACCTGACGACACACCAGGGAGCGGTTCCTGATTCTTGAGATAAGTCACCACCCGGAAGCCCCAGCTACTATGGCACCGCCCCCGCACCTAATGCATCCCGTGTTAGCAACGTCGCTCTCCTTTCTCACCGAATGATGGCTGCTTGAGCGCTAAAGGGGACCTCCTGAGCATCGCGACTCAGGGGCTCTTACCGGACCTCGGGCCGCTCACCTCTGGCCTTGACCACGACATCGTGACCTGGCATACCAGCGACGGTGAAGCCGCCTTGGGGCCCAGGACTGTCGGTATGAGCATCAAGCTCTCGCGAGGTTCTAAAGGAAGAACTAAGCTAATACGGAATGAGCAACTCGCGCTACTCCATGGTGAGGATTAGGACCGCGGGCACCTTACAAGCCCCCACGGGGCGCGTTTTTGATTCCTCGCAGGGAACATATCCTAAAGAACGCTAACTTCTGGCGCCCGCAAAAAGACGCCATCATCAGCGGTGGGCGCCCGCACGGGCGCCAACCCCATCCAGATCAGACGCGGCGACGGCCTGACGAGCCCGCCCTTCTCCGGGAGCGGCGCAGGCTCGGGGGCTCGTAGCTGTCGTCGCTCGTCTCCGGAGTCGCGAAGAGCTCGGCGGAGTCGCTGGATCCTCCGGCGCCTCCACCGCCTGAGGAGCTGCCAAGGGAACGGTCAGTCGGCCTAGGCCTCGCCGTAGCGGGATCCCGACCACCTCTCCCGAGGCAGCACTCCAGCCGGCGACCCTCCGCATCGAAGACCTTGAAGAACATCACCGAAGCACCGTCATACTTCAGGTGGATCACGAGGGCGCCCCTTGCCCTGCAGACCCGGGCGATCTCGCCCCAGCCTCGAGTCATGAAGACCTCGCCCGGGGCAACGACCGCGACCTCTGCCCCGGTTGCTAGGGTGCTGCAGCCGGCATGCTGTAGCCAGAGCCCGAGGAGTTCCCCCTGCGGGATGACGAAGGCGAAGAAAGGAGGAAGGCGAATCCAAGACTGAGGAGGCATGGCGGCGTGAAGCATGAACTCTCGGGAGGAGCCCTCGGCGTGGACTGCAGGAGGAAAGACGCACACCTTCGTGACCCGCCGGCGCCGACGGCGGCACCGCCCGTGGCGTTCGGCATCGACTCCTTCAGAGCCCTCGATGTGGGCGTACAAGGGAAGCGGGAACCCTGGTGGTGGCCGCTCGCGCCAGGGTGATGCGGAGCATCCTTCCATCATCCCCATGGACTCTACATCAACACCTACAACACCACAAGGACCGATGACTTGAGCACGTGCAAGAGCTCTTGAAACCGAGGTGACATCACTCCTCTCACAACTCTCCTTCGATTGACATGAGACATGGTTACTACCTCAAACGGAAACTCTATGCATACTCAGGCACCAAGGAGTCAACCATGAAGAGGCTAGGAAGAGAAGAGAACCGAAGCGGAAGGCATGCATGAAGGCGAGAGAAGAAAGCAACAAGGACCGAGAGAATTTGGGCGATCCGGACGGAGGCTCGGACGATCCGGACCGAGCCGGATGATCCGGACCCGGTCCGGACGATCCGCATAAATGACCAAGGCGGCAGAAGCTCTCCTCGGCCGGACCATCCGGGTCTCGTCCCGGATCATCCGGACCTCGCCCGGACGTCCAGACCACCAGCCGGACATCCGGCCCCTCGCGACCCTCACCCGACCCTCCGGCTCATCCGGGTCCCCGCCCGGATCATCCGGACCAGCCCGGATCATCCGGACCCCCGTCCGGATCATCCGGCCAGCGCCTGTGTGTGCGTGTTGGGCTGAGCCCATGTACCCCTTCGCCCCAGACTCTCTATATAGGACCCCCTCTTCTCACTTTGAGACTTAACATTGGATTAGCTCATATTTGTGTGAGAGCCTTTGCTCATCCACTCGGTTACTTCTCCTCGGAGATCAGGACCTCCGTCTAGGAGAAGATCCATCATCGGATACAAGACCCCTATCTAGGGAAGATCCCCTCGTGGATTCAAGGCCTCCTCCGGGAGATGAACGGTTCCTTTGTATCCTTACCCTAGTTGACTATGTATCTTGTGGATCTCATGTGTGTATGTTGATCTAGCACTTGTGTGATCGATTCCTTGTTGGTTGAGTGATTTCCTCTCGTTTTCCCCGTGTTTCCCTTTGTGCTTCCGTGTGTTCTTCGTGTTTCCTCCGTAGGATCCCCTCCAAACGTGAAAGATCGACGAATTAGGGTTCCACCCTACATCATATGGTATCATGAGCCACGTTGATCACGTTTTTGGAGCCCCTACCTCGTGATTTCTAGCTTGATTTTGTTGTTTTCGTCCTAAAATCCGAAAATCCCCACAAAAATATCCCCAAAATTTTTTGTGATTTGTTGGTTTTGATGATGTTTTGTTGTTTTTGATCCGTGGATTCGGTGTGTAACTCGTGGATCTTGTGTTTCCCCACCTTCTACCACTCGAAATCCATCCAAAATCCCCGAAATCGTCAATTTCCACCCCATTTTCGTGTTCTTCCCGAGCAGTTCCCGTGCGTGGTTGACCTGCCCGGATCATCCGGACCAAGTCCCGGATCATCCGGACGTGCCCGGATCATCCGGCTCCTAGCCCGGATCATCCGGCCTCCTCTGCCAAAACTGCAGTTCTGCAGTCCACCATCCACCTCCACCACCATCCACGCATCCATACATCCTCCCCACCCCATCCACCACCATTTCCACTTGCCAAACCCCAAGACACAACCTCCGTACTACCATTCGAATTTGAGTTCGACAATTTGAGTGAGATTTCCAAGTCCTTTTGTGTTTCGTCTATTTAGGCGCGGTGTGACATCAACAACAAATGCTCATTTTGGTTGGCTACTCATCTTCGCTACGGACGGTAACTTCGACGACATCTTTGTCATACCTAGCAATTGCATTGATAACCATCATATACCATCTTTTGCGTTGCTTACCCATCGAGACTAGCCATTGAGTATTGCCGGCAACGTGACTTGTGCACATTAGTTGCATACACCATATCATACATACCATCGAGGTGCATATCTCGGAATCAACTTGTGTGTCACAAAGTTGTCATCACATACACAATTGCTATCTTAGTTCGTCAATTTTGCATAAGAAAAGAGCTCAAAAGAGAAAGAGCCACTCAAACTTTTAAGCAAAGAGGAAAGATAAGCAAAGAGCTTATGTAACGCCCTCGATGCGGCTATATCTCCCACGTGTCGAAGCACGACTTAGAGGCATAACCGCATTGAAAGCAATGTCGCAAGTGAGGTAATCTTCGCACAACCCATGTAATACATAAGGGAAAAGGTACATAGTTGGCTTACAGTCGCCACTTCACACAATTACATGAATAAAGCATTACATCATCCAGATTACACTCAAGGTCCGACTACGGAACCAAAATAAAAGAAGAAAACCCCACATGCAACACAGATCCCGATCGCTAACTGGCTCCACTACTAATCGTCCGGAAAGGAAACATAGTATCGACCAAGGGCCTCATCATATTCCCACTTCAGCTCGGTTGTGCCATCAGTATTTGGCATCACCGATACTGCATCTGTTTTGGTAGAATTTGTGAGCCACGAGGGACTCAACAATCTCACACCGCGAGATCAAGACTATTTAAGCAAGGGAAGGCTAGTGTCAAAAGGAGGAGCTGCTGCAGTTTACTAGCATATATGGTGGCTACATCGCAAAAGAGAGCGAGAAGAGAAGCAAGGCGCGGTCGTGAAGCTATTAGCGATCAAGAAGTGATCCCGACTACTTCGTCAAGCATAACTCCAACACCGTGTTCACTTCCGGACTCCGAGAAGAGACCATCACGGTTACATACAGTTGATGTATTTTAATTAAGGTCAACGGGTTTTCTACAACGGACATTAACAAATTCCCATCGCCTCATAACCGCGGGCACGGCTTTGAAAGATAATACCTGCGGGGTGTCCCAACAGCCCATAACAAGCTCTCACGGTCAGCGAAGGAATAAACCTTCACCCAAGACACTCCGATCGGACTCGGTATCCGGTACATCAAGACATTTCGACAATGGTAAAACTAAACCAGCAAGACCTCCCTGTGCCGACAAATCCCGATAGGAGCTGCACATATCTCGTTCTCGGGGCACACCGGATGAGCAGACGTCGGGTTGGCATAGACCTTAGTTGCCCAAAGGCGCCGGACATCGCTCAGTTGGACCAACACTCGAAGGAGCACCGCCCGGGGCTAAAATAAAGATGACCCTCGGGCTCGCGAAAACCCAAGGGAAAAAGGGTATAGGTGGCAAATGGTAAAACCAAGGTTGGGCCTTCTTTGGAGGAGTTTTATTCAAAGCGAACTGTCTAGGGGGTCCCATAAATCACCCGACCGCGTAAGGAGCATAAAATCAAGGAACATAACACGGTATGGCGGAAACTAGGGTGGCAAGAGTGGAACAAAACACGGGCATAAGGCCGAGCCTTCCACCCTTTACCAAGTATATAGATGCATTAATTAAAACAATAGATATTGTGATATCCCAAAAAATCCGTGTTCCAACAAGGAACAAACTTCATCTTCACCGCAACTAACAACGCTATAAGAGGGCTGAGCAAAGCGGTAACATAGCCAATCAACGGTTTGCTAGGACATGGATGGTTAGAGGTTGACATGGCAATATGGGTGGCATGATATAGCAAGTGGTAGGTATCGCAGCATAGGCATAGCAAAAGAGCGAGCATCTAGCAAGCAAAGATAGAAGTGATATCGAAGGTATGGTCATCTTGCACGTAAGGTTCTCGAGTTGTCGAAGGCTTGATCTTCGTGGCGTTCTCAACAGGCTCCTCGTTCACGTACTCGTCTCCGGCTCTACCCAAAGCAAGAACACAAGCAACGGAACCACAATCAAACAAGGAACAATGCACAAGCAATATGATGCAAAAATGACATGCGATGCGAGATGTGATATGCAATGCATATGTATGCTCGGAAGGAAAATGATGAACGGGCATCAACTTGGCAAACCAAGTATGCCACTGGAAAGATGAGATGATTTCGGTTGAAATCGATATAAAGATCACCGGAATCGGATGCACGGTTTGCAAATGACAAGCAAAACAAGAATGACGCAAAACTGCGTTTAACAGCCCGATGCTACTTAGCAAGCAACAAGAAACTATGCTACAGCACCCCAACATAAAAACAAAGCATATGGCAGCGAACTACAGGAGATGCTTAACAAAAGAGGAACACTGAGCTACGGCTAAATCACATCATAACATGTTCAAACAAGCATGGAGAAAGTGCTCAAAATATCAGGTTCACAGACTTGGTGAAAATACTAACATGCCAGGAATTAACATCAGGAAGGCATGTTTAGAGCAAGCAAACAACATGCTACAGGAACTTATAATAGCAAAGGAAGGCATGACATGATTCTACTCAAAGCATATTTCAATAGTCCCTTACTGACCATAAGCCAAAAGGACTCTAAGAAATGATGGCACCCATGTAAACATTGCAAGTTTTATTACAGATTTCAGACTTAGTGAAATATCAGGACATGGCAAAACAGATTCAACATGGCATGTTCGTGAGCTCGATGCACTCACTACAGAGCATCTCATGATAAACTAAGCATACACCCATCAAGAAGACATGGCATAGGAGCTATACATGGCAAGAACAACATCATAGCATACACGGATCAACTACAGCGACCTCGTGAAAATTGAATCTCATGCAAACAGTCTGCCAGGAAACATTTTCAAGCAAACGTAGAGCACGAAAATGACATGCTAGACTACTCCATAAATACCAACAAAGGCATGGATGGATAGAGCACATCCATATGTCCAAAACACCCTTACTGATCATGCTCAAAAGGGCATAGATCTCTCTGTAACAACATGAACATATGGCATAAAATTATCAGCAGGACAAGACTTAGTGAAATCACTAAGTTCCTGAAATCAACAACATCATCATCCCTACTTTGCATGCTTGTTCTAGTCAACACATAGCTCACAAAAATACATGGCCAACACCCTGGAAAGATGGCATGGCAATGTTCAACTCACATGTAGGACTCAAGTTCATAGGGTGCACACATAATTCATGGCAAAAATGACAAAAGAGCTCGAACTGATAAGATTCTGAAACTAACGATCTGAAGCCTTCTTCCAACAGCATTTCGGGCATCAAGATGAGCTCAAATGCAAATGATGCAATGGAATGAAATGATGTACTCTTGAGACGAACAATTTGACATATTATACGCCCAAAACGGAGCCACGGTTGCAGAGATGTGATGCTATGAAAATGCACGAAATTAACACAGATAAAGACTTAGTGAGATTTGGGGGGGGAAGTCAACCTAGTCGTTCCCGATCGGATCTGGATCGGGCTGCTCGAGGTTCGGGCTCACGGAGAGGGCGCGTCGAGGGAGGAGGAGGTCGCCGGGATCCGGTGGCCAGTGGCCTGGTTGCCTTGTGGCATGGTGCGGCGGCATGGCGGTGTGAAGGGCGGCGCGGTGTGAAGTGGTGGGCAGCGTGTGTGGGGCGGTGGTGTGGTGTGTGGGGCGGGCGGGTGGTGCGTGTGTGTGTGGGGAGCAGGTGGTGTGTGTGTGTGTGTGTGTGTGTGTGGCAGGCTGACATGGGGCCTCCTGCATGTTTTAGCCTAAGGCGCGGCAATGGCATGGTGTGCGGTGCGGCGAATGGCGGGCACCACGTGGCGGCGTGCAGGCGACCGGACGTGTCCGGTGGCGGAGGGAGAACTGCTAGGGTTTCATGGGATTTGGGGAGGGTCTATTTATAGAGGTAGAGGAGCTAGGAGTGTCCAAATGGGGTGTAGTTTTACCCCACGATCGTGATCGAGCGACCGAGGGCATGGAGGGAGTTAGATGGGTTATTGGGCTGTTTTGGAGGGTGTTGGGCTGCAACTCAAAGAGGCCTTTGAGAGCGCGGTTAACCGTTGGAGTACCAAGCGAACTCCAAATGACCCGAAACTTGACAGGTGGTCTACGGTGCTATACCAGGGCCACTTGGCAAGGCTTGGTCCATTCCGAGAATGTTCAACACCGCACACGGAAAAAGAACAAGAGGGGCGCCGGGGAACATAGGAGTGTCGGATTGCAAAAGCAGACAACGGGAATATGTTGGAATCATGAGACAAACACGTATGCAAATGAGATGCACATGATGACATGATATGAGATGCATGACATGGACAAAATGCAAAACGAAAACAAAACCCAACCACGGAGGAATATCATAGCACATATCCGAAAATGGCAAGAGTTGGAGTTACAAATATGGAAAGATACATCCGGGTGTTACAACACTCCACCACTACAAGAGGATCTCGTCCGAGATCTAGGACTGAAAGAACTCCGGATATTCGAACGGAGGTGATCCTCGCGCCCGGTGGCTTCTCGGTGAATGGTGTGACCACTTTACTTTCGAGAATTTGATTGACTTGTTGCGAGTCTTGCGCTCGGTTTCTTCAAGAATAAGCAGCGGGTGCTCATGATAAGAAAGATCTTCTTGGAGGTCAATTTCTTCAAAGTTGATAGTGCGCTCAGAATCTTGAAGCACTTGCGGAGCTGTGACACGTGAAACACATCGTGCGTTTGCAAAGTTGGATGGAAGCTCAAGTTGATAGGCGAGATCGCCTCTTTTGCCAATGATCTTGAAAGGACCCACGTATCTAGGGCAAGCTTCCTTTGATACCGAGCGGCGAGTGCCTTTCATTGGAGACGCGGAGGTAGACATGGTCTCCAATTTCAAAAGCCACATCACGGTGCTTGTCATCATAATAGCCCTTACAGGCGCGATTGCGCGGCTTTGAGATTCTCACGAATGACTTTGCACATTTCTTGCTTCGTGATCAAGTCGTTGCCAAGAAGTTGGCGTTCACTGTCTCGGACCAATTGAGAGGAGTCGGCACTTTACGCCATAGAGAATTTCGAATGGGGCCTTGCGAACTTCGCTGGAAGCTGTTGTTGTAGGAGAACTTCGGCATATGGAAGACACTCTTCCCACTTCATGCCAAAAGAAATGACACAAGCCACGAGCATATCTTCAAGAATTTGATTGACTTCGCTCGACTTGGCCACTTGTTTGAGGATGAAAAGCTATTTGAAAGCGAATGTTGGTGCCCATGGCCTTACAAAAGAGTCCCGAACTTAGAAGTGAAGATGCTTCCACGGTCGAAGAGATCAATTGTGGAATACCGTGCAAGGAGACAATTACGGAGGTGTATAGCTCGCCGGTGAGCTGCTGTGATAGATTCTTTGACGGGGAAGAAAATGAGCCACTTTAGTAAGCTTGTCAATGACAACAAAGATAGCATCATTTCCACGCTTGGACTTAGGAAAACCAGATCACGAAGTCCATCTCGATATGATCAAACTTCCATTCCGGAATAGCAAGAGGTTGGAGGAGACCAGCTGGTCTTTGGTGTTCGCTTTCACCCTTCTGCAGACATCACATTCATTCACGAATTGAGCAATTTCTCGCTTCATTCGAGTCCACCAATCGATTGCTTGAGGTCATGGTACATCTTCGTACTTCGGGATGAATGGATAGGAGGGAATTGTGTGCCTCATTCATGATGACTTTTCTCGATCGCCTTTAGGAACCACAATCGATCCTCGAAGAAAAGAGTGCCTTTGTCATCCAAGCGATAGCACTTGTATTTGGAAATGCCCTTGTCAATACCACGTTTCACCTTCTTCACCATGGTATCCAGAAGTTGAGCCTCACGAATTTGATCTTCCAAAGTAGGAGAGACTATGAGGTTGGCAAGAAATCCTTGAGGAACAACTTGAAGATTCAGCTTGCGGAAAGCTTCACAAAGATCCGGTTGGAAGGGCTTGAGAATTAAGTGTTGCAATAAGCCTTCTGCTCAAGGCATCTGCAATCACATTCGCCTTGCCAGAGTATATTCAATACTTGGATTGTACTCTTGAATCATTTCGACCCATCGAGTTTGTGCGAGGTTGAGGTTTGGTTGAGTGAAGATATACTTGAGACTCTTGTGATCGGTGAAAATGTCCACTTTCCTTCCCAACAAGAGATGTCTCCATGTTATCAATGCATGGACAATCGCCGCCAACTCAAGATCGTGAGTGGGGTAGTTCTTTTCGTTGGGCTTCAATGGCGAGAGGTATAGGCCACAACTTTCTTCTCTTGCATTAACACAGCACCGAGACCTTGCAAGGAAGCATCACGAAAACTTGAATGGCTTGGATTCATCGGGAGGAGTCAAGGCAGAGCTGTAACTAGCTTCTCTTTGAGGGTATTGAAAGCGACATCACACTCGAAGCGTCGGACATACTTGACATGCTTACGGAGGAGGTTGGAAAGAGGCTTTGCAATCTTGGAGAAATTCTCAGCGAATCTTCGACAATAGCTTGCAAGACCGAGAAAAGCGTGGAGCTGCTTGACATTACGAGGAGGTTCCCAATTCAGGCGAAGACACCTTCTCGGGATTAACAGCGATGCCCTTGGCTGAGATGATATGACCAAGATAAAGAACTTCATCAAGCCGAACTCACATTTGGAAAACTTCGCATAGAATTGATGCTCTCTGAGCTTGTCGAGCACCAATCGCAAATGTTTGGCATGATCCCGCTTGTTCTTGGAGAAGACCAAAATATCATTGAGATACACCAAGGCGAAATCATTTGTGTAGGGGTTGAAGATAAAGTTCATCATGCGAGAGAAAGTTGGAGGAGCATTGACAAGGCGAAAGACATGACGGTATATTCATAAGAACCAAAGCTTTACGAATCTTTGTCTTGGGAATATCTTGTTCACGAATCGAATCGATGATAACCCATACGGAGGTCAAGCTTGGAGAATACTTTAGCACCTTTGAGTTGTTCGAATAACTCATTGATGTTGGGAAGTGGATACTTGTTCTTGATTGTCTTCTTATTCAATGGGCGGTAATCAACACAAAGTCGGTCCGTGCCATCCTTCTTACGGACAAAAGAACTCCACATCCCCATGGAGATGAACTCGGTCGATCAAACCCAGACGCTCTTGTTCATCGAGCTGCTTCTTCAATTCTTTCAGCTCCTTGGGACCAAGCTTGTGGGGCGGCTTGCAAGCGGGTTCGATGCGGGCTCAAGATCGATACTTGAATTCGGTGGCCGATGAGGAGGCATACCGGAAGCTCTTACGGAAAGACATCTTGGTACTCACAAGCGATTGGAATCTGAGAGATAGCATTCAACTCGCCATTCTCATTGAGAGAAAACAACCGAATTGTTTCATCACGAGCGGCATAGATGATAACATCCTCAGAAGGGTGTGTCAATTGAATCTGCCTGGCAGCACAATCAAGTTGAGCTTTGTGTTTAGAAAGCCAGTCCATCCCGAGAATTAGATCAATATCCGAGTCACCAAGAACAATTGGAGAAGACAGAAATCTATAGTCGCCACACTTGATAGAGACATCCCGAACCATGGAGCTTGCGTTCATGAATTTACCCGGAGAGACAACTGATAACGGTCTAGGCAAATCTTGAAAAAACATCTCATGCTTAGATGAAAAAGGTCTTGAGATGAAACTATGAGATGCACCAATATCAAATAAGACTTTTGCGGGAATATCATTAGCGAGAGATTACCCATTATCACATCGAAGAGATTCCTCTGCTTGCTGCATTCATCATATTCACCTTTGCAGACTTGGGATTATGCTTGACCTTTGCATTGCTTGAAGACCTCACGGGGAGGAGGAGGAAGGCGCCTTTGGTTATGGCATTTGTTCGCATAGTGACCTTCTGCTGGCACTTGTTGCAGGTCACCTCTGAGGCGGACGATGATAAGGAGCATTTGACCTTGGAGCTTGAGGCTGAGACTTGTTACAGTAGCTTGGGTTGGGTGGGTGGGAAGATCCACGACCACGAGTTCTTCTGGCGATAAGGCCGACGGAACGGAGGAGGAGGAAGGTAGAACTTTTGCTGCTTTGTTGCCACTTGAGAGGAAGAAGAAGACTGAAGCGCATCCACGATTCTCTTCTTTGAAACCTCACACTTGAGCTGAGCACCTTCTAGCTTGAGTGCCATATTATAGAATTGATCAAACCGAGTAGGCTCGGAAAGAACAAGAGATAACTGCAGATCCTCTCTAAGGCCACCTCTGAAGCGATAGATCATACTTTTCTCATCAGAGCGTCTTGTTTAGCGAATCGAGCAAGTTTCAAAGCTGTATGTTGTATTAGTACTCGACATGTTTCCTTGCTTGAGATTGCGGAACTCCTCACGCTTGCTCTCAACAACTTTGGTAGGAATGTGGTGAGCTTTAAAGTCCCGGCGTAAATCAGTCCAAGTAATCACTCGACCACCTCTAGAATCCTTGTATTCTTGGAACCAATCATTTGCACGATCCTTGAGCTGAAAAGCCGCGAACTTGACGTAGTCCTCGTGTCGACATTGCTGCATTCAAAATGCTTGTTGATATCCACGAGCCAATCGTCGGCGTCGTGGCCTCGGCACGATGGTGAAAGACTTTGGCTGGTTTGCAAGGGCGATTGAGTGTAGGAAGCGTGGGTGATGGAAGAACTGCCCTTGACCTTGATTCCCTTGGTTGCCTTGGCCTTGGTTACGCTCTTGCATCACCTGGATCAACAAGCGGCGTTGGCGTTAGTGGTTGCCATCAAAGTTTGCCATGCCTCGCGGAGGCGGAGGTGGAGGTGGAGGTTCGCTGACTCCCATCACTGCGTTCCGGATTACGGCGTTGGCGGAGCCATCTGAAGAGGGTGACATCCGTTAGCATCTTGATGAGCAGATAGACAAGTAGAATCAACGGATAGAAATTGCAACATATAGTCTTCACAATAAACATTGAACAGGATGAATGAATGAATTCCAAAGTAAACATCCGTCCATTAAGGTGAGAAGCCACTTGATAAGAGATATAGATGAATGAAAATAAAAACAAGGTATGAATGGAACAAATATGTGGTAAGGATTACCCAATCACAAACCAAATATCTGCGGAAGAAATGCTAGAGCTACTTGAATCCCACCTATAAACTCCGAAACTTTCCGGTTATGCAATCGGTGTTGGGGATACAGGGAGCAATATATATCTCACCCAAGCTAACAATCCCTACATCCATTTGTATCCATCCTTCAACACATAACCAAGAAACCTTCGAAATCGTGTACCTCAACCTTGAAAAGCATCCGTTATCTGAGTCATGGCAATACTCCGTACTCACCACGATCTTTGGGTTAGCGGGGTTATCTCACCAACTGATCGCATAAAAGAGATTTTCGATGTCGGTACTAAACTCGGTATTCCGAGCTGCAGCGATAAAATTATGGCGACAACACCTCGGAGCTCAACTCCCGGGACACCGCCACAACCCCTAAATGTCGAGGCAACCAAGACAATGTTGTCATCATAAAACCATCGAACGATTCTAAGATACCCAGTGATCCTAAAAATTTTTTAGTGAAATTTGAGAAGAGAAGAGTCAAAACTCTCGTCGGGATACCTCACCGAAGGTCGAAGGGATGGGGAGTAAAAAGAATTCCTAACTCTCCGATATATATAATCCTAAATGACTCAAAATATTTTTCTAGACACAACTCGGCCACTAAAAGCGATCAGCGGTGGGGCTCCTAAGGTCGGGATGGCTCGATTACCAACTTGTAATGCCCTCGATGCGGCTATATCTCCCACGTGTCGAAGCACGACTTAGAGGCATAACCGCATTGAAAGCAATGTCGCAAGTGAGGTAATCTTCGCACAACCCATGTAATACATAAGGGAAAAGGTACATAGTTGGCTTACGATGCCACTTCACACAATTACATGAATAAAGCATTACATCATCCAGATTACACTCAAGGTCCGACTACGGAACCAAAATAAAAGAAGAAAACCCCACATGCAACACAGATCCCCGATCGCTAAGCTGGCTCCACTACTAATCGTCAGGAAAGGAAACATAGTATCGACCAAGGGCCTCATCATATTCCCACTTCAGCTCGGTTGTGCCATCAGTATTTGGCATCACCGGTACTGCATCATTTTGGTAGAATCATGAGCCACAGGGACTCAACAATCTCACACCGCGAGATCAAGACTATTTAAGCAAGGAAGGCTAGTGTCAAAAGGAGGAGCTGCTGTTTACTAGCATATATGGTGGCTACATCGCAAAAGAGAGCGAGAAGAGAAGCAAAGCGCGGTCGTGAAGCTATTAGCGATCAAGAAGTGATCGACTACTTCGTCAAGCATAACTCCAACACCGTGTTCACTTCCGGACTCCGAGAAGAGACCATCACGGTTACATACACGGTTGATGTATTTTAATTAAGGTCAACCGGGTTTTCTACAACGGACATTAACAAATTCCCATCGCCTCATAACATGCGGGCACGGCTTTGAAAGATAATACCTGCAGGGTGTCCCAACAGCCCATAACAAGCTCTCACGGTCAGCGAAGGAATAAACCTTCACCCAAGACACTCCGATCGGACTCGGTATCCGGTACATCAAGACATTTCGACAATGGTAAAACTAAACCAGCAAGACCTCCCGCTGTGCCGACAAATCCCGATAGGAGCTGCACATATCTCGTTCTCGGGGCACACCGGATGAGCAGACGTCGGGTTGGCATAGACCCTGGTTGCCCAAAGGGGCGCGGACATCGCTTCAGTTGGACCAACACTCGAAGGAGCACCGGCGGGGGCTAAAATAAAGATGACCCTCGGGCTCGCGAAAACCCAAGGGAAAAAGGGTATAGGTGGCAAATGGTAAAACCAAGGTTGGGCCTTTTTGGAGGAGTTTTATTCAAAGCGAACTGTCTAGGGGTCCCATAAATCACCCGACCAGCGTAAGGAGCATAAAATCAAGGAACATAACACGGTATGGCGGAAACTAGGGTGGCAAGAGTGGAACAAAACACCGGGCATAAGGCCGAGCCTTCCACCCTTTACCAAGTATATAGATGCATTAATTAAAACAATAGATATTGTGATATCCCAAAAATCCGTGTTCCAACAAGGAACAAACTTCATCTTCACCGCAACTAACAACGCTATAAGAGGGCTGAGCAAAGCGGTAACATAGCCAATCAACGGTTTGCTAGGACATGGATGGTTAGAGGTTGACATGGCAATATGGGTGGCATGATATAGCAAGTGGTAGGTATCGCAGCATAGGCATAGCAAAAGAGCGAGCATCTAGCAAGCAAAGATAGAAGTGATATCGAAGGTATGGTCATCTTGCCTGTAAGGTTCTCAGAGTTGTCGAAGGCTTGATCTTCGTAGGCGTTCTCAACAGGCTCCTCGTTCACGTACTCGTCTCCCGGCTCTACCCAAAGCAAGAACACAAGCAACGGAACCACAATCAAACAAGGAACAATGCACAAGCAATATGATGCAAAAATGGCATGCGATGCGAGATGTTATATGCAATGCATATGTATGCTCCGGAAGGAAAATGATGAACCGGGCATCAACTTGGCAAACCAAGTATGCCACTGGAAAGATGAGATGATTTCGGTTGAAATCGATATAAAGATCACCGGAATCGGATGCACGGTTTGCAAATGACAAGCAAAACAAGAATGACGCAAAACTGCGTTTAACAGCCCGATGCTACTTAGCAAGCAACAAGAAACTATGCTACAGCACCCCAACATAAAAACAAAGCATATGGCAGCGAACTACAGGAGATGCTTAACAAAAGAGGAACACTGAGCTACGGCTAAATCACATCATAACATGTTCAAACAAGCATGGAGAAAGTGCTCAAAATATCAGGTTCACAGACTTAGTGAAAATACTAACATGCCAGGAATTAACATCAGGAAGGCATGTTTAGAGCAAGCAAACAACATGCTACAGGAACTTATAATAGCAAAGGAAGGCATGACATGATTCTACTCAAAGCATATTTCAATAGTCCCTTACTGACCATAAGCCAAAAAGGACTCTAAGAAATGATGGCACCCATGTAAACATTGCAAGTTTTATTACAGATTTCAGACTTAGTGAAATATCAGGACATGGCAGAAACAGATTCAACATGGCATGTTCGTGAGCTCGATGCACTCGCTACAGAGCATCTCATGATAAACTAAGCATACACCCATCAAGAAGACATGGCATAGGAGCTATACATGGCAAGAACAACATCATAGCATACACGGATCAACTACAACGACCTCGTGAAAATTGAATCTCATGCAAACAGTCTGTCAGGAAACATTTTCAAGCAAAAGTAGAGCACGAAAATGACATGCTAGACTACTCCGTAAATACCAACAAAGGCATGGATGGATAGAGCACATCCATATGTACAAAACACCCTTACTGATCATGCTCAAACAGGGCATAGATCTCTCTGTAACAACATGAACATATGGCATAAAATTATCAGCAGGACAAGACTTAGTGAAATCACTAAGTTCCTGAAATCAGCAACATCATCATCCCTACTTTGCATGCTTGTTCTAGTCAACACATAGCTCACAAAAATACATGGCCAACACCCCTGGAAAGATGGCATGGCAATGTTCAACTCACATGTAGGACTCAAGTTCATAGGGTGCACACATAATTCATGGCAAAAATGACAAAAGAGCTCGAACTGATAAGATTCTGAAACTAACAATCTGAAGCCTTCTTCCAACAGCATTTCGGGCATCAAGATGAGCTCAAATGCAAATGATGCAATGGAATGAAATGATGTACTCTTCGAGACGAACAATTTGACATATTATACGCCCAAAACGGAGCCACGGTTGCAGAGATGTGATGCTATGAACAATGCACGAAATTAACACAGATAAAGACTTAGTGAGATTTTGGGGGGGGAAGTCAACCTAGTCGTCCCGATCGGATCTGGATCGGGGCTGCTCGAGGTTCGGGCTCACGGAGAGGGCGCGGCCGAGGGAGGAGGGGCGGTCCGGCAGTGAGGCCGGGGCGAGCCATGGGCCATGTGGCAGAGCGGCGCGGCGGCGGCAATGTGATGTATGTGGCAAAGTGTGGCAAGGCAATGTGTGTGTGGCGGCGGCAGTGCGGCGGAGGTGTGTGTGTGTGTGGTGGAGGGTGTGTGTGTGTGTGTGTGTGTGAGGCTGGTCATGGGCCTCCATGGGCCCTAGCGGTTTGTGGTGTGTGCGGCGGTGTGCGGCGAATGGCGGGCACCACGTGGCGGCGGGCGGGCGACCGGACGTGTCCGTGACGGCGGGAGGGAGAGCTGCTAGGGTTTCAGTGGGATTTGGGAGGGTCTATTTATAGAGGTAGAGGAGCTAGGAGTGTCCAAATGGGGTGTAGTTTTCGCCCACACGATCGTGATCGAGCGACCGAGGGCATGGAGGGAGTTAGATGGGTTATTGGGCTGTTTTGGAGGGTGTTGGGCTGCAACTCAAAAGAGGCCTTTCTGAGAGCGCTGTTAACCGTTGGAGTACCAAACGAACTCCAAATGACCCGAAACTTGACAGGTGGTCTACCGGTGCTATACCAGGGCCACTTGGCAAGGCTTGGTCCATTCCGAGAATGTTCAACACCCGCACACGGAAAAAGAACAAGAGGGGACGCCGGGGAACATAGGAGTGTCGGATTGCAAAACGGACAACGGGGAATATGTTCGGAATCATGAGACAAACACGTATGCAAATGAGATGCACATGATGACATGATATGAGATGCATGACATGGACAAAATGCAAAACGAAAACAAAACCCAACCACGGAGGGAATATCATAGCACATATCCGAAAATGGCAAGAGTTGGAGTTACAAATATGGAAAGATACATCCGGGGTGTTACAACACTCCACCACTACAAGAGGATCTCGTCCCGAGATCTAGGACTGAAAGAACTCCGGATATTCGGAACGGAGGTGATCCTCGCGCTCCCAGGTGGCTTCTCGGTCGGAATGGTGTGACCACTTTACTTTCAGGAATTTGATTGACTTGTTGCGAGTCTTGCGCTCGGTTTCTTCAAGAATAGCAACGGGGTGCTCATGATAAGAAAGATCTTCTTGGAGGTCAATTTCTTCAAAGTTGACGGGCGCTCAGAATCTTGAAGCACTTGCGGAGCTGTGACACGTGAAACACATCGTGCACGTTTGCAAAGTTGGATGGAAGCTCAAGTTGATAGGCGAGATCGCCTCTTTTGCCAATGATCTTGAAAGGACCCACGTATCTAGGGGCAAGCTTCCCTTTGATACCGAAGCGACGAGTGCCTTTCATTGGAGAGACGCGGAGGTAGACATGGTCTCCAATTTCAAAAGCCACATCACGGTGCTTGTCATCATAATAGCCCTTCTGGCGTGATTGCGCGGCTTTGAGATTCTCACGAATGACTTTGCACATTTCTTCGGCTTCTGTGATCAAGTCGTTGCCAAGAAGTTGGCGTTCACCTGTCTCGGACCAATTGAGAGGAGTACGGCACTTTCTGCCATAGAGAATTTCGAATGGGGCCTTGCCCGAACTCGCTTGGAAGCGGTTGTTGTAGGAGAACTCGGCATATGGAAGACACTCTTCCCACTTCATGCCAAAAGAAATGACACAAGCCCTGAGCATATCTTCAAGAATTTGATTGACTCGCTCGACTTGGCCACTTGTTTGAGGATGAAAAGCTGTCTTTGAAAGCGAATGTTGGTGCCCATGGCCTTCAAAAGAGTCCCGAACTTAGAAGTGAAGATGCTTCCACGGTCAGAAGAGATCAATTGTGGAATACCGTGCAAGGAGACAATTTCGGAGGTGTATAGCTCTGCCGGTGAGCTGCTGTGATAGATTCTTTGTGGGAAGAAAATGAGCCACTTTAGTAAGCTTGTCAATGACAACAAAGATAGCATCATTTCCACGCTTGGACTTAGGAAAACCAGTCACGAAGTCCATCTCGATATGATCAAACTTCCACTCCGGAATAGCAAGAGGTTGGAGGAGACCAGCTGGTCTTTGGTGTTACTGCTTTCACCCTTCTGCAGACATCACATTCATTCACGAATTGAGCAATTTCTCGCTTCATTCGAGTCCACCAATCGATCGCTTGAGGTCATGGTACATCTTCGTACTTCCGGGATGAATGGATAGGAGGAATTGTGTGCCTCATTCATGATGACTTTTCTCGAGATCGCCTTTAGGAACCACAATACGATCCTCGAAGAAAAGAGTGCCTTTGTCATCAAGCGATAGCACTTGTATTTGGAAATGCCCTTGTCAATACCACGTTTCACCTTCTTCACCATGGTATCCGAAGTTGAGCCTCACGAATTTGATCTTCCAAAGTAGGAGAGACTATGAGGTTGGCAAGAAATCCTTGAGGAACAACTTGAAGATTCAGCTATGGAAAGCTTCACAAAGATCCGGTTGGAAGGGCTTGAGAATTAAGTCTGTTGCAATAAGCCTTTTCGCTCAAGGCATCTGCAATCACATTCGCCTTGCCGAGTATATTCAATACTTGGATTGTACTCTTGAATCATTTCGACCCATCGAGTTTGTGCGAGGTTGAGGTTTGGTTGAGTGAAGATGTACTTGAGACTCTTGTGATCGGTGAAAATGTCCACTTTCCTTCCCAACAAGAGATGTCTCCATGTTATCAATGCATGGACAATCGCCGCCAACTCTAGATCGTGAGTGGGGTAGTTCTTTTCGTTGGGCTTCAATCTGGCGAGAGGTATAGGCCACAACTTTCTTCTCTTGCATTAACACAGACCGAGACCTTGCAAGGAAGCATCACAGAAAACTTGAATGGCTTGGATTCATCGGGAGGAGTCAAGGCAGAGGCTGTAACTAACTTCTCTTTGAGGGTATTGAAAGCGACATCACACTCGGCGCCCGGACATACTTGACATGCTACGGAGGAGGTTGGAAAGAGGCTTTGCAATCTTGGAGAAATTCTCAACGAATCTTCGACAATAGCTTGCAAGACCGAGAAAACTGTGGAGCTGCTTGACATTACGAGGAGGTTCCCAATTGTAAGCGAAGACACCTTCTCGGGATTAACAGCGATGCCCTTGGCTGAGATGATATGACCAAGATAAAGAACTTCATCAAGCCGAACTCACATTTGGAAAACTTAGCATAGAATTGATGCTCTCTCGAGCTTGTCGAGCACCAATCGCAAATGTTTGGCATGATCCTGCTTGTTCTTGGAGAAGACCAAAATATCATTGAGATACACCAAGGCGAAATCATTTGTGTAGGGGTTGAAGATAAAGTTCATCATGCGAGAGAAAGTTGGAGGAGCATTGACAAGGCGAAAGACATGACAGTATATTCATAAGAACCAAAGCTTGTTCGAATCTTTGTCTTGGGAATATCTTGTTCACGAATGCGAATCGATGATAACCCATACGGAGGTCAAGCTTGGAGAATACTTTAGCACCTTTGAGTTGTTGAATAACTCATTGATGTTGGGAAGTGGATACTTGTTCTTGATTGTCTTCTTATTCAATGGGCGGTAATCAAAAGCGGAGCCACAGTTGCAGAGATGTGATGCTATGAACAATGCAGAAATTAACACAGATAAAGACTTAGTGAGATTTGGGGGAAGTCAACCTAGTCGCCCCGATCGGATCTGGATCGGGCTGCTCGAGGTTCGCTCTTGAGAGGGCGCGCCGGAGGGAGGAGGTCGCCGCGTGGTCCGGCGGGGCGGGCGGGGCTGCCAGCCTTGTGTATGAGGAGCAGGCGGCGGGCGGGCGGCGCGGTGTGTGTGTGCAGTGTGTGTGTGTGCGATGTGTGTGTGTGTGTGTGTGTGTGTGTGTGTGGAGGAGGAGGTGTGTGTGTGTGTGTGCGCGGGCGGCAGAGCGGGCCACGGGGCCTCTCTGCGGGTTTAGCGGCCGGGCGGCGGCAGCTGCGCTGTGTGTGTGTGGCGAATGGCGGGCACCACGTGGCGGCGGCGGGCGACCCGGACGTGTCCGGTGACTGCGGAGGGGAGAACTGCTAGGGTTTCGACCGGGATTTCGTGGGGTCTATTTATAGAGGTAGAGGGAGCTAGGAGTGTCCAAATGGGGTGTAGTTTTACCACACGATCGTGATCGAACGACCGAGGGCATGGAGGGAGTTAGATGGGTTATTGGGCTGTTTTGGAGGGTGTTGGGCTGCAACTCAAAAGAGGCCTTTCTTGAGAGCGCCGTTAACCGTTGGAGTACCAAACGAACTCCAAATGACCCGAAACTTGACAGGTGGTCTACGTTGCTATACCAGGGCCACTTGGCAAGGCTTGGTCCATTCGAGAATGTTCAACACCCGACACGGAAAAAGAACAAGAGGGGACGCCGGGGAACATAGGAGTGTCGGATTGCAAAACGGACAACGGGGAATATGTTCGGAATCATGAGACAAACACGTATGCAAATGAGATGCACATGATGACATGATATGAGATGCATGACATGGACAAAATGCAAAACGAAAACAAAACCCAACCACGGAGGGAATATCATAGCACATATCCGAAAATGGCAAGAGTTGGAGTTACAAATATGAAAAGATACATCCGGGGTGTTACAGCTTATAAGCAACAAGCATAGCATCATACAACATTAAGATTGTCATATAAGATCATCTTGGATCATTGCACCAATACACCATACATATAGAATACTTGGGATAGAGATCGTTGCATTTTTGCCTAGTAGGTCGTGCACAAGCTCCGTATCCGCCTATTGTGCAATCGTGCTAGCGTCTCTCTAGTATTGTGCAACAAGAGCATTTTCGTGGATTCCACATTTTGGCTCATTTCTGGTTTGCACAATCCCATTTATCTATTTGCGTGTGTGTTTCCGTGTACCACTACTTGCTTGGTCTACTTGTTGCATATGCGAATTTGCGAATCTTCTTCAACATTTTTGAGTCAAGCTAACGATTGCAATCAATTTTGTGCCACCATCCTAACCAAGCTCCACCAAAAGCTTTTACTTGTGTAGGTGTGAGAATCGACAAGGATCGGTACCAATAGTGCTATTTCATTGTCCACATTTGAGTGAACTTGATTCATCTTCAACTTTGGTCAAAGGTACATTGGTATTCGTTCTTCTCCTTCAACCACTCACAATTTGTTTGAAATGATGGATAGGCGAAGTTCTTCTACAAATCCACTCTTCATCGAGCAAGACGACGACATGTCATCATACGTCACCAAGAGCCACCTCTTTGGTGCACAACGAGCTCTCCATCAAGAGCAACAAGCAATGAGCGAACGCATCGACAACCTCTCCACCGACTTGCGACTCTCCGAGCAACGTACACGAGATTACTTCGACAACAAACTCGACACGCACAAGAAAGAGAACGATGCAAGAATGGACGAGATCCGCGCCTTGTTGGTGAACCGGCGTACTTCTACCTCTTCACACTCAAGACGGAGCAACTCAAGTCGCCACTCCGACGACTCCTTCTCCGACACAAGTACACCGTCATCGAACATTCTTCGACGAGCCGCGCGTCAAGACCGTCATGCATCTCGCAACCCGCTACATGACAAGAATCCCCAAGAGCAAGTGGATGAACAAGTTCCTCGTCCTCAATCAAACCAAGCGGCGTTTGCTCAAGCTCAAGAACGACAACGTCTTCGTCACCAACAAGAACAAGAAAGAGCGCGCCTACAACAAGAACAAGAAAGAGCGCGCCTACAACAAGAACAACAAGACGCCGAGGCTCAACGTCTTCAACAACAACAACGAGAAGCACAAGCTCTTGAGGCGGAACGTGCCCTTCAAGCATCAAGTCGAGCTATCACCAACCGCAATCGCGAAAGGCACAATCAAGAGGAAGCCCTTCGAGAAGAAATACAAGAGAGGAACTACCATCCGCGTGCGCAACGTCAAGCCCCACAAGCTCCTCAAGCTCATCCCCCACCTCAAGGTCAACAAGAGCAAGTTGATCATGGACTTCCTCCTCGCCAAGAGCAACATGAGGATGATTACCCTCCACGTCAAGAACGTCATAATCAACATCGACCTCAACACAATGAAGAACAACGCTATGGCAAGCTCAAGTTCACAATGCCCAAGTTCAATGGAACCAATGATCCCGAAGAGTACCTCTCATGGGCATTGAAGGTCGACAAAATCTTTCGTTTGCACAACTATGAGGAAGAGAAGAAGATCGCTATGGCATCACTTGAGTTCCAAGACTATGTGCTCATATGGTGGGAACAAGTCCTTGAGCGCCGCCAAGCAAGAGGTGAACCTCCAATCACCACTTGGGCTCAAATGAAGGAGGTCATGAGAGCACGCTTTGTGCCCACCTACTACAACTGTGATCTCTTCAAGAAGCTACAACTCCTCAAGCAAGGAACAAAGAGTGTTGAAGAATACTACAAGGAAAAGGAGATTGCCATGATTCGAGCCAATGTCACGGAGGATGATGAGCAAACAATGGCACGATTCTTGAACGGACTCAACCATCCAATCAAGAAGATCGCCGACTTCCAACCCTACTCCAACCTCATTGAGCTCGTGCATCAAGCTACAAAGGCGGAACGAAAAGTGCAAGATGACTTCAAGTACGCCAAGTACTCATCCAAGACATACGGCTTCTCCAACAACCAAGCTTCAACAACTACTCCAACTTCGACATCAACCAAGCCTTCGCCAACCAACGACAACAAGTCAAGTTACAAGAAAGCTTCTACAAGTTCAAGTCGTCCTCCTCCTACTACAAGCAACTCCAAGCCGCGTGCTTCATCATCTACTCTAAACGATGAGACCGTCAAGACAAGCTCCTTCAAGTGTTTTACTTGCGGCGGCCGAGGCCACAAGTCATATGAATGCACCAACAAGCGGACCATGATACTCAACGACGATGGCACCTACGACTCAATGAGTGAAGATGAAATGGACGCTATTGAGCAAGTGGCCATGCACCGGCGCATCAACGAGGATGAAGATGATCAAGTCTTTTGTGATGAAGATACAAGTCCCGCTCTTGTTGTCTCCAAGGTCTTGACACTTCAACATCAACAAAAAGAAGACCAAAGATGCCACATCTTCCACACAAAGGCCGGCATCAATGGGAGATCCGTCAAGGTCATCATCGATGGAGGTAGTTGCCACAACTTGGCAAGCGAAGAACTATGCTCCAAGCTCCAATTGGTCAAGAAGAAGCATCCGCAACCCTACAAGGTTCAATAGCTAAGTGACTCCGGCACTATACGAGTTGAGCATACGGTTCAAGTATCATTCAAAATAGGTGCATATGAGGACACTTTGGAGTGTGATGTGGTCCCAATGACCGTTTGCCACCTCCTCCTTGGTCGGCCATGGCAATTCGACCGTGGTCTCTACCACAATGGGCGTACAAACCACTATAGCTTCAAGTTGAAAGGCAAAGAATATGTCCTACGACCCATGTCTCCTAGTCAAGTGATAGCCGACAAACAAGCCACCAACCAAAGAGAGAAGAGTGAGAAAGTGAGCCACCAAAAAGTGAGTGAGAGCCACAAGCCAAATTTGAGCGCCTCTTCGCCTAGAGAGAAAAACCTCATACTATTCGCCACCAAACACGAGATGAGAAGTGTGTGAGAACCCATCGAGTGTGACGCACTTTGTCCTTGTGTGCAAGGATGGAGAACCAAAAACTAACACCACTCATGAACTACCTTTGGTGTTTCAATCTCTTTTGCAGGAATTTCAAGATGTTTTCCCGATGAGCTACCTCGGGTCTACCTCCTCTTGAGGCATTGAGCATCGAATCGACCTCATCCCCGGGCGCCACTTCCAAACAAAGCTCCCTACCGTGTCAATCCCAAGAAACCAAGGAGATTCAGCGGCAAGTACAACAACTAATCGACAATGGTCATGTACGTGAAAGCTTAAGCCCTTGTGCCGTGCCGTTATACTTGTGCCTAAACCCGATGGAAGTTTCCGCTTGTGCTCGATTGTAGACCTATAAATGCTATCACCGTGCGCTATAGGCATCCCATTCCTCGCTTAGATGATATGCTTGATGAACTTAGTGGAGCCAACTTTTCTCAAAATTGATCTTAAAAGTGGCTATTACCAAATCCGCATTCATGAGGGTGATGAATGGAAAACTGCTTTCAAAACAAAATTTGGCTTATATGAATGGTTGGTTATGCCTATCGTTTGTCGGAAGCTCCGGAACTTTTGTGCGTCTCATGCATCATGTATTTCGTCCATACATTGGAATCTTTGTTGTGGTTTACTTGATGATATTCTTGTGTTTAGCAAAACCATGAAAGAGCATCTTGATCATGTTAAGCTTGTTTTGCAAAGCGCTTGAAAGGAAAGCCTTTATGCCAACTTGAAAAAATGCACTTTTGGCGTTGACAAAGTGGTTTTCTTGGGTTTCGTTGTCTCTTCCAAGGGTGTCCATGTTGATGAAACTAAGATCAAAGCAATTAAAACTTGGCCCCAACCAACCAATTTGCAACAAGTGCGAAGTTTCCTTGGTCTTGCAGGTTTTTATCGCCGCTTTGTGAAAAACTTTAGCACTATTGCAGCTCCTTTGCATGCTTTGAGTAAGAAAAATACTCCTTTTGTTTGGGGACCTTTGCAATCCAACGCTTTCGATGAGCTAAAGTCTTTGCTCACTCATGCTCCGATTCTTGCTTTGCCCAATTTTGACAAAACTTTTGAGGTTCATTGTGATGCAAGTGGTACCGGAATTGGCGGAGTTCTAATGCAAGAAAAAGGAGTCATTGCTTATTTTAGTGAAAAACTCTCCGGTGCTCAACTTAACTATCCCGTATATGACAAGGAATTGTATGCTTTAGTGCGTGTCCTACATGTTTGGGAACATTATCTTAGACCTCACGAGTTTGTCATCCATACCAATCATGAAACGCGTAAGTACTTGAAAGGTCAAACTAAATTGAACAAGCGTCATGCCAAATGGAGTGAATTTATCGAATCTTTCCCATACGTGATCAAGTACATTAAGGGCAAGGAAAATGTAGTTGCCGATGCACTTTCACGCATATGCACGCTCGTCACCCAACTAGAGTTGAATGTTATAGGCTTTGAGCACATAAAGGATTTGTATGCTAATGATCCATCTTTTGCACCTCATTATGCTAAATGTTTGACGCATACATCTTGGGAACAATATTACCTCAAGGATGGTTATCTTATGAGAGCTAACAAACTTTGCATACCCGAGTCTTCTCTTCGTTTGCTACTTTTGCAAGAGGCTCATGGAGGTGGACTCATGGGACATTTTGGACGCGACAAGACCTTCGCCACGCTCTCCAAGAACTACTTTTGGCCCAAGATGTTTCGAGACGTCTCACGTTTCACCACCCGATGCTCAACATGCCGCAAAGCTAAGTCAAAAGCTCAATCTCATGGTCTTTACATGCCTCTTCCTATTCCTTATCAACCTTGGGAAGACATTAGCATGGACTTTGTACTTGGTTTGCCTAGAACTCAAAATGGAAAGGATTCCGTGTTTGTGGTTGTGGATAGATTTTCCAAGATGGCACATTTTATTCCTTGCAACAAGGTAGACGATGCTTCACATATTGCAAATCTCTTTTGTAGGGAAATCTTGCGCCTCCATGGAGTCCCAAAGACAATCGTCTCCGACCGCGACGTCAAGTTCTTGAGTTACTTTTGGAAGACCCTATGTGCCAAGCTCGGCATCAAGCTCTTCTTCTCATTCGCATACCATCCTCAAACCGACGGCCAAACGGAGGTGACGAACCGGACGCTCTCCACTCTACTTCGCGTGTTGATCAAGAAGAACATCAAGGAGTGGGAGGCGTGTCTACCCATCGCCGAGTACGCCTACAACCACACAAGACATTCGACAACCGGCAAGTCCCCCTTTGAGGTCGTCTACGGCTTCAATCCATTGTCCCCATTGGACATTCTACCTCTACCTCTACAAGAGCGCACCAACCTCGACGCAAGTGCCCGTGCAAGCTACATCAAGAAGATGCATGAAGAGACAAGACACACCATCGAGCGCCACGTACAACGACTCACTACCAAGCTCAACATCAACAAGCAACCCATGATCTTCAACATAGGCGATCTCGTGTGGCTACACCTTCGCAAGGAACGCTTCCCCAACGAGCAAGTCAAACTTCTACCTCGACCCGATGGACCCTTCAAGGTGTTAGCACGCTACAACAACAACGCCTACAAGCTCGACATACCAGCGACAACTACAGCGTGGCGACACCTTCAACATCAAAGACCTCTCGCCTTTCCATGGTGATGAAGATCTAGATCCGAGGTCGGATCCTTTCAAAGGGAGGGGATATGATGCGGAGCATCCTTCCATCATCCCCATGGACTCTACATCAACACCTACAACACCACAAGGACCGATGACTCGAGCACGTGCAAGAGCTCTTGAAACCGAGGTGACATCACTCCTCTCACAACTCTCCTTCGATTCACATGAGACATGGTTACTACCTCAAACGGAAACTCTATGCATACTCAGGCACCAAGGAGTCAACCATGAAGAGGCTAGGAAGAGAAGAGAACCGGAAGCGGAAGGCATGCATGAAGATGGAGAGAAGAAAGCAACAAGGACAAGAGAGGCCGGACGATCCGGACGGAGGCCCGGACGATCCGGACTGAGCCCGGATGATCCAGACCCCGGTCCGGACGATCCGGCTACAGCGACCGAAGGCAACAGAAGCTCTCCCTCGAAGCCGGACCATCCGGGTCTCGTCCCGGATCATCCAGACCCTGCCCAGACGTCTGGACCACCAGCCGGACATCCGGCCCCTCGCGACCCTCAGCCGACCCTCCGGCTCATCCGGGCCCCCGCACGGATCATCCGGACCAGCCCGGATAATCCGGACCCCCGTCCGGATCATCCGGCCAGCGCCTGTGTGCGCGTGTTGGGCTGAGCCCATGTACCCCTTCGCCCCAGACTCTATATATAGGACCCCCTCTTCTCACTTTGAGACTTAGCATTGGATTATCTCATATTTGTGTGAGAGCCTTTGCTCATCCACTCGGTTACTTCTCCTCGGAGATCAGGACCTCCGTCTAGGAGAAGATCCATCATCGGATACAAGACCCCTATCTAGGGAAGATCCCCTCGTGGATTCAAGGCCTCCTCCGGGAGATGAACGGTTCCTTTGTATCCTTACCCTAGTTGACTATGTATCTTGTGGATCTCATGTGTGTATGTTGATCTAGCACCTGTGTGATCGATTCCTTGTTGGTTGAGTGATTTCCTCTCGTTTTCCCCGTGTTTCCCTTTGTGCTTCCGTGTGTTCTTCGTGTTTCCTCCGTAGGATCCCCTCCAAACGTGAAAGATCGACGAATTAGGGTTCCACCCTACATCACAGGGCCTCGACACTTCCTGATGAGCGCCCTCACCCCGATGGCAGAGGGCTAGCCGTTTCTTCGGCGGAAGCGGGTTAGGACCCTCTCGGGGAGCCTTCCCCTTCTCTGCCGCAGAGAACCAGCGGATCGGAGCCATTGCAGCAAGACGGAGCAAGGACCGGGAAGAAGGAGAAGCAAGAAGAGATGGACCGGAAGGGAGTGCACCGTTTCGTACTTATAGCCAGAGGAGGCCAACCGTCGACCTCCACGATCACAGGTAACCATGACCCGCTTTGCATGCAGGGACTTGTCAAATCCGCGCGGTTGCCGAGGCGTCGTGAGAAGTGGAGGCACCCACGTCCAATCAACCACCACGCGGCGCCCAAGGCCGCAGGCTGTTAGGGCCTGCGGCGCTTCGCACTTGCCCTTTCGCCTCCCTGCTCGGCCAAGTCTGGGCGCGCCTTGGGCCCGGGGGCTACTGTCGGCGTTCTAGGAACGGGGGTCCCCAGACTTTCCTGCCTGCGGCCTGCGGCGTGGCTCAAGGGGGGCCCAGCGCGGGCCATCTCATCAACACAAGCTCAAGACCCTCGTGAGGGGCCAAGCCTCGCGGGGCGGACGACAAGGAGCTTCCTCAGGCACGGCCTCGTCAGGCTGGCTCGCGAGGCGGAGAGATCAAGGCGGGTACCTCACGAGGTGCCCATGGCGCAAGCCATGACGACCAAGAGGCGCCAGGTGGGCGCCAGCCAGCAGTGTCCTCCTTTCCTCTTTGGTGCAAAGGGAGCAAGCGCAGGCGAGAGCATCAAGCAAAGACATCCATTTCGGTGCAACAAGACCAAGACCAGCCCAACGGCAGGAAGGAAGTCATTGTGGAGCCCAAGCAGGAGTCACCACCAGAGCCTTTGATAGGCGCGGACCAACTTTAGTCAGGATAAGTGTACTAGATGTTCCCCTTCAAAATGCCAATTGTTGGCGCCTTCCCGCTCAATATTTGGGAAGAGGCCCATGGCCTTTGCCTATAAATAGGAATAGCCACCCCCAGGGTAGAGGCATCTGGAAGAGAGCAATCAAGTAGCATCATAGCAAGAGAGAAGGGCGCTGAACTCCTCCTAGCAGTTCATCGTCCCAGCCAAGAACAGACCCTCGCGAGGCTGTTCTCCCTTGTATTGTTCATCATCATCAGCCCAAGAGGCAATCCACCACACCACAAACTAGAGTAGGGTATTACACCACAATGGTGGCCCGAACTAGTATAAATCTTGTGTCTCTCGTGTTGTTCCTTTCGTAGCTTAGATCCTAGCGTGGCGGTGAGGTGCAGGGTAGGTAGAGGGCAAAATCTCCGCGCGCACCCTAGTGTTTGAACCTCAAGGGTCTGCCGGAACCCGAAATCCGACAAGCTCCACACAAAATGTTATGCTCGTTGAATCTCTTGGATACAACTTACTTTCAGTATCTAGACTTGCTGATTTCGGTTTCAATGTCTTATTTACTGAAGTAGATTGCCAAGTGTTTCGTCGAGACAATCATAAAATGGTCTTTACCGGTGTGCGTAGAGGTGATCTATACATTGTTGATTTCACTAAAAAGGCCCAACCTAAAACTTGCTTCATTGCTAAATCCTCAAAAGGTTGGTTATGGCATAGACGATTAGGTCATGTTGGTATGCGAAACCTTGACAAGCTTATTAAAGGTATTCATATCCTTTGAGTTAACGATGTCATATTTGATAAGGATAGACTTTGCAGTGCTTGTCAAGCAGGTAAACAGGTTGGAGGAAGGCATCTCGTGAAGAACATCATGACCACAAGGAGGCCACTCGAGCTGCTTCACATGGATCTTTTCGGTCCCAACTCTTACAAGAGTCGCGGTGGAAATTATTTTGGTCTAGTTATAGTTGATGATTTTTCAAGATTTACGTGGGTGTTATTTCTCGATGATAAATCGCAGGTCCAAAAGATCTTCAAAAACTTGGCTAGGAAGGCCCAAAATCAATTTGAAGTGAAGATCAAGAAGGTTCGCAGTGACAACGGAACGGAGTTCAAGAACACAAATGTGGACACCTTTCTTGACGAAGAAGGGATTTCACACGAGTTCTCGGCTATGTACACACCTCAACAAAACGGAGTTGTTGAGAGGAAGAAACCGGACGCTCATTGAAATGGCGAGAACGATGCTTGATGAGTACAAGACGCCGAAGCACTTTTGGGCAGAAGCGGTTGAGACAGCTTGTCATGCAACAAATCGCTTGTATCTTCACAAGCTACTCGGCAAGGCGGCATCTGAGCTCCTCACGGTAACAAACCCCAAGTTGGATACTTTCGAGTATTCGGCTCAAAGTGCTACATTCTTGATAAGCATCATCACTCTAAATTTGCTCCTAAATCTCATGAAGGTTTCCTACTAGGTTATGGCTCAAACTCTCACACTTACCGTGTCTACAACAATTTCACCCGAAAGGTTGAAGAGACGGTAGATGTGAAGTTTGATGAATCTAACGGCTTGCAAGTAGAGCAATTGCCAATTGATGTAGGAGACAAAGATCCTTCGGAAGCAATTCAAGACTTGGCTATTGGCAAGGTCCGTCCAACGGAGGTGAAGGAGAGTACCTCGTCCGTCCAAGTGGAAGCTTCTACTTCAGACAAGGTGAACCAAGAGTTGACACGGAAGCATCCACAAGTGGGACACACCAAGATGAAGGAAATGAGGAAGTGCATCAAGCTGAACGTCAACAACCTCCTTCTCCACCACGACAAGAGAACGACAACGCCAACAATGAAGAAGGCCAAGAAGAAGAACAAGATGAAGAAGATGTTCAACGAAGACCCAAGCAAAAGCTTTCACAAGTTCGAGCAAGAATTGCTAAAGATCATCCCGTTGAGCAAATCTACAATGACATTCAAACCGGGAGAATCACTTGCTCTAAAACTCGTTTAGCTAACTTTTCTGAAAACTATTCTTTCATCTCTAGCATTGAACCTATGAAGGTTGAAGAAGCATTGGAAGATCCGGATTGGATAAAGAAGCCCGACAACAACCACAACGTCATCGGTACCAAATGGGTGTTTCGCAACAAGCAAGATGGAGATGGACAAGTAGTTCGCAACAAAGCACGTCTCGTCGCCCAAGGCTACACACAAGTCGAAGGTATGGACTATGGTGAGACTTATGCTCCTGTTGCTAGACTTGAGTCCATTCGCATCTTACTTGCCTATGCTAATCATCATGATATCACCTTGTACCAAATGGACATAAAAAGTGCTTTTCTAAATGCTGAAATAGAGGAGGAAGTTTATGTTAAGCAACCTCCCGGCTTTGTAAATCCTAAGAAACCCAATCATGTTTACAAACTTCACAAAGCTCTTTATGGTCTTAAACAAGCTCCTAGAGCATGGTATAAATGCTTGACCAAGTTCCTTATTGAAAAAGGCTTTGAAATCGGTCCCACCGAGTTTGAGTAATCGGTCCCACCGAGTTTTCCTGACCAACTCTATGGAAAGCTTATTACCAAAATCGGTCTCACCGAGTTTGTGTAATCGGTCTTACCGAGATTACGTTATGCCCTAACCCTAACCGAATCGGTCTCACCGAGTTGCATTTCGGTCCCACTGAAAATCCTAACGGTCACATTATTTGCTAAATCGGTCCGACCGAGTTTAACGATTCGGTCCCACTGAGTTTGGTAGATTGTGTGTAACGGTTAGATTTTGTGTGGAGGCTATATATACCCCTCCACCTCCTCTTCATTCGTGGAGAGAGCCATCGGACTGAACCTACACTTCCAGCATACATTTCTGAGAGAGAACTACCTACTCATGTGTTGAGGCCAAGATATTCCATTCCTACCATATGAATCTTGATCTCTAGCCTTCCCCAAGTTGCTTTCCACTCAAATCTTCTTTCCACTAGATCCAAAACCTATGAGAGAGAGTCGAGTGTTGGGGAGACTATCATTTGAAGCACAAGAGCAAGGAGTTCATCATCAACGCACCATTTGTTACTTCTTGGAGAGTGGTGTCTCCTAGATTGGCTAGGTGTCACTTGGGAGCCTCCAACAAGATTGTGGAGTTGAACCAAGGAGTTTGTAAGGGCAAGGAGATCGCCTACTTCGTGAAGATCTACCGCTAGTGAGGCAAGTCCTTCGTGGGCGACGGCCATGGTGGGATAGACAAGGTTGCTTCTTCGTGCACCCTTCGTGGGTGGAGCCCTCCGTGGACTCGCGCAACCATTACCCTTCGTGGGTTGAAGTCTCCATCAACGTGGATGTACGATAGCACCACCTATCGGAACCACGCCAAAAACATCCGTGTCTCCAAATTGCGTTTGAATCCTCCAAACCCTTCCTTTTACTTTCTTGCAAGTTGCATGCTTTACTTTCCACTGCTCATAAACTCTTTGCATGCCTGCTTGATATGTATTGTGAATGTTAAACTTGTGCCTAATCTCCACTTAAACTAAAGGAAACTTAAAAACTGCAACTTTGGTACTGAGTGTCTAATCACCCCCCTTCTAGACACCTCTTCTCAAGGTCCTACAAGTGTATTTGCATGCTTGGTGGAGATATTGCTTGTTATTGCCATGTTCCATTAGTGGATTCCTCTAGTATGTTGCATCTTCGCACTACTAGTTTGCATGCCATGATTGATATACTTGCCTACATTGCATCACCGATGATTAATACTTGCTCATTTCATGCGGTTGATGGCATCAATTTCCATGCTTTTCACATGATTGCTATTGCATATTGTCATATGTCTCCATATGTTGCCTCTTTCATGCTACATGATTTTTCCATGTATTGAGTGCAACAATGCTTTTAGTATCGCTACTGATGAGATTGCCTCCATAGCTTTATCCCATATATTTCGAGCATGTACTATCTTCCATGTGAAGCATGCTTGTCTTCCTTCTTTGTCCCATATGCCTAGTGCCATGAATATCGCCATCGTTGCATCATATTCTTCATGTAATTTTGCTACTAATGGTTATGTGCAAGAGAAGAGAACCGCCATGATGGATGATGTGTTTATCTACCATGGACATACGTTCTTTGTTTTATTTTGTGCATGTGTAGGATTCTTTGACTTCATGTCAACTTCCACTTCACGTGAGTTGACAACACGAGCTCTTGGGAGCGAGCCACTTTCGCCCAACGTGCTTCTACACCACATTTTCTTGTACTTCGGCACTGTGAAGGACGCACAAGGACATGCTTTTAAGGTGACATCCTTCTTGAGCATGCATATTGTGGAGCATACTTCATGTGTTTCTTGCACCATTTGCACGCATGTTAGAGATACTGTTTTCACTCATGATTGCCACATTACCATGCCTCATGATATTAATGCCTTGTGTGTTGCATCGAACATGCTTATACCACTATATTCATATATGTTTGATTGCAACAATGCCATTTCTTCATGCATGCCATGGACCTATGATTGTCACATGCTTGACTTGATTGCCTCACGCATGATGAATAATTGCTCTTTCAATGGTGTTGAGTGCCACAATATCCTCACTACACCGTATGCACGTTATGCTTCTATTGTCTTGCACTTGCCCCATGTGTTTAGACATCTCATTATATTTGGTGTTGTGAATGATTCCTATGCCTACCATAGACCTTTTGTTGAGCACTTTGTGCATGCTTGTTATGACATGAAGGTAGATGTGTGTTCATTTGACACACATAATAGCACCTTTACCTCAGCTTTGCATGATTGCTTCCATGATGTCTTTACATGTGCTCAACTTATGTGCTTACTTGACATGCCACACTTCTTTGTCACACCTTATGCTATGCATGATGACAACACTTGTTGGGTGAATCACCAACTGAATGCTTGGTTTTGCACTAACGCTAACCACATTTGATTTTCCATGTGTTGTCTTTGCTCCTTTTGAATGAATCACTAGACGGTGCGACATTCGAGAGTGCCCATTTCGAGCTTCAAGATGATGAATGTTTGGTGATCGTCCACTTCTACATGGCGACGCCATCTCTTTCCCACGGTGATTTGGTATTTGATCCGAGGAGGGATCTTTCCCAAGGGGGAGGGGATGATGCGGTGCGACATTCGAGAGTGCCCATTTCGAGCTTCAAGATGATGAATGTTTGGTGATCGTCCACTTCTACATGGCGACGCCATCTCTTTCCCACGGTGATTTGGTATTTGATCCGAGGAGGGATCTTTCCCTAGGGGGAGGGGATGATGCGGAGCATCCTATGGACATCACCATGTTAAGAGTCTGTTTGGCAAGTGACACATGCCACATCTACTTCACATACATAAAGGTGAATCATCTCCTTTACACGTGTCCATTTGTATCCTTCAAGGATGGTATACTACTTGACCCCTCTCTCATGTGCATACATAGGTGTGAGCGGACCTACACATTCATCAAGAAGGAGTCCAAGCTCAAGAATACATGTACGTCATTGGCGAGGAGACCGCACGAAAGAGTCCAACCACAAGAAGTAAGTGGATGCACCCACACGACCCCGGGCGCACGGGCCTCCAGCACCCCGTGACCATGGGCCCTTGTGATGAAGCACCTAGGAGCCCGTGCGCAAGGGCGTGTACCGTGCCCAGGGAACCCCCGTGCGCAAGGGCCTCCTTACCCCGTGCGCATACGCTCTACAGGATTTGGTGGTGGAGGTTCCTGTTTTGCCCTCCAACTCATTCCTCACCTCTGTCCTCCTTTATAACTTGTTCATAGGCCATGTCTTAGGGTTAGAAAAGTATATTTGAGATCTTGAAAGCTTTGCTCCTATGTATCCTCTCCCATGGAGATCAATACCTCCTAGGAGAAGATCCCTAGTGGATATCAAGACCCCTACTAGGGAAGGATCTATCTAGATCATCAAGACCTCATCTCGTTCTTGGATTTGGGATGAACTCTACCATGTATCTGGTTTCCCTTTGATTGTTCATATACCTTATGGATCTTGTGTGTGTTTTATTCTTGTGGATGTGTGATTGGATGCGTTCTTGAGTGCTTCTTTTGTGATTTCCCCTCCTGTTCTTCGCGTTCTTCTTCGTAGCCACCTCCAATTCGTGAACATCGGGACAAATTGGGGCGCCTTGGCCCGTGCCCTTATCACCAGCATAATCAGCATCGGGGAATCCAACTAGATCAAACTCTGAGCCCTTTGGGTACCAAAATCCTAGCGTTGGGGTGTGAGCCAAATATTGAAGTATTCGCTTCACCGTGAGGTGATGCGACTCCTTTGGTGCCGCTTGGAATCGGGCACACATGCAAATGCTCAGCATTATATCTGGACTAGATGCACATAAGTACAATAAAGAACCATCATGGAGCTTTATACCTTTTCATGAAAATCTTTACCATTTTCGTCGAAGCTCAAGTGACCATTGGTTGGCATTGGCATCTTATAGACCTTGCAATCTTGCATTTCCAAACTTCTTCAGACAATCCTTGAGATACATTTCTTGAGATATGAAGATGTCATTGATTTGTTGGCGAATTTGAAGACCAAGAAAGAATTTCAGCTCCCCCATCATGGACATCTTATATTGCTCTTGCATCACGCGACTGAACTCATCAGTGTATCTTTTGTCCGTGCATCCAAAGATAATGTCATCACATTGATTTGCCATACAAACAGTTCTCTTTCATATATCTTCGTCAAGAGAGTGGGATCCAGAGAACCAGGTTTGAAGCCTTTGTTCTTCAGGAATTCTTTGAGCGTGTCATACCAAGCACGAGGCGCTTGTTTGAGGCTATACAATGCCTTGTTGAGCTTGTAGACCATGTCAGGATGCTTTGGATCTTCAAAACCAGGAGGTTGTTCAATATATACTTCTTCTTCAATTTTGCCATTTAGGAAGGCACTCTTCACATCCATTTGATACAAGATAATATCATTGTGATTTGCGTAAGCTAGCAGTATGCAAATGCCTTCCAGCCTAGCCACAGGAGCAAAGGTTTCATCAAAGTCAATTCCATCTACTTGTGTGTATCCTTGAGGCATGAGACGAGCTTTGTTCCTGACAACTTGACGATGTTCGTCTTGTTTGTTGCGGTAGTTCCATTTGGTACCAATAATATTGTGCTTGCATGGATCAGGATGTCTTACTAGCTCCCACACATTATTGAGCTCGAATTACTGAAGCTCTTCTTGCATATTTGAATCCATTTTTGTTCCACGAAAGCTTCATCAACCTTTTTGGGTTTAGAGATAGAGACGAATGCAAAATGCCCACATAAGTTTGCTAATTGTGTAGCTCTGGATCGAGTGAGTTGACCAGGTGCATTTATGTCGTTAAGTATCTTCTCAATTTGAACTTCATTGGCCACATGAGGATGAACAGGGGTCTTCAGGTTCAGCATTATCTTCACGCTGAATAGGAGCTAGAATCGCAACTTCTTCTCCATGTTCCTCAGTGGATATGATTTCTCCAATTCCCATAAGCTTTATAGATTCACTTGCGGGTACTTCATCAAGCACATTTGGCAGGTGCTCTCTTTGTGAGTTGTTAGTCTCATCGAGCCGCACATCTATAGTTTCAACCAGTTTATAGTGAAAAAGGTTGGAGATCCTGTAGTGTGTGAATCATGTCCATAGCCAAGCATAAAACCCTCATGTGCTTTCGGTGCAAATTTGGAAGTGTGATGTTGATCCCTTATCCAACACCTTGCGCCGAAGACTTTGAAATAACTTACATTTGGTTTCTTACCAGTGAGTACTTCTAATGTGGAGATCCTACTATCATCCCCACGTACAGTACGACTACTCCCCAAGCCCCAAGTGGGCATATGATGAGACCTCAAGCATACACCACCAGACACAAGGTCAACCCGCTCCTAAATGCTTCCCCTTTCCATTCGTGCGAGACAAAGTTGCTACCTAATGAAAAGACACTACATGTGCTTAGGTACCAAGAAGACCCTCTCGGAGATGCTCAGAACGATGGACTAATACGTCCATTTTGCATCATGCTTTTATACCGAGATTTATTGCAATATGGGTTGTTACTACACATTATGTCACAATACTTATGCCTTCTCTCTCTTATTTTACAAGGTTTACACAAACAGGGAGAATGCCGGCAGCTGGATTCTGGGTTGGAAAAGGAGCAAAATATTAGAGACTTATTATGCACAACTCCAAAAGTCCTGAAACTCCACGAAAGTTAGTTTTGGAATATATTAAAAATATTGGGAGAAGAAAGCACTAGAGGGGGGCCACCCACTGTCCACGAGGGTGGGGGTGCCCTACCCGTAACGCCCCAAGACCGACGCTCCAGACGCCTTCCATGTTTTCCGAGTTTCATCGTGTGAATTTGTTTTGTTCATGCATTCATCTCTGCATCATGTGCATTGCATCATGTCATCTTGCACACCCTTTTTAAAACTCAGCTAAATAAATTGCATGGATGTTCGGTCCATTTACAACGAGGGAATTCACATGGTGATTTCTCTTTATAACATATCATCCCAATATTATAGGGGGCTATAATAAATATTCCATTAATTTGGAATTGATCGTAACACACTTGCAAAATTATTCCCATGCCTTTGTTATCTTACTTCTTGACCTCAAACTTTGTCCATTAAATTCGCTCGTCATTTTCCCGAGCTCCACTGAAATTCTCAACATTTCTGGACCTACCAAACACCCACTTCTTTCACCACTCATTTGAATCAAATTCAAATGAGTTTGGATCTTGGTTGCCCAACACCCTTCCAACCATTTCCGTTAAATAACTCACATTTTCCCGATCCTAGGAAAATATCTCACTAGTCCATACTCCTTCTCTAACCTCTCCTTTTCTCTCTTTTCTTTCTTTCTTTTTCTGCAAATGGAAAAGAGAGAAGCCTATTTTGGCCTAGTGACCAGGCTAGTCCATCTAACCTCCTAAAGCCCAGCCTCCTCCCGAACCCTAGCACCCCTGGTTTGATCCCCTTCATCTCTCCTTCTCTCGATCTCCATCCTCCTTCCACCGCCACGCACACACAGAGAGAGCAGTGAGAGCCCCGCTCGCTCGATCCCCATCTCTCTTCCTCCCCAGGAGCCCGCATTCCCCTGATCTCCAGCCCCGCCGGAGACCTCTCCTGCTTCGCCTCGCCTGCCCCTCTATCGTTTGCCGCCAGTCATCGCAGAACCAGGCCGCCGCCCCACACCATCTCATGGACCCGCGCCTCCCCGCCGTCCCTGCTCGAGCTTCGCAGCCATGGCGCCGCCACCACCATCTCCAGCTGCTCCCCTGCAGCTCCTCCTCCGCCTCGCCCTCACGTCCGGCCCCGTCCCGACCCGCCGTCCGCCTCCTCCATTGACCGTCCCGTCCACCAGAGCTGTTGATGGCCGAAGCCCGGCTGCATTGCAGCCTCCGCTGCTGGCGACCTCGACCTCCCCTGCGCCAAGCCCCGCCACCGGCCTTCAACCCTGACGCCCGACCCGGCCATCTTCGGTTGCTGCCCCTTCACGGCCAGCATGCACAAGAGCTCCACCCACCTTGCTGCCCTGCTGGCCTCATCGCCCCTCTTGTCGCTGCCATGACTCGGCAACTAGGGATGCCCAAGGATGCCTTCGTGGATTTCGCCAAGACCCCACACTGGCAAGACTACAACACTGAAACGCCAAGGTCGACTATGTTTTACTGCCTCTCTGGAGCGCCAAGTTCCACAAGACACCAAGTACCACGACAACCATTGTTCGCAAGTACCCTCTCCGGATCACAAAGTTCAACTACCGATGACATGTACCACAACCGTCGCCTTGGGTTTTGTCAAGTTCCTATACGACCCGTGTACAACTACCGTCGCCCCGAAGACTTGGATTCGTCAAGTACCTCTCCGAAACGAACGTGTACCACTACTTCCACTACCATCGCCGTGTACCACTACTTTCGCTATGACCGTCCCGAGAACGTCTACTTCCTTCGACGAACTCATTCCGCCCCGAAAATGCATGCTTCGAAGGTATAACGCCGAGACGACGCCCGTGAATGAATGCTTTGTTGTATGACTTGCTCGTGTTTGCACCGTGTCCGAATTAATCCTTGCAAGTTCCTCCGCGTTTGCCATGCCGTCGACCAGTGGGAACCCAATAACCGGGATCACCCCACCATTTTTTGCATGTTCCACACATCTGCACACTTGCTCTTTTGCACCGGTATATCAATGAGTTATCGGATCATCGGAATGTTGCCGTGGCACCATTTTCGTTCTCGTTGCCGTGGCACCCCTTTCATTCTGCCACTGTGAAAAATGCTTCATAGCATGCTCATGTCAACATTTTCATAAAAAAATGTATAAACCTTGATTATGTCATCCACATCATGATAAAAACGTTTAAAATGTTCAAAAATGTTGTTTGCATTAAATTGCTTAATTTCATGTGGGTATTCATCGGAATTGTTGTTTGTTGTATCCGGCCTCATTTAAACTTTCCTAAATAGGTGGTTTTCTCATGTTTCACCTCTTGCCATGTTTAACAACATTTAATATTGTTGTGTACCTAAACGAGAATGAACTAAATAATTGATTGTGGTGTCTCGTCAATATGCAACTCGTTGCATATTGAGCTCCACTTAAAGTGTAGTATTGTTTGTTGCATTTTGCCTTGCCTTTTTGTAGAGACCAGACCTCAAATAGTCTGATCTCTGTGCATCAGCGTCATCCCTGGATCGGTAATGCTGATACACACAGTACTTGAGGATTTATAACAGAGTAGCAATCATACACTTATTACATCGAATGTCTCAAAAGAGAACATATTACAAAAATATGGCTTACGGCCATCTAAAATCGATAACAGCGGAAGGGTTGGAAGATAAAGTGAGTCCATCAACTCCAACGACAATACTGAGTGAAAGACAAAGACATATGGCACCTTACTCGCCGTCTAAAAAGTCTGCAACATGAACGTTGCAGCCCGAAACGGGTCAGCACATGGAATATGCTGGCAATGTAACACAAGAGAGTAATGAACAGAATAAATTGCTATCACTACATGCATATATAGCTGGTGGAAAGCTCTATGGTTCCAGTTTTGCATAAAGCCAATTTTCCCCTACAACAAAGGAATAAATTTTATTTAACTATCATGGTGGTTGTTAAACATTGAGAAGGTTCCTCCAACTCAATCCCAATTAAACATCATCATTAAACCCAATCAAATTAATTTAGTGTGATGAGATCAACATGATAATCCAAGAACTAGATACTCAAAACGTCCATAACCGGGGACACGGCTAACCATGATTAGTTTATACACTCTGCAGAGGTTTGTGCACTTTTCCCCACAAGACTCGAGTACATCCCTGGTCAGAGAATCGAGACACAGTCTTTCGGAAACAATAACTCTTTACTCTGGGTGGACAGTTACACCTACTTTCCCCTACATGTGCTAGCTCACCACTGAAAGAGGTCTTGGAACGTACTCAACTATGCTAGAGCCCATAATAGCTTGTGGATGCACACGGAAGTTTCTAGCATGAATAATCTTATGATCACACGGGTACTCCGGGATATCCTAGGACAACACTGGATTCTCCAGGTGCCCTAACAAACACTGGGTACTCCAGGGTGCCTTCAAGCAATCCACCCAGATGTGTATTAAAGTAGCCACCTTAAGTTAGCCATTAAGTAACAACACTCACATCTGTCATGAAATCACTCGATCCAAACCACGTCTACAAGCATATCATAGCAATATAAGCAACGTAGAAGTAACTCCCAAAGGTTTGATAATAAACAGGACAATAGGTACTACCTCATCTACTTCCCAAAACCCACATGTTAAACAGATCCTAACCATGCATTTGTTTAAGGATTGAACTAATGCAATAAAACTGGGAGTAAAAAGGTATGATCAAAATGTTACTTGCCTTGCTGATGATCCGTGAAACCTAGAGACTCGTAGTAGCACACTTCGCACTCCGGGTACTCTATCGCAAACAAACAAGCACAAGTACTCAATTGGAAGCACGAGTAAAACTCAAATAAGAGATCTAACCAGAAAGTTCAACTTAAGAACTCCGGTTTGCAAAAAGAATCAAATCAAACGAAGCAACGAAACTCAAACTGCGAAAGAAACAAGCTCCATTTACTAATCTGGACTTATGTCAAAATTTACGGTAGCAAAATCTTGTTGAAGTTTATTAAACAGAAAGAGGGCTTCGAGACGAAGATCTAGACGCTTGTTTCATCTGATTTGGATAAACAAGTGAAAAGATAAACTAGTATGAAAATTAGGGCAGAAATCGCGATCGAAAATAATCGCGGAAAAACCCTGGAAAAAGAAAAGCTGACGAACAGACTAACGAACGAACGTTCGCTGTCTGCGGCTAACGGGTGAACTCCGTTCGTTAAAATGAACATACGGACGGACATCCGCTAATTAGGTAAATCGAGAAAAATCGAATCGAACTAATCTAAAAAATCCTAGGTTTCTAAAAAAACGAGCGGTTTTCAAAAAAACCGAATCAGCGGCGGCGGCGGTTGCTACCTCCGGCGAGGTGGGGGCGGCTCCGGCGGGGGTTTGCTACGGTGGCGGGGCTCCGGGGCGGCGGCGAGGTGGTGGCGGGGCAACAGCGAGGTGTGGAGGTGGGAGCCTGTGTGTGGCGGTGATTCTGGGCGGCGGTGGCGTCGGTGGCGGGGAGGTGGTGAGAGGCGGCGGGTGGGGTATTTAAGGAGGGGATGGGGTTCGGCGGCTTGGGGAGGAGTCGAGGAGGAGGAGTCCTCCTCGGACTCGGCGGCGGCGTGCTCGGTCGGAGTCGGTCAGGCGAGGCGGGAGGCGGCGGCGCGCCGGCCGGCTCGGTGGGCCGCTAGCCCGATCGAACCTGTGAACAGCTTTTTCTAAATAAGATTCCGCCGAAAACAAATCCTAGAAAAAAATTAAATAAAACATCTAAGAATGCCAAAATAAATTTTCACCATCTAAATAAAATATTTAGAACAAGACGAACATTTTCTTGGCCTAAAAAATGCAATTTTGAAAACGTGCAATTTTTCTAATTCAAATAAAATCGCAACAAAACTCCGAATAAAATTCTTATTTGATTTTAATATTAAATATCCAATATTTCTTTAATTTGGGGAAGTCATTTTATCCCCTCTCTTTTATTTTCATAATGGAAATATTCGAAGAGAAAATAATTTAAAATCAAATGATCCTCTTTTCAAAATTTGAGAAAACTCAAATATGAAACTAACAAAATCCCCAACTCTCTCCGTGGGTCCTTGAGTTGCGTAGAATTTCTAGTATCTACCCAAAAATGCAATAAAATATGATATGCAATGATGATCTAATGTATAACATTCCAAATTGGAAATTTTGGATGTTACACTTTTTAAACCGGACATGCATCATACTTGATTGTGCATCGTGCCTTGTTTATGTGATGGTTGTTTACCATGTTGTTTGCTTCTTTCCGTTGCGCTTCTCCTTGATAGTTCCGGTAACGTTGCGTTTGTGAGGATTCGTTCGACTGTGTTGGTTTGTCTACTTCTTGGACTCGTTCTTCTTCCTTGTGGGATCTCAGGCAGATGACCATTACCCTCGATATCACTTCTATCTTTGCTTTCTAGTTGTTTTGTTCTATCGCTATGTTGCGCTACCTATCACTTGTTTACCATGCCTCCCATATTGCTATGTTCAACCTCTAACCCACCTTCCTAGCAAACCGTTGTTTGGCTATGTTACCGCTCTGCTCAGCCCCTCTTATAGCGTTGTTAGTTGTAGGTGAAGTTGAAGATTGCTCCATGTTGGAACATGTTTATGTTGGGATATCACAATATCTCTTATTTACTTAATGCATATATATATTTGGTGAAGGGTGGAAGGCTCAGCCTTATGCCTGGTGTTTTGTTCCACTCTTCCCGCCTTAGTTTCCGTCATACCGGTGTTATGTTCCTTGATTTTGTGTTCCTTACGCGGTCGGGTTTATGGGAACCCCTTGACAGTTCGCTTTGAATAAAACTCATGCAGCAAGGTGATATGTCTCCAACGTATCTATAATTTTGATTGTTCCATGCTATTATATTACCCGTTTTGGATGTTTATGGGCTTTACTTTACACATTTATATCATTTTTGCGACTAACCTACTAACCGGAGGCCCAGCTCGTATTTCTGTTTTTTTTTGCCTATTTCAGTGTTTCGAAGAAATGGAATATCAAACGGAGTCCAAACGGAATGAAACCTTCGGGGACGTGATTTTTGGAACGAACGTGATCCAGAGGACTTGGAGTGGAAGTCAAGAAACAAGGGAGGCGGCCACAAGGGTGGAGGGTGCCCCCCTACTACTAGGCGCGCTCCCCTATCTCGTGGGCCCCTCGGGAGTCCACCGACCTACTTCTTCCTCCTATATATACCCATGTACCCCAAAAACATTAGAAGTGACCATGAAAACCTAATTCCACCGCCGTAACCTTCTGTATCTGCGAGATCCCATCTTGGAGCCTTCACCAGCGCTCCGCCGGAGGGGGAATCGATCACGGAGGGCCTCTACTTCATCTGCAAGGCCTCTCCGATGAGTTGTGAGTAGTTTACCACAGACCTTCGGGTCCATAGTTATTAGCTAGATGGCTTCTTCTCTCTCTTTGAATCTCAATACCATGTTCTCCTTGATCTTCTTGGAGATCTATTCGATGTAACTCTTTTTGCGGTGTGTTTGTCGAGATCTAATGAATTGTGGGTTTATGATCAAGTTTATCTATGAGAAATATTTGAATCTCCTCTGAATTCTTTTATGTGTGATGAAGTTATCTTTGCAAGTCTCTTTGAATTATCAGTTTGGTTTGGCCTACTAGATTGATCTTTCTTGCAATGGGAGAAGTGCTTAGCTTTGGGTTCAATCTTGCGGTGTCCTTTCCTAGTGACAGCAGGGGCAGCAAAGCACGTATTGTATTGTTGCCATCGAGGATAAAAAGATGGGGTTTATATCATATTGCATGAGTTTATCCCTCTACATCATGTCATCTTTCTTAATGCGTTACTCTGTTCTTTATGAACTTAATACTCTAGAAGCATGCTAGATAGCGGTCGATGTGTGGAGTAATAGTAGTAGATGCAGGAAGGAGTCGGTCTACTTGTCACGGACGTGATGCCTATATACATGATCATGCCTTGATAATATCAAAATTATTCGCTTTCCTATCAATTGCTCGACAGTAATTTGTTCACCCACCGTAATACTTATGCTATCTTGAGAGAAGCCACTAGTGAAACCTATGACCCGGGTCTATCTCTTATCATATAAGCTTTCAATCTACTTTTATTTTGCATCTTTACTTTTCCTATCTATATTATAAAATACCAAAAATATATTTATCTTATCATATTATCTCTATCAGATCTCACTTTCGCAAGTGGCTGTGAAGGGATTGACAACCCCTTTATTGCGTCGGTTGCAAGTTCTTGTTTGTTTGTGTAGGTGCGAGGGACTTTTGAGGAGCCTCCTACTGGATTGATACCTTAGTTCTCAAAAACTGAGGAAAATACTTACGCTACTATTGCTGCATCACCCTTTCCTCTTCAAGGAAAACCAATGCAAGCTCAAGACGTAGCACAAGGCCCAACATTGGTTTTCTATTTGCCTAACAACATATAACCCTCCCTTGGGGTCTGCAGCCCCGAGGGTCATCTTTATTTTAACCCCCCCCCCCCGGGCCAGTGCTCCTCTGAGTGTTGGTCCAAACTCGAGCCACTTGCAGCGCCACCTCGGGGAAATTTGAGGGCTGGTTTTAGCTGTACGTAGTGTTCATCCAGTGTGCCCTGAGAACAAGTTATGTCCAGCTCCTATCGGGATTTGTCGGCACATCCGGACGGTCTTGCTGGTCTTGTTTTACCATTGTCGAAATGTCTTGTAACTGGGATTCCGAGTCTGATCGGGTCTTTCCGGGAGAAGGAATATCCTTCGTTGATCGTGAGAGCTTGTGATGGGCTAAGTTGGGACACCCCTGCAGGGTAAAAACTTTTGAAAGCTGTGCCCACGGTTATGTGGCAGATGGGGATTTGTTAATGTCCAGTTGTAGAGAACTTGACACTTGACTTAATTAAAATGCATCAACCGCGTGTGTAGCCATGATGGTCTCTTCTCGGCGGAGTCCAGGAAGTGAACACGGTTTGGGTTATGTTTGAACGTAAGTAGTCTTCAGGATCACTTCTTGATCACTTCTAGCTTCACGACCGTTGCGTAGCTTCTCATCTTACTCTTATTTGCGTATGTTAGCCACCATATTTGCTTAGCGCTTGCTGCAACTCCACCTCATCACCACATCCTACCCATAAGCTTAAATAGTCTTGATCTCGCGGGTTTTGAGATTGTTGAGTCCTCGTGACTCACAAGATACTACCAAACAGTTGCAGGTCCCAATGATACCAGTGCAGGTGATGCAACCGAGCTCAGATGGGAGTTCGACGAGGTCCTTGGCAGTTACTACGTGTCTTTCCCTGATGATCAGTGGTGGAGCCCAGTTGGGACAATCAGGGATCTAGCATTTGGGGTTATCATCTTTTCATTTGGATTTGTCCGTAGTCGGACTATGAGTGTACTCTGATGATGTATGAATTATATGACCTTTGTGTGAAGTGGCGATTGTAAGCCAACTCTCTTTATCCCTTTCTTGTTCATTACATGGGATTGTGTGAAGATGACCCTTCTTGCGACAAAAACCACAATGCTGTTATGCCTCTAAGTCGTGCCTTGACACGTGGGAGATATAGCCGCATCGTGGGCGTTACGAGTTGGTAATCAGAGCCATCCCCGACTTAGGAGCCCCCTGCTTGATCGAATCGCTTACGTTGTTGAGTCTAGAACAACATGTTTTGAGTCCTAGGATTATATATATCGGAGAGTAGGATTCTTTTTACTCCTCGGTCCCTTCATCACTCTGGTGAGGTCTCCTGACGTAGATGTTTTGTCTTTCCTCTCCTCAGTTTTCAGTAAAAAAAATTTAAGATCACGCGGGTATCTTGGGATCGTTCTGATATTCTAGTGACGAGAACATTGTTCTTGGTGCCTCCTGACATTTAGGGGTTGTGGCAGTGTCCCGGGGAGTTGAGCTCCAAGGTGTTGTCGTCACAATTTTATTGTTGCAGTTCTGGAATACCTGAGTTTTCGCCGACATTGAAAATCTCTTTTATGCAGTTGTTGGTGAGATAACCTCGATGCTACCCAGTACTGGGGCAGGAGTTCGGGAGTATTGCCATGGCTCGTATAACGGATGCTTTTCGAAGGTTGAGGTACACGTTTTCCGGAGTTTTCTTGGTTATGTGTTGACGGATGGATACAGCTGGATGTAGGGATTGTTAGTTTTGGGTGAGATATATATTGCTTCCCCTGTATCCCCAACACTAGATTGCATAACCAGAAAATTTTGGGAGTTTATAGGTGGGAATTCAAATAGCTCTAGTTTTTTTTTCTTTCCGACAAATGCATGATATGAGATTGGGGTTCGACGTCTAGTGGTCCGCCTATCCACGGTCGTTTTTACAGTGGTCACATTGTGTCTTAATGAGTCCTTGGCTATGCTGATTCATGGACGCTTCGTATGCATGTGCACTGCCTTGTACATGATGGTGTTGTACGACCGAGCCCGTGTGGGCCCCACCACGAAAACTTCGGACGAAATCTCTATCATATGTTTGTTTCCGGCTTATCCTGACAGCCAAATCCTTTGTTTTGTTTTGAGTTGTGGTATTCGAGTTGCTTCGATGTCAAGTGTTGATCCATACCTTCCCAAAATGGTGTTCTCATATTTCTATGGGAGTACTAATCCTTTTATTCATGTTGAATGGTCATGCCAATTCTTTTCCAACCGGCGTGCTTCTCCTCAAGTGGATCCGGTCATTTCAACATCCGCAAGATCAATTCTAAGTTTTTCTCAACGGTATCCATTCCATCTACCCAAGTTGCCTTTGTTTTCCCGCCCTCCCACCCTTTTTCTTCAAGGACTCAGATTTATTAATCAAGTATCCTTTTATGGATGTGAAGTCCCATCATTTTTTTTCTTTCAATATTCTTATCCAGTGATTCTCAAGAAGATGCTCAACAGTTTCAAGTTTATTATTCTTCGTTCTCTTTTCTTCTCCGGTGGATTCAATTCAAGCTTTGTCGATCATATTCTTTCCTTGTTTCAAATGTGTTCCCATGCCGGTGCACCTCTTAGTTGCTCACCTCTCCCAGTTCATATCCGGAGTGTTGAAGATATCTCAGAAGATTCATGTTTCCATTCTCAATCTGTTCAAGCTATTTGGAGATTATTATCTCATTCAAGTCATTCAATTAACCGGTGCAATCTCTCTTCAAAATCGTTCAATGGTGTTTCTCTTGAGTGGGCCCTAACCCACAGGTCTTTTTCCAAGATCTTACCTGACTCTTCTAATTTTCCCGGAGCTATTCCCAAATTCTTTTCGAAGTTTGACGTAAGAATGAATATTCATTAGTCAGATGTGTTCTTCAAGATCACTTTCAAATTCTTTTGATCGTTGGTTCAAATTTTCTATTCACCATTCCGGAGTGCCTCAACAATTCATGGTGGTTCTCATCATCATTCTCAACATTCGAAGACCGAAGAAGGATTTCTCTTAAATCTTGCTCCATTCTCTTCAAGATTCATGGTTCTAGCTTGATGCCATCCTCTCATAATTGTTTTCGATTGTCAGAATTCTTTTCACCCATCCGATGCATTTCAAGAGTTTCTTTCCTTTCTCGATCACCTGAAGGCCATCATTTTTCAATATTATTCATTCTTAGTTTTCAGCTCTCGTTCTCGAATTCTTCCAGTGCATCATTCAAATATCCTCTAATCAGTTCATGATCTCTTCGTTCTCATGTATCTAAATCCTCTCAAGTATCTTCATTCGTTTTCCAATTCTTCACGGTGAATTGTGCCTTTTCTACTCTCATTTCAAATTCTTATGGCGGTTTGTTCAAGATTCCTCTTCCTTTATTACCGTATCATTTCATTCGTTCTTTCCAATCCTCCCAGTGATTCATTGAACACTTCTTCAAGTTGGCGCTATATCTCTCTTCAATCCTTGCAAAAGAATAAGTAGTGTGCCAAATCCGTTGCTTCTCATCAATTTAAATTGGTGAAGGATACGCATAACATAATTCTTATTCCTGTTTCATCCAAGTGATTAATTTCTTCTTTCCGGAGTTGTTCATCATATCACATTCTCGATTCAAGTTGCTCACCTTTCTTTCCCGGAGTTCCAAGTTTTTTTCGGTTATCTAGTCACGAAGCTCCATCTAAATCATTGCAAGGCTTTAATTCTGGTTCTCTTCAACCTCCAATTCTTCTTCATAATCATTTTCTTTTCCGGAGATCTTCCAAGAGGTTCTTCATGGTGGTTCATCAAGGATTTAATTCATTCTTGAAGTGTTCTTCAAGATTCTTGTTGGAGGATTCAAGTATTCTTCTTGCATTCCGGGATGCAACTTTTGTTCCCTTATCTTTTGAGGTGGTGTTATGTCATTTTGACAATATCCTTTATGTTTTGTGATTCACATGTTGTCAAGAATGATGTATTTTAAATCCATCAATCTCTTCATTGGAGTTACCTTGGTATTGATTTCACTTAAAGCCTTCCCTAAGGAATGTTGCTAATTGTGGTGTCTATCGATAATCCAAGTTTCCACCTATTCTAGCGGTGAAAGAAGTTTTTCATCTCTTTGGTGCTCTCAATCAAATCAATGGTTTCCATTAGTGGCCGGTTTTCACCTCATAGTTTTGAGATGTTTTCCATAAGCCCACAACAAGCTTGTGCTTTCGTTGTTGATTTTCCAATAACTCCGTTCAACCCTTCTCCGTAAGGATGATTTTCAAATTCAATTGTGGTAGAAGATATCATTTTCTTCTTAATTCTTTGCTTTCCAATGGTCCAACTTCTATTCCTTCTTTCCGAAGGCTTTGTGATGTACACTTCGAACCATCATCTCATTTTGTAAATATCATGTTCTTTTCCTTGCTTATCCGTTTACTAGGAGTGTCATGTGCTCTGCTCAAGTTATTTTCATTAGTCTTGCATCTCTTTTCAACTGGAGTGTTGTCCGAATTTGTTCTTCGTTGTTCCTTGTTTATCTCGTTTCAACCAGAGTGATTTCAATTCCTTCTTGTTCTTTGTGCTCGTCATTCTTAGCTTTGCAACCTCCAAGGTTCTCATAATGTTCCTTGTTCCTCTTTTCTAACAGAGCTTTTCAATCTTGTTCATCTCCGTTGTATTCTTTCTTTCTAGTTGTCCAACCTCTCAAGGTCCATGGTTTCACTCGTTTGTTGAAGAAGCAACTTTGTTTTACCTCTTCCATTTCCGTTTCTCTCTGGTTCCATCCCTAGGATCTCGGGTCGAGATCCTCTGTTAGTGGAGGAGAGTTGTAACGCCCCAAGACCGACGCTCCAGACGCCTTCCATGTTTTCCGAGTTTCATCGTGTGATTTTGTTTTGTTCGTGCATCCATCTCTGCATCATGTGCACTGCATCATGTCATCTTGCACCCCCTTTTTAAAACTCAGCTAAATAAATTGCATGGATGTTTAGTCCATTTAAAACGAGGGAATTCACATGGTGATTTCTCTTTACAACATATCATCCCAATATTATAGGGGGCTATAATAAATATTCCATTAATTTGGAATTGATCGTAACACACTTGCAAAATTATTCCCATGCCTTTGTTATCTTACTTTTTGACCTCAAACTTTGTCCATCAAATTCTTTCGTCATTTTCCTGAGCTCCACCGAAATTCTCAACATTTTTGGACCTACCAAACACCCACTTCTTTCACCACTCATTTGAATTAAATTCAAATGAGTTTGGATCTTGGTTGCCCAACACCCTTCCAACCATTTCCGTTAAATCACTCACATTTTCCCGATCTTAGGAAAATATCTCACTAGTCCATACTCCTTCTCTAACCTCTTCTTTTCTCTCTTTTATTTCTTTCTTTTTCTGTAAATGGAAAAGAGAGAAGCCTATTTTGGCCCAATGACCAGGCCAGCCCATCTAACCTCTTAAAGCCCAGCCTCCTCCCGAACCCTAGCACCCCTGGTTCGATCCCCTTCATCTCTCCTTCTCTCGATCCCTGCTTCCTTCCCTCCTCGATCCCCACCATCCTCCTTCCGCCGCCACGCACACACAGAGAGAGGAGCGAGAGCCCCGCTCTCTCGATCCCTATCTCTCTTCCTCCCCAGGAGCCCACATTCCCCAGATCTCCTGCAACATGGGAGACTCTCCTCCTTTGCCTCGCCTGCCCCTTCGTCGTTTGCAGCCAGTCATCGCAGAACCAGGCCGCCGCCCCGCACCATCTCATGGACCCGTGTCTCCCCGTCGCCCCTGCTCAAGCTTCGCAGCCATGGCGCCGCCACCACCATCTCCAGCTGCTCCCCTGCAGCTCCTCCTCCGCCTCGTCCTCACGTCCGGCCTCGTCCCGCCCCGCCTTCCGCCTCCTCCATCGATTGTCCCGGCCACCAGAGCTGTTGACGGCCGAAGCCCGGTCGTGTTGCAGCCTCTGCTGCTGGCGACCTCGACCAGAGTCCTTATTTTGAGCCGGAAATCTTCTGATGGCTTTTAAATTTTCATCGATCTAGCAGTAATCTCCGGGGCCCGTGTTATTTTTCCCTTTAATGACACGGAGTTCTTGAATTCATTGAAACCGGCTAATTTTGCCGAGTCATACCATTGTAGCCCCCGAGTCTCAAGACGGCTCGAGGAGTTGGCTTGAGATTCTCCGTATTGACCATAGCAGAAGGTATATATCATTGGCGTTGATAGCGCTATGTGAATCCACAGAAGGTTCAGGTGACTGAGGCGGGTTATAAATGATCCCGTATGAGCCGTGTCAGCAACTCGGCCAATGGCTCCTTCCAACTGGTTGTTTGAAGTTAACCACACTGTAGTGGCGGTGACTTGTGCACCTGCCCACTGAACCATCTAGTGCAGATGGCGGCTGATAATATATGATAATTTGCCTCTAATTTGTTGGAAGAAACCCGGCTTCCCAAGTAGTGACTTGCTCTTACTCAATAAACAGCTCATCCAGACAAGTGCGGCTCGGTGTGTCGATATATACCAGGCCGCGAGAGATGGACGATAAAGACGACCATAACATCAGAGGCGGCATAGACAGATGAACCGGCCGTAGCGTTGTAAGACGGTGCGGACGGGCAAGTTGTCCTCCTTGTTGTAAGCCGGCGTGGTCGCGAGAGACGGCCACGGCGTTGTAAGCCGGCGCGGGAGTTCGTTGGGTAACGACGACCACCTATGCCAAGAGATGTTGGCGTGCCTCCATTTCCGCAGTATAATATCACTTTTTGTCATAAATAATTGCCCTGCATAAAAATGTTGCAAGCCAGAATAATTGTTCTTTGACAAAAAGCAATATATGACATAAAAATATACCGGACGGATTTCACCTGATACGTCTGGCCAGTAATTATCCACCGCAGAGTTACTGATCACCATGGTGAAGCTGTAATCGATCACGGGTGAGCCGGCTGCGGCGTTGTAAGCCAGCGCGGATGGGCGAGTTATTCGCAAGTGCGGTAAGTCGCATGGACGGGAGAATCGGCCGCAGGGACGTACGGGCGATCTGTCCGTCATATTGTAAACTGGCGCAGACGTATGAACCGGCCGCGAGGGTGGACAGGCAAGTCGTCCGTGGCGTTGTAAGGCGGCACGGAGTCGGCTGGCGCGTTGATGTAGACCGGACCACAAGGCAGCTTGCACGCGTGGTCATCGAGCAACACGGCGCAGAAGAACGTCAATGCAGACTGATGCTGTCACACACTCCGTATCCACGGTATAATAGCCCTTTTGTACTAAGTAATTGACCTGCGTATAAAAACACCACAGGGCAGAGTAGTGGTGCTAGGAGGAATTAAAATGTATTGATAAAATATATAGGAGGAATACTGCCTTTTTTTATCGTAGACACCGGTATTGAATAATGTTGAATAATATATGCACGTTGAGCTCCGCTGATGTGATGCAGCACATCACCCACGTGTGACCTTCCTTTGTCTTTCTCCTCTATCTTTTTTTGACCGTGCAAATGGTAGCAGCAGTACCTTCAACTAGCACCGGACCATGACTTACTTCACATGAAATGTACTAGTGCTGTAGTACTGATTGCTTAGTCATCTTGTGAGGAAAGAAACATTAGCTTCCAGTAGTACTCGTGGTAGATGATCCTTGCGCGGACCAAAGTTTAACTCGTGGCAGACGGGTGTCGTGGGGAGACTGACCCACGAACACCTATGGGGCCGGCGGACCGGGCCCCTTTCGGTTCGGCGGGGGGCGGATATCGCGCGAAGGGCAGATCGAGGCGAAGCACACGGGCGGTTTACCCAGCTTCAGAGCTCTCCGGAGAGATAATACTCCTACTGCTGCATGTCTGAATGTATTGAGTTCTTGCTCGGGAGCGCTGAGTGCTACAGTACACACTAGCTGCTAACGAGACCGAGCGTGAGTGTTTTCTGGCCTTCAAACCCCCCTCTATGTTGCGCATGGGCCTCCTTTTATATGCTCAAGGGGTCACCGACAGGTGGCAACGTAGACAAGGGCAAAAATGGAAAAGAATTGCGGTTGGTACAACTACTTGTACAGTGTATCATACCTAACCCCGACGGCGGGGACAAAGGCATTAAATGCCCGTCGTGTGCCAAAAAGCGGTGCGAAAAGGACCGTCGGGCGCCACCGCTTGCCACGATGGCAATCTTGTCGGCGTCGCTTGCCACCTCGCACCGCTGGCTGCCGACTTCTTGCCACGCGCTGGAAAGGTCGAGGCGACACGTTGGTGGATGTCTTTGGAGCGCTGGTGCGAGTGGTAACTTGCGCTGACAAGCGCCTTGCCGCGGTCGTTGTCTCGTCGCGTCCGGAAGCTTGTCGCTCTCCGAGCCTTGCCGGGACGTGTGGCGCGTCGCGGCAAGTTCCTTGAAGTGCCTCGATTGGCCGTCCCGGCAAGCTCCTCTTGCCGGGGCCTTGTCTCCTTGGCTTGAATACTTTGTTCTTGAATGGCTCCAAAGGAACCACGGAGGACCTTGGCGGTCACCCGGCAAGCCTTGCCGCTGAGGGTCTTCTGTTGCCCGTGCACAAGTTCGGGATACTAGGGTACCCCTACTCTAGTACACCGACAAGAGCCCCGGGCGAGGCCACACACGTGTCGGCTGTTGGGCGGGCCCAAAATCGGGCACGGCACGCGCTTGCCCGGATTCTGTTGTATCTTGCTCCGTATCCACCGCACCCTCCCCTAACGGCATGCGTTGAATGCGGCGTCGTGGGAGAGATCGTGGGTGGTTTCTTTATTCGGAAAAGCGGAGCGTCCGCCCCCTCCCTCTTTATAAGCGGAAGCAGGCAGTTCGCCCATCTCGCCAGTTGCTAATCCAATCTCAAAAATTCTCCGCGCTCCCCTTCTTCCCAAAAGCTGAAGAGAGCGGCGCTCGCCCCCATCGCTACCGGCACCACCAATGCCGTCGATCTCCCCACCACCTCCGCCATGGCTCAAAGCGGCAAGGGAAGGCGTGAAAGGCGACCGAGGTGCAGCGGCTCGTGGCGCTTCTGAAAGAGTAGACAACCTTCCCCCGCTTCATGGCGAAGGAGCGAGTACTACTACCTCTTATGGTCGACGAGACGCGGCGCATCCGCCTGCGAAGGTACTCTCGCTGCCGCTTGAGCGGGCTCGAATGGATATCCCTTCTTCGTGTTGTTCTTCTACTGCGGGCTCTGCCCGCCTTTCTCTGAATTTTTCTGCGACATCATGAACACCTACGGGTTCCACCTCCTTGACTTCACCCCCAACGTCGTTCTGACCTTGGCAGTTTTCGCACATCTCTACGAAAACTTTGTCGGAGTCCATCCAAATGTAGCTCTCTTTCGCCACTTATTTATGCCCCGAGTTGAGAGAGGAGAGCCTTTATCCGGCGGGATCGCTTGGATCTCGAGAGCCGGCAAGAAGGAAGCTTATCTGGAGGGAGAGCTCTGCGGCAAGTGGGAGGAATGGAGAGCAGAATGGTGCTGGATTTTCGAGGAGAATCCGCAGCCGTTTACCGCCCAGCGCCAAGCCCCAGTAGCACGCGGCAACGATTGGAGCAGCGTGGCCCCGGAAGACGATAGGCTGAAGATTGCCGTCACCCGGATCCTACGCCTCAGGCTTGCCGGGCTCACTGTAGGTGCCATTGGCGCAGATGTTCTTCGCCGCCGCATCGCTCCCCTGCAGGAGAGGAGGAGACCCGCCTGGGAGTTCGGGGGTGCGGCGGACATCATGAGGTTGCGCCCGGGCCTCAACTTCAACTTCACTGTCCTGGAACTGGACGCGATGCTCAAGGAATTGTTCAAGCACGACCCTCAACATCCCAAATGGTTCAAGTTGCCGAAGGGTGTCGTTCCGCTGTGCAACAATTCCTCGCTCGACCGCATCCGTGCAATGATGTCACTGTGCGATTCGCATGGAATTGTCCCAACTTGGCAAGAGCCTGCAGACGACGTTGTGCGGGAATTCTTTGATGGCTTGGTGGAAGTGGCAGTCCGCTCCGACGAGCAGAAAAGCCTCACCCGCGACACCACCGATGCGGAGATCAGCGATCGCCACCCGGTCTGGAAGAGGCGGCGGCAGCTGCCGCATGGCGGTTTGGATTCACCGTGGAGGAGGCAGAGGCAGCAGAGGCGGCAAGCCTTGTCGGCGAGAGGAGTTTGTCGGCGAGGAGAGCTTGCCGAGCTGAAGTCGAAGTCGGCGAGCCCACCGAGGGTGCGGCGGCTCGTCGAGGCTGACTCCTCTTCCTCCTCATCTTGAGATAGCCCGCCGCAAGCAGAGCCCCAGCTCCACCAAGAAGGCGTCTCCGCAAGGCGGGGGCGTAGCGAGGCGGCGAGCGAGTCAGCCGCCGCGGCGCATGCGACACGCTCCACGCGACAAACACCGTTGCGCTGGAGGCGCTTCACGCCCGCGGTAAGCGGAGCGGGTCCTCCCGGACCGCCGCCTCTGCTCTGCCGCTGCCCCGCCAAGCGGTCAAGGAACCCTCCTCCGCCTCTTCGCGCCGAAGGTGGGCCGGACTTCGACCTCTCCGCGCTCAGCTCCGACGAGGAAGAAGAAGAGTAAGATTCTTTGTTGTACTTGTAGTTCTTTAATTCTTGCTGTTTTGTCTTGTATCTGATTTGCTTTACTCCGAACTCATTCCTTTTCAGGACTCTGGCCCAGAGAGCGGCGAAGAGAGCCAAGGTCCCGGTGATTGTCATCGAGGACGATCCCACCGTGACAGCAGGGGGTGCGCCCGAGACCACCTTGCCGGACCCGGCAATCACTCCTCCAAGCAGCCCCCAATGTAGCCCCCAGTGTAAATATATGATTTACTTCTCGCTGTTAGGCGCGCATGGGTGCTCTTTCTTTGCTGATATATGACTCTTGGTTTGTGTAGGAGCAGAGCAGCTTCACCAGGAGCACTCGGAAGCCGCCCCCGACGTGCCATCCGCTTCGACTACACCGCCGAGGGATGATTCCCCGGCAAGGGAGCGTTCTCCGGCAAGGGAGAAGTCTCCGGCAAGGGACAGTTCTCCAGCAAGGGACAGCACCAGCGACCCCCCACTGGTGGAGCCCATGACTATAGAACCCAGCACAGGTAATCCTTTCGCTTGAAAACTTCCCTTGGGTTCATCTTCTTCTGATCTTCTTTTTGGATATTTGCTTGACTTTTCTCCCTCTTCCGGCCGTCAGATCCATCTTCCACGGAGCCGATGGAGACTAAGGTCACCGGCGAGGAGAACGCGCGCGGCAATACCAACGACGCCGCTGCCACCGAAGAAGCAGTTGGCGCTGATGAGCCCGCCGGCGAAGAGGCCGCCAAAGCTGCCGCCGTAGAAGTGGCGAGGATCCGGCGATCGCCAGCGACCCGAGGCGCAAAGCGCAAGGCGCTTACATCGATCGCCGATCCCCAGCTGCTGCCGCAGCGTCGAACTCGAAGAGTCGATCCGGCGCCTATTTGAAGGCGGGGATGGCGTCTTCATCAAGCTCCACAGGCGTCAAGCTCGAGGCGTCGGTCGAAGGAGAAACCTTGGATGGAGAGGTGCTCGCCTCCATTGGCCGGCGCTGGTTGTGCCGAAAGCAAAGCGGCAATGCGAAGTCGAGGAGGAGGCTGCTGCGGAAGCTGGTGTCGCTCTATCGCTTTCAGCGAGCCAAGGTGGAATCCGAGAAGCACTTGTCGCGCAGGCGGGAGTGGACATCGAGAAGCGGGCGGAGGAGCTCCGGGATCGCAACCAGGAAGCTCTCCGGTCCCTGGCAGAGAAGCGGGCGCAACTCACCGAGGAGCAGAAAGCCTTCCTCCTTGAGAAGGCCGAAGTTGAAGAGCAACAACGGCTTGCCGCCGAGGAGCTGTTTGCGCGGGAGGGTGAGTTGCCGCAGCGGAAGGTCAACCTTGACAGCCACGAGGAGGAGCTTGCTGCGCGCGAGCAAACATTTGGCGGGGCTCTCAAGGAAGCAGAGGATGCTGCCGCAGCTGCCGAGGCCGCCAAGAAGGAGCTGGAGATGAAAGTGGCACAGCTAGAGGTCGATCTCAAGGCGAGGGGTGAAGAGCTTGCCGCGCTCAAGCGGGAGCGCGAGAAGGACGCCTACACCCTTGGCGAACTGCAGGGTAGTCTCGCCGAGAAGGGCAAGGAGCTTAGCGCCGCCCAGGACTCCAACGCAGATCTTGAGTTGAAGCTAGCTACTTTGACCAAGACGCTGGACGGCGCCAGGGAGCAGGAGGTGGCTTTGAAGAAGCAGATCGAGGCCGACGAGGCGCTGCTGGCGAGTGCTGCCGTCACCCAGAACACCTTTAGGGAGAATGTGGAGCACTGGACGAAGGGTCTCGTGGATGTTGCCGCAGCCATCAACGAGGAGCTGGCACAGTTGGGGATGGAGGATTTCAGGTATTCCTCTGATGAGAACCTCCAACCCAGCGCCAAGCTCAGCTTGTTCTTCAAAGGCATGGCGACGGCCCTCCAGCGACTCCGGGAGAAGATCCCAAAGCAGCTGGCCGACGAGTCACGCAAGATCTGAGCGGGAGTTCTTCAAAAGGTTTTGGTGATGGTGGCCTTCCGCAACCCAGGCCTCAACCTCACCAACGTCCTCAAGACCCTGCCGCCGGATGCTGATCTGGAAGCGCTCAAGACCCTTGTCGCACCCATTGTGGACAAGGTGAACGAGATCAAGAGGGTTGATGGCGATCGTGTAGACTAGACCGCCCGTTTTCTCCTTTTCTTCTCGCTGCTGGTCATGTTACGAGAACAATCTATTAGAGCTGCGACAAGCTATCTTGTAATATAACTCTATTTCGGGTAGTGATTGCTATGTTATTTCCTTTACTTGATTCCTTCCTTTGTATGTTTTTGCCCTACGCTTTTAGGGAACTTGTCGGCTCAGGCACCTTAGCATGGCGCTGAGTCTTGGGACGTCGGAGACCTCTTGGCGGTGCCGCTGCCGACAAGAAACCTTGTCGCAACTAGTCGCAGCTCACTTAAGTTGTTGAGCGGACTCGAAACAAAGTAAGGGCGCAACTAGCTACGAGTTGGTTCCTCCGCGCACAGGTTTTCCATACAAAGCACGGTCGTTCGAGGAAGATAACTTAAAATTTTAAAACTGATTGCTCAAACTTTGGCAACTTAGCTTTTCTGTCGTTTGCGTCCCGGTAAGGCGAAACTTTCTTGAACGACGCCTGGTCCACACCATTATCTTCTCCTTTCCCCCCGGCAAACTTGTGGGCGAGGGAACCTTCCTTTCTTTCAGAAAGAGAAAGAAGAGAAAATAAAGATATGGAGCCTTACGGCTCGTTATTGCTTACCGGGGGTAGGTGCTGCACAAAGTGTCAGACAACACATGCAAAAAAATAAAAGCATGAAATTAACAAGATGTGCGGAGCACATGAGCTTTACTTATGCACGGGGTCTGCGCCCGGCTTTGTACAAAGGATTACATGCAACAGCAGCAAGACTTGTACAAAAGGTGGTTGTCGGAACAGGTTCGGCAACCGCGCCTCTGAGTAAAACTTACGAAGATGCTCAATGTTCCAGAGTTGCTCACGGAATGCCATCTTGGTCTCAAAGCGGACGGCGCTGGCCTAGTGACTCGTTTCACCGGTAAGGGCCTTCCCACTTCAAGCGTCAACTTGTTGGAATTCTTGGCGGACTGAGCAGCGCCAAGAACAAGGTCGCCTTCCTCGAGACTTCGGCATTAACTGCGGCTATGGTAGCGGCGCAATGCTTCTGGTATCGAGCAGCTCGTCTGCAGACTGAAGGCGGTCTTCCTCAAGGAGCAGTGCGTCATCTTGTCGCAGCTGCTCTTGCTCAAGCTCATCATAGCGAGCACTCGAGGCGACCGTATCTGAGTTCCGTGGGGTGAACTGCCTCTGCTCCATAGACTAGAGCGAAGGTGTCGGCGATGGCTCGATTTGGCGTCGTCTGATCGACCAAGAACCACCGGCAGCTCCTCAATCCATTCTTTCCGCACTTGCGCGGCATGTCGAAAGTCGATCTTAAGCCAGCGCAGCACTTCGACATTGCCCTCTCCGCTTGACCGTTGCTTCTTGGATGAGCAGCGAAGCGAAGCAGAACCTTGGCGCCAAGATCTTGGGCGTCTTGCATGAAGGTGCGGCTCGTAAATTGCGTGCCGTTGTCGGTGATGATCTGTTAGGGATTCGAAGTGGCAAACAATCGGCGTGAAGAACTTGATCGCTTGTCGTCTTTGTCACCTTCCTCTTTGCTTTCACTTCGGCCACTTTGTGAACTTGTCGATTACAGCGTACAAGTACTCAAAGCCCCGACAGCTTCGGGGAAAGGGCCGAGGATGTCGAGCCCCGGACGAAAATGGCGAGGATAAAGGGATCATCTGGAGAGCTTGAGCTGGCTGGTGTATCTGCTTGGAATGGGCCAGCACGCTTCACACTTGGTTACTTGTGCGATTGCATCTGGAGGGCTGTCGGCCAAAAGAAACCTTTGCGGAATGCTTTTGGCAAGTGCTCTTGCGCCAATGTGGTGACCACATATGCCTCCATGTATCACTGCCAACAGCTTTTGTCCATCTTCGGTGAATACACTTCAATTTCACACCGTTGAGTCTTCTTCTGTACAGTGCGTTGTCGACGAACTGGTACATACTTGACTGCTGGGCTACTCTTTCCGCTTCTTCTTGCTCTTCGGGAAGTTCTCCTATCTGAAGGAAACGGACAATCTGCTGTCCCCATGCTGGAGCTTGTGGCTCGACAACAAGGGCTAAAGGCACATATGCTGCTGCGGGAACATCCGCTTCTACGGCGAGAACCTGCGGCCCAGCCGGAGCTTGACGTTCCCCGGCAAGCTTGCCGGAGCAAAACTTGTCGGGAGCGTATGCTTCAACGGAACAAACCCTAGGGCTTGCCGGAGCAGACTGCTCCTCAGCACTCTTAGTGTTGATCTTGGGGACCTTCTTGGCGGCAGCTTCGGGGAGCTCTGCCAGAAAATAGTCACCAGAAATCAACTTCCTCTTCTTGCTCTGTCCAGTTGATGGCGTTACAGACGGTTGAGTCAGTTTGAGCACAAAGATCCCTGGCTCCACAGGTAACTTAAGTGTAGCGCACTTCGACAGGCCATCGGCAATGTCGTTCTGAGCTCTTGGAACATGTTCCATCTGTACGCCGTCAAAGTGCTCTTCTAACTTTCTCACTTCATCAACGTAAGCTTCCATCAACGGACTCTGATAATTCTTGTTCACTTGGCGGACGACAAGCTGCGAGTCACCCCGACAATGAGCTTCTTGATCCCAAGGTGCATTGCGATCTCGAGACCGGCAAGCAAACCTTCATACTCTGCGGTATTGTTTGTTGCTTGCTCCTTGGGAAAGTGCATCTAGACTACGTGACTTGAGGTGCTCTCACGGTGGGTATGACAAGTAGCACGCCCAAGACCGGCGCCTTGCAGCGAGAAGGCACCATCAAAGTACATCAGCCACTCTTTGCTTGCCTCCTTGGCGGGATGCTTGTTTGGAATTTCTTCATCACGGTGTTGGCGTCCACTCTGCTATGAATTCTGCCAATGCTCGCTCTAGATAGTTGAAGTGCTCTCAAACTTGAGGCCAAAGCTTGGCAGTTCAGTGCCCACTCGACAATCCTGCTGTTGCTTACGGATTCTGCAGTATCCTCTTGATTGGAAAAGCAGTGACAAGCTGTGATCTCATGTGCTTGGAAGTAATGGCGCAGCTTTCTCGAGGCCATGAGAAGGCGAAAAGCAATTCGCACACGAGTACCTTGACCTAGCCCCTGCGAAGGGAACTAACAAGGTAAGCTAGGCGCTACACCATTCTCTTGCATCTCCTCATGCGCTGCTGCAGATCCATCTTTTGTCGGGACGAGCTTGCCGTGAAGCCCCCGCTTGTCATTTGGATGCATCTGCCGTGGTTCTTTGGCTCATCATCCGCCTCCCTCTCCGCTACTAACGCAGCACTAACCACTTGATTGGTTGCCGCTATATACAGCAAACAACTTCTCTTGTGGCTTAGGTGCGACAAGTGTTGAGTGGAGGGCAGTATCTCTTCAAGTCTGCGGCGCAGCCTCCGCTTCGAGTCCATTTCATTGGACCTGCCTTTTTCAATATTTTGAAAAATGGCGTAGGCGCTTCAGCAGAACTTAGAGATAAACCTCTTGAGAGCAGCCATGCAACCGCAAGTCTTCGTACATCCTTGGCGCACTTTGGTGCTTCAATCTGCTCAATGGCCTTGATCTTGTCGGGATTGGCTTCAATTCCCATTTGAGACACGAAGAACCGAGAAGCTTGCGGAGGGGACTCCATACACACACTTCTCGGGGTTAAGCTTGAGGTTGATCTTGTGCAGATTCGCGAAGGTTTTTTCATCTAAATCTTGAATCAGAGTTGCCTTGTCCTTGCTCTTGACCACTATGTCATCCATGTAGGCTTCCACATTTCTGTGCATTTGTGGCTTAAAAGCGTCATGGACTACCCTTCCAAATGTTGAACCAGCATTCTTTAAACCGAAAGGCATCCGTATGAAACAGTATGTGCCACATGGAGTGATGAATGCGGTCTTCTCCTCATCCTCTTCTGCCATGAAGATCTGATGGTATCCTGAATATGCGTCAAGAAATGAAAGCAAGTCACATCCAGCCGTGGAGTCAACAATCTGGTCAATGCGCGGTAAGGAAATGGGTCTTTGGGACAAGCTTTATTGACATCGGTAAAGTCGATACAAAGCCTCCATTTCCGTTTGCCTTGCGCTGCGACTACGGATTGGCCAACCACGTAGGATGGAGCACTCCTCGACAAGGCCTGCTGCTTACAATTTCTTGATTTCTTCTGCGATGAATTCTTGGCGCTCCTTTGCTTGTTTCGACCTTACGCTTGGCGGGCGCGCATGAGGACAGACGGCAAGATGGTGCTCGATTACTTCCACAGGAACACGGGGATGTCGGGGCGGTTGCCACGCAAACACGTCGATGTTAGCCTGAGAGCAGCAGCGGCGCTTTCCTATTTAGGGTCGAGAGTGGCGCGATGGTGAAGGTACCACCGGTGCCGTCCTCCTTGGCGGACACCTTCTTGGTCTCTGGCGGAGCTGCCATTGCCTTCTTATGCTTGCGGTGGAGCTCGATGGTGCGTCCTCGGCGGTGGCGCAGCACTCGAAGAGGTGCGCTTGCGGAGTGGGCATCGAACTCTTGCGGACTTGGTCTTCTTCTTCCCCACAGGAGCTTCAGCGACAAGTGACTTGCGATCATTGCGGCTCTTTGCTTCCGGTAGATCTTGTCGGTAGCAGATAAGAGCATCCTTCTTGTCGCCGAGGACCTGAGATGACACTTATCGGGCGGGCATCTTGACATGTTATGCGCATAGTGAGAGGCTGTCATGAATTTGGCGAGTCTTTGGATGGTCGAGTATCCCATTGTAAGGCAATGGAAAGTCAGCAACGTCAAAAGTGACCCTTTCAGTCCTGAAGTTCAGCTCGCTGCCAAATGTCACCGGCAACGTGATCTTTCCTTCGGTTTGCTCCTTCCGGGTTGATTCCTTGGAATGAGCGGTCTCTTCGAGCTTCATTGTCGAGGATCTGGAGTTTACGGAGTACGCGGAGGAGATCAGTTCAAGCCGCCCCACCGATTAACTAGCATCTTAGTGACCTTGAGGTTGCGGATAGTTGGTGAAACCAACATCGGCAAGCACGACCGCGATTATGCGATCGGTGGTCCTCAATATCAAAGATGATAGGCGTCTTGGACCATTTCGAGGCTTGCGTGACTCGGCGGGTGGTTCGCGCATTGACTTCCCGCACCCTTGCTTGAGCTGGCGGTGTGAAGTATGTGAGAAGCACCACCGTCAGCGCACAGGACCTCTCGTGGCTTTACGGAACTCCGCTCATCGGCCTCGTCATCATCCATATCTTCATCGTCGTCATCGTCTTCATCCTTGTCGCGGCCGCGGGGAGGTCTGTCTCCTTGCCACTGCTTGGCCTTGCTGCGGCGTCCTCCCCGGCCGGGACGTTTCTTGCCGGCTCCACCAGCACCTTCTTGGGCCTTCTCCTTGTCGCGTCGCTCGTACTCAGCCTTTTGCTGCTCAACAAGCTGCTCGACCTTCTTGCAGCTCTGGAGGTCATGGCCCTTGGTGCGGTGGATCTTGCAGTATTGCTTGTTGGTGCCGTCCTGCTTGTCGGCGACCGCCACAGCCTCGTCGGAGCCACCAGCTTTGGCTTTCTCGGCGCCACCTCCATTGCCGGACTGCTCAACGACTAGCACATCTTTGCCTTTCTTCTTCCTGTTGTTCCGCCGCCGGTTTCTCTTTGCCGGGGTAGCATCCTTGCTGTCAGATCCTCCTGCTCATGTATTCTCTCCGGGGAGTTTCCTTCCTTCCTCAGCACGTGCACACTTGTCGGCAGGGCATATAGCTCACTGACGTCTCTGATCTTGCACATCGCCATCTCCTCCCGCATCCTGCGGTTTCGCGCGATCGATGGAGCGTCGCTGATGATCGCGGCAGGGTGGACATCGGGATGTTGTCTTTGTACCGCGGTGAAACTCTGAATGTACTTGCGCAGGACTCTCCTTCCTTACAGGCGAGTATATGAAGGTCGCTCTCTTGGCCATGAGGTTTGTGGTCGCCTGTAAAGGCACCGACAAACTGATGGCACAGATCTGCCCAGGAGGATATGGAGTTGTCCGGCAAGTGCATGAGCAGGACGACATTGGGCTTGAGCACCGCCGGAAGTAGTTAGCAAGGATCTTGTCGTCCGCCCGGCAGCTTGCACCGCGATGGTGTAGATCTTTGAGGAACTCCGACGGATGCGACTTGCCGTCGTGCTTCTCTGGTACATCGGCTTGAAATTCTTCGTCTTTGGGCCCTTTGGACTTGCCGCAGCTCATGGGTGAACGCAGGGCAACCTACCGCGTACGGCAAGTCGCCTAGTTCCCCTGGCGCATGCATGTCGACAAAGGGCCTAGCGCGCTGGTCTGATTGATGTCGCGCTTCTCTTCGGCGCTTGATGCGAGTACGAGCATCTTCTTGCTGTCGTTCATGAAGAACTTGGCGCTGATCGTGACGAGCTCGTGGATCTGATGACGCGGTGGAGTCGTTGTCGAGGTAGATCCGGCGAGTCGGCGATCTTGGCCTTCGGGGTGGAGAGTGCACGGTGGTTGCACCCCCACCAGTTTTGTCGCCATCGGCTTGCGCCTGGCAATCTTGCCGCGGCTGCGATGTACTCGGCTGCCGTGGAGTGTCGTCGTTGGCGAAGCCGATGAGACTCTGAATGGTGGCCCTCCATTCGTCGATCTTGTCTGCCGTTGGAGGGTAGTCCAGGAGCAGTTGAGCTCGCGCTAAAGCTTTTGCCGAAGTGGTGGGTGGCAGTGGCGAACGGTGCGAGGAGCGGGATATGCTCGGACTTCTAACTATGTTAGAAGGAGTAGTATCCCGTCCAGGCGACCGTGTCTTGCTCGTGCCAGCGTGTTGGCGTGCATCTGGTCTGAGCACCACGAGATCCACCGGCTCGATCTTGGTCCAACGGCGTATGGTACCGCGAGTACCATGACGTTGTCGGTCCGCGCCTCTGAGATGGGCGCGGTGCATGTCTGGACACGAAGTCTGCGCAGCCTTGTCCTTGACTGGCAGCACCGTGAGCTCCCTCGTCGGCGCCCGTTCTTCCGCGGCGTCTACCCCACCACCCGTTTGCTCCGGTGGTGGTGGGATCGACGTGGGCGGAGCAGCCACCTCAAAGCCTTCTTCTTGGTGGCATGTCGATGAAGAAAATGAAGATCTAGCTTCAGCGTGAGCGTCGGATCAGTTCACACAGCCTCGGCGCCCCTACGGCGCGCCATAGATGTCGTGGGAGATCGACCCACGGACACCTATGGGACGGCGGATCGGGCCCCTTTAGTTCAGCGGGGCGGAGATCGCGAAAAAGCGGTCGAGGAAAGCTAACAGGCGGTTTACCCGGCGGAGATCTCCGGAGAGATAATACTCCTCTTCTTTGCATGTCTGAATGTATTGAGTTTTTGCTCGGGAGCGCTGAGTGCTACAGTACACACTAGCTGCTAACGAGACCAAGCGTGAGTGTTTTCTGGCCTTCGAACCCCCCCTCTACGTTGCACATGGGCCTCCTATTATATGCTCAAGGGGTCATCGACAGGTGGCAACGTAGACAAGGGCAAAAATGGAAAAGAATTGCGGTTGGTACAACTACTTATGCGATGTATCATACCTAACCACGGCGGCGGGGACAAAGGCATTAAATGCCCGTCTGTGTCGCCCAAACAGTGCAGAAAGGGACCGTTAGGGGCGCCACCGCTTGCCACGATGGCAATCTTGTCAGCGTCGCTTGCCACCTCGCACCGCTCGCTGCACAGCTTCTTGCCACGCGCGCCTAGAAAGGTCCCAGGGCGACACGTTGGTGGATGTGCTGGAGCGCGGGTGTAGAGTGGTAGCTTGCCGCGGGAAGCGCCTTGCTGCGGTCATTGTCTCGTCGCGTCCGGAAGCTTGTCGCTCTTCGGGCCTTGCCGAGACGTGTGGCGCGTCGCGGCAAGTTCCTTGAAGTGCCTCGATTGGCCTTCCCGGCAAGCTCCTCTTGCCGGGGCCTTGTCTCCTTGGCTTGAATACTTTGTTCTTGAATGGCTCCAAAGGAACCACGGAGGACCTTGGCGGTCACCCGGCAAGCCTTGCTGTGGGGTGCTGCGACTGCCCGTGCACAAGTTCGGGATACTAGGGTACCCCTACTCTAGTACACCGACAGGCGCCGACGAGTTAACAGCTTGACGAGGGCCCCCGGCAGTACACTCGGGTGACTCAGTTTTTGTCTTCTCCTCTCGTGTAGACAAGTGCCGTCCATTGCATTGAATATTCTAATCAAAAGTACCTCTGAACAATTCCTTGGTGAGTCCCCGGGTAAGCCATTACTGAACTGTTCGAGACAACCACAAAATAGTGGTTTGACAATTTTACAACTCGGAAACGGTGACTTGATGGAGACCAGCGACTTGAGGCCGCTTGGCGATTCGGCGGCTGAAGCGAGCTCGGAGGTGACTTAGTAGCAAGGCAAGGTCAATGCGGCGTCTCTCTACAGACGGGGGTGCTCTGGCGAGTCGACGGAGTGGCTCTGCCATGGCGGCGGGTTGGAGAAGCACGGCTATGACCGGGTCAGCGCGGCCACGCAGAGGAGGCAAGACACGCCGGCGGCTGTGCCGCAAGAGGCCAGTAGGCGAGGTGCAATAGCGATGAGGCGGATGTGGAGCGGCTCGGCGCTGCGCTAGCCCCACGCAGAGTAGTGTGCTGATTGATCTTTTGTCCTTTGTGAAGGAAGCATTGGGTGCGTTCGTTCAGGGGTTCCCATGGTGACGTTCGCCAAGGAGAAGGTGGAGGTGATGTTGATGTAAGCGGAAAGCGACGGCGGGTCAGATCCGGGGTGGCGAGAGCCAGCTGGGCGCGCGAGAGCCGGCGTTTACGCGGACCAGGCTCACACTATAGCCAGCAGGCTACACCATCTTTTGTTCTCAAACCTAACAGATTGCCTTTCCCTGATGCCTGAAATTTAACAACAGTTCCTGCTGCATCTTGGTTCTCATACTTGTGGCCTTCGCCATCCTTGTTCAACACATTAGTTACTCGGTTCACTTCAACCTCAAGTTGTTGCCGTAGCTTCTCAAGCTAGAGAACGTGAAGTACTTTCTGCTCTTTTGTGGTGAGTCAAAGTTATTCCACCCTTGGCTGGTTATCACCCGTCCTTTTTCTGTATTTCTTCAGAACCGGAGTTGACTTGGCCATGGCGGCTCGTAGCTACTGCAGTACAGCAGTAGGGACCTGTCGATGGTGATGCGGCTCGTAGCTACTGCAGTACAGCAGTAGGGACCTGGCGGTGGCGATTTTTACGCGGCCAGTGAGGCGGCTGCGGCAGAATGGCGTCGGGCGGAGTGGCGCGGTGCAGCTCGGGAGGAACGAGGCGGGAGGCGACTCGCGGAGGCCGGCCAGAGTGGAGCGGCGGACGGCTAGGGCTCATGCCTGCAGCCAGAGTCGGCCGAGGCCAAGGCCGCACGGGCAAGTGGACGCTCAGTCGTTGAACCAGCGAGCGAAGGACGGCTCGGCTGCGTGCTATCTTGCGGCTGATTCGGAGCAGAAGAAGGTGGTGGCGGCGGCTCAAATTCAGGGTGAAACGAGGCGGCGCCAGCAACCCACGGCGACGAGGCGACTCATACAGGCGGCCTTGCAGCAGAAGGCTTGGCTCAGCAACGGCCGGTCAGTTGGAGGCGCGAACCGGCAGCGATGGAGGCGCAGTGGGTCAACGAGGCGGATGGCAGGAGGATTCCGAGCCTGTGGACTATCCGTGTTCGGGTCTTGGCCTTTCACCCCCTTTGTTTTGACATCTGAATCGAATCCGGCTTGGAGCAGCACCAGCGATCGTCCAGGTCGCCCAGTCACATGTGTCCTGAATCATCCGTACATGATTTGATCTCATGGTTTCTCTCATGGACTTGTCCCACGGATTCGCTTTTGCCCAGCAAGATGTTGTCTTATCCACCACTTTTGGTAAACGTGCCACCTTTGGTACTTCATCTGTGGCTACTCAAAAAAATCTCGGACTCGGCGGATCGCCAAGGTTCTTGCAGCGGCGGCAAAAAACGCAACCCTAAATTTCCCTTTATCTCAAATCTCATACGGGTCGTAGATGTGACTGTTTGCAAAAGAAACAATGTAAATCCTTTCCCCGATGACTCTTCTTCATCCATAAAATTGCCAAAGTTCTCGATCCATCGGAGAGATCCCTCCAAGAACTCAACACCACCGTGCGCCAGCCCCACGGTGGGCGCCAACTGTCATGGAATTGTCACGACAGATGTCCTAGTGTAAGGACTTAGTCGCGAGGCCAACGAATCTATGTGGTAGCTTGAAGGGGTTGAGCGGAATCGAGAGACGCAACACACAAGGCGAGGATTTGGACAGCTTTTGGCCCCGGGAAACATCATCCGGTAATAACCCTACATGCTGTTTGTGGCTAGGTCTCATTATGATCATGAGGGAGTCGCCGTAAGCCGGCTCTCCTCTTTGTGTCTAACCCTAGATATTGTTTCTTGTTGCTTGTCCCTCTTTAGGGAGCCCTGCCCCTCCTTATATAAGTTGAAGGGGCGGCTTACATGTAGAGTCCTATTAGGATTAGAACTAACTTATTCTCTATTACAAGTCGGATACAAGTACGGGTCTTGCTTCCTCGTAAAGGAAATATTCCTCATGCCTTCTGTCTTAAGCCGGCCCACCATAATATGAGTCGGTCTACTGGGCCTTGGGCCTAGTCTTCTATGTGACCCGCCGTCGGGGTCATCCGTGAGTCGTCTGACCAGTGAGCCGCCAGACCCGTGAGTCGCCAGTCTTCCGATGGGTCATCAGTGAAGCGCCAAGTTCGGCCGGGTCATACTTCTGGCCGGCTCATACCGCGGGGTATATCCCCGACAGTGTCCGTCATCAGCGAGTGAATCCGGGCTGTAGCAACTGGGTTAGTAGGACTCTGGTAAAACGGGCTGTAGCAGGCTAACAGGACTCCGGTAGACACCGCGTGACATTTCCCCAAAAGGACAGACACAGGAATGAAGAAGGACACATGCCGGCCGGCCTAAGTGTTCCGGAGCAGTAGAAAGCTACCAAGGCTCAGTGGAAGCACTAGGAGACATTTCCCGGTAAGAGAGGCTGCCAAGGATAAACAACTAGATTGTCAGATCCCACACATACCAAGCATTTTAATAACATACACACAATATGCTTGATATGTGCAAATACAACATGGCATCACAACATGACTCTACAACTCAAGTATTTTATTCAATAGGCTCCAGGAGCGAGATATTACAAACATAGGTCTCATGACCCAACATTCAGAGCATACGAGTCGACGCACATGCGGAAGCTTAACATGTCTGAGTACAGACATCTACAAATGAAAAAGGCTGTGAAGCCTCACTATCTACCAGATCCTGCCGAGGGCACAGGATCGTAGATGAGGTAACAAGCTAAACGTCGAAGTCCACGCGGAACTACTAGCGAGACTGAAGTCTCTCTGCAAAAACATAAATTAAGCAAACGTGAGTACAAATGTACCCAGCAAGACTTACATCAGAACTAACTACATATGCATCATTATCAACAAAGGGGATGGTGGGGTTTAACTGCAGCAAGCCAGCTTTGACTCGGTGGCTATCCTGAACTACGACTGCAAGTAACTCTTTTGAAGTGGCACACACGAGTCCACATATTCACCAACCAATACACCACTATGGATTCGCTCCCGTCTCCCTACGAGAACGCCATCCATAGCACTCACGCTTATCTTGCGTATTTTAGAGTATCCACTTTCATTGTCTATGAACTGTATAGGCAACCCAGAGGTCCTTTACCGCGGACGTGGCTATTCGAATAGATGATGTTAACCCTGCAGGGGTGTACTTCTTCACACACGCTCTCACCACTTACCGTCGTTTACACGACATGTACTCGGCAACCTTCAAGCGGAAGCCCAACGAGGGTGTCGGCCACGGCCTACCTAAACACTCAAGTCTCTAGTCCAGGTTTATCACCTATTCAGGTTCCATCCGTAGGGAGTCCGGCCAAGGTTTCCACATACGGCCTCGAACGATGTGTACAGGGTTCCGCGACACCAAACGGGCGCCCGGCATACCCGACCACGTGCCTACCGCATCACAGCCCACCCCTTGGGTCAGCGCTGTGCACGGCCTCCAGCATACTACAAACACTAGAAACTACTTGCAACTCCTGGACAGAGGACAAGGGTGATTAAGAAGCCGAGAGGGTCCATTGGTTTCGGGCCCAATGCGTGGTAGTAACTGTTCATGGATCACAAACACAAAACTCAGTTCCTAAGGACGGCTTCAATGAGACAACCCACCATGTACTCCTACATGGCCTCTCACCGCTACCTTTACCAAATCGTGTTCACACACTTAGCTCTCAACAGTAGGACATGTTCACAACATTCCAATTCATCCCCGATGAATCAGACCTGACTCAACTCTAAGAAGTAGCAAGCATGACAAACAAGCATGAATGAGTAGGCACATCAGGGCTCAAACAACTCCTACTCATGCTAGTGGGTTTCATCTATTTACTGTGGCAATGACAGGTCATGCAGAGGAAAGGGGTTCAGCTACCGCAGCAAGGAATAGATGAATTGTTGTTGTGCTAATGCAGTAAAAGAGAGCAGGAGCGAGAGAGTGGGATTGTATCGGAATGAACAAGGGGGTTTTGCTTTCCTGGCACTTCTGAAGATAGTATAGTTCTTCATCGGTGTCATCGAACTCATCATCGGGACATCGTCTACTGAGAGGGGACAAATACCGGCAAACAAGGAAGAACACAATCAATGTAATGCACAATATGATGCATGATCATGACATGTCAATATGCTGTGATTTGAGCTAATGCAACTAGCAATAGATTAGATGGAGTTGGTTTGAATCCAAGATTCAAATTCAAACTCCATATGTGGTTATTCAATTGCCATTTATATGACTTGTCCTAAACAGTAGTTGTAAGTTGTTATAACATGCATGAAAATCGTACAGATGGATAGATTGGATTTTTCTGATCATTTTTCATATATAATTTGTTTCGTTTGGAGTTATGGTTGAATTTCTATGAATTTTAGAAGTTTTGGACATTTTCTAGAATTAACTGAATTATTTTAAATAAAGAAACTGTTTACTGCATCAGCATGACAACAACACGACGTCATTAGGTCAACGGGGCTAGTCCAGGTCAAACCTGATGCGTGGGGTCCACACGTCAGTGGCACAGGGCTGGTTAGTGTCGCTGATAGGTGGGCCTGGTCAACGGCCACGTCAGCTGGGTCAATTCTGACGCATGGGGCCACTAAGATTAGTTAAGGCTAAACAGGAAACTAACTGTTGTTGATTAAGGGCGTGGGGCCCATATGTAAGTGGGTCAGGGGTTAATTAGTGGGTGATTAGCGCTAACTAGATGGCCACGTCGATAGTCGCCGGAGCCTCGCCGGCGGTGACCTCGAACCGCGGCGGAGTTTGCTCGGAACTTGACAGAGGCGACGGATCGACGCACCGGGGGCACCAGAAGGTAGCCCGTGCCCGTGCGCATCTAGGGAGACCAACGGGAGGTGCGGGGGTGGCCGGAGTACGCTGGAAGCGAGCTCGCGGTGGCGGCCGGAGCTCGGCCTCGAACGTTGCGGGGCTGCGGGGTACGGAGAGGCCAAACGAGGGGATATGCGGAGTCCTGGGGCAGCTAGGAGCTTGCTAGGCTCGTCGGTCTGAGCGCATCAGCACGGCAGCGCCATGCTCGGCGTCCATGGCGGACGGCGACGCTCGGTACGGTGGCTAACACGGTTACAGCGGGGAAAAACCACGGAGAGAGAGGGGGAACATAGGAGAGCTCACGGCGGGGCTAGCAGAGGGGACGGCGAGGTCGGGGAAGCTCTGGACGCGCCAAATCGGGCGGTGGAGATCCCCGACAGAGGCGCGATGAGGACGGCGGGGACGATGTTGCAGGGCTCCTGTGGTCGCGTGCGTCGGGTGTGTAGCTCCATGGGGTCGTGGCTGAGGTCGGGACGCGAAGAGGAAGTGAGGGGGTGGTTGTGGCCGTGCTGCTGCTCGTCGGCACAGCCTCGGTGGCTTCGGCCATGGCGAGGAGAAGCAGAGGAGCGAGGGGAAAGCGAGCAGAGGGAGATGGTTCGATGCGGATAGAAGCGGCGAGGTCATCCGCATCGTCGACGTGTCTCGGGGAGCAGCTAGACAGCTGCTGTGTGGCGCGCGACGAGCGCCCGTGCGTCGGGGACACGCCCGCGTCCTCCTGGCGTGGTGGAGAAGATGGTGGCAGCACTGGTGGGCTGGGCGAGGTAACTGGGCCGGTGGGTGGGCTACACAGGTGAGGCCAGGTAAGATTTCCTCCTCTCCTGTTTTTTTCCTATTTATGTTTTTCTTTTCTAATTATTTCTTTTTGTTTTGATTTGATTCATAGACAAAATCATTTTTAGATTCATGGAAAATAATTGTGTGAGCTATTTGGAGTCGTCTAGTGGTACACAACATTTTCTAGAATTTCTGGACTTCTAAACTAATATTTATGAATATAACTCCAACTCAAATAATGCATGGATTAAATCAAAGGCCCGGGAAAAATACTTTTGGACCTTCAAAAATATTGGTTTGAATTTCATTCTTGCCAATATTTTTCAAAGCTAAAAAGGAACATTTCCCTGGAACATTTGAAGAAATTTTGGGTTGATCATTTCAAACTATCTTCTGAGGCTTCTCGAAATTTCTCAATTCAAATTTCTTTAAATTTAAACTTGATGATCAACAAAGACATGCAAGGCTGATCTAGGGTTGTGACACCAGCACCATCTCCTCTCTAACCCTAGTTCATCTCTTGTATATGATCTTTGTCTCAAAACCTCAGATTGGTACATGTGGGTTGCTAGTAGTGTTGATTACTCCTTGTAGTTGATGCTAGTTGGTTTATTCGGTGGAAGATCATATGTTCAGATCATTTATGCATATTAATACCCCCTCTTATTATGAACATGAATATGATTTGTGAGTAGTTACGTTTGTTCCTAAGGACATGGGAGAAGTCTTGTTATAAGTAGTCGTGTGAATTTGGTATTCGTTCGATATTTTGATGAGATGTATGTTGTCTCTCCTCTAGTGGTGTTATGTGAACGTCGACTACATGACACTTCACCATTATTTGGGCCTAGGGGAAGGCATTGGGAAGTAATAAGTAGATAATGGGTTGCTAGAGTGACAGAAGCTTAAACCCTAGTTTATGCGTTTCTTCGTAAGGGGCTAATTTGGATCCATATGTTTCATGCTATGGTTAAGTTTACCTTAATTCTTCTTTTGTGGTTGCGGATGCTTGCGAGAGGGGTTAATCATAAGTGGGATGCTTGTCCAAGGAAGGATAGTACCCAAGCACCGGTCCACCCACATATCAAATTATCAATGTACCGAATGCAAATCGTATGAGCATGATGAAAACTAGCTTGACGATAATTCCCATGTGTCCTCGGGAGCGCTTTCCTTTATATAAGAGTTTGTCCAGGCTTGTCCTTTGCTGTAAAAAGCATTGGGCCACCTTGTTCCACCTTGTTTACTTTTGTTACTTGTTACCCGTTACGAATTACCTTATCACAAAACTATCTACCGATAATTTTAGTGCTTGCAGAGAATACCTTACTGAAAACTGCTTGTCATTTCCTTCTGCTCCTCTTTGGGTTCAACACTCTTACTTATCGACAGGACTACGATAGATCCCCTATACTTGCGGGTCATCATGGACAAGTCCCCAAGTACATGGATGAAGGAGCACGATGAGAGGAGCCATTGAACGTCTACAATGGCTGGACATCCGGTCCATGGCCCAGACATCCGGCGCCCTAAGACGGCCGCAATAGCAGGAGTCCAGCCACCCGGAAGATATAGCGCCCGGAAATCCGGCCTGACACGAGCCATCAGACATCCAGACCCGCCCAGAAATCCAACCCGATACCTACAGAAGGTGGACCCAGGCTAGCCTGGACATCCGACTGTGACCCCGGACATCCGGCTCGTCCCGAAGCCCTGGATATTCAACCCCCAGCCCGGACATCCAGCACCTGCGCGTGCCTAACCGGGCCAGCGCCCCATGTACCCCCTTTCCTTCACTCCCACTTGTACTAGCACTATATATAGACCACCTCCTCCCTCTTTCTAGGGTTAGCAAAAGCTTAGCTCATTTGAGATAGAGCTTTGATCATCAACTACGATACTCACATGGAGCCCAAGGCCTCCATGTGAGAAGATCCCCTAGTGATGAGGACATCAATAACATTGTTACACCCATAGCCCCTATTGTTATACATGCTAGACCAATTACTAGAGCTCGCACATGCCAATCAAATTATCAGGTACTTCCGTTTCTCGGTAACAATTCTAATGTTCATGAGAATATGACGCAGTGATGAGGACATCAATATCATTTTTACACCCCACAACCCCTGCTGCTATACATACTGGACCAATTACTAGAGCTTGCGCATGCCAATTAAATTACCAGGTACTTTTATTTCTTAGTAACGATTCTAACGTTCATGAGAATATGATGCTGCCTAAATTGGATACACTTGTTTTGCTTACAAATGAATGGCCTAGCTTGGACAAGAAGGATGAGCATTGGAGCAAGATCAAGCATGGAGATGATGGCATGCGCAAGGGGAACAAGAATGGAGTTTCAAGTGATGATTTCAGGGCTTTGAAGCCACCATAATGAGGGCATGAAGGCTTGGACAAAATATACAAGATGCCACTTCATAAATTTCGTCTAGAGGATATAACAGGTGTTGCGTCACTTTATTATTGGGCCAGGCCCATGAAATTTCGAAATACTTCAGTATAGGCTGTTTTTAGAGTCCGTATGTGTGGACAGCGAGTTAGGGTTGGTTTCGGACCCCTCCAAGAGGTCGCGAAATTTCCCCTAATCCTATATATACGGCCCTTAGGGCATCATTTAGATTTTGGTTTTTGTTTAGATTAAAGTTTGCCATTGCTGCAACTTCGCGTACTTCGTTTGTGTTCAACAACCAGACAAAGACATCACAGAACCCCACTTTCATCAATAAAGATTTCCTCTTGTATTCGCAATATCCAGATTGCAATCTCAGTTTCTTGCTTGTTCTTTGTTTGCTCGCAAGAAATAGATCGTCTGATGTGGAGCACCCCAAGGTCATCCACATGGACCTACCTATGTCTCCCCAAGTGCCTAGTGGACCCATGACAAGAGCTCGCGCACGTGATATTCAATCCGAGGTGACATCTCTCCTACTTGAGCTTCCCTTACATGTGAATAAGATATGGTTGCTACCTCAATCAGAGATAATGTGTATGATCAGGTACCGCAAGCATCCCGAGGATCCGATGACTAAAGGAAAAGAAATGGCCAATGTCAAGACTTGTGCAGAGTTTCTGCCAAGCCCGGAACTTCTGGTCCCAGCCCGTAACCTCCGGCCCTCGCCACTCCAGATGATGCCCGGCCGTGCCAACTCTTTGTCCAAGCCGAAACAAGCCCGGAACCTCACCACGAACTTCCGGACATCGGAACCTCTGGCATGCCCGGAACTTTCGGCCCCTGGAAACCAGACCGGCCCCAACCATGTCAACTCTCGGCTTACACCGGACCTTTGGCCAGAACCTGCCCGGAACTTTCGGATCCCGGACCTTACACCCCTTCTCGGAACTTCTGTCTTGCCAACACGCAGTGACTCTGGTCCGAGGCCCATGTACCCCTTCGCCCCCCTAGACTATATATACTCCCTCTTCCCAACGTTCTAGGGTCGGCATTGTGATAGCTCATTTTGGAGATAGAGCTTTGCTCGTCCACTTGTTACCTACTCCTTTGGAGATCAAGGCCTCCAAGGAGAAGATCCCCCAAGTGGATTCAAGACCCCATCTAGGGAAGATCCCCTCGAGGATTCAAGACCTCATCTCCTCACGGATTGAGAAGAACTAGCTACCATTTGTATCGTCCTTTGCTAGATTTGGATCGTATATTTCTCTTTGCACATGTGTAATCGAATCTCGTTGATTTGAGTGTTTCCTCTCGTTTTCCATCGTGTGTTTTCATCGTGTTCTTCGGAAATTCCCCTCCAAATCGTGAAAGATCGGCCATTAAGGTTCCACCCTACATCATCTTGGTATCATTAGCCACGTTGATCACATTTTTGGAGTCCCTACCCCTTTTTTCTAGCCCAATTTTGCTGATTTTGTCCAAAATTCGAAAATTCCCACAAAAATAGCCCCAATTTTTTTTGTGATTTGTTGGTTTGGATGATGTTTTGTTGATTTTGATCCATGAACTCGTTGTGTTTCAGGTGGATCTAGGCTCAACTATGTGCACCAATAACTTATGCTAAGCAAGATAAACAACTATGTGATAGCAAGATATATAACATGAAACATTATGGCTATCACAAAGTAAAGTGCATAAGTAATGGTCTCGAGTAAGAGATAAACAAGGCGCACGGAGACGATGATGTCCCGAAGTTCACATCCATGCGGATGATAATCTCCGTCTGGAGCGATGTCACTAGGGCCATTGTAATCTCCTCATGCCCTCTCACAATGCATGATGTCGTGATTCTACTAAGGGACCCTTGAGGGCGGTCACCGAATCCATACAAATGGCGACCCTTGGGGTGGTCACCAAATCCGTACAATTGGCAACCCTTGGGGGCGGTCACCGAACTCGTACAAATTGCTCAAGGCAATCTCCACTATGCTTGCTTGGAGCTTTCCACCACAATGATTGAGCTCTCCGACACCACCAACCATCTAGGGCGCTCAAGCACCCAAGAGGCACAAACTCTAAGGTTCCCAAACACCCAAAAGTAACAAGCTACTCAACTTTTCACTTCCATGAATCACCGTGGAGAACTCAAACCTATGCACCAAATGCAATGGCAAAAGCACACAGAGTGCTCAAGTCCTTCTGTCCCAAATCTCCACACAATAACAAAAGCTTATGGATATGAGAGGAATAATAAAGAAGAGGACACAAGGAACTCCAAGATCTATATCCAAGGGGTTCCCCTCACTTAGAGGAGAGATGGGTTGGTGGAAATTTATACCTAGATCTCTGCTACTTGTGAGCTGCGTTGGGATTTCCTCGAAGAGGAGAGGATGATGTAGTATAGTAGATATAAGTATTTCCCTTAGTTAAGAACCAAGGTTATCAATCCAGTAGGAGAACCACGTGAAATCTCGTTAATAGCACCTACACACAAAAGAGCAAATACTTGCACCCAACGTGATCAAGGGGGTTGTCAATCCCCTCGGCGGTTATTTGCAACAATCAAATTTGATAGTGATAGATAGATAAATAAAATAAAAAATAGTAAACAAATTGAAGCAAGGTATTTTTTGGATTTTATATATGATAAAAGTAGACCCGGGGGCCATAGTTTTCACTAGAGGTTTCTCTCTCAAGCACATAAAGTACAGTGGGTGAACAAATTACTGTTGGGCAATTGATAGAAAAGCGCATAGTTATGATGATATTCAAGGGAATGATCATGTGTATAGCCATCATGTTTGAGACAAGTAGACCGACTCCTGCCTGCATCCACTACTATTACTCCACCCATCGACTGCTATCCAACATGCATCTAGGGTATTAAGTTAATGAAAACGAAGTAACGCCTTAAGCAAAATGACATGATGTAGACAAAGTAAACTCAAGTATTATGAATAAACCCTGTCGTCTTCCCCTTAATGGTAACAATACAAATATGTGTCATGTCCCTTTCTGTCACTGGAATTGAGCACCGCAAGATTGAACCCATCACAAAGCACCTCTCCCATTGCAAGATAAATAAATCTAGTTACCCAAACCAAACGGATAGATCAAAGAGAAATACAAAGCTATAATAATCATGCATAAAAGAATTTAGAGAAGACTCAGTTAATATTCATGAATAATCTGATCATAAAGCCACAATTCATCGGATCTCAACAAACACACCGCAAAAGAAGATTACATCGAATAGATCTCCAAGAACAGCGAGGAGAACATTGCATTGAAGATCAAAGAGAGAGAAGAATCCATCTAGCCACTAGCTATTGACCTGTAGGTCTGTGGTAAACTACTCACACATCATCGGAAGGGCAGCAAGGTTGATGTAGAAGACCTCCATGATCGATTCCCCCTCCGACAGAATACCAGAAAAGGCCTCCAAATGGGATCGCGGAAGAACTGAAACTTGCAGCAGCGAAAAAAGTATTTTGGGCGAATCTTTGACGTATTGGGAATATTTGGGAATTTATAGAGGTGGAATTAGTTCAAGAGGTGCCACGAGGAGCCCACAAGCCTACCCCCCCCCCCGGTCTATGGAAATACCCCCTAAGCGGTACTATCATGGACCAGAGTGGTACTACCAACTGGATGCTGAAAAACTGTCTCGCATAAACAGAAGATTGTAAGAAGACCGAAACTACCATAACTACCGCAAATGAACTCTAAAATCAGCAAACTCAATCTTGTTGGGTATATTAAGAACTAGCAATGGAAAATAAATGTCAATAGGATAAGTAAGTGGACCTTCCCAAAATATGAACCGACAAACTCTCCAAGAATGAAAACGCAAAGATGATGCATGTGAACTCCATTTTCGATGAGCTTGAGTTAGACAAGAAGCCGAACACAAACTCTAAAACCTCACATAGAGAATAGCCAAATAAGAACCGATAAAGATGAGGCAAAGGATGCAATGGTTAGAGATCTCTCCGAACGATACGATCAAGCTACTCACTTGAGATCCCCCCTTGATAGTACGATAATCAATCCTATAACCCGGTCTCGCAACTAGCAGCATGAGACCGGTAAAATAGCAAACCTATCAAGGTAAAACCTTTGCCTTGTGCATAATCCACTTGAGCTAGATAATGACGCTCTTTATCTCCTCAAGTTGGACCACCTTTCTTGATTCCGCACGCTCGATGAAGACTACTAGATTGCTCCCTCATACTCCACTATGGGTGAGACTCTCTTAGGCACATCTTCACATTTCCATTATCACGAGAATGGATGGAAAGCTTCAAGCATGATCTCTTCGTGATCCTCCACTTGAACTTGCACATCGCAATCTTAATGACGATCACCACATGATGTTATCCTCCATGGACTATATGACCTTTTGATGCACGCCCATGGAAACATACCTAACCCCACAAAGAACCCTCACATAGACCATGGGGTTAGTACACAAAGCGTAATGGACAATGCTTACCATACCATGGGAAAACTTGATCCCACTCGGTACATCTTCTACGCTTTGTGTTAATCAACTTGAATCACTCTTTGACTTTTGACTTAGTATTGATCAACCTCGTATCTTATCTTCTATCTTCATAAAGATGATGTGTTGAAGATAAACATAAATGTTCACACAATCTTCTTCTTCAAGACATGCTTGCAATAGGCTCAACTCTCACATGACCAATCTTTGGATAACTCCTTGAGTAGCACCTGGTTCAACACATGATCTCCTTCTTATACCCTTGAAACCAATGAATGGTCTTCAAGCAAAGCCTATGGACAAACCCTTCGAATATACCTCAAGGAAACCATTAGTCTATAGGGATTGTCATCAATTAACAAAACCAAACATGGGGGCACCATGCTCTTTCACTTGTTTTGTTGGGGCCATCTACCTTGGATGGTCGAGGTGACTTCTCACACAGCGAGGACTCCCCACGGTCGGTGTCAAAGTTAGTGTTCAAGAAGCAACTTTCCACGGGGGGTACCCTTAGCAATGTGGCTAGTATGAGTAGACGAGGGCGTGTACGATGGCCTTATAGAGAAGGTCGTCATGCACCGACAAAGTGACACAATTCATTTATTTTAAATAGGTCCATTTGCCTCATCAGAACACAACCTGCATCCTATGAGGAAGAGGCGTCGAGAGTGGTGCTCAATGCATGGAACACTTAGAGTGTTGCTGGTTCCAAAGTCCCATGACTCCCAATAGCTCATGTCTTACTAGGTCCCTCAGACTCCGATTCCCGGCCTCCAATCGAGCATCAATTCTTAGGGAGGGAGGGAGGGGGATGACTCTCCTCTTAAATTTATTCAAGTATAGGGTGGATGACGAACAATTTACGTTCCCATGGGATGCCTTAGCCTAGGGGTCCTTGACAATTGACCATGATTACGCTTGAAAAGAGGAGGTGAGAGGGTAGAACTAGGGTCCATGAGCACTTGGATGGGCTCAGAGGTGGGATATGGCCCATCAAGGGAGACTCCCGCCCTAATACAAAGGCTTTTTTCCTTGGTCTTGGACTTCTTTGTTCCTTTGACTTATTATTTGTGTTGTTTGTCTTTTAACATTTTGATCATGAAGACTTGTTTAAACTTTGGTTGACCCGATGGCTTGCTTGGACTCTCGAAGGCATGTTGGACTTTCTTTGACCTCTTTAACTTGTAGTTGACTGACATTGACAATCCACATGGAATGGCAATGTAGGATTGAGGTGGACCCCAAGTATAATTTTGGTCAGTCTTTCAACACAAATGAAATGAAATTTTTGGCAGGATTTGTTTTGTTGAATCTACCAAATTTCATGTTAGGTTGACACCAGGATTTGTAAATTGAAATGAACTGTATCCCATGTTTTGGCTACCATTTTGAGGTGTAATCAATAACCAACACAATGAGCAAGAGTATAGGTTGACCCAATGTTAGGTTGACACCAGGATGTGGTCAAGATTGAGCAGGTCAATTTTGGGGCTTTCTTCCTTTCAGCCATGGTGACCATTGTCGAATCCAGTACCTCCTTCAAGCTGACCTCTGTGTACGGACCTACAAGAAGCAATCTGAAGGACTCCTTTTTTCAGGAGATGAATAGCCAAAAGCCCCTCGATGGAGTTAAGTGGCTGATCACTAGAGATTTCAACCAAATCTACCACGCCCGCGACAAAAACAAAGCAAATGTGGACCGGAGTCGTATTGTTTGCTTCCGTAATGCACTCAATTCTTGTTAGCTCAAGGAGATCCACCTGCAAAATAGAAAGTTTACATGGAGCAATTATGTAGCGATCCGACCCAGTAAGAGTCGAAGTCTCTGTGCTTACCGTGCTAGTCCCTGGATCGACTTGCTAGCACACACAGTACTCAATGAAATAACAGAAATAACAGACATCTCTTTATTACATCGATAGTCCAGGAGCAATACATTTATTACATAATAGGGCATAGAGCCTAATAAACAAATACTGCGGAAGCAAAGTAGTAAATGAGTCCAACTCCACGAGCAAGGTTGAGTGTAGAACATCGACCTATCGCACCTTAATCCTCGTCGGATATATCTACAACGTGATAAGTTACAGCCATATAGGTCAGTACATTGAATGTACTGGAAAGTCACATCAAGAGTAAATGAACCTATTTGTACATGCAATTTGGCTGGTGGAAAGCTCTAAGTTTAGTTTTTGCATAAAGCTAGTTTTCCCTATTGCAAAGTAATTGTTCTACAACTATGAAAATGGCATCGGATGAGTTGGCAAACCCAACTCATTCCATTCCCAAAGTTATCACTTATAATCCCAACTATTTAATTAAGGTGGTGAGATCTCCCAGCATTTCCACTACTAGATGCTCAAATTGTCCGTAACTGGGGACACGGCTAATCGATTAGGTTGACACTTTGCAGAGTTTGCGCACTTTTCCCCACAAGACTCGACCACATCCATGATCGGAGGGTCGAGACATAGCCTTACGAAAATGTTTCCCCTAACCCACGGATAGGCCGGTACACCTACTCATTCTACATCTGCTAGCCTATCCTAGAAGGGGTCACACTATCTACTCAACTAAGTCAGAGGCCATATTGGCTTGCGGCTGCACACGTAAGCTTCTAGACATGAGAATACGATTGATCTCTTTGAGCCTGAGCGGACGGTCCACTAGTGGTGCACCACCATGGATTTCCCATGCGTGCCCCACTGTACTTCGCCAACATTCCAACAAGTTTCCGCCCAGGTAGTTCATTAATTATCTTAGGTCCTATTTACTACATTGTCACTCATACTTTACAATGTTCACTCCCCAATCCACGTCTACTCAGCGAAGCAACATAATGTAAAACGGTGAGGACAATGTGATAAGTTTCAGACCTACCTCAATGAACTACTGGGTGTAAGCATAGCCATCCGGCATAAATTCCTACCGTGCAGTCCTACCGCAAAGAACTAAGTGCATAACAAAAACATAGGTAATGAAACATGATCAAGATGCAACTTGCCTTGGTACTGCTGGTTGAATTCTAAAGACGGGTAGTATTCTGCTTCGCACTCTGGGCAATCTATCGTCAAAGTAAAATATTCATACATAAGCAAACGTTCCGAAGAACCAAAATAACAAGCAAAGGAAAAAGTCTCGGAAAAACCAAATGAACAAACCACACACTTAACTAGCATGAAAATATTCTACGTGCAAAACAACTTAGGCATATGGCTCAAAAAGTTATGTGGACTATAGTGCATTCTAGGCATACTAGTAAAATATTAATGGACAGATTCTATTGTGCTAAAATTATTGTGACAAGGTCCAGGTGATAGGGTTCGGTTACCGTGACATAATGCAAAAAGAATCAACTCATTCGGGGCCATGGCTTGGGGGATATGGCTATTTGAAGTTCGAATTTGAATCTGAATAAATTCAAATTTTAATCCGACCAAAGTTTACCAAAAAGGATACTATTGGATAGATCTAAACAATACGAAGAATTTGCCACTGGTTTCATTGAGTTTGGATCTACGGTTAAAAAGTTGTGGCTAAATCAATATCAGGGACTAATCTGCTAATAACAGGGACTAAACAGTGAGGAAAAACTATCACAAACAGGTCCCTGGTGAGGGAGTCCTGGATTAGGGGGTATCCGGACAGCCGGATTATATACTTTGGCTGGACTGTTGGAGCGTGAAGATACAAGAATCAAGACTTCGTCTCGTGTCCGGATGGGACTCTCCTTTGCGTGGAAGACAAGCTTGGCGATCCGGATATTATATTTCCTTCTTTGTAACCGACTCCATGTAAACCCTAGCCCCCTCCGGTGTCTATATAAGTCGGAGGGTTTAGTCCTTAGAGGGACGATCACAATCATAATCATCATAGCCTAGCTTCTAGGGTTTAGCCTCTACGATCTCGTGGTAGATCAACTCTTGTAATACCCATATCATCAATATCAATCAAGCAGGAAGTAGGGTTTTACCTCTATCGAGAGGGCCCGAACCTGGGTAAAACATCGTGTCCCTTGCCTCTTGTTACCATTAGCCTTAGACGCACAGATCGGGACCCCCTACCCGAGATCCGCCGATTTTGACACCGACATTGGTGCTTTCATTGAGAGTTCCTCTGTGTCGTCGCTGCAAGGCTCGATGGCTCCTTCAATCATCAACAACAACGCGGTCTAGGTGAGACTTTTCTCCCCGGACAGATCTTCATGTTCGGCGGCTTCGCACTGCGGGCCATTTCACTTGGCCATCTGGCGCAGATCGACAGCTACGCCCCTGTCCACCAGGTCATGTTCGAAAACTTGAACTACACGGCCAATATCCATGGAGACTTGATCTTCAACGGATTTGGGCCTGCGCCAGGAGTGCCGGACAGTCACGATGAGCATGGCTTAGACCTGCTGTCAAATAATGCTTGGGATATCGCCCCTGCAGAAGCCCTGGACCTAAATCTGGAGCGGATTGCGTCGCCCGAGGACGGGTGGATGGACCCCGCCCCAGAGGCCGCACACTCATCAGCGGTAGAGCCGAACACTGGCCTCACCCCCAAAGAAGCCTGTGACACCGGACCCCCGAACTCGTATCCGGCTGTAGGTTCCAGTCCGCGCACTCCTGAGCCCGCCGAATCTGGTTGGGTTCTAGTAATGGAGTTCACCACTGCGGATATTTTCCAGTGCTTGCCCTTTGGCGACATGCTGAACTCATTAAAGTCTCTCTCTTTGTCAGGAGACTCCTAGCCAAACTATGTCCGGCTCAAGGGGGAAGAAGGTGACGAAGAAATCTGTTGCCCACCCACCACCCACTTCATAGCCACTGTCGATGATGTATCAGACATGCTTGACTTCGACTCTGATGATACCGACGGTATGAATGTCCGCGCAGGAGACGATTCAGAACCAACGGGGCGCTGGACTACCACCTCGTCATACGATATATATATGGTGTATACGCCTAAGGAGGACGACGGCGACAAACCGGAGGACAAAACCCCTAGGCAAAAGCCAAAATGACGGCGCAGACGCGGCTCCAAGTCTAGCAATAGTAAAAATAGTGATAACAACGCTAGAAAGATCGTCACCCCAGTCAACTCCGAAGACAACAACGACCATATGGACCCAGCACAAAACCCCCGGGCGAAAGCCAAAACGACGGCGCAGACGCCGCTCCATGTCCAGCAGTAGTAAAAATAGCGATAACAGCGCTAGAAAGATCGTCACCCCAGTCAACTCCGAAGACAACAACGACCATATGGACCCAGCAATGGAGCAGGACGAGCCAGGTCACGCCGAACACAGCTCAGAGCAGACGCCCAATCACAATGATCTCGAGGGACGAACTCATCAAACCACCCCGGGACAAGAGCACAGTCCGGATAACGATGCATTCATCATCCCGAAAACACGCTTGGAACGAGATAACCTCCACAGAAGGCTTATGGCCACTGCGAGAAGTCTAAAGAAGCAGAAGAAAAGGCTTAAGGCCGCACAGGAAACGCTCAATCGCAGATGGAATAAAGTACTAGACACTGAAGAAAAGTACGGCGACAATCGCCACACAAAGAGCTATCCAAAACACAAGCTGCTGCCAGAATTCGACGATGAGGCCGTTCCACCAAAGAACAACACGGCCAGGAGTATGCATAATCTGAATAAAAATTAAGTTGAAGTTGTTAAACAGCAAGTTTAAGGTGCACCAAGTTGGGAGTCGCTCTCTCGAGGGTCATCTTTATTTAGCCCCCCCCCCCCCCGGGCCAGTGCTTGTCTAAGTGCTGGTTCGAACCGAGTAGATCGGGGCCCCTCGGGCAACTCGAGGTTTGGTTTTACTCGTAGGATGTCTCATCCGGTGTTGCCTCGAGAACGAGATATGTGCAGCTCCTATCGGGATTGTCGGCGATCGGGCGGCTTTGCTGGTCTTGTTTTACCATTGTCGAAATGTCTTGATGTACTGGGATTCCGAGACCGATCGGGTCTTCTGGGTGAAGGTCTATTCTTCGATGATCGCGAGAGCTTGTCATGGGCTAAGTTGGGACACCCTGCAGGTATAAACTTTCGAGAGCCGTGCTGCGGTTATGTGGCAGATGGGAATTTGTTAATGTCCGGTTGTAGATAACTTGACACCAGATCCGAATTAAAACACATCAACCGAGTGTGTAGCCGTGATGGTCTCTTCTCGCGGAGTCCGGGAAGTGAACACGGTTTTTCTGTTATGTTTGACGAAGTAGGTGTTCGGATCACCTCTTGATCATTGCTAGCTTCACGACCGCTCCGCTTGTTTCTCTTCTCGCTCTCATTTGCGTTGGTTAGCCACCATACTTGCTTAGTCGCCGCTGCAACCTCACCACTTTACCCCTTTCCTTTCCCATTAAGCTTTGCTAGTCTTGATACCCATGGTAATGGGATTCTTTGAGTCCTCGTGGCTCACCAGATACTTCCAAAACCAGTTTGCGGTGCCTATGTTATCGAAAGGTGGACGCAACCAAGCTCAAGGAGGAGCTCGTTGGTGATCTTGCCCTTTGTGTTGTTTCGTTCTAGTTGATCAGTAGTGGAGCCCAGTTGGGGTCGATCGGGGACTTTTGTCGCATTTGGGGTTCTTCTTTTATTTTGGTTCCGTAGTCGGACCTTGATTGTATCTGGTTGATGTAATGCTTTATTCATGTAATTGTGTGAAGTGGCGATTGTAAGCCAACTATGTATCTCTGTCCCTTATGTATTACTTGGGTTGTGTGAAGATTACCTCACTTGTGACATTGCTTTCAATGCGGTTATGCCTCTAAGTCGTGCTTCGACACGTGGGAGATATAGCCGCATCGAGGGCGTTACACCTGATCCGCGAGGGAGCCGAGCGATGGTTGCGGGAGCGCGGCGAGGATGTTTATCCCATGCGGTGCGGGAGGTTGGGGACGGCCTGACGTGCGGGGCCCACCTGGCAGCGGCAGCGAGAGGAGGCGAGCGAGGGCGAGCGCGGGGCGGTCGACCGGCAGAGGAGGCTTGGCAAGGCAATGGCGCTGGCCTTGGGCCAAATGGCCATTGGGCGGTTAGGCGCTCTGGGCGAACCCAGTTCGGTCAGCTGCTAGGTGAGTGCGTGTGTGTGTTCTTTTTTTTAAAACTAAAGACTAAAGTGGCCCTAAGTAATTGAAATGAATTAATATAAACACCACAATAATTTCTAAAATAACTATACAGTATTTAGAGCCTAACGAACATTAATTTAAGCACAGTTCATTTTGAAAATATTTTCCTAATGCATTTAATGCACCTTTGGCAAATAAAAAAATACCAATAAACTCCAAAACTTCAAATAATATTCAAAATAAAATTTCCCACTCTTTTGTAAGTTTGAGGAAGTCATCTTATCCCCTCTCATTTGTTTTTCTCGAGCGGAAAATCATTTGAATATTTCAAAAACTCCAAAAATGCAATGAAATATGATATGCATTTAATGATTCTACTAACATCCAAATTTAGTAAAATTGGGATGTTACAAATGAGCAGCATAATCCCACTATGAGCAAGCTGGATATTTTTTTTGTAATGAAGATTGGGACATCCATTTTGGCTTCCACATCTGCTAGTGATGAGGGACCCTCAAGGCCAAAATCCTTTAGGTTCGAAAACTTCTGGACAAACATGCCAAACTTCAAGAAAGTTGTTGCTGATGCATGGAACGAAAGGGTGAGCCACCATGACCCATGCCAAATTCTTTTCCACAAGTTGAAGACAGCTAGTCAGAGATTGAGGTGCTGGCGTAGAAGCTCTTCTCTCACCATAAAGTCCAACTCCACATGGCTCTCGAGGTCATCCTGCGCTTGGACATGGCACAAGAAATTCGGGCCTTGAGCAACGATGAGCAAGATATAAGGAAACAGCTCATGCGAAAGGTTGTCGCTCTGGCTGTCCTAGAGCGCGCTAGAAAAAAGCAATCCTCAAGGATAACCTTGCTTAAAGAGGGGTATGACACCCGGATAAGTAGACTACAGTAATTCCCTGCTAATGATGTCACGTCACCTCGGTTACTGTTGATAATCTCACATTAGTTCAAAACGATCAAAAATCAATTTGAATTAAAGTCAAACAATAAAAGTTTTCAAACATTAAAGCTAAAATGTTCAGGATGTGACAAATAAATCATAGGCACGTATGATGGAGAAACCACATTTTTATATAATGCCTAAATGCTCTAAAATAAACAGAACAACAACAAAACCAATTAATTAAATACCTTTGATAAAGTTATAAAAATATAAACTAATATTGGAGTGCCAACCTTTTTGTGGCAGCACCTAATATTGCAATACCAATTAGGTGTCCATCCCCACAATTTACGGAACTCATTTGCTAATTGGTATAAGTGCAAAACATAGACTAGAAAAAGTAAAACGGTAAAAGAAAAATAAATAAAAGAAAGGGAATTGCAAAATAAAAGAAAAGCGAAAATAAGAAAGGCCCCCTTGGCCAACTGGGCCAACGGCCCAATAGGCCAGCCCACTGGCCCAACCGACCCCTCACCCCTGCTTAACCCCCCACCGTGGCAAACCCTAGATCGATCCCCATCTCTCCCTCATTCCCCACCTCGCGTCGCACGCACACACACGCACACATCGTGCCGAGGAGAGGAGCTCCTCGCGCCATCCTCTGCTCGGCGGAGGGCCATGGCGCTGCCGCCTCCCTGCTTGGCCTCCTCCAGCAGCGTTGGAGCAACCCCCCCCATCGTCGTCCACGCCGGCACCCGAGCCTGGCGCCCCGTTGCCCTCCGACCGCGCGCTCGCTAGTGCGGGGCCACGCCCCGCCAACCAGAGCTACCTTGGCGACTTTGATGCCCCGACGCCACTGAACCTCGCCGTCGCCCCAAGCCGCCTCGTCGGACCGCTTCCTCGCTGGATCTCCTCCCCACCGTCGCTTGTCCCCATCCTCCTCCTCGCCGGACGCCATCGAGCCATGTCGCCCCCTTCCCTGCAGCGAACGTGAGCACCGCCCCGTGCTCCCTCCCCCCTGTACTGAATGTGTCGCGCTCGTCGTGGCCCGACTCGCCGTCCTTGCCTCCGCCCATGCCCGCGGAAGGCCATATCGTCGCGCCACCGCGCCTTGTCCCTTGCGCCAGACGCCGCGCCTACACGCTGCGCTGCTTCATGACCACCGTGCACCCACGCGCTTCGCTTCATGTGGCAAGACCCATAGCTGCTTGCTTCCGGCCAACCGCACCCAGCCGCGCCGATGGCCTCGCCCAAACCAGCGCTCGGACTCGCCCCTAGTTGGGCGCGCCCGTTACCACCAACGCCCGTTGCCCGAGCCACTATAGGCCATTGGGCCTATGACAAGGGGGGCCCACCCCCACAGAACATTTATTAAAAAAATAGAAAAATAAAAATAATAATTAAGAAATTAATTAATTAATTAATTACTTAGTTAATCCTAATTAGATTAACCTAATAACTTAGGTTAGTTAATTAATCTGTTAGGTTAGTTAACAGTCAATGACAGATGGGACCCACACGTCAGCTTGACCCAGTCAACACATCTGTTGACTGATGATGTCATGCTGACGTCATGCTGATGCAGTATGCCATTTTCGTATTAAATTAATAAAAATAATAATTTTAAAATGATTTAAAACTTTTAAAATTAATATAAAATAATCCGTAACTCGGATGGAAAAACTTTATACATGAAAGTTGCTCAGAACGACGAGACGAATCCGGATACGCAGCCCGTTCGCCCGCCACACATCCCTAGCATATCAAACACGCAACTTTTCCCCTCCGGTTCATTTGTCTGAAAACGTGAAACACCGGGGATACTTTCCCGGATGTTTTCCCCCTTCGCCGGTATCACCTACTACCGCGTTAGGGCACATCTAGCACCGCTCATTGGCATGTCTTGCTTCGTCACGCTTATGTTTGCATTATATTTATTGTTTCTTCCCCCACTTCTCTCCGTTAGACTACGGGACCGACGCCGCTGCTACCCAGTACGACTACGGCGTTGACGACCCCTCCTTCTTGCCAGAGCAACCAGGCAAGCCCCCCCTTTGATCACCAGATATCGCCTATTCTTCTCTTTACTGCTTGCATTAGAGTAGTGTAGCTTGTTCTTGTTCGTTACTCCTATTACATTGCATAGCTTTGTCATTGTTACTCTGATCATTGATACCTTACCCGCAATCCTAAATGCTTAGTATAGGATGCTAGTTTATCATCATTGGCCCTACATTCTTGTCAGTCTGTCTTACTATACTATCGGGCCGTGATCACTCGGGAGGTGATCACGGGTATATACTATACATATACATATACTATACAGATGGTGACTAAAGTCGGGTTGGCTCGTTGAGTACCCGCAAGTGATTCCGATGTGGGGGCTGAAAGGACAGGTGGCTCCATTCCGGTAGAGGTGGGCCTGGGTTCCCGATGGCCCCCGACTGTTACTATGTGGCGGAGCGACAGGGCAGGTTGAGACCACCTAGGAGAGAGGTGGGCACGGCCTCGTCGGCGTCATGATTACTTCAAAATAACACGCTTAACGAGATCTTGGTATTTGATCTGAGTCTGGCCACTAGCCTATACGCACTAACCAACTACGTGGGAAGGATATGGGCACTCGACGTCGTGGTATCAGCCGAAGCCTTCGTGACGTCAGCGACTGAGCGGCGCGCGCCAGATTGGAACGTAAGCCTGCTCTTGTATTAAGGGGGCTAGTTCTGCTTCCGGCCGCCCTCGCAACGTGCAGGTGTGCAATGGGCGATGGGCCCAGACCCCTCCGCCATAGGAGTTAGACCGGCATGCTGACCTCTCTGTTGTGCCTAGGTGGGGCTGCGACGTGTTGATCTTCCAAGGCCGGGCATGACCCAGGAAAGTGTGTCCGACCAAAGGGGATCGAGCGTGTTGGGTTATGTGGTGCACCCCTGCAGGGAAGTTTATCTATTCGAATAGCCGTGTCCCTCAGTAAAAGGACGGCCCAGAGTTGTACCTTGACCTTATGATAACTAGAACCGGATACTTAATAAAACACACCCAGACAAGTTCCACAGACAACCTGGTGATCACTTTTCCACAGGGCGACGAGGGGAGGATTGCCGGTTAGGATTATGCTATGTGATGCTACTTTGAGGACTTCAATCAACTCTCTTCTACATGCTGCAAGACGGAGGCTGCCAGAAGCGTAGTCTTCGATAGGACTAGCTATCCCCCTCTTATTCTGGCATTCTGCAGTTCAGTCCACCGATATTGCCTCTTTACACATATACCCATACATATGTAGTGTAGATCCTTGCTTGCGAGTACTTTGGATGAGTACTCACGGTTGCTTTTCTCCCCTTTTCCCCCCTTTCCTTTCTTCCTGGTTGTCGCAACCAGATGCTGGAGTCCAGGAGCCAAATACCACAGTCGATGATGACTCCTACTACACTGGAGGTGCCTACTACTACGTGCAGGCTGCTGACGACCACCAGGAGTAGTTTAGGAAGATCCCAGGCAGGAGGCCTGCGCCTCTTCGATCTGTATCCCAGTTTGTGCTAGCCATCTTATGGCAACTTGTTTAACTTATGTCTGTACTCAGATATTGTTGCTTCCGCTGACTTGTTTATGTCGAGCACTTGTATTCGAGCCCTCGAGGCCCCTGGCTTGTAATATGATGCTTATATGACTTGTTTTACTTTTAGAGTTGTGTTGTGATATCTTCCCGTGAGTCCCTGGTCTTGATCGTACACGTTTGAGTGCATGATTAGTGTACGATTGAATCGGGGGTGTCACAAGTTGGTATCAGAGCCAACTGCCTGTAGGAGTTCCCTTTCCAACTCCTTGGCCGAAGTTGAGTCTAGAAGCCGAAAACTATTTTACTAACTTGGCTGTGTGGCTTACGGGCCCACGTCACCATTGGGTGGTATTAGGATCTTTTACTCCTCGACCTTTACTCTGGGACTCTGATCTCTTCTCTATTCGAGTTAAATGATTTTACTAACGCCAACTCTAGGTTCTCGTAACTACTTCCTCCCGGAGAGCCCTCACTCCAGATGATTGCTTAGTGCACCAGAAGATTTCGAAGATACTCTACGATGTTCTCCTGAGACACTTATGCCCACAACCCTTACGAACCCCCTATCATTGTTATATCCTTATGGATAACTATATACACGTGCCATTCTTACATTCAATTCTATGGATCTTGATGAAGGAAATATGCCCTAGAGGCAATAATAAAGTTATTATTTATTTCCTTATTTCATGATAAATGTTTATCATTCATGCTATAATTGTATTAACCGGAAACATGATACATGTGTGAATGCATAGACAAAACAATATGTCACTAGTATGCCTCTACTAGACTAGCTTGTTAATCAAAGATGGTTATGTTTCCTGACCATGAACAAAGAGTTGTTATTTGATTAACGAGGTCACATCATTAGTAGAATGATCGATTGACATGACCCATTCCATTAGCTTAGCACACGATCGTTTAGTATGTTGCTCTTGCTTTTATCCATGACATATACATGTTCTGTAACTATGAGATTATGCAACTCCGTTTACGGAGGAACACTTTGGGTGCTACCAAACGTCACAACGTGAATCTGGGTGATTATAAAGGAGTACTACAGTGTCTCCAAAGGCGAGATGTTGGGTTGGCGTATTTGAGATTAGGTTTTGTCACTCCGATTGTCGGAGAGGTATCTCTGGGCCCTCTCGGTAATACACATCTTTGAAGCCTTGCAAGCACTACAACTAATGAGTTAGTTGTGAGATGATGTATTACGGAGCGAGTAAAGAGACTTGCGATGTGAGATTGAACTAGGTATTAGATACAGGCGATCGAAACTTCGGGCAAGTAACATACCGATGACAAAGGGAACAACGTATGTTGTTATGCGGTCGACCGATAAAGATCTTCGTAGAATATGTAGGAACCAATATGGGCATCCAGGTCTGCTATTGGTTATTGACCGGAGGCGTGTCTCGGTCATGTCTACGTGTTCTCGAACCGTAAGTCCATGCGCTTAAGGTTTCGATGGCGGTTATTATGAGTTTATGTATTTTGATGTACCGAAGAAGTTGAGTCCGGATGTGATCACGGACATGACGAGAGTCTCGGAATGGTCGAGACATAAAGATTGATATATTGACGGCTATATTAGGACACCGGAAAGGTTAGGAAGTTTCGGAGAAAACCGGAGTGCTTGGGAGGGTTACCGGAACCCCAAGTGGGAAGTTATGGGCCTTAGTGGGCCAAGAGGGGAGAGAGGGCCGCACAGGAGGTGGCGCCTGTGGGAGTCCGAATAGGACAAGGAGGAGGCGCGGCCCCCTTTCCTCTCCCTCTCCTCTCCCTCTCTTTCCTTCCCCTTCTCCCTTCCTAGTTGGACTAGGAAAGGAGTCCTACTCAACTAGGAGGAGGACTCCCCCCTCCTTGGCGCGCGCCTATAGGGGCGGCCAGCCTCCCCCTCCCTCCTTTATATAGGCGGGGGCACCCTAGGACACACAAGTTTGATCTACGGATCGTTCCTTAGCGCAGGCGGTGCCCCCTCCACCATATTCCACCTCGGTCATACCTGTCATGAAGCTTAAGCGAAGCCTCGCGCTGGTGAAACATCAAGATCGCCACCACGCCGTCGTCGTCTTGACGGAACTCTCCTCGACACTCGGCTGGATCGAGTATCTGAGGGACGTCATCGAGTCAGACGTCGTCAAGAACTGGGGGCGCGAGTGGCGTCGGGATCGATCGGATCGCGAGGAGAACGTATGACTACTTCCTCTACGTTGTGATCGCTCGCCGGTCTCACGAGGAATGCGAGACAACACTCTTCCTCTCGTTGCTATGCATCACCATGATCTTGCGTGTGCGTAGGAAATTTTTTTGAAATTACTACGTTCCCCAACACTTGATATTACAAGATGCCCTGAACTGCTCTCCGTTGGTCCGAGAATCCTTTGAGCTTACTGCCTTGCCGTTCTTACCACATGAATACACCCTACGAATAATTTCTCACACTTACCGAGTATCCGATCATCCTCAGTTAATCCATGTAATTCACAAAAATTCTTCGAAATGCTATTCGACCTTCTAAAAACCCTCAGCACCTTATTGCTACTGAAGTTCTTACCTGTTGGGGAACGTAGTAATTTCAAAAAAATTCCTACGCACACGCAAGATCATGGTGATGCATAGCAACGAGAGGGGAGAGTGTTGTCACGCACCCTCGTGACCAAGCGAAGCGTTGACGCAACATATAGGAAGTAGTCAGACGTCCTCCCGGTCCGACCGATCCAAGCACCAGCATTCGCACCTCCGAAGTTCTTGACACGCAGACAGCTCGATGACGCACCCCGATCTCCGATCCAGCAGAGGCGGGAGGAGTTCCATCAAGACGACGGCGTGGTGACTATCTTGATGTTCTCTGTCGCAGGCTTCGCCTAAGCACCGCTACAATATGACCGAGGTGTAATATCGTGGAGGGGGCACCGACACGGCTAAGGAACGATCTCAATGATCAACTTGTGTGTCTAGGGTGCCCCTCACCCCCATATATAAAGGAGGAGGAGGAGGAGGCCGCCCAAGGGGGTGCAAGATTTAGGGGGCAAACCTACTCCAAGTAGGTTTGCCCCCCTTTCCTATTTGGAGTAGGAGAAGGAAGGAAGAGGGGGAGAGAAGGAAAGGGGGCGGCCCCTCCCAATTTGGATTGGGCTTGGGGTGCGCCTCCCTTTCTCCTTCTCCTCCTTCCACTAAGGCCCAATAAGGCCCATATACTTACGGGGGTTCGGTAACCTCCTCGAGCTCTAGATATTTCAATCTCACCCGGAACCTTTCCGGTGTCCAAATATATCCGTCAAATATATCAATCTTTATGTCTCGACCATTTCGAGACTCCTCGTCATGTCCATGATCACATCCGGGACTCCGAACAACCTTCGGTACATCAAAATACATAAACTCATAATGAAACTGTCATCGAAACCTTAAGCGTGCGGACCCTGCGGTTCGAGAACAATGTACAAATGACCGAGACATGTCTCCGGTCAATAACCAATACCGAGACCTGGATGCCCATATTGGTTCCTACATATTCTACGAAGATCTTTATCGGTCAAACCGCACAACAACATACGTTGTTCCCTTTGTCATCGGTATGTTACTTGCCCGAGATTCGATCGTCGGTATCCAATACCTAGTTCAATCTCGTTACCGGCAAGTCTCTTTACTCGTTCCGTAATACATCATCTCACAACTAACTCATTAGTTGAAATGCTTGCAAGGCTTAAGTGATGTGTATTACCGAGAGGGCCCAGAGATACCTCTCCGACATTCGGAGTGACAAATCCTAATCTCGAAATACGCCAACTCAACAAGTACCTTCGGAGACACCTGAGAGCACCTTTATAATCACCCGCCACGTTAGACGCTTGGTAGCACACAAAGTGTTCCTCCGTAAACGGAGTTGCATAATCTCATAGTCACAGGAACATGTATAAGTCATGAAGGAAGCAATAGCAACATACTAAACGATCGGGTGCTAAGCTAACGGAATGGGTCATGTCAATAAGATCATTCAACTAATGATGTGACCTTGTTAATCAAATAACAACTCCTTGTTCATGGTTAGGAAACATAACCATCTTTGATTAACAAGCTAGTCAAGTAGACGCATACTAGTGACACTGCTTGTCTATATATTCACACATGTATTATGTTTCCGGTTAATACAATTCTAGCATGAATAATAAACATTTATCATGATATAAGGAAATAAATAATAACTTTATTATTGCCTCTAGGGCATATTTCCTTCAGCCTCCCACTTGCACTAGAGTCAATAATCTAGATTACACAAGAATGATTCTAACACCCATGGAGTCTTGGTGTTGATCATGTTTTGCTCGTGGAAGAGGCTTAGTCAACGGTCCGCAACATTCAGATCCGTATGTATCTTGCAAATCTCTATGTCTCCCACCGGACTAGATCCCGGATGGAATTGAAGCGTCTCTTGATGTGCTTGGTTCTCTTGTGAAATCTGGATTCCTTCGCTAAGGCAATCGCCCAAGATTGTCACAAAAGATTTTCATTGGACCCGATGCACTAGGTATGACACCTAGATCGAATATGAACTCCTTCATCCGACTCCTTCATTGGTTGCTTCGAAGCAGCTATGTATTCCGCTTCACACGTAGATCCCGCCACGACGCTTTGCTTTGAACCGCACTAACCGACAGCTCCACCGCTTAATGTAAACACGATCCGGTTTGCGATTTAGAATCGTCGGATCGGTGTCAAAGCTTGCATCAACGTAACCATTTACGATGAGCTCTTTGTCACCTCCATATATGAGAAACATATCCTTAGTCCTTTTCGTATTTCAGATGTTCTTGACCGTTGTCGATGATCCACTCTGGATTACTTTGGTACCTCCTGCTAGACTTATAGCAAGGCACACATCAGGTCGGTACACAAGATTGCATACATGATAGAGCCTATGGTGAAGCATAGGAACATTTTTCATTTTCTCTCTATCTTCTGCAGTGGTCGGGCTTTGAGTCTTACTCAACTTCACAGGCAAGAACCCTTTCTTTGCTTGATCCATTTTGAACTTCTTCAAAACTTTGTCAAGGTATGTGCTTTGTGAAAGTCCAATTAAGCGTTTTGATCTATCTCTATAGATCTTAATGCCAATATGTAAGCAGCTTCACCGAGGTCTTTCATTGAAAAACTTTTATTCAAGTATCCCTTTATGCTATCCAGAAATTCTATATCATTTCCAATCAATAATATGTCATCCACATATAGTATTAGAAATGCTACAGAGCTCCCACTCACTTTCTTGTAAATACAGGCTTCTCCAAAAGTCTGTACAGAACCAAATGCTTTGATCACACTATCAAAACGTTTATTCCAACTCCGAGAGGCTTGCACCAGTCCATAAATGGATCACTGGAGCTTGCACACTTTGTTAGCCCCCTTTGGATCGATAAAACCTTCTAGTTGCATCATATACAACTCTTCTTCCAGAAATCCATTCAGGAATGTAGTTTTTACATCCATTTGCCAAATTTCATAATCATAAAATGCGGCAATTGCTAACATGATTCGGACAGACTTAAGCATCGCTACGGGTGAGAAGGTCTCATCGTAGTCAATCCCTTAAACTTGTCGAAAACCTTTTGCAACAAGTCGAGCTTTATAGACAGTAACATTACCGTCAGCGTCAGTCTTCTTCTTGAAGATCCATTTATTCTCAATTGCTTGCCGACCATCGGCAAGTCAACCAAAGTCCATACTTTGTTCTCATACATGGATCCCATCTCAGATTTCATGGCTTCAAGCCATTTTTGGAATCTGGGCTCACCATCGCTTCTTCATAGTTCGTAGGTTCATCATGATCTAGTAGCATGACTTCCGAATAGGATTACCGTACCACTCAGTGCAGATCTTACTCGCTCGATCTACGAGGTTCTCAGATTAACTTGATCTCAAGTTCTATGATCATCATCATCAACTTCCTCACTAGTCGGTTTTGACGCCACGTAAACCGGTTCTGTGATGTATTATTTTCCAACAAGGAGTAGGTACAATTACCTCATCAAGTTCTACTTTCCTCCCACTCACTTCTTTCGAGAGAAACTCCTTCTCTAGAAAGGATCCATTCTTAGCAACGAATGTCTTGCCTTCGGATCTGTGATAGAAGGTGTACCCAACTGCTTCCTTTGGGTATCCTATAAAGACACATTTCTCCGATTTGGGTTCGAGCTTATCGGGTTGAAGCTTTTTCACATAAGCATCGCAGCCCCAAACTTTAAGAAACGACAACTTTGGTTTCTTGCCAAACCATAGTTCATAAGGTGTCGCCTCAACGGATTTCGATAAAGTGCCCTATTTAATGTGAATGTGGCTGTCTCTAAAGCATAACCCCAAAATGATAGCGGTAAATCAGAAGAGACATCATAGATCGCACCATATCAAGTAAAGTACGACACGACGCTCGGACACACCATTACGTTGTGGTGTTAGGGTGGCGTGAGTTGCTAAACTATTCCACATTGTTTTAAGTGTAGACCAAACTCGTAACTCAAATATTCTCCTCCACGATCGATCGTAGAAACTTTATTTTCTTGTTACGATGATTTTCAACTTCACTCTGAAATTCTTTGAACTTTTCAAATGTTTCAGACTTATGCTTCATTAAGTAGATATACCCATATCTCGCTTAAATCATCTGTGAAGGTGAGAAAATAACGATATCCGCCACGAGCTTCAACATTCATCGGACCACATACATCCAGTATGTATGATTTCCAACAAATCTGTTGCTCTCTCCATAGTACCGAGAACGGCGTTTTGGTTATCTTGCCCATGAGGCACGGTTCGCAAGTACCAAGTGATTCATAATCAAGTGGTTCCAAAAGTCCATCAAGATGGAGTTTCTTCATGCGCTTTACACCGATATGACCCAAATGGCGAGTACACAAATAAGTTGCACTATCATTATCAACTCTGCATCTTTTGGCTTCAACACTATGAATATGTGTATCACTACTATCGAGATTCATCAAAATAGACCACTCTTCAAGGGTGCATGACCATAAAAGATATTACTCATATAAATAGAACAACCATTATTCTCTGATTTAAATGAATAACCGTCTCGCATCAAACAAGATCCAGATATAATGTTCATGCTCAACGCTGGCACCAAATAACAATTATTTAGGTCTAATACTAATCCCGAAGGTAGATGTAGAGGTAGCGTGCCGACCGCGATCACATCGACTTTGGAACCATTTCCCATGCGCATCGTCACCTCGTCCTTTGCCAGTGTTCGCTTAAACCGTAGTCCATGTTTTGAGTTGCAAATATTAGCAACAGAACTAGTATCAAATACCTAGGTGCTACTGCGAGCTCTAGTAAGGTACACATCAATAACATGTATATCACATATACCTTTGTTCACCTTGCCATCCTTCTTATCCGCCAAATACTTGGGGCAGTTCCGCTTCCAAAGGACGATCGCTTGCAAGAGAAGCACTTCGGCCAGCTTAGGTCCGGACTTGGGTTTCTTCTCTTGAGCAGCAACTTGTTTGCTGTTCTTCTTGAAGTTCCTTCTTCTTCCCTTTGCCCTTTTTCTTGAAACTAGTGGTCTTGTTAACCATCAACACTTGATGCTCCTTCTTGATTACTACCTCCGCAGCCTTTAGCATTGCGTAAGAGCTCGGGAATCGCCTTATCCATCCCTTGCATATTATAGGTCATCACGAAGCTCTTGTAGCTTGGTGGAAGTGATTGGAGAATTTCATCAATGACGCTATCATCCGGAAGAGTAACTCCCGGTTGAATCAAGTGATTACAATACCCGGACATCTTGAGTATGTGCTCACCGACGTAACTATTCTCCTCCATCTTGCAGCTATAGAACTTATTGGAGACTTCATATCTCTCAATCCGGGCATTCTTCGGAATATTAACTTCAACTCTGGAACATCTCATATGCTCCATGACGCTCAAAACGTCGTTGAAGTCCCGGTTCTAAGCCGTAAAGCATGGCACATTGAACTATCGAGTAGTCATCGCTTTGCTCGCCAGACGTTCTTAACGCCGTCGGCCAGATCAAGAAGCAGTTCGCACCCAGTGGTGCTTCCAGACGTAATTTTTTCGTGCAGCAATGAGGATAATCCTCGTTACGGACCCGATCCGCGTAGTTGCTACCATCATCTTTCAACTTAGCTTTCTCAAGGAACGCATTAAAATTCAACGGAACAACAAAGACGGGCCATCTATCTACAAACAACATAGACAAGCAAGATACTATCAGGTACTAAGTTCATGATAAATTTTAGTTCAATTAATCATATTACTAAAGAACTCCCACTTAGACAGACATCTCTCTAGTCATCTAAGTGATCATGTGATCCAAATCAACTAAACCATAACCGATCATCACGTGAGATGGAGTAGTTTTCAATGGTGAACATCTTATGTTGATCATATCTACTATATGATTCACGCCGACCTTTCGGTCTCCGTGTTCCGAGGCCATATCTGCATATGCTAGGCTCGTCAAGTTTAACTCGAGTATTCTGCGTGTGCAAAACTGGCTTGCACCCATTGTAGATGGACGAGAGCTTATCACACACGATCATCACGTGGTGTCCGGGCACGCATTTAACTTTGGCAACGGTGCATACTCGTGGAGAACACTTCTTGATAATTTTAGTGAGAGATCATCTTAAAATGCTACCGTCAATCAAAGCAAGATAAGATGCATAAAAGATAAACATCACATGCAATCAATATAAGTGATATGATATGGCCATCATCATCTTGTGCTTGTGATCTCCATCTCCAAGCACCATCATGATCACCATCGTCACCGCACGACACCTTGATCTCCATCGTAGCATCGTTGTCGTTACGCCATCTATTGCTTCTACGACTATCGCTACCGCTTAGTGATAAAGTAAAGCAATTTCTGTATGCTTGCATTTCATACAATAAAGCGACAACCATATGGCTCTCGCCGATTGCCGATAACTTCGTTACAAAACATGATCATCTCATACAATAAAACATAGCATCATGTCTTGGCCATATCACATCACATCATGCCTCGCAAAAACAAGTTAGACGTCCTCTACTTTGTTGTTGCAAGTTTTACGTGGCTGCTACGGGCTTAAGCAAGAACCAATCTCACCTACGCATCAAAACCACAATGATAGTTTGTCAAGTTGATGCTGTTTTAACCTTCGCAAGGACCGGCGTAGCCACACTCGGTTCAACTAAAGTTGGAGAAACCGACACCGCTAGTCACCGTGTGCAAAGCACGGCGGTAAAACCAGTCTCGCGTAAGCGTCTGGCGTAATGGCGGTCCGGCCGCTTCATCCAACAATACCGCCGAACCAAAGTATGACATGCTGGTAAGCAATATGACTTATATCGCCCACAACTCACTTGTGTTCTACTCGTGCATATAACATCAAACCATAAAACCTAGGCTCGGATGCCACTGTTGGGGAACGTAGTAATTTCAAAAAAATTCCTACGCACACGCAAGATCATAGTGATGCATAGCAACGAGAGGGGAGAGTGTTGTCTACGTACCCTCGTAGACCGAAGCGGAAGCATTGACGCAACGTAGAGGAAGTAGTCGTACGTCCTCCCGGTCCGACCGATCCAAGCACCGTTACTCTGGCACCTCCGAGTTCTTGACACGCGTACAGCTCGATGACGCACCCCGATCTCCGATGGCGCGGGGAGGAGTTCCGTCAGCACGATGGCGTGGTGACGATCTTGATGTTCTCCTGTCGCAGGGCTTCGCCTAAGCACCGCTACAATATGACCGAGGTGTAATATCGTGGAGGAGGGCACCGCACACAGCTAAGGAACGATCTCAATGATCAACTTGTGTGTCTAGGGTGCCCCTTACCCCAGATATAAAGGAGGGAGGAGGAGGAGGCCGGCCCAGGGGGGTGCGCGCTTAGGGGGCAAACCTACTCCAAGTAGGTTTGCCCCCCTTTCCTATTTGGAGTAGGAGAAGGAAGGAAGAGGGGGAGGAGAGAAGGAAAGGGGGCGGGCCCCTCCCATTCGGATTGGGCTTGGGGCGCGCCTCCCTTGCTCCTTCTCCTCCTTCCACTAAGGCCCAATAAGGCCCATATACTTACCGGGGTTCCGGTAACCTCCCGGAGCTCCGGTATATTTCCAATCTCACCCGGAACCTTTTCGGTGTCCAAATATATCCGTCCAATATATCAATCTTTATGTCTCGACCATTTCGAGACTCCTAGTCATGTCCATGATCACATCCGGACTCAACAACCTTCGTACATCAAAATACATAAACTCATAATGAAACCATCATCGAAACCTTAAGCGTGCGGACCCTACGGTTCGAGAACAATGTAGACATGACCGAGACATGTCTCCGTCAATAACCAATAGCGGACCTGGATGCCCATATTGGTTCCTACATATTCTACAAAGATCTTTATCGGTCAAACCGCACAACAACATACGTTGTTCCTTTGTCGTCGGTATGTTACTTGCCCGAGATTCGATCGTCGGTATCCAATACCTAGTTCAATCTTGTTACCGCAAGTCTCTTTACTCGTCCGTAATACATCATCTCACAACTAACTCATTAGTTGAAATGCTTGCAAGGCTTAAGTGATGTGTATTACCGAGAGGGCCCGAGATACCTCTCCAACATTCGGAGTGACAAATCCTAATCTCAAATACGCCAACTCAACAAGTACCTTCGGAGACACCTGTAGAGCACCTTTATAATCACCCGCCACGTTGTGACGTTTGGTAGCACACAAAGTGTTCCTTCGTAAACGGAGTTGCATAATCTCATAGTCACAGGAACATGTATAAGTCATGAAGGAAGCAATAGCAACATACTAAACGATCGGTGCTAAGCTAACGGAATGGGTCATGTCAATCGATCATTCAACTAATGATGTGACCTTGTTAATCAAATAATAACTCCTTGTTCATGGTTAGGAAACATAACCATCTTTGATTAACAAGCTAGTCAAGTAGAGGCATACTAGTGACACTGCTTGTCTATATATTCACACATGTATTATGTTTCGGTTAATACAATTCTAGCATGAATAATAAACATTTATCATGATATAAGGAAATAAATAATAACTTTATTATTGCCTCTAGGGCATATTTCCTTCATTACCTTCCCGCAATATGGTTAATTCCATATGTCTACTCATCTTCGTTGGCATCCTTTGTCTTTATCATTTTAAGTCCGTTGATTCAATACATTGCGAATGCCCGCAATCATCAAATGATCCTTATGAATTATCTTTCCGGCCCAGCCGTCATTTTTAGCTCGAGCTGGTTCTCGACCAATCAGATGGTCGTCGAATGTACCCCTAAGACTATTCAACTTATCCATCCCTAATCAGAGCGTTGCTTCTGATCCCTTGACTGGGAATTCATAATTCTTGTGCAACTGAACTTTGAGATAGTCAGTTGTTTCTATAATCCGATCCCCTTGCATTATTTCTTTTTCTGGTTGAGTACTGATGCTCACATCAGATCCCTTGTGGACCACCAGATCCTTTCTGGATTTTATCCGACAACGTCCTTCCTATCCAATAACTTTGTGAGTCTTTTCTCGGGTACATATTGCCTTTGGTAAGTTGTATCCTCTGCCTTGTCGAACATGCTCTGCTTTCGAGCTTGTGTTATCTACTTCTGAATTTTGTGGTATATGTTCCTAAGAGGCCCTGATGGGTTGAACCTATGCCTTTTCTAATCTTGTGAACCCGGAAACTACTATGGGTCATAATCTACTGATGTTATGCCAGATAAAATTTCAACACTACAACTTCATCAAAGGCGAGAAGTGAGTGAAAGGTTATGCATTGAAGAAGTGGGAGTCGACCTTGAACTAGTGTTCATGCCCATGGACACGATGTAGATCCTATCATGGAAACTTCTTGTAATAATAACTATTTCCTTGATATAGGTTCATCTAGTATCCATGTTTGGTCCTTTGCAACCATGGTTCCGACCATGATTGTTCTCCTTTGATTCCATTTCTCAGACAAGATGAAGTACTTGTCTTCTGCAGATCATTTCACGTGTCCACTGTCTACTCTGCTCTACCGTCGAGTATTACACTCTGGTATCTCGAGAATATCAACTAACTACATAACTTCTTGTGAGTTCTTCATCAACTATTATTTCTCGATGATTCCAATTTTCTCCGGGTTTTGAGTTGTTTTTCACTCGAAACCCCGATAACTGAATCGAGTCTGTTCTATGGTTCAACTACTCTTTGTAATCCTTATTACTTGCGAGTTGTACTCGCTGATGTCATTCCCAACCGATTGGCTACATCATCATCGTCATGTTAAAGCTTAAACTGAGCTACCTGGTCCTTATTCCCAGAGCACAACTTTCGATGATGAGCTAAGCTTACGCCGATCTTCCTTGTCTTACCGTTTCACCTCAAGCAACAAGCTTGATTCCGAGTTTGTGTCGTATGCATGGTTTCAATAACTTTTCGCTCCATCCTTCCTTTTGCTTGATGTGGTCGATGAACGATTACATCTCCATGAAACCTCTCGACAAAATTTGTCATGATCATCATCAACATTCTGAGTTCCTCCAGGATATCAATTGTATTCATGATGAGAAATACCATCCTTGCCCCTCGATGATTTGTGTTATCATCGGGAACATTCTTGCTTTCCCTTCAACACAAACTTGTTCATGTTTTGTGTTGTACCTTGAGATCCTCTATCCAACTTATGTTATGTTCTACCTTGGAGTATTGCTAACTTTTATGTCAAGAATGTCATGGGAAATTCACCACCCTTAAGAATTCTTGATACAAGTGATACTTATTAACATCACCATTCTTTTCTTGGTCCCCGTGTTGTTTCTAACCGAAATACCGACAAATGGTCTGTGATGTGTAAATTCTAAACTTCTAGCAACCCTATTGCTTTGAAGTTATTTGTCTATAGTTTCATTCTACGTCTATGGCTTATTGAATCATCATTCGAACATTGATCGTGCTACCTAGCCCATATTTCGGGTGCACATTTCAACCAATGTTTAACTGTGTATGTTTTCCTCGAGCATACATCATTAAGTCATTTGATCTAGCTAATGCTATCTCCTTGTTCACATAGTTGTGGAAATCCATCTTTTTGGAAATCTCAATGGATTGTCGCTGAGTCAATCAGTCACCTCCTCACCTCTCCTTGATTTAATGGTGAACCCCTATTCAGAACTCGCTTCCATAGTTCATTTCCCGAGAATCATATAATGTCGTCTCGTCAATTGTGTTGCACCTCTTCTTCTCAGGCATCCTGAGTTTAAGGTGTCCTGACACCAATCAAATTTGAAGCTTGTCAGATATGATGGTTGGAACATTTTCCAAGAGTCATAGCATTGATCTTTATATAACCCGATAAGGTGATGTCATGCCTAGCACACCTGACCGGAGGACCTAGTGTTATAGTTTCCTTTTAACAAGGTTAACCATTTTTCCATGAGGAAATTGAATGCCTTGTTTAATAAGTTATCCTGATGGATCCTTCGTGTATCCGAAGTCCGACCTTTGCTTGAAGACCATGTCAATGCTATCTCGAAGCATGTATGTGGTACTCCTATCATCAATAAGAACACTCGAAGCACAATGCTAAATTTTCTTAATCAAATTATCCAAACATCGTTGTATGGGTAATGTCATGAAATTTCTCTCCCCTTTCCTAAAGCGTTTTCTACATTATATCCTGACATGGATATCATGCTCTGCTTGTCCTTGGGAAGGATATACCCCTGAAATATGTGTTTAAACACATTTTTCTTTCCATGGTTCTGACTAAATCTGATAGACACTTTCCCCTTTCCATTGGTGTGTTTAAACCCTTACTGTGATCTATATGATATAAGCGTAATAATTCCCTGCTTGTGCAAACATCTCGGTGTACAACTCTGTCAGTAAGACCCTGTTACTATTGTTGATAACATTCCAGTAACCACCGATGGAAGAGAACTTTGCCTATTGGTCCGCCTCGTTTCAACGAGCAGGAAAATGGTTCTCTTTGTCCCTTGCCCTTGGTACCAACGTTGTTGCTGACATAACTGACAGGCTACCCTCTGACATGCCTTGCCATCATGATCGTGCAAGATGTCACCGCCCTTCCTACATGATGGGCCCATAACCCACAAGTTCCACAGGATCGAAACCTGACTCTTCTGTACACCCCATGTTTCCATAGTTATTCCTCGCGCGTGGCCTCATATGTAATTCACGAGCCACCTTCCGAGAGATCATCAATTCTGGTATCAGGCACAATACGTATTTCCGTTGCTTTGAGCCCTTTCTCGCCCTGTTTCAGGCATCGAACGATTGCCTACCCGCTTGAAACTTCTTCTTGTACCTTCTTACTTTGCTCTCGATATTTACTTCAGTTTCAATTCGAGAGTTACTTTCTACCACCTTCCCCGATGTTATCTACCAGATAGACAACCTAGCAGAGGTCCGTTCTCCCGGAATACCCCCCTTATTCTTTCATAAGTACGATGGAGTTCCCGAAGAAAGGATGACAACTTTATCGTGATGCATTGGTGCGTAGGTATGAAGAAATCAACACTATGGATCAACCTCTTCGAGAAGAGCAACCAAGACCAACAAAATTCGTTAGAATTTCGTAACCAGACCTTCCCCTTATCCCACCTTTTAAATCTCGGGACGAGATTTCTTGTAGTGGAGGAGATTTGTGACACCCGGATAAGTAGACTACAGTAATTCCCTGCTAATGATGTCACATCACCTCGGTTACTGTTGATAATCTCGTGTTAGTTCAAAACAATCTAAATTCAATTTCAATTAAAGTCAAACAATAAAAGTTTTCAAACATTAAAGCTAAAATGTTCTGGATGTGACAAATAAATCATAGGCATGTATGGTGGAGAAACCACATTTTTATATAATGCCTAAATGCTCTAAAATAAACAAAACAACAACAAAACCAATTAATTAAATTCCTTTGATAAAGTTATAAAAATATAAACTAATATTGGAGTGCCCACCTTTTTGTGGCAGCACCTAATATTGCAATACTAATTAGGTGTCCATACCCACAATTTACGGAACTCATTTGCTAATTGGTTTAAGTGCAACACATAGACTAGAAAAAGTAACACAGTAAAAGAAAAATAAACAAAAGAAAGGGAATTGCGAAATAAAAGAAAAGCCAAAATATGAAAGGCCCCCTTGGCCAACTGGGCCAACGGCCCAACAGGCCAGCCCACTGGCCCAACCGACCCCTCGCCCCTGCTTAACCCCCCACCGTGGCAAACCCTAGATCGATCCCCATCTCTCCCTCATTCCCCACCTCGCGCCGTACGCACACACACGCTCACATCGTGCCGAGGAGAGGAGACCCTCTCGCCATCCTCTGCTCGGCGGAGGGCCATGGCACCGCCGCCTCCCTGCTTGGCCTCCTCCAGCAGCGTTGGAGCAACCCCCCCTCCCCATCGTCGTCCACGCCGGCACCCGAGCCTGGCGCCCCGTTGCCCTCGGACCGCACGCTCGCTAGCGCGGGGCCGCGCCCCGCCAACCAGAGCTACCTCGCCGACTTTGATGCCCCGACGCCGCTAAACCTCGTCGTCGCCCCAAGCCGCCTCGTCGGACCGTTTCCTCGACGGATCTCCTCCCCACCGTCGCTCGTCCCCATCCTCCTCCTCGTCGGACGCCATCAAGCCACGTCGCCCCCTTCTGTGCGTTGAACGTGAGCACCGCCCCATGCTCCCTCCCCCCCCCCCCGTACTGAATGTGTCGCGCTGTCGTGGCCCTACTCGCCGCCCTGCCTCCGCCACGCCATGAAGCGCCAAGGCTCATCGCGCCACCGTGGTTTTGTCCCGCCAGCGCCAGACGCCGCGCTTACACGCTGCTGTGTCCACGGCCAACCGTGCACTCCACGTGTGCCGCTTCATGCTGGCCGCACACTGTTGCTTGCTTCCGCCAATCAAGCGCCACCAAGGCCGATGGCCTCGCCCGAACCAGCGCTCGGGCTCGCCCCTAGTTGGGCGCGCCCGTCGCCCGACCCACTATAGGCCATTGGGCCTATAACAAGGGGGGCCACCCCTGCAGAACGTTTATTAAAAAATAGAAAAATAAAAATAATAATTAAGAAGTTAATTAATTACTTAGTTAATCCTAATTAGATTAACCTAATCACTTAGGTTAGTTAATTAATCGGTTAGGTTAGTTAACAGTCAATGACAGATGGGACCCACACGTCAGCTTGACCCGATCAACACATCTGTTGACTGATGATGTCATGCTGACGTCATGCTGATGCAGTATGCCATTTTGTACATAAAATGATTTAAAACTTTTAAAATTAATATAAAATAATCCGTAACTCGGATGGGAAAACTTTATACATGAAAGTTGCTCAGAACAACGAGACGAATCCGGATACGCAGCCCGTTCGCCCACCACACATCCCTAGAATAGCAAACACACAACTTTTCCCCTTCGGTACATCTGTCTGAAAACGTGAAACACCGGGGATACTTTCCCGGATGTTTTTCCCCTTCGCCGGTATCACCTACTACCACGTTAGGGCACATCTAGCACCGCTCATTGTCATGTCTTGCTTCGTCATGCTTATGTTTGCATTATATTTATTGTATCTTCCCCCTCTTCTCTCCGGTAGACTACGGGACCGACGCCGCTGCTACCCAGTACGACTACGGCGTTGACGACCCCTCCTTCTTGCCAGAGCAACCAGGCAAGGCCCCCCCCCTTGATCACCAGATATCGCCTATTCTTCTCTTTACTACTTGCATTAGAGTAGTGTACCTTGTTACTATTCGGTTACTCCTATTCTGTTGCATAGCCTGTCATTGTTGCTAGAGTCATTGATACCTTACCCGCAATCCTAAATGCTTAGTATAGGATACTAGTTTATCATCATTGGCCCTACATTCTTGTCAGTCTGCCTTGCTATACTATCGGGCCGTGATCACTCGGGAGGTGATCACGGGTATATACTATACATATACATATATTGTACAGATGGTGACTAAAGTCGGGTTGGCTCGTTGAGTACCCGCAAGTGATTCCGATGTGGGGGCTGAAAGGACAGGTGGCTCCATCCCGGTAGAGGTGGGCTTGGGTTCCCAACGGCCCCCGACTGTTACTATGTGGCGGAGCGACAGGGCAGGTTGAGAACACCTAGGAGAGAGGTGGGCCTGGCACTGGTCGGCATCTGTGGTTACTTCAAAATAACACGCTTAACAAGATCTTGGTATTTGATCTGAGTCTGGCCACTGGCCTATACGCACTAACCAACTACGCGGGAAAGTTATGGGCACTCGACGCCGTGGTATCACCAAGCCTTCGTGGACGTCGGCCGATCGAGTGGGCGCTACGGATTGGAACGTAAGCTCGCTCTTGTATTAAGGGTGCTAGTTCGCTTCCGCCGCCCTCGCAACATGCAGTGTGCAATGGGCGATGGGCCTGCACCCTGCGCCATAGGAGTTAGACCGCGGTTGACCTCTCTGTTGTGCCTAGGTGGGCTGCGACGTGTTGATCTTCCGAGGCCGGGCATGACCCAGAAAGTGTGTCCGCCAAAGGGATCGGCGTGTTGGGTTATGTGGTGCACCCCTGCAGGGAAGTTTATCTATTCGAATAGCCGTGTCCTCAGTAAAAGGACGACCCGGAGTTGTACCTTGACCTTATGATAACTAGAACCGGATACTTAATAAAACACACCCAGACAAGTTCCACAGACAACCCGGTGATCCATGCTTGTTTCCTGGGAACTCTGGAATGAGCGCAATGAACTCTGGAATGAGCGCAATGCAAGAGTTTCTAGGAATTTCGGTGACCATAGTCACTGCTAGGATAAAGGAGGAGGCTCGTATTTGGGCGCTTGCAGGCGCTAGACAGCTGTGTAATGTAATGCCGCGAGAGTAGACTCCATCCCCCCGCTTTGCGGGTACCTGTTAAAACTTCTCTCTTAATCAATGCAGATGGCAAATCTTTTGCCTTGTTTCAAAAAATAAAATGAGCAAGAGTATACAAGAACCTCCTTTGTTCACCCATACAACCGTACAACGTGCATTCAACTCAACCATCCCGATCCGCATAAAACAAACATAAGGAGAATTTCAACATGAGACTTCTGTCAAAAGTATAAATCTTTGCAATACAAAAAAGGTTCACGACAACACTTAGGCCTCATTTCGCGCGAGTGGGCTGAGGGGGTTTCGAGAGGATATTCCTTGCGTGGGCCAGAAACTCCCAGAAACCACGTTGGCCCATTTGGTACAGAGGGTTTGTATGGGCTAATCCTCTCCGATCCACGCGAAACCACGCGAACCCACGCGACTCGAAACCCTCGTCAAGCGACTCAGGGAATCGCTCGTCCCATCGCACGCCGCCAGCGAGAGGAAGAGACGCCGCCGCCTCCACCACCGAGGGGAAGAGCCCCGCCGGCGAGAGGAGGAGCCCCACGCCGCCGCCCGACTCTGCCCGACGCCCCGACGCCGCCCGACTCTGCCCGACACAGGCGTTACTCCTCCGGCATACTGGCCTTCTCCCCGGTGGTAAGCCATCTCCGCCCCCCCCCCCCTCCTCCTCTGCCCGCTCCGTCCTAACCCTGTCCCTGGTGGTAAGTCATCGACGCCGGCGAGCTCACCAAGAAAGCTGTCCTTTTCTAGCCACTCATCGACCCTTACCCTACCCAACGAGATTGCCGTGATTTTCTGATGGTGATGGTGATGGTCTAATGGATCTAGGAGGATTGACAGTTTGTAGCAATATTGTGTTTCTATAGAATGAGATGTTTATTTCATTTTATTTGAAATGGATGAGTGCTCTGCATAGTTGTTAGGAGAGAATCCATGTTTCAAATGTCCATTGCCGGAGGTGTCAAGATTTGTTAGTAGTTGATGCAAAGGAAGAGGACTTGTTGGGTTGTGGTGACGTCCCCGGCCTAATTGATGGAGAAGCAATCCCTCATCTCAATGGTCGACAAGAGATCAGTGCATGTCACCCAGAATGGGCCTATATTTAGTACGTACTGTAGGATGTTAGCAAAGTTGGTCGATCAACTGGCTGCTAATTCTATCATCGTAGTTCATATATATATGAAGTTTCTAGGCTCTTTTACTTTGGATTCTTCTTGTAAAAACTTATATGTTGTTGCGTCCGTACTGTGTTGGACAATGTACTGCTAGACGGGAATGTTGCTGCGAATGTGAACCCGCATTTTGTGATCCTTTTTTGTTTCTGCATATTGTGAATTTCTTTTCTTGTGAGTGGATTCTGAATGCATGCATGTTCACACAGCATGGATTCTGAATGCGTAGTGAGTATTTGCTGTACATGGTGTTTACTGGTTCTGAATGTCTTGTGAGTGGAGATTCTGAATGCATACTGCATTATGAATGTTGAATGATGTTTTTTTTGCGGGGGATCTGAATGTAGAGCTGTCTGATGGTGATGGTCTGATGTTGATGGTGATTGAAGTGTGGTGCAGAGCTGTTAATTAGTTAACAAATCTGTTGTGCTGTGTCGGTGGTGCTGCGAGAAGCTTTCGCGTTCATGGCTGAGCCGCATGAGATATCTGCGTAGCCATCTACATTTGTATGACTGATGTTTCAAATACTTATGAATCTATGTCATGGAATCACTTGCTGGAATGTGTTTTTGTTGTCTTGCATGGTTGCATACAAGGGCAAATTCTTAGGCTCGTCTGTCTGAAAGCATTTCAAGTGAAAGAATGCAAGAGACTACATACTCCTGATAATTTTTTAGGCTTATATTTCCAGACTTGAAGTTAGCAATTTAAGTATGGTATATGTCATCTTACTTGTCGCTGATATGTTCTTATTTTGACAGCCCGCCGCTTCGATTATTGTGGGGGTGGATGAATTACTTCCGTCTTGGGATTCAGTTGTCACGCCTAACTTCGGTAATGTACACAAGCTTTTTGGCCTCTAGACCTTGTTTCTTAAGTCTTAACCGGAGTACTATATCCTACTCCCTCCGTTCGAAAATACTTGTCATCAAAATGGATTAAAAGGGATGTATGTAGAACTAAAATACGTCTAGATACATCTCCTTTTATTCATTTTGATGACAAGTATTTCCGAACGGAGGGAGTACTTGATAGATCTTATAGTCTTATCATTATCTCCTAATTTAGCGATAGTCATCTGAACTTGCAAATCTACAACACTTGCGACTAATGCTACCGTCTCTTCATTATTCCAAGAGTTTAGCAGTGAAATATGTTGTTTGGTATATAATCTTGTTGTTAGCTTGTTTGGAAGTTTGATAAAATGCATGGACCTTGTAGTACAGTGTTGCTTGATTATGTTGTCACAACTCACAACACGAGTATGCGTACAACAGGTTTAAGCTGATCTGCTTGCGCCAACTTGTAGGGAGAAGCCATTTTAAGCTGTACCGTACTTCTTTGTTTCAGCATGTACTTGTTCCATTCATGTGCTGGACTCTAGAGTTTGGTTTAGAAAGCAGTACTTTATTACTACTAGCAAAATCTTCCTTTTTGTGCAACTCGGCCTAAAAATGTCAGATAAATAAAGAGACGGTAGCATCTAAGCCTCGGCCTAAAAATCTCTCCATATGTTGTTTGCTGGCTTTAATATCATTTACTCAAAATACATCTAACCCTTGGACCAATTCATCTGTTTTTTATAGGGACCTGATCTCGCGGAAGACGGGTGACCACTTTGCTGCCACAAGTCTCCTTCACACCGTGTAGCCCGCAAACATGTCTCGGAGCATTTGTCGATCAAATTTATGTTGTAATGAACCGTTGACTTTCGTTGATCGAACATCTTGTATTTTTCATTTGGACCGTGGCATGTATGCATGTAACATTTCATGTGAACAGTTGATAGTACATGCAACAGATTATACGAGCCTTTTTGTTATTTTGCGTAATCTAGTTGCACCATTGTTGCAAGTACATTTTTTCTATGAGCTTTTGATGCTTTTGAAGTTGTAAAAATTGCATATTTAATTATAGTATACTAATTTTGCAAACCCTCTGTATCAATCCCTGTGTACCAAATAGAAAGGGTATGTGAGGGGTTTGGGAGGATTGGGTGGAAGAGAGGGATTCGCCAAATCCTCCCAAATCGGGATTTGGGAGGATTTGGGAGGATTGGGTGGAAGAGAGGGATTCGCCAAATCCTCCCAAATCCCCTCTTCCCAAAACCTCTCAAATACTCTTCTACCAAACGAGGCCTTAGTGGTAACAGTATAGCCAAGGTTCACATCACTGTGAAGGTTATAGCTAAGGTTACAACACAGCCAAAGTTGCACAAAAAGCAAATCTTTGCATTACCAGCACCACCAAGGAAGTTCTTTTTTGCTTGATTTGCTTGAGGATACAATCTTTGTTCATTCTTTTAGGCCACGCCACAAGAGCCTTGGACTTAGGGCATCTGCTACAAAAATTGACTACATAATCCACACAAATTGTAAAGGCAGTCATAACACAGGTCGCTGAACCTTTCTGGAACTAAAAACCAATCAAACAGAGGGGGAATTGCAATTTTCTCTTCGCTATGTTGTATGGAACATGAGAAACTCAATTTCTGAACATCAAAATTACTTAACTTTCCTATATCTCCAGTTGAGCCAAGTTCGTACTGTGAAGAATACTCAACTGTTTATACAAAAAGGAAAAGGAAGACATTCCTCAACAGTACAGTATAAAATACAATAACCTGAAAAGAATGAACGCCAGTAAGCTCTGCACAGCTGTTTTGGCAATTGGCATTTTCTAACATCTGAAAAAATGACCCATCAATCCAACAACTGTATCTCCTTTACAATATCTATCCAGGTAATCTCATTAGACTGCTAAAACTTCCAGACTGAATTGTATGTAAAAATCTGCAACTGAATTATTTTCTTCTCAAAATAAATCTTCCCCCACCCAAAAAGTAAACTTAACAGTTGAATTCTTTGATGATGCCTGTTGAGTATATAATCTAGCTCTGGAAGATTTCGAAACTAGGGTGCTCAAAAGCAACCCTATTAAAGAAACTGATGTTTCTAGCTTCAGTGCCGTGGAAGACCATTGATGGTAAACAGTGATTGCACACTCCCTAGTGAAACATACACTCTCTAACATGTGGGTGCGAGAAATTGACATGCCGCTCCCATATAGACTTGTACCGGTGAATGGCCAACTTCAGCCAGGGTTTCATGTTCCCATTATAATGCACAACAGCAGCACTCTCAATCAAGCGGTCATCTATGTCTACATCATACCCAAGACCCAGTACGTGCCATCTCCGGTCTAGGGGCTCCATTAGGCCATAAAATGTCAAAAGGCCTACTGGAAGTGTGCCCGTTCTCCAAAGCAATTGATCAGCATTTTGCTCCTGCCAATAATGATAAAGCGATGTTGCATTTGCTTTCCTCCAAGCAATTAGGTCAAATATGTTCATTCCAAAAGCCCACCCACATGTATGTGGATCAATCTTTGAGCTGATTATTGGTTGCGAGAAATTAAGATATTTGTGATACCGATGAAATGACTCTAAACAAGTCTCCACTGCTCCAATAACATTACCATGCAATTCTATGGAAAAAAGCTGTGTCAAGTCCTTTTGCACCACAACATCATCATCAAGAAAAACCACCTTCTCCAGGTTGGGGAGTATTTGAGGGATGTAGAACCGTAAATGGTTCAGCAGAGAAACAAACTTCGGATTATGGAACTTTATTTCCCGTTCTTGCGTCTTCAAACCACCAGAGGAACCCTTTGTTTCCATCTCGGACAGCCGCCTGACAAGAGAAGAAGAAGCAGCATTCAACCATGAGAACTCGTCTATGCAGTGGACTTCGACAGTGCACCCTTTGAAGTCATTTATCAGGAACCAGGTTGACATAGCACCAAAATTGATCCTGTCTGTGACTACATGAAACACAAGCTGCTGAGGGTGGTTTGCATTTGACACTGTAGAATTGACAACAACTGAAGTGGCCAGCACATTATCCGAGAACATACAGAAATGATACAGATTATTGTCTACCAACCGTGTGGAATTCCTGTGCTCCTCTGAACGACTCCTTAGTTTTGGGTTCTGAAGCCACTCTTCTGTCAGTTTCACCGTTAAACAATGGATATTCTTGGGAAGTGATTCTGCAGCTAACTGACCAAACTCGGCAGTCTGAACAACTGCTGCCTTTGCACGCTCCTCTAGTGCGAGGGCATGGCTCTTGAGTGTCACCATTGTGGTGCTGATATCATAATGAGAGTCCTGCGCTTTGTATATTAACCGTGCCAGCCGAGTTATTATAGGATGGGCTTCCTCCTGAGTGATGGCTCTCCCACTAACAGCCCCTTGAGAGAGCAATCTTTGAGAATTCCTTATTTGGGAACCAAGTTCCCATGCAAGCTGAAGGTTGCCATGCTCTTTCGCAAGGATAACATAGGCCTTTGCTAGAGTCATTTGGTCTGCTAATTGCCGTGCAAAAGATGTACTGCTTAAAAGCTCTTCAGTGAAATTAAATATCTCAGGAGAAACTTCTTCAGTTTCTGACCCTTTATTCTGAAACAAGAACGAGCTAAATGAGGAAATATGCACAATCGACTGAGTTTAATTAAAGAATGTGATTTTCTTTCACTGTGGGGAAGGTCAATGAAGAAATATATCTATGCACTTAGAAGTAGCAGGGACCAAAAATATATTCCAAGTATAAGGAGAAGTTTTTAGTTATCATCCCAATGATTAACTTTGTTGAGACTAAAATTAAACGTTACTGAACAGCTGTCATCATGTGTTGACCCATAAATAACAGTTAATGGCCAGCAAAGTTTGGCGCCAAAAACTCGCACAAGAAATGTTCAGATCATACTTTTGTATACAAAAAGATTAAGACCCTTACCACAGAAAGAACTATACATCAAAGGCTACCAATAAGACTCACTGGCAATATTATATCTCTATATTGACATTGTGTTCTATTAATAATTTCAGTTTTCATCATAGCTATTTTTCTCATAAGCTGTGCAGTTAAAAAAAACAATTCTATCAATGTAATCCAGATTTTACAGACCACTGGATACCAAAGAAACTAATGTGACTGTTGTATTACTATCAGATAGGCAGGAATAACCTAGGATAAAGTTACTAGTTTACTACTCAGTGCTACTGAAAGTCATTCGCAAATTCGAAGAGAAAATCATGACAGGCAATGCTATTCTTTTTTAAGCAAGTACCTAAGTACTCCCTCCGTCCGGAAATAGTTGTCATCAAAATGGATAAAAGAAGATGTATCTAGACGTATTTTAGTTTTAGATACATCACTTTTTATCCATTTTGATGACAAGTATTTTCGGACGGAGGGGGGCAACATACTACTAAAAATTGACTTATGGTGTGAGTTTAATTTTCATATTCCATGGTGTCCTCCCACCAGTTAAGTAATCATCTTCATAGTAAAGGAATAGCATATGCTATCATGATGAAGATGGGAAACCTCCTTCTGAGAAGGACACTTAACCTAAGTACACGAGCAGACCTCCAACAAGTGCAGAGACAACCTATCAGTAATGCCACGCCAACTACTAGAAAATACAGCCTGTTTGCCGTTTCTACCAACTAGTCATGATTAGCCATCAAAAGCACATTTTCTAGACAATGAAAATAAAATTTTCCATAAACATGCACAAACCAATATAGATAAAAACACAAACCTTCAAGGATCAAGTAACAATGAAATTGGATAATGAAGATCTAGAAAATGATGTGCTCTGACCACAAAAAGCCTAACAACACACAACCAAGCTCACCTTATAACATAGTAGAAGAAACCAACAATGGAACTATTTCTAAAGATCTCATACAAAACGCTAACAGAGATCTGCCTGCACACATAAAAAGCTAAAACTTTTTCCACGTATTTTCAGAATTGACAGGAAGGAAGTGATCTTCCGAGCAAAGATGTCACACCACATAATTCAGCAAGCAGGAAATCACACGGAGTCATGTTTGAGCTACTCACTATGACGGGCGGCCGGAACTGCTCCTTCTGGTTGTGGTGCAGGACGAAGAGCATGAGCCCAACCACAAGGAAGATCCCAACGAGCCACCAGATCCATCCCGGCAGCCGCCGCCTCGACTGCCGCCGGTACTCTGGTGCCCGCCTCCGCATCTCGGAACCCCGCATCTCGCCGCCGTGCGCCCTTCCCCAAAGCCTCTCGCTGCAACAATTCAACCCAGGAACTCCACACGCTGACCTCACTGCCGTCGCGCTAAACTCTCATCCATGGATAGTGCCGAGAACAACCAGAAAGGCACCGTCTTTGCGGAGGATCCGGGGGTCGGATGGATCACCCCGAACAGATAAGAGAGCCGCGTCGTGAAGCTCCGGCACTGAGAGAGGCAGAAACGCCGGCTGGTAGGAGGTTGAGGTTGGTGAGATCTGGAAGGTCTAATGCGACGAGAGAAAGGTAGGAGGGGGCGCGCTTTAGAGAAAGGAGAGACAGAGAGAGAGAGATCTGAGGGTGGAGGCGAGGGAGGCAGGTGGAAGTAGCACTCCCTCCGGTCCTTTCTTTTTAGTTTATTTAGTTCGCATAAAAAATTTGTCTAAAATCAACCCTTCTAAAATTTAACCAACTTTATAGAAAAAAATTATCAACATTCACGATATGAAATTAATATCAATAGATGTGTCATGATTTAAATTTTTATATTGTATAACTTTAGCATGGTAGCTCCACAACAAATCCTTTCGATTACTATTTTTTTATGTGTGTGCATATATGTTGTCATCAAATACCAAAAAGGGGGAGATTGAAAGTGCAATCATGCCCTTAGTCATATTTTAATGTTGATGACAACATGTATGCTTGGGACTAATCATGTTTGTCAAGTATATCTCAGGATTATGTCTCAAAGAGCGTGTGTGTGGATCATGACCAGGGACAAAATGCATATAACTCAAGAATGGAGATACAAGACATTGGCTTTGTTTACGGTTTGTTCTTGAGTATAGGGATCCTGCACTATTAAGAGGGGATCGTTGGATCTAGTGAAAGACTTGCTCAAAATCCACAACTCCTGTTTTTTCTCTCCGGTCGTCCGATACTTTATGGACGTCCAGTACCTCTCAGCTGTCCGGACGTCCGGCTCCCTCCGGTCATGATTTCCGGAACTCTCCGGATGTCCGACCTTCGGACGTCTGGCAGGTCTTGGACGTCCGGTACTTTGACCACAGAACCATACAGAACCATATTTACGGATTTTCGGGATTCTCCGATCGTCAAGCTCGACGACGGCAAGACGTCTCTCGACGTCCAGATCACGTGTATTGATTCGTGGCTCATATATTCAAATGTACGGACGACCGATGTCCGCTTGACGTCCGGACTTATTTATGCCAACGGACGTCCCGTATTGTCCGGACGTCCGACCTATTCTCAGGCACTTAAGTGTCCCAAACGGTCACTTTTCCATACCTACTATATATATACCTCTCCCTTCCACGCGATAAGGTTGACCATTCACTTTGAGCTTGCCAAGAACACTCTTCACACTCTCTCTCAATCCTCTACACCAAATCCTAGATCCCCAAGGGATTTAGGAACGTTTGAGAGAAGTTCTCCAATCAAGTGATAGATCCACTCCCTCTCTTTCTTTGCCCCAAAGGAATTCGTGATTTGAGCAAGTCTTGAGCTTTTTCCCATCGTTCTTGTTACTCTTGGAGGTTGGAGACTCCTAGGCGGTAGGAGTCTTTCGGAGAGGAATCGACCTTTGTGATTACACCCGGAAAAGTTTGTGAGGGTTTGGAGACCACCCCAAGGTCTACCACTAGTGGTTGAGAAACGCCTTCGTGGTGTTGTCTCAAAGGGAGAATAGGGTGAGCCTTCGTGGCGTTGGTGTGCCTTCGTGGTAACATCCACCTCTCTAACGGTGACGTAGCTTCCCTCCAAGTAAGTGAACATCGGCATACATCCTCGTCTCCCGGAGTTGCGGTTATTCTTAACCCTAACTCTCTACTTGTCGTTACTTGTCTCTTAGCTCTTACTTATCTCATATTGTGCTTGTTTCCTTTCATACACGTGTTACTTGCTTAGCTCTTAGTACTACTCTTGCAATTGTTAGGCTCACTCTCATATTCCGCATTATTGCCTAAAATTGCTTAGTAATAATTAAAATTTGTAACTGTACCTATTCACCCCCCCCCCCTCTAGGTCCATCTCAATCCTTTCATGTTCTCCGCAGGCGTGGCGTAGACGGGACGATCCGTCCCGAACATGCTGGCGATGGTCGCGCCACGCTGCCGTATCGACCCGATGCGGCTAGGCCCCTCAGGAGCCGGCGTGCCGCCGACAGCTCGGTTCATCTCGCGCCGGTAGGCTTCCAAGAGGCATCACATGCTGGCCAGTCGGTTGGCACTTTCGACGAGCTAGACGCGGCATGCCTCCAGCGTCTCAGCGTTTGTGTCTTCTGGATGGGCGCTGACAAGTCTCGCAGCGCCGCATCGAGTGGATCTCGAGCCCCTCCGTCCGAGTGCTTGCCATTGTGGATGACAAGCACCTCCGTGATGGTGCTCCCGCCGTTGTGCTCACGAGGAGGCGGCTCGTCGTAGACCACCATGTTGGTGGGGAATGCGTCAAACATCGTCGTGTCGGAGTCGACGATCATCAGGTCGGTGGAGCCAACAAACTCCAAGTCCTCAGCAGGCTCGCTGACGACGTGAAGCTGGTCGAGGAGGCTGATGAGGCGGCTCTCGGAGCAGTCGATGCCTGCGTCGGATGCAGGCTTGTCGGAGGGGCGGATCTCGCCAACAAGGTCGGCGAGGCAGCTTGTCAGCAGCGATCTTCGTCGTCTGCAAGGCCGAGGCCGACGTCGACGCGCGGCTTTGGCTGGCTGTGCTCGACAGGAAGGAACAAGGTTCCCGTCCAAAGCAGGTCTCCGGACGATGGTGCACCTCGCCCCCTGGTGGGCGCCAAATGTCGGGGGTTGGGTGCGACATATGCCAAAGGATGGCTTATCATGGTGAGAGCGAGTAGAACGTTACCAGTGCCTAGAAGCAGGATGAGGCATAGACACGTACACCGGCGCACTTTACCTAGGTTTGGGGCTCTCCTAGGAGATAACACCCCTAGTCCTGCTCTGCGGGGTCTCCGCATGATCACTAAGGCACTAGTGAATACAATGGTGCTCCTCGAGCTGTATGCTAGAGGTAGAAGGAGGCAGGGCTCGCTCTCTTCTTCCTCTAGGTGTGAGGCTAGTTCTAACAGGGTGGGACACCTTTGCATGGGTGCCCTGGGGGTTTATATAGGCCTACCCCCCAGGGGGTACAACGATAATCTTGCCGGGTGCTGGACCCGGCTGTCACTGTCTCTGGTCGCCGGCTTCTCCACCGGCAGCTGGGGCCCACCGCCTGGTGGGCCCCGCCGATTGGTCTGGTACGGAGCCGACAAGACGCCCCCGCCGCTGGCGGGTCTGGTTGGTGGCTGATCACTATAGCTGTGATCCTAATGACGCAGGCTTGATCAGTGGAGCGTGGCTACAGTCCCGCCGCCTGGTGGGACATCACTGTAGCCACACCACGTCTTATCTGGTTAATGGTGCACGGGCCTCGAGGGAGGCGGCGCTTCATTGAAGCCGCCTCTCACGTCCGGCTGGTCTAGCTTCCGCCGTCTTCCGGGCTCTCACTGCCTGGTAGGGCTCGCCGCCTGCAGGCCATACTGACAGGCCGCCTTGGGAACAGGGCTCCTCCTGTCAGGAGTGACGTTAAGGGGGGAGTGGCAACAGTGCCGCGCCGTGCGGAGATCTTCGCCTGTACGAGGCACTGTAGCCATGCCAAGTCCGGAATTCGGGGTGAGGGACTACACTGTAGCCTCACCCTGTCTTGTACTCTTGATGAGGGGCGCGGACTCTGAGGGCGCTCGGTTGCCGCCTGCTAGAACCCGGCCTCTACGGAGGCCATTTGCTAGGAGTTGGCCCGTCTTGGTGTCGTCTGCTGGTGCTTGGCCGTCTTCGGGCAGCCGGCCGTTGAGCCAGTCGGCCACCGAAAGGCGGCGCTTCATTCTAAGGTTTCATGGGGCGAAGCCGGCCCAAATTCTTGAAAGGCTAAGGGACTCGGGTTAGGCTACCCGTGGCCCATTACTCTGACAACTTGGCATACAACTGATGTTCCCTGAGCTTCTCGAGAACCAAACGCAAATGTTCCTTATGCTCTTGTTCATTCTTCGAGTAGACCAATTTGTCATCAATGAACACCACAATGAACTTGTCCAGGAACTCCATAAACACCTTGTTCATCATACTCGTGAAATAGGCAGGGGCATTAGTCAGACCAAATGACATAACTGTATACTCATATAGCCCATACCTCGTGGTAAAAGCTGTCTTAGGTATATCCTGCTCTCGGATCTTCAACTAGTGATAACCTGATCGAAGATCGATTTTAGAGAAAACCTTAGCTCGTTGTAGCTGGTCAAACAAATCATTGATCATCAGCAGAGGGTATTAATTCTTGATCGTCACCTCATTCAGTGCACGATAATCAACAACCATCCTCAAAGATCCATCCTTCTTCTCCACTAGATGCACTGGGCTCCCCAAGGTGATGAACTTGGTCGAATATAACCTTTCTCCACTAACTCCTTAATCTGCTTCTTAATTTCCTCCCGATCATTTGCGGGCATCTGATTCGGTCTCTTGGATATTGGTCCGGTGCCTGGCAATAATTCAATCAAAAACTCAATGTCTCGATCCAGTGGCATGCCTGGTAACTCTTCTGGAAATGCATCGGGATAATCCTTCACCACTGGTACTTCCTCCTGAACAACTCCTGATAAGGAATTCACATGAGTCCTCCTCGGCGCATGCCTAGACACATACTTGATCCTCTTTCCTTCCGGGGTGGTGAGAAGAATTGATTTACCGGCGCAATCGATGTTCCCCCATACTTGGATATCCAACCCATTCCTAGTATCACATCCAATCCTTGTGACTCTAGGACAATCAGGTCGGCGGGGAAAACATGTCTACCTATGGTTACTGGCAACTGATAGCATCCCCTACTAGCCATATACTCTGCTCCTAGGGAACTTACTAACATAGTTGACTTAAGGGCTACTGTTAGCAATTTATACTTATCCACAAATCCCCTTGATATGAATGAATGAGATGCACCAGTATCGAAAAGAACAAGTGTTTTAAATGCATTAATCAAAAACTTACCTACAACTGCGGCGGGTTGATCGTCAATCTCCTCCACACTGACGTGGTTCACCTGACTTTTGGTGAAGGGGTTGGGCTTCTTTGCAGAACCTCCATTGCAATTTCCATTCTTTGCTTCAGGACATTCAGTGGCGTAATGTCCAGTCTTCCCGCACTTGAAACAAGTAATGTGGCTCAGATCCCTCTTGGCTGGTGTTGCGGGGTTGGAACGGTTCTGGCTGCTGCTTCCTCCATTCCCATTGCCATTCTTGGGGCCACTGTGGTTGTGCAAACTTCCTCCATTGTGTGTATGTCCTCCGTGGTTAAGGCCTCCATGGTTATGAGTATGTACTCCCGAGTACGGGGAATAGAGGGGCTTCTGCTGAGCTCCAGAAGTGTACCTCCCCTGTCCATACTTCCTCTTGCAATTGTCAATCTGTTGTTGCTTGCCTTCTATCATGAGGGCTTTGTCTACCAACTCCTCGTAGTTGTTGAAGGTTGCCACCATCAACTGCATGCTCAGCTCATCATTGAGTCCCTCAAGAAACTTCTCCTGCTTCGCGGCATCTGTGGCCACATCATCTGGGGCATACCGTGCTAACTTGCTAAACTCATCCACGTACTGTCGCACTTTACGACCTCCTTGGTGCAAGTTGCAAAACTCGCGCTTCTTCATGCTCATAGCTCCTGCTGAAACATGGGCGGTGCGGAAAGCCTGCTGAAACTGATCCCATGTAACTGTGTCAATGGGGTAAGTGGTGGTGAATTTCTCCCACCAAGATGTTGCGGGTCCATCAAGCTGATGTGCGGCAAAGCGCACTCTCTCCACATCTGTGCATCCTGCAGTAGTCAGCTCCCTTCCAATCCTGTGGAGCCAATCATCTGCATCAATCGGCTCAGTGCTGCTAGAGAACACCGACAGATTCAACCTCAGAAAATGAGCTAGGTTGTCAATAGGGGGTGGTGGCGGTGGGTTGTTGTTGTTGTTGTTCTTGTTGTTGTTGTTGTTGTTGTTGCCTTGGTTCCAGTTCTGAACTAGCATCTGCATCAAGGCATTCTGCTGCTAAATCAACTGAGTGAGCTCCGGTGGGAACACGAATCCATTGTCACGTCTCGGAGGCATCTGATGGGTGGAAGGGGTGAGAAAACAGAATATAATAAGGTCTAAGAGAGATTCACTACCCATATGCACATCAGACAAACACAATCAATTCATTTCATTCAATATCAAACAAGGTTCACACAAATGATCTAAACTACAATTACAAACTCGATCGATGCTAACTACTTGAAAGAATACTACTAGTAACATGGTGGTCGTCTAGAAATTTTGATCGGAGGAAGACTCCATGATATCTGCTCCAGCTTCGTAAACATAGTCATCATCACTATCATCATTTGCATCACTGTCTGTGTCGGTGTTGTCCAAGATGATCTAGTCCTCCGAATGGATCTCCTTTGCAAGTTCTCACTTATGGTTCTCCACGGGTAGTCCTAGCTTCCTCTTCAATTCTTCGTGCTTCTCTAGTAGTACGACAATTTATTCCGCATATCCATCGTGTGTAAACTTGAGTTCCTCTTCTAGATCAATATTCTTCTTCATCAGCTTCTTGATCTTCTTCATGTTGAAGCACAGTTGATTCTCTTGTCGGCGAATGTGATCACCCATCTCCTGAATGTAAGCTGCAATTGATCCATCCTTCCTGATTCGAATCATCTCCCATTCTTCGTCTCAACGGCCACATATTTGATAAATGGTGTTTTCCATCTCCTTGTGATACACTTCACATATGCGTCCAAAAGTTATGTGGGCTGCCATGCTCTTTCCCAAACTCCAGCTTGGTGCATCCAGGTAGAAAACAATAGGCTCCATTGTTGGCGCAAACGTCCTCCTGTGTACCTGGACTTTGATCTTCCAAATACCTCTTAGGTAAAGTTGCAGAGAAAGTCCCAGTGAAGCTTGGTAGTCTGATGTTCAAGTACATAGTGACTTCCTTCAAGTGTCGCCTGAATGGGGTGTCATCATCCGGCTGGGTGAACTTGTTCCTGGGGTCCTCCATCTATAGAGTAGAAATAGAGGAGAATTAGAAATGAGAAGAGAAGAGTAATCATGTGGCTTATCCTAGTGGTCGCGTCCTACAGTCAGCGTGTGCTCTAATACCATCTTGTAGTGACCACGATCCCAATGGACTGAAGTCTCTGTGCTTAAATGTCATCCCTGGATCGGCAATGCTGGCACACACAGTACTCGAGGAAGTATAACAGAGTTCAATCACACACTTATTACATCGAGTCCTTGTTGACACCAGATTTTGGCACGGTCAAGAACTTAATTAATATGGCCTCAAATGGAAAAGTGATCTACATAAAAAAGTTCCGTATTTTCAATACAAACATCTTTGAAGTTTGGGCCATCGCCATCCGATTTCATCTCGAAGGCCGAAGTTGTGTTCGAAATACTGAGATTTTGTATTTAGAACACTATTTGGCTCATTACGCCCCCAAGACGGCCTCGTATGGAAAAATGATCTACACGGGTTGTCTTCATCTCGTCGAAACGATCGATTTTTATATAAGAATTGTTCCAATCTGAATTTGTAAGCAAATGTTAGAGCCATCGGAATGCAGCTTTGTCAGGAGGCTGAAAGTGGCGCATCCCACCAGACACCTGTCTGATGGGTAGCGCGAGTAATAGCCCAATTTGCGCGAGGAGCACGAATAATAACCTGTTTTGCACGAGCGATTTGACCGTCAAGATGACCTCTGATAAAAAATGTTCAACATGAAAGTTGTTCGCCTCGTCGAAACAGTCAGATTTCTTTTGGACTCGTTTTCATCCGAGGTTGTTTACCACCACAAAAAAGACCCACAAGGTCCTGCCAGTTTAAACCGAACAGTTTTGGAAAGTTCGGACAAAACCAATCCGAATTTGACTAGGGTTTTGGACGTGAATCCAAGTCTTTTCCTTGCACGGGAAGTCCATCCGCCTCATATATACCTAAGGGTGATGGCCGATTGAACAACAATACACAATCGCAAAACCCATCTACAAACTTTCATCTACCCTAGTTTACTGCTTCTCGTTCATCGGTGTTCTTCGCTACGAAGAGCTTCTATCTACGAAGTCCTAGGGGCAGGTGAACAGAACTAGGCAGCCCATCACCGCCGCGCATCCAGACGGGGTCTCTCCCGGCCGCGTGGGGTTTCAGGTCTTCAAAAGAGCTCGCTGGATTGTCTTGCATATCGCGCTTCCGGTGAGCCTCCTTTGGCGACGTGTCTTGCATATCACGCTCGATGCCGAGGGTACACGGTGACATGTTCGTGTGCGAACACACTTTTTGGCGACTCCGCTGGGGAAAGATCGATCATCATCATCAACCATCATATATGGCAACGACAAGATTCCCAAGCCTTCGGAAATCAATGCTGATAACATAATCAAGCGCAATTTTGAGGAGTTATCGAAGGAACATCGCCAAGCTTATGAGGAGTATAAGAAGGCACGTGAAGAGAAGGAGATGCAGGAGTTCCTTGCTAAGTTCATGAAGGATTGCCAAGGCAATATCACTCCGGTTGGAGAAATCAAGTTTCCTCCTCTTCATGATGAACAGGTTAAACCCTTTGTAAGTATTACCTTCTCTCCCGAGGTATGGACTAAAATTGATAGTCGCATTACTGATAGCAATAATCTCTTATACCAAATTTTCTTGCAAAATAGTAATCCTAAAAATAGTATGCCTCAATCATCTAGTGGTAATGTTGGTGTGCCTGTTACCGCAGAGATCCCAAGTCCAACTTTACCTATTTCATCGGCGCCTCCCGTGCCGATGAATTTTTATCCTATCCCCACAAATCAAATTGTTGCTGCACCCATTAATCCTATCATGAGTATGCCAAGTTCGGTGGTGAAGTCGAACCAAACCCTACCTACAAGAGCAACCACTGTTAGATCACTGCCGAATTACAATTCGGCATACATGCCACAATTCACACCTGCAACTACTAACCCTACTCCTCCTATGCTACTGCCACAAGCTTCATCATCCACTGTGGATGATGGTCTAGCTGATCTTAGAGAGGAGATGGCTAAGATGCTCCGAGAGAATTTTGGAGTTGAGTTACAAAGGAACCATATTTACCAAAAGCCATATCTAGAATACTTTGATGCAATTCAATGCCCTCCGGGATATAAAATTCCAGATTTTGTTAAGTTTAATGGAGAGAGCACAAAAACCACCTAGGAGCATGTTAGTCAGTACTTGGCACAATTAGGTGTGGCAAGTTCACGAGATGAGTGGAGAGTATGTTATTTTCCTTTATCTTTAACTGATACTGCTTTCTCGTGGTTTTCTGCGTTACCAACCGGTTCTATTACTACATGGTTTCACTTGGAACAAAAGTTCCATGATCATTTTTATAGTGGTGATAATGAGCTTAAGTTGTCACATCTTACATCGGTTAGACAAAAGCATGATGAATTGGTCCCCGATTACGTCAAGAGATTTAGAGATACAAAAAACCGGTGCTATAGTTTGGTGATAACCGAGAGAGATTTGGCTGATCTTGTGCTTAGTGGTTTGAGAACTCACATTAGATAAAGGCTAGAAGGACATGAGTATTTAAATATCAACCAAGTCCTGCAAAGGGCTTTGGCTCAAGAAAGCTGAAGCAAAGATCTTAAAAAGGTGCATAGATATAAACCTGATCATCTGAAGATGAACATGGTTGAGTATGATAGTGACCACTCGGACGATGAGGGTGATATTTATGCTGTTGAATTTGTTTGGCCATCTAAGGCCAAACCACTTACTTGCAACGATTTAAAGCCGATTCATAAGAATCATGATGAAGAGATGAAATTTACTTTCAACATTGCTAAGTGCGATAGAATATTTGATGCTTTATTGCAAGGGAAGATTATTAGAATATCTCATACTTTACTGCCATTTGAAGAGCTGAAACGGCGTGCTTATTGCAAGTATCATAATTCTTTTTCTCATGCTACTAATGATTGTAATGTTTTTCAACAACAGATACAATCGGCCATTAATGACGAACGATTGAATTTTTCTAAGATGCAAGTTGATAAGCAGCCTTTCCCAATGAACACCGTGGATTTGGAGGGGAAGAAGATGTTAATTCGGCCCAGCATAGCCGAATCAGCTAATAAGATTAATATTGTCATTGGTGAGCCCAGGAAAAGTAAGGAGAGCGACAAGGTCTTGGGGAGACAAGTTGTGCTTGATAAGCAACCCGATGGCAAGGAGATAAGCAAGATCACCATCAAGAATCCTACACTCGGGGGGCAACCACAAGTGCAAGAGAACGCTCATGTCAAATATGTTAAAACCAAGAGTCGAGAGGTTGGAAAGTGGAAGACAAATGAAGCTAAAGTGCAGCGCAAGAGAATCAAGCCAACTTTTGATATGTTGTTGTCCAAATATGCTAATCAAGCGGCCGGTTCTAGCTCTGACCGGTCATCAAATTTGAAGCGCTCAAGGTCACCTCCTCAGGAAGAATTTCAGCATCATGCAAGGCCATATGAGTCATGGGCACCGGGACCATGGATGGCGCACCCCCCTATGCGCCATACTACATGGGAGGCTTCAATGGAGGATGGGGACAACCCCCAATGGCCCCTTATGCTTTTCATCCGGGTTGGGCAGAACCAAGGAGGCCTGTTCATGAGAGGCTTTCTTATCCCACACGAGGCCGTTTGAACAACGGTGTCAATCGGACAATGCAAGATAATCATGGAAGGGTTGGCAAGCAAGTGTGGCGTGCTAAATCACCAAGTGCTGAAATTTCAGAGCCTAGCAAGCAAAAGGAGAAGAATACTAGTGCTGAAACTATTATGATAGGCACTAAAGAATTAACAATCAAAAAGCCTATCATTGTTGATAATTCGGCTGATTCTAATAAATATGTGGCTGCTATCCAGCAGGGTCCCATGGCTAATGATCATAAAGCTATCACAAGCAAGGCCAAGTCGAGGGATCCAAAATACACTCAGCCTAAGTGGTGTCCTTCTGGTCTGACCAAGGCACAAAAAAGGAGGTAGCGCATGAGGAGCCATGAGAAGGAGGGACAAGAAGCAGAGAGGCAAAGGGATAAATTGTTCAATGAAAGTCGTCCCATGGTACCCACAAAACAAGTGTGGAAGCCTAAGCAAAAGGAAAACATAGCAGCTTCTGCATTGATCATAGCAACACCTACACTACCAACGGAGGACGATGCGGCTGCTATTACATCGTCCACTTCACCTATTACTTCCTCTTCACTTGGAGATATTTCGGAGTCAGTGGACATGCTTGAGGACAGAGATGATATGCTTGATTATGAGTCTACACCGGTTCATGAAGGTATGGATATTAATATGGTGTATTACTTACCCGCTGAATTTCGTGCTATAGATGAAGAAGGGGAAGTAGCTTAGTTGGATTTTGGGCCAAAAAATGTTATATTCGAGAAGCCAAAAGAACCGGTGACGCACTTGAAGCCATTGTTCCTTAAAAGTCATATTAATGGATCGTCGGTTGCTAGAATGCTTGTTGATGGTGGTGTGGTGGTGAATCTTATGCCATATTCGGTCTTCAAAAAATTGGGGCTGCGTGATGAAGAGTTGATAAAGACCAACATGGTGCTCAATGGATTTGAAGGCAAAGAGAAAACTGAAGCCAAAGGTGTGATGTATGTGGAGCTCGCGGTGGGAAGTAAAACTTTGGCTACCGCATTCTTTGTCGCCGAGGTGCAAGGTAACTACAATGTGATATTAGGCCGCGATTGGGTTCATGCAAACCAACGTGTGCCATCTACTATGCACCAGTTTTTAATTCAGTGGGTTGATGTTGAAGTAGAAGTCATTCATGCGGATAATTCAGCTTGTGTTGCTTTGGCTGATGCATCGGTGGATTGGCAACATCCCAATGCTACTTGCTTGACGGGGCGCGACTTATCATAATTTGATTTTCTTAGCGCCACAAAAAGTGGTTTCGTTCCTGTTTCTTTAAAGCCAGTTGACAATAATCGGCTCCAAGGTATGATGTATTTAAATGGATCCTAACTGAGAGTGGTTACAAAAGCGTCTTGTAGAATATCGGTCCAATGAGAATGATGTGTATGAGTCCATAAAAGAGTTAGATGATATGGATAAATTAGGACAAGGTTTTACATCGGCCGATCCATTAGAAGAGATAGATATAGGAGATGGTTCAATTCCTAGGCCAACATTTGTAAACGAAAATTTAAGAGCCGATCATAAAGCTAAGTTGATCGAGTTGTTGAAAGAATATGTTTGTTGCTTTGCATGGGAATATCATGAGATGCCAGGTTTAAACCGAGAGCTGGTGGAGCATTGGTTACCTATAAAGGCCGGTTTTAGACCATACAAGCAATCGACCAGAAAGTTTAATCCAAAAACATATGACCGGATCAAGGAAGAGATTGGTCGTTTTCTTAAAGCTAACTTTATTAGACCTTGCAGGTATGCCGAGTGGATTTCTAACATTGTGCCAGTAGAGAAGAAAGGCTCTGGCAAGTTGAGGGTCTGCATTGATTTCAGAGATTTGAATAGAGCTAAACCTAAAGATGGGTATCCCATGCCAATAGCCGATATGCTTATTAATGATGCTTCTGGACATAAGGTCATTAGCTTTCTTGATGGTAATGCGGGGTACAATCAGATTTTTATGGCCAAAGAGGACATGTCCAAAACGGCTTTTTGATGCCCCGATTTCCTTGTTTTATTTGAGTGGACAGTGATGACCTTTGGGTTAAATAATGCAGGCGCCACGTATCAAAGGGCTATGAATTTAATTTTTCATGATTTTCTTGGTATTATACTTGAGGTCTATATTGATGATATTGTTGTCAAATCGGATACTTTTGAATCTCACTTAGCCGATTTGCGTTTGGCTTTTGAAAGAATGAAGAAATATGGGCTGAAAATGAATCCTTTAAAGTGTGCCTTTGGTGTATCGCCTGGGAAGTTTCTGGGTTTCATTATTCATGAAGATGGTGTGGAAATTGATCTCAAAAAGATAGAAGCTATAGAGAAAATAGAGGCTCCAACATTCAAGAGAGATATGCAAAAACTCCTTGGCACGGTCAATTATTTGAGGATATTCATAGCCAATCTATCAGGGAAGGTTGATGCATTTACTCCTATCCTTCGGTTAAAGAATGATGTTGATTTTACTTGGGGGGCAAAACAGCAAGAAGCATTTGACATGATTAAGAAATATTTGTGCACTCCTCTGGTTATGAAAGCGCCCAGGCACATGGAGCCATTTAGACTTTACATTGCAGTAGAGGAAGGTGTTATTGGTGTTGTTTTGACTCAAGGACCGAAGGAAAGGAGCATGCTATTACTTATTTGAGCAGACGTTTATTGGACGTCGAGACAAGGTATACATTTATTGAGAAATTATGTTTATGCTCATATTATGCTTGCACAAAATTGAGACATTATCTAGTGCCTAGTACTTGCATTACAGCTTGTCAGACCGATATCATCAAATACATGTTGCATAGGCCAATTCTTAGTGGTAAAATTGGCAAGTGGGCTTATGCTTTAATTGAATATGATTTGGCTCATGAATCTCTGAAATCCATGAAAGGCCAAATTGTTGCTAATTTTATTGTTGAGCATCGGATTGATGACAAGCATGATATTGATATAAACCTTGTCTCATTAGTACCATGGAGATTATATTTTGATGGTTCAGTTTGTAGCAACGACCAAGGTGTCGGTATTATTTACATATCTCCTCGTGGTGCTGTTTTTGAAGCCTCGTGCCACTTTATTTTCGCACAAATAATCAAGCCGAATATGAAGCATTGTTATTCGGCTTAGAGATGTTGCTTGCTATAGGTTTTACACATATTGAGGCTTTTGGTGATTCCTTATTGGTAGTGCAGCAATTATCCAAAGTTTTTCAATGTTTTGACGAATCACTTAATGTTTATCTTGATAATGTCTATATATAATTTCTATTTTGGATTATTTTAGCATTGCTCATATATCAAGACATGACAATTGCTTAGCAAATGAGTTGGCACAATAAGCATCCGGCTATCATGTTGATCATGGCATGTTTCATATTTCTGAAAGGCAGATATCTAGTCTTGCCAACATAGGGGAGGCTGAACCGGAGCCCACTGTTTCGGCCACTAATGAAATATATAACGCGGGAGAAAATCAAGACTAGAGGAAACACTTTATTGATTATTTGTGTGATCCTAGTAAAAGGGTGGACAGGACTGTTCGGTGCATGGCTTTCAAATACACAATGAGAGATGATGATCTCTATCATCGAACGGTTGATGATGTTCTTTTAAAGTGCTTGGACAAGGACCAAGCAAGAGTTGCTATGGGAGAGGTCCATGAAGGTATTTGTGGCACTCATCAGTTGGCTCCCAAGATGAAATGGTTATTACGACGTGCTGGGTTTTATTGGCCGGCAATGGTTAATGATTGCTTTCGGTATTATAAAGAATGTGAAGCTTGTCAAAAGTTTGGTGATATTCAGTTGGCTCCCGCTGCTATGTTACATCCTATTATCAAGCCGTGGCCTTTTAGAGGTTGCGGATTAGACTTTATTGGAGAGATTCATCCTTCCTCTTCAAAAGGGCATCGGTCGTGTTGGTGGCAACTGATTATTTCACTAAATGGTCTGAAGCAATACCGCTCAAAAATTGACGCATACAGAGGTAATTCAATTCATAACTGAGCACACTATTCATAGATTCAGCATTCCTCAAACATTAACTACGGACCAAGGTTCATCCTTTATGTCACATCAAGTTAGAGAATTTGCCAAATCATATAAGATAAAGTTGCCCAATTCTTCCCCATATTATGCCCAAGCCAATGGACAAGCTGAGTCTAGCAACAAAATATTAATCAAGCTCATCAAGAAGAAGATTGAGGATAATCCAAGGAGATGGCATGAGCTACTGTCCGAAGCTTTATGGGCACACAGAATCTCAAGGCATGGTGCTACAAAGGTAACTCCATATGAGATCATATGTGGTCAAGAGGCCGTTTTACCAGTGGAAGTGAATTTGAATGCTTTGAGAATAGCCAAGCAAAATGATTTATCGGCGGTAGACTTTTATAACTTGATGATGGACAATATTGATGAAGTCACCGATGAACGTTTGGCTACTTTGAAGGCCATAGAGAGAGACAAGTTGAGGGTGTCAAGAGCTTATAATAAGAAGGTCAAGTTGAAGAATTTCCAAGTTGGCGATCTCGTGTGGAAGGTGATTCTACCAATTGGTTCAAAAGATAGAAAATTCAGGAAGTGTTCTCCTAGTTGGGAAGGTCCTTTTAAGATTACAAGAATAGTTCCCGAAAACTCATATTTCGTGGAATCTGTACAAGGCACATTGTTAACTCGAGCTCTCAATGGCAAGTATTTAAATAAGTATCACCCAAGTGTGTGGCAAGAAGCCTAGATAGGCAACGGTCGATATATAACTATCGCCCTAAGCAAAGACATGGCCGATATATGACTATCACCCTTAGCATAAATCATGGACAATATATAATTATCGCCCTAAGCACATTTAAATGGATGATGAAGTGTTGACATCGTCCTTAGAACAAACTCTAAGCAAATTATTTTTCGGCATCCAAGTTTTGTCGAAAACAAGGGGGCATGTGTTGACACCAGATTTTGGCTCGGTCAAGAACTTAATTAATATGGCCTCAAATGGATAATTGATGTACATAAAAAAGTTTCGTATTGTCGATACGAACATATTTGAAGTTTGGGCCATCGCCATCCGATCTCATCTCGAAGGCCAAAGTTGTGTTCGAAATACTGAGATTTTGTATTCAGAAAACTATTCGACTCATTACGCCCCCAAGACTGCCTCGTATGGAAAAATGATCTACACGGATTGTCTTTGTCTCGTCGAAATAATCGATTATGATATAAAACTCATTCCAATCCGAGTTTGTATGCAAAAGTTAGAGCGATCAAAATGCAGCTCTGTCAGGAGGCTAAAAGTGGCGCATCCCACCAGACACCTGTCTGATGGGTAGCGCGAGTAATAGCCCGATTTGCGCGAGGAAGAGCGAATAATAGCTTGTTTTGCGCGAGTGATTTGCCCCTCAAGATGACCTCTGATCAAAAAAGTTCGACATCAAAGTTGTTCGCCTTGTCAAAACGGTCAAGATTGCTTTGGACTCGTTTTCATCCGAGGTCGTTTACCACCACAAAAAAGACCCGCAAGGTACTGCAAGTTTAAACCGAACAGTTTTGGAAAGTTCGAACAAAACCAATCCAAATTTGACTAGGGTTTTGGACGCGAATCCAAGTCTTTTCTTTGCACGGGAAGTCCAGCCGCCTCTTATATACCTAAGGGGTGACGGCTGGTTGAACAACAACACACAATCGCAAAACTCATCTACAAACTTTCATCTACCCTAATTTACTGCTTCTCCTTCATCGATGTTCTTCGCTTCCGAGAGCTTTGATCTATGAAGTCCTAGGGGCGGGTGAACTGACCTAGGACAGCCCATCACCGCCGTGCATCCAGACGGGGTCTCTCCTGGCCGCGTGGGGTTTCGGGTCTTCAAAAGAGCTCGCTGGATTGTCTTGCGTATCGCGCTTCTGGTGAGCCTTCTTTGGCGACCTGTCTTGCGTATCACGCTCGACGCCGAGGGAACATGGTGACGTGTTTGTGTGCGAACAGTCCTCATAAAGAGTATGATTACACAAATAATATGGTTAAAGGCCATCTAAACTAAGTAACTGTGGAAGCTTCAAAGGAAAATGAGTCCATCAACTCCAACGACATAGCTGAGTGCATGACAACGACCTATCTTTCCCCTACATATTCTACTCCACCTCTTCGTGAGCTCATACAACTTACTCAACTATGCCAGAGCCCATAATGGCTTGTGGCTGAACACGGAAGTTTCTAGGCATGAAATATCATATGATCCCTTTGAGCCTAGGTGGCAGACCGAGAAAAAATTACATGGGTACTCCGGGATTTCCCTAATGGACAAACACTGGATTCTCCAGGAGCCCCGATCAATCCACCCAGATTTGTATTAAAGTTGCCACCTTAATGTTATCCAAGATTAATGACTCTCATAACTTCCATGTGAATCACGTTCCAATCCCCGTCTACGAGCATGGCTAAGCAATAGAGCATAACGTATATTCCCGGAGTGATCAAATTTATTAGGTTCCTACCTCAAGTACTACAACCAAACCACATGTTCCCAATCCTACTCATGCAAATATTTGAAGGGCAAAACTAATGCATAGTAAAAACTAGGTATAGAAAAGTATGATCAAAGTGTAACTTGCCATGCTAACGATCTGCAAACTCTAGAGATTCTTAGTAACAAGCTTCGCACTCAGGGTAATCTAGCGTAGACAAATAGTAGCATACATAAGCAATCACTCAAACGAAACAAAGAGAAAACAAGAAAAGATCCAAATCAAACTCGAAACAAGAAAACATCTAAACTAAACAGAAAACAAAACCTAACATCATTATTTTACATGTGGATTAGATCTTAACAGTAGGTACATGTGATTAGCTACGATTAGCAAAAAGAAACAACTCAAACGGAGTTACGAAACTCAAGATACAAACAAAACAAGATTGTTTACTAATCTGAACTAAACTCAAATTTTAAATTGTCAAAATCATGTTCAAGTTAGTTAATTGGAAATAAGAGATCGTTACGAAGATTTAGGCGTTGATTTCATCTAATTTGGATAAACGAGCAAAAAGTTACGCTAGTTTTAAGATCAGGGGCTAAATCGCGAGAAAACTATTCACAGATAGGTCTCTGCCCGAAAATAAAACTAAAAAGAAAAATCTACGGAACGAACGTTCGCTAACAGAACTAAATGAACAAATTCATTCGTTAAAATGATCTAGCTGGTGAACGTTTACTGAATAAACTAAAACAAAAACGAAAAACCGGTCTAACCCTAAACTGATCTAAGAAAAATAAAGCCGAACGGTTTTATATCATTTGACAGGAAAACACCGCCGTGAGATCCGACGAGTGGCGGCGAGGTGGCGACGGCGAGCGGCGGCGGCACGCAGCTAACAAGAGGGCAGCAAAGAAGAGGCGGCAAGGCGGCTGCGCCTGTCAATGGGGCGGTGGTGGCACGGTGGTGGCGGTGGCGGACGAGGTGGAGGAGGGGGCCGGGGTGGTCCTTATAAAGGGGACCCGAGGCGGCGGACTTGCTTGGGGGAGGCGGCGGAATGACTTGAGTCCAGAGGACTCGGCGCGGCTCGGCTCGGGTCGACTCCCGGCGAGGGAAGGCGTCGGCGCTAAGGGATAAATTGGGCCTTGGTACGAGTTCGATTCGGAAGAAGTTTTTTTTTTAAAATAATTTCGCCGCGAAGAAAAATCCTAATAGAATATAAAAAAATCTAAAATTTCCAGAAACAATTTTCACCGTCCAAACCTAATATTTAGGACAAGATGAACATTTTTGGACTAAAATGCAATTTTCAAAAATGCACGTTTTTCTCCAATTCAGATAAAATAGAAAATAAAATACAAATCAAATAATAATTTGATTTTAAAATCTCTTCTCCAATATTTCTCTTCTGTTGAAGAAGTCATATTATCTTCTCTCATTTATTTTTATTGTTGGAAATAATTAGAGACAAAATATTAAAATCAAATTGATCCTTTTTCCAAATTTGAACTAAATTCAAATATGAAAATTTTGTGAAACCACCAAGTCTCTCCTTGGGTCCTTGAGTTGCTTAAGATTTCTAGGATCACAACAAAATTCAAATAAAATATGATATGCATATGATGATCTATGTATAACATCCAAATTGAAAATTGGGATGTTACACAAAGCCGCCTTTCATAATTTTTCATACATGTCACTCTTGATTCGTTGCACATGTCGGTACACCGCCGGAGGCATTCACATAGAGTCATATTTTTGTGCTAAGTATCGAGTTATAGTTTTTTGAGTTGTAAGTAAATAGAAGTCTGATGATCATCATTATTAGAGCATTGTCCCATGTGAGGAAATAAAAAAAAGAGGCCAAAGAAGCCAAATAAAAAAAGAGGATAAAGAAGCCAAAGAAAAAAAAGAAAAAGAAAATAAAAAATGAGAGAAAAAGAGAGAAGGGCAATGTTACTATCCTTTTTCCACACTTTTGCTTCAAAGTAGCACCATGATCTTCATGATAGAGAGTCTCCTATTTTGTCACTTTCATATACTAGTGGGAATTTTTCATTATAGAACTTGGCCTGTATATTCCAACGATGGGCTTCCTCAAATTTCCCAAGGTCTTCATGAGGAAGCAAGTTGGATGCACACCACTTAGTTTCTTTTTGAGATTTCATAAACTTATAGCTCTAGTGCATCTGTTGCATGGCAATCCCTACTCACTCACATTGATATCTATTGATGGGCATCTCCATAGCCCGTTGATATGCCTAGTTGATGTGAGACTATCTCCTTCTTTTTGTCTTCTACACAACCACCATTCTATTACACCTATAGTAATATGTCCATGGCTCATGCTCATGTATTGTATGGAAGTTGAAAAGGTTTGAGAATACTAAAGTATGAAACAATTGCTTGGCTGAAACCGGGGTTGTGCATGATTTGAATATTTTGTGTGATGGAGATGGAGCATAGCTAGACTATATTTTGTAGGGATAAGATTTCTTTGGCCATGTTATTTTGAGAAGACATAATTGCCATGTTAGTATGCTTGAAGTATTATCGTTTTTTATGTCAATATAAAACTTTTGTTTTGAATCTTATTGATCTGAATATTTTTGCCACAATAGAGAAGATTACATTGATAAATATGTTAGGTAGTGAGGGAGTCCTGTATTAGGGGGTATCCGGATAGCCGGGCTATATACATCGTCCGGACTATTGGAGCGTGAAGATACAAGACTCAAGACTCTGGCCGGTGTCCGGGTGGGACTCTCCTTTGCGTGGAAGACAAGCTTGGCGATCCGGATATTGTATTTCCTTCCTTGTAACCGACTCCGTGTAAACCCTAGCCCTCTCCGTTGTCTATATAAACCAGAGAGGTTGGTCCTTAGAAGGCCGATCGCAATTACAATCATAATCATCATAGGCTAGCTTCTAGGGTTTAGCCTCTACGATCTCGTGGTAGATCTACTCTTGTACTACTCATATCGTTAATATTAATCAAGCAGGAAGTAGGGTTTTACCTCCATAGAGAGGGCCGAACACAGGTAAACATTGTGTCCCTTGCTTCCTGTTACCATCACCTAAGACGCATGAGGCGGGACCCCTACCCGAGATCCGCCAGTTTTGACACCGACATTGGTGCTTTCATTGAGAGTTCCTCTATGTCGTCGCTGCAAGGCTTGATGGCTCCTTCAATCGTCGACAACACGTTCCAGGGCGAGACTTTTCTCCTCGGACCGATCTTTGTGTTCAGCGGCTTCGCACTGGGCTAATTTGCTTGGCCATCTGGAGCAGATCGACAGCTACGCCCCTGGCCACCAGGTCAGATTCGGACACCTGAACTACACGGCAGACATTCGCGGAGACTTGATCTTCGATGGATTCGAGCCTGTGCCAGGAGCGCTAGACAGTCACGATGAGCACGGCTTAGACCTGCTGTCGGACAATGCTTGGGACATCACCCCAGCAGTAGCCCCGGACCTAAATTCGAAGCAGGATGCGTTGCCTAAGGACGGAGGGATGGATCCCGCCCCGCAGGCCGCACACTCATCGGTGATGGAGCCGAACACAGGCCTCACTTCTAAGGAAGCCTGTGACTCCGGACCCTCGGACTCATGTCCGGTTGTAGGTTCAGGTCCGCGCGCTCCCGAGCCCGCCGAGCCTGGTCGGGCTCCGGTAATGGAGTTTACCGCTGCGGATATCTTCTAGCACTCGCCCTTTGGCGACATGCTGAACTCATTAAAGTCTCTCTCTTTTTCAGGAGGCTCTTGGCCGAACTATGTCTGGCTCGAGTGGGAAGTAGGCGATGAAGGAATCTGCTGCCCACCCACCACCCACTTCATTGCCACGGTTGATGATCTAACCGACGTGCTTGACTTCGACTCCGAAGGCATCGATGATATGGACAACGATGCAGGAGAAGATTCAGAACCTCTGGGGCGCTGGACTACTACCTTGTCACATGATATATACATGGTGGATACGCCCAAGGAGGAGGACGACGACAATCCGGAAGATAAAACCCTCGGGCAAAAGCCAAAACGATGGCGCAAACGCTGCTCAAAGTCTAGCAACAGTAAAAATAGCGACAAGAGCGCCAGAAAGATCGACATACCAGTCAACTCCGAAGGCAATAATGACCACATGGACCCAGCGATGGAGCAGGACGAGCCAGGTCACGCCGAACACAGTTCAGAGCAGATGCCCGATCATAACGATCCCGAGGGACGAGTCCATCAAACCGCCCCAGGACAAGAACACAGTCCGGACAATGATGCATTCATCATGCTAGAAGAATGTGTGGAGCGAGATAACCTCCACAGAAGGCTTATGGCCACAACGAGAAGTCTAAAGAAGCAGAAGCAACGGCTAAAAGCCGCACAGGAAATGCTCAATCGCAGATGGACTAAAGTGCTAGACACTGAAGAAAGATACGGCGACGATCGCCATACAAAGAGCTATCCAAAATGCAAGCTACTGCCAGAATTCGACGACGAGGCCATTCCACCAAAGAATAACACGACCAGGAGGCCAGACGTACCACTTCATAACCGCAACAGAGCGGCTACCGACGATGCGCACGATCTACGTGAGCACTTGGATAAGAAAGCCCGCGCGGCCAGGACCATCTACGGATCTAAGGGACACACCCCGGCGAGGGACTATGGCCACCAAAACGACCACACCAACCAAATACCAGTTCGGAATAAACACCGGAGACAACAACAGCCGACGGCATGCCACAACATGTCCAGATACAGAGGGGCTGCTCACCCTCGTGCTTCACCAAGAATCATCGACTACTAATTTCCACAAGGTTTTAAACCTGTGAACATAGAGGCATACGGCGGAACAACAGACCCAGGGGTCTGGATTGAGGATTTTATCCTGCATATTCACATGGCTCGTGGAGATGACCTCCACGCCATCAAGTACCTTCCCCTCAAGTTGAAAGGACCAGCTCGACACTGGTTGAAGAGCCTCCCCGAAAATTCAATTGGGAGTTGGGAGGAACTCGAGGATGCTTTCAGGGCCGATTTTCAAGGGACTTATGTCCGGCCTCCGGATGCGGACGATTTAAGTCACACAATCCAACAGCCCGGAGAGTCCGCTCGCAAGCCTTGGAACAGATTCCTCACTAAGAAGAATCAAATTGTCGATAGTCCGGACGCCGAAGTGTTAGCAGCATTCAAACACAGCATCCGCGACGAGTGGCTCGCCAGACACCTCGGCAAGAAAAGCCAAGGACAATGGCAGCCTTAACAAGCCTTATGACCCGCTTTTGCGTGGGCGATGATAGCTGGTTGGCCCGTAAAGGCACCAGCAACCCAAGCACATCCGAAATAAGGGACGGCAATGGGAAGCCACGGCGTAATAAAAACAAACGCCAAAACAAGGAAGAGAGCCCAGACAACACAACGGTCAATGTTGGATTCAGGGGCTCTCGACCTGATCAGCAAAAGAAGCCATTTAAGGGCAGTAAAGAGGGATCGTCCAATCTGAACAGAGTCCTGGAGAGACTGTGCCAAATTCATGGCACCCCCGACAAACCTGCGAACCTCATGCACAGAGAGTGATGGGTCTTCAAGCAAGCCAGCAAATTAAATGCCGAACACAAGGGAAGGGAAACACCAACTGAAGACGAGGATGAACCTCGCCAGCCAAACACTGGGGGACAGAAAAAATTCCCACCAGAGGTTAAAACAGTAAACATGATCCACACGACTCACACATCCACGAGAAGGCACGAGCCCATCGTACCCAAACCTAACTATGGGATGGCATGTCCGATCACCTTCGATCACACGGACTGCCTAACTAGTATTCGGCGCGGAGGATCAGAGGCCTTGGTGCTTGACCCAATAATCGACAGATACCATCTCACCCACGTCCTCATGGACCGCGGCGGCAGTCTAAATTTAATATACGAGGACACTGTCCGCAGGATGGGGATAGACCCATCCAGAATTAGCCAAAGCAACACCACCTTTGAAGGGGTGGTACCAGGCATTGAAGCTTCTGGTAGGGCTCCGCTGCATCGAGGTAACATTCGCTCCCTGTGCAACTCGAGCGAAGAACTACTCTTCACCATCGCACCCTTCCAAAGCGGCTATCATGCATTGCTTGGAAGAACGGCCTTCGCTTCGCTTCAACGCATTATCGCACTATGCCTACCTTACACTCGGGATGCCGGTCCACGGGCGTCATCACCGCTAACGAAAACAGAGCGCTCTTCACGCATAGAGGAACACGCGACGGTTCTAGCGGCCGGACTATAAGCGCCTCCAATATCGAAAACATGATGGTCATTAAGACCACGAACCACGGTTAAACGAGTCCGTAGCTCGGATAAAACCGAACCAAAGCCACCGATATGTAATCCCATAGAGGACACCAGGGGCTATAAATACTCAATATAGCCCCACACTTGGCTCAACCTTATTGGCAGGCCAACATCTTACACTTTTACTATCCACCGCATACTTACGTTGTACTCTCCTACACGAGTTTTCTTTTCTACAGAAAACATTCGCGCGATACCCTTCCAGGATACGGCACAACGGAGACAAAGGTGCAGACGTGCAGCAGGGCCCCACTCAACAGGTTTCTTTTTAGATTAAGCCCCTGTGTAAACCTTTTCTATTGCCTCTTGTTGTTTAAACGTCCCACGGGTTCCATACCCACAAAGGATACTATCGTGATTGGCATCTCGCCACGAGAGACTAATGCACGTACCTGGAAATACAGGGTTTATAATGAATGGGCACTCTTCAGCCCATTTTCTGCTATAAAGTCCGAATACCTTCGGGAGTGTTCGGCGTCACGAGTTTGGCCTTATATGCATCAACTCCGAATCATGTCTTTGGTCAAATGTTGGGTTTGCCTGCCTCCTGGGTTTGCCGCCTTATGTTTCATTATTATCGGCTAAGGCGGCCAAAGGAGAACTACTGTGATTGTGCCCTGGTTATTCCGGATGAGCACCTCAGTAGAGAAAGTCGAAAATTGACTGTCATGATACAGCGCGAGACTGTTCAACCACTCAAAGACTCACTGGAATCTTTAGGATTCCTCCGCATTAACGAAGGGCCGTTTCCAGGCCATGTACATATGTGCCCGTATTCGGATGCACACAAAAGTACTAGGGGCTACATAGTAGTCCCACTGTCAAACTCCTATGGCTAAGTGAAAGTGTTACAGCTATATAGTCTGGTTGCCTAGTTCGACGTGCAGTCACCTCCTTAATGGACCAAGACGTTGGAACAAATGTGATTATGCATATTTTTCGTGAACACCCCCGCATTGTATGCGTGGGGGCTGAATCCAACGACTGCTAACTTTCAGAATTACACATAGACATAAAAACGGCCGCACAGGAGGCACAAATAATACTTTTGGGCACAAAGTATAAATATAGCCCCATAATCAAAATAACATTGTTTTTACAATGATTCGCTTTGTCACTCGAACAATATATTCTTCAAGCACTGCGCCCCTATTAAGCGGGCACCTTCTGTTACCTGCTCCAAGTAGTGCTCGGCCGGATACTAGCCTCCCGCCGGATTCTAGGTCGCTACAATGGTGGCCTCCATATCCGTCCAATAGGCTTTAACGCGGGCAAGAGCCATTCGTGCACCCTCTATGCACGCCGACCTTCTCATGGCATCGATCTGAGGCACGGCCCCATGGAATTGTTGCACCAAGCCAAAGTAACTGTCTGGCTTAGGCCCCTTCGGCCAAAGATGGTCTACTATAGACCGCATTGCAAGCCCGCACAACCTATGAAGCTCCGCCACAGAGCCATCTTCTCACTTAATGGCGTGGTAGCGGAGCATTGAATTGTGACCGTAAAAGCTTCTCCACTTCTTTATCACCTTGATCCTCGAAAAACTTGGCTGCATCATTGTACTTTTCGCCAAGTCCGCATACGCATCTGCAGGACTCTAGCGCCCATCCGAGGAGCATACTTTGATCCAAAACTTCGTCCATGATAGTAGTAGGAGCCCCACCGTGATTTTACCGGCCTGTTGAAGCTCCTCCCGCACACCCCTGACCTCGGTCCGCATCTCCTTGGTGGCATTTCGTGCCTTGTTCAGGTCGGCCGAACTAGCCTTATTCTCCTTTTCAAGGAGTTCATACCGGTCGGCGTCATTTTTCAACTCTACAGCCATTTCGGCTATCTTTTCCTTGCTTGGCGATGAGCAGCCTGTTCGCTCTCAACTCTTCGCCGCTTTTTAGGGCAGCCGATTGCTAACCCGAGCTTGTTCCTTGGCTCAGGCAAGTTCCGCCTCGTGGCTTCCACAGCAGTTATACCATCTGCATTGCAAACACATTGCATTAATATTATGCCCTTCTCATATTTTCCTATACAACATAATAAGGAAAGCAGAGCACATACCTTGTGACTCGTTCAACCGCTCGTTCGCCAGCGTGATATCGGCATCAATAGATCCGATCTGCCTCCTTAGATCGGCAACTTCAACGGACTAGTCAGCTGCCAGACCCTTAGATACCTGCGCATAGGTACAGCACAATCATTACTATATGATCCCCCATTTGCCGCCTGGGGCGGGCAACCAGAGTCCGAGGGGCTACTATCCATATGGAGCACACCTAGCGCGTGCCTCACAGTCAACAAATAGTGTATTTTTTACTACATACCTCAAAGCCTCTGAGCAGGCTCGTAAATGCTTCATTCAAACCGCTTGTGGTGGATGAAATCTTCTTGAGCACCGTGCTCATTAATGAGCGGTGCTCCTCTGATGTAGGGTGGAACCCTATAGCGTCGATCTTTCACGTTTGGAGTGGATCCTACGGGGGAATCATGAAGAACATGCAGAAGCACAAGGGGAAACACGGGGAAAACGAGAGAGAATCACTCAACCAACAAGAAATCGATCACACAAGTGCTAGATCACCACACACATATGAGATCCACAAGATACAAAGTCAACTAAGGTAAGGATACAAAGGAACCGTTCATCTCCAAGAGGAGTTGTTCTTCCCTAGATAGGGGTCTTGAATCCGCTGGGGGATCTTCTTCGAAGAGGTCCTGAGCTCCGAGGAGAAGTAACCGAGTGGATGAGCAAAGGCTCTCACACAAATATGAGCTAATCCAATGCTAAGTCTCAAAGTGAGGAGATGGGGTCCTATATATAGAGTTGGGGCGAGGGGTACATGGGCTCAGCCTAACACGCTGCCAAGAAGGCTGGGCCGGATGATCCGGACGAGGGTCCGGATGATCCGGCTGGTACGGATGATCGGGTGGAGGCCCGGATGAGCCGGAGGGTCGGCCGGTGGTCGCGCAGGGCCGGATGTCCGGCTGGAGGTCCGGATGTCCGGGCCGGGCCCGGATGATCCGGGACGGGGTCCGGATGATCCGGCTTCAGGGTGGAGCTTCTGTAGCCTTCGGTCAATTTAGCCGGATCGTCCGGGCCGCCGTCCGGATCGTCCGGCCATCCTGGTCCTTGGTGCTTTTTCCTCTCCGTCTTTTCGCATGTCTTCCGCTTCCGGTTCTCCCTGCTTCCCAGCCTCTTCATGGTTGACTCCTTGGTACGTGAGTATGCATAGCATTTCCGTTTGAGGTAGTAACCATGTCTCATGTGAATCGAAAGGGAATTGTGAGAGGAGTGATGTCACCTTGGTTTCAAGAGCTCTTGCACGTGCTCGAGTCATAGGTCCTTGTGGGGTTGGATGTGTTGATGTAGAGTCCATGTGGATGATGGAAGGATGCTCCGCATCATATCCCCTCCCTTCGAAAGGATCCGACCTCGGATCTAGATCTTCATCACCATGGAAAGGCGAGAGGTCTTTGACGTTGAAGGTGTCGCTCACGTTGTACTTGTCGATTGGTAGGTCGAGCTTGTAGGCGTTGTTGTTGTAGCGTGCTAACACCTTGAAGGGTCCATCGGCTCGAGGTAGAAGTTTGGACTTGTGTTTGTTGGGGAAGCGTTCCTTGCGAAGGTGTAGCCACACGAGATCGCCTATGTTGAAGATCATGGGTTGCTTGTTGATGTTGAGCTTGGTCGCTAGTCGTTGTACTTGGCGCTCGATGGTGTTTCTTGTATCTTCATGCATCTTCTTGATGTAGCTTGCACGGGCACTTGCGTCGAGGTTGGTGCGCTCTTGTAGAGGTAGAGGTAGAATGTCCAATGGGGACAAGGGTTGAAGCCGTAGACGACCTCGAAGGGGGAATTACCGGTCGTCGAATGTCTTGTGCTGTTGTAGGCGTACTCGGTGATGGGTAGGCACGCCTCCCACTCCTTGATGTTCTTCTTGATCAACACGCGAAGTAGAGTGGAGAGCGTCCGGTTCGTCACCTCCATTTGGCCGTCGGTTTGAGGATGGTATGCGGATGAGAACAAGAGCTTGATTCCGAGCTTGGCGCATAGGGTCTTCCAAAAGTAACTCAAGAACTTGACGTCGCGGTTGGAGACGATTGTCTTTGGTACTCCATGGAGGCGCAAAATTTCCCTACAGAAGAGATCGGCAATATGTGAAGCATCGTCTACCTTGTTGCAAGGAAAGAAATGTGCCATCTTAGAAAATCGATCCACAACAACAAACACGGAATCCTTTCCATTTTGAGTTCTAGGCAAACCAAGTACAAAGTCCATGCTAATGTCTTCCCAAGGTTGATAAGGAATAGGAAGAGGCATGTAAAGACCATGAGATTGAGCTTTTGACTTAGCTTTGCGGCATGTTGAGCATCTTGTGGTGAAGCATGCGACGTCTCGAAACATCTTGTGCCAAAAATAGTTCTTGGAGAGCGTGGCGAAGGTCTTGTCGCGTCCAAAATGTCCCATGAGTCCACCGCTATGAGCCTCTTGCAAAAGGAGCAAACGAAGAGAAGACTCGGGAATGCATAGTTTGTTAGCTCTCATAAGATAACCATCCTTGAGGTAATATTGTTCCCAAGATGTATGCGTCAAACATTTAGCATAATGAGGTGCAAAAGATGGATCATTAGCATACAAATCTTTTATGTGCTCAAAGCCAATAACATTCAACTCAAGTTGCGTGACAAGCGTGCATATGTGTGAAAGTGCATCGGCAACTACATTTTCCTTGCCCTTAATGTATTTGATCACATATGGGAAAGATTCAATAAATTCACTCCATTTGGCATGACGCTTGTTTAATTTAGTTTGACCTTTCAAGTACTTAAGCGTTTCATGATCGGTATGGATGACAAACTCATGAGGTCTAAGATAATGTTCCCAAACATGTAGTACACGCACTAAAGCATAAAATTCCTTGTCATACACGGGATAGTTAAGTTGAGCACCGGAGAGTTTTTCACTAAAATAAGCAATGACTCATTTTTCTTGCATTAAAACTCCGCCAATTCCGGTACCACTTGCATCACAATGAACCTCAAAAGTTTTGTCAAAATTGGGCAAAGCAAGAATCGGAGCATGAGTAAGCAAAGACTTGAGCTCATCAAAAGCGTTGGATTGCAAAGGTCCCCAAACAAAAGGAGTATTCTTCTTACTCAAAGCATGCAAAGGAGCTGCAATAGTGCTAAAGTTTTTCACAAAGCGACGATAAAACCTCGCAAGACCAAGGAAACTTAGACTTGTTGCAAATTGGTGGGTTGGGGCCAAGTTTTAATTGCTTTGATCTTAGTTTCATCAACATGGACACCCTTGGAAGAGACAATGAAACCCAAGAAAACCACTTTGTCAACGCCAAAAGTGCATTTTTTCAAGTTGGCATAAAGACTTTCCTTTCGAAGCGTTTGCAAAACAAGCTTAACATGATCAAGATGCTCTTTCGTGGTTTTGCTAAACACAAGAATATCATCGAAGTAAACCACAACAAAGATTCCAATGAATGGTCGAAGTACATGATGCATGAGACGCACAAAAGTTCCGGGTGCTTCCGACAAACCCATAGGCATAACCAACCACTCATATAAGCCAAATTTTGTTTTAAAAGCAGTTTTCCATTCATCACCCTCATGAATACGGATTTGATAATAGCCACTTTTAAGATCAATTTTTGAGAAAAAGTTGGCTCCACTAAGTTCATCAAGCATATCATCTAAGCAAGGAATGGGATGCCTATAGTGCACGGTGATAGCATTTATAGGTCTACAATCGGAACACAAGCGGAAACTTCCATCGGGCTTAGGCACAAGAATAACGGGAACGGCACAAGGGCTTAAGATTTCACGTACATGACCGTTGTCGATTAGTTGTTGTACTTGCCGTTGAATCTCCTTGGTTTCTTCGGGATTGACACGGTATGGAGCTTTGTTTGGAAGTGGTGCTCCGGGGATGAGGTCGATTCGATGCTCAATGCCTCAAAGAGGAGGTAGACCCGGAGGTAGCTCATCGGGGAAAACATCTTGAAATTCCTGCAAAAGAGATTGAAACACCAAAGGTAGCTCATGAATGGTGTTAGTTTTGGTATCTCCATCCTTGCATACAAGGACAAAGTGTATCACACTCGATGGGTTCTCACACACTTCTCTCATCTCACTTTTGGTGGCAAATAGTATGAGGTTTTTCTCTCTAGGTGAAGAGGCGCTCAAATTTGGCTTGTGGCTCTCACTCACTTTTTGGTGGCTCACTTTCTCACTCTTCTCTCTTTGGTTGGTGGCTTGTTTGTCGGCTATCACTTGACTAGGAGACATGGGTCGTAGGACATATTCTTTTCCTTTCATCTTGAAGCTATAGTGGTTTGTGCACCCATTGTGGAAGACACCACGGTCTAATTGCCATGGCCGACCAAGGAGGAGGTGGCAAAACGGTCATTGGGACCACATCACACTCCAAAGTGTCCTCATATGCACCGATTTTGAAGGATACTTGGACCGTATGCTCAACTCGTATAGTGCCGGAGTCACTTAGCCATTGAACCTTGTAGGGGTGCGGGTGCTTCTTCTTGACCAATTGGAGCTTGGAGCATAGTTCTTTGCTTGCCAAGTTGTGGCAACTACCTCCATCGATGATGACCTTGACGGATCGTCCATTGATGTCGGCCTTTGTGTGGAAGATGTGGCATCGTTGGTCTTCTTCTTGTTGATGTTGAAGTGTCAAGACTTTGGAGACAACAAGAGCGGGACTCGTATCTTCATCACAAAAGACTTGATCATCTTCATCCTCGTTGATGCGCCGGTGCATGGCCACTTGCTCAATAGCGTCCATTTCATCTTCACTCATTGAGTCGTAGGTGCCATCGTCGTTGAGTATCATGGTGCGCTTGTTGGTGCATTCATATGACTTGTGGCCTCGGCCTCCGCAAGTGAAGCACTTGAAGGAGCTTGTCTTGACGGTCTCATCGGTTGGAGTAGAGTATGAAGCACGCGGCTTGAGGTTGCTTGTAGTAGGAGGAAGACGACTTGAACTTGAGGAAGTTTTCTTGTAACTTGACTTGTCGTCGTTGCTTGGAGAAGGCTTGGTTGATGTCGAAGTTGGAGTAGTTGTTGAAGCTTGGTTGTTGGAGAAGCCGTATGTCTTGGAGGAGTACTTGGCGTACTTGAAGTCATCTTGCACTTGACGTTCCGCCTTTGTAGCTTGATGCACGAGCTGAATGAGGTTGGAGTAGGGTTGGAAGTCGGCGATCTTCTTGATGGGATGATTGAGGCCATTCAAGAATCGTGCCATTGTTTGCTCATCATCCTCCGTGACATTGGCTCGAATCATGGCAATCTCCATTTCCTTGTAGTATTCTTCAACACTCTTTGTTCCTTGCTTGAGGAGTTGTAGCTTCTTGAAGAGATCACGGTTGTAGTAGGTGGGCACAAAGCGTGCTCGCATGACATTCTTCATTTGAGCCCAAGTGGTGATTGGAGGTTCACCTCTTGCTTGTCGGCGCTCAAGTACTTGTTCCCACCATATGAGCACATAGTCTTGGAACTCAAGTGATGCCATAGCGATCTTCTTCTCTTCCTCATAGTTGTGCAAATGAAAGATTTTGTCGACCTTCAATGCCCATGAGAGGTACTCTTCGGGATCATTGCTTCCATTGAACTTGGGCATTGTGAACTTTAGCTTGCCATAGCGTTGCTCTTCATTGTGTTGTGGTCGATGGTGATGATGATGCCCTTGTCGTGGAGGGTAATCATCCTCATGTTGCTCTTGGCGAGGAGGAAGTCCATGATCAACTTGCTCTTGTTGACCTTGAGGTTGGGGTTGAGCTTGAGGAACTTGTGAAGGAGCTTGTGGTACTTGACGTTGCGCACGCGGATTGGTAGTTCCCCTCTTGGATTTCTTCTCGAAGGGCTTCCTCTTGATTGCGCCTTTCACGATTGCGGTTGTCAATAGCTCGACTTGATGCTTGAAGGGCACGTTCCGCCTCAAGAGCTTGTGCTTCTCGTTGTTGTTGTTGAAGACGTTGAGCCTCGGCGTCTTGTTATTCTTGATGTAGGCGCGCTCGTTCTTGTTCTTGTTGGCGACGAAGACGTTGTCGTTCTTGAGCTTGAGCAAACGCCACTTGGTTCGATTGAGGACAAGGAACTTGTTCATCAACTTGCTCTTGGGAATGCTTGTCATGTAGCGGGTTGCGAGATGCATGACGGTCTTGGCGCGCGGCTCGTCGAAGAGTGTTCGATGACGGTGTACTTGTGTCGGAGAAGGAGTCGTCGGAGTGGCAACTTGAGTGGCTCCGTCTTGAGTGTGAGGATGTAGAAGGATGCCGGTTGACCAACAAGGCTCAGATCTCGTCCATTCTTGCATCGTTCTCTTTCTTGTGCGCATCGAGCTTGTTGTCGAAGTACTCTCTTGTACGTTGCTCGGAGAGTTGCAAGTCGGTGGCAAGGTTGTCGATGCGATCGCTCATTGCTTGTTGCTCTTGATGTAGAGCTCGTAGTGCGCCAAAGAGGTGGCTCTTGGTGACGTATGATGACATGTCGTCGTCTTGCTCGATGAAGAGTGGATTTGTAGAAGAACTTGGCCTATCCATCATCTCAAGCAAATTGTGAGTGGTAGAAGGAGAAGAACTAATACCAATGTACCTTTGACCAAAGTTGAAGATGAATCAAGTTCACTCAAATGTGGACAATGAAATAGCACTATTGGTACCGATCCTTGTCGATTCTCACACCTACACAAGTAAAAGCTTTTGGTGGAGCTTGTTTAGGATGGTGGCACAAAATTGATTGCAATCGTTAGCTTGACTCAAAAATGTTGAAGAAGATTCGCAAATTCGCATATGCAACAAGTAGACCAAGCAAGTAGTGGTACATAGAAACACACACGCAAATAGATAAATGGGATTGTGCAAACCAAAAGTGAGCCAAAATGTGGAATCCACGAAAATGCTCTTGTTGCACAATACTAGAGAGACGCTAGCACGATTGCACAATAGGCGGATACAGAGCTTGTGCACAACCTACTAGGCAAAAATGCAACGACCTCTATCCCAAGTATGCTATATGTATGGTGTATCGGTGCAATGATCCAAGATGATCTTATATGACAATCTTAATGTTGTATGATGCTATGCTTGTTGCTTATAAGCTCTTTGCTTATCTTTCCTCTTTGCTTAAAAGCTTGAGTGGATCTTTCTCTTTTGAGCTCTTTTCTTATGCAAACTTCACGAACCAAGATAGAAATTGTGTATGCGATGACAACTTTGTGACACACAAGTTGATTCCGAGATATGCACCACGATGGTATGTATGATATGGTGTATGCAACTAATGTGCACAAGTCACGTTGCCGGCAATGCTCAATGGCTAGTCTCGATGGGTAAGCAACGCAAAAGATGGTCTATGATGGTTATCAATGCAATTGCAAGGTATGACAAAGATGTCGTCGAGGTTACCGTCTGTAGCGAAGATGAGTAGTCGACGAAAATGAGCGTTTGTTGTGGATGTCTCACCGCACCTAAATAGCCGAAACACAATAGGACACGGAAATCTCAACTCAAATTCTCGAACCCAAATTTGAATGGTAGTACGGAGGTTGTGTCGTGGGGTTTGGCAAGTGGAAGTGGTGGTGGTTGGAGTGGGGAGGTGGTATGTAGGTGTAGGTGGTGGTGGTGGTGGAGGGGGACTGCAGAACTGCAGCTTCGTCAGCGGAAGTCGGATGATCCGGGCCAGGAGCCGGATGATCCGGGCACGTCCGGATGATCTGGGTTGGAGTCTGGATGATCCGGGCAGGTGAACTCGCACGGGAACTGCTCGGGAAGAACACGGAAACAGGGAGAAATTTGACGATTTCGGGGATTTGGGATGGATTTCGAGGGGGAGAAGGTGGGGAAAAGCAAGATCCACGAGTTACACACCGAATCCACGGATCAAAATCAACAAAACATCATCAAAACCAACAAATAAAAAAAATTGGGGGGGTATTTTTGGTGGGGATTTTCGGATTTAGGACGAAAACAACAAAATCAAGCTAGAAAACACGGCGCAGGGGCTCCAAAAACGTGATCAACGTGGCTCATGATACCATATGATGTAGGGTGGAACCCTATAGCGTCGATCTTTCATGTTTGGAGTGGATCCTACGGGGGAATCACGAAGAACACGCGAAGCACAAGGGGAAACACGGGAAAACGAGAGAATCATCGAACCAACAAGGAATCAATCACACAAGTGCTAGATCACCACACACATATGAGATCCACAAGATACAAAGTCAACTAAGGTAAGGATACAAAGGAACCGCTCATATCCAAGAGGAGGCCTTGATGTTCTTCCCTAGATAGGGGTCTTGAATCATTTGGGGATCTTCTCCAAGAGGTCCCGAGCTCGAGGAGAAGTAACCGAGTGGATGAGCAAAGGCTCTCACACAAATATGAGCTAATCCAATGCTAATTCTCAAAGTGAGGAGATGGGGTCCTATATATAGAGTTGGGGCGAAGGGGTACATGGGCTCAGCTCAACACGCTGTGTAGGGCTGCCGGATGATCCGGACGAGGGTCCGGATGATCCGGGCTGGTCCGAATGATCCGGGTGGAGGCCTGGATGAGCCGGAGGGTCGGCTGGTGGTCGCGCAGGGCCGGATGTCCGGCTGGAGGTCCGGATGTCCGGGCCGGGTCCGGATGATCCGAGACGGGTCCGGATGATCCGGCCGTGGTGGAGCTTCAGAGCCTTTGTCGATGAAGCCGGATCGTCCGGGCCGGGGTCCGGATCGTCCGGGCTCTGTCCGGATCGTCCGGGCCACCGTCCGGATCGTCCGGCCATCCTGGTCCTTGGTGCTTTTTCCTCTCTGTCTTCTCGCATGTCTTTCGCTTCCGGTTCTCCCTGCTTCCCAGCCTCTTCATGGTTGACTCCTTGGTACCTGAGCATGCATAGCATTTCCGTTTGAGGTAGTAACCATGTCTCATGTGAATCGAAAGGGAATTGTGAGAGGAGTGATGTCACCTCGGTTTCAAGAGCTCTTGCACGTGCTCGAGTCATAGGTCCTTGTGGGGTTGGATGTGTTGATGTAGAGTCCATGGGGATGATGGAAGGATGCTCCGCATCATCCTCCGAGAGCGCAGCTTCGCTCCAGAAGGCCTGTCAGTATGTCCGACCGGACATTGAACTGTGCCGCACCTTCCCATCGCCCCCATGGGAGCCAAACGCTCCGGGCTCAGGGCGGCTGACATATTAGCTTCCGGCTTCGGCAGATCCGGACTCCTCCGTGACGACACCTCGGTGTCGCCCGCTTCATGATACGGAGAGGTGGGTGGGGTCTCGCTCTCCATCATCTCCGGAGGAAAATCCCCCGAAGACGAACTCTGTTGAGAAGAGCTGCTAGCCGAACTGCAAAAGACGAATCCTGGTTATTGATCTCGGAAAAACATAGTACCTCCGAATTAACGATTAACTTACGGCTCGGTTGAGGGCTGGCCCGTTGGCGGGCATGATGCGGTGAGGACGCCCATCGGGGCAGAGCCCCCGGTGACACTTTCTTTCCCTGTTTGGGCACCTCTGCCTCCAAGTCTTCGGAGGCGGCCCTTTTCTTCCCGTGCGGGGAGGTGGCCTTGGATTCCCCTCCCTGACTATCCTCCCTTGTGGAGGAAGCAATTCCCCCGGTCCGGATGCACAGTGTGTGAAGTTCGGCTTCACTATCCTTTCCTTCGTCTTTCCCTGAGGGCATTTTGCCGAGCACCCAGCCAAGCAACTTGGCAATGATTGGACCAGGCGACCCTTCGGGAAGTGGCACCGGACACCTGATCCTCTCCGCTTTGCTGAGCCATTCCTGGCCACGGAGGGTTTTCAGAATAATGACTATGACAAATAAAAACAAGGTGTCCGGTTTAAGGTTACTTACTTGGGCATCTAGTAGATTGCAGCTTAGGCCTGCATCCTCGATGGTGTCCGGACACTTTACTTGTTGTCCGAAGAATAATTTACACATCCCTTCGAGATTCAGGCCGAAGAAGTGCTTAATAGTCCGCGGACCCTTTGGATTGAACTCCCACATCCGGAGAGGCCGGCGTTTGCACGGTAACATCCGTCGGATTAGCATTACTTGAATTATGCTGACAAGGTTAATGTCCTTCTCAAGAAGCTCCCGGATACGGCTTTGCAGTATCGGAACATCACTGGCGGCCACCCACTTTGTGCCTCTGGAAGCCGTGACATAAAACCACCTCTGTTGCCATACATCGGATACTTCTAGGAAAGAACCCTCTGGCCATGTGGCATCGGCCTTCCTGCTTATTACGGCACCTCCGCACTCCGCATGTCGCCCCTCGACCATCTTCGGCTTCACATTGAAGGTTTTGAGCCATAAGCCGAAGTGTGGAGTGACGTGGAGAAAAGCCTCGCACACAATGATGAACGACGAGATATGGAGGATAGCGTCCGGAGCTAGATCGTGAAAATCCAACCCGTAATAGAACATGAGCCCCCTCACAAAGGGGTCAAGGGTGAGGCCCAAGCCGCCGAGGAAGTGAGGAACAAACATGACACTCTCATTGGGCTCTGGTGTAGGGATGACCTGCCCTGGAGCAGAAGCTCTGTCTTTGGATGTCGGCGGTCGGTGTCGACCTCCTAAGCCTCGCAATGTCCTCCTCTTGGATCGAGGAGGCCACCCATCGGCCTTGAGGGTTGGATTCGGACATATTGGAGGATCTGGGGTGTTGGAGCTTAGGTCTCGGGTGTTGGAACTCGAGGTGCGAGAAGGTGCAAGGGAGGTGGAAAAGAGGCATAGGCCTCGGCCCCTTTATAAAGGGGGTGAATATCAAGAGTCCTCAGCATGACCGCTTAAGGCTTATCTAAAAACACACGGAGTCATAATGACAGTCGTCGTGGGGTCACGCACGCCCATATTGATGGAAGATCCCGTAATAAGAGGAACACGATATCTGCTTTGGCAGGACGTGCCAATAAAACCGCCTCACAACGCGAGTCGAGGTGGGGCGAGAAATGCCAGTTCGTGTTGAACCAGGCCACGATGCAAGGGCACGATGTACGAAGATTGCCAGCAGATCAGATTTATGCTATGTTCCCTACAATAGTATGTGAAGATCATCTCGCAGATCCGGACACGGTCTAAGTGTTCGATAATTACTTTGGAGTATTCGGAGATGGAACCCGCCTTGCAATGTCAAGACAAGATCTGCTACGGACTCATCGTCATTGAAGCCTGGTTCAGGGGCTACTGAGGGACTCCTAGATTAGGGGGTATCCGGACAGCCGGACTATATACATCGTCCGGACTATTGGAGCATGAAGATACAAGACTCAAGACTCCGGCCCGTGTCCGGGTGGGACTCTCCTTTGCGTGGAAGACAAGCTTGGCGATCCGGATATTGTATTTCTGTCCTTGTAACCGACTCCGTGTAAACCCTAGCCCTCTTCGGTGTCTATATAAACAGGAGAGGTTGGTCCTTAGAAGGCCGATCACAATTACAATCATAATCATCATATGCTAGCTCTAGGGTTTAGCCTCTACGATCTCGTGGTAGATCTACTCTTGTACTACTCATATCGTTAATATTAATCAAGCAGGAAGTAGGGTTTTACCTCCATAGAGAGGGCCCAAACCTGGGTAAACATTGTGTCCCTTGCTTCCTGTTACCATCAGCCTAAGACGCACAGATCGGGACCCCCTACCCGAGATCCGCCGGTTTTGACACCGACAGGTAGCATTCCACATCAAAAATTCTATTTTTATCATTTACCTACTCAAGGAGCCGGAATTAAGCTTGGGGATGCTTGATACGTCTCCAACGTATCTATAATTTTATTGTTCCATGCTATTATATTATCCATCTTGGATGTTTTATATGGATTTATATTCTATTTTATATGATTCTTGGGACTAACCTATTAACCTAGAGCCCAGTGCCAGTTTCTGTTTTTTTCCTTGTTTTTGAGTTTCACAAAAAAAGGGACACCAAACGGAGTACAATTGACCTGAAAATTTATGGAGATTATTTTTGGACCAGAAGAAGCCCACGGAGCATCGGAGATGGACCAGAAGAGTCCCAAGGCCACCACGAGGGTGGAGGGCACGCCCTACCCCATGGGCGCCCCCCTACCTCGTGGCTGCCTTGTGGACCCCCTGACTTGTTCCCGATGCCAACACCTCTTATATATCCCCAAACCTCCAGAACAGAACATAGATCGGGAGATCCGCCGCCGCAAGCCTCTGTAGCCACGAAAAACCTCTCGGGACCCTATTTCGGCACCCTGCCGGAGGGGGAATCCATCACCGGTGGCCATCTTAATCATCCCGACGCTCTCCATGACGAGGAGGGAGTAGTTCACCCTCGGGGCTGGTAGCTATGTGTTTGATCTTTCTCTCTCTCACTCTCTCTCTCTCTCGTATTCTTGATTTGGCACGATCTTGATGTACTGCAAGCTTTGCTATTATAGTTGAATCATATGATGTTTCTCCCCCTCTACCTTATTGTAATGGATTGAGTTTTCCCTTTGAAGTTATCTTATCGGATTGAGTCTTTAAGGATTTGAGAACACTTGATGTATGTCTTGCATGTGCTTATCTATGGTGACAATGGGATATTCACGTGATCCCCTTGATGTATGTTTTGGTGATCAACTTGCGGGTTCTGTGACCTTGTGAACTTATGCATAGGGGTTGGCACATGTTTTCTTGACTCTCCGGTAGAAAATTTGGGGCACTCTATGAAGTTCTTTGTGTTGGTTTGAATAGATGAATCTGAGATTGTGTGATGCATATCATAGAATCAAATCCGCGGATACTTGTGGTGACATTGGAGTATCTAGGTGACATTAGGGTTTTGGTTGATTTGTGTCTTAAGGTGTTATTTTACAATGAACTCTAGGGCTGTTTGTGACACTTATAGGAATAGCCCAATGGATTGATTGAAAAGAATAACTTTGAGGTGGTTTCGTACCCTACCACAATCTCTTCGTTTGTTCTCCGCTATTTGTGACGTTGGAGTGACTCTTTGTTACACGTTGAGGGATTGTTATATGATCTATTTATGTTATCATTGTTGAGAGAACTTGCACTAGTGAAAGTATGAACCCTAGGCCTTGTTTCGAAGCATTGCAATACCATTTTCGCTCACTTTTGTTACTTGCTACCTTGCTGTTTTTATATTTTCAGATTATAAAAACCTATATCTACCATCCATATTGCACTTGTATCACCATCTCTTGGTCGAACTAGTGCACCTATACAATTTACCATTGTATTGGGTGTGTTGGGGACACAAGAGACTCTTTGTTATTTGGTTGCAAGGTTGTTTTAGAGAGATCATATTCATCCTACGCCTCCTACGGATTGATAAACCTTAGGTCATCCACTTGAGGCAAATTTGCTACTGTCCTACAAAACTCTGCGCTTGGAGGCCGAACATGAGTCTACAAGAAGAAGGTTGCGTAGTAAACATAACCCCCAACTCCCTCCTCCACATCTTGTCGTTTATTATCTTCTGCGAGGCTCTCCTCCGAGTCCGACCACACTTTGGCCTATGGCCAAAGGTATTCAATGTCAAGCCCAAGGTGGTTGGTGGCGAACATGCAGACTGCGGCAAGGCCATGATCAGCAAATTGACGTGGGTCCCATGGTCGGAGGTCAAGTTCATAGACACTGTTAAGGTGTGGCAAAAGGAATGGTTCTGCATCACCGAGCCAAGGGGAGCCGCCTGGGCGGTAGCTCCCCCATTCAGATCCGGACCCCCTACCAGGTTGGCCTCGTGAACCACCAAGAGCCCGGGCTGGTGGTCTGCTGACGACTTGAATGCACTGCAGAAGCGCATCGTCAGCGTAACAGGGACTCGCATGAAGCTTGTTAACGTGATCCATATCATGCCCAAGCGTTGACTCCTCCCCTGTCAGGAGAGGGCCAAGTCAATGTGGGAGTATGACCCCGAAGATTCAGCCACCGTGCAACATCTTCTCGGCACAACCCACAAGAAAGTGTGGGTCTGCTATTCAAGACATAGAAGGACTGGCTGGTCGAGGGGGAGGATATCGGCCTCGACGCTGCGAACCCTCTGAGGAAGGTAAGCGGAATATGTCTTAACATGAGTTAGAATATTTGCACCGTATGATTTGATCTGAACCTCTTCATATCGATTTTGCAGGTCTGGCTCGCCAAGGCCGAGAAGATCAGCGGCCCGGTGCCACTGCCACAAGGGCCCGATTCGAACAAATAGAGAAGATGTTGGTCATGGTGCCATACAAGGCGCCTGACAAGAAGGGCAAGAAGACGGAGGTGCCGGAAGCCAGGGAGGGCCTTCGTCACAAGACTCATCCGGATAGCCGGTCCGAAGACACTGCGGCCCTGTCTGCACAGTAGGGGGATGATGATGAGAACAAGGAGGAAAGCGCCTCCTCACACTCTAAGAAGAGGGCGGCGGCCAGCAATATCGAGGACGTTCAACCTTCTCAGGCCCCGAAGAGACAATGCCGGCCTAAGCCGGTCCTGTCCGACAGCTAGGACTCCAACGGGGAGTCTGAAGCGTCCGAAAAGGTTTCGGAGAGGGAACCCAGGGTCAAGCCCCATGCGATCAGGTACATATCGTGACATTTTCAATTGACTTATTCTTTAGTAATCCCTGGTAGAACATAGATTGATTGTTTTTTGTGGTGCAACCCTACGTGTGGCCACCCCATCGAGGAGACCTTGGAGGGGACTGATACATCTCCAACGTATCTACAATTTTTGGCTCCTCTAACCCTAATGTTTGGCTTATAAATTTCAAAATATTCCCAAAGCACCAGCAGCATCAACAAAAATACTTTTCCAACGCTGCAACCATATGTTCCCGTGAGATCCCATCTTGGGGCCTTTTCTAGCGATATGCCGGAGGGGAATTAGATCGCGGAAGGCATCTACATCAACCCTATTGCCCTTCCGATGAAGCGTGAGTTGTTTACCTCAGACTTACGGGTCCATAGCTAGTAGCTAGATGGCTTCTTCTTCTCTCTCTCTTTGATTCTCAATACCATGTTCTCCTCGATGTTCTTGGAGATCTATCCTATGTAATCTTCTTTTGTAGTGTGTTTGTAGAGATCCGATGAATTGTGGATTTATGCTCAGATTATCTATGAATATTATTTGAATCTTCTCTAAATTCTTATATGCATGATTTGATACGTTTGTATTTCTCTTCAAATAATCGGTTTGGTTTGGCCAACTAGATTGGTATTTCTTGCAATGCAAGAGGTGCTTAGTTTTGGGTTCAATCTTGCGGTGTCCTCACCCAGTGACATAGTAGGGGTAGCGAGGCATGTATTGTATTGTTGTCATCAAGGATAAAAAGATGGGGTTTTCATCCTATTGCTTGATTTTATCCTTCTACACCATGTCATCTTACTTAAAGTGTTACCCCGTCCTTATGAACTTAATACTCTAGATGCATGCTGGATAGCGGTCGATGTGTGGAGTAATAGTAGTAGATGCAGAATCGTTTCAGTCTACTTGACACGGACTTGATGCCTATATGCATAAACATTGCCTTGGATATATTCATAAGTTTGCGCTTTTCTATCAATTGCTCGACAGTAATTTGTCCACCCACTGTATTATTTGCCTTCAAGAGAGAAGCCTCTAGTGAAACCTATGGCCCCCGGGTCTATTTTCCATTATATGTTTTCATATCTATAAACCAAAAATACCAAAAATATATTGTTTCAATTTATTTACTTTTATTTAGTTTTATGTTCTAGCAATCTTTTATACCTATCTCTATCAGATCTCACCATTGCAATTGACCGTGAAGGGATTGACAACCCCTTTATTGCGTTGGGTGCTAGTGTTTGATTGTTTATGCAGGTGCATAGATGGGGACTTGCTTGTACTTCCTACTGGATTGATACCTTGGTTCTCTAACTTAGGTAAATACTTATCTCTACTTTGCTGCATCACCCTTTCCTCTTCAAGGGAAAAACCAACGCAAGCTCAAGAAGTAGCAGGAAGAATTTCTAGCGTTGTTGCTGGGGAGGTCTACATCAAGCCTACCAAGTACCCATCATAAACTCTCATCTCTTGCATTATGTTATTCGCCATTTGCCTCTCACTTTCCTCTCCTCGACTTCTAAAATGATTTTCGGAAAAATACAAAAAGACTTGCCTTTTTTGCCCTACTTCGGTTCGTCTTTTAGATTGCCTTTTGGTTGCTCGTGTGCTAGATTGCTTGCTTTGTCACGATGGCTCAAGAGAATACCAAGTTGTGTGACTTTTCTAACACTACTAATAATGATTTTATTAGTACTCCGATTGCTCCCGCCACTAGCGCGGAATCTTATGAAATTAATGCCGCTTTGTTGAATCTTGTTATGAAAGAACAATTTTCCGGCCTTCCTAGTGAATATGCCGCATCCAATCTAAATACTTTCATTGAATTGTGTGATATGCAAAGGAAGAAATATGTGGATAATGATATTGTTAAATTGAAGCTATTTTCGTTCTCATTACGAGATCGTGCTAAAACTTGGTTTTCATCTTTGCCTAAAAATAGTATTGATTCATGGAATAAGTGCAAAGATGCCTTTATTTCCAAGTATTTTCCTCCTGCTAAGATCACCTCCCTTAGGAATGATTTAATGAATTTTAAGAAAATTGATCATGAGCATGTTGCACAATCTTGGGAGAGGATGAAATTGATGATAAAAAATCGCCCTACGCATGGTTCGTGTTTATGGATGATCATACAAAAAATTTATGCCGGATTGAATTTTGCATCTAGAAATCTTTTAGATTCCGCCGCGGGTGGGACTTTCATGGAAATCACATTCGGAGAAGCTACGAAACTCCTAGATAATCTTATGGCTAATTACTCTCAATGGCATACCGAAAGATCATCTACTAGTAAAAAAGTGCATGCGATTGAAGAAATTAATGTTTTGAGTGGATAAATGGATGAATTGAACAAATTGTTTGCTACTAAGAGTGCTCCTATTGATCCTAATGATATGTATTTGTCTTATTTGATTGATAATAATAATGAATATATAGATGTGAATTTTGTTGGTAGGAACAATTGTGCTAATAAAGCATATAGAGGTAATTTCAACCCTAGGCCATTTCCTAGTAATTGCTCTAATAATTATGGTAATTCCTACAACAGTTCTTATGGAAATTATAATAATAGGCCTCTGATCTTGAGAATAATATTAAATAATTTACTAGTTCTCAAAAGAATTTCAATGCTATGGTTGAAGAAAAATTGCTTAAGATTGATGATTTGGCTAGGAACGTGGATAGATCTATTCCACCCAAGCATGATATTAATTAGTCTCGAAAAGCTATGATAATTTCTATTGATGAATGTAAAGAAAGAACCACTAGGATGTGTGCTAAGCGAGATTGGCTTGAAAAAGCGTGTTCTTCGATTTCTCGTGAAAATAATGATGAAGATCTTAAAGTTATTAATGTGACTCCTATTGAATCTTCGTTTTATAATATAAATCTTGATAAAGATGGGACTGGATATGAGTCAACTTTATCTAGAAGGCGTCCCAATGATTCCGAGTTTATAGATCTTCATGCAAAAATTGATAAAAGTGGGATTAGAGAGGTCAAAACTTTAAGTAGCAATGAACCCACTCTTTTGGATTCCAAGGACTTTAATTATGATAATTGAACTTTGATGGATTGTACTTTCTTTTTGCAATCCATGTTGAATTATCATCATGCTTATAATCAAAATAACGCTTTTACTAAACATATTGTTGATGCCATGATGAAATCTTTTGAAGAAAAACTTGAGTTGAAAGTTTCTATCCCTAGAAAGCTTTATGATGAGTGGGAACCTACTATTAAGATTAAAATTAAAGATTATGAGTGTTATGCTTTGTGTGATTTTGGTGCTAGCATTTCCACGATTCCGAAAACTTTATGTGATGTGCTAGGTTTCCGTGAATTTGATGATTGTTCTTTAAATTTGCATCTAATGGATTCCACTATAAAGAAACCTGTGGGAAGGATTATTGATGTTCTTATTGTTGCAAATAGGAACTATGTGCCCGTAGATTTCATTTTTCTTGATATAGATTGAAATCCCAAATGTCCTATTATTCTTGGTTGTCGGCATCCTGGACTTGGGGGTATCCAGTCCTGCCTACCTGCGGCCCACCACGTGGCCCCATCGACAACCTGGTATGGCCCAGCTTCAACATCAATGCCACAAGACCCTTGCGAGGCGGACGACGCCAAGACCCCCCCGAAGGAGCTGGCCTCCTCAGGAGGGCTCCTGAGGGGCGGAGAGATCTATGCAGCTACCTCATGAGGCTCAGCTAACGTGAGCCATGACGACCAAGGCCAGGCGGGCGCCAGGCGGGTGCAGAGCGCAGGTTTCCTCTTCGGTGCAAGGGAGGCAAGCCACAGGCGTGGAGTCCAGAGGAATCAGTCAAAGGTTTCCATTCCGGTGCAATGAGACCAAGACCGCCAGGACGACAAGATGGAGGTCATCATCGAGCCCACCGTAGCGTGATGACCAAAGGCTTTTCGTAGGCGAAGACTACTTTTGTCAGGATAGACTGTGCTACTTGTCCCCTTTCAAATCCCGTCATTGTGGAATCCCTTCCCGCTCATATTTGGGAAGAGGACCAACGCGGCTATATATAGGACTTAGCCACCACCAAAGAAGGGGGAAGGACCGGAAACCAGAACAAGTAGAGCACCACACCAGCTCAAGAACACCTCACCTCCTGAGGCTTGTTCATCCTTTGTAACCAATTCATCCATAGCCCCTCGAGGCAATCCACCACATCACACTAGAGTAGGGTGTTACACCACAACGGTAACTAGTATAAATCTCTGTGTCTTTGTGTCTCTGTGGGCTTTTCGCGCTAGGCTAGGGACGATCACAAGTAGGCAAGCTGGGTAGGTTGAGATCTCCGCATGCACCCCAGTGTTCGAACCTCTCACGGGTTGCCGGATCCTGAAATCCGACATTTGGCGCGCCAGGTAGGAGTGCCTCGGATCCTCTCTTCCGTCGTTTGATCCGCCTCTGCTCCAACATCTCCATGGCCGACGCGCGCAGGGCTTGCATCAGGCGTCGGGCCACGGTCGCTGCTCGCATCGCTCAGACGGCTCCGGCGGGTGACGGCTGCGCCCACCGTGCTCCTTCTCCGGTGGCCAACACCGCCACAGGCCCTGCCGGCCACGAGGAGCAAGCTTCGTTGCTGCACCCATCGGTTCGCCGTGATGGTGCACCGCTACTCCGTTGCTCAGCCCAGCAGCTTCATCATCCCACGCGCGCCGCGGCCAGGTGGACGCGCAGGCCGCCCTCCTTACGGCGCGGGAGCTCCTTCGCTACTGTCCCGTGGGTGATCTCTACGTGGAGTGGCTCGAGCTCATCGCCGAGCTCATCAGCGTCGCGCACGGGGGCTCCGACGGGCCGGCTCGCTCGCCGCCTCAGCAACCACCCGCAGCGGGCGACGTCGCGCACGGGGCTCCTCCTCCGCCTCCGGCCCGGGGAGCGATCGTCTAGCCAAGGCGTATGGCTCCACGGTGCGACCCGCAGCGCCCGGCGCCGGCTCAAGATGACGTGAGCTGTTAGGTGGTGCAACATCCCCAAGGAGAGGCGCGCGTGCTTCCAGCGCCCCAGCACCAGGCTCGCGAGCCGCCACAGAAGGTGTCGGTGCGCGTGCACCAAGACTATGTTCCACCCCCTCGACGACCACCGGTGGCCATGGCAGGATGTCGTGCGTTCACTGCAGAGCTCCGCAACATCGTTTGGCCGAGCAAGTTCAAGCCTGACCTACCTCCACGCTATGACGACACCATAGACCCCACCGAGTTCCTACAGCTCTACGAGCTGAGCATCGAGGCGGCCAACGGTGATGAGAAGATCATGGAAAACTGGTTTCCGATGGCCCTCAAGGATGGCGCGCGTTCTTGGCTCCTGAACCTGAGCGAGGGGTCGGTTTCTTCCTGGGAGAAGATGCGCAGCCGGTTCATCGCCAACTTCCAGGGCACTCGCGACCGTCCGCCGGCGGCGGGCGACCTGTGCCGCGTCAAGCAGCAACCTGGGGAGACCCTGCATAAATACATCTAGCGCTTCAACAATGTTCGCCTCAAGATTCCCAAGGTGTCTGACAAGGCCATCATCTCTGTGTTCACCGATGGCATCCGTGATGTCAAGATGAAGGAGGAGCTCGCCATCCACGAGGACCTCTGCACTGCTCTGGAGATGTTCAACATGGCGAACAAGTGTGCGAGAGCTGAGGAGGGACGCCTCTCCCTCCTCGAGCTCCCTGACATTGATCCAGAACACAAGAAGACCAAGACCAAGGACACGAAGCGCAAGGGGCCAGCCGTGCTTGCGACAGAGCCAGAGACCAAGCGCGGCTGCGACCACCCCGAGTCATCCAAGGGCAAGCGGTTGTTCTGCGCCTTCCACAACATTTACATCCCCAATACTAGCGACTGCCAGGAGCTCAGGACTCTCCATGACGGGCGCCTCGGTTGATGCCCCGAGCACAATGATCGGGGCTACGGTCGCGGAGGTGGCCAAGGCCGAGGCCGCTAGGACGGATGTGACCGTCATTAGGAGTGGCACGACCAGCCTCGTGAGGACCGCTGGCAGGACCAGCCTCATGTGGGCAATTGGAGGGAGCAGCCTCGTGAGGACCGCCCTCAGGGCAACGCAGCCTTGCCTCCTCTGCCTCCACCACCAAGAAGGAACGAAGATCACCACCAGGAAAAGGGGGCTGGGGGCTTTCAGGAGCCGCGAGCCATCGCCTACATCTTGGGCGGCTCACAAGCCCCATCTTCTCACCGTGTCTTCAAGCAGTTTGTGCGCGAGGTCAATGCAGCGCTCCCCAAGCTTGAGCGACTCACCCTCTCAAGTGGTCCAAGTGCGCCATCACCTTCGACTCCACAGACTGGCTCAAGTGCACGGCCATCGCTGGCGCGCTCCCCATGCTCGGCTCCCCCGTCATCAGCAACGTAACCGTCACCAAGACTCTCATTGATGGCGGAGCAGGGCTCAATGTTCTCTCCGTCTAGACGTCCGACATACTCTAGGTGCCATACTACCAGCTGCACCCCACCAAGCCATTCTCAGGAGTGACTGACGGATCGACGCACCCGATCGGGCAAGTGCGCCTTCCTGTCACATTCGGCGAGTGCAACAACTACCACACTGAGCTCATCGACTTCGACGTCACCGACATCCGCCTGCCCTACAACGCCATCCTAGGGTACCCAGCACTGGCCAAGTTCATGGCAGCCACAGACCACGGCTACAACATCCTCGGGATGCCAGGAAGCGGCGGCATCATCACAGTCGCCTGTCAGGAGAAGGATGCGGTGTGCTCCGTCGAGCGCACCTTCCAGGCTGCAGCAGTTGAAAACCCTGAAGACGAAGACGGCGCACTCCCTCCTGAGGTCGCCCCCAAGACAAAGAAGCTGCAGCTGGGCCAGGGATCTCGTGAGGAAGCAACACCCGAGGATGCAGCACTGAGCCTCGCGTCTCCGGACGTGGCGCCTTCACCTATCACATAGGAAGGCGCGCCCGGCGCCCCCATCAAGCTGAGCTCGGGGGCTCTCCTTTGGAGGACCTCAGACCTATCCCATGTCACGAGAGTGGCGCTTGGGCACCATGTGGAGGCGCTCTTCAGAGCACGCTTCCCAAGAGAAGGCAGCATGCGTGAGGCACTAGGCGTTCAGGAGTTCATCAGCGAGGCGCCAGGCGGGTGCAGAGCGCAGGTTTCCTCTTTGGTGCAAGGGAGGCAAGCCACAAGCATGGAGTCCTGAGGAATCAGCCAAAGGTTTCCATTTCGGTGCAACAAGACCAAGACCGTTAGGATGGCAAGATGGAGGTCATCACTTAGCCCACCGCAGCGTCATGACCAGAGGCTTTTTGCAGGTGAAGACTACTTTTGTCAGGATAGACTGTACTACTTGTCCCCTTTCAAATCCCGCCGTTGTGGAATCCCTTCCTGCTCATATTTGGGAAGAGGACCAAGGCGGCTATATGTAGGACTTAGCCACCACCAGATTAGGGGGTAGGACCGGAAACCAGAACAAGTAGAGCAGCACACCAGCTCAAGAACACCTCACCTCCTGAGGCTTGTTCATCCTTTGTAACCAGTTCATCCATAGCCCCTCGAGGCAATCCACCACACCACACTAGAGTAGAGTATTAGACCACAACGGTGGCCCGAACTAGTATAAATCTCTGTGTCTTTGTGTCTCTGTGGGCTCTTCGTGCTAGGCTCGGGAGGATCACGAGTAGGCAGGCTAGGCAGGTTGAGATCTCCGCACGCACCCCAATGTTTGAACCTCTCACGGGTTGCCGGATCCCGAAATCCGACATTGGTAGACCATTCCTGAGAACAATTGGTGCAATTATTGATATGAAAGAAGGAAACATTAGATTTCAATTTCCGTTAAGGAAGCGTATGGAACACTTTCCAAGGAATAAAATTAAGTTGCCATATGAATCTATTATGAGAGCTACTTATGGCTTGCATACCAAAGATGACAATACCTAGATCTTTTGCAATATGCCTAGCTAGGGGAATTAAACAATTTCGCTTGTTGGGAGGCACCCCAATTTTATTTTGGTGTTTCTTGTTTTGATATTCTTCTTGAATAACATACACATTATTACCTCAGTAGTAATTGTGTTTTGGTGTTTTAATTATTGTTTGTGCCAAGTAAGACCTTTGGGATGGCTTACGGTGGTACTTGATTTGATCTTGCTGAAAAACAGAAACTTTTGCATCCAGTAAAACAATTTTAGAAAATCACAGAAACGTTCTTTTGATCTGAATTTTGGACACAAGATTTATATACAAATTGCATAGGATTTTCTAATTTTTCAGAATTTTTGGAGTTACACAAGTATCCGAAATTTCCAGATTTCTACAGACTGTTCTGTTTTTGACTGATTCTGTTTTCTATGTGTTGTTTGCTTATTTTGATGAATCTATGGGTAGTATCGGGGGGTATGAACCATGGAGAAGTTGGAATACAGTAGATATTACACCAATATAAATAAAGAATGAGTTCACAACAGTACCAAAAGTGGTGATTTTATTTTCTTATACTAACGGATCTCATAAGTTTTCTGTTGAGTTTTGTGTTGTGAAGTTTTCAAGTTTTGGGTAAGGATTTGATGGACTATGAAATAAGGAGTGGCAAGAGCCTAAGCTTGGGGATGACCAAGGCACCCTAAGGTAATATTAAAGGACAACCAATAGCCTAAGCTTGGGGATGCCCCAGAAGGCATCCCCTCTTCCGTCTTCAATCCATCGGTAAATTTACTTGAGGCTATATTTTTATTCACCACATGATATGTGTTTTGCTTGGAGCGCTTTGTATGATATGAGTCTTTGCTTTTTAGTTTGCCACAATCATCCTTGCTGTACACACCTTTTGAGAGGGACACGCTTAAATCATGAATTTATTAGAATACTCTATGTGCTTCACTTATACCTCTTGAGCTAGGCAATATGCTCTAGTACTTCACTTATATATTTTTAGAGCATAACGGTGGCTTTATTTTATAGAAATTATTGAACTCCTTTGGTTCACTTATATTATTTTGAGATTCTCTAAACAACATGGTAATTGGCTTAGGTTATGAATTTAGTCCTAATATGACGGGCATCCAAGAGGGATAAAATAAAAACTTTCATATTAAGTGCATTGAATACTATGAGAAGTTTGATTCCTTATGATTGTTTTGAGATAGAAAGGTGGTGACATTAGAGTCGTGCTAGTGAGTAATCATGGATTGGTAGAAATACTTGTGTTAAAGTTTGTGATTCCCGTAGCATGCACGTATGGTGAACCATTATGTGACAAAGTCGGAGCATGATTTAATTATTGATTATCTTCCTTATGAGTGGCGGTTGGGGATGAGCGATGGTCTTTTCCTACCAATCTATCCCCCTAGGAGCATGCATGTAGTATTTTGTTTCGATAGCTAATAGACTTTTGCAATAAGTATGTGAGTTCTCTATGACTAATGTTGAGTCCATGGATTATACGCACTCTCACCCTTCCACCATTGCAAGCCTCTCTAGTACCGCACAATTTTCGCCGGTACATTAAACCCACCATATACCTTCCTCAAAACAGCCACCATACCTACCTATTATGGCATTTCCATAGCCATTCCGAGATATATTGCCATGCAACTTCCACCGTTCCGTTTATTATGACACGTTTCATCATTGTCATATTGCTTTGCATGATCATGTAGTTAACATCGTATGTGTGGCAAAGCCACCATTCATATCTTTTATACATGTCACTCTTGAGTCATTGCACATCCCGGTACACAGCTGGAGGCAATCATATAGAGTCATATATTTGTTCTAGTATCGAGTTGTAATTCTTGAATTGTAAGTAAATAAAAGTGTGACGATCATCATTATTAGAGCATTGTCCCATGTGAGGAAAGGATGGTGGAGACTATGATTCCCCCTCAGTCGGGATGAGACTCTGAATGAAAAAAAGGAGAAAAAAGAGGCCAAAGAGCCCAAAATAAAAAAAGAGAGAAAAGAGAGAAGGGAAAGTGCTACTATCCTTTTTCCACACTTGTGCTTCAAAGTAGCACCATGATCTTCATGATAGAGAGTCTCCTATGTTGTCCCTTTCATATACTAGTTGGGATTTTTTTTCATTATAGAACTTGGCTTGTATATTTCAATGATGGGCTTCCTCAAATTTCCCTAGCACTTCGTGAGCAAGCGAGTTGGATGCACACCCACTTAATTTCTTTTTCAGCTTTCATACACTTATAGCTCTAGTGCATCCGTTGCATGGCAATCCCTACTCACTCACATTGATATCTATTGATGGCATCTCCATAGCCCGTTGATATGCCTAGTTGATGTGGGACTATCTCCTTCTTTTTGTATTCTCCACAACCACCATATTCTATTCCACCTATAGTGCTATATCCTTAGCTCACGCTCATGTATTGCATGAAAGTTGAAAAAGTTTGAGAACATCAAAAGAATGAAACAATTGCTTGGCTTGTCATCGGGGTTGTGCATGATTTAATACTTTGTGTGATGAAGATGGAGCATAGCCAGACTATATGATTTTGTACGAAAAACTTTCTTTGGCCATGTTATTTTGAGAAGACATGATTGCTTTATTAGTATGCTTGAAGTATTATTGTTTTTATGCCAATATAAAACTTTTGTTTTGAATCTTATGGATCTGAATATTCATTCCACAATAAAGAAAATTACATGGATAAATATGTTAGGTAGCCTTCCACATCAAAAATTCTGTTTTTATCATTTACCTACTCGAGGACGAGCAGGAGTTAAGCTTGGGGATGCTTGATACGTCTCCAACGTATCTATAATTTTTTATTGTTCCACTACAAAAAAAAGACACATCCGTGACATTTTGGGCCGAATGAATTTTTTCTGTCATGCTTAGGACACTTCTATGACGATAATTGTGACAAAACCCGGTATCATCATAGTTGTGGGTGGGCTCCTACTTCTATGACAAAAGACCATGACAGAAAATAGGCTTTTTGTCCTGGGCGGCCCGGAGACACACCTGCATGACTTTCTTTCGGCCGTCCATGACGGAAAAAATCGTGGTAGAAGCGAGGGCAAGGAAAATTTCGGCTAGTTCCCGGTCACGGTGAGTGGTCGGGGCCGGGGGATGCACGGAGGTTTGCGCATTTCTCTCAGACACGTACGCGCGTGTGTGCGAGGCGTTGCGCTCTAACTGAACCCGAGCGAGGCGTTGGCTCTAACTGAATCCGAGCGATTGCACTAGCTACGTTACTGAACACCAATCGATCCGTTGCTGTTAACTGAACCCGAGTGATTCCTTTGCTACTACTGCTAACTGAAGCCGATCGAAGGTGCCTCTTGATGAACAGTTCCCAGTGGGGGTTGGATGAACAGGATCCCGTGGTAGTAGAGGTTGTTGTCGCTGGATGAATAGGACCCTGATCGAGGAGGTGGGGGTGGATGAACAGTAGCTGGTGGAGGGACCCCGTACGTGGAGGGATGGTTGAATAGGACCCCGTGGAGGGTTGGTTGAATAGTAGCTGGTGGAGGCTGGATGAACAGGACCTCATGGTGGGCTGGATGAACAGTAGCTCATGGAGGCTGGATGAACAGGACCCCGTGGATGAACAGTATCTGGTGGAGGCTGGAGGAAGTCGACGGTGGATGAACAGTAGCAGGTGGAGGCAGGAGGACGTCGGCAGTGGATGAACAGTAGCCCGTGGAGTCCTGTTTTGCGGTACGCCACACCCCTCTCGATGAATAGGACCCCTGTTTGACCATAGGAGGTCAAAGAGAAGTCCGTTTCCTCCGTGTTGCGATACTCCAAACCCCTCCCGATCAACAGGACCCCGTTTCGACCGTAGGAGGTCGAAGAGAAGTCCGTTTCCTCTGTTTTGCGGTATGCCAGACCCCTCCCGGTGAACAGGATCCTGTTTCAACCGTAGGCGGTCAAATAGAAGGCTGTTTCCTTTGTTCTGCGGTACGCCAGGCCTCGTTTCGGCTATTCCGTCCAAGCCGATTGGCTCCCGATGAACACATAATGCATTCCGACCCAGTCGGTTGCCTCGCGATGAACATGACGCGTTCCGACCTAGTCACTTGGCTCCCGGTGAACACGACGTTGTTTCCTCCGTTTCAACCCAGCCAGTTAGCTGAAGATGAACAAGACAACATTGCTGCCATCTGTTGCCTCTCCAAGTACACGAGCCCTGGACGTCCGTATGCGCGAGTATGTGTTTCGAGACCCCGCTCATATGTACATATGTGGTCATATTTTTTGGGGTGTGGTTGTATGTATGTGTATATGGTTTAGATGGGACAGTCTGAACTGCAACGTTGGGGGCTCTACTATGACATGTGCCGCTACTTACTCGGCCACAGTTCATCGTTGTAGAGCGACCGATCGACCAGTATGTACGTACACATTCGTGACAAGACTGACAACGCTGCGTACGCTTTGATCGGGTGGGTCCTAGCTGTCAGGGAAGATAAGGACTCACTTCCTTGCATGCGAAGATATTGCTGCTGGGTCCCAGCAGTCAGGGGGGAATCATTTTTTTGCCCGTAATAGGGACACACTTCCTTGCGTGCGAAGATGTAGCTGGTGGGTCCCAGCAGTCAGGGGGAAACGATTTTCTCTTGAAATACGATGGCCCGTCAGGTGGGTCCCCGCTATCAGGTGGAGGAATCATTATTTTGTGCGTAATAAGGAGGCACTTCCTTGCTGCGGCCGTGGACCGAACTGTCAACCTCTCGACGTACAATACTCTTCCGATGGAAGTCGTTCCTTGACCACATTGACCACGCCGCACCGAGAGCACCAAGGCGGTGGACGACAGCGAGGCCTAGGAAGGGGACGACGCGGAGCCGGGGAAGACGCGGCAGTGGATGCCCACACGGAGAGGAGTACAAGGGTTGATTGGTTCGGCTGCGGTGTGAGGTTGTCGTCGCCACAGAATAACAAGGGTTGTGGGTGAGTAGAGGGATGGCATGGCCAGAGGTTGGAGTAGAGTGGGGTGGTGAGGCCTGTGTGGCAGCAGAGCCGGCCACGGGAGGCAGGAGCAAGTGGCACGACCAGCGCTGGTTTGGGTAATTTGAAGCAAGAAGACCAGAGGTTGAAGAAGCACTACAATTGTGGGATGGACATCGTACGATCATGGGAGCTAGAATCGTTCATATTGACTAAGTTGACAAAGCCCTCTGTCCGTGTCAACTTAGTAGGCCCACAAGTCAGCCTCCCACTATGGTGGGTCCCAACTAGCAGGGGGAGTATTCATGTTTTTGTGCGTAATAAGAAGGCACTTCCTTGCATGCAAAGATATAGCTGGGGGGTCCAAGCTGTCAGCGGGAGGAACATTTTTTCATGAAATGCAGAGGCCCTTCCGGTGGGTCCCAACTGTCAGGTGGAGGAATAATTATTTTGTGTGTAATAAGGAGGCACTTCCTCGCGTGCGGGCATGGACCCAGTTGTAGCCTCACCACATAGAGTCCTCTTCTAATGGTTGTTGTTCATTGACCACGTTGACGACGCCGCGCCGAGAGCACCAGGGTGGTGGATGACAGCGAGGCATAGGAAGGGAATGACCCGGAGCCGGGGAAGACTCGACAGTGGTTGCCCACGCAGTGGGGAGTACGAGGGTTACTGGTTCGGCTGCCATCGCCGGAAAATAACATGAGGTGTGGGTGAGTATAGAGGAATGGCCTGGCCAATGATGGAGTAGGGTGGGGCGGTGCGGCCTTTGCGGCACCACGACCGGCCATGGGAGGCGGGAGCAGGTAGTCCCACCGGTGCTGGTTTGGGCGGCTGGAGTAGGAAGATCAGATATTGAAGAAGCAACACGGCTGTTGGATTAACATCCTACGGTCACTACTGCTAGAATCGTTTGTGGACTAAGTTGACAAAGCCTTTCGTACACGTCAACCTAGTTAACCCACAAGTCAGCCTCCAAATCTGTCCCAAACAACATACAACCCAAAGTTTCTAGCCAGATTAAAATTAATTTAAAAACTAAACATTACTTAATTTAAATCCAAAGAAACTTTACCCGTGCAAAAACAATGAAATTTAAAATATCAAAATCCGAAACTGTCGGTGTACAAAAGTATGGGCCCTTATGTACCCCTTACTTATGCACGAGCAGTCGTAGCCACATACTCCCTCTGTAAACTAATATAAGAGCGTTTAGATCACTACTTTAGTATTCTAAACGCTCTTATATTAGTTTACGGAGGGAGTATGTGCTAAGGCTTGGTAGGGCAAAAGAAGGCAAAACACAAGACTACTAAGACAATGTTCAAGACAATAAACAGAGAGCAGAAGACAAGCTGGAGTTGCCGGGGTGGCTTGCTTAGCCCCGGCAAGGCCCTTGTAGGGGCAGCTTGCGAAGCACCAGCAAGGCCATCACCCTTGAGGCTGAGAGCTCTGACATCATTGACAATGTCAAGGCCAAGGCTTGGGGGGCGCGTGCCTAGTAGCATGCAAATCTTCATGAAGATTGATAGCCTGCAGGTCCATGTGGGACCAGAAGGCAGAGACCCCCAGCAAGCAAGCCCCTTGCCGGGGACAACTGCAAGGCCCCAGCAAGCCTTGCCGGGGACAATTGCTGGGCCATAGCCAGGCCCGCACCAGACGAGGTTCTTGCCACCTCACGCCCGTTCCAGCGTGACGGCCAGCTTGCCAGCTAGGCGGACGCCTGCGTGGCGGTGTGCAGATCTTCGTGGAGGCTCTACCACCACGCCGACACAGCAGCTAGCCATCCAGCCTGGGGTTGCATGCCTCGTCAACCTGGACGCGTGTCGAAGCAAGGAGAGGCAATGATGAACGGGACAACTTCTGTTACCGTCCCCGATAAAGTTAGAGGGAACGTAGGCAGCGCGTTTAATGTGTTTGTCCTACAATGTCAGTGATAAGCTTGAACACTGTGAATACTTTCCACCTCCTGTGTGCCACTGTGGCGCCCCTTTGAAATATAAAAGGAGGCCCGAGGCGTATTGAGAGAGGATTCGAACATTTTGGAGTGGGCATGCACCGCAACTAGTTCAAGAACTCGAGGAGGACTAGGGTTTTACGCATCGTTGCGGCCCGAACCTGGGTAAAAATCCCTCGCGCTGATCACCAGACCAGCTCTTCGTGCAGCTCGCTCCCCGCCAACCGTAGAAGGGATCCCCATGATCCCATAGGTGTTGTTTTCCCCGACATCTTTGGCGTGCCAGGTAGGGGGAAGAAGTTGTGAGAATCTAGTCTAGTAGTTAGTACAACAGCTTCTTCATCACCATGGCTCCGAAGAAGAAGACAATCGCGACGATCGGTTCGTCTGGGGATGCTCCGCCCATGCCAGCGCGGACAGGTGACATGGCAGACGCTGATGGCGGAGGAGATCAAGATCACCCACGCCACCCTGATACCAGAAGCCAGGCGAGCGGCATCATCCGTAGCGGCGATAACGACCCGCCCGCCGCCGCATCCAAGGACGGACCCGCGCTGCCCACAGGCGTTGTGGGGACCTCCAAGGGTAGGAAGATGACCTCATCGATGCACGCACCGCGGCCCTCTCAGGTCGTGTGCGACGAATAACGCCGCGACACTGGTGATCCCCGGTGTCGTCGCTGCAAGAGCCCTCAGCATCATTCCCAAGATGCGCAGGGCCGACCTGCACGCCATGATCCTGGTGAAAAGGCCGCGCGGCCGCGGAACCATGGCGGAACTCCTTCTAACATAGTTAGAAGTCCGAGCTCCTCCCGTTCCTCGCGCTTACCGCTGCCACCAACGTGAGCAGAAGCATTGGCATGAGCACAGCTACTCCTCGACTTTCCTCCTGCTGCGGAGAAGCAAGAAGAGTGGAAGGCTGCTATCCAAAGCCTTATTGGCCACACCAACAGGGATGGCCACCAGGAGGCAAGTCCCTCGAGGTGCCACACCATTGAGCTAGCGCACATCGACAATAGAAGGGGTGGAGGCGCCGCAACCACTGTGCACTCCCCTTTGCTGCGGCAACGGTGGTCGCTAGCTTGTCGGATTAACGCCCGTGATAACGTGTCCACGGCGTCGTCTGATCCACGAGCGCATCACGACCAACATCAGATTCTTTGTAAACGGCTCATGGAAGACGCCCGGACAACCATCGAGCGGCGACAGGAGGCGCGCCACCGTCGATAGGGCGTCTTTGGGTCCATCGTGATACATGCTCAGCCGGAGGACGCTGACGACTTGCCCTATGCAATAACCTGTCCAGCGTTTACCCGTGAGCTACGGTGGTTCTAGTGGCCCAACACCCGCACGTTCAAACCAGAGGTCCCGGAGAAGTACGACGCAAGACTCATCCTTCTGAGTTCGTGAGCATTTAAACCATCGCAATGCAAGCCACCGGAGCTCGAGACGGCAAGGTACTCGCCAACTATTTCCCGTTGGTGCTCAAGCCCAATGTCGGTGTCAAAACCGGCGGATCTCGGGTAGGGGGTCCTGAACTGTGCGTCTAGGCAGATGGTAACAGGAGACAAGGGACACGATGTTTTTATGCAGGTTCGGGCCCTCTCGGTGGAGGTGAAAACCCTACTCCTTCTTGATTAATATTGATGATATGGGTAGTACAAGAGTAGATCTACCACGAGATCAAGGAGGCTAAACCCTAGAAGCTAGCCTATGGTATGATTGTTGTTCGTCCTACGGACTAAAACCATCCGGTTTATATAGACACCGGAGAGGGCTAGGGTTACACAGAGTCGGTTACAATGGTAGGAGATCTACATACCCGTATCGCCAAGCTTGCCTTCCACGCCAAGGAAAGTCCCATTCGGACACGAGACGAAGTCTTCAATCTTGTATCTTCATAGTCTTGGAGTCCGGCCAAAGATGATAGTTCGGCTATCCGACACCCCTAGTCCAGACTCCTCAAGAGCCCTCGAACCAGGCTTCAATGACGACGAGTCCGGCGCGCATATTGTCTTCGACATTGCAAGGCGGGTTCCTCCTCCAAATAATTCATAGAAGATTTTGAACACCAGGATAGTGTAAGGCTCTGTAAAATAAGTTCCACATGCCACCGTAGAGAGAATAATATTTACACAAGTTCAACCTGGTGTCGTATTTTGTGGCATGACGTCACACCACGGCCAAGCCTTTATTCGAATTGTTTTTATTCTTCCACCTCAGCGCGTTTAGCGAAGCGGTTTCCTTGGCACGTCTTGTCAAAGCAGAGATCGTGTCCCCTTATTCCAGGATTCTCATCAATACGGGCGTGGGTAACCCAACCGTGCCATTGATTATGGCGCTTGGGAGATAAGCGAGTTTTACCAGGCTGGTGGGGACGGATAGTTTCGTCCGCCCATATATAGGGGGATAAGGATCCACCTTTTTACCTACGCCTTCTTCCTCCTTTGCTTATCCATTTCCGCGCACTTGAGCTCCAACGCCCAAGCCCGCACATCTCGCCTCAACCTTCCCCAGTCATGTCCGGAGCGGGAGGCAAGTGGATGGCCTCCTCCATCACGGAGGGGCACATCAAAAAGTTGAGGAAAGCCGGATACCTGCACAATGATATTGCACACCGGCTTCCAAACGAGGGGCAGCTCGTCCCCACCCCCAGGATCTTCCGCATCCGCTACCGAAGATCGTGGATTCAGCTCGCAGCGTCCAGCCGGCGAGGTAAGCTATTCTACCCTTTACGGGACACTTGTTTTTCATAGTTTGACTCCATGCGGGATCTAAACTCCCATTACCTTTAACAGTTCTGGCGAAGACGTCCCGGCAGGTTAACCGTCTGCCCCTTGCCGTAAGACCCAGCAGATGCCCGATTAACGGATCGCTGCCCGGCGCCTTTACGTGGTGCCGAGAAGAAGGCCAAGAAGAAGGCCACGGGAACTCGGAGGAGTTCCCGGCGCCAGGTGTTATCGGACTCATCGTCCGATGACTCCGAGGTGGATTCCTCCCGCGAAGACGGGGATGAGAAGAAAGAGTCCTCTCCCCCAGCAGGGGAAGAGAAGAAAAGGAAGGCTTCCACAATGGAGGAGGCCGAAGGGTCCAAGAAGGGAAGGACCCTTCCTCCGGACTGTTCCACCAACGCCGACGACGGCGAAGAGGCCTTCAAGGGTCAAGCCCCTGGCGAGATCGTAAGTGTTCGGATTCCAGAATAACTCATGATTTTTCTTTCATCGCATAGTGTCTTCTAACGCCGAATACCACCATGTAGCCCGCCCAAGGACGATCTCCCCGCTTCGTCAAGCGGCTCCTTGGGCTCATCGGATGTGAATAGCGCTTCACTTCCGACCGCCTCCTTCCCCCGCGACGCAGACGACGCTGAGGTGGGGTCCCAGAAGGGGCCCAGCCAGGAGGAGGAGGCCCCGGAGGTGCCGCAGGGCAACCTCCCGGACTTTGGACCGGACTCCGCACCGGAACCTTTAGTGGTTCCGGAGTCCGACGGGCGGCCCCTTCGTAGGAAGGGTGACACTGCGACGCCTGTGACCTCCGTCCAACCGGAGGCGCCAGATAATTTGCTGGAGGCGCTCAACGGCGCTTCCATCGACGAGGAGCACCGCACTGTCATGAGTGCGGTGATTCAGAAGGTTCAGTCCGCCAAGAGCGGGCTGACCGAAGCCTGCACCAGCCTTCTAACAGGCTTTGAGGTATGTGATTAAGATATGTAAAAATAGTACCGCATAGACAGTAGCCCATGATGCTCAGTTTGGTGTTAGGAAAGAAAAGCCGAACTGAGGATCTAAAAAAGATATACGCAGGAGTCTAACACAAATATGTCAATATGGGAATGCAGGCTGCACTACTGACCTCTGCCGCACTGACGACGGAGGTCAATGCCCTGAAGCAGAGCCTCGAGCGGTCCGAGCACGAGCTCGGCCATGCCAATAAGCAGCTCGAGGACAAGGAAGGTAAGTAATACCTTATTAAAGTAATACCTTATAGAAAAGGATTTGGTTGCAAAAAATGACAGGGATAACGTGAGTATTGCAGGGGCCATGAATGAGGTGGCGACCCTAAAGGAGGCGGTATCCAAGGCCGAACGCAATGCGGCCACGGAACGCACCAAGCGGGAGAAGCAGGAGGCGTGGGTGGCGGAGGCGCGGCAAGAGCTCCAGGTTCTCGTGTAAAAACACAAGAGTTTGGAGCGTGACTCGAAGACTCGAGAGTCCGAGCTCGCCTCGGCCCTTGAGAGTGCCAAAGCCGCTAGGGCCGAAGCCCAGAAGGCCCTCCAGGAGATTGGGGAGATAAAAAAGATAGCAGCGGGTAAGGCATTCTTCATGCAAAGCAAGCATGTAAAAGTGAATTATCTGTTACTTACCCGGATTCGGAGCTCTCCAGGAGCGTTTGCAGATCTGCCCCGTAGTGTGTCCGATCTTGCCGATTCTACTGGGCCGAGGAAGGAGCTCGACGGAGAAGGTATTCGGTCTCAGATGCCGAGACCGGACATCCGTGCCTCGAGCGACCGGTGAAGCGAGTTGGTCGAGCTCCACAAGGTGGCTGAACAGGCCATGAAGGGCCTCATAGTTCGGCTGTGGCCCAAGGAAGCCATACCTGGGAGCTACTTCGGTCGGGTGCGGTGGCTGGTGGACGCCTGTCCATGGATTGAAGTCATCAAGCACTCCGTCTGCATCGAAGGTGCCTGTCGGGCCCTTGCCCACGCTAAAGTGCACTGGGGCAAGATGGACGCCGAGAAATTTGTGACGGACGCGCCACTGTCGGGCAAGGAGTATCGCACGCCCGAGATGTACTACAATGGTGTCCTGAAGTGTGCCCGCCTTATAGCGGGTGAATGCTCCAAAGATGTAATTTCTGGGTTGACTCCCATTTTGTTATCCTGTGCGCTGAAAACTTGTTCATATGTGCTAAGCAACGCTTGTTAATTTAAAATATTACCTTCTGTGCGGCCGTTTATCAAATTTGAGAGATGGCAAGTCGTTCGCTTCAGCCCCCATGTCATGAAAGTCTTTGGGGTGTTCGGATAAACTTGAGCGCTTTTTCCCATTTTTGGGTCCTTCGAGGGAGGCGCTCAACACAACGAACGAGGCAACCCGACTTATAATGCTTGAACACTCCCACTTTGCCATAGAATTCTATAATTTTAAATTTCAGCGAAGCCCCTAGTGTTCGGAAGGTCAATTCAGGTGCTATCACGCCGGGCGGACAAAGCCGCTCCTCGCCTAAGCGCATAAGTCTTTAGGGTCTCAAAAACTTCTCAACAGCGATCGGCTCTCGCCCCATCATGACGGCCGATTTTAGCTTTCCATCGAGGTGCTCAGCCCAGCTCAACTGGGCACAATCGCAGTGGTTCTCCCAAAGACTACCTTAGCCGATATAATGAACGTAAGGTACCAAAACATGGGAGCCGCAAACCCAACTATTGACCCAAGACATGATTCGGAGCCGATGCATATAATGCTATAAATTCGGGTGTCGCACTTGAAAGTGTTCGGACTTATCACACCATACTCTGGGAACTTAAGTCCCCTGGTGTATTTGGCCGCACCAAAGCGTCACGGTGCAACATGTCATAAGTGAACATATATAGATAAAAAAAGGAATGCAATGATAGGCAAAAAGTGATGCATTGTTTATTCAAAAAATACTGCAATGAAAGCAGAACGATACAAATAGTGCGATAAGCAAGGGACGGGACTATTTAATATGTCCCCCTCCAGGGGTAGGCTGCGGAATGGTATGTAAAATAGGTATAATGCTCGTAATGGAGACCACCTAGATACTCGACGTAGCTTTTCTACTTCCCTAGCTGTTGCATCGTGAATTCGGCAAGTCTACTGCCGGATAGGGCTTCTGGAAAACAGAGTCCTGTGAGTAAGAAGAAAGAAAAAGAAGAATGACACAATTGGGAGCCCCTTATGTGGTTAAGCCGCACTCTGGGCATGCCGTGGTCGTGCCCCTCCCCCTGTGCCCATGGTATCTCCAGAACGTAGTTATGTACGCGTGGTACTGGTCTCGCGATTTTGCGAGGGCTGGGGTTGGGGCCGCATTGCTACGCGTGCTCGGAACATGCCAGGTGGTCTTGTTATAGGTTACTCCGGGCACGCTTGACGATGTCCGGCCGCTTAACAGCCGGACTCGAGAATTGCCTTAAGAGGCTGCTTTGTATATCCGCCGTGAGAGCTGGCCAGATGCTCCTCCGCTCGGAGAGAGTTGTCGTGTTTTCACCGACCGTAATGACTCGAGGGCCTGGCATCTTGAGCTTGAGGTATGCATAGTGCGGCACCGCATTAAATTTTACAATGCGGTTCGTCCGAGCAAAGGCATGATAGCCGCCATGAACGGGACTATGTCGAAGATTAACTCCTCGCTTCGGAAGTTATCCGGGGATCCGAAGACCACTTCGAGTGTAACTGAGCCTGTACAATTGGCCTCAACACCTGGTATGACGCCTTTAAAGGTCGTTTTTGTGGGTTTAATCCTTGACGGGTCTATGCCCATCTTGCGCACTGTATCCTGATAAAGCAGGTTCAGGCTGCTGCCGCCGTCCATCAGGACTCTAGTGAGGTGAAATCCGTCAACGATTGGGTCTAGAACCAATGCGGCGAATCCGCCATGGTGGATGCTAGTGGGGTGGTCCCTTTGATCAAAAGTGATTGGGCATGAGGACCACGGATTGAACTTCGGAGCGACTGGCTCCATCGCATATACGTCCCTAAGTGCATGCTTCCACTCCCTTTTGGGTATGTGGGTTGCCTATATCATGTTCACCGTCCGCACTTGTGGGGTGAAACCTTTTTGTCCTCTATTGTTCGGCGGCCGGGTCTCCTCCTCGTCATCGCTATGCAGCCCCTTGTCATTATTTTCGGCAATTAACTTGCCTGCCTGCTTGAACACCCAACAATCCCTGTTGGTGTGATTGGCTGACTTTTCGGGGGTGCCGTGTATCTGGCACAAGCGATCGAGTATTCGGTCCAAATTGGACAGGCCCGGAGTATTTCTTTTGAATGGCTTTTTCACGACCGGTTTAGAGCTCTGAATCCGCATTGACCGCCAGATCTTGAGTATTATCACCGTTAACGCGGTGCTTGTGCTTGTTGCGACGCGACCGCCATTCTTGTCCTTGGTATCCGAACTACCATAGTTTTGGTTAGGTTGTTACCGCGAGCTAGCTACCTGTCCTCTCCCGCGCAGCGGGTCATGAGTGATGTGAGGGCTGCCATGGATTTGGCTTTTCCTGCCCTAGGTGCGGGCAAGCCACTCGTTGCGGATGTTATGTTTGAAGGCTGCAAGGGCCTCTGCATCCGGACAGTCGACGATTTGATTTTTCTTAGTTAAGAACCGTGTCCAAAATTGTCTGGCCGATTCATCTGGCTGCTGAATTATGTGGCTTAGGTCACCAACGTCTGGTGGGCGCACATGTGTGCCCTGGAAGTTATCAAGGAATGCGGCTTCCAGGTCTTCCCAACACCCAATTGATTCTGCTGGCAAGCTGTTGAGCCAATGCCAAGCTGGTCCCTTAAGCTTGAGTGGGAGGTATTTGATGGCATGTAGATCGTCACCGCGGGCCATGTGGATGTGAAGGAGATAGTCCTCAATCCAAACCGCAGGATCTGTTGTGCCGTTGTATGATTCAATGTTTACGGGTTTGAAACCCTCGGAGATTTGATGATCCATTACCATGTCTATGAAGCATAGTGGGTGTGCGGCGCCTCTGTATTGGGCTATATCGCGACGCAGCTCAAACGAGCTTTGTCTACTGTGTTCGGCCCTGCCGGAATTGCTGTATCCGGCGTGATGGTTGTCGTCATGTATCGTGGGGCGCCCACGCGATTCATAGATCGATCTTGTTTGTCTTGCCTTATCCTCCAATATGTCTCATAAGTCCGGCGCATTCCCCCGTGGCTTTGTACTTTTCGAGCGATGCCGAGGTATGGCTTTAGTGGAGGGCCTAGAGGCCTCTCTGTCGCGGCCACGAGGTGGCCGGTCGGCCGTATTCTGCGCTGGTGATGTAGGTTTATGTGCTTCCTCCTCTAATCGGGGTAGCAGCTTGCGTTTGGGGTAGCTTTTGGAGGGGCGATCGAGTTCATACTCTTCGGCCGCAAGGACTTCAGTCCATCTGTCGGCTAGCAAATCTTGGTCAGCTCTAAGCTGTTGCTGCTTTTTCTTGAGGCTGCTTGCCGTGGCCATAATCCTGCGTTTGAAACGCTCTTGTTCGACGGATCCTCAGCACGACAAATTCGTGCGTCATCGAGGCTTGCCTCGCTCCTGAGGGAGGCATATAATTATCGCCCTCTACCTCTGTCTGCCGCTCTCTCACGAGGGTTGGCTTCTCCATCCTCCCGTGCTGAATCTTGGCCGAGGGGGTTGTCTTCGCACCGTCTCAGGGGTGTTATTGTCTCCGTGCCTAATCTCCATTTTTGTTGTGGCGGGATTTAGAGCGCATCACCGACGCCGGGCGATTAGGGTCTGTTTCTTGAGGGGTCATCCTCCGTTGTTCCATCGCCATTCCCATCCTTTGGGATGTCCACCATGTATATGTCGATGACGTGGTGGCATTCTAGTGCCCCGTAGGCGCTGGTTCTGGTCGCCTCCGGCATCGCCGCCCATACCGCCGATGTCTTCGAGTCGAAGTCTAGCATGTCTGTTAAGTCATCGACATGGGCTACGAAAGTGGGTGGTGGGTGGGCTTTGAATTTCTTCGTCGTCCGCATCCCAACCGTCCTGACCATAATCCGGCTAGGGCTCTCCTGATAAAGAGAGACACTTTAGCGAATTCAGGATGTTGCCGAAAGGCGAGTGTTGAAAGATGTCCGCAGTGGTGAACTCCATGATCGGCGCCCAATCGGGTTCGATTGGCAGGGGCGCGGAAGGTTTGGGGTCCGGAGAGGAGTCCGACACCTTGGAGTCACGAGCTTCACAAGGGACAGGGTTGGTATTCGGCTCTATCGCCGTAGAGGTAGCAGCCCCCGAGGGGGTGTCCAGCCACCCATCCTCGATCGGCGCAGTCGGTTCTGAGCCAAGGGTCAGAGTGGACTCTTGTGCGGCCTCCAGGGCACTGTCCGGCAGCAGAGCTAAATCATGCCCATCGTGATAGTGCGGCGCTTGTTCAGGCTCAATCCGTCAAGATCGAGTCTCCGCGATGTCACCGATAGTTCAAACTTCCAAATCTGACCCGATGGCTGTGGGCGAGCTTTTGATCTGCTCCAGATGGCCAAGTGAATTCGCCAGCAGGCAAAGCCGCCAATACAAAGATCTGTCCGGGAGAAAAGTCTCACCCGACCGCTGCCGTCGTTGATGATCGAAGGAGCCATCGGGCCTATAGGTGACGCACAGAGGAACTCTCAATGAAAGCACCAATGTCGGTGTCAAACCGGGCGGATCTCGGTAGGGGATCCCGAACTATGCGCCCAAAGCGGATGGTAACAGGAGACAAGGGACACGATGTTTTTACCTGTGTTCGGCCCTCTCGGTGGAGGTAAAACCCTACTCTCGCTTGATTAATATTGATGATATGGGTAGTACAAGAGTAGATCTACCACGAGATCAAGGAGGCTAAACCCTAGAAGCTAGCCTATGGTATGATTGTTGTTCGCCCCACGGATTAAAACCCTCCGGTTTATATAGACACCGGAGAGGGCTAGGGTTACACAGAGTCGGTTACAATGGTAGGAGATCTACATATCCGTATCGCCAAGCTTGCCTTCCACGCCAAGGAAAGTCCCATCTGAAAACGGGACGAAGTCTTCAATCTTGTATCTTCATAGTCTTGGAGTCCGGCCAAAGATGATAGTTCGGCTATCCGGACACCCCCTAGTCCAGGACTCCCTCACCCCACCTCAGGTCATGGTTGATGCACCTGCCGATAGATTCCATATCCTCTTGATCGGATATGTGCCATGAGTTTGTTGGTGCCTTTACTAGCAGCCACGTAGCTCCTGGCCAGGCAAGTGATTTGCATGTGATCTGTCATAGGGACAGCGAATGCTTACGCAAATACATACAAAGGTTTAGCCGCGTGCAGTACAACATCCCCGATGTTCATCCTGCCATTGTCATCAGCAAGTTCCATCAGAATGTGCGCAATCGTAAGATGCATGAAGAGCTGGCAATGAACAAGGTTACGGATGTTGCCGAGCTTTATGTTTTGGCTGATAGGTCTGCCCGAGCTGAAGAAGGAAGGAAGTACCCCGGCGAGGACGCCGACGTGGGAAGTGACTCTGAAGATGAGGACGTCATCGCCCCGACAAAGAAAGGCCGACGACGCAGCAGGAAGCACAAAGGCAAGACTGTACTTGCCGTCAAGGAATCCGGCGACCCCAGCACCGTCAAAAAGGCCAAGGTTGATGACCCTGGCAAAGAGATTGACGGGCACGACACCTGCCGAGCCTTAGCGCCTGCCGGCAAGCCAGAGGGCTCCGACAAGCAATATTGCAAGATACACCGCACAAAAGGCCATGACCTCCAAAATTGTCATCAAGTTGAGCAGCTGATGGAGAAGCAGAGGGCTGAGTACGAAAGACAGGATTGAGAGAAGGGCCAGGACAGTATGGAGGGATCCGGCAAGAAGTGTGGCACTTGAGGGGCCCGCCGCGACAAGGAAAAGCAACAAGAGAGGCCTGCCCGAGGCCGCGGCAAGAAAGAGTAAGACGACGATCATGATGATGATGACGAGTCCACCGAGCATGAGTTTCAGAAAGCGATGGAAGTCATGTGCGTTGATGGAGGTGCCTCATTGCATTCTTCGCACCGCCAACTTAAAGAGTGGGCACGTGAGATTAATGCGACGGAGCCGATGATCGACGCCCAGAAGCCACTGAAATGGTCGAACACGCCAGGGGTTCATCTCCAAATCTGCTGAGCGCGCCCTGCCCTTTTTCAAAGTTTTGAAAAAGATGGGTCCAATGAAATGGCCTCCGGAAGCGGAGGCAGCGCTATAAGATTTGAAGAGGTACCTCTCCTCCACGCCAATACTAGTCGCGCCTAAACCGCAAGAGCCGTTGTTGTTATATATAGTGGCGACAAATCAAGTGGTCAGTGCTGCACTAGTGGCACAGAGAGAAGTTGAGGAAGAAGCAGCGGCAGTGGCGAAGTTGTCAGATGATGGGCCAGAGTCTTCGCCGGCGGGGCCTGAAGCCGGCAAGGTAGAACCCCCGGCAAAGCTCGGTCCCGGCAAGATAGAGTCTGCACAAGTGAGCGAAGTAGAACAGAAGAAGAAGGTGATGCAACACCCGGTTTATTTTGTCAGCTCACTTTTGCAGGGGCTAGATCAAGATACTCTTGTATGCAGAAGCTGCTTTTTGGCCTTCTTATGGCCTCGAGAAAGCTAGGTCACTATTCCCAAGCACATGAGATCACTGTCGTCACTCACCTCCCATTGCAACGGATCTTGCACAACCTAGATGCAACCGGGAGTATTGTGGAGTGGGCGTTGGAACTGTCAAGCTTTGGTCTCATGTTTGAAAGCACTTAGACAATTAAGAGCAGAGCCTTGGTAGAGTTCATAGAAGAATGGACCTCAATGCCTGACGAAGAAATTCAAGAGACCACTCTTCCGGCAAGGAAACAAGCTATGATTGGGTCATGTACTTTGATGGGGCTTTCTCACTCCTAGGTGCTGGCGCCGGCGTGCTGCTCGTCACGCCCACCGGAGGGCACCTCAAATACGTAGTCCAGATGCACTTTCCCCGAGAAAGATCAACAAATAACACTGCGGAGTATGAGGGACTTCTTGCCGGTCTCAGGATCGTGGCAGACCTCAGGATCAGGAAGCTCATCATCAGAGGTGTTTCGCAGCTTGTCGCCAAACAAATTAACAAGGACTATCAGAGCCCGTTGATGGAGGCCTATGTAAATGAAGTGAGGAAGTTGGAGGAGCATTTTGACGGTCTGCAAGTAGAGCATGTTCCTCGAGTAGAGAACAGCATTTCCGATGACTTGTCAAAACGCGCTGCCCTCAAGTTGCCTATGGAACCAGGTACCTTTGTGCTTCAATTAACTCAGCCATCCGTTGAACCATCGGCAGGACTAAATAAGCAATGGAAAGCGGGCCCCGGCAAGTACTTTCCTGCTGAGCACCTAGGAGCCGCCAAGAAGGAAG